>OZ024874.1:16305956-17629956 GCA_964017185.1 Rugalucina vietnamica
CCCACTATCTATGTTTTGGATTAAAAAACGATGTACCGAAATGGGTTTTACTTTCCGAGGTAATACAAATTCGGAAAACGCCTGAGACTCGACATGAAGAAACTCACTGCACATAGGTGGCGCTAGCAGCACAAACCTTGATAGAATACGAGAGATTTGTTTTCTCAAGACGCATCACGCACAATACTTTTGCCCGGTTTTTCAACCCAATCTTGGTGTCGTGGACTTGTTTGTATGACATAACCAATATATACCTACACCTCGGAAATACCTGGGTCTCATCGTGACAAAACATGTATTTGCTCGGTTCAGGAAACACCACCAATAATGAATTAAAGTGCGTTCATGTTAAACAGCAACTGATAATTACGGCATGGATTCGGCCGATAGCCACCCCCCCTCCCTCTTTGTCTCTCTCTAGCGCGCGATGACCTAAAACGAGAGGTCCTGGGATCGACCCTTGTTAATATACTTCTTATCGACTCTCTCTCTCTCTCTCTCTCTCTCTCAACGAGATGTCCTGGGTTCGACCTTCGTACTTCGTATTGACGTCAAGACTGGAAGAATAGTCGACATGATGGGACGTTAAACCACATATGCCGAATTGATTTTCTTGGGTAATTCCACTTACATTTTAGAGGCATTATAATTCGTTTTTAATTTTCATATGAATATTTTATGAAAATCCTCTTAGCAAACAGAATAGTCGCAGATGGAACGCCGCGTTCTGCTTATAATATGAGTTTAACCACAAAACAAACAAATGCATATGCCTTTAGATCTGATTTTCTCGCGGCGCGACAAGCCCATTCAGATAATCAGTAAAGCGTTTTAAAGAAATTTAAATAGTTTAAACATAATCTATAGATTTATTGGTATTGGCGTTTTAAAAGTTGGCGGTGTTTCAAGCTTACATACATTTAGGTTTATGTCGGTGTAAAAGCCACATGTAGATGTCAGTATCGTCTTGGAATAAAACTCCGGAAAAGTGAAAGGAGGAATGAGACAACTCGTGAGTTTATTTTTTGGGTTTTAGCTTAATAACGAGGAGCGGGTCGTCCCGTCAATAATTGTTTAACGAGACTTTAAACACCATAAACAGGCAAAGGATAGCTGTTTGTGTCCTGATTGTGCTAAATTTCAGCACCAGCGTGCTTTCAATAACCTAAACCCCATCTCCGTTTTTATCCATTTCGTTTTGGACTGGTTTATGCATATCTTGTATCTTGGTTTCGTTTCTTCCGCAAGCGATATAACGACAATTATCGGCTGCCTAGTTGCAGAACCATCTAGAATCAAACACGGGAAACATTTTTCTTTTTTCTTTCTGTGTGTGTGTGTGTGTGTGTGTGTGTGTGTGTGTTTAGTTTAACACAGTTCCTGGGTCCACCTTAACCAGCACTTGGATACGGCCCACCTGACCAAATAGATAGTCAGGTCCACTTTAATAGCTAGTCAGGTCCACTATTACTGGTTTTTGAATTACCCAGGAACGGTATTATAAAAAGCAAACCCAGGTTTGAGCCTTCGAGTGCTCGAATAAAAGCAGCCTCCTAGTACTGGTTCTATCCAGGAAAGGTAACAAAAAGCTAAACCTGCCAAATAAAAATAGGAATGGTTTCGCCCAGAAACAGAAAAAGGACACGTGTTTCTATACAATACATTTTGGAATATCCTAAAGAACCAATGGAAGTCTCCTGCGCATTGTTGAATCACCCAGACAACAACAAAAGCTTTGTGAGTTACAATATAAGCAAGTGGCGATGAATAAGTACGGTTGTTTAAAAGATGTTTTGCAAATACTCGCAAATGCTACTTTAATACTCCCTCAGTTGTCTGCCAAACCTTATCATTTACATATTTGATTAGTAGTTTGTACGTTATATGATAGTTTAAGATTGTGCTATCTATTTAGGATACGTAGCATATATTTATTCTCATTGAATATGCCGTTGTACTGTACTGTCGCCATTGTATATATGTAATGTATGTTTCCTCATGGGCTTTATAGCCTTTTGGACTTGTGAAATAAACTACTTACTTACTTACTTTAAAAACGCGATTAATAGGCGAGATTCTCTTTGATCTCGAATCTGGTTAAAAAAACATATTCGACATGTTGTCTTCGAAAATATGAAACACTAGCATGGTGTGCTTGTTTAATACGCTTAACGGCTTGAAAGAACGAAAGAATGTTCTTAAAAAGCACACCGACTTTAAAGGCAAAAAAGGTCAATGGTCGATTTCATACTCAACTATTTGCATCTTCATTCTTTCTTTTTTATGAAGAAATGCTAGCTGAATTTGGAAAACTTTTCGCTTTTTTTTTTTTCACATTGAACGATTTGATTGAACATTTTATTGGCACAATTTTCACAGTGTTTTACGCTTTTGTGGTATATTTTTCGCCTGGAAAATTGATACACTATAAAATTGGATCACCCGATTATATTTATGAAACCTTAAACTAAATGAAACGTAAAACTATGAGGCTATTCGGTCCGACGAGCTTGTGAAATTCAATGAAGAACGGTATGTTCATTTTCGGTATACACATAGATTAGGCTTTTTAGCTCACCTGAGCCGTTAGGCTCAAAGTGAGCTTATAGTATACCAATGCTCCGTCGTCCGTCGTGGTCGTCGTCGTCGTTGTCGTTGTTCACACTTTTCAATCATCTTCTTCTCTGAAACCGCTTGGCCAATAAAATTAAAATTTCATGTGGAGCATCCTTAGGAAGGGGGAACGAAAGTTTGTATAAATGGTCCAGGTCACATGACCAAGATGGCCGCCTTGGCTATAAATAGCAAAAACCTTTAAAAATCTTCTCCTCCAGAACCAGAAGGCCTATGATTTTGAAACTTGGCATGAAGCATCAGGCAATAGAGCTCTACAAAGTTTGTATAAATCATGACCCTGGGATGACCTTGACCTATTTTATGGCAAGGTCAACTTAGGTGAATGGGAAAAATAGTCAAATGTAATTAAATGGGGGGAAACTTGCTGGGAGTATGCAAATGAACAGAAAATTTATGTTTATGAAAAAACTTTTGACCCCAGGGAGTTGTCTGCCCCTGCCCCGGGGCTATATACATGTATATGACCATTGTATTCAAACATCTTCTTCTCTGAAACCTCTTGGCCAATTAAAGCCAAACTTTATGTGGAGCATTGTTAGGAAGGGGGATTCAAAATTTATATAAAAGATCAAGGTCACATGACCAAGATGACCGCCATGGCTATAAATAGCAAACACCTTTCAAAATATTTTTCTCCAGAACCAGAAGGCCTATGATTTTGAAACTCGGCATGAAACATCAGGCAGTAAAGTTCTACAAAGTTTATATAAATCATGACCCTGGGATGACCTTGACCTATTTATACGGCAAGGCCAACTTAGGTCGCTAATGCATTTGACTGGGAAAAATAGTAAAATGTAATTAAATGGAGGGAAACTTGCTGAGAGTATGCAAATGGATAGAAGATTTATGTTTATGAAAAAAATGACCCCAGGGTGTTGTCTATCCCTGCCCCGGGGCTATATCGATGCATCTGACCATAATATTCAAACATCTTCTTCTCTGAAACCTCTAGGCTAATTAAAGCCAAACTTTATGTGGAGCATTGTTAGGAAGGGGGAATGAAAATTTATATAAAAGGTCAAGGTCACATGACCAAGATGGCCGCCATGGCTATAAATAGCAAAAACCTTTGAAAATTGTCTTCTCCAGAACCAGACAACCTATGATTTTGAAACTTGGCATGAAGCATCAGTTTCTAGAAATCATGACCCTGGGATGACCTTGACCTATTTAAGGGCAAGGTCAACTTAGGTCACTAATGCATTTGAATGAGAAAAATTAGTAAAATGAAATTAAATGGGGGGGGGGGGGGAACTTGCTGGGAGTATGCAAATGGACAGAAGATTTTTGTTTACG
Source organism: Rugalucina vietnamica (assembly GCA_964017185.1). NCBI lineage: Eukaryota > Metazoa > Mollusca > Bivalvia > Lucinida > Lucinidae > Rugalucina > Rugalucina vietnamica. The sequence continues at coordinate 16,309,893 of OZ024874.1, forward strand.
AAAAAAGTTAGACACCAGGGGGTTGTCTGCCCCTGCTCGGGGCTATATACATGTACATGTACATGTATATGACCATAATATTCAAATATCTACTTCTCTGAAATCGCTGTAAAGCCTATTAAAGCCAAACTTTATGTGGAGCATCGTTAGGAAAGGGGAATGAAAATTTATATAAAAGGTCAAGGTCATATGACCAAGATGGCCGCCATGGCTATAAATAGCAAAAACCTTTAAGAACAATATTCTCCAGAACCAGACGGCCTATGATTTTGAAACTTGGCATGAAGCATCAGGCATTATGGAGCTCTACAAAGTTTATATAAATCATGACCCTGGGATGACCTTGACCTATTTTAAGGCAAGGTCAACTTAAGTCGCATATCCCAGATCTCAGGTGAGCGGTTATAGGACCATTGGTCCTCTGGTTCACTAGTAGAGGGGTTCTCTCAGAATTAAAATGTAAAGGGGAGGGGCAGTTCTGTCCGTCTTTGAGTCATAACTGCACTGCTGATCATCGCCTTTACTTCCACTACTTGAACAGTACAATTCATCTTCTATTTTAATATGTATACTCCAAAATTTCAAGTTTCTGACCGTCTTCTGTGACTGTAAAAGACCTAGACAGAGAGACCGTTTCTCTCGCATCACGACTCAGTCATTCTACCGGGCGGGCAACTGTCACTCTATCTGCTGCAACTTCACATCAAGCATACCTTACATACCTATATATACCTATGCTATTTACGCAATTTCATTATAATAATGCTTAAATAAATCATTTGTTTACTTCAGGAAAACATGTCCGTGTATACCCCCTTATACCCCACTTTTATACAGTAAAATTTTTCTTATTTTTGATCCAAAACATACATTGTGGGTACTCGTTAGAACCGTCTCGGCGAGGCGGTTCTAACGTGTACCCACAATCTATGTTTTGAGCGAGCATTTTAAAAACAATCAGAAATTTTCCAATGAAATTCTCAAAATTTTCTTCTTAACAAATCTCTGTATATTGCAAGGGCAAGTTTTCGTAATGTAACCCATTTTTGACATTATTGGACTTTCTTTCCCATCATTTTCACTTTCATTTTTATAGACACCAGGATTTTGAATTATTCCACTTCCGATGAAATTCCTCATTTAAGCAAACAGAATAGCCCCAGATGGGACGCCGCGTGGGACGCCGCGTTTTGCGGCGTCACATCTGGGACTGTACTGTTTGCCTATGTCACATAACAAGGACGTCAGGCTTATATGAGTTAAAGGGTGACCCGGCCTAATACGACGGTCATTCATCAAAAAGGCGTATATTACAATGATGAAACTACAAAAACATGTGTAGTAGTAAACAGAAAGCTCATTTCGGGACATATGCGTAAAAATTATACATGCGCACGTGTTTGACACCCAGGAATTATTTACATATGTTAAACGTTTAATTTATGTGACAGTGTGTTTGCTTTGAAACTCTTAAATCAATTTTAGGCAAATAATTTCGGGGATAACATCAAAATGTACTTGTGAGTAATTGACTATTCTCGTGTTTCGTTATTGTGATAAAATCAAAGGATAAAAATTCACCAAAAATTTCGGTTAAATTGAAATTTCACTTGTACATGTGTACTAACTAGTCAAGTATTAGATTATCGATATTAAATTTTAGATGTCATACTTTCCGGATATGGCTCATTTCGCTCTATTTTGTCTTTATTGATGACTTTCGCTACATATACATCATTTTTTCTTATTAATTCGATGTAGCACAAACATACACGAGTACAGAACACCTGAAAAAGACATCAAGCTTTATTATAAAATTATATATACGAGTACGTACATGTATAATTGCATACTTTTCCAAACTTAAAATGATGAAACGATCGTTTCATGTCTTTGTGAGTCTTTCACATCTTAAGCGTGAAATTTGTCAAATGTAGAAATGATTGAGCGAGCTTGTGGAATAGATTATATCGTTAGATGCATTCATTGGGACATGTAGAACGGGAAAACGGCTCTGTTTGAGCCTGTCCTGGTGTTTTTATTAAAACTGAAAATTTGCCGTTTCGGATTCGAGAAAATCTTTAGGCAAAGCAGTCATAAATGCCCGCATCTGTCTATTAAGCAAGTCGTAAGTGATCTGCCCCCTCTCTTTCGAATTTTCAAACATTAAGAAAACTTGCCCATGGAATATACAGAGATTTTTCTGAAGGAAAAATCGAAAATTTCATTGGAAAAATTTCGATTTTTCTAACTTTTACGCTCAAAACATACATTGCGGGTACACGTTAGAACCGTCTCGCCGAGGTGGTTATAACGTGTACCCACAATCTATGTTTTGAGCAAAAGTAAGAAAAAAAAATCAGCCTTAAAATTTTCAATTTTTAACGCTCGAAAGTCTCTGTTTATTGCACGGGCATGTTTTCGTAATGTTTCAAATTTTCTAAGACTACACTTTAATACTAAGCGTTTCTAACGAGTACCCACAATATGTGTTTTGGAATATGAACTTGGGGTTCAAGGGAATAGACTTTTCGTGGACATGTTTTCAAGTCCTGATCACACGGTTGTCACAGTGTCTCGCTTCACGTTCTGCCATGCCACATATGGATGACAAAATGCTTTAAGACATGACAAATAGACATAAAAACACGCCTGCGCGTGTGTAGCAAAATTCAATTAATTTTGGTTTTTCCCCTGGAGAAGAACTCGTAGCTCAGCTTTGGTACCCGTCGAGTCGTACGCGTAAAAGACAGCCAATGGCCGCCAGCTTTCCTCACGCTAATCGCTAAAACCCTAACCAGAATGAACGGACTATTGCTGATCTTATTCTGAATTAGACCAGAAGCAAACATTTGTTACCAAGCGGCTTATCCAGTAGATGCAAGCTTTCATTGGTTCTAAAATCGATTCTTGAAGTGTTTTCTGGAATGTTTGAAGTGAATCTTGTTTTTTCATGCGTGATATATATTTGATTTTTGGATAATATTTGCAGTGATAAATAAAACCAAGTGAAAGTGTCATTCCGAGGCAAAGTTATAGCAGAGGTATTTAAAGAAAATCTACTGAGTGTCAAGTGCAACAAGTTGATCGTTATAAAATTTTGTGCAGCATAAAATTGGCTTGTAGACATCCTAACATTTCAGACTAGGTATGGAAATATTTATGAACCGCAACGCAAGAAAACCAGTCTTCGAGTTTTCCGACACAAACCGACCTGTACAGTCTCAGAAGAAGACTACATATACTAGTGATTGTACAAGCCGTGTAGCTGATCTGCGTAGGCAAAATCCGTTTTCCTCGTGATGCGGCTATTTTTTTGTGTATGTCATGGGAGAATCATAAGCAAATTCCTTCATAGCAGTGTACATGTACCTGTAGTAGGCATATGGTTTATTTAATAACTTTTTTGGGCTCAACGGTTTGAAAGAGTAGCAGATACAGTCCAAATGAGAATTCACTTGATAACGCTACCACACGGTACACCTATTTACATCTTGTTTTAATAGATTAAAAATAAAATTAACGCACGACCTTAACAGAGTAGCTGAGAAAAGGTTCTGTAGATCACTGTCTGTCTGACTTTTGCGCAGAAGTCAATCACCTTCAATCATCTGCTAAAATATCAATTTTCTGCCTTATTCTGCAGACATGATCATTCGTTAGAAGAAGTTTGTGTCAATATCGTCTACAGGAATTTCTAATCAATAAAATTGTTCTTGTTTGTGAGTTAACCAGTTTTAACTGGTTTATAATCTACTAATACCAGTTTAAACCACCAGAGAGCATTGGCTATTACGTTCCATGTATACTCATCAAGGTTATTCCTACTATATTAATGTTTCGAAAATATTGAGAGGTAGTATAAATTCTCCCTCTCATCCGTCGATAGGATTGTTACACAACTTCAAAAAATAAACCGAGATGAGTCGTATCAGTTCTGGATCCAAGTAGGGGTCAGTATTAAAAAAAATCATGAAGCTGCTGAAGCTGCTGAAACGGGCATGTGCCCGCGCAAGTTGTTTGTCCTAAAACAGACAGACCGATGTTTGTCCTATATTTATCATAAACATGATTAAAATATACAAAAATTATTACACATAACCTAAAATACATTGTCTGATTTTTTTTTCCAAGTAAATGCGCTGATGTACAGAGCCGCAATTTAAATTTTCGCAAGTCTTAAAAAATGTCCCACGACGCAAAGGTCAGAGTCTGAGTAAATCATGATTAACCCAACGAATATTTCCCCAATATCCTGCGATTTGCCTATGCCATCCATTGAGGTATCGGGTGGTACCGTTTCAGTCACCTTTGCTGCCACTTAAGTCATTTCGTTCTTAGTTTTGATGGTTATGCAAGTAAGATCGAGTTACATGTACGAGTACGTAAACACTATCTTGGCAACTGACACGTACAAATTCTATTTTTATTTGTTGTTCATTCACCAAAATAATCCGTCTAGGAGCGGTAAATAATGTATGCCATTTTTCTGAATGTGTCCCTCGCTGTTTCCCGCAGGGGAGTACGTAAAACCAAGGACTGTGAATAGACTAATAAGTCGATGATCTCATCCTTTTTCATTCATAAAACTTTAAAAAGAACACAGTAAGGACTCCATTAAATGGAGAATTTTTCGACGATGAATTGGGCGAAAGCCAATTTAACTTCAAGGCCTAAGATTAGACGTGCAATCATAAGAATAATATAATAAGGGCCTTATCGGAATAAGTGTGTACGATTTGAACGAGTGAATATGCTCTTTCTTTCTTTCTTTCTTTCTTTCTTTTACAGTATATTGGAACATGCTGTACTATATATTTCAATGTAGTTAAAACGATCAAGGCCGCTTGGTTAGAACTTGGTTAGGAATGTTTTTTTTTTTTTTTCTCGTCGAATTCAAACCATTGGCAAACTTAATGCAAATTAAGGAATAAATGAATAGTTGTTTAAACGATTTGTATTAACGGATAATTATACCATAATGGATATATTATACCGCATGCATGTTCAACCCGCAAGATAGTATATTGGAACATGATGTACTATATATTTCAATGTAGTTAAAACGATCAAGGCCGCTTGGTTAGAACTTGGTTAGGAATGTTTTTTTTTTTTTTTTTTTTTTTTTTTTTTTTTTTTTTTTTTTCTCGTCGAATTCAAACCATTGGCAAACTTAATGCAAATTAAGGAATAAATGAATAGTTGTTTAAACGATTTGTATTAACGGATAATTATACCATAATGGATATATTATACCGCATGCATGTTCAACCCGCAAGATACTATATCCATTATGATATATTCGTATATATAATTCAAACACCAATGTATGAAAACACTGTATATGAGCCGCCTCGTGGAAAAACCAACAATGTGGTCTTTGAACAGGTCTGACTCAAACCGGGCTGTACAGCCACAGAAGACAGCTAGAAGCTTGAAATTTTAAGAAGAAGAGGAATTGTACTATCCGTGTAGCGAAAACAAAGGCGCTGATCAGCTTCGCGGTTACCGCGAAGCTGGTCTGCGCCTTTGTTTTCGCCTATGCAGATTGTTGGTTTTCCCACGCGATGGCTCAATTAAATATTTCTTTAGAAATTCATATTTGTTTTACAAGTGTGGTTGTTTCACGCATCACCAACTTTTTTTTTCAGTCCTGTCAGCACGAAGCACACAGCCTTTGGTGGTCTCCCGCCCATCGGATCCCAAAGAAATAGATGTGCTGCTTGTACATCCAGACAAAGCTGAGGCTCCCCCGGGGGGGGGGGGGGGTCTTTGCTCCCTGCTCCCTGAAAGAAAAACGACCTTTCTCAACAGCTCCCTAAAATGTTTTTCCTCAGCCCCCTGCTCCCCAAAACCCTGAAAATAAATGACCCTTCTCCCCAAATCCCTGAAAATAAATAGCCCTTCTCCCTGAATCCCCAAAACCCCCGGGAGGGCCTCAAAGCTTATAAACTAAAGACTGACCATCTGATTACTGGTTTACCGCTCAGGTCTGAGCCTGCCCAGGAAAAGTGGTTCAAGTCAAACCAGCCTTTGTGGCTTACTTGAATGATTATTTTTGAAACACATGTTGGTTGTCATGACATCCTCATTTTGGGTAAAAGTCCTATAAAATGGAGACAACGTCCTGACATAACCATAGCTGTTGATTGGGACAACATTAATTCAAACAAAAAGTCATTATATTTGACCATGCTAACATTATAATAACATTAACACTGAGCTAACTAATGAGCCTGTGCATGAGAAAACCAACAATTTGCATATGCGAAAACAAAGGCGCAGACCAGCTTCGCGGTAACCGCGAAGCTGATCAGCGCCTTTGTTTTCGCTACACGGATAGTACAATCTCTCTTCTTCTTAAATCCGAAATTTCAAGCTTCTAGCCTGCTTCTGTGACTGTACAGCCTGGTTTGTGTCAGACCTGGTCGGAATCCAAATTGTTGGTTTTCTCATGCACAGGCTCTAATGTAATTTTTATATCATTTCAGGAACAAACCAAGACGTAAAGGAATGGATTTAGCCATGTTCAACCAAATAGCACGAGTGACGGAGAACTTGTACCTGAGCAGCGCGGCTGCCATCAAGTCAGACAGAGTTCGATCCCTGGGAATAACAAACATCATAAACTGCACGTTAGAAATTCCTAATTTAAACTTGCCCAGTTTGGAATGTATTCAGATTCATGTTGAGGACACACCTAGTGCCAGATTAGGAATATATTTTGACAGATGCGCGGATAAGATTCACCAGGTTCAGAGCCGTGGGGGACGGACTCTAGTGCACTGTGTCGCTGGTATTAGTCGCTCGGCGAGCTTGTGTATCGCTTACCTGATGAAATATCAAAAAATGACGCTAGACCAAGCGTATTACCACGTCAAAAAACGCCGTCCTGTTATACGTCCAAATGTCGGATTCTGGAGACAATTGATAGAATTCGAACGCCGCCTCTTCGGGAAGAACACCGTGAAAATGATACCTTCCGGGATCGGTCCTATACCGGATATTTACAAGGAGGAAACAAGAAATATGGTCTGGTTCCCTTCTGCTTCTTCTACTAGTTCCCGGTCTGCGGCCAGTAGCTCTTCTTACAACCCTTTAACGCACACCTATAGGTCTTTCCGCCACGGCTATTGAATTGCACGCGCTGCGCTGTGATTGCCATAGTGCAACGTCAACGAAAATTATGATAGTCTGAAACGGCGTTTTCAAAATTCTGCTTAAAGTGCCTTTTTGTTCCGAATACCTTACGTTGACGGTGTAACAACGTCACAGTGCATTTTATTTTTATTAATTTTAAGTCTCAAGTGCAGTGAAGTGAGAAATGCCACCTTTTACATGTAAGTTTAAAGGTGGAATGAAAATGTCTGCGGAATTACAAATTCTGTCTTGAGATTTAAATTTCTTAACACAATTATTGCTTTCATTGTTGTAATTGGCTTATGGACGGTCGCTTAAGCATGGTGTCATTCTTCCATTGCCGCATTGAGGTGTTTTGTGTGACGGACATTGAGTGAGCAATCATACATTACGAAAACTTGCCCATGCAATATACAGGGATTTTTGAGCTTTAAAAATTGAAAATTTTCAGAAGAAAAAAATGATATTTTTCTTATTTTTGCTCAAAACATAGATTGTGGGTACACGTTAGAACCGCCTCACCGAGGCGGTTCTAACGAGTACCCACAATCTATGTTTTCATAGATTGTGGTTACACGTTAGAACCGCCTCACCGAGGCGGTTGTAACAAGTACCCACAATCTATGTTTTGGAGCAAAAATAAGAAAAATATGTATACCCCGGCTATATAAAAGTGGGGTATAAGGGGGTATTCATTGCACGGACTTGTTTTCCTGATGGAAGATTTATTTTATTGTATGATTTTTTGTGATGCAAAGTTATTGAGATTAACGTTGATTACTTAGAAATTCAGAGCTTTTTGAAATACACGTGACTCAAAGAAAACGGCATGGTGCCCTTTTCTGCGCTGTGCTCGTATGTTAAACGTAAAAAGTAAAAGAAACGTATAGTTAAAATTCGGTGTGCGTTTAATTTGTAAATATTGTGAGGTAATATGCGAAGTGGTGTACGCTAACCGAATTTCACCTATAATATCTAGTGAAAACTGTGACACGAACAAAAATGAGTTGGCTTCGAATCACCGCTTTGTGTGTACCTGCTGGTATTGTAGTGCATGATCTGTCATTTATTTTCAACGCACACACATTGGTTAACTTGACCGTTTTTTTTTTTTTTTTATTGTAAAACACATTTTATGATTTTACCAGTTGATTCGTCTCCAAAAATATTAATCATTTTATTACATATTCCTTCTGTGGCCTATTGCAAGCACTGACATGTACGGGCGTTTAGGCATATTCAGTGAGGGGATTTACACATGTATGTAATAAAATAAAAAAAAAAAAAAAAAAAAAAAAAAAAAAAGAGAAGAAAATGCATCTGAAAGTTTATTTGTTTGCTCTTATTGGTGCCTAAACGTTCCAGATAACAATCTTAGTCAAGTCGGTACGGATAACTTTACTAGTTCTATAGAGAGTATTGCTGAAATGACTGGGATGCCAAATCACTCTGGTACGAAAGGACCTGGGTACGAAATGATCTGGGTACGAAATGAGCCTCGACGCGAGAAAACCGGTCTTCGGGGTTTCCGACCAGGTTCGACACAAACCGGCCTGTACAATCTCAGAAGCAGGCTAGATGCTTGAAATTTTGGCTATAAGTAGAAGAGGAATTGTACTATCCGGGTGGCGAAAACAAAGGCGCTGATCAGCTTCGCAGTTACTGCGAAGCTGATCTGCGCCTTTGTTTTCGCATAGGCAAAAATCCGGTTTTCTCACGATGCGGCTCAAATGATCTGGGTACAGAATGACCGGTTACCACGCTGAATAACATCTTGCTATTTCCAAGTTAGCATAAATTCTAACAAAATCCATAAAGGCTAGTGGAACCAAATGTGTTTTTATTGCCCAATGGGACTCCAAAAAATATTTTTTGTTTTGATTAAGTATAATGGGGTCTATTTCGGCGGTCCAGATGGACCTATCGTCTTGGAAAGAAGTGCATGCGAAAATGAATAGCTACCAATATAAAAATCAATTGCTTTATAGCTTTGTTTTTCATGTGACAATGCCAGTATTAAATAAGTTATTTTGCAGCTTTCTGTTATGCTTTTCCCTACCTGCTTGCTTCGTTTCCTACATTTGAGCCGCCTCGTGGGAAAACCAACAATGTGGTTTTTGAACAGGTCCGACACAAACCGAGCTGCTCAAGCACAGAAAAATGCTAGATGCTTGAAATTTTGGATATAGGTAGAAGAGGGATTGTACTATCCGTTTAGCGAAAACAAAGGCGGTTACCGCGAAGCTGATCTGCGTCTTTGTTTTCGCCTATGCAGATTGTTGGTTTTCTCACGAGGCGGTTCATTTCATTATGTCTTGGATTGTAGCTCTCCTGAGTCGAAGACTAATCAGGTGAGCTTATGTATACCCAAGGTCCGGCGTCCTCTCGTCGTCCACAATTTCAATGTAATTTTCCTCTGCAAAACCGCTTGGCAAATTAAAACCAAATTTTATGTGAAGCCTCCTAGGGAAGGGGGAACGAAGGTTGTATAAGAGAGGAACTATAGATGATTCAGGTCATATGACCAAGATGTCTGCCACGCCCACATATGGTTAAAGCCCTTCAAATCTTCTCTGGAACCGATGAATTTTAGGCCCGTTGACGTTGGCTAAAATAGAGCAAGATCATCACAGGGCCATGTTTTTTTTAAATGTTGTTGCCATCTAAACACATCGGCATGATTACCATGTAAGTCATGTGGCCTGGATCATGAGCCAAATGGTTCGGGTCATGTCGTGCCAACCAAACTGTGGTCGTTTCGTAAAATACGTGCAGTAACTTTATTGTCATGGCGGTCAAAATTACAAGTTGAAATAGGGATCAAACACGGTTTTATATGCATTTGTATTATGGGCTAAAACAAGGGCAGATAACACCAAATATTGGAAATAGATATGTTTTAAAACTTAATAATTTGATAGCCCAGTGTTCAAAGATTATGCAATAATCAATATTATTGTTGAAGAAAATACTTCAAAAATATTGCAAATGGAATACATGCAATTTGAACGGTAAAAGTAGGCACTGATCAGGAAATGGCGCAACCAGAAAGAAATTCCCACTCGAAAAACCGAGATTTGAAAAAAAGCTAAATTGACAATCAGGTCATTAGAAATATAATAAGAGAAAATATCGTGAGCGAAGTGAGCAACTATTTCCCTATAGGCGGCCACTCAGTTACCCGAACTTAATTCAATATATAAAAAGTACGTAAGATGCAAACAGCACAAAAATTCAACACCAAAACAGAAAAAGTATAACCACAACAAAAATATCGCCTTGGAACGGTCAGTAATATAAAATATCTGGAGGGCTTAAACTTGTTTAAATGGTATCTTACCTCACACTCTGCTTCTGCACAACATTTAGTTAAAGTCTAAAAACTTGCCTCTGATAATGGTTTTTCGCAGAAAATTTTTGTATGAGGGACGACAGAAAAGTTATTTTCATGTCAAAATCTTGATCTTAGTTTGTCCTAATAGGACGACCAAAAAACTTGAAAATCGGTGAACAAATAAAATTTTTATGGCCAAAATGAATTTTGCATGGTGATTTTGCATAGGCAAGGGAGATAATCGATGATCGTTCGACAAAACTAGACTAAATTGGTGTGAATTCATTGCGTATAACCTTCATTCACGCTTGTTTTAAACGAAAAACATATCAAAAATGCATCTCTTTTGACTTTGACAACGATCTATTTACATTTGACGTCATATCCGTAATAAACACTACGTCATCAAAGTTAAAGCACGGTACCAGGTTACTTTACCGGTAAAATGAATTTAGGCCTAATCGGGGTATGTAAGAAAAAGAATCCATCAGTGGTGTTCAGTGGAGAAAGGAAAATCGCAACCCTCGGGTCCATCGTTCCAGTGGGAAACTCGGCGAGCCTCGTTTCCCACTGGAACGGATGGACCCTCGGGTTGAGATTTTCCTATCTCCACTGACCACCCATGATGGATTCTATTTATCTCACCCTCGTTATCTCACCCCGTCGCACGCTGCGATCAAGCGTTCTTTTTTAACATTGGTTGTATAGGACGTCACGTAATTTCGTCGCTAAGCGCAAACGTCACGATGACGTCAAAACGTTTTAATACAAAATGGCGGACGCCGCGATTGTAGCATTTTTCTAGGTAAATAGTGTGAAAATCAAGCTTCGCCGCATTTAGGCGTGCAAGAAAAAGGATCCATCATTCGTGTAAGGTATGGATAGTCAAATCTGTCCCTCGGGTCACAATTTGGCATCACTCGGCGAGCCTCGTGATGCCAAAATATGACCCTCGGGACAGATTTGTCTATCCATACCTGACACTCATGTAAGATTCTTATATTATCACACCTTTAGAAATAGTTTGCAAACAGGATCCTAATAAATGAATTTAGACAAAGTATGTTAATCATAGAAAAAAAAGTTTTGTAGCTAATGCCCAATCTAATGCTAATGCATTAGCAAAATTTGCAAAAGTAATGCATTAGAATTAGCATTGTTCTAATGCCAAAATTAATATTAGCATTGGCATTAGCATTAGTTGAGAAATTGTTAATCCATTGCTAATGCTTTGGCATTAGTTTAATGCATTGCCCAAGCCTGCTGCGAAAAACCATTATCACACACTACGAAACAGACTTTAGTAGTTCGGTCCTCGTGGTAAATCTCCAACGTGTCAACGAATCAACAAAGACCAACAAATAAATGATAATAACCTCCACGATGTATAAAAAACAAGTACTCACAGATACAATTAGCTGCCCGGCGATGGAGACTCTGGGCGCCAAACAACATCACTGAAGATCATGAGCAAAGTAAAACACCAGTTTAAACCCGGTGGGCAAAACAACAGACAAGAAGCTCCGGTCACTACCGACTAAAAATAATAGCATTAAGTCGGGTCCATCACAGAGTCTGACGCCCGACCTACCGGCGTGTAATTAAAGGAATACTTAAATTATCACATGGGCATTTTGGTTATCGCCCGCAGTATCAACCCGAGACTCCATTAGCCTATCAAGCCCGAGAGCTTTAGCTCGAGGGCTGATAATGGTCGAGGGTTGATACGAAGGGCGATGACCAAAATGCCCATGTTATAATCTGTTTATCACAACTTCTTAATCCTCTAATCCAAAGATTTGTGTTTAGAAATGCGAAAAAACGTTTCTTTCTGCGTTGAAAAAGAAAATGACACCATAAAAATGACGTTAAAATGACGTAACGTCATTAAACTTGTCGTCACATATACCGTGGCGCGACAACGTCGCATGCGGGCATTATAACCTCTCTCCGTTCAAAATGCATGATTTCCGGTTATCAGCCCGCCCGTGTTGATAACCAGAGGGCGGGAAACACATTATCACATATGCAAACTTGAGGTTATCGCTGGAAATATAAGTCTAAGTATGTGATAAGCATAGTTATCAACCATGATTGGGTTGAAAACCTAAGCTTGTAGACTTTTGCATCGCTTTGACGTTTTGTAGCGTGTGGTGATTTTTCTAAACTGAAAAGAAAAACCATTCTTTCCAAACAAGTTTCTTATTTGTAAACCAAGTCACAATAGATTCTGGTTCCGAAATGCCCTCGAGTAAAAGCGTCTATCACAATCAATGTTTTAAGTAAGCATATTAAACATATTTTTCAATATTTTTCCAATGAAATTTTCAATTTGTATGGATGAAAAAGTTCCCTGTTTATTGCGTGGGCAAGATTTCGTAATGCGTGGCTGAGCGGTTAAGAGCTCTGTTTCCTAATCACTCGATTATCTCAACGCTGTGTCTGGTGTGGGTTCGAGCCCCGCGATGGCCACATGCGAGACAAGCCAAGTTCTGCTTGCGGGTGTGCCAGTTTTTTTTTCTTGGGGCTGGGTTCTCCCGTTTTCGTCCCACCTACTGATAAGTCTCACATGAGCTGAAATAATATTGAAAGGGACCTAATATATATATTGTTCCTTGTTAAAATGACATCAATGAGCATATAGTATACCTATGCTGTGTCATCCGTCTTCGTCGTTGTTGTCGGCGTCGCTGTTGTTGTTTTTCACAATGTTCAAACATCTTCCCGAAACCACTTGGCCGATCAAAGTCAAATTTCATGTCGAGCATCCGTTGGAAGCGGGAACCAAAGCTTATTTAATGGTCACATGAATAGCTTGGCCACCATGCCCATATATGGTAAAAAACATGAAACCCTTCCCCTCTAGAACGAGTGGACAGATTTCTGGCCCGTCATAGTTTGTATCGTCATAGTTTGTATAAACTTGGGTTGGCCTTGACTTTAACAGCAAGGTCAATTACTGTCACGTATACTTTAAAATGGTGGAAAAGTGAAGCATTGTATTTTCCAGAAAGCGTTGTAGCATGTGACCTGAAAGTAGGTTAGATAAGACAAATTATTGAGTTAGATCTAATGAAGTTATGTGAGTGTGCAAGGCCAAAGTCTTCTTCGACCTTAGCCAAAGGTCATTTATAAATGACCAAATCTCAGGAGAGCGTTCTCAGCACCATCCTCTGGTTCTTAAAACCTTGTATAGTTTTGATCCAAAACATAAGATGTTGATACTCGTTAGAAACGCCACAGCGAGACGGTTCTAACGTGTTCCCACAATCAGTGTTTTGAGCAAAAATAACAAAAAATTTCCAAGTTTTTCTACTTAAGTGATATTTTTAGAGCTTTAAAAATATTTGTATGTTTCATGGATATGTTTTCATAACGGCTGCTAGAATTATTCAACTGTTTCAGGTAAAATGACGAATGCTGCATGATTGTGTGATTTACTAACCCAATTTATTCAGGTAATGATGTAATTGTTGTCTTTTCATTACTTACAACTCATCTAAGTTATCTGCGGCCAGGGACCGGCGCCCAGTTATTCGGCGACCAGGGATCTCCATCGTGGGGTCTGTTGAGTCCTTAGGGTGTTTATCATGATTTATTTGTTTGTCCTTGATGATTCATTGACTAGTTAGAGATTCACCACGAGGACCGAAGAACTAACTAAATGTTATGAACCATTGCAGAAGCTGAGGGTGAGATTATGGCCATGTAAAATCGATTGAAGCCCGCCAGTAATTTTATATTACTGATCGTTCCAAGGCGATACTCCTGTGGTGGTTATTTTTGTTTTATGCCTTGGTGTTGAATTTTTGTGCTGTTAGCACCTTTTATGCGTTTTCATATTTTTAGTTAAGTTTGGGTGGCTGTGTGGCCACCTATTGGGAAAATGGCTGCCCAGTCGGCTAACAGTATGTTTTCTTAGGGTTACGGGACGTTTCGCGCAAAAACCAGTTCCTCCCTGGGACGATTCGACCGGGACGATTCGCGCAAAAAACCGAACGGGACGGTTCGCGCAAAAAAACTGGGACGATTCGCTCAAAATCAAATTTAGAGGTCGATTCACCCATTTTTATTAATATATTTATATAATAAGTATTTTGCTTTGCAAATGAGCATGATTCCAGTCTCTCTCTTAGCTTGTGAATGTGGGAAGCGATTCATCACCGTGCCACATTTTTGTTGAACATTATATAAATTTGTTATGAAAGGTGAGTGAGCAAAAATCATGCATGCACTCATTACAACCTGCAAAATGATAGGTCATTTTAATAGTTGCTGTCGCATTGTTGGAGTTAAGTTTTTAAGTTTTATCTTTTAGTATTGTTACGTCTACACCGGGCCACGTTCTCACTACGTCCTTACTACGTCCTAAAAAATTAAGGACGTAGTGAGGACGTGGTTCGGTCTTGTAGGACGTGGTAGGAACGTAGTAAGGACGTAGTGAGGTCTTGATGGACGCGGAGATCTTGGTCAAATTTTGAACATGCTCAAAAGAAACGTGGCGAGGACGGGGTGGAATTAGAACGCAGTAAGGACGTAGTAAGGACGTGGTAAGGACGAAGTAGGAACTTGTAGGACGTAGAAAGAACGTGGCGCAAACGTAGTGCGGTCTTCGTGGACGCGATGCAAATTTGTTGCAGACCATCAAGACCTCGCTACGCTTCTACTACGTCCTCGCTACGTCCATCAAGTTCTCGACAAGACCATACCACGCGTCTTGTACGTCCTTACCGCGTCCTAGAAGACTGCACTGCGTTCTTATCACGTCCTAGCGGTTCCTAACACGTCCTTAGTAGGTTCTTATCACGTTCACACCAGGTTCGAACTACGTCCTCCACGTTTTATTAATTTTGTTTTAATTGTCCCGTACCCTCAAGCAATTGCTTTCGCTTTTATTTAAATCATATCGAAATGAAATCGAAACATGAACAGAGAAGTACTCTTGTAACTTGCTCTCCAAGGACACCATGCCTTACTTGGTGCACAGGCTACACTTGTGCTATATCACAGGAGGAGGAATAGAAGGGCAAGATCTTGTTGGGTGCGCCCTTGGCTATCAGCTGAAAGGAGGCCCACCGGGGTCCAACTGGTGTTTTTCTTTTGCTCCGGAGTTAGTAGGTTATTCGGCGCCCAGGGATCTCCATCGTCGGGCAGCTTACTCAGTCTGTGAGTCCTGGTTTGTGATTCATCAGGATGTTTATCACGATTTATCTGTTTGTTCTTGATGATTCATTGACTAGTTAGAGATTCACCACGAGGACCGAATAACTAACTAAATGTTATGAACCACTGCAGAAGCTGAGGGTGAGGTTATGGCCATGTAAAACCGGTTTAAGCCCGCCAGTAACTTTGTGTTACTGATCGTTCCAAGTCGATACTTCTGTGGCGGTTCTTTTTGTTTTATGTCTTGGCGTATAAAATTTTTTTTGTGCTGTTGGCGCCTTATGTATGTTTTCATATTTTTAGTTAAGTTAAGGTAACTGAGTGGCCACCTATTGGGAAAATAGCTGCTCATTCGGCTTACGATATGTTTCATGGTATGAGTACCTGATTGTTAGTTTGGTTTTTTCCCACCTCGGTTTTTGGAGTGGGAATCTTTTTCTGATTGCGCCTTTTCCTGATCTTTGCCTACTTGTACCTTTTCAGTATTATATATGGGCATTACGACCGACTACTAGCGGAGTTGAGGATAGAGGCATTCTTCAATTTCATGCGAATACCACCGGAAATGTTGTCCGCCCGTCATTTTCTTACTGCAATTTCAAGCTGTTTCGCAACTTCTGACTCTTAATACACGACTGATTAATATACATGTATTTACAGTTAGAACGTACTGGAAACGTAGTTCGCGCGTGGTATGAACTGCTTGGTCTTTGTGAGGACGTAGCAAGGACGTAGTGGAAACGGGATGAACTTGGTGAGCGCGTATTGAGGACGTAGTGGAAACGTGAAGGACGTAGTAAGGACGTGGTGCGGACGTAATAAGAACGTGGCGGGGACGTAGTAAGGACGTAGTGGGAACTTAGAAATCCGAAATTGTTTCATTTTGACCCCGTCCTCGCCGCGTTCTTGAATTTTTAGAACGTGGTAAGGACGTAGTGAGAACGTGGTCCAGTGTAGACGTAACATATATGTTTTAATTTTTATCATATTGTCGGCATGTCGACAGTAGTGTGTTCAGAAAGATGCAAAAGACCACAGCAGGTCCGAAGTTGTGATTCGTGTGGGAGATGGCAACACCGTGGATGCGGGACTACGGGTATATTCAATTTCAATTATTTTCGACGAAAGAGGGGTCGAACCCGTTGGGTAGCCATGTTGTGTCTTTGAGCAAGCAAATTACATTTAAAATGTTGACTGGGATGTTACACAAACAAACAAATTAGTCGACGTTAGTAGTGGGTGCTTTAATTTGACGTTAAATGTCATAATGTGAGCTTTTATCATTAAAAATAAACATTTCAGATGTTTGATGTTCTCTTCGTTTTAAATTAAATTGTTTTGCTCATTATCGTGATATGCGTTAACATCTAATTTGTTTACTCGTTTGATCAGAAAACAACTTTAGTGGCCAATTCAAAATTAACGACGTAAAATTACTGCCATTGTTGGAATCATAGTACACACATTTTAACAAATATTTATTTATTTATTTATTTATTTATTTATTAATCCAGGAATCACAAACTAGAGATACATGTATATAATAAAGACAGTTTGTGTGTGATTTATGCAATACGGATGCCGAGAATGAAACAGACATTAGTGCTGTCCCACAGACCGTGCATGTGTGTTTCATTTTTATTTCTATTGAAATTATTTGTAAGTTTCATATTTTTACCTATCTTCAATTTCGAAACATCAGAGCCACGACTTGTTATTTTATACACGGGTACTATAATTTATGTATTATATGTACATACATGTTCATTGTTTAATGGCTAGCCTTGATAAATTCTTGACCCCCACTCCTGTGTAATATTATTTAAATATTTAATAAAAGATAAATCTTTTAATAATATGCCTTTTTTGGTCCTTCCTTTTAAGAAAACGTTGAAATTATAACTGAAAAATACATTTGCGCGAACAGTCCCGTGGGTGAATCGTCCCCTTAATTTTGGAAAAAAGAAGAACAAAAAATATTGCTCAGAAAAATCAAAGATAAAAAATACATTTCCAATAAGTCCATAATTAGGTTTACATACACATTGCATTTAATTGATAACTTTTGATAAATAAAACCTTGAAATCAATTTTTGAAAAAATGCGCGAACCGTCCCGGGAGGAAACGTCCCGTTCGAAAAATAATTTTTGCGCGAACCGTCCCGGGAGGAACTGGTTTTTGCGCGAAACGTCCCGGAGCCTTTTCTTAGTATAAGTACCTGATTGTTAATTTAGTTTTTTCCCACCTCAGTTTTTGGACTGGGAATAGACGGAATATTTCATCGGTATTCCGTTAGACCTCTCCATACATGTCACGAGAGAGGAGCGAGATCACGAAGTGTATCGGAGTGCAGGTTAGCCAGCTGATCTAGATTGGGAATTTCTTTCTGATTGCGCCATTTTCTGATCGTTGTCTAATTTTACTTTTCTATAGAAAGTGCAAAACTGACTTACAGGTATATTTTTAATTGTAAAAAAATGATGTGTTGTGTACTGTTTCTTACCCCGTCCGATGACCGGGTTGGAACTTAAAGGTTACATTTATAATTGTTTTAATTCCTGAACCTTTTATTTTTAAGCAATTAGTTAAGAATTCCTGGCCTTCTCACCCGGAGTCCGACACACTTACCAAGTATATCTTTCTGTTTGCTGTGTGTTTCTCTGTCTGTCTGTGTTGCTGACTGTCTCTTTGTCAACATGTTATATGTATGATAAAGAAATAGATGAGCTGCTTCTGCCACAAGGCAAAGCCTCTTCATTACTAACTGACCATCTGATAACTGGAAAAGTGGTTCAAGTCAAACCATCCATACATATAAGGCTTACTGGCTTAGTTGGATGGTTTTATTTGAATCACTTTATCAAATTAAAAACCGCCAAACTTACAGCGTTTTCTTGTTTTTCTATCGTTACAGTATCAATGTTGGGTAGGAGAGAGAAAATCATTTTATGGCGATGACGACATGAACTGAGAACATCACAAGACTATTAATATGATTACCAGGAACCATGAAAGAAGCGAGATAACAAATTTTTTGCTCGCTAAACTTTGTACCTACGAGTAGAACAGCAGCTACATGTAACTTTGTGTCATGCTGGACTGATCGGTGGAATAATAGAACAAGCGATATAATATTTATGCATTCTTGTTTAACATTGTGCTGGATATGATTACCTATCCGGACATTTGTTATAGACAGTTGGAGACCATTTGAGCCGCGTTATGCTAAGTCAACATTATGCTAAGTCAACATTAAGCATCTGCGAAAACAAAGGCGCAGCTGATCAGCGCCTTTGTTTTCGCTACACAGATAGTGCAATTGCTCTTCTTCTTAAATCCAAAATTTCAAGCTTCTAGTCTTTTTCTGTGCTTGTACAGCTCGGTTTGTGTAGGACATGTTAGACCACCACATTGTTGGTTTCCTCATGACGCGGCTCATTAACTTATTTGATTGCCCTGTTTCCATACTGGTTAGAGACAACGAATACAACTAAAACACACCAATAAAAATCTACACTAGAATTGGAACAACTAACTTGCCACAAATCAGAAATGATCCGTGACAAGTTGTTCACAGACGGGTACATGTATAGATTAGCATCAAACAGAATAATATTGGCTTATTTGTGTTTATCTTGGTGGTTCTCAGACACATTTATATTTCTCCCAGTCGCATTGTTCTTGGTCGTTTTGTTCTTTGACGATTGTTCTTAGTCACGTTGGTTAATTCTGAATAATCAGTTTGCGCCGTCCTTCGGATCGGGACGTTAACTGGAGGCCCCCTGTGCAGGGACAGTCATCCCCTGTGCAGGTTAAAGATCCCTACACAGGTTCTATCCTCGTGCATGTAGGCTCATCCTGCAAACACACCGGAGTGTACAATGTACACCTCCCAAGAATAATCAGAAATTGATTGATGGGAGTAACAAGAAAACAAAACAAGACAGTGAGCTCACAAACTAGATCGATCCAATCTTTTGCTCATTTTAACGAACATTTTTGTGTCAAAGGATTATTTCGGGCCCTGCCCATTGAAACCGTGATAAATAGATGGTCTGCTTGTCGCCAGGGAATGCTTAACTGACTGACCGACCGCGCGATTACTGTTAAACCGCACAGAACTTCTAAGCATGCACTGGAAAAGTATATATAATTCATGTACCTTGTATACCCAGTACAAAAGAAACGCATTTTTTCGTAAATAAAATTGATTTTCAAAATCTAAGTAATAGCGACGCTCCTGCGTCGCTCTTATGGTAGAACGTGATAAAAATGTACTGCTCTATCTGCTCTTCTGTACATTGATAGAAAAAAAAACTCTTTCGTCAACCGGAACCGGAATTGTTACTTTTGACGTGATCGTGACGTTGCAACACGCGCTGCTGCATTATACTAATGGATCAATTAACTTTCCATTTAGTTTTACGGTCGCCGTCACGTTTCAACATGCACTGCATTGTACTAACTGATAAACTAACTTTCCATAACGGTAATGGTCGGCTATGGTCACCAGGGTGAGGAAGCTGTCATATATGTTGCTTATTTTAAAATTACACGCGCAATGGGAGTAGAGCGTCGCGACAAGTTTAGAGCCTTATTTCATATTACTAAGGATTCGCCGTAAAATTTCTCTTTGAGCATGGTCCTTGGTGACCTGCAAATCTGAAAAAAAAAAAAAAAAAAAAAAAAAAAATACCGTTACAAGTATGCGTTTTACGAAAAATAACCAGCGCTTAGATGTTCAGCATTTTTCTCGTACAGCCCTTTCAGGTAAAACGTACATCCTTTAATACAATTGCAAGACCAAAGTCAGTGGTCTAGGCTCAGGCTCAGAACCAGCGGAGATATGATTTTTGTAGGTACTCCCCCGTTGGATACATGGAAATCCCTTATTTTTTCAGCGCAAAGAAGTTTATCAAAATGGTTTGCAATTTGGGGTCAAAAATGGCACTCAATAGAGGGCAAGGTGAAGTCAATTTAACTTCCGGTGTGTTAGATACTTTTTCTATACATACATTAAGTTTGTAAATAGTATATATATATATATAATCTTGATTTTGTATTCTATGAAAGATTTGTTAAAGAATTGTTTTATAATAAAGTGTCTCTAATAACTGTGTTGTGTAAGTTTTCACAGCCATAAAGGACATGTTTCTAGAAAACTGTGGGCATGTCCGACTTATTCACAATCTATGTTTTGAGCAAAAATATCATTTTTTACTGCAAATTGCTTTAAACATATCTGATTATTGCATGTACATGTTTTGCGTAACGTAGTCGCCTAGCATACGTATATAGCATTAGGAAAATAAAGAAATTCCACGCACCTTACAAATTAAAAAAAAAATGATGGAAAAATATTGTAGCGAGCTCGGGCTATTCGCGTTCTGATTGACGCTGTTTTCGTTGTGTAATTTACCGTCAAAGTTATTATTGTCGTTAGTTTTCGCGGCTCGCTTCGCCTCACCTGTAACTTTGAATATTTTGTCCGATTGGCGTCGAGTTAGCCATTGGCACTTCATCGGTCGATCGTTTCTATGTTTATGCAATTGTCCCTTCGTCGATTTGTTTCGTTTGCATTTTACTTTCGCTGGAAATCGCGGCTGAATTTGCTTCGCGTAACTGACAGATTGTTTTACTTTCGGTTTCGAGTGCGCATCGTTCTGCGCCGACCTCAAATGCGACGCCTTCCGGGTCAAGACTTATCTCGTGACCTGGTCAACTCGACCAGGCCACTCGCTGAACTGCGTCGCCTGCGACCTTCCGGTGAGTCGCGACCAGGCGACTCGCCCCGCCCCTTTAGGTCGTGTTCATATAAATAGCGCGAGGGCGACCAGTTTTGGTTGGTTGTGTCTCCAGCTTTCGTCTGTGGCGGTCATTCATTCTACGTTTCGTGTTATGGAAATTACTTAAAATCACTTTATGCTTTAGTTGGACAACATTTAAGGAAAGTTATACTGAAATTCACACTGGCGAGAGACTTTACATTAATAATCATTACATTTTGTGGATTTTGTGCATTAAAACTCGATCGTCGTGATGTTTAGTTAGCGTGGTTACCCCAGCCACTTAGTGTAGCCACACTACCCTACCCTGAGGATTCATTGAACAGTATCTATGACCTATAGCCACGGATTTGCTGTAGTTTATGCCGTAATTCACACCAACAAAGAACCTTATTCTAAATTTATGATTAAACCAAGATTTATTTGAAATCATTCTCAGTGTTTATTTATGTACCAGAAAACATGGAAAACCTTTAACCCCATACCACCCCCGGCCTAAAGGTTGTTACAATATTAATGATTCCCAATGCCGTAAGTCGTGTTACTCGGAGGACGACATACTTGAAGAAAAAAAAAGTTGGATATTTCTGAAGCTATGCTCATTTTCATTTTCTTTCCAGCCTCACAATGTCCACACTTGTGCACAGCCTATGGGTCTTTTGATACAAAACATATGAAACTCGGTTAACATTTGATACCCATACTATATCCAATTTCATGTCCATGATAAAGTACTGTTAAATGTAGGGTAAACGGTAGTGGTACATGTCATAAATACCCCCTTATACCCCCACTTTTATATAGGAAAACTGGAATATGCAAGGTATACCTATTTTTCTTATTTTTGCTCCAAAACATAGATTGTGGGTACTCGTTAGAACGTGACGGTTCTAACGAGTACCCACAATAGATATGTTTTGAGTAAAAATAAAAAAATATCAAAATTTTCTCCTGAAAATTTTCATTTTTAACAACTCTAAAAATCTCTATATCTTGCACGGGCATGTTTTCGTAATGTACAATCATTAATAAACTTGGTAAGCCTAGTGTTCTTTTTCATGGGACATAGGTAGACCATAGCCACAGATGTGACGCCGCAGAACGCGGCGTTACATCTGTGGCTATTCATTCAGCATCACCCCTAACGCATCGTAAAATGACAATGGACTCTCCCTATTGATATTGATGGACAAGTCCATGGTTAATCAAGTGCCGGGTAGTTTGACGCATCCGAGGTATGTGTGAAAAGGGGGTCACAATGTCGGGACATTCCTGAATGAACTTTCAGTCATAAGTGAAAAATTGTGCACTGAGTAATAATGTTTAATATATGGATATTGGTTTATAGGCTTCATATACATGTAAGAAATTTCGAACAAACTATGCGACATTCTTTTTATTCTGATTTGTCACTAATCATTGCCGGTTGTCACCGGTTAGCCAACTTGATATTACAACTGTAATGGTCGCCTTTGCCATGACACGTTTCCAAAGAAATCTATACATCACATGAACTCGAAATATCGGTGACATTCATGTAATAACGAAACACAGCGTCGGTAAGCATACATTTCTTTTCGACTTCTTTGATTTACACACAAAAAAGACAGGACCCCTCCGTTTGATCCCAGAATGACGTCATGTGCCTGCTGGGATGG
Source organism: Rugalucina vietnamica (assembly GCA_964017185.1). Classification (NCBI taxonomy): domain Eukaryota; kingdom Metazoa; phylum Mollusca; class Bivalvia; order Lucinida; family Lucinidae; genus Rugalucina; species Rugalucina vietnamica. The sequence continues at coordinate 16,332,975 of OZ024874.1, forward strand.
CACCATTCGCGTTTGTATGTCAGACTATGGGACATTTTATTCATAATTATGCACGTCTTTTAGCCTTTTGTTACAAACGGGGTGTTATTATGGATGGTCCATTGAAAAGTTTAAAACCCAAAGTCCTCAAGCGGGATAGAATGGGAAACACACAGCATCATCATAAGATTAAAAAAAACAAATAAAAAAAAAATAAAAAATAAAAAAAAATAAAAAAAAAACTACAAGCATTACGTACGACATTACGACCGAGATGATAAGCTCTCTCCCAGTTAGTTAGCCACTCGCTCAGCATAAAACAAAACAAAAATGGAAAAGAATAATGAAATGAATACCTGACATAACTGAAAATGGCTCTATGCGTTTTTAGCTCACCTGAGCCGAAGGCTCACAAGGTGAGCTTATAGGATGGCCATGATCCGGCGTCCGTCCGTCCGTCGTCCGTCGTCCGTCCGTCGTCCGTCGTCCGTCGTCCACAATTTCAAAGATCTTCTTCTCTGAAACCGCTTGGCCGATCTAGTTGAAATTTTATGTGGAGCCTCCTTGGGTAGCGGCATTTCAAGTTTGATTGTGAAATCCAGGTCACATGACCAAGATGGCTGCCACGCCCATATATGGTAAAAACCCTTCAAAAATCTATTTCTCCAGAACCGGTGGGCCGATTTCCACGAAACTTGGTATGTAATATTGGGGACTTCAGCCCATCATAGTTTGATAAAATGATGACCCTTGGATGACCTTGACCTATTTTACGGCAAGGTCAAATTTGGAAACATAGGCTTTTACATAGGAAAAAGTGAAAACTATGGATTTTTTGAAAACTATTGCAGCCTGAGGCCTGAAAAGTGGTAGATGCAAACAACTAATGGAGTAGATGAAGGTATGTGATTAATATAGGTCAAGGTCATCTCTTGACCTTGGCCAGTCTGTTGTCCATACACACTTTTCAAAGATCTTCTTCTCTGAAACTGCTTGGCAAATCAATGTGAAATTTTATGTGGATCATCCATGGGTAGGGGAGACGAAAGTTTGATCGCGAAATCCAGGTCACATGACCAAGATGGCCGCCACGCCCATATATGGTAAAAACCACTCAAAAATCTTCTTCTCCAGAACCGGTGGGCCGATTTCCACGAAACTTGGTATGTAGCATCAAAGACCTCAGACCATCATAGTTTGATAAAATGATGACCCTTCGATGACCTTGACCTATTTTACGGCAATGTCAAATTTGGAAACATAGGCTTTTACATAGGAAAAAGTGAAAACTATGGATTTTTTGAAAACTATTGCAGCCTGAGGCCTGAAAAGTGGTAGATACAAACAACTAATGGAGTAGATGAAGGTATGTGATTAATATAGGTCAAGGTCATCTCTTGACCTTGGCCAGTCTGTTGTCCATACACAGTTTTCAAAGATCTTCTCTGAAACTGCATGGCCAATCAAAGTGAAATTTTATGTGAAGCATCTATGGGTAGGGGAGACGAAAGTTTGATCGCGAAATCTAGGTCACATGACCAAGATGGCCGCCACGCCCATATATGGTTAAAACCACTCAAAAATCTTCTTCTCCAGAACCGGTGGGCCGATTTCCACGAAACTTTGTATGTAGCATCGGGGACCTCAGCCCATCATAGTTTGATAAAATGATGACCCTTGGATGACCTTGAATTATTTTACGGCAAGGTCAAATTTGGAAACATAGGCTTTTACATAGGAAGAAGTGAAAACTATGGATTTTTTGAAAACTATTGCAGCCTGAGACCTGAAAAGTGGTAGATGCAAACAACTAATGGAGTAGATGAAGTTATGTGATTAATATAGGTCAAGGTCATCTCTTGACCTTGGCCAGTCTGTTGCCCATACACACTTTTCAAAGATCTTCTTCTCTGAAACTGCTTGGCAAATCAAAGTGAAATTTTATGTGGAGCATCCATGGGTAGGGGAGACGAAAGTTTGATCGCGAAATCCAGGTCACATGACCAAGATGGCCGCCACGCCCATATATGGTAAAAACCTTTCAAAAATCTTCTTCTCCAGAACCGGCAGGCCAATTTTCATGAAACTTGGTATGTAGCATTTGGGACTCCAGCCCATCATAGTTTGTTGAAATGATGACCCTATGATGACCTTGACCTATTTTACGGCAAGGTCAATTTTGGAAACATAGGCTTTCACATGGGAAAAGGCGAAACCAAACTGTTGCAGCCTGAGACCTGAAAGTTGCTAGATGCAGACAACTAATGGAGTCAATGAAGGTAAGTAATTAATGAAGGCCAAGGTCATGTCTTGACTTTGGCCCAAGGTCATTTAAATATCAAAATTAAAATTATGGTTTTCTCAGAAATCACTGGGTTTGGAAACTATTGCAGCCTGAGACCTGAAACTTTGCAGATGCAGACAACTTATGAAGTCAATAAAGGTGTGTGAGTATTCAAGGTCAAGGTCATTTCATTATGACTTAATACTCCAAATTCAGGCTTCAGGTGAGCTAACCAGAGGACCATTGGTCCTGAGAGCGCCGAAGGCTCATAGGTGAGCTTATAGTATACCCATGCTCCGGCGTCCGTCCGTCCGTCCGTCGTCGTCCACAATTTCAAAGATCTTCTTCTCTGAAACCGCTGGGCCGATTGTTCTCATATTACACATACACCATCTACAGGTAGGGGGAAAGAATAATTGTGTTTTTTGTTTTGATCGGATAAGGACTCTGGTTACTATGGCAACTTATACTTCCCATAGACTTATAATGGAAAAAATTGAAAATTGCCAGTTTTTGCTGTCTTGTTGGAGATATTTGAATTTTGTTTTTGCAGAAATGTTTATTGAGTAGTCCTCTACATTTCCTGTGACTTTTGTCCTAATCCTTCATTTTGATTGGTTGCAGGGGCCCCATATAGGGCAAAATTTCGAAAAACATTCAAAAATCTTCTTCTCAGAAACTGTCAAGGGGATGAAGCCTGTACTTTGTATACATGTTCCTGACAGTGGCCTCTACATAATTTATGTTTTTTATTCCAGGCGGAAAAGAACTCTGGTTTCTATGGCAACTTAAAGTTTCCATAGACTTATAATGGGAAAAGTGGAAATCGGCTATTTTTCCGCTAAAATTGCAGACATTTGAATTTTGTTGATGCAGAAATGTTTATTGAGTAGTGTTTGACGGTTCTTGCGAGTTTTGTCCTAATCCTTTATTTTGATTGGTTGCTGGGGCCCCATAAAGGGCAAAATTTTGAAAAAAAAAACAAAAAAAAAAACATTAAAAAATCTTCTCCTCAGAAACTGTCAAGTGGATGAATCCTGTACTTTGTATACATGTTCCTGACAGTAGCTTCTACATAATTTGTGATTTTTATTCCAGTCGGATAAGAACTCTGGTTGCTATGGTAACTTTAAGTTTCCATAGACTTATAATGGGAAAAGTGGAAATTAGCTATTTTTTGAAAACTATTGCAGCCTGGGATCTGAAAAGTGGTAGATGCAAACAACTAATGGATTAGATGAAGGTATATGATTAATTTAGGTCAAGGTCATCTCTTGACCTTGGCCGGTCTGTCGTCCATATACAGTTTTCGAAGATTTTTTTCTCTGAAACCACTTGGCCAGTCAAAGCCAAATTTTATATGAAGTATCTGTAGGAAGTGGGAACCAATGTGTATATAAGTAATCCAGGTCACATGACCAAGATGGCTGCCATGCCCATATATGGTAAAAACCCTTAAAATATATTCTTCTCCAGAACCGGTGAACCGATTTCAACGAAACTTTGCATGAAGTATGGATGACTCAAGTACTTCAATGTATATATAAATCATGGCCCTGTGGTGACCTTGACCTATTTTATGGCAAGATCAACAGAGGTCGTCAATGCATTTGAATGGGGAAAACTTTTAAAATGTCATTTTAAGTGAAAGTCTTGCAGGAAATGGGCAGTAGGACTGAATTTTAATGATTCTGAAAAAAAATTGACCCCAGGGGCTTATCTGCTTTTAAAATGTTATTTAAAGGGATAAATCAGCAGGAAATTGGCAAATGGACAGAATATTGATTATTCTGAAAAAAGAAAATGGCCCAACTGAGGTTAAATATTCAAATATGTTTATTGGTATATGAAGCAGATCTCAGGTGAGCGTTTACAGGACCATTGGTCCTCTGGTTTTATTCACAGGTGGATTTGTAGCTGAATATGTGTTTGCCAACAAGTGTTTCCAATACTGCGGTACTTGTTCTCCTTGCGTTAGACTATGCTAGCTGTCAGAGTATTCAGACCAGACAAAATATTGCACACATTGCGACAATACAGGCCTGGCCATCTGTAGGTAAGGGTCACTTGATAGAAACAGAATATCTGTTGACAGACGTCTGTCGAAAGTAAACTCTCTAAAATGACTGCTGACAGCAAATGTTTGTTATTTCGAATTTGGAATTACGAAATTTTATGGTAATAACACCGTTACATTTAGTATTCCGTACTGGAAGCTAACAGTTCTATGTTTGGTTGTAAAGTAAGCCATAAATGAATTTTAATACCGAGTTGTAACAAACTACGTGTTGGCCATCTGATGTACATGCAGCACCTATGCCGATTTATTCTTTAAAAAGAAACACATTTCTCTACAAGTGTTATCTTATAAAAGAGGTTCATTGTTTATAAAAGGCCCATATTGTTGACGTAAATTGTCTTTGTAAAGATGTCCATTGTCTGTATCAGGCCCATAATTATTGTTTTCAGACTCTGTAACGGCAGTAGATCACAGGGCCACACGCCAGTTAGTGAAGTTTTCAAAGAGTTTGGACGGTAGGCAAAACTTCACCTCACCGAATATACGGAACTCCATAAAAATATCTATTGTATAAATAGTATAAGTTAGATCTACTGTAAGTTCGAACATGTTTGCAAGAACGTAATTTTTGCGAATATTAGCGGATTTTATGCAGTGCGAATTCAAGGTTCTCGCTAATAAAGAATCTCCCTATGGTATAAGACTACACGAACACTCATTCGCGAATTTAAGACCCCCCGAATATTTCGGAAATAGAAAAGACGCGAAATAAAAGTTGCGCGAAAATTTCCGAGTTACAGTATCACAGGGATTTTCAAATATCAATTGTTGTCGCTCTATCTTCTCATTGGTCTGCTTTCGGTGTCTGCAAGACTTCTTTTAGCATTTTACATTTAGGCGGTTCATTTAGAACAAGAATGCGTGCACAGTCTATAATTGAACCACAATGACTGGAAAGTGAGAGCTTAATCGCATAGTTAAAGCAATTCGTTCGGTAGGTGAACGACAATTTGTTTGACTCTGTTTTTTTTTTTTCACTTATTTTCCCACAACTTTTGTTTATTTCAGCCATTAATAAACTCCTTAAACACTCTGTGCATGGTCCTTCAGTAGGTGCGGCCGGTGCAATGGTTAAATATGTGAAAATTGGAAATCTGGACACAGCCGTTAAAGACTTTTATTCAGTTAAACCTATAGTGTCTGGACTGCCGGCTAGCGGAATTTATAAGAAAAAGGTAAGGCTTAGAACAAAAAAACATATGGGTGGATAAATGTAAATAAGAGCCAAATACGTAATGTTAATCCATTTTGACGACTGAATTCGAGTATCATTATCCATTGGCTGAGTCATCTTTCATTTTAGGGGCGTTTTTTTTATCTCGTTTTTCGATGACGTTTACAAAATAGCTGCAGATGTGACGCCGCGGCCTTTCATGTCCCATTAAAAGGGCACAAGACTGATGTAAGTTTACAGCACATGGATAGATAAATCTAGAAGATAAATAATGTATTCATTAAGCTGGTTTTGTTTGGTTTTGTTAAACATTCCGCCTTATAACGCTACTGACAATCACGTGGTATTTTACATACAAACCGATAAATGATCGGTAACACTGCATATGAGACAGAAAAAGGTACAAGTAGGCAAAGATCTGGAAAAGGCGCAATCAGAAAACGATTCCCACTCCAAAAACCGAGGTGGGAAAAACCAAACTAACAATCAGGTACTTATACCCTGAAACATATCGTAAGCCGAATGAGCAGCTATTTTCCCAATAGGTGGCCACTCAGTTACCTTAACTTAACTAAAACTATGAAAACACACATTAGGCGCCAACAGCACAAAAAAAATTTTAAACACCATCTGACATAAAACAAAAAGAACCACTACAGAAGTGTCGCCTTTGAACGATCAGTAACACAAAGTTACTGGCGGGCTTAAACCGGTTTTACAGGCGCCTAAACTCACCCTCAGCTTCTGCAGTGGTTCATAACATTTAGTTACTTCTTCGGTCCTGGTGGTGAATCTCTAACTAGTCAATGAATCATCAAGAACATACATATAAATCAAGATAAACAGCCTGATGAATCAAAACCCAGGACTCACAGATTGAGTAAACTGCCCGACGATGGAGATCCCTGAGCGCCGAATAACCTACTAACTCCGGAGCAAAAGAAAAACACCAGTTGGACCCCGGTGGGCCAAGCAACAGACAAGAAGCTCCGGCCCCAACCAACTAAAATGAATAGCTTTAAGTCGGGGCCATCATAGAGTCTGACGCCCGACCCACCGGCGTGCAATTAAAGAAGGCAGCATAGGTATCAACCATGATTGGGTTAAAAACTAAGCATGCAGACTGTCGCATAACATTCAAGTTATAACCTATACGTCTGTAACGTGTTATGATTTTTCTGAATTGAAAACAAAAATCACTAATTCCTATAAGTTTCTTAAATTTGTAAACCAAGTCACCATAAAATTCAGGTTCCGAAAGGCCCTCACTTAAAAGCGTCTTTAACCCAACATTATATTTGGAAATCAATTCAGAGTGTCTACGATAAATTTAGAAAATGTTTTTCGAAGTTTATGATACCGATAGCCCTGTTGGGGAAGTTTTGCCGTCAAACATTTATTTCGAGCGTTGAAGTCTGTAACATGATTGCAAACTATAGCAAACCTAATAAGTTGCGAAATGTATACAACTTAAGAAGCACGACGAGGAACGTCACCATCCAAAAAAAGGAAAATTTACTATATCAAAATCAAAGTCATCGCGCTTATCATAAATTTTAGAAGAAACAAATCCATTTGCACCAGAAAGATGTAGATCTAAAAAGGGGGCTTCGGTATCTGAGATATTGGCTTTGTTCAACTGTAGTTCAGGTGGATAAATTTGATTGACCATACCTTCAAAATAAGGGTTGTCAATGTTCAAAAGGTCATCGAGGTACCTAGATGTGGAATTGAAAGCCTCAATAACATCAGCTTGATTATCATGGTTAAGAGAATCCATGAAATCTCTTTCGTAGCAGTATAAAAATAAATCAGCTACGAGAGGTGCGCAATTTGTACCCATCGGAATTCCAACAATTTGTCTGTATAACTTGGTCCCAAATCTAATATAAATATTATCAAGGAGATAGGACAAGGCGTCCTATAAGTTTCTTAAATTTGTAAACCAAGTCACCATAAAATTCAGGTTCCGAAAGGCCCTCACTTAAAAGCGTCTTTAACCCAACATTATATTTGGAAATCAATTCATAGTGTCTACGATAAAATTTAGAAAAGGTTTTTCGAAGTTTATGATACCGATAGCCCTGTTGGGGGAAGTTTTGCCGTTAAACATTTATTTCGAGCGTTGAAGTCTGTAACATGATTGCAGACTATAGCAAACCTAATAAGTTGCGAAATGTATACACCATAAGAAGCACGACGAGGAACGTCACCATCCAAAAAGGACAATTTACTATATCAAAATCAAAGTCATCGCGCTTATCATAAATTTTAGAAGAAACAAATCCATTTGCAACAGAAAGATGTAGATCTAAAAAGGGGGCTTCGGTATCTGAGATATTGGCTTTATTCAACTGTAGTTCAGGTGGATAAATTTGATTGACCATACCTTCAAAATAAGGGTTGTCAATGTTCAAAAGGTCATCGACGTACCTAGATGTGGAATTGAAAGCCTCGATAACATCAGCTTGATTATCATGGTTAAGAGAATCCATGAAATCTCTTTCGTAGCAGTATAAAAATAAATCAGCTACGAGAGGTGCGCAATTTGTACCCATCGGAATTCCAACAATTTGTCTGTATAACTTGGTCCCAAATCTAATATAAATATTATCAAGGAGATAGGACAAGGCGTCGCACACATTCTGACATGACCAAAGTGTATACCGACTTTGGTCAGAGGAAGTGAAAAAAGCCTTTCTGTCATTACATGCCAAATAAAGTGAACCATAGATTTTTTAGTGCCCTTTTGAAGGTCCACTCTATCAAATCCAGAAGTTTTTCTTTTATTAGATTATGTGGTAATGTTGTATACAGAGTAGAAAAATCATATGTGGACAAGCTTGTCGCACGGAACCCTCTACACTTCAATTTACTGAGCACCTCACCAGAATTTTTTATTGACCAAAACCAATTTTTGTTTGAAGTTTCATACACTGTCTCACAGTATCTTATAACATGAGATTTGATACAGTAAGACAGGAAGTTAATAATTTAGAAAGTTCAGTGGTAGTACAAGAGCTAGAATTTGCAATAAATCTAGCTTTGTACGGTCTTTTGTGAAGCTTAGGTAACCAATACATCGTAGGAAGTTTGTCTCGGCCTTCATTGACACAAACAGAAAACTTAACAGGTAAATCGTTGAATTGGGCATTAACTACAGAAGTTGAAGTAAGATATTCGAGATTTCTCCTATAACGTGTACTCTTCTGAAAAATAGATGGGTGCAGTCAATGGAAAATTGAACATTTATCGAAAGTAACATAAGAATTCCCGGTTATTTTGTTTCCGCAAACACTTCAATGTTATTGTTTTGGAAGCACTATACGTCATAGGGCAGAAGTGTTTGCAAAAACGAAATAACCTGGATTTCTTATGTTACTTTCATTCAATAAATGTTCAATTTCTGCATTGAGTACGCCTATCTATCAGTCAATAGAGTAAATGGTATAGGAGAAAACTGAATTTTTCATCTCAACTTCGGGTAGAATTCATTGTGCGTCACCCATTCCATACCACGTGTTTATCAGCTGTGTTACAAACAAGTCGGTATCGATTACAGGTTTCAGTCTTTTTGCAGATACACAAATAATAGTAATAATAATAATAATAATAATAATAATAATAATAATAATAAAATAAGATAAAGCTTTGCAGAGCTGCATGTATTCATAAGACGCGGAATTACAAATGTGTTATTTGCATATTGTTCTATTCTCGTAGGGCACGGTATTATTGGGTCACGTTGGTGAGCACAGAGTACGACTGGTCGAGAAAGGGACGGCAGATGGACGATTCCCTGTACTGGAGTTTACTAACACAAAAAATACACATTTAGGGCCTGGCGTACTTAGAATAATATACAAGACAGAGGATGCAGACTGAAAAGGATCTGGAATACGAATTGCAGTATATCGTATACATTCCCAAATACATTGTAGAATTCCGAATCCTTGCACAGTTTTCACGCGCGCGCGTGTGTGTGTGTGATTCTTTGTGTTGCAATATGTATATTTTATATGTATATATTATAATTATAATGTATATATTATAATAGCTCTCTCTCTCTCTCTCTCTCTCTCTCTCTCTCTCTCCCTGTGTGTGTGTGTGTGTGTGTGCTTCCTTGTTTTACAATATTCTCGTATAAAATGATTTTATAAGATGTCAAAAAGCATATTATTGCAGCATAGATTATCTTTGAAAGGAAATGTTACAAATAAAGTTGACAAAAAAGCATATTGCTATTGGCATAGATTTGACTGCCAAATTTTTCTTCAATGTTTTCTCTTGTCCAATTTCGAGTATCACGGGATACACTTTTGCAACTGTCCTATATACACCATATACACGTCGATCTGCAACAACTATATACGCAATAGAATTATTGTGCATAATTTTTCTCATAGTGAAAATCTCATTGACATTAAAGTGGCCCAGTCCGAAAGAACAGCGAAAATGTGGTATATTCGCATACTCCGTCAAGGCAGAGGTCACTGCACCAAAGAAGGCATTTGCCTGTGATCCTGTCGCAGGATCTACATCTGTAAGGACAATACTTGTCACAATTGACTCCATATGTCCCCAGGGGGCATTCATCTGTGCACCTACAAAGCTCGTCCAGCTTGTGTCCGCTTTTGCATCCTTCACAAGGCTTACAATATCTACAGGTAGTGGATTCCATTGTGAAATATGGCCAACATCCACCATTACACCATCCACACATTCCGGTAGTTCCATAAACATGACAACCAATGCGGTCGAAAAGGTACCAACCAGCGACTTTAGAACCCCCCATGAGCATTCCCAAGTAAAAAAAAGCACAAAACATATCTGAAATTATTCATGAACATACGAGTCGATAAGTGAAATTGACAACACAAAAATCATATGGCAACAACTCATAATAATGATTTGTAGATAGTTTTAGAACCAAGCAGTATGTTACAATGTCTTGAATGATCCTCACAATGATCCCCGCTCCTGTTATTCGCACCACAACCACCCGCCAACAGTTTAGTCATATTTAATCTCATTGACATTAAAGTGGTCCAGTCCGAAATTAATGTTGTATATTATATATATTGAATGCGTGTTACATGTTATTTATAAAACTAAGCGTGCAATGGGTTAATGACTTAATTGGTTCCAACGTTTATTCCACAATGTTACAGTATCTTGAATGATCCTCACAATGATCTCCGCTCCTGTTATACGCACCGCAACCGCCCTCCAACAGTTTAGTCATATTCAGTCGACAACATCCCGTACGCAATTCACATACTCCGTCAAGGCAGAGGTCACTGCACCAAAGGAGGCATTTACCGGTGGTCCTGTCGCAGGATCTACACCTGTAAGGACAATACATGTCACAATTGACTCCATTTGTCCCCAGGGGGGCATTCATCTGTGCACCTACAGAGTTCGTCCAGCTTGTGTCCGCTTTTGCAGCCTTCACAAGGCTTACAATATACACAGGTAGTGGATTCCATTGTGAAATATGGCCAACATCAACCATTACACCATCCACACATTCCGGTAGTTCCATAAACATGACAACCAATGCGATTGAAAAGGTACCAACTAGCGACATTAGAAACACCCATGATCATTGCCATGTAAAACAACGCACAAAACATGTCTGAAAATATGCACAAGTCAAAAAGTAAAATTGACAACACACGAATCATCTGGCAACAACTCGTGATAATGACTTGTAGGTATTTTAGAACAAGTTTTTTTTTTTTTTAAATTCAGTTTTAAGTCCCTTTCAAGATTATTTCAGCTCATATGAGACGGGCCAATCAGAAGGTGGGCGAAAACGGGAGAACCCCGAGAAAACCCCCTGGCACACCCGCAAGCAGAACTTTGCTTGTCTCACATGTGGCCAGAGCGGGGCTCGAACCCACACCAGATACAGCGGTGAAATGATCGAGTGATTAAGAAACAGCGTTCTTAACCGCTCGGCCACGGGGGCCGCTACAACGTCTGTGAGACAGTTCTAAAGGTTATATACTGTATATAAATCAATGTTTTAACAGAAAGAAAAAGTCATGTTTATCCCTGTACATGTACATCACAGTTTCATTTGTGTGTAAAAAGGATATACAATTCACAGACACGTATGTATGGAATGAAAAAAAAAAAAAAAAAAAAAAAAAAAAAGATATATCTATATATAAGGAAGCGAGGTAGCCGAGTGGCTAGCGCACTGCTTCTTGTGCTAGAGGTCCCGGGTTCGATCCCCGCCGGCGGCGAGGAAAATTTGTTGGTCCGAACACGCTTCCCTTCGTGTCATTTGCAGGAATGACATGATACACTGCGCCGTCCTTCGGATCGGGACGTTAACTGGAGACCCCCTGTGCAGGGACAGTCACCCCCCTGTGCAGGTTAAAGATCCCTACACAGGTTCTATCCTCATGCATGTAGGCTCATCCTGCAAACACACCGGAGTGTATAGCCTTGCCCAAGGCTTAGAAATAAAGAAAAACTCCTTTCGTAATTTTCGTTTTTTTTTTTTTTTAATCTCTGCGGCTAGTCTAGTCTATAGATGGGGCTCGATTTCTAAGCCTTGTAAAATCCGAAATCAGCAGCCTCAGAAATCGTAGGGCACAATTTATCAATGTCAGAATCTTAACAGCAAAGTGCTTAGTGGTATTCAAAGGTTTATGACCCTGTATTTAGACAGATATTCAACACCATCTTGCACCTGATAAGAATTACATCCTGAATATTCCACATGAAGAATTGTAAAGTGAGTTTGACCTTTGTCATTACGCAAGTTACAAAGGTGCCAGCAATTTGTAGAACATTGGAGAAGCAGTGCATTCAGGAATTTTTATGGTTTATTGATTTAGGCAAACAAATAAGAAGAATATACATAATACAAAGTTATGCTTTATTATGCTGCTGATCAGTGATGGTGTACTCTGTCTGTCTGTCTGTCTGTCTGGTTTGATTTGATGCTTCATACCCACTGTCATCAGCTGAGTAGCCTGAGGTCTGTTATACAAATAACTCAGTTTCTAGGCAATTACCAATATTTAGTGCATATTTCTTTTAAAAATTGATCATCAAAAAGCTATTTTCAGGGCCAAACCAATGCAGCATTTTGCATAGCTGCTATATGCATAACAAGAAGTTTTGGCCCCTGCCCTTTAGGCCCTTATGAAATGGATGGGCTGCTTGTGCCTCCAGGTGAAGCTTCCACACAACAAAATGTCCATCTGATTATTGGTTAACCGCTCAGGTCTGAGCCTGCCCAGGTCTGAGCCTACCCAAGAAAACCTATGAGCAGCCGCGTGAGAAAACCAACAATTTGCATAGGCGAAAACAAAGACGCAGATCAGCTTCGCAGATCAGCTTCGCATTAGCCGCGAAGCTGATCAGCGCCTTTGTTTTCGTGTAGTACAATGTCTCTTCTTCTTAAATCCGAAATTTCAAGCTTCTAGCCTGCTTCTGTGACTATACAGGTCGGTTTGTGTCGGACCTGTTCGGAAACCACACTGTTGGTTTTCCCACGAGGTGGCTCATATAAGCCTTATTGGCTTAGTTTGGTGGTTATATTTGAAGCACTTTTTGGATGTCATGACGTCCAATTTTAGGTACAAGCCCCACAAAATAGAGGCAATGTCCCGACATGACCATTGCTGTTGACTGGTACGCTAAACCACAACTCAAACAAACAAACAAATAAAAGGTCTGGTATAACAATGCAAATGTCTGTATTAACATGAGGACCGTATGTAAGACTGGCATTAATGCTAAAGTAAAGATATTATCATTAATAATAGATATTATAATTATTGGTGTTGTTGCTGTTCTCTGACAATAACTAAGTTCAAAATTGCATCAATATCAGTGTATGTAAAAAGTGCAAAGTATTTTGGGAAAACAATAAGTAAAAATTTAAAAAAAATCCCATTCATTGTTTCATGAGGCCAGATTGGTTTCTGAATGCTCAATTCATTTCATCAAAGAAACTTTCAAGGCTGTAAAACCATCAACCTACTGAAATATAAATAAACACTGGTGCTAATCTCCATCAAGGAATTAGAGATGGTCAATTTGATAGCCATTTACTGTCAATCATTTCTCAGAGGGATTTTGCTTTTTACTAGTCTGTAAAACTCAGCCAAGATGATTGAAGAAAAATTCATTGATAGACTAGCTTAGAGACTCGAGAAATTTCAATATAAAGAAAATAATAAAAATGAAAACAATAATCATATGACATAAATATGTTTTACAGACTAGTAGCTAGTCTACGGAGTGTATAATATCCCAGATAGCACGTATACATTGGCCCTTCATTGGCCCATCGGACGCCGCACGATTGGCCCATGGTTGTAAATCTTGAATGGGCCAACGTAGCGTTTGCTCATCGGCCCATTCAAGGCCCATAACATTGGTTCGACATTGGGCCAATCATGGCTGAGGTTTTGCATTTTGTTGGCCCATCACTGTTTGAATGTGCTCATTACAAGCTATCGACGATGTATTTCTATCGCATATGTTTCTTGATCTGCAGCACCATGGTGACAGTCGAGCTTGGTCTCTTGTCTTTGGAGAAGGCAAACTCTTCATTTTTCGTTTTCTCTGTGCTTTGACATCTGGTCTTCTGAAAACAAACGAATAAATACAGCACAATGACAAAAACACAAACTAACCTCATTTATGCAACAAATTAACGCATGTATTTAGCTCATTAAGGAATAGCTGTTAAAGAAATACATGTTAAAACTAAAACCTCTTTGTTGTAATGAAGAATATAAAACAACGAAATATACAATATGAAATCAATTATATTTTCGCATCTGCCTTTAACAAGATGGAGAAATGAGCTTAATAATTAATGCAAAATAATAAATTTTATAAAACTTACCTTCTAAACCTCAGAGTGTCTGTTTCTTAACATGCAAAACTGACTTCTCTAAAACTTCATGCGAAACACCTGTTCATAATTCTCAAATGCCTGAGAAATTTTCTCGTTGCTATGACAACTGATGTACTCTTGTACTCTGGCTGGAGCAGCGAAGCAAATAATAAACCACAATGTTATGGTGTTACAGTGAAAAAGGTGTTAACTTCAATTTTGCTCCCATTGCTTACTAAATATTCACAGAATAGATATACAGTAAATTTAAATGGCCTGGTCAAGGAAGTAACTGCTAATTAAGATAATGGTTTTAAAATCATTGATGTTGATTTATATATAAATCATAATAATTATTTATGATTGATATATAAATTGAAACTATGAGGAAACCAGACTGTTTATTAAGTCTCTTTATTGAATAAAAGTTAAAGACAATTATCGATTAACACCGGTCAGTATTTAATCATATACGAATCGGCCAATGATATGCCAACCATCGGCCAACGGAAAGTGTACACGACAAGTTTTTATTTATTTTCTCAGGCCCCTTTGAATGAGCCTTGCCATACACGGTCACTTCAGTTAACACATGTCAATTCGAACTTAAAGTCTTAAACTATTATGCATTAATGTCATCTAACCTACTAAACTAAAAATAATATAAAAATAATATTTCTATCCCAGCAGGCACACAATATCAACGAACGTTGTGTGCCTGCTGGGTATAAGTACATCGTTTATTAAAATGGCTAACAAATATTCGGCCACTCTTGTTTCTGTGAAAGAAAATCACTTTCATGATCCGTTGCAGTAACAGATCATTTGCCAAAATTGGGCCAACGTCGGCAAATATTGCATGAAAATGCACTACTACGCCAACATTGGCCCAATCATGTACATGCGACCGCAACCAAACGCCAATTACCCAATCAATATGCAATGTTGGCCCAATGATATTTGCTATCTGGGATACACCTCCCAAGAATAATCAGAAATTGATTGATGGGAGTAACAAGAAAACAAAACAAATCTCAGCTACATGTACCTGTTATTAAACTGCTATCCAAACCAAACAACGCGTTTAATACAATAGGGAAATCGTTATCAGCGCCTATCAGAAAAAATGATACCTTTTGCTCTGACTGCATAAATATCTAAATAAGAACGGTTAATAACTAGGTCCGTTACTAGCACTTACGTACGCTGCGGATAGGGCTTCCGTATCTGTCCGTCCTATCCGTAACGGTTCGTATCTTATCCGTAATGTCCGTAATATACCTGTACGTATATTATTTACAGGGAAGATCCGCGGCCAAGTTTTGATAATTGTCAATTGTTAATTACATCAACAAATGGTGTCAGCATTCAGTGCGTGTCTACGTCTTCAGTACTTTTTTAAATGGCAAATACTGCATATACGTGGCTTGTCCCAAAAGTTCCGTTACACATTCTATTCTGAACGCATAGCAGGAACCAACAACAGTTACTCATGTTGTTGGAACTTATTTTACTGTACAACATGATACTCACATCAATGCCCTAAAAGCTACAGTTACGTTGATAACCAGGTCAAATTATGCAAAATGTTTCCATAATTTCTATTTTTCGCAATCTGCTAAATCAACAGAGGTATAATGCGATCATTTTTAGAAATAATAATGTTATAAAATTTGAGAACGATTTGATAGTTTGGGAGACAAATAAAGAAGCTTGCCTATTAAAATTCAACGACAAAATTACAAAGTCAGCAATAACATGCGGAGCAAAAATACAAGGTTGTTATATTTAAACATCTAGAATAATTTTATATGTTCTTTAATGAAAACCAAGCAAAGGTTTAGCTTGATATTAGTTGGTGACTTCAATGCTATTACACAACATCTACTTTTAAAAAGATATACATGTATCAGCTAACAGTAATATTACTTGACCTAATGAAACATGGGATCTAGTTAACAGAGGATAGCATTTGGTTAATTATTCTTATTTTGCATGGCTGATCTTTATAGCGTTATTGTGACCATTTGCTTGTAACACTATTTTACGTAGATTTCCAAATATATGCTACAGTATCGTTCAGCTAAATATAAATCTAATTTTGAAATAGATTTTTTTGTTTGTAGTGTATTTACCAAAACGGCAAAATAATAAGAAAAAGTCAAAATTAACGGCAACGTCACTAGACCTGCTCCGCTGCAGTAGGGGAACAAGAGTCCAAGACTTCACTGCATTTTAACAAATGCACCTAGCAGTATGAAAATTTGCCCCCAAAGCCCTTAGATATAGTACTTGCTGATCATAAGTGTTGTAAGCTCTGACGTGCTGTTATTGTGGCAAAACAGTGAGTGTAATGGAACTTTTGGGACAATCCTCGTACGTTTTATCTTAAAGGGTAAAAAGTAGGCAACGGTCAGAAAATGGCGCAATCAGAAAAAAAAATCCCACTCCAAAACGCGAGGTGGGAAATACTTAATTGACAACTAGGAACTTAGAAAACGTACATGAGGTGCAAACAGCACAAAATTCAACACAAAAGCATCAAACATTTAGAAACACAACAGAAGTATCGCCTCGGAACGATAAGTTATATTTTAAAATTACTAGGGGCTTAAACCGGGTTTACAGGCATTTTACCTTACCTTACCTTATCTCATCCTTGGTTGCTGCAGTGATTCACAACATTTAGTTAGTTGTTCGGTCCTCGTGATGAATCTCTAACTAGTTGATGAATCATCAAAGACAAACAAATGAGCCGCCCCATGGGAAAACCAACAATCTGCAAAGGCGAAAACAAAGGCGCAGATCAGCTTCGCGGTAACCGCGAAGCTGATCAGCGCCTTTGTTTTCGCTACTCAGATAGTACAGTTCCTCTTCTACTTAAATCCGAAATTTCAAGCTTCTAGCTATTTTCTGTGCTTGCACAGGCCGGTTTTTGTCGGACCTGTTCGGAAACCACATTGTTGGTTTTCCCACGAGGCGGCTCAAATAAAGTATGATTACCACCATGATGAAACAAAAACGAGGACTCATGGATGCAATATGCAACGAGGACTCATAGATGCAATATGCAACGAGGACTCATAGATGCAATATGCAACGAGGACTCATAGATGCAATATGCAACGAGGACTCATAGATGCAATATGCAACGAGGACTCATAGATGCAATATGCAACGAGGACTCATAGATGCAATATGCAACGAGGACTCATAGATGCAATATGCAACGAGGACTCATGGATGCAATATGCAACGAGGACTCATAGATGCAATATGCAACGAGGACTCATAGATGCAATATGCAACGAGGACTCATAGATGCAATATGCTGTTCGGCGATGGAGATCACTGGGTGCCAAACAACATTGGTCACTGAAAACCGACCTAAAAGAAAAACACTTGCTGAACCCCGGTGGGCCAAGCAACAGACCAAAAAGCTCCGGCCACAACCAACTAAAATGAATAGATTTAAGTCTGTGTCTTCATAGTGTCTGACGCTCGGCGTACAATTAAAGAAGGAAACGGTAGATACGGATTAGAGATGTACGCTCATATGATAGATTCAAGAACATAATCACTACGTAAATAAGGATTTAGATCACGGATCGTATCTATATAGACATATATTATGAATGATTATTTTATATGTTCATACATGTATTATGTTGCATACTGCAGATACCGAGGCTTTTGTCCGTCCGAATAAACGGTTCCCAGATGGGTATTATCATCGGAGCCGCATCGTGAGAAAACCGGATTTTTGCCTAGGCGAAAACAAAGGCGCAGATCAGCTTCGCGGTAACCGCGAAGCTGATCAGCGCCTTTGTTTTCGCTACTCGGATAGTACAATTCCTCTTCGACTTAAATCCGAAATTTCAAGCTTCTAGCTCTTTTCTGAGCTTGTACAGGCCGGTTTGTGTCGGACCTGGTCGGAAACCCCGAAGACCGGTTTTCTCGCGTCGAGGCTCATCGCAGACGATGATGAACGGTTTTCTTCACCCTCTCCTCTCACGTTTTACGTAATTTCATTCTTCTGTGACTAATCGTTCTTGTGTTATGTCCAATTGCATCTTTTTCATTCGAGATTATCTGCTACAGTTGGAAGGTCGGGTTGGCAGATCACACGAGGCGTAGCTTCTCTAAATAGCACAGCTATTCGATATAATGTATCAAATATGTACAATATCTGACAAACTGTGTCAGAGAGTCGACTCTTTGGCTCCTTGGTTAGAGCATTGAATTTCTACCACGGAGATCCGGGTTCGAATCCCGTCTGGGACGCGTTTCTTTTTCAAATTATGCATCATCTCAAATATACGAATTTTCATATTCGTAAGACTTGCAAAAGTAATGTTGCTGGATTAATTGACAAACTAGGCATTGATCGACTTTTCAAGCTACACAGATATAAGATATTCAACGATCGATACATACAGTGAGGTATATTGAGATTGTGTGATTTTTTTAAATTTCGCTTTATATCATCTTATGTAAACATAGTACATTTATTATTCAAGTGGTGTACTGTTAAAATCTGTTGTGATTGACTACACAACCGTTACGATTAAAACCCATATTTTCTTTCGGTTTTAAAATGGGAATTCCTTTCGATTTCAATTGAGTTTTATTAAGATGCTAGGATAACGTACGAGCGCGTAAAGTTGAGAACGGAGCGGAATGCATCTGAATTTTGAAATTGTGAAAGGTATAGACATGTATATGAGCCACCTCGTGGGAAAACCAACAATGTGGTTTTTGAGCAGGCCCGACACAAATCAGGCTGTACAGTCACAGAAAAGAGCTAGATGCTTGAAATTTCGGATTTAAGTAGAAGAGGAATTGTACTATCCGAGTAGCGAAAACAAAGGCGCTGATCAGCTTCGCGGTTATCGCGAAGCTGATCTGCGTCTTTGTTTTCGCCTATGCAGATTGTTGGTTTTTCCCATGAGGCGGCTCAATTATGTAGACCGTGTCTTGTTGTAATACATCAAATATGGTCATATTTTTGGCCTGGATATTTTTTTTCACTTGCGACGCGGTCTTGTCTTTTTATTTGTACGACGTACACCAACTTTCCAGTACAATGGCTTAAAGTTATGAGAGATGTAACACAATTACACGAACTTTCCGAACAACCTACGTATATACATGTAAGATATATAATACAATACCACGGCTAACAAATCTTTAAATGCGTAACCGCCGGTTAAGAAAGAAAATCCGATTCACGCCCTTCCGGTTGCGCATATGAAGACCAAGAAAAGGTAAACAAAACATACACTACTAGGATCGATTGATGATTATATTTTAGTACAGAAATATATCGATTATCTATGAATGCTATTTTGTCACTTATTTACTACTGTAAGTCAGCACCAAAGTAGCTCGCAAAATAATTTGATGGTCTTTGAGTTATTTATTCCCTTCTTCGAACCTGGTGTTCCAACAAGGCCAAAGTCGGCGAAATACAACTAAAAATTGGACAATTTGCTGGTAAATATCAAATTTTAGTGATTGTTCCACGACAAATTTACAGGTATGTATTAACTAAATTGCATCTGATGTCTGTGCCAGTATTTCGTTGTGTTAGTGCCCGGCATTATCGATTTGAAGGGAAGGAAAAGATGGGTACGCATTTAATCATTAAAATATGAAGGATATACTTCAAGATACGTTTGAAAACCTCAACCTGTTCAAGTTATGGTATTTATTTCCCTGTAAAGCGTTTTGAAAGACATACAACCAAGAAAAAACAAATTAAAGTATACAGAATGCTGTAAAATCGTCTTCATGAACAGGAATATCATGCATGTGAACTATTGTATTACATGTATTTCATAGACAATTTGTATTATTTTATATCAAACATTTTCACTGCAAATATCACAAACACACCAAATTTGAGTAAGAACCTATTAAGAAAGGACGAGAGAATGTGTCAATAACCTTCAGCGTAAAACAATTAACAAAAATAAAAACTTTAATACATGTGTTCTATAATGATTATATTGCTATCATTCTAATGATTAAATTCGTAACCGAAATGTTGACACAGCTTTTAACCACATATGCATATAATGCATTGGCCAGAGGCAACGAAACTGTCACCAGGCCTCACACAATGTTAAAATCATCTGCGCACTGTATTGCTTTCCGTTAATATGGACGTAATGAGCGGAAATCTAAAAATATCCCTGCGACTGACCCATATTTTCGTCGTGTACAGTGCAATCCCAACATGTGTTTTGGGGTAGGGAATAAAAATCATGATTATAAAGAAATATTTCTGGAAATCCTTTGGGGTCCAAATATAGCAATGTCTAACTAATAAAATAGCATTGAGAGAATTATAATATGTGTCTTCGAATCGAAATATTTTACTCGGAAACACGAGCTGCAAAAGTTTGTTTACCTTTTGTTGGTCATCTGATGCGAAACCGGAAGGACATGAATCGGATTTCTTTTCTTAACCGCGGTTACGCATTTAAAGGTTTGTTAGCCGTGAATACGTACAATGGAATTTACCCTGTCCTACTAGATATTTTTTTTCGGACAATATTCGGTCCTGGAATTTCCCCCCCCCCCCCCCATAAAAATCAAATGGTTGCTCCCTTGTAAAACGAAAGTGAAAGTGAAACTTACCCTGGATCATTCGTAAAAGTCCCAGTAAGAATAGACGGACCAGGAATCGATACAGGCCTCTAATGGAGCAGAATAATAATAGTGTTTGCTAAGAGTTCGTGCTGCGACAAAATCATGTTATGTTTCGCCCGCGGTAGCATTTTCATTATGAAAACTTGCCCATGCAATATACAGAGATTTTTTCACCTGTAAAAATTGAAAATTTCATTGGATTTTTTAAAATATTTTTCTTATTTTTGCTCAAAACGTAGATTGTGAGTACCCACAATCTATGTTTTGGAGCAAAAGTAAGAAAAATAGGTATACCCCTGCATACCCCAGTTTTGCCGTATAAAAGTGGGGTTCAAGGGGGTACGCATTACACGGATATGTTTTCCTGATGTTGTTTCTGAACTTGATGATATTTTGAACTGTTTTGCCTAGTTGCATTGTAATACCTAGCAATTGTATTTAGGCGTTGTGCCGTGTGGCGGCCCTAAAACGTCTCCCTATACATCATCCATATTGCAGATCATAGTTTTCTTTCGGTCCTTTGAGTAAATATTATCAGAGTGACGTTTAGAAACATACTTCTTAGCAATATTACTTGACCCCATTCTTTGATTAAGACTTCTCGTATAAATTCTCGAAATTGCAGTCTGACTTTAATTGCCGGTTTAAAAAGGGCTACTGACGAGGGTTCATTGTCCGAAATTGCACACTATAGTCCATACTATCACCCTTTGAATGTTTTACTACTTCCAAAGAATCAAACCATTATATATAGGTATTTTAGTCGTTTGAAATACATTAAGGGTTTAATTCCATCTAGTGCGCTGTGCCACATGCATATACACATGTAGAGTTTTCAATTCACGAAAACACGCTTGACAAAATAAACAACCGTTCTACATGATAAAATACCTTTAACAGTTATTGCATATATATTACCACTTGGATCGATGCTTCCCACATAACTCTGTCAACTAGTCAGCCAGCAAACCCTCTAATATAAGATATTTCGCTGACTAAACGATCTTTATCGTTTTGTTTTCAGAATAAAATGCCCAGACCAAGACACTAGACTTGTTCTACAGACATCATCACATAAAGCCTGACAAACATGGATGTGGAGGAAGATTATCCAAAAGGTCGTGCGTCATCATTGTTCATGTTCGTCGTGTTGTCCGGTATAACGTTAGTTCTTGCATTGATTCATTGGTTATCTGATCTCCATATTTCTCTGGCCCCTTTGTATGCATGGGAGATAATTCTTTTCGCAATTACCTTACTTTCTATTGTGTGTTTCTTCGCAGTAAGGAATAATAGCGACCACGTCATCGACGAAAGTATTGACTCTGACGTTGATCAAAGGTCGGAGTTCGAGTTGTCTAGCAACGCTATGACTGAAGGGATTAATCAGGGTCAAACGTCAGAACCGCTTTGGATGCGATTTCCATCCCGACACGTTGCTCTTTTTGTTTGCTGCATTGGTAGTATCAGTATGCCTGTGTACGAAATATACAGAACCAGTGACAATTTATCATGCTTCGTCACTGAATCCACAGACGTGACAGTTCTTTTGAAATTTAAGATCACAAGTAACGTCTTCTACGTACTAGCGTGCGTTTCAGTGATGGGATTTCTACTTCGATTTTGGAATAAAAGATCAAAGAGCCCGGAGATGAAAGTGCTGATGGCAAGCCTGGTAGCTACAAATATTACTTTGATCATAAATGTGATCATGGATATCATATGGACTTCAAACACAATGGAAGTTAATTCTGCAACTCCTCTGATAAACGTTACTAACACATCACATATTGCAAACACAAAAGCCGCGAATATGACGGACGCCGAACTTGTTAAAGAAGTCATTTACATCAAATGTGAAAATAATATTGGCTATGTTGACACTGTTGCGACATATGTCTACAAATATTCGTATCAGTTTCCCGTGCAGTTTGCGCTTCTTTCGTTTTGTTTCCTAGGGACACTTTGGAACGTTCTACCAAAACGGCAAATACACGTAAGAAGACAGCGGATTCACTCTGAGACACAAACCGCTTCAACGACCACTAATCACCAAGTCTCCAGAGATACAGATATCGGAGAACAGAATGAACAACAGGACCCAGAACGGCAGCCACTGATTAGGAGAAGTAGATCAGTCCCACCCTGGCTGAGTAAACTACGCCGGGGTGGTAAAGCTACATTCGTATTTATTTGCAATTGGATAACTATACTAACTACCTTTGTGGTTACTGCAATATTCGCTTTTCATCTTTATACGGAGATCGAAGACGACACTTTCGATGACGAAAATGTCATTCTTCGTTGTGACGAAGAAAAGGATTCGTGCGCCGATTCTCAAAATTCGATCATTCAAACAATCTATATCTACGTGATAAGCATTGTGGCATTCATTGGTTTTATGGTGGTTAGAAAGGAGACTAAAACATATGATGTTTTCCATGCGGTTGATATTGTTATGTTGATCTGCGCAGGTGGACGCCTGATTCTGATTTTATTCGAAACAATAGATAACATTGAGATCATTTTTGAGAACAATACGGATAATACAACAGCCGAAAAGGTTCTCTTCTCCTTCAAGACATTCTGTCGCTACATTGGACTATACTCGCAAACAATCCTTGTGTTGAAAGTGTCCAAAATAAAGTTCGAGCAGAACTCAATGACAACTGGTAAACATTTGTTTATAAAAGCCGTCATAGCGTTCCTTGGAGTGTGCAATCTTGAAATATGGCTAGCGGATAGCTTCTTGGAACCCACTGTTTTACAATACAATGAGAACACTAATTACGGACAATCATACGGACGAAAGAACTGGTTCTATCTCACCCAGCTTCTCTATCCATTCCTGACCTTGTACAGGCTGCTGTCGGCTATAATGTGCTACGAAGCATGTGTATTATTCAAACGCAAACAACTACGAAATGCGACTTTGTTCAATACCAATGAAGATCAAGCCGAATGAATCGAATATGCCAAGGAACGCTTGACAAATTAACGTAAATGATGTGAAATGACAATATTACATGTAACTAAATTGTAACCGCTAAATTAAACTTTTAAGTAATCGAAAAATGACAGATACTTGTACAGTGCCTCCAAAATGCATATGCGGTTTCTTGAAGTGAACAAATTGCTCAAAATAATGTGCCTTTGATATTAATATAATAACGAACCTCCTCATGTTTAATTTATCATGGTGGTTATCATAATGTATTTGTTTGTCTCTGATGATTCATTGACTATTTAGAGGTGCACCACGAGGACCAAACTGTTAACTTAATATTGTGATCTACTCTACTGCAGAGGCGGAGGGTGAAGCAAGGATCCAGCAAAACCGGATAAGCACCTCCCAGTAATTTTGTATTCCTGATCCTTCCAATGTAATACGTCTGTTTAGGTTCAAATTCTTTTTTTGTTTTGGCGTAGAATTTTTGTGCTATTTGCAACTCATGTACGTATTTTTGTGCTATTTGCACCTCATGTACGTTTTCATATCTATAGTTAAGTTTGGGTAACTTTGTGGCCGCCTACTGGAAATCATTACTGAAACTTCTCCATGATAACTTTGAAAATTTCTTTTAATTACATATTAAATATCTATTTATGAACTAAATTTTAATTTTACAAATGTTTACCTTGCCTATCATAAAATAATGGTTTATTATATTGATGTTTGTTAGAATTTTAAATTAGCAGTTTTGACTTTTAAATTACATAATTACATCAATGAATATTGATTTTTTTCTTGACCCCGTCAAACCTCAGTTTTACTATATAAGTATAGGTTTGAAGGGGTTAAGTTCCACACGGAAATGTTTCCATGATGAGCTACTCGCTCGGCGTACGATATATCTTCTTAGTATAAGTACCTTATTGTCAATTTAGTTTTTTCCATCTCGATTTTGGAGTGGAAATTTATTTCTGTTTGCGCCGTTTCCTGATCATTGCCTCTTTTTTTCCCTTTGATTTAATGCGAATCTTTAGTAAAACTGTGACGAATTTCAGCATCCAAAAAGATGCATCTAAAGGCATACTGAAATCAAATACACATGTATCGGTTTTATTATAAAAATGACATTTTATGTGTGTTGGTAGAAGAAGATGCTCCAACTTTAGAATCACAATCTGAAGAGGCATCAGGAAAACATTTCCGTTAAATTAATAACCCCTTAAACCCCACTTTCAGTAAACTGTGGTACACAGGGGTATACCTATTTTTCTTATCTTTGCTCCAAATCATAGATTGTGTGTACACGTTAGAACCGCCTCGCTGAGACAGTTACTCATTTGCATGAAGTAGTCCAACGGTGGCGACAATGAGGCTTGGTCAATGATTGGGCGAGTTCCGATTGAAAGCAAGTCAAATCTCCATTCAGTCAACACCCTCCCATAATTCTTGCCCAGATAGGGAAATCCATTATCAAGATAATGCGTATTTTTTCCTCTCAAGAGTTGAAATGTGTTTCATAATTTCTATTTAAAGCGCAGATGCTTTGCAGTAATCGCGGAGGAGGGGTGACCACACAAGATGTTGTTTGGCTGACTTCTTTTCCAGTACACCTGGTGATTTTTTCAGAAAATCAGCTTTTATGACGTGTTGCATTATATGTTTGGCTCAATCTTTTAACACAATGATAAATTATTTTAAATTACAAAATGTTGATAACATAGGATGAATGGTTCATAATGGTGACCGCCCGATAGTCCGAAGGCCCATTAGTCCGAAGGCCCACCGGTCCGAAGGTTCGCGAGTCCGAAGGCCCGCTAGTCCGAAGGTCCGCCAGTCCGAAGGCCCACTAGTCCGAAGGCCCGCTAGTCCGAAAAACTATTTTTATTCCAATTATATCATCATTGCAGATATAAAATATTTCTTAAAAATTCTGCGTCACGCGCGGACCTCACATACACGTACGAACATTTAAAAAAAAATCCACGCATTTTATGTGAAAATCGTGCGAATTTCGCGCTTATTCTATTACGTGTCACGGTACTTTTCCGTCTTTGTAAAATCGTTACAGTTTCGTGTAGATTGATCATTTAAATTCAAGTTGTAGATTTACCGGAGGAAAATCAAGATATGTTACGCCATTGACGAAGTTTAATAATAAATCATTTTAGGTTCTTCATAGTTCGAGTTTTCTGCATGTTGCCGTGCATCAAAGATCACTGAAAGAAATGGCATTCCAGATTGATCAATCAAGAGTAAATAGGTAAAACTAGACAATGATCTGGAAATGGCGTAATCAGAAAGAAATTCCCACTCCAAAAACAAAGGTGGGAAGTAACTAAATTAACAAATAGGTACTTTTATACCAAGACAATATATCGACAGCATGAGTGAGCAGCTAATTCCCAATAGGCGGTCACTCAGTTACCCAAACTAAAAATATGAAGATATACATATGGTGCAAAAGAGCACAAAAAATCGACACCAAAACATAAAACAATTAGGACCACAACAGAAGTACCGCATTGGAACGATCAGTAATATAAAAGTACTGGCGTCCTAAACCGGTTTTACAGGCGCATAACCTCACCCTCATCTTCTGCAATTGTTCACAACATTTAATTGTTGTTCGGTTCTCTTGGCGAATCTCCAACTAGTCAATGAATCATCAAATAAATAATGATAATCACCACAATTAATTTAAAGCAAGGAGTCGCAATTAGCTGCCCAACGATGGAGTTCACTGGGCGCCAAGCAACTGAAAAGTGCGTTGAGTTTGATCTGTGTATCTTCTGAAAATCCGGAGCAAAAGAAAAACACCAGTTTAACCCCTGTGGAACAGGCAACAGACAAGAAGCTCCTGTCCCAACCAACTAAAATGAATAGCTTTACGTCGGGGCCAATATAGAGTCTGACGCCCGAGCCACCGGCGTGCAATTAAAGAAGGCAACATAGCAGTAGCATTGTAGATATTTTAAAAGCTTTGATTTGTACTTGATCCTACCGCGCGCCTATATCACAGTAACGGCACCACGAAGTGTCTCCTTTCAATCTACGTTGTATTTGTTTTGAAGCAGCGAACGTCATTCCTTCTGCTAAAAAGACGAGAAATCTGCACCTACTTATCATGTTAATGTCTCACATTTCCGCAAATGATTTGTTGATTTTGTTGCTACGATCTTTACATTTTAAACTGAAACAAACGCAAGAAAATTCAAGTAATCCTCTGTATCCAGAATGTTATAACCGTATTGGTGGCACCTAGATACTAAATACTGAGGCCTTGGAAGGGATGTCCCAGTATCCCGTATCCCTCTATTAAAGTTTCCGAAAAATGTTCCCTAGATTTGAACAAGTATCGCCAAAATTGGCATCCTAATATCCCTAAATATACTTGCAGGACATCTTCAGTATCCCATATCCCTTTAAGTTTTGACAAAAATATACCTTATACATTTAATTGTTTTGCCGATATCCCTATATCCCAAAATACCCTTCCATGACCTCAATATTAGGCTTAAGCCGTGTTCATGTGCAACATTTGTACTTGGGTGTATTTTTGCACCCCTGAGCGGGTGTATTTTATGCCATGTGAACAGCGTATTCAGCAAATTTTCCCTAGTTTCGAAAACTAACATGATGTAGCACGCGAAATATTAGCTGACGTCGGTTAAAGCAGGGACAGCAAACACAAACCATTCAACGTGCTAACAGGACCTACCCTGTATGGATGTTGTGGATATTAATTTGGAGACGTATTGCGTCGGATATGCAGGCATTGATAAAAAGTATTGTCACAACGCCATACATTTCATAGACGTATATTTTCACGTTTACAATAGTACACAAAGTTTACACATTCTTGTGCTCTTGATCACATTTGAACGGCATAGATTAGGAAATAAACTATTTTATTACCCAACATACTATATAAATAGTAATTAAACATTTTTGGACTGTTTCCTTGATTTCAGTAAAAAACAGTTCCAACCAATTTCAATATTCTGTTTCATGTCATGTGACGAAATGTTAAACAGGAAACAGTTTTGACTGATTCCCAGCCATGTGATATGTTTTGCATGCTTTTATACTGCCTTACCATACCTGCAATTATTGTAAAACAAAAAGTAATGAAAAACAACCAACCAAATGAATCAAACATATTAAGAAAACATATGGTCAAACAAACAAAAACAAGCAAACAAGCATAAAACAAACAAAATCAAAACAAAAAAATCCAACAAAGCATTATTAAAAAATGAACACATAGATTAAATTTAAAAAAACAGAAACCAACCAAACAATAAATTAAAACAGCTAGCTAGAACAAAAAAAAAAAAAAAAAAAAAAAAAAAAAAAAAGCAAAAAAACGCAGAATCGAACATAGCAAACAAACAAGCATACAAACAAAAATGAACAAAACGACTTAAGAAGCAAAACAAAACTAACAAGTCGAACAAATAAAGCAAACAGTTAAAGAAAAGAAACAAAACAAACGAGCATATCGGAATAAAACAAGCAAACAAATGTTCTATTCAACTAAACCAGGATATAAGCATGTTTCATCCATATTTTCAATTCTAAAATTCATCGTTACAACCAATCTTATTACATGTATTAAATCACCCCCGCAACGTACGTCAGAGTGACGTCAAAAGAAGTGATGTCGGGCGGTCGTTGTTTTGTGCCTGTGTTTATGTTAAGATTGTTTTCTAAAATTTTCATAAAAAATATTAAGTCCACCATATAATGTGATGTCTTATGCACCAGTCATGTGTATCCCCCCACCCCCCTGGGGCCGGGGAATAGTGGGGTGTGTAACTTTTTAGGTATTAAAGCCCTGCTAAAAGAACGGCACCGCGGGGTCAGATTTGTGGTCGAGTCCCTGCTAAAAGTCCCGGCTCCCCGGAGACGAGTGACAACAATGTAGAAGAACAGCTGAGAGTTGTTCTAATGAAACGATATGAGAGAGGGGCTTAAATTTTTGCATATAAAAGTACAGAAACATTTGCAAATTAAATAATGACCATACAGTAATCAAATGTTAAAATTACAGCTAATATCTGATTTGAATTAATGTGACCGTCTATTTCGGCGGGAAATAAAAGCCCTGTGGTATGTTTTGGAATTGATGCTACGTTGTTTCAGATATGTTGGAGTATTCAAAAACAAGCAAAAACAACATTTTTATTGGTCTTTGGCAAGGACGAGAATCAACAAAAAACATTGTGGCCGTTTAGAACTTTTGACTAATACATGTATATGATCAGAAGTGGCGTTCAACCCTTGACACTGTCGGAACTTTGTTTTACCGTGGCTCGAAACGTAGCCGTAAAACATTTCCGACCGTACATGTATATAAAACTTTGTATGTATTGCTTTTTACCGTTTATTCTCACTACAAGCAGTATCGATCTTCGCAATACAAGCTCCATGCTTTATGCGTGAGAAATCGTCGCATGAATTATACGATATATGTGGGCTGCTGGAAGCACTCAAGAATTTTGCACGATTTTCGCGTGATTTTACATGAATTTTAATCATTTTTCCGCTGTTCCTCGCGACACGCACGTGTACGAATTTTTTTCAAATCATTGCGACATTCATACAACAACTGCAATAATGATATAATTGGGATCAAAATTAGTTTTTCGGACTAGCGGACCTTCGGACTGGCGGACCTTCGGACTAGCGGGCCTTCGGACTAACTGGCCTTCGGACTAGCGGGCTGTAACCGCTCATAATAATGAATGTAAATGTAAGGTTTAACATTTTGTCATTAAATATAGTTGCTAATTTTGTGTTTCTCTTTTATACTCCTGCAAAACAAATGTAAAATGGAGAACAAGTGAATCTAAAAATACAACCCATGCAATGTTGCAAGTAAATTGACACATTCACCTGTATTGCATCGGATATGAATCTGACTTGAATTATTCTTCGCAGTTTTGTGTCTATGATCAATAATGTCAAAACGGTATTAAACTGATCTACGCAGTTCAATCGGACATGAAGTTGCCTTTGGCGTACCCAAATCCTAGTATATTCTTACTCGATGTGGCATGGTATTTGCAATTAGTTCTATGAATATTAATTTATCACTTTCTGGCCTGAATGCCTAGCATTGACATCTACATCTATTACAGGCATGTTTAAACATGTAACGTACATGTATTCGCAAAACATCTGAAACGAAATTTACATGTAAAAGTATCCTCTTCCTGGTGTAACTATCTAGCAAGTGCATGTTTTCACCATAAATATTGTCTGGATGTTTATCCAATTTAACGCGTCAGAGGTAAGAACTATTAATCGATATGATTTTTCTTGTCGTATTTCGCATTCTAAATGTACTGAGCCAATCAATAATAATTTTGATCATCATCTCATCAGATGTTCAATTTTAAATTTATCGAAGTGCGTGTAGTGACGACCATTTGGGACGAGCCATTAAACATTTTTTAAGAATCTAAACAGGTGAATACTAATGCGTAAACCACTGCATCCTTGAACTAAATAGACTACTTAAATTCTTCGACATTTATGAGACCATTAATCATATGAAGAAGGGGCTAGAGAAAAAGGAATTCTTCACTATAGGCCATATATCTTGTTAACTGTGAATCATGGGATGCCCTGGTACGCCTGAAGTTGGGTGCTGGGGTCAGATATTTATCTTTGTCAAGAGATATTGTACCCGAGGGAATCTTGCATAATAAAGTTAAGGAGGACCTTGCATTGCAATCCTCTCGAGTTCATCCAGCGTATCGCCAAAGCTTCTCTTCTTCCTCCGTAGCCTGCAGGTCCACCTGACTGTTCGTTCTCAACCATTTCTGTCTCAGTGTCATAGGGATGTCAAATGGGACCTGCATAATCGAGCTGAAGACGAACCAATGTTTCAAATTATCGGTATGTAATGGTCTTAACTTATACCTGAATCAAATAAATTAAAGTATTGTGACATTTGATTTCAAACGACGAAAACAGCTTCGTCCTTATTTAGACATTCCTTGAGTAAAGTTTTGAAATTGCAGTATATCTATATGTATCTGTCTATCGTCGCCGGTTTTATAAAGGGTCACTGTTGAGCAATATGGCCCATACTACTTCCTTTTAAACGTTTTCACTGCTGACAAAGGAACAAACTTTAATTTTATATTTTATTATCTCTTATATCAAGATGGCTTACGATATGTTTTCATAGTATAAGTACCTGACTATTAATTTAGTTTTCCCCCCATCTCGTTTTTTGAGTGAAATCTCTGATGGCGCCATTTCCTGATAATTGCCTAATTTTATCTTTATATTAAAACCTCTACGAAACGAACACACAACGTCAATAATGCACAGTAAGAAGTAAATGCAAAGCAAGGACAGTTTTGCTTTCTTCACATGACTGTAATGGAATATATGGCGTGTAGTTAAGCCTTGTTTCACAGCTGATAAACACGTGGTATGGAATGGGTGACGCTCTCCACCCGAATTAGAGATGAAAAATTCGAGTTTTCTCCTATACCATTTAGTCTATTGACTGATAGATAGGCGCAGTCAATGCAGAAATTTAGCATTTATTGAATGAAAGTAACATAAAACTCAGGTTCTTTCACAAACACTTCCGTCCCATGAACATATAGTGCTTCCAACACAATAAATTGAAGTGTTTGCGAAAATAAAATAACCGGGAGTTACTTTCTTACAATAAATCTTCAATTTCTGCATAACTGCACCCATCTATTTTTCAGTAGAGTATACACTATAGAAGAAAACTCGAACATTTAACCTCAACTTCTGTCTCAATTGCGTGTGTGTCACCGATTATTCATCGGTTTGTTTGTAAACAATACCACGTGATAGTCGGTAGTGTTGTTTGTTGCCTTCGCATAAAATTATGTACTAACACAGTTGTGGTTTCATTATATTTTAGACACTTAAATAAAATAATTGCAACGAGTTCAGAACATTTGATAAAGAATTAGAATATTGCAATAAAAAGAAACATTAAAAAGAAAGTAATGACTAGTAAGGTACAATCAGAGCCAGAACAAAAGCACACCCTGCAATTTTTTATTTGCAGTTTAAATGCGTTTTTAAAGTCGATGCTTCTGCGGTGGTTCTGAATGCTTTATCTTTTGGAGTCGAATTTTGTGCTGTTTGAACCTTATGTACGTTTTCGTATTTTCGTGAAGTTCGGGTAACTGAGGTAACTGAGTGGCAGACTTTTGGGAAAGAGTACAAGTAGGCAATGATCAGGAAAAGGCGCAATCGGAAAAAAATTGATACCCCAAAAATTGATACCCCGAGGTAGGAAAAAACTAAATTGGCTATTATGAACGAATACTTAGAAAACATATCGTAAGCCGAGTGAGAAGCTATTTCCCAGTAGGCGGGCACTCAGTGCCCGAACCTAACTAAAAATATGAAACCGTACATAATAGCTGCTCATTTGGCTTACGATACCTTTTCTTAGTATACTGAAGAGCTTTAGAAAAACGGCAGTTAGTATTTTGGATCAATGGCATTTTTAGCCTTCCTTATGCCATATGACATCTCTTTGAATTTAAGGAGAAAAACAATTTACAATTTCACATGGAGGTTGTAGAAATCCATATATGAAACGCACTTTAGTTTTAGTTTTGTCTTTTTTTTTTTTTTATTTTTTTTTTTATTATTCTACGGGTCTGCAGAAATGAAATATCCAGCACAATTGGAGTTTTACAATCTTGGTTGTGATGCAATGTGACGCCATGCTTGCCATCGTTCAACTATTCGGCACCTCAGCGGTCCCTTACCGGATATTGGGACAGTGAAATGTTGACGCCGGTCTGATCAACCGAACATGTTTCGTCAAGGCGCTAATTGGAGTCTTTAGAGAATCGACGTCACGGCGTTACATTACGTCGAAATTACGTCAACCATTACCATTCAAACAAGATAGCATCAGTGCCAGACATTCATTGCAATTTGCAAAACTTGTGCTTTTAATGAGTATGTCAATGGCAAATTGTTGTCATGCTCAATATTATTTTACAGTTTTGGAATTTAGAGGTATTGCTCTTGCACTCACATTACTTAATATTTTATATGGAATTCACAACAAAGTTTCCATTCACATCAAGGTTTATGTGTGTGAAATTTTATTGAAATCGAACTGCTACAAATATGAAAAACAAATGAATAAACATTTTTGCGTTTTAAAGCTCTTCAGTGTATAAGTACCTAATTGTCGATTTAGTTTTTTCCCACCTCGGTTTTTGGAGTGAAAAGTTCTTGTTCGATTTCCTGATCATTGCCTACTTGTACCGTTTTAAAAGATTGGTCAGAGGTTAAGACACACTATTTCAACATAATCTTTTTAATTGTATTTATGTCAAAGTCAATAACGATAACCCATTAAAGATTCGAAGTTGGTTTTCGATTCATTTAAAGATTCGAAGTTGGTTTTCGATTTTAAGACCACATACATAGATGTTGATGTAGAACGCTACTCGGACAATAACTGCATGTTGCAATGGGGCATTTAACGCTGTGTACCAAATGTAACAGGCGAAGAAAAATACTGATGGTGACAAACCATGTTCTCTCGCATGCGAAGCAAACACCTATAAGCGACGACTTGTATCTCAGTAAAAGACTTAGTGTACTATATACTTATGCCCTGTGATACCACGTGCGCAATCTGTTTGGCTTATACATGTTAAATACTGCACAGCTGATACTCGCTTTTGTTGTCACATCCGGTTTTCTCATGACGTGGTTCATATGAATGTTTAGGAGGAGTTCGACATTCGGTCTTGAACTTCGTAGCAATCTGCAGTTGAGCGTCTAAAAATCTCCATAGTACTAGTGATGGAAAAGTGGAATGACCACACTAGCACATCCAAATTGGAATTTACAAAAAAGAAATTACAATGAGGAAATCTGCCATTGGTCCTCTTGTTTATTTCTGCTTCATAAAATTGTGCTTTGAAAGTTAGTATTTTTGTACCAATGACATTTCTAGCCTTCCTCAACAGGTGAAAGGGTCGGTACATTGTAAATGTACTCTACTTCCATTTTTACATGAAACCGACATTTTTAAAGGCACTGACCACCCCCAGCAATAAAAATACATTTAAAACGTTTTGCCATGTGGCGTCTCTTTGAATTAATGGAAAAAAAAACCCATTTCACATGGAGCTTGTAGTGCTCAGTATACATGTATAAACACTTTAGTTTTAATTTTGTCTCGTTAATGGTCATTCTATTGATCTTTTGAAATGAATTTTCAAGCACAAAATTGGAGATTTACCAACGTATTGATAACGTATATGTGACGTTACGTGACGTCATATTTGCCATCGATCAACCATTCGGTACCTCAGCGGTCCCTCCCAGCCAATTGGGACAGTGAAAGGAGTGAAAGGTTGAAGCTGGTCTGAACAACCAACTTTTGTCAAGGCGCTAATGTCTATGGAATCGACATCACGGCGCTAAATTGCGTCAAAGTTACGTCGACCATGACCGTTCAAATAAGCTAGCACCAGTGCCAGACAATCAGCGCAACTGGCAAAACTAGTGCTTTTAATAAGAAAGCAAAAATCTGTATGGCAAGGGCCAAACTGTTGTCATGCTCAATATTACTTTGCAATTTCGGATTAAGGTGTATTGCTGTATCAAGGACTAATGCTCACATATTATGTTACTCATTATTTGATACGAAATTCACAACATACATATCAATGTTTATGTGTATCACATTTCATTGAAATCGAACTACTACAAATATGCAAAACATTTGAATTTCAACTTTTGCGCTTTTAAAATTCTTCAGAGTAGGATTACTCAATGTTTTGTGGCCAGCAGCACACAGGCTCGCCTGTCTCTTTCAAGAGGATCATTTGAAATATCTGAAATGCAAGCAATTACTGTTTGATCAAAGAGTAAGTTGTATAATTTGTAGACAAACTTTGCCTTGTGTAAATGTAAATCTTTTAATTACCTTCACACTTTTTTACAATGGTGGTATAATGGTTAGCACGTCTGAACGGGATGCAGGAGGTCCGTGGTTTGATTCTCGGTAGCAGCATGACCGACTTTTGTACGCAACATATACGTTTTAATGAAAAACATCAAAAATCTTCTTCTCCGATTCTCGGTCGCAGCATGACCGACTTTTGTACGCAATAAAAATACGTTTTAATGAAATAACTTTAAAAAATCTTCTTCTCTGTAACTACAGGGCCCACAGCATTTTGTTTTATGTATGTGGCAATGGCTAATGGTCTTCTATATCATGTTTATGATGATTTATTTGTTTGTTCTTGATGATTCATTTACTAGTTAGAGTTTCACCGCGAGGACCGAAGAACTAACTGAATGTTATGAACCACTGCGGAAGCTGAGGGTGAGGTTACGGCCGTGTAAAATCGATTTAATAAAAATAATTGTTAGATCCTTTGGAAGCAGTAAAAATACAAAGCTAGAAGATGGGCCATATTGTACAATTTCGGGTAATGAACCTTCATCAGTGACCCTTTATAAAACTGGCAGCGAAAGCCAGACATTTTCCTGCAATTTCAAGAATTTACATCTATATAGTTTAAATCAACGACTCAAATTCCCAAAGGGGCCAAATAATCAAAATACTGTTAAGAAGATGATTCTTAACATATAAAAATTTGAAAAACTTTATATATATTCACTGATATCAAAGGATCAAAAGAAAAATATAATCTGCACTATGGATGATGTACGGGGAGACTTTTTAGGGCCGCCACACGGCACAACACCAGCTGCAGTAATAGCAAATAAAAATAATTGTTAGATCATTTGGAAGCAGTAAAAATACAAAGCTAGAAGATGGGCCATATTGTACAATTTCGGGTAATGAACCTTCATCAGTGACCCTTTATAAAACTGGCAGCGAAAGCCAGACATTTTCCTGCAATTTCAAGAATTTACATCTATATAGTTTAAATCAACGACTCAAATTCCCAAAGGGGTCAAATAATCAAAATACTGTTAAGAAGATGATTCTTAACATATAAAAATTTGAAATACTTCATATATATTCACTGATATCAAAGGATCAAAAGAAAAATATAATCTGCACTATGGATGATGTACGGGGAGACTTTTTAGGGCCGCCACACGGCACAACACCAGCTGCAGTAATAGCAAATAAAAATAATTGTTAGATCCTTTGGAAGCAGTAAAAATACAAAGCTAGAAGATGGGCCATATTGTACAATTTCGGGTAATGAACCTTCATCAGTGACCCTTTATAAAACTGGCAGCGAAAGCCAGACATTTTCCTGCAATTTCAAGAATTTACATCTATATAGTTTAAATCAACGACTCAAATTCCCAAAGGGATCAAATAATCAAAATACTGTTAAGAAGATGACATATAAAAATTTGAAATACTTCATATATATTCACTGATATCAAAGGATCAAAAGAAAAATATAATCTGCACTATGGATGATGTACGGGGAGACCTTTTAGGGCCGCCACACGGCACAACACCAGCTGCAGTAATAGCAAATAAAAAAAAAATGTTAGATCCTTTGGAAGCAGTAAAAATACAAAGCTAGAAGATGGGCCATATTGTACAATTTCGGGTAATGAACCTTCATCAGTGACCCTTTATAAAACCGCCAGTAACTTTGTGTTATGATCGTTTCAAGTCGATACTTTTGTGGTGGTTCTTTTTGTTTTATGTCTTGGTGTTTAAAATATTTTTGTGCTGTTGGCGCCTTATGTATGTTTGCATATTTTTAGTTAAGTTAAGGTAACTGAGTGGCCACCTATAGGGAAAATAGCTGCCCATTCGGCTTACGAAATGTTTTCATGGTATAAGTACCTGATTGTTAGTTTGGTTTTTTCCCACCTTGGTTTTTGGAGTGGGGCGTTCGGAAAGTTCGAACAATTGTCTGCTCATTCACATAATATTCATAACGAATATGTTGTACTGAGACACAATAAAAATATTGTTCATTACAAAAAGGTGTGGTACAGGTACCCGGAGCACGCCAAAGTCAAAATGACGTTGCAATAACGTCAAACATTATTCTGATTCAGTTGGCGATGATCTCACTTTCTCAGCATAAACACCAAAAATCATTTTGTATTTCATCTATCTGCCCATCCTTTTGTAATACGTTTCCGTGACCAGTATCAGTATGTGATAATACAGCTCCCTGAGTTTATTTTGCTAATATTTTCCACTGAATTTTCATTTTTTTGCAATTCGTAATGGCACACAATTCCACTTCAAGATGGTTTCTT
The DNA here is from genome assembly GCA_964017185.1 of Rugalucina vietnamica. Classification (NCBI taxonomy): domain Eukaryota; kingdom Metazoa; phylum Mollusca; class Bivalvia; order Lucinida; family Lucinidae; genus Rugalucina; species Rugalucina vietnamica. The sequence continues at coordinate 16,370,240 of OZ024874.1, forward strand.
CGTATATCGTCATCACTTGATTGATTTTATTCCACTGTTAAAACATGAGAGTCATTTGTACATAAACACTGAACTTCATTATTCATAGTTTTCCAAGTTGTTTGACCATTTTAAGTGTTTCTGTGGGTGTTTTGTGAAGAAAGCGTATAATTTCTTAATCCTTCGCAACGCAACGACATTGTTTGACGTCATGGTTTTCCATACAACCCTCGTAATAAAGGGCCATTACTCTTTTGTGGAACATCACATTGATTTAAAAATTTCAGGAAATAATGTTATGTTGTAGAAATATTACATGACGGTTCCATGCTCTTCTGGTGATGGGCAAACAGTCAGAAAATATGTTTATTTCTTTAAGACTTCGTTTTAAAAAGTGACATTTTTCGGACTGCTCCGGGTACCGATGATGACGTTGCCACGGCAACCAATATTTTTGGTTTCGCTGATCACTTTTCTTTCATTTTTCTATCAACAATTAAGAATAAGTAGAAGTTCACGCACACCAACTTTCCAGTACAATGTATGAAAATTAAGAGAGTTATAACAAAATTACACGAACTTTCCGAACAACCTACGTATAAATCAGACCACAAGTCTAAAGCACAATGACGGAGCAAGCATTTGATACCAATTTCAGCAATCTGGGACAATTTGCAAAGTAACAGGCTATTTGCTAGGTAGACATTCCTATTTCGTCCATCATTTTTCCTTCAGCATCTACAATTTTCATTAATATTTATGAATACAAAATCAGATAAATTATATATTAGACTTCATGGCTATATTGTATTACATAGGCATTTATTTAATATAATTGCCAGAACACTATGATAATATGCAGCCAAGATGCAAGTGATTTTGTAGGTATGTCCCAATATTTTTGAAACAATTTTTCACTGATATGTTAAGTTTTCATTACATTCATAGGATAAATAATCCAAACATGCAAAGGTCAGACCATTTGTCTATGAAACATTGTCTTATCAATCATTTCGTACCAATTTCAGCATTCCTTTGCAATTTGCTGCTAAGATTATGTCATTTTCTAGGTATGATATCCTTATTTATATATCAGTTTCCTACATTATCTACATTTTTCATTAATATTTATGAAAACTAAAATCATATACATCGTCAGTATGTATTAGAATATATATAGCTATATTAAAATCTGTTATACTGGCATTTGTTTGATACTTTTTAGTACATTTGCAACTCAGATACAGTGAAAATGTAGGTATATCGCCTTTCATGAGTTTCATGATTTTCTCTGAATTCTTAAGTTTGTTTCATTTATATTCATGGACATATAAATTCGATATTGTAAAAAAAAAGATTCATGGCAGAAGAACGTTTGTCAAATGGTATACGTACATGAACCAATTTTACACAATGGTTCGGGCCTTTATTTATTTATTGTTTTTTTCTTTAAATGATTTTTCTGACAATTTTAATGTCTTTATATTTAAACATATATGCAAATGTGTTTATTGGATGACATATCAACGAATCATAGTGATTTGTCAAAGATAAGACCAAGCTTTGTCGTCTAGGATAAGAAGCAGCAGAAATATGATGAGTTCTGTAGTCACACTTCCAATTCAGAGAAACGCATAATCTGTTGCCATGGAAAACATGTATTTTCAATCAAATACATATTCAATCAATATTCTGTTCAATCAAATACATATGAGCTTTTTCTTACAAAATGGCAAACTTATCATAAGTTTTTGAATAATGCAGACTAAACTATTATAGAAATATACACGTACATGCAGCAAATATAGTGTCACGCTTTCCCAACAAAAACAGTCTTCCACATTTTTCTCTACCTTGTTTCTATCTATTGTTTCCCTCTTTAGTTACTTTCTGTCCTAAAAACGTCCCTGTAACAATAAAATAAATTTACCAATTTTCTTGAATATACGAGGGTTGTCCCAAAAGTTCCATTACACTCACTGTTTTGCCACACTAAAAGCACGTCAGAGCTTAAGGATGTTCGCTGCCAACATTTGACATTTCGGAACTTCCGGTTTTTATTTTGTTGAATATCTCGTAAACGGTTGCAGATATTTTCCTAATATTTTATATTTGGATACATATTGATGATATGCATTGAATGAGCCATGAAAATTGTCAATCTAAGGAACTTCATTTTTTTCACCCCATTTTCTGCACTTTTTCAGAAAATTTTAGTTGTCAGTAAAATTAAGGGGATAGGGTAGATTAAACTTGCATATTATACATTTTCAAATAAATTGCACTAGTTCTATGTTTATTTTAGCAGCAGTATATGTGTACATTGTCTTCTAAGTCAGTCTTTCTGTATTTGGTGTGCTAGTTTTAATATTTTGGGTGGTTTTATGAAATGGGCTTTAAGAAATAAAACAGCCGAAAAAAGGCTTAAAATGGCGATTTTCAAGTGATTGGTTCTCTCTTATATGCACACTACCATATTTATTTCTTTCATTTATTCGAACAATATTACCAAGTTCTATGTTGTGTGAAAATACAAGAAAAAGTTTGAATCTACAAATATGGGTTTGGCACATTTCAAAATATTGATTTTTTCCGACTTTTTAAGTATGGGGGTAGGGTTGGAAAACGACTTGTAAAATTTTGTCATTCACTTCAAGTTGCAAATTTTTCTATGCTTTTGGTCCAAAATAGTCTGCATTACGTAAATATTATGACTTTTGAAAGCTTTGTGGGTGTAATTTTGTTCAAGACGGTTATGTTTCATAGAATTAAAAAATAAATTAATTTTACTAAATTTTAAACATGGTGTTCAGAGGTCTCATTCACAGGCCTGTAGCTTGAAAAAATGCACACTATCCTATACTTATTTTGTTTTCAAATGTCTTGTATTGTATTTTTGAATCAAAAAAGAGTGGTTAGAAACAAAGTTTGAATACTTTTTCATTGGCAGCGAACATCCTTAAAGCACTTATGATCACCAAGTACTATATCTAAGGGCTTTGGGTGCAAATTTTCGTACTGCTACGTGCATTTGTTAAAATGCAGCGGAGGTTTGAACCTTTGTTTCCCTACTGCATCGGAGCAGGTCTAATGACGTTGCCGTTAATTTTGATTTTTTCTTAATATTTTGCCGTTTGGATAAATACACTACAAACAAACAATCTATTTCAAAATTAGATTTATATTTAGCTAAACGATACTATTGCATATATTTGGAAATCTGAGTAAAATATTTATAAGCAATTCGTCAAAATAATGCTATAAAGATCAGCCATGCAAAACAAGAATAATCAATCAAACGTTATCCATGTCAACAACTGCCCATGTTTCATTTGGTCAAGTAATATTATAGTTAGCTGATATATCGTTTCAAAAGTAGGTGTTGTGTTATAGTATTGAAGTCACCAACTTTTATCACCTTAAACTTTTGCTTGGTATATTTTAGATGTTTAAATATAACGACCCTGTTTTTTTGCTCCGCATGTTTTTGCCGACGTCGTAATTTTGTCGTTGAATTTTTATAGGTAAGCTATTTTATTTGTCACCCAAAGTATCAAATCGTTCTCAAATTTCATAACATTATCACTAAATGATGCCAATAGAATAGTAGTTAGGCTTGTATATTTTTCTAAATGATCACATTATACCTATGTTGATTTAGCAGATTGCGAAAAATAGAAATTACGAAAATATTTTGCATAATTTGACTTGCTCCGGTCATGTCTACTTATGGTAACCAAAGTAACTGTAGCAGTGAGGTCATTGAAGTGAGTATCAATTTGTACAGTAAAATAAGTTCCAATATGGCCAAATATTCTGCATGAGAAACCGTTGTTGGTTCCAGCTATGCGTTCAGAATAAAATGTATTTGTAACGGGACTTTTGGGACAAGCCACGTACATTAATGAGTTACTGATTAATAAGTCGTAATTACATACATGTACGTTAGAGAGAGTGAGTGTGAGTGAAAGGTAAAAAATTAACTGTATTGTACATATACGTAGGCTGTCCGGAAAGTTTTGAGACTGTGTCTATAACACATTAATTGCTGAAACGAATATATTGAAATTTTACCCAGGAAAATGGCAATATACTATGAGGTAATGCTGAGAATTTCAGAAGAATAGCTTATCTGGAACCTATTCATTGAATCATTTTAGTAGCAACAGGTCACTACTCTCGGAGCACTTTGACGTCAACAACGTCACGTCCCTTACAATTTTCAAGATGTTTCCTTCTGATCTGATGCCTTTTAGAGTGCCTTCAAGTCTATTCGGTACTAACATTTTATTGTAATTATGTTATATTTGATTTTTCTGAGAAGAACAGTTTATTCTATTTTATAGACCATACGCCAGATTTCATGTAGCCAGCTCCCTACTACTTTGCACCAATTTTAAGTTTGTACCTTTACCCCTCAAACGTTAAACTGTCGGTTGCCCTTCCCCAAATTATCTGCATCTTTTCTAAAATCTTGCCCGTACCGAACAAATAATGACTAAACATATGCTTAATTTGATTTAGCCAACAACAACAAATTTTGAGTATGTTGGGGACTAATTTCGGCATGCATACAGTGTTTGGTAGTAAGGCACTGCTCCGTGCATAGCTTTAACGTCACGTTTTTATCCAGCATTTCGATTGACATGAAAATTTCCGTAACTTATAGCAACAATGTTGTCGATCGGAACACCTTGAAATTTCTCGAACTATTTCAACAGATGATGTAGTGACATCATGCAAGTTGCTTCTGCTTTGAAGAGCCAGATTTTCCAATAACGCTCATTTGTTTTGTTGTCTCAAGTATTTTGAAAACGTCAAATTCAAAGTGCTCCGAGAAGCACTACATTGGTGGCCTTGGAGACGAATATCTCAAACAATATTCATTTTTCGACTATTTTTTCCCACAGTTCCACACAAAACATTTACCTGTTCATCGGTATGTATTTTATTGTAAAGCATACAAATGACTTTGAGATACAGACACAGTCTCAAAACTTTCCGGACAACCCTCGTACATGTATATTGTAAGACATGTAGGGGGATAGTCCTCCCCGACCCCCTGCATGTCATGTAACGGTGAGAATAAAAGGGCCATGCATGGGTGGCTGAAAAACAATAGGATGAATTCTGTAGTCACAATTCCAATTCAGAGAAACACAATCGGTTGCCATGGAAAACTTGTATTTTATGTAGCTAGATTGAGTTTATTTAAAGCACAAACTGTTATTGCAATTCAGGGATCTCGAGAAATAAATTCTACCCATGAGCGGGTGGGGTAACAAAGTGGCGTCTGAAAACAATCTGCCACATTTTTTTGTTTCTGGCATCCATCTTAATTCAACTTCTATATAGATATACTTTTGCATGGTACCAAAGGAATTTTTCTACCAGAACGATTGAAAAGAATTTTACTCCAGCTGGCAAGCCCAAATGTGCTTCATAATAATAACCAACCAACTAAGCCAATAAGACTTATATGTATGGATGGTTTCATTTGGTTTGACTAAACCACTTTTCCTAGGCAGGCTCAGGCATGAACGGTTAACCAGTAATCAAATAGTCGGTCAGTAAATTAGAAGATTTTGCCTGGAGACACAAGCAGCCCATCTATTTCTCCTAGGCCCCAATGGGCGGGGGCCTAAATATCCACCCGACCATCCTTATCTCACCACTTGGGTCGATGCTTTCCACACCGCTTGGTTCGTTGTTTTCCAAATAACTTTGTCAAATAGTCAGCCAACAATCCTTCTTATATTAGACATTTCGCCTTAAACCGAGACTATCTTTATCGTTTGTTTTCCAGAATAAAATGCCCAGACCAAGACACTAGATTTGTTCTACAGTCATCATCAAAGTAAGCCTGACAAACAAAAATGGATGTAGAAGAAGACTACCCAAAAGGTCGTGCATCATCATTGTTCATGTTCGTCGTGTTGTCCGGTATAACGTTAGTTCTCGCATTGACACATTGGTTATCTGATCTCCATATTTCTCTGGCCCCTTTGTATGCATGGGAGATAATTCTTTTCGCAATTACCTTACTTTCTATTGTGTGTTTCTTCGCAGTGAGGAATAATACCGACCATGTTATCGATGAAAGAAATGACTCTGACGTTGATCAAACGTCGGAGTTCGAGTTGTCAAGCACCGCTATGACTGAAGGCCTAGGGATTAATCAGGGTCAAACGTCAGAACCGCTTTGGATGCGATTTCCATCCCGACACGTTGCTCTTTTTGTTTGCTGCATTGGTAGTATCAGTATGCCTGTGTACGAAATATACAGAACTAGCGATAATTTATCATGCTTCGTCACTAATTCCACAGACGTGATTGTTCTTTTGAAATTAAAGATCACTAGCAACGTCTTCTACGTCCTGGCGTGCGTTTCAGTGATGGGATTTCTCCTTCGATTACGGAAGAAAATGTCAAAAAGCCCGGAGATGAAAGTGCTGATAGCAAGTCTAGTAGCTACAAATATTACTTTGATCATAAATGTGATCATGAATATCATATGGACTTCAAACACAATGGAAGTTGTGTCCTCATTAACGTCTCCCCTCATTAACGTAACTAATGCGAACATGACAGACGCCGAACTTCATAAAGAAGTGATTTACATCAAATGTGAAAATGATACTGGCTATGTTGACACGGTTGCGACATATTTCTACAAATATTCATATCAGTTTCCCGTGCAGTTTGCGTTTATTTCGTTTTGTTTCCTAGGGACACTTTGGAACATTCTGCCGAAACGGCAAGTACACGTAAGAAGACAGTTGATTCACTCTGAGGCACAAACGGCTTCAACTACCACTGCTCACCTAGTCTCCAAAGATACAGGTGAACAACAGGACCCAGAGCGGCAGCCACTGGTTACAAGAAGTAGATCAGTCACACCCTGGTTGACTAAACTACGACGGGGTGGTAAAGCCACATTCGTGTTTATTTGCAACTGGATAACTATAGTAACCACCTTCGTGGTCGTTGCAATATTCGCTTTTCATCTTTATACGGAGATCGGAGACGACACCTTTGATGACGAAACTGTCATTCTTCATTGTGAAAAAAAGGATTGGTGCCCCGATTCTATAAATTCGATCATTCAGACAATCTATATCTACGTGATAAGTATTGTGGCATTCATAGGCTTTATGGTGGCTCGAAAGGAGACTAAAAGATATGATGCTTTCCATGCGGTTGATATAGTTATGCTGATCTGCGCAGGTGGACGCCTGATTCTGGTTTTATTCGAAACAATAGATAACATTGGGGTCATCTATGAGAACAATACGGATAACAACACAGCCGAAAAGGTTCTCTTCTCCTTCAAGACATTTTGTCGCTACATTGGATTATACACGCAAACAATCCTTGTGTTGAAAGTATCCAAAATAAAATTCGAGCAGAACTCAATGACAACTGGTAAACATTTGTTTATAAAATCCGTCATAGTATTCCTTGGCGTGTGCAATCTTGAGATTTGGCTGGCTGATAGTTTCTTGCAACCAACTGTTTTACAATACAATGAGAACATAAATTACGGACAATCATACGGACGAAAGAACTGGTTCTATCTAACCCAGCTTCTCTATCCATTCCTGACATTGTACAGACTGCTGTCAGCTATAATGTGCTACGAAGCATGTGTCTTATTCAAACGCAAACAATTACGAGATGATGCGTCTTTGTTTAATACCGAAGATCAAGCTGAATGAATCGAAGTTTCCAAGGAACGCTTGACATGTGTAAAATGACAATATCGATATACAAATATAACAGTAACCGCAAAATTCAACTTCGAAGTGACGGAAAAATGACAGATACTTAGTCACTTGTAGAATATTTCCAAAATGCATAAACGCTTTCTTGAAGTGAATATAATGCTCAAACTACATGTGCCTTTGATAATAATATACTACTCATTAATATACTTTTCATTTTTGATTCATCAATTTATTTGTTTGTCCCTGATGATTCATTGACTAGTTATTGCCGAACAGTTAACATAAAACTGTGATCTACTGCAGAGGCGGGGGTGAGGTTAGGATCCTCTTAAACCGGTTTAAGAACCTCCCAGTAATTCTATATTCCAGAGGCGATACGTATGTTGTGGTTCTAATTGTTTTATGTTTTTGCTATTTGCACCTCATGTACCTTTTCATATTTTTAGTTAAGTTTGGGTAACTGAGTGGCCGCCTAATAGGAAATAGCTATTCACTCGGAGTACGATATGTTTTCTTAGTATAAGTACCTGATTGCCAATTTAGTTTTTCCCATCTCGGTTTTTGGAGTGAAAATTTCTTTCTGATTGCGCCGTTTTCTGATCATTGCATATTTTCCCATTTGATTTAATGCGAATCTTAGTAAAGGTGACGAATTTCAGCTTTCAAAAATATGCATCTAAAGGCATACTGAATCAAACGTACATGTATCGGTTATCATAAAAATGACGTTTTACATGTTTTAGTAGAAGATGCTCCAACTCTAGAATAATAATCTGCAGATGAATCAGAAAAAACATGTCCGTGAAATAAATACCCCCTTAAACCTCACTTTTATATAGTAAAACTGGGGTATACAGGGTATACATACCTTTCTTATTTTTGCTCTAAAACATAGATTATGGGTACTCGTTAGAACCGCCTCGCTAAGGCGGTTCTAATTTGTACCCACGATCTATATTTTGAGCAAAAATAAGAAAAATATCAAAAGTTTTTAAATGAAATTTTCAATTTTTAATGCTGAAAAAATCTCTGTATTTTGCATCATTTGGTGTGTTTTCGTAATGAAATACTTCAGTTGAAAATGCATTTAATCACGTATGGCAACAAATACGCAAAGGAAATATAAATTTAAAAGTGACCATTTAAGCAGATTTACATCATTTCATTAGCGTAATGTCAACAAGTCACTGTTGTAGAATAAATCTGTATTTCTGAAAAGCTCAGGTAATGGTGATCTTTTCGCATCAATTTCACGGCTTTCCCACGCAACGGTTTCTGGCACTTCACGTTTATACTTTTCCCGATGCCAATGGCTCCCCCTATTTCTCCACAAACATTGTCATCTACCGTGATAACAATATTAGACATCTCATTATCACAACAATCATGGCGATTTATCATTGTTACCATAGCAACAGTGACGTCATTACAAAATTCAAGCTTCCACCAAGGATGAGCTTCACTGGCAGTATGGGCAAATGTGTTTCTGTTTCCATCAATCGCCAAGATGGCTGGGTACTGTGGTTTTGGAAACTCAGAGCTTTGTGACACGCGGCTGTATTCCTTGACAATATTCACGGCTGGTCCGGGCACATACGATGGAGTTGGGACTGGTTGCTCTATAAATGCAGTAAAACAGAATTATACCCAGCGGGCACATGACGTCATAATGACGTCAGATCGACGTCGATGTGACGTCATGACGTCGCATCGACGTCGATCTGACGTCATTATGACGTCATGTGCCTGCTGGGATAGTTGTTGTGAAAAGGTGTCTTTAAATGGGAAAAAATGCCTTAATAGCATTCTGTATTAAAATGAAAGTTCAGAGTAGAATAAATAAACAAAACAAAGCGAGTCGAAAACGATTTGTTATTACTTATATTTTTCTACGAAGTATTTAACTAACTTGCTGCATTGGACCACCCAATGACAGATCCGTACTGTAGTTTCCAATGTGAGGAAGTTTTCCTCTTCCTTACAGAGTTTAAATATGTAGGCCTGCCTCCTTAAATTGTATTGGATTTTTGTAATGTTATGACAATTTTATTAGACGCTTGGAGCTTTTGTTAAACGCTTACCATTGTTTTTTTCTTTTGTTTGTTTGTCTGTGTGTTATTTTCGCACTTTTAGCATATTTAGCATATTTCAACATCAGTCATCATCAAATGAAGTTACAAAAATAGTCGAAATTATTTTATACTTTACAGTGAAAACCAATGTATATCAAAACTTGATAAAATTGGTATTTTCATTGATATGGAATTTCACTGATATCAAATCTCACTGATATCAAAAGTCACTAAGCTACATTCTTATGAGAATTTTACATAAGCTTTCAAGCGTATCTGACACTGAAAAACTTCAATGGGAAAATAAGCAAGTAGCCCAACGGCAACGATCGCTAACCTGAAAGACAAAGTCAAGAGATGACCGTGAAAATCGGCTTGCAGGTTCTGGAGAAGATTTTTGATTGTTTTTTACCATATATGGGCGTGGTGGCAATCTTGGTCATGTGACCTGGATTTCGCGATCAAACTTTCGTTACCCCTACCAATTGATGCTTCACATAAGATTTCAGTTTGATTGGCCATGCGGTTTCAGAGAAGAAGATCTTTGAAAAGTGTATATGGACGACAGATCGGTCAAGGTCAAGAGATGACCTTGACCTAAATTAATCACATACTTTCTTAAGTCGTTTTGCATCTACCACTTTTCAGGTCTCAGGCTGCAATAGTTTTAAAAAAATCCATAATTTTCACTTTTTCACATGTAAAAGCCCATATTTCCAAACTTGACCTTGCCATAAAACAGGTCAAGGTAAGCCTAGGGTCATCATTTGATCAAACAATGATGGGCTGGAGGCCCAAATGCTACATATCAAGTTTCGTGAAAATCGGCCTACCGGTTCAGGAGAAGATTTTTGAGTTGTTTTTACCATATATGGGCGTGGCGGCCATCTTGGTCATGTGACCTGGATTTTGCGATCAAACTTTCGTAACCCCTACCCATGGATGCTCCATATAAAATTTCACTTTGATTGGCCGTGCGGTTTCAGAGAAGAAGATCTTTGAAAAGTGTATATGAACGACAGACAGGCCGAGGTCAAGAGATGACCTTGACCTAAATTAATTACATACCTTCATATACTCTATTAGTTCTCTGCATCTACCACTTTCCAGGTCTCAGGCTGCGAAAGTTTTCAAAAATCCATAGTTTTCACTTTTTCCCATGTAAAAGCTTATGTTTCCAAAATTGGCCTTGTCGTAAAATAGGTCAAGGTCACACCAGGGGTCATCATTTGCGCAAACTATGATGGTCTGGAGTCCCCGATGCTACATACCAAGTTTCGTGGAAATCGGCCCGCCGGATCTGGAGAAGAAGATTATTGAGTGGTTTTTACCATATATGGGCGTGGCGGCCATCTTGATCATGTGATCAAGATCTAGCGAACAAACTTTTATTCCCCCTACCCATGGATGTTCCACACAAAACTTAGCTTTCATCGGCCAAGCGGTTTCAGAGAAGAAGTTGTTTGAAAATGTGAACGGACGGACGGACGCACGGACGGACGCCGGCTCGACTACTATACTATAAGCTCACCTTGTGAGCCTTCGGCTCAGGTGAGCTAAAATCATACTGCAAAGTGAAAGTAATTACAATTTCAATTGTCGGTATTACATGAACAACTGTTTGAACTTGAATTGTTACATACCGAGTTGTGAAAGTTTTTCTTTAAGCTCTTCAACAGTATTTCCCATCTCTATCAGTTTCTCAGAGAGTTTCCGGACTAAATCAGTCTCACAGGCGCAATGACACACCGAATTCTCCTTGGAGCAATACACGACAAACACGCCAATAAGGATAGTCAAAACTGAAGAAACTATTATTAACTCCCAGTTCGTGTCCCTCGTTGATGACACACTCTGAGTTGATCTAGTCTCAGACTCACACGCAGAATCATGCTCTCTTCTAGATACCCCGCTCATTTTCACATCGTCCCTTATACTGTTTTTTTTTTTTTTATTTTACAATGTATGTTTTTCTTTTGTTGTTTTTTTTTATAAGTTATTCATTATGAATGTTAAACAAATTTTTAAATAAAAATGCTGTTTATATCATTATCTGACATACATGACTTCGTACACACTGGTAATTTAATATGTTGTGTCAGTCCGATAAGTAACATACAGGTATACGACACGCCGATAAATGCTAAATACACCCTATAGATTCACTGTACACCGTAGAATCAGTGAAAGACACTGTACCAGTTATTGAACGCATTTTGGGGCAAAAGTGACGAGATAATGGTAAGTATTTTGCATGTTTTCTTGCAATCCAGATCTATTTCTGTGCCATATTTTTCAGTTGATCGCTTTGAAACATGTTCTTGCGTCATCTTATGGCAGCCGAACCACAAAAGATGTTCGTTGGACAATACGGAAGGCATTCGTGTTGAAAAAACTAAAATCGATTATTTTTTCTCCCCTAGTTTCAAAATCAAACAATTTTGAGAAAATAAAATACACCCAAAAGAAAGAACTACTTCGGCCCCTTCAATATAAGAAAGCGCATGCTGATCTGCTTCGTCGATTTCGAAATTTCAAACAAAAAAGGACTGTACGTTCGAATTTCAGTGAAAAGAGCTACTACCCCAGTCAATGACAGGCATTGTAGGAAGTACGAAGTCTGCTTTATCTATTTGTGTAAGTTTCGAGGGTAGACTATGTATTGCTACCCTTAGGCCAGGGGCTAGGTGGACCGTTACATAGAGAATATTTAGTGTTAGTGGGTCAGATGATGTTCACATTGTAGTTGGTTTCTGGGCTCCCTAGGATCCGGTCAGAGTGCCCCGACCATTAGGCCGTATCACTGAGACTTTCCTCTAGGGTATACCTTCACACGTTGTACCATGGTTTAGTCTGTTTAATATTTTTAGTTTGTTAGATAGAGTCTATGGATGCATATGATTAGTGTGTGCGGTTTCTTTAAAAGAAAGGTAGACAGAGGTGTGATCACTCGGTCTGCTTGCGTGCTAGAGATAGCTGTTAGATAAATTCAGTAGTTTGCTGCTTTACAGGACCGACCCAGAAGATGAACCAGGGTGCCTGAAAGCCTTCAAGGAAACGCCGTGTTGAGGTGCCGAATCTACACCGAGCTGTTGGCGGTATCTACAAATACGCTCATTAGCTGTCCCATAATCACAGTATACAAGTGTATATATGGAAATGAACAGTGTGTGAATACATCAATGCTATTTACATTAAAAAGAAAAACAATATGTAGTTAAATGTCTTTGATATTTACAGATTCCCCAGATGGGTACTAGAGGGAGGTGTTGGGAGTACGATAAGACGAAAAAGTGCTTCATATATCTACGCCATATTCGGCGGTCTAAAATAACCAGGGTCCCAGTATAGCAACATCCAACCCCCAGACGGAATAACTTTCTTCGGACACTGTTATGGGAAAAAAGAGAAAAAGTCAGAGGGAGATAGTCAATATTAAAAATAAATTCTTAAAACTGTGAAAATAACCCGAAAGAAAGCCTTATAATGTTCTATGATGTTGTCGGTGTTGTATGTTGTGATATGTGTTGCCTTCAAGCTCAGATTACAAAATAAAGCAGTTGACCTAGATTTCCTTATATACGCCGGCGAGCACGGCCCTAAGAGAGAGCATCAAAACATTGGTGTTGAAAAATGAAGTAAAAAAGTTGTAACTTTAAAACAATGTAGCTAATTCTAAACTTTACGAAAACGTATGAAATTTGGTGTGCTAATTATTTACAAAGTGTTCGGAAAACTGGCCGATTCAGAGTTTTGATAGAAGTCCTAAATATATAATAAAAAAGTGTCAAAAATGACATTTTGCATGTTTGTAAAATTGTTGTTTACTGTTTACGAAAGGCGAGAAAGTCGGTAAGTGGGCCAAGATGGCTTTGACGTCATACGGTGTGTTTATATCAATAATGTGACCAATTTAACCAATTTAAAGAAACTGAGAAAAGACACCTAATTCGGCGTTTTATACTCAAGGTGCCCCTTTAAAGTCATCAAGCCCCGTTTACACATTCACGACTTTTGGCTACGGTACCGCTACGATTCGCCACGATTTGTAAAATCGTCGTGTACCGTGGTGTACCGTGGTCGTTCGTAGTAGAACCATGGTGAATCGTGGTGAATCTTGATAAATCGTGATGATTCGGGAAACTCTACGGCAGCGCTACGGAAGTTTTAAACTGTTTAAAAATTCGTGGCGTACCGTGGCGAATCGTGGTGGTAATTGGGCGTGGCCTAATTCGTAGCGCAACCGTAGCGGAACCGTGCTTATTCGTACTGACACCGTAGCTATATTCGCGGCTATTCGTGAGAGATCGTAGCCAATCTTGGAGCTCCGTAGCGAAACTGTGGAATCTTTGTCACCACGAACTCTCACGATTCACCACGAATTGTCTACGGTTGTCCTACGAATCATCCACGGTTTCGCTACGGAGCTCCACGATTGGCCACGACGGCTACCGCCGTGAATCGTACTAGTACCGTATCGAACCGTACAAGCACCGTGAGCATTCGTTGTGCCACCGTGGTTAATCCTCATTGACCGTAGCGTTGGCGTCATGAACCGTCATTGATTCGTAGCGATACCTTACAGACACCGTACTAATATCGTAGACATTCTTACTGGAATCGTAGTGACACTGAACATTTCCACTTTTCGCCACGATTCATCCCGGTCCACCCCGATTTTTTCTGACCATGAGAAATCGGGATGAAACGTGGTGAATCGTAGAGAAAACCGTGAATGCGAGAAAACCGGTCATCGGGGTTTCCGACCAAGTCCGACATTAACCGGCATGTACAGTCAAAAAGGCTAGAAGCTTGAAATTTCGGGTAGAAGAAGAACAGAGATTGCAGTATCAGTGTAGCAAAACCAAAAGCGCTGATTAGCTGTGCTGTCACTGATTATGAGTATTAAAATATGAGCCTCATAGGTGAATGTGACAGCACAGCCTGGTTAAATCTGGTTTAACTGAGGAGCAAGCGTCTTGATGCTGAAATAATGATTTCGTTGACAATTTATTAAATGTCTCAAAAATATACGAGCCGCATCGTGAGAAAACCGGATTTTTGCCTAGGCGAAAACAAAGGCGCAGATCAGCTTCGCGGTAACCGCGAAGCTGATCAGCGCCTTTGTTTTCGCTACACGGATAGTACAATTTCTCTTCTTCTTAAATCCGAAATTTCAAGCTTCTAGCCCTTGTCTGTAACTGTACAGGCCGATTTATGTCAGACCTGGTCGGAAACCCCGAAGACCGGTTTTCTCGCGTCACGGCTCAATTACGATGACGTCTAGAATCGGTCTTCTCTAACATTCATTCTGTGACATGTACATCATGCTTATTCTACTCAGCGCTAGTAACCAAAAATAAATAAATACATCAATAAATAAATTAATTAATTGATAAAAGGGGAATAAAATTCGTTTCAATGCTTACATCACAAACTGATCCCAAAGTTTAACCACGGTGAGGCGATTCTGTAAAATACGATTTTTCTTTACGTTTCAAATTGAAATTACTTCATCGACAAAGTATCTATCTTCTGATACTGAGTCGATCAATTTCTGATCATCACCTCAGATGTGATTATACATTTGAAAGACAATTTATGACCCAATTTTATGGTTACCCTCAGGCTATAGTTTCACGTGTTTTACGAACAGACACGCCAAGTAAATCGTAGGTTAAATAGTTTATTTGATTGTCGTTTATCAAATACATATACAATATACAGTTATACAAGCTATAACACAATTGATATCCAGTCTCTTGATTGACTTATGAAGCACTATTGTTTGTAAGGGAGCGCGATTGCGTAGTGGTAGAGCGTCGGACTCCGAATCGAGAGGTCCTGGGTTCGATCCCCACAGGCGTTACCGTGTTTTGTCCTTGAGCAAGACACATTAACTCCCTACAGTACTGGTTAAACCCAGGAACAGTTGGCTCCGTCCCGACATGACTGAAAACATTGTTGACTGGGTCGTTAAGCCTCAATACAAACAAACAAACTATAGTTTGCAATTTTCTTTAAAACAGAATATACGTATCGCAGAATATACGTATCGCAGAATATACGTATCGCGGAATATACGTATCGCAGATTTACAAAATAAACATCAGATAAAACAGTGAATAAAGCTTATTAAAAAAGTTCAAATGACTGGCGAGGGTAAGCCGTGGGTACAGTGTGTCGGAAACCAATGTCCAGACGTCCGTCGCCTCGCCTCCTAAAATTACCTGTTTATTGTTTATCTGAGTCCCATGCTCATATACATATAACATACAAAATATACATACACAATATAAAATATATCACATATTTATTTTTAGAATTACCATAGAGGGGAAAGAACCGAAGATGATTTACATGTATCACTTGGCCCCTCACTGAGGAGACTTTTCCCACATCAATAGCTTCAAGTCGGGGTCATATCTGACTCTCGAACCACCAGCGTGCAATTAAATATCAACCGTGCCAGGCTTAAAATCTAAGCATGCTTCACAATCATCGGGGAATCGTGCCCATGAAATGTACATGTATACCGCCTGAAACCCCACTTTTATATAGAAAAAGAGGGTTGTGCAGGGGTAAACTTTTTTCTTTCTAATTTTCGCTCGAAAACATAGATTGTGGGAACGTGTACCAAAAATCAATGTTTTGAGCAAAAATATTGAAAAAATATTAAAATGTTTTCCAATGAAATTTTCATTGTACCTTATACATGTACTATCATAGGAAAGTAAGATAAGAACTTTTATGGTCAGCATCAGCAGTTTTAGAACTAAATTTCTTGCATTTACATGAGTTGCTTGTTCATGGATAAACATACAGCTTGTCGATGTTTTGTTGTCCATTCGCACAAGGTCATAATTGCAAAAGGTTAAAGTATATTGCATGGGCAAGTTTTTGTAATGATTAAGTTATATCGAATACGTGTAATGATTTTTCTTCACTGAAAAGAAAACTCAGTACTTCCTATAAGTTTCTTATATTTGTAAACATGTCATCATGAAATTCTGGTTCCGAAAGACCCCCCACAACCAAAAATTAAATTTGGAAATCAATTCATAGTGTCTATGAATAAATTTTGAAAATCACGGGGACCCAACTGTTAATCTAGTGGAGATGGAAATGACATGAATCCTGCACTTCCGGATACAAGCATGAAACTTGGCAGATATGTTTATAAGCATGAACTATTTGAAATTTTCTCGTTAGCCAATCAAAATTACTCCAATTTTCAAGATGGCGGCTCGAAATTCCAAGATGGCTGCCAAAATAAATACTAAATTAGAAAATGGTGTTCTAGTCAGTGAGAAAAAGCTGAATAATGCTGAAAATAATATTTCTGGATTATTTGCAAATAAATAAATATTTAATTGAGTCAGTATTGCCTTTGTGGGATTTTAGAAGGGGCCCACAATGGGGAAAAGTAAGGCAATTTAGCTGAAAAAAGCTGTTTTGCAACAAAACTCGTTTTATAATTAAGTGAAAAAAAAAAAACTAAATTCAATTGTCATTATTGCCTTTACTCAAGTCATGAATAACATAGTTTCAGTTTTAATGTGTACTGGAAATAAGGTCTATTTGAATTATGGGGTTGCTGAGGGGCATAATTTGAAACTGATTAGAATGGCTTTTATGAAGAATCGTGAAGTTTCTAACCTTTACTGGGAAATATGAAAATTTATAATGCAAATACACTTTGCTCTACACATTTTGATAATACAATTCTTCTTCATTTAACTTCTTCTTCTTCTTCTTCTTCTTCTTCTTCTTCTTCTTAAATATCATGATGAACGATTTTAACATGAAATGAACTATATACAGCCAAAAAGTGCTACTTAGGATTGCAATTAACTTAAGCTGGCTACTGATGCTTCCAAATAGTTTTCGTTCACACCAACGACGACAACAGACACAACAACAAGTGCATGTACTACTAATACTTTTCATCTTTAATGTACATTCTGTGCACATCTTTAATCTTTAGTGGTACATTTTTGATAGTGGATGAATAGGACAATTTAAGCTCTAAACTCCAGCTTGAAAGTTAAGGAAGTCTATTAGAAAGTTTTCATTCAATCTGGATTTCATCTATATGCTTGCATCGTCAGAGATTCTATTTTCTTCATAATGTGCTGCTGTTCTGTTGGAGGAGTAGCACCAGATTGATTGTTTCATGAAGCCTGGTCGCTAGACTCTATCGGTGTCTTTAATTCTTAATGAGACTTAACGGGTGTCTTTGTAGCATTTCCGTTTTTTTCGCCTTGAGAGTGGATCCCATCCTATATGTCTCTGTAGAAAATCTTTCTTTAGATGTTGCTCATCAGGCATTCCTATATAAAGTTGGTGCATCTTAGCTGTGAAACTATAATACCATTTGCATTTTTTGCATCCTTTGATTTCTCCAGACCACTGTGTCTGTAAGCTTGTTTTAACGCTTGATTTTAAGGTGTTTTTTCTCGGGAATCTCCCGTTTTCGCCCACCTACTGATTGGCCCGTCTCATATGAGCTGAAATAATCTTGAAAGGGACGTAAAACTGAATTAAAAAAGTATTTGTCCATTCGTAGTGATTTGCAGATTAGTGTACAGCTTTCCGGTGCCGATTGGAGCACAACATTTGTCTTTTTTGTTGATTGTAAGGTCATAGCTATCACAGGTAATCCATGTGGATCTGTTGCACCATGCATTTATGCCTATGAGCTGGTATTCTTCGCCATTTCCCTTATCTTTGTCATCTGCATAGAGTATATCATCCAGCACATCTATGTGCACCTTAGTTTTAGTTTTCAACTTCCGTTGGTCGAATAACTTTCCATCAAAAATGTTCCTGATTGGAAAATGAGTATCACAGACTTAAACGGCTTCAATGAGTATCGCAAATGATATCATACAGAAAGGTGTTGTCCCCTAGAGCAACCTTGTTTGGCCTCATTTGTCATATCACAAGGTTAATAGAACTCCCCATCGTCCTGTGCATGCATATCATCATTCCCACAGGATGACCATTTGACCATGATTTACTTTGACAGGCCATATCTTCGCAAGTCTCTCACAACTTTGTTTAAATTTTTGGTGAAGTTGACAAGCACCATATATAGGTCTGCTTTCTGTTCTTGACATTTCTCATAAAGTTGTCTTGCTATATGAAAATCATCTATTGTCTTCCTGTCATCTCTGAATCAGCATTGTCTTTCCGGAATAAATCCTGCCTGTCAAAGACTTCAGAATTTCCTTTCTGTGTGTGAAGATGAATGTCTTGTGGGAATTCTTCCTTCCTGCACACAGCCACGGTGAAACAGCTCTTTCAGTCTCTCTGTCATAGATAGCCCCCAGACGGTAGCGGAACTTGCATTTGAACATAGAAATTTACCAGCTGAGAGTCTGTTGAACTGCTAGAGACTCCTTTAAACTACCCTTGCATATTTGATTTTAATTTGAAGTACATGTATATTTTTCTGGCTATCGTTGACGATTTATAAGAGATCACTGATGACGATTTAGTACTTTATTAGTATTTTATTGTCTTTCATCTATGACGGTTTGGTATTTATCAAGCAAATAAACTGAATTTTTTCTATTTTCTTTCAAGAGTCTTGCATGTCTCTGACTTTTGATATAGATTGACACATATTGCTGCTGGTTTGTCTTCTTGCATAAGGAGCTAGTATCATCTTAATGCTTGTGCTGTTCCTCAAGATTCTAGAAGCCTCCGAATATCTTAACCAGTCTCATCAAACCAGTAATTGAGTTTTCGAGATGGATGTCTTTAAAGTTCTATAGCTGAAGAATGTTCCAGTTTTCTTCTGTGTCTTCCAAACTGAGATTGATTGTACCCAGTTGGATGCAAATGTACATTCTATTTTGGTTCAATTTCGAGACAACCAGTCTCTATGGTGGTTTCTTGCTTAAAAGTCGCCTCTAAGGCTTGTGTTTGATGACACCAGTCTATAATCTATCCTGGGCCGTACTTGATATAGCCAATCCGATTGATCCGATCGACCGGAGCATAAGGATTCTAAATCAAGTAGTCGCAATGGAGCGTGACGAAGCGCTCCACCGTCCAAGGTAGTGTGATCGGAGCAAGTCACGTGACCTGCTCTAAAAAACATGGCGTCAAAATATTTATACAAAACACAATCGTACAGCGAGAGTGCGAGTGCTGGTGACTTGTGGAAGTATTCTTCATCTGAATCATCTTCAGATGAGCCGTGGAATCGCTCATAATTAGACTCGCTACGACCAACTTCAGAACATTGCTTTTCCTCACTTGATTTAGTAATGGGAATGCACTCCGTTTGCCCACTTTCCCTTGATTTAGCGTGCTGCTCGGAGCAATCCGATCACTTAAAATTTCTAAATCAAGTACGCCCCAGCACCCTGCTCTACATTACATTTGTCACTCTGACACCCTGCCTGTCTTTTTCTCCACACTATGACATACGGTTTATGAGACGCCCGTGTTTGGATCGCAGATGCACCCATGATGTTCACTTGTATATCACTTCATCTTGACTGATCATGGTAGGTGTATGAGATGGACAATATTGACATATTTATCGCCCGTCAGAGGAAGTATCGAAGTCATTAGGTGGTCATTGATGCCTTATGGCAGTCCTGACATCTTACACAAAGCCAGCTCTTCTCACTTTGGCCTCCACACTAGGAGAAAGTACAGCCGGCACCAACTCTTTTTCCATAACCTCTACAAACTAAGTCTCACTCAGTACAGCTATCTGCTTAACTGTGACTAACAAGTGACTGTTCTTCGCTGTTGTCCAGTCGACCCAGGATTATCTATTAAGGGGCGAACATTCCTCTGCCGATCTTCAATGGTGTGACAAACATCTCAGTATTTGGGAGACAATATTGACTGCTTAATAAAGGTGTTTTACATAAATTCATGTTAAATATTATGTTTTCCTACAATTATGACCAGGGGAGAGTGGTAGCTTTGCGGTAAAGCGTCGGACTGACTGCATCGAGAGGTCCTGGGTTTGGTCACCACTGGGGGCGTCGTGTTGTGTCCTTGAGCAAGACACATTTACTCACCACAGAACTGAAGCATACCAAGTAGTGTAAGTTCAGTGCAGGCATGACTGTAAAAAAATGTTGACTCAATACAAAGAAGAAAAACAATATTGACCATCCGTACATGTTGACTGTAGCTAAATATACCCCTATACTACTATGATTAAAATAAAAATTATCAGTTGTTCAACTTTGAAAGATCAGTCGAGTAGATAATAAATATTTGTAATGTTTAAATCATATTTATCTTGTGTCTTTTCACACAGCAGCCTGTAATGATCCATATGAATGTGTACTTGTTGAGTGATGTTTAAATATGGCAATTTACGGTATTATATTTTCACAAAAGCAGTTTTATGGCACTGTTGGACACGTTGATGAGTCCCAGAACAATGGTTTAAGCAATAACAATCAGTAGTGCAATAAAATCCACCCATTTACAAATTCCAGTAGTATAGTGTGTCAATAAATCGTAAAATCAAATGATTTTGACGGCCATCTTGAAAATTGCGTTAGCCACCTTGAAAATGGAAAAATCTGAGATGGCTAACGAGAAAATATTTATTAGAAAGGATTAAAGAACATATTCTGAAAGTCTCATACTTGTATCCGGAAGTGCAGGATTGTCTCAAAATCCTGACGTTTCCATCTCCACTATTACGGCACTTGTGTTTTTCAGCTAATGGTTTATAAAGTTGACATGTAGATACAATTTTGCCACGAAAACTCATTACATTCTTAAATTCCTTTTGTTTTTCTTTGTCTTGGCCGTAAACTAAAAAGTATAACACAGTCCTGTGGGTGTCTATATTGAAATATATATCCAAACGGCTTTGTAAATGTACATTTATCTACAGAGCGTGAAAAACAGTAAGATAAGCATCTGTTGTATGCATCGAAGACGTTGTTAAAATTTAATATGCGACACAGAAATGCATCGTGGAAGAATGAGACCGATGATTCAGTAAAATAAAATAGCAAATGTTGCGATATGGAGACAGTGATGCATTTTCTTCAATAAATATTTTTAGATACATGGTAAAGGGGTCAACCATGCATGTTTTTTTTATACTGTATTATTACTTGCAGAGGCTGGAGAAAGTTGTTTGAGCCCGAGGCCGAGGGTTCAAAGTGCTCCCGAAGACTTTTCTTATGTAAATGCAATGAAATAACCATAGTTTATCGCTGTTCTTGTATAATACACCATTCCAATGAAAACTGCCTCGTGTAATAAACCTGGCTAAAATTGACAGGAGCCTGCGCTTCAAACACCGGAAAAGATTAACTGGCTGCGCCTCGAGACCTGAAGACCGATTTAAGTGTACAGATTCGAGGAGGCCACTTTTAAAATGTTCATACCAAGTTTAAATAAATTGGCCGAAGTATCCCACTTCTGACACCAATTGTAATAAACCTGGCTAAAATTGACAGGAGCCTGCGCTTCAAACTCCGGAAAAGATTAGCTGGCTGCGCATCGAGACCTGAAGACCGATTTAAGTTTACAGATCCGAGGCCACTGTTTAAATGTTCATACCAAGTTTACATGAATTGGCCGAAGTATCCCACTTCTGACACCAATTGTAATAAACCTGGCTAAAATTGACAGGAGACTGCGCTTCAAACTCCGGAAAAGATTAGCTGGCTGCGCCGCGAGACCTGAAGACCGATTTAAGTGTACAGATCCGAGGCCACTTTTTAGATGCAGTCACACCGAGTTGAAATAAACTTGGCCGAAGTAACCTAACGCAGACACCAGTTGTTGTAAACCTTGCTAAAATTGGCTGGAGCCTGTCTTTCAAACTCCGGCGAAGATTAGAAGGCTGTGTTCCTAAACCTGAAGACGATTTTAGGACTCATAATTTTAGACGCAGTTGGGGGTTTATTCAGACACAGTGTGCACTTTACGGGTTTCGAATCACTTATTCTGAGATGAATTTAGGGTTTTATTCAGACTCGGATGTGCTTCTACAGTTTTACCCCAAATATGATGTATTGGGTGAATTTATTCTATCAGGATTGCCGACACCACAGACTTTGTTTTAGGACATCTTTAGTAATGACCAAATCTTCATGTAAGAATTTGAGGATAAGTCCGAAATTCCTCTCTTAACAAACCAGTCTTAAACTTATAAGAATTACAAGTCTAACTCTTGTTTGCTAAGCCCTTAAAAATGACCACGTAACAAGAAAGTGGTTTATAAATCTATTTTGTACTAATATTTCTATCATAAGCATGGGCAAAGCAAACATGTAAACAACACAACAGCAATAATGACAAATTATGCAACCAAATTACAAAGACAGAAAGCAGTAAATTGTAATTAAAGTTTCATAATCTATTATGACTCTTGGAAAAGTTAATTTAGAAGTAAAGCCAAAAGTAAGTTTAATTTCTTCAATGATAATAATTATTTCAGCAATGAAAGAAACTACAGAGTTCTTACAGTTATGTGAACACAGAATGTCTAAGAAAATAAACAAGGGCAAAAATAACTAAGTTTAAAACATTTGCAGACTTAGACAATTTCAGAGAAAATATTTCTATGCCAAAAATGACTAAGTTAAAAAGTTTCGCGGACTTAGACAATGTTCAGATGTCAAAAATTTCTAAGTCCAAAATAAGAAAATAAATAATTAATTAAATCCTTTGGAATTTCACTATTAATCCATAGAAGAATAAGCACACAGAATAATAATCCAAGAAGTGAAGGAAACTCAAAAACAGTCCCTTATATACCTGAAAATGCTACCTGTCTTACCTATAACATGAATGGTCACTTCCAGTTTAAAAACAGGTTTTAAAGCTAAAATATGCAAAATATGCAAAAACTGTTACGGCTACAGTGTTTAATATGACAAAGACTTTCAATACATGTAACAAAAAGCATTTTAAAAGGCCATTTTAAAGTTTATAAATCTAAACACAAATCTGCTCAACCTAGTAAAAATTGACTCTTCCAAATTCCAGAACTAAGGAATACACATCTGCCTCCTTAAAATTGCAACTTTAGAGGTGCTAAAGGTGACACAGTAGTGTCAAGCAAAAAGGTCCCTTAGGTTTACAGAACAAATAAGATGAAAACTAAAGTAACTTCCAAATAATCTAAGATTTCCTTAAAAGTTATAAAAGTCAAAACACTTACATTATAATAATATACTCTCAAAAGTTTTCTCACTAGAAAAAAGTCAAATTAATTAAATAATTCAGACATTTACTTAAAAAGCACAGGCCCTAAAATTCTATGATTCCTTTAAATTACATCTAAAATATAAAGACTATGCTAAAGATTTACAGCCTAATGCAAAGATAACATAAATGTCTATACTTTTACCAAAAATCATGAAAATTGCATAAAGATTAAGCTTGCTAGGACTGAAAAAGTATTTGCAGGACAAGTCATGACAAAGTCTAATTACTGCATACACAAAAATTGCTAAATACTCAGTCAAAATCAGTCCTATGAAAGTGAAAACTTCAGGAAATGTGCATTGTATCAACTACTATCTAAAGATACTAAAATCAGTGCAAAAAATACATAGAAAAAGGAAAAATTACATAGAAAATTGGGGGTCAAAACATGTCAAAACCTGAGGTTTACCACACTCGCAATCGCACCTAAAAACCGCATAAACCCATTTCCCTTAATTCATTCTGATGTTTTTCCCCCTGCTTATCAGAAATGCATGGAGCCACCCATATTCAATGATAAACAATATTTGGTTAAGCCGTAGATTCATTTAATGTAAGGAAACATAAGTTCTGTCACTGATATGTCCGAAAATGATTTGCTGTTTCGAGGCAAGAATAAATCAGTTGTGTCTTTCGAATGTTGACAAAGCTGAATCAGAAACTCATTCAAAATAAAAGTGGTATATGCTTTGAACCTCGCTCAACGAAGTGCATGTAGTCCAAGGAAAAAACGCCATGCAATATTTCGCTTGATAAAGGCACTCGTTATGCTTCTTCATGTACGTAAATAACTTTTGAAAGAGCCCAACAAAATGCTAATTCTTCCATGACTCATTCTATTAGTACGTACCTTCATCTTCGATGCATACAAAAGATGCTTATCTTACTGTTTTTCACGATCAGTAAATAAATGTGCATTTACAAAGCCGTTTGGATACAAATATCAATAAAGACACCCACA
Source organism: Rugalucina vietnamica (assembly GCA_964017185.1). NCBI lineage: Eukaryota > Metazoa > Mollusca > Bivalvia > Lucinida > Lucinidae > Rugalucina > Rugalucina vietnamica. The sequence goes on from OZ024874.1 coordinate 16,395,199, forward strand.
GGACTGTGTTATACTTCTTAGTTTACGACCAAGGCAAAGAAAAACAAAAGGAATTTAAGAATGTAATGAGTTTCCGGGGCAAAATTGTATCTACATGTCAACTTTATAAACCATTAGTTGAAAAACACAAGTGCCGTAAGTTTTCCAATTGACTTCAAGTGGGAACATAAAAGAATTTTGCAGATCATAGTGGACGCCGATTTTGCAAACTCAGCTTTGTTTATTTTCACGAGAGCAAAACATGTGCTACTTACCGTTCAAGGGCAGAGGATGTGGAACGTCGCATTCGTAACGATCTCGCCGACGCATACGAAACTTCATAATAGCATGCATTAACATTCCACGTCGCATCAATAATCACGATTAACAGTTGGGTCCCCGTGAAAATGTGCGGTGTAAAAATACCGATAACACTGCTGGAGAAGTTTGGCTGTTAAACAGTTATTTGGCGTTGAAGTCCGTGACATGAATCCTGACACTAGCAAACCTAATAAGTTGCGAAATGTATACACCATAAGAAGCACGACGAGACATGATACCATCCAAAAACGACAAATTTACTATATCATATTAAGAAGTTATGTTTACCAGGAGACACATGCGGTCCATCTATTAAATCTTTGGGCAACTAACAGGGCGGCGTAAAACTTCGATAACTTGTAAATGCGTCTTAGAAGTTCATTCTGAATATTTTAGTGAAGAGTTTATATTGTGAGAATGATCAACGGGTACTAACTGATAAAAAGTCTATTTGGATCATTTGATTTTTTTTGTTGAGATTCTACATATAAATATGATTTTATCAATGGCTTACATGTAATATGAAAAAGCAACACCATCTCATGAATGTTAACAAATTTGAATGAGTTATCTTAATATATCCGCATCACCTATTAGATGACCACTGACATGTTTAATTGCAATGATATCTGATATATTACACGATATATATTTATATTTTAAATATTATAAAAGCACATTGACTATATTTTCTTCTTTTTATTTTTGTATGTGTCAATAATGACATCAAATATTAAAATTTACAATAGATATAATTTAACTTCACCAGAAATTCGATGTAGGCTGATATAGAATTAATAAAAATCTTTAGTGTAAGAAATATCAAATACCAAATAACAATGTATTTTGTTTGGTCGTCGCTGCTGACGTTGTTGTTTAAGTTAATAGATAAATTTATAAAAAGTAACATATGAAATAAAAAAAAATAGCTGTTAAAATGTGTTCACGCAATCACTTTACTGAAGGATAGCAAACTCACAAAATTAAAGGCTAGCAGACAATGTTCCCCGATTGTCGCATGAGAAATCAAGTAGTGTCGGATCGGATGGGAATGATTTCCTGGTGAAATGAAAAGTGTTTATACGTTCGTTAAAATAAAATGAGCCGCCTCATGGGAAAACCAACAATCTGCATAGGCGAAAACAAAGACGCAGATCAGCTTCGCGGTAACCGCGAAGCTGATCAGCGCCTTTATTTTCGCTACTCGGATAGTACAATTCCTCTTCTACTTAAATCCGAAATTTCAAGCTTCTAGCTCTTTTCTGTGCTTGTACAGGTCGGTTTGTGTCGGACCTGTTCGGAAACCACATTATTGGTTTTCTCACGAGGCGGCTCAAATGCTGTTAACGATCAAACATGTCTTCTGGTACAACGTAACAAAAACGTAAACATGAAATAAAGTTAATTGCAGTTCACAGTGAAGTAAGAGGGTTTTAAATACCTACTTCTGAAGAAGCTAAAAGTGGTACCACTGTTTATTCGGTTAATGACCCCTAATGGTGCAATATGGCCCTTAGATTGAGGTGATTATCACATCTCTACAGGGGGTCATAAAGAGGCCCTAAAGGATAATACTTGTAGTTCCACTGTTTATTGATTTTATGGTCCCTGATAACCTGTGCAAGAAAACTGCCTCTGCAATTGATATTGATTTTTCCTGTTGGCCACTACATGTATTCTGAGTTATCGTCAGGGCACTAGGTTTTCTAATGCACTGTCCCTTATCTAATGACCCTCAATAGACCTGGAAATAGGTCTTAAAGTTATCCGTGTCAGTCATAGATTGTTAAAATGTTTGCATAAAAAGTTTAGACATATTTTCTAGCTATACCATATATCAGTTATAGTGTGTTACTTTCTTTGCCCGCGGTTATGCTCCTTATGATGACTGCGTACTACGCGTGGTTGCATTATAGTAGGAGACTGGGTTGGACTAAGAGTATCTGAATTGCATGCAGTACCGCCACTCCCACAGGGTGATATTGGCATTAACTGTAGCAAAAAGTCTTGCTTATAATATGGACCACAGAAATCAGATGCCAAATTGTTAAATGGTAATGATACATCTGGGCTTTGACAAGGGGTTATGTCTTCGAATTCGTTTGTATAGGGACTTTGTCTGCCATTGCCTCCCACTGACGGAATACTTGCTCCATCATCGAATATTTTCGTTCCTTCTTCCTCAGTACTGCGCGATGGTGTAACATCTTCTGACTTGCTCTGAACAAGGGTATCTCTGATAAGCGTAGCACCCCTGCAGGCTTTAACGTTTATTGAACACGCTGAGATAGTGGTGCTTCCGGGCGCATTATGGTCATCACTGAATTCACAGCTGATGATCGCTTCTGTTAGTTCGTCATGGATCTTATGGTTTGAGGGACGGCCGTCTTCTGTATCTGTATTCTCGGGATACTTGTTTTCTTTATTAAAGTCGAATTCATCTGTTCAAGAGATTGATACATTAAACACCTTATATATGTACATTCATAGAAACAATAAGGTAAGAACTTTTATGGTCAGCATGAGCAGCTTTAGAACTAAATTTCTTGCATTTACATGCGTTGCTTGTTCATGGATAAACACACAACTGGTCGATGTTTTGTTGTCCTTTCGCACAAGGTAATTGCAAATGGTTAAAGTCTTGTGCATAAATTTTAGATTTTGCTTAATTTCTGTACTTTTTTTTCTTCATAACAATTAGCATGTGGTTGACGCGCTTATGAAGAGGAAGATGCAAGCGGCCTCAAAGCATTGGATTTAAGTAACACACAATACATTATAAATTACCGTCAGTCGTTTGATGTTCTTGCTGATTTTGGACCCAGTTTTCGGTATACTTTGCTTTATCCACCTCACTCGTCTGGTATATAGCCTTGTGCAGACTTAGCTGAAGCTCGGACTCTGTGGGTATTTCTAATAAAACAAATAAGACTAATGATGTGTTTGTATAATGTGTCTCCCAACAGTCTCAGAAAACAAATGGTTAGCTGTTATCAGTATACATGTTAAACCTAGGCAAAGGAATATTCTAAAAGCAAAAAAGGAATAAAACTGTTCAATTGAGGGAACATACATGTATGACCAGAAATTCCGTTAACGCAAACATTTTCATGCCTGATCGTTCATATTCAAGCCCGTAACGTGTCAAAATATACAATTGTTGCATAACTATCTAGAAAAGGTCCCGATAATTATATAATCAAATACATTATTTTTAAACAAACAACTTACCTTTCGTCCAATTAACAAGGTATTCTGCTGTATATGTTATGTCTTTACCTTCAGATTTGTTCCTGCAATCATCGCCAATTGCTGACATCATGAAAGGACAATCCGCATTATCTTCTGAAATTAAGTATTCATTAGCACGTTTAATGAAACGGGAAGACCTACACACAAATGTAATTAGATTTTTATTGACATTCTCAAAATTACTGTATTATATACTGAACACACACACACACACACACACACACACACACACACACACACACAAAGAATCGTAACAATATGTCCCCAAGAATTTTCGAGTTAAAGGGTTAAACGATGATTATTTTAGCTTTGTTACTGTATGATTCCTATTCATTGGATATTGGGGTAAGACTAGTAAAAAACTGATTTTCATTTCGATTAAAATTGAATGAGATTATTTGGTCGTCTTATATAATGCAAATCAGGAAAGATTTGCTCTGTGCTTGCGCACTTTTGAACCTCAAAATGATCAAGAAACAATGTCAGCTGCTCCCCTCTCCAAAATTCATGAAAAAGAAGTTAAGTTTCACGACAAACAAGCAAGTAATTTAAACCATCATAATTCCTATGTTTAATTGAAAGGGGGATAATTAAAATTTTATTCACTTTTATTTCTTTAACGTGTGAGTCATCTGCTAAGAGGTACATGGTGATTTTTAATGGAGGTTTATAGCCATTTATTTGTTTGCGCATGCGTACTGTGCTTTACTACTTTTAGCATGCCTGTGGTCGGCATCGAATAACTCCTGAAATACTCATTGAAATGAAATTCTATTTCTTGTATTTGGAAGTCTGATATCTAATGCAGAAGAAGAAAATGCAATGATTTCTGATGATATCATAGCTTGCTCAAAATTTAGTGGAATAACACTGCTGCGCTTCTTTTTTGTTCAGTATAGTTTGGCTTCCGTAGCATGTTTCACCCTTTAGATTTCGTAATTGTGATGGCTTCTAGCGGCTCTATCTTTAAGTCAATATGTCGTTTGAGGCGTAAATATTCGTCGATAAACTATCGACATCACGTGATATACGCGGACATCACGTAGTATGTGTTATTTTGATTTGAAAAGGTACAAGTAGACAAAGATCAGGAAAAGGCGCAATCAGAAAAAGATCCCCACTCCAAAAACCGAGATGGGAAAAAACTAAATTAACAATCAAGTACTTATACCATGAAAACATATCGTAAGCCGAATGGGCAGCTATTTTCCCAATAGGTGGCCACTCAGTTACCTAAACTTAAATAAAAATATGAAAACATACATAAGGTGCCAAGCACAAAAATTAAAAAAAACACCAAGACATAAAACAGAAAGAACCACCACAGAAGTATCGCCTTGGAACGATCAGCAATATAAAATTACTTGCGGGCTTAAATCGATTTTACATGGTCATAACCTCACCCTCAGCTTCTGCAGTGGTTCATAACATTTAGTTAGTTCTTCGGTCCTCGTGGTGAATCTCTAACTAGTCAATGAAGCATCAAGAACAAACAGATAAATCACGATAAACATCCTGATGAATCAAAACCGAGGACTCAACAGATTCAGTAAGACATTCTGCAAAATTAACACAGTTTACAAGTGACTTTTAGGCTGTACCTGAAACGTCTAACATTTTCGCTGCAATGTCAAGATAATTTGCTATCTTTAGAGCATCAATGAAGGCAAGAAGACAGCTCGGCTCTTTCTGCAACAGTTTTCGTAAAAGCCAAACGACCCTTCCACGTCGCTGAGTAGATACTTTCAGTATTTCGTCGAACTCCGGTGCTTTGAATACTCGCTCTTGTACAAGTTTCTGCCGTAACCTTGTAGGTTCGATTTCGTTCACTAGATAGGCATAATTGCTCAGAACATTCTTCCGTATGTCTGTAAAAATATGATGTGAATAACGCACAGCATGTTTATTCTGGACAGCTTTAGAACATTAAGAAAAAGGCAAGCATCTTAATTAAATGATATATTGTGATCATGTAGACCACACGTTACAAGGTGGATTTAAAGGATCTCAGTTTTATTTTGATTCCCTAAAATGACAATATTGTGTGGCAAATATTGAATTTATGCAACGCTATTGCTTGTCTATTCTGTGTTTAGAGTTTTGATCATGTGAAATCAAATCAAGCATGTCCTCTCGACATGAAATGTTTGAAGTTAATCTTAATGCTCTTTTGGCGGTAGAAATGCCATTCGATGCCATAGAAAAAGACGAAAATTATTGTGGTAACCTCTATATTAATATTGTAAAATACCTTCTGTCGATACTCCCTTGTTCTCGTTTTCCTTACGACACAGCACATCCAGCACAAATGTCATATTCTGCCTCTCCAGATCTTTAATGAATCTATCTATTGCAGTTTGTCCTTCTTTTAGCATGGCTTCGACAAATCTTTTACATCTAATCTTTCTTTGGTCAGAAGATATAATGTCTTCTGTCCTTATATTCTTGTTCTCAACACAAGAGACGAATAATTTTGGTTCAATTTCATTCTGGAGAAACGTCAGATTTCGTCTGATTTCCTTTGGCCCGACTCGATACGATGTGGTGGTATCTATAACAAAGAGAAGAATTAAAACGTTGACGATATAGAGCATAGACCATCAAAATAGGGATACGTTTTAATGGAAAATACTCTGTAGTGCTGCTTTAATATGTACATGTATTATTTAATATTTGGTATTTGATGAAAAATACTTCTTTGGAATAAGGCTTGCCAAATTTTAAATCTCGCTGGCTTACAGAATTTTCATCGTATATCGCTCAAATAATAGTCACATCTACATTTCTTTCGTAGTGTTTCATTGTATATTTGACCTTTTTCACCCCTAGTAAACCTTATTTGCTTTCATGTCGATCCTTTGCTTACAGTGTCACTATTTCATTTGTTTCTCTTTGCAAAGGAATGAGCAAAACATGAAATTTATACTTTACAGTGTATATGGTGATACAGAATATCTGATACCATTTCAGCCTTCAATAATTTTGTTTTGGAAACATATGCAATATTAATTATCCCATATTTGACGAATGGATTTTCCCATCATTATCAATTGGATGAGTCTTTCATTTTGAGGGGCATCAGGAGTGATTTTAAAATTTTATTCAATAATTCGATGTAAATTCTCTACTACCATGTGACGCCGCGTTCTGCGGCGTCACATCTGGGGCTATTCTGTTTGCCTATGTCCCATAAAAGGGGCGCCAGGCTTAAATGAGTTAAAATCTACATCAAAATAATCTACAATAATTAAAGTTTTGTTTGATATACAATCATATGTATGTTGACGTATATTTTGTGCATTTTAGAGTCGATTGAGCATATACGAGGGTCATTCAATAAGTAATGCAATATTGGCCATAATGTTTTGTTTGAACACGTTATTTAAGTTTGATTTAGCTTTCTTGAAACATAAATTCAATTCGCCCTCTGCAAGACAGCTCAACACCTATTCACATGCTCTACTTCCTGTTGCCTAGCAACAATAGAACACTGTGCAAAGGCACTTGGCCACGACTCTTAAAACCGTTGCCATGGTGACAGGAAAACCAAAATAAACGTATTCTCTTTATTTTCTTACACCGAACTTAAAATAGTTGCATTTAAAATTCAAGATAATGCAATCTGACTGATATATTTTAAATGACACCCAATCAAAGTTGAAATAAGGACTAAAATTTCTCGATTGAAGGGTGAAAAACGGGGGTAGAGATACAATTTCTGCTACAATTTGACATCTAGTTTGTTTAATCGAATATTTATACGCCTAGTTATATCTGCCATTGGCACTTTGTAAACCACTTGCTATAAAATACAAATCTCAGATAACATATTTCGTTGCCTAGCAACAAAAATCTATGGAAAATGCATAAAACCGAAATCACAGGTTCTGGCGTTGCTAAGCAACAGTTGACACGCGTGGGGATGTATGAACATTGCAGTTGCCTAGAAAGCTCTGGCTAAGGTGACATTACACAAACATGTTCATAGAGAGCTATTTAAAACACCACCAAAGAAATACCAAGGCTTTATGTTTATTTATTTAAGTTTTGAAAAGTGGTTTTCGCGGCTACGACACCTTCGCTGCCATTCTATGGTTGCTAAGCAACATAAAGTGTATGGTCTGATTTAGTTGATGTTTATTTTCCTAAATACAGATTGAATCAAACTTTCAGAAGTTAAAAACACTACCTCTGTCAGATAAAAATACAGAAAAATATGCTACATATTGCATTACTTTTTGAATGACCTACGTGTAGATACAAATGGCTTGCCTTTATCTTTCTCTGTCACAGTTCTTAACAAATCCAGCTGCCCATTTGCTTTTATTTGCTTCTCAAACAAACAAATTGCTCTTTCTGGTAATGACAAAAGCTTCCGTAGGAAAGCCTCTGTTTTCGTCGAAGAAGAATTGTGACCATCGTTCATTTGAGAAAATTCCTCTCTTGCAGCAAAATCTATTAGTTTGGAACTAGAGAACACTTTAAGGTAGCTCGTTACGTCTTGCAATTCTCTTTCCATGAACGTAAAATACTTGACAATGAACTTCTTTGATAATCTGCATGTGCATTTTTCTAAAATGAATAAATAATTGGTACAGCTGTTTAATCATGAAAGAGATTCACTAGTTGAAAAAGCATCCTTATGGTATCAAGGGAAATGTTAAAGTGTTAAAGTTTAATGAAACTTTGGACAATATAGCAGATGGCCCAACTCAGCTTCCAAACAGCAGGTATTCCGTGTAACACACACACTATGAACAATTTACACTGCAATGTAAAATAACTTATCGTTCGTTTGTATATTTATTATATTCTCAAGGTTTGGCAACTTCCTCTTTGAAACGAAAACGGACAGTGCACTGGCGTTTTTCTCTAATTGTAAGTTGTAAGCGTGAAAAAAATAACTGAGATTGAAACAAAGCATGTATATTTTACACACATTCGAAGATAGTTTTACTAATAGATAAAACAGAACATACTTGCTATCAGACTCCTTTCAGGGACCAGCAGTTCGATGTTTACTTTCTGGATGTCTCTTTCTTTTAGCGTTTGTAGCTGCTCTTGAGTGAATATTTGATTGACTAGCCTCTGCAAGTTTATATTGTTATCTAGTAAGTCTATGAACTTGGAAACTGTTTCTTCTGATAACGCGTCAAACTTGATGCGGATGGAAGAGTATTCAAACCCTGACAAAGAAGCACTCCCTATTTCCATCGCCTGCAAATGAGAAAAAAATGTTGACAAGGATGTGTATCAACTGTCATCATAGGATCATAATATGCATGTTGCTTACTGACAGGGATAGAGTACTCGTACGTGTACTTGTACGCGTACCATTTGAGTACAATTTTTACAGTACTCAAGAACAGTGTTCAGCGAAATTTGTAAGTACTAGTACTTATGCCAAGGTTACATTTGCGTCGATCATCGTACGGTTTTTCGGTCTGCGATTTTCACTACGATTTTTAGACATCGTTGGTGATCGTGGGCTACGACGTATGTGTTTATAATTTATACTGGCATCGTACGATTTCTTGCTGTGCCTTTTGTAAACGTTCTGATACAAAAACGAAGATGCAAAAAATGACATCTTACGATCATCGCAAGCTAATCCTAGCCCAAATGTAATCTAGGCATTACTCAAGTATTGATACAAAATGCCCTGTAGATGAGAAAGCGTAAGGCTGAGTACTTTCTGAGCACTTTCAATGTTTAACTTTGAATAGATCAAAGATCATGTCAATTTATTAGAATGTACTTCTTTTCTATAAAAAGTTTATTAGGTCAGTAAGGGTACAGTGTCCTTTGGTCAGTCTTATTATGTATCAAATTCCAGTGGTAATAAATAATTATCCTTTGCATTGACTGGCTATTGTTATATTTCCACACCTTCTACTACATGTGATTTCTTAGAGTATTGTCACACTTGCTATCCTGACGTCACAAATCTGACAGGTTTAAATTTTTTACATGCATGTAAATATGATTATCCAAACCTTCTTGTATTATGATTATCCAAACTTTCTTGTATTATTGTAACTACTGTTACAATGAATATGCTAAAAGTTCATTTTATTCAATTATATATCATACCGAAGCATGCGAAATACTGCTAAAACATATTTAAAGCAATGTGCCTTATAATGGATACATCTAGAAAACTAAATATACAGTTAGTAGTTTGTGAGATGCTTTCATCAAACCATAAACGAAACTAAGTTTCTGAGATTTCACCACAATCTAGACTTGTATGAAGATTAATAGATGCACTGTTATACTGTTAAATACTGCTTTAATAGTGTTTCAACCAACGATACCTATAGGAGGAAACTAATCAGTTGATAGTTTAGTACGCTTGACCTTCCTACAATGTGTCGACTTCATAGTTTTTGTTTCTCTATCTAGAATATACAAATTATTCGGATTTCAAGGTTTTACATTGATCAGTGATTAAATCACATTCACTTAATATGCCTCTTGAAATGAGATGGCAATCCAATAAAATGGTTGATTTCGCCATTTTACACATTTAATAACATTGTTGTAACTTAGCTTCATTGAACGTACGAGGGGTGTTCTTTAATTCTTGTCATCGACTCAATTTCTCCTATACCAGAATCTGTACCAGAGCAAAAAATTTGGTAATTGTAGATGGGTTCTTTGTGATATTGAAATCACCCAATAATTTTATGACGGTGCAATTGCTCATAGCAAACTGAGACTCTAAAGAGAGGCACCCTTATGACACTGCTAATACCTTCTTCATCCTGTCCCAATAAACAGCATAATGTTTGAATTAAAATTTTATACCTTTGGGATCTCCATTACCTTGCAAGCGCATTGGTGAAAAGTAATTTTCTTAAAACAGAAATTACAATTTTTACGACAGCTGTAAACATAGTACTATGCCAGTTTTTACGTGTTGATAAATTGATTGAACATCGCAATAGAAGTTTCAGAGCATAATAATTTCCTGTCCAGTTATGACTCATCCAAAATGTTAATGCTGCTTTGTGTCAGATCTTTGCTGTTTCCATTGATATAAGTTTTGGATTATTTATCCACTAAAATCTTGGTTTATGAGTAATAACATTTTGAAAGATAACACAAAATGTCAGTGAAAGCGCTGTCCATACCACAATAATAGCATGTACAAATACTACTACAACTTCAAAAAATCTATTTACTCGATAAGTTCTCAGTAGACGCGTTTTGGTTGACCTTTTCAATCATGAAATTTGACAGTGTTTCTATTATGATAGAGACGGGCAGCTCTCTAAGAAATTAAGCACCTGCTCCACCTTATATGTGAAGGAAATGTTAAATTGCCTGTATAGTAACTTACAGCGAATGTCGATTTAGACCATTTTAGACAAACTTGAGATAGATATCAATTTGAGATATTCACCACACAATCCAATTGACAAAATTTAAAACTACGAAAAGGTGTAACCTGCGCGGTGATTTTGAATGACGTATATTTAAGATATTATGACGTCATAAAGCAGGAGCAATAACTCTATAAAGTCAAAATAAAAATATTATACAAAAGTGTTTTCTGTTGCTCATATGAATGACAACATAATGTGTAAAATAAAAGTGGGCCTGTATATACTACTGCGAAAGTTATAGCCTTTCCTATACTAGGGACCGAAATAACATTTTGTAAATTAACTGAAAATTAACACAGTGTCATTACTGTACCCTGTTTTAAAATACGATTACTATATGACCGTGCGTCGGACAGCAATAATTTGGATACCAGTCTGATCAGAAAAGATCTGGCTTTCACCACATATGAACAACAGTCTCATTGATTGTCCACAGAAAAAATAATCAAGCAAGTGACAAGTATTAAAGAACACCCCTCGTACATGCAGCCAAGACATTTGGAAATCCCTAGATAATCTTTAGTGAATAAAATATAAAGGTTGATCCTTTGGAAGCAGCAAAAACATTCAAAGGGAGATAGTATGGACTATATTGTACAATTTCGGGTAAAGAACCCTCATCAGTAGCCTTTTTAAAACCGGCGACGAAAGCCAGACTATTGCACTGTAATTTCGAAATTTTACACGAAGTCTACATCAAAGACATATTCCTAAACGGGGTCAAATAATTTCAAACATTGCTTAGAAGTATGTTTCTAAACGTGAGTGTTTTGAACACTCTGAATATCTTTACTGATCTCAAAAAACCTGAATAAAAATATAATCTGCACTATGGATGATAATCTTTAGTGACTATTTACCTCTTCTTCCAATAATAAATTGAAGACGCTGTTGTTAGATATAACTGCAGACATTTCCACGTCCGATGCCGAGTTTTCTCCGATGGTATTCAATTTCAATTCCATCATATTAGCACTGATACTTCGGTTTGCTAAAAAGCATAAAAATGACACTTAAATTAAATTATCATATAGGCATATTACAGAGCCAAAGGAGGTAAAACTATATTTAAATCAGCTAACGAAAATTATACGATATTGATTAAATATTTGTTTACATTGAGTTAATCCACACTTTTTAGACCAGTCACTGAGAATCTCATTTAAATGTATCTGTTTTTTGTCTTCAGTACACTAGTACTATGCATGAAGGCCAAGACACAACGAAGTATGTCTTTAGTGGCTGTACTTTCCATACAATGAAAACAAAGACATAGACAAACTGCACTTTGTCACAAAGCTGAGTTCAATCTTTTTTGCACTAAAACGTCATGTTATTGCTAGTTAACTTGCACTGCTGATCCCATTATAGATTCACATAATAGATGTATAAAGGCAAATTTTCATGATGTGGTTTAGTCCATGCTTTCATACTGCCATAATAAGGTGATTATCACATCTCTGCAAGGGGTCATAAAGAGGCCCCTAAAGGAAAATACCTGTAGTTCCAATGTCTATTGATTTTATGGTCCTTGATTACCTGTGCAATAAAACTGCCTCCCTCTGCAATCAATATTGAATTGTCCTACCTGTATTCTGAGTTATTGTCAGGGCACTAGTTTTTCTAATGCTCTGTCCCTATTCTAATGACCGTCAATAGACATGGATTTAGGTCTTAACGAGAAGTGAACACATTAATGAGAAAGTGGATAGGCCATACCGCGGTTTCGACTATTAAAGTCTCGTCAGTGACCCTTTAGATTTGGCAACATGGAGCCAAAGATAATTACTGAAATTTCGCAACTTTCAACAGGGAAGTGGGTACAAAGACTAGTATTATCTAAATGGGACCAAATATATTAAACAGTGGTTATAAAATGAATCTTGTCCGATAATAACTTTCTGATTTCTCAGAATATACTCGCTGATCTCAAAGGACCAAAAAAAATATAACCTGCACTATGGATGATGTACGGGGAGATTTTAGGGCCGCCACACGGCACAACACCAGCTGCAGTAATAGCAAATAAAATTAAAACTGAGATCCTTAAAGAGCAGTGAACACATTAATGAGAAAGGGGATGGGCCATACATTTTCATTCGCCTTCGGCTCTTGAGGTCATAATGAAAGGTCAGTGAAAGTGTGGTATAATTTACAAAACACTGAACTGCAAGCAAAAACCAGTTGATTATCTATAACTAAATTAAATATTTTTATAGAATCGTCTCTTACCCAACTATTAATGCACAAATTTATACTAAAACAAGATCGTAACTCGAATACTGTATTTAAACACTTTTAAAATAATTGTGCGTATGTATTGTTTAGCGTCTGACTGACTCTTATACACCTCGTGGACTTCCATTGACAAAATAGAGTCAGATGCTTCGAAGATCGAAACCAATACTGTTTATAGATCAAAGCAATATTATACGAAAAGGTACAAGTAGGCAATGATCAGGGAAAGGCGCAATCACTCCAAAAATAGAGGTAGAAAATTCTAAATTGACAATTAGGCACTTATGATTAGAAAACATATCATAAGCCGAGTGAGCAGATATTTTCCAATAGGCGGCCACTCAGTTACCCGAACTTAAATAAAATATGAAAACGTATATAAGGTTCAAACAGCACAAAAATCGATTCCAAAACATAAAACAAATGGAACCACAACAGAGGAATCGCCTTGGAAAAATCAGAAATATAAAATTACAAGGGGGGGGGTGCTGAAACCGGTTTTACAGGCGCCTTAACTCCCCCTCATCTTCTGCAGTGGTTCACAACATTTAGTTAGTTCGTGGTGAATCTCTAACTAGTCAATGAATCATCAAGGACAAACAAATAAATCACGATGAACACCATGATGAATCAAAACCGAGGACTCAAAGATTCAGTTAGCTGAAATGACCTCAGGTAAAGGCGTCTTTAACCCAACATTAAATTTAGAAATCAATTCATAGTGTCTGCGATAAATGTCGAAGTTTATGATAACGATAGCCCTGCTGGAGAAGTTTGGCTGTTAAACATTTATTACACGCGTTGAAGTCCGCTACATGATTGCAGACTCAAGCAATCCTAATAAGTTGCGAAATGTATACACCATAAGAAACACGGCGAAGAACGCCACCATCCAAAACCGGAAAATTTACTATATCAAATTAAAATCATCGCGTTTATCCAATTTTAGAAGAAACAGATCCATTTGCAATAGACAGATGTAAATTCGAAAATGGGGATTCGGTATCTGAGCCAACTGTAGTTCAGGTGGATAAAATTGATTGACCATGCCTGTCAATGTTCAAAAGGTCATCGAGGTACCTAGAAGTCGAATTACAAGCCTCGATAATATCAGCTTGATTGACACGGTTATGAGAATCAATGTAATCTCTTTCGTAACAGTATAAAATAAATCAGCTTCAAGAGGGGTGCAATTTGTACCCATCGGAATTTTCAACAATTTGTCTGTATAACTTGCTTCCGAATCTTATATAAATATTATTCAGGCGATAGGATAAGGCGTCTCGTACATTCTGACATGACTAAAGTGTATATCGACATTGGTCAGAGAAAGTGAAAAAAGGTTTTCTTTCATTTCAGGCCAAATAAAGTGAACCATAGTTATTTAATGCTCTTTCAAAGGTCCACTCTATCAAATCGAGAAGTTTTTATTTATTCAGATTTTGCGACGATGTGGTATACACAGAAGAAAAATCATATGTGGACAAGCACGTCGCATGGAACCCTCTGCATTTCAGTTTACTGAGCACCTCGCCAGAATCTTTATTGACCAAAACCAAAACCTACTTTGCCTACTTACACCGTTTTATTTGAAGATTTATACACCGTCTCAAAGTATCGTATGACACGAGATTTGATAGCAGTAAGACAGGAAAGCAATAGTTTAGAAAGTTCAGTGGTAGTACAAGAACTAGAATTTGCAATAATTTACTTTTATGCGGTCTTTAATAAAGCTTAGGCAACCAACCTAAGTGGAAGTGTCATAAACGATGAACAGTAGTTTAACTGGTATTTTTCTTCCATGGATTTCACATCCGCTGCAGATAAATGATTATTCCCTCTTTATAACAGCCATTTCGGTTCTAGCTAGGATCTTGAAATCAATAAACATGGATTTCCTCCTTTTTACAGGCCGTTTGCAAAGTTAAGAAATATGATAATTGCTTTATAAGTCAAATCAAAACTGTGTGTCTTGGTATATATCTTATAAAAGAATTAGCAATAATACTCAGTCTGAAATAACACTTACTGTTCCTTTCGTTTGCCGGAACAGTCGAAATGTGGCCATGGCGTGGCATTAGCTCCAGAGAAAGTTCATTTACTGAAAAGAAACGAAAGTTAACTTTCACATATAAACGCAACATATTTCAAAGCAAACCGACACACATATTGATTATCATACGCCATTCAAAAACTTATGGTTTCATTTTTTATCATTTTTTCTTGGAAATAATTTTAAAATAAATATGAAATCGTAATATAAATCAGTGAATCGCAATCTGCCTTTCAAAATCTCACGATAATTGCGAAATTTCACATTAAAGATACCGTATGGTTTATCTTTATTATATAAGCATTAATTGTGTTTAAATTTGCGTTGAACATCATTGCTCTAAACGTTATACATACTCAGTTGTACAACATTTAGCCAAAAATCCTCAGCACTGATGATAAAATGTGATTTAAGAATTGTATAATAACAATCAAAGACGAACACATACGTGGCAATATGCTATCTAGCTGTTTATTTTTTAGCTGGTTGGCAAGCTCTGGGTATGATGCTTTCAGTGCAGTTTCAAACAGACTGAAATTCTTCCTTCCGCCGCGCTTAACATGATCGACTAGTATCTTAACCCTCGTGTGTCTTGAAGGTGTCACATAAATGTCTTCATGGTCCATGAATGAGAGAAACCCGGAAACCAGTAAATCGTCTATAATATCTCGTGGCTCTAGATTGTCCTCTAAGCCTTTGGCTAGAAACTGCAGTTCGCTGATGATCATTTCTGAATCCGGAGTCATGGGGTGTTTAAGTGGAAGTAACAGGTGACACTGCAGGGGATAAGGTACATGTATAAAAAGCAATTGCTTTACTCCAGTGTAACACGGTTATAGGTAAGATAATGAACGTGGCCCAGAATTACAATCTTCCCTCAAAGTTATGGGACACATTAGTTAAGATGGCGAATTCAAAAAGATGTACAGGGTGTCACAAAAACGCAACCGCTACTAAAAAGTGCATAATTTTTTCAATAATATAGATATAAGTGAGATATATAATACAATAGTAGTTCTATTATATGTAATCCTTAAACTGACACCCGTTTTGCTAGGTGGTTCTTCAACAGAAAGTGACGTCATAGTAAATCTGTGATGTCACTTCCTGTTGTTTGCTGCAACTTGCAATCCCGGAAATGGAAAGCCGTTAACAAAATACAATTTCCAAACGTTCTTAAGGCTTTATTATCTCTTACAAGGGGTATAACCTTGAGACAAATGCCATAATAATCAGAAAATTAAGAGAACTACTTCAAAAATGGACAACATTTGCTGAAAACTGCATTCCAAAATAGGAAGTGGGCAACCATCAAAAGTGTCATGTAAAATTTCCAAAACTCCGAAAGCAGTCATTTGCAATAAAGTCGGTAGTTCTGGGTATAGGTGTAGTACATAATAACAATTCTTATATCTCTGAAGACATTGTTTTGAAGCAAAGTTTGATATAGTTTTCTGTAAAAGTAAAACAGGCATTGTAGCGGCTACATTCTATTGGGAAATTTTACATGACACTTTTGATCTTTCTTGAATTGTCAAGCACTTCCTATTTTGGAATAAATTTGCATTGTGGCAACTTTATCCACTTTTATCCATTTTAAGAAGAAATTAAGGCTTGAGAACATTTGAAAATTGCATTTTGTTAAATGCTTTCCATTTCATCGATTGCAAGTTGCAACATACAACAGGAAGTGACGTCACTTCCTGTTGAAGAACCACCTAGCAAAACGGGTGTCAGATTAAGGATCAAATATAATAGAACTACTATTGTGTTAACTATCTTACTTATATATATATTATTAAAAAAGTTATGCACTGTTTAGTAGCGGTTGCGTTTTTGGACACCCTGTATATAAATAAAAATTAAAACTGAGGTGAACACATCAATGAGAAAGGGGATGGGCCATACCGCGGTTTCGACTATTAAAGTTTCGTCAGTGACCCTTTAGATTTGGCAACATGGTGCCAAAGAGCATTACTGTAATTTTGCAACTTTCAACAAACTAGTCGATACAAAGACTAGTATTATATAAATGGCACTAAATATATTAAACATTGGTTAGAAAATGAATCTTAACCGATAATAAAATTTTGATTTCTCAGAATATCCTCGCTGAACTCAACGGACCAACAAGAAAATATAACCTGCACTATGAATGATGTACAGGAGACTTTTAAGGGCCGTCACACGGCACAACACCAGCTGCAGTAATAGCAAATAAAAATTAAACCTGAGATCCTTTAAGAGCAGGGAACACATCAATCAGAAAGGGGATGGGCCATACCGCGGTTTCGACTATTAATTTCTCATCAGTGACCCTTAAGATTTGGCAACATGGAGCCAAAGAGAGTTACTGAAATTTTGCAACTTTCAACAAACTAGTCGATACAAAGTCTAGTATTATCTCAATGGGACCAAATAAACTATAAGACTTAAGTTTAGCAATTTTTTCATTCATCATAATTTTCAAAATCAAATGTTTGAAAACTTTTCATACGCTTTTAATATGTCAAGTGATGTTCAAATTCATGTTTCGAGACGAGTTTGTGTGCTTTTCTCATGTCCATGAGTTTCTACGTTACGTTTAAAAAATCATGCAAATCACGTGCCTAGCATTCCACGTGCGTCACATGTTATCAATTTTTGCCTTGTTTGATTGATAAGAGTGTCATAATGAATAAACCGGAATGACATTCGAAAAATTCCGTGAGGGGACGCCGTCATGGCCTGACGTTAAACCAGCGTAGCATGAAGATCAATATGATAAGTGCAGACATGAAGAAAAAGGAAGCCAATTGAAATTTCTAAGCTTACTAGAGTACGATACAGTCTCCTAAAACCATATTCCATCAGCTGATATCATCAAAAACCGGCATCATGACGCCAGACAACGTAAGGCTATCATGATATAGGGCAATGCCAATTTGACGTCATAGTGACGTAATCGATTTTTAGGCAACCTTCGAGCATCAGGTTTGATAATTTGCGGCATGGAAAGATGGATTTGTATTGGAACAGCTGACAGGAAACAGCCTGCGTGGTGCGAACACCTTGAATATCGCCGTTACGTTTTTGGTCCTGTAAACGTTAAACGTAAACGTGCAAGACTAGACTTGACACCACATCAAACCTTATTGGCCTACTAAGCGAATGTTTTCTCGTGAAAGCGAAATCGCACGTCATTTCAGCAATTAAACACATATTAGTTCAACTCGGGAGAAAGACCAGGGAACAAAATGACGTCAGTTACGTCATACACCGGGGGCGTTACCTGGTACCATAATGGAATCAAATCTCTACGATCATGGTACTGTACCCTTTTTGAGCACAAGAAGATGTTAAAATGACTGTTTTAGGAATAAAAGGTTAACTTTTCATATGCCGAGAAACAATGTGAATTTTGAGGTGACACCCCTGTAAACTTTGACGTAGTGTAATTGCGTCCGGAGAAGATGGATTTCCGAGGAAAAGTAAAAATTGTGGTTTCTTAAGGATTAAAGATTGATGGGTTGAAGTGTTTAGTTCAGTTCATCTTTATACCAATTTGCAATTTTGAAATCAAATAAAAATTGCTAAACTTAAGTCTTATAGTATATATTAAACATTGGTAAGAAAATGAATCTTAACCGATAATAAATTTTTGATTTGTCAGAATGTCCTCACTGATCTCAAAGGACCAAAAAGAAAATATAACCTGCACTATGGATGCTTCTTAGGGCCGTCACACGGCACAACCCCAGCTGCAGTAATAGCAAATAAAAATTAAAACTGAGATCCTCTAAGAGCAGTGAACACATCAGTAAGAAAGGGGATGGGCCATACCACGGTTTCAACAATTAAAGATTCGTCAGTTAACCTTTAGATTTGGCAACATGGATAAAATATACCAAATTCAAAACCTTTAAATTACCATGTAAATGACATTTTATTTGACACACCTATATATTTTCGTACAAACTGTTGCTAATTTTAGCGGTAATATTAACTTGTCACCTTCACTAAGGTGGGCCTTAACTTTAGGAAATAATTGTAATTCTGGGCGGTGAAACGTCACAATAATTGTAAAAAAAAGAGTAAACTAAATTGGACATTTTAAATGTCTATCGACATACATGTATGCTTGTAAAGAAACTTAACACCGGGGTCCAACTGATGTTTTTCTTTTGCTCCGGAGCTAGTAAGTTATTCGGTGCCCAGGGATCTCCATCGTCGGGCAGCTTACTGAATCTGTGAGTACTGGTTTTTTGATTCATCAGGATGTTTATCATGATTTATTTGTTTGTTCTTGATGATTCATTGACTAGTTAGAGATTCACCACGAGGACCGAAGAACTAACTAAATGTTATGAACTACTGCAGAGGCTGAGGGTGAGGTTATGGCCATGTAAAATCGATTAAAGCCCGCCAGTAACTTTGTGTTACTGATCGTTCCAAGTCGATACTTCTGTAGTGGTTCTTTTCGTTTTATGTCTTGGTGTTTAAAAATGTTTGTGCTGTTGGCGCCTTATGTATGGTTTCATATTTTTAGTTAAGTTAAGGTAACTGAGTGGCCACCTATTGGGAAATAGCTGCTCATTCGGCTTATGAAATGTTTTCATGGTATTAGTACCTGATTGTTAGTTAGGGTTTTTCCCACCTCGGTTTTTGGAGTGGCAATCTTTTTCTGATTGCGCCATTTCCTGATCTTTGCCTACTTGTACCTTTTTAACAGTTAATGTTCAAGGATATAATATGTACACAGGATGTGTCAATGACATTACGAAAACATGCCCGTGTAAGATTCAGACTTTTCTTGAGTTGTAAAAAGTGAACATTTTCAGTAGAATTTGTTTAATATATTTTTTCTTATTTTTGCTCAAAACACAGCATCTGGTTACACGTTGTACGAGTACCCATAATCTATGTTTCGGAGCAAAAATAAGACAAATAGATATACCCCTCTATATCCCAGTTTTGCTATATAAAAGCAGGGTTCAGTATATTTATCTGGCTTTCGTTGCCGGTTTAAAAAGGGTCACTGATGAGGGTTCATTACCTGAAATTGCTCAATATGGCCCATACTACCTCCTTTTGAACATTAGGATCTAGCTTTTATATTCAAGGGGGGTATTCCCTATACGGAAATGTTTTCGTAATGGTAAACGATGAGGCAGTAATTTCTTATGTTTATCGCGTCCAACCTTTTTTTACTAATTTTGTAATAATCAAGTGTACATGTACATTGTACCTGCACTTTGTTCGCCTGGGGATAACAAGTAGTCTAGCTTTTCCTCTGTGAATGCATTGAAGATTTTAGAAGTCAAACCAAAAATATTGCTTTTTGAGCTATGGACGAGTGACTTGATCAAAATATCAGCTCGGCGACTTCTTGATGGTTCTTCCTTGATACTTTCCATATCTTTGTCCGAGAGCACTACGGTTGCATACAATTTGTCCGCCAGACCATGCTTTGGCTCCAGTTCATCCTTCAATAGTTTGTATTTTCTTCTGAAGAGGTCTTTTAGTGTCGCCCATTGCTTATCCGGCTATTAACAAACAATCAATATGTTTTTATGGACTTATGTGTGGTCATGGTATATACATGTTTGAAGATTTACCTGTATAAAAAGCATTGGTTATTTTTGTCAACAATGTTACATTCTTTAGCATGCTTTATCATGTGGCTGTTGAATATGTTGCAAATGCATGGATTTGTGTATACATGATTGTGAAATGAGTGGTCAGCTCAGAGCAAGTGAGTCATTTTTCAGTTACTTCCAGGTTGAAATCGTTGGACCCATTTTTCTTAGCTTTTTGAAAAAAATAAGCCAGATTTTTCGATGTAGTCATTGACTTCAATCATATAAGAACCTGAAACAAAATGCATGTCAATAAGCGCACACGTACCGCCCCAAGTTACCCACTCTCAGAATTTTCCAGAAAAAACATGTTTACACTAACTTTTCCCAGAGAAATACATTTCCATGACCCCAAAATAATTTTTAATTTGTCAGATTATGTATCCTAGACATTTAGGCTTTGTGTAGTTTTATTCAAATGCATTACATTTTCCAGGAAATGGGTCCCACGAAAACCAGTTACATTTCCATTTTTACACCAAGCTATTTAAAATTTTAAAATAATAACTATATGGAGTCATTCCTAGTATCTGTGACGTCTATTAGCAATA
This sequence comes from Rugalucina vietnamica, assembly GCA_964017185.1. Classification (NCBI taxonomy): domain Eukaryota; kingdom Metazoa; phylum Mollusca; class Bivalvia; order Lucinida; family Lucinidae; genus Rugalucina; species Rugalucina vietnamica. The sequence goes on from OZ024874.1 coordinate 16,416,602, forward strand.
AATGCACGTCATCATTTGATTGACAGATTCAAGGAAACAGTAGATTTCTGTTTTACATACCCCACCCACTCATGTCAATATTGATAAATTCTTTAAGTAACAATAAAAGTAACAATAATTATCAATTTACATCAATTCATTCCCGAAAATGAGGTAAGTTGTTTTTTTTAAATTTGGATATCTACAATTAACTAAAACTGTAATTGTAAGCCCCTTCATGAGTGACTTACCGTGGAAGTAAAACTCAATTTTCCAGTCGGTGACATCAGTCCACTAGATGACGGAGAAACACCTGTAGGAAAAGATAGAAATGAATTTAAGGACTTGGAAGTTGTTTGTTAAATACATTGATATATGTATACTTGGATACTTACTTGCTATCCCTGCTTCTACTAGAAAGTGAAATTCGCCGCTCCTTTGGAAATAAAGATGTAATGCTCTTGGTCTACAGTCTAAAGGTAAATTTAATATCCTTTAACAAGATTGATTAAAAGTACGACATGTTAGGCTGTATTACACAGATGCTTGATGCGCGGCCACTGTCATTTTAATAACCTGGGTGGCTGCATTTAACTCTCTTAAATAGCACCACGAGTTCATCGACGTTATTTTATAAAGCTTGCCAAATGGTTTCAATTGTATGAATTTTACAATGCATTTTTCTCTCAAACATTTTAAGATATACTTTTTAAAGTCTATTAATGCTTTTATTACAAGGATGAGTCTATTATTTAGTATTTTATAATGCATAACTAAGTAAGATTTCTTCTTGAGACGTCTCCGGCCCACAATACAGGTTACATGGACGTAAAGTACTGGTATGGTAAGACCTGGACGCATAAAGGAGCCTATGAGCCATGCCGGAATTCTGAGCTGGCATAATTTGATATCCTAGTTCTTCACAATAATATTGTGATTGCCGTGGCAACCGATACATAAAGTGTCTTCACCGGGGCAATTCCAGTGCATATACCTACCGCTTTCCCCATGGTATGAGGAGTATGCAGAATCTACTGATGGCAAATAGAAGTTAGAGTATGTTGCTGACTTTGTCGGCGTGTCACTCACAGGGAGCCCTATAAAGAATAAAACGATATATACATTTTCATGGCGACAATTATTGGTTAACATGGGTTGACAGCTACAGACAAATTAAATATTTCGGCACCATGCTTCATATTTACAAAACACAGAAAACTATTGTTAAAATTTATTTTTCATAATTAAAAAAAACCCCAAAAACAACAACAACATTTTTCTGTCTTTTGGATGAGATCAAAATTGGCAAAGGCAACCACCAAAGAACAAAGAACACATAGAAAAGTAGTTATTCTGAACTGAGAAGAAACGTGCATTTTTGGACCAGAAGCTCTCTATATGGCAATCGTTGCTTATAAAAGTCCTATAAAACGTCCGTAACATTCATTCCCCATCCTATGATCGACTGTTCACTTTTTTCTTTACCTGGACTATCACTATACGACAAGTCAAATCTAGGCTTTTTTGATGGTCTTTCTGTTTGTTCTTCTTCTTGATCGTCGTCCCTTAGATAAAGTATATACATGTAGTTTTAATGATTTCGTATGTGTTAATGAGTTAATGCTAATCACAATTTGCCCCGGCCGAGGGCAACCCAATCTCTTGCATGCTAATCCAACACTATACCGTTGTAAAAGCCGGCTTGTACCGCAAGAAAATACAAGTGTGTAGTATATCAAACACTATTACATTTCCCCCCTCCATTTTAGAATCCGAATCCCCGAGTCCCTATTAGACGTTCAGGAACCTAAATTTGACACGGATGAGCATTGAGCCACCCATATCATCTGATGGGTTAGTTTATGGTTCGTACCGCAAGGCGATACAAGTTTGTAATATATACTGAACAAAAGTGAAAACGCTACACAGTATTTCATAATATTTAGACACGAATGTTCATCCCAGATTTCATTTAATTGCGAAACATTTTATTACATATAAGAATTTATATTGACTGTAATTTGCCTTTTGATTTGTTTCTGTTAAAGCGAAATACGCCATACTACACGCATTTTAAGAAGTAGGAGGTCAGAAAAAAAATCATGTCAATTCAGTATCACGTGTAGCAGAAAACGCTAAAATGAGCGCATGAAATCGACTGTGGTTTGCCCCATGCAATGCCGATGTCGAGCGCTCAATTTGTCAAGTTTGGTTTCACGAGCTATATATATAGAGAAAGTACATGGTCATTTTTCTGACCCCTTACTTGTTAACTAAATATGAATGCCGCACAGTTTGCATTCACAGAATAAGATTAAAGTGCAAGTTACTGACAAAACATGACAGTTTTATTTGTGATGAAAAAATTTGTAATGAAACAGAATGCGAGACAGAAATTTGAACTAGAAAATGAGTGTAGCGTTTTAACTTTTGTTCAGTATAGTGAACACTACTACATGTGCGTGAAGCTTAATCGGTGTAGCTTGTGCTATGGCGTTCATTCGCTGAGGGAAATGTAGTCGGTAACTTTAACACACACACTGTAAATATTTAAGTTTGATGCATTCCTTAGCGCATGAGGAGTCATTATTAAACGACAACTCTTGTACGATGTATGTAGCACATTTCACGGCATTTAGTCTATGTCGAATGGGAATCTCATGGGAATTCAGTCAAACATTTCCTTGTGCTACACAATGGACGATGCATGCCTTAGCGCATGAGGAGTCATTATGAAACGACAACTCGTGTGCGATAATCTAGAGCACATGTATGTAGCACATTTCATGGCATCCTTGTGCTACACACTGGTAACTTTTTACACGTATGTCGAAATTTGAGCGACAGCTAAGTTGCACCTACCCAATAAAGGCAAACTATCCTCCACGTGCAAATTATACTTAAACGCAAAAGTTTCGCAATACTTATGCATTTTTTTCGTATTGACTCGAAAATCATTTCGGTGATATTACGATTGACAAGCCCAGTTCTTTGCCTTGCATACATGTACAACATGAAAATCAGAACGCTGCGGCTTATGGTTGTCGAGAAACTTCAAGGTAACCCATCAGTTAAAAGTACAGATGCGAAAATGAAATTTCAAAGTATTGTTCGTTTTCAAAAGTAAAACGGACAACAAACGCCAATATGGAAAGTTTATGCCTTGGTTGACGTTTATTACGTGTGTGTGTGTGTGTGTGTGTGTGTGTGTGTGTGTGACGAGTTTAAGTTTAGACGTAATTGGCTGTTAATAGGCAAATTAATATCAATATCGAAACCTTTTAATGACGTAATATAGCCCTCAGTACATAGCACACTGAATGACATAAAGATCGTGCCCTAGCCGAGCATAATGAGTATGTAATGACTGTTTTATAAAATAAGCTAAGTTAACGTAAACAAAGAACGAATCAACTAGAGTGCTGCTAAACAATAATTTGCAGAGGTTTGTTTTCTGCTTGAACAGATACCAAAATATCGATTGATGTTGTTTGTTTTTAAATCGAAATAAATATCCAAATTTTAGACGCAAATTATTAATATGAAATAGGCACACCTAATGGGCAACCAACCAATCTATCAGGATACCGCACGCTTGAATTCATGATTTTTGTGTGTACATTAGTTTGCCGTTTGTTTTGTTGCTTAACCAAATGAACAACTTTAGGCAATGCTCATATCTGTGCATCAAATTTCCTTTTGTAAACATAACTTAGATACCTTAACTTACAAAAACGTATGGCTCTCATCATTGAATTGTATGCAAAATGGACTTTCAAACTGGTTTACATGACCAGATTACGGATATGCATCATATGCACCAGAAGTTTTCAACAAGGCATCAATAAATGTATTATTAAATAACCAGTCTGCAATTCTATAGCTTTTCTGTTCCAAGACACTTATAGATCTCTTAAAAAGTTGTAAATTGAGCCTATACGCCACCAGGCCTCCCATTTATTTTACTTCCCATTTTAAATTCGTCATCAGTATTCACAGAAGCCATGTTTCAGTTTTGTTTGCATTCAGGCTGAACAGTACAGTCAACCATTTTTCATTATTACAAGACAATCCACATTTTTTGGATACTTGATGGTTACAAAAGCGTTCAACAACACATCCTAGTACTTATGTCTTAGAAGCAGGACCTTTCTATCGAGCTAAGCTACATGTACAAGTACATGTATGTCAACATATTTGGAAATGATTTTGGGTTAAATATCTGGCACAGAGTCACATGTACAAACTGTATATAAACACAGCAAGTATATGGGTGTGTAGAATTTATTCTTTTAAAATGTAACATTTATAATTTGAGCCACATGAGAAAAACAGGATTTTTGCAAATGTGAAAACAAAGCCGCAGATCAACTGAGTAGTAACTGTACATCTGATTAGCGCCCTTGTTTTCGCTACACATATAGTACAATCCCTTTTCTACTTAAACTTTCTAGCTTCTTTACTTTTCCTGTGACTCAACAGACCGGTTTGTGAAAGACCTGGTCGGAAACCCTGAAGACCAATTTTCTGGTGTCATGGCTCATTTAATAGTCTATTACATTTCTGAAATATTTTATTTAACAGAACTCCTATATGGAAAATGTTGCCAAGCATTTTTCAGTTCTAATGTCTCACTTTTCTAACTAAGATTCTTGAAGTTAAGTTTTAATATTTAAGTGACACCTTCACAGGTCTGTCAATTTAATAAATAAAGTGCATATTCTTAAGCTAAAACAGACAACTTTCACATGAAAAAGAAGATGGTATTTGCTAACTTTTACTAAGAATATTTGAAAAACAGTAAAGTAGTTTGATGATTCAATTGTAGTAATTGCGCTTTGACAAGACAGAATCCTGAATGAATGAACTTGCTGGCAAGATGGGGAGTCTCAGAATTGAATCTAAATCAGTCCATAATGTTTATGCTGACTGGGCATAAATTTCTCTGGTAATGTGTTAACAATGTTCCAGTTTCCATGGTCAATGATGCATTTGACACTGGTCAATACTGTATTCCCACTTAAAAGATCAAACCGTAAATAAATCTGAAACAGATTTTAACACCTCTAATAAATTACATGAAACCTTATCAAGGAAAATGCATCAACTTCTATAAGAGTAAAGTGCCTATAAATTCAATCTATATTCATAATAATTAATTCTGTAAAAGATTTCATATTTTAGCAATTAAGATGGATATTCCAAAACTTTATACTTATGATTAAGTTTTAAATCATAGATGTATAAGTACACATTTATTAGATGCATATTTGCTTGACTCAATGTTTTACATTCGCAGACAATTGCTGTGTTATTAGGATGGTCAGATATATACAAATCAATCTGAGGCAGTTATTACCATCCTGTATACCTGTGATTCTTACAGTGCAGACTGATGCAGCATTTCACGACACATGACACGCAGTCCAGTGATTGGTAGCTAAATGATCCATTGGGATTCAACCTACAGCAAAGAGGTCATTGTCTCTCTGTAGGTATATGCCTCACGGTAAGTTGCACTCAAATCAATCTGGCTTCCAAACACTACACTCCATTTTGATGGAATGTTGCATCAATCTGTGCTTAAGAAATTTGGTTGCATCACGGATATACAGGGGTTTACCAGTATATTTTACTGAGATCTGTTCTTGGATCAGGGGAAGCAGAATATGAGGAAAGAAGTATAAATATCTTCATGACCAAATCTTCATGAATAACCATACTGTACTTCAACCAAGCATTCTTAAAACCTACCTTTTTAGCTATTCACCTAGTTCAAAAATGTATCTGATATTGTTTTCCCATTGCATTCCTTGATCCCTAAAAAGTTCAACACAAATTTTGAAAATCAGTTGACAAAATCATAACATTATAGTACTGAATAGCAGTGTTAACCTTGCATTTTACATGCACTGGTGGGAGGTACTTCAAAAAATTAACAAGAACGCCGCGGAGGTCGATATCGCACCTGCACTGGGCAAAATAACTAAAAACCTGAAATATAGGTCGAGGGGACCAGGTCGAGGTATGTTCTGAAAGGGTATGTCAAGGACATTTACTATGCAAGATTTCACACTCACAGCTATCACAGGTGCAGAGAAAACCAAAGTTTGACATAAAAAATTAACAAGTCAATGGACCATGAAATATAGGTCAAGGTCAGCAAGTCAAGGTGCATGCTTGACGTGTATGTCAAGGACAATTACTATGTAAGGTTTCACACTCGCAGCTATCACAGGTGCAGAGAAAACCAAAGTTTGACAAAAATTAACAAGTCAATGGACCATGAAATATAGGTCAAGGTCAGCGGGTCAAGGTGCATGCTTGAAGGGTATGTCAAGGACAATTACTATGCAAGGTTTCACACTTGCAGCTATCACTGATGCAGAGAAAATCAAACTTCGACATAAAAATGAACAAAGTCACTGGAAGTCAGTGGACCTTGAAATATAGGTCAAGGGCACTGGGTCAAGGGGCGTGCTTGAAGGGTATGTCAAGGACAATTACTATGCAAGGTTTCACACTCGCAGGTATCACTGATGCAGAGAAAACCAAACTTCGACGTAAAAATTAACAAAGTCAATGGACCGTAAAATAAAGGTCAAGGGCACCGGGTCAAGGTGCATGCTTGAAGGGTATGTCAAAGGGTATGTCAAGGACAATTACTTTTCAAGGTTTCACACTCGCAGGTATCACTGATGCAGAGAAAACCAAACTTTGACATAAAAATGAACACAGTCAATGGACCGTAAAATATAGATCAAGGGCACCGGGTCAAGGTGCGTGCTTGAAGTGTATGTCAAGGACAATTACTTTGCAAGGTTTCACGTTCCTAGCTCTCACTAATGTAGAGAAAACCAAACTTCAACGTAAATGTTGACGGACGGACGAACGGACGGACGGACGGACGGACAGACGGAAATTTGGACTCCTATATCGCACCCTGCTATAAGCAGGTACGATAAAAATCAATTATTTCAGCACAGGACTTCTGTTGTGAGAAACATTCCATCTAATTTTCAGGATGGAGCCTAATTCAAGAATGTTTTTGGAAATAAAATTAATTTGTGAACACAGTTTGAAAACTTTTGCATGTCAAAACATTTGGAAAGCAAATTTTATGCATGTCAATCACTAAATTTTATTCTACTCTGAAAAAATGTTATGGTGGTTTCCAGAGGAGGGTTTAGGGAAAGAGTAAATCTTGGGTCATATAACTTGAGGAGCACTTACCTATGAAATTATGACTTGAACAATAACACAAAATAATGCCCCTCCTGGTCCAAAGGTCACAGTCCAGGACAGCACCATGAATATCTACAGTTGCTGAAAATAATAATATCAACTTATTATGATCTACATATTGAATTTCTACATCAAGTTTGCTTATCCTAGTTACTTTACTTCAGTTTTGTGTTCATAAGGACAAGCAACAGGTGAAAGAATGTTTGTGTTCATTGTAGTTTGGCATTTTATAAACCTGTTTTTCAAAATTTCCTGATTTTGGCTTAAATTGAAAAATTCCCTGACTGATGTCAAAAATCCCTGACAATTCCTTGACTTTAAAAAAAGTGATTTCTCTCTGACTTTTTCCCTGACCATGGACACCCTGAATAAGTATTTGCAAGAAAGACAGAAACTTTATTTGTCTTACCCAAGGCTAATTTAGAACAACTCAATGACCATGGATTCATGACCACACTGCTGGTTTTTTACCTGAAAATAAAACAGTACATGAAAACAGTTCAAAGAAACAGTAAAACTTATTCAAATGAAAGTGTTTTTTTTTTTTTTTTTTTTTTTTTTTTTTTTTTCTAATTCAGTTTAACGTCCCTTTCAAGATTATTTCAGCTCATATGAGACGGGCCAATCAATAGATGGGGCGAAAACGGGAGAACCGCGAGAAAAACCACCTGGCACACCCGCAAGCAGAACTTGGCTTGTCTCACATGTGGCCAGAGCGGGACTCGAACCCACACCAGACACAGCGGTGAAATGATCGAGTGATTAAGAAACACGGAGCCACCTCAAATGAAATTGACCATAGTGTCAGACAATATAGTATTGGCAGAACAATTTCATATGAAAAGCGGTTCATATTCATCTTGTCAACTTTTTTTTCCCATTTATACTGCTCATAATCATTCCTGTGTCTCACCACTGTGTCCAGTATATGTGGGTTCAAGCCCCCTTTGCCTTGGGTAGTGTGCTTATGGGTGTACAAAGTATTTTGTCTTAGAGTACTTCAGTTTTCGCCCCGCCTACTGATATGCCCATCTCATATGAGCTGAAAGAATCTTGTAAGGGCGTAAAAAGTAGGTTTAGAAAAAGAGAACAAGTTTCACTATCCATGATGTTCTTGAACATTTATGAATTAATTAAGTTCAGACAGGCAAGCTCTTTGACCAAGTGGTAGGGGTCTCCAATTTCCTGGGATCAATACTATTGTAAAAGTTCTGGGATGTTATGCAATATTTGGATTATTTGCAAGATACTCTTACAATATTCATGAGACATAAATTTGTAAAAGTGCCTCAATCTCACTTCATTCACAATAAGTTTGTTAAGTTTGTTTTGTCACAAGATAGACAAAAATAATTACCCAATTATTTTCAAAACTTGAAACAGTTTTGCATCAATTGCCTTGGTAAAGAGATGTTTGCAAAAGTGTCATAGAAGCCAGGCATACTTTTGATTTACTAATATTTGCATTTGATTGTGTAACCAGAACTTTGAAACATTGGGGGTGGCCCTAGTGGCCGAGTGGTTAAGAGCGCTGATATTTTATTACCGCACTTAACCATTCAAGCATCTGTGTGGATTTGAAGAAAAAAAAAAAAAAAAAAAAAAAGAAAGAAAAGAAAAGAAAAGAAAAGAAAATTGTCAGCTTTAAAAATTGAAAATTTCATCAGAAAAGCTTTGATATTTTTCTTATTTTTGCTAGATTGTGGGTACACATTAGAACGCCTCACCGAAGCGGTTCTAACGAGTACCCACAATCGATGTTTGGGAGCAAAACTAAGAAAAATAGGTATGCCCCTGCATTCCCCAGTTTTTCTATATAAAAGTGGGGTATGAGGGGGGGGGGGGTATACTTTTCATGGACATGTTTTCCTGATGATTAATTTATTATATAATAGGCAGATTTAAAACCAAGACTTTTAACTGTCGTTGTTTAAAAATCACTCCGAATCAGGGTCGGTGGTGCGGCTTGTTGGCGAACTGTCTTATCTCGATTGTTTACAGTATTGCTGCGTATTGAATTTGGACTGGTTTAGCCCTATCTCACTGGAATGCGACAACTGGAGACTATTTCGCGACAAAGATTGACAATATAAACACAACTTTCACCGTTTCACGTTGCAGTCTCATTGAACAGACATTTATGCGTCAAATTCGCAAATTTCAGTCTAATTTTGAAAATAAATCTTGCGACTTTCATGCAATAGTCACACGACTTTCCCGGGAATGTAGCTTATTTTCATTTTAATTCGTACGACAGTTGCACAACATTCGTGCAAGTGCTGCACGACATTCGTACGAATGTCGCTTAGTTTTATTTTCTCACCAGATAGTTGTGAGGTTTTTCGCATGTTTTCATAAGACTGTCGCGCAACCAATGTGAGACACTCGCAGGACATTGTTACGAGTGTCGCGAAAATTTGGCGTTGTAAATTTGCCAAAATTTCGCGGCGACAGGTTCGCGACACTTGCACGACTGTTGCACGACATTCTTGCGAAATATTTTGGAAAAAGGTACAAGTAGGCAAAGATCAGGAAAAGGCGCAATCAGAAAAAGATTCCCACTCCAAAAACCGAGGTGGGAAAAAACCAAACTAACAATCAGGTACTTATACCATGAAACATATCGTAAGCCGAATGAGCAGCTATTTTCCCAATAGGTGGCCACTCAGTTACCTTAACTTAACTAAAAATATGAAAACATACATAAGGCGCCAACAGCACAAAAAATTTTAAACACCAAGACATAAAACAAAAAGAACCTCTACAGAAGTATCGACTTGGAACGATCAGTAACACAAAGTTACTGGTGGGCTTAAACCGGTTTTACAGGTACCTAACCTCACCCTCAGCTTCTGCAGTGGTTCAACTTGGACCACTTTAAAAAGTTGGAACAACTTTAAAAAATTCGCATAAAATTTTGAAACATGTTTAAAACCTACGGGACCAGTTGGCAACAAGCTCACGACACATGAATATTCTCACGACACTCGTGCGACACTCGCACAAATGTAGTGCGAAAGTCCGCGACAAAATTCGCATGCCAGTGAGATACTATAGCTTTTCTCGTATTGGATCTTTTTTCGATGTCGGCGGTGGACAATCTACAGATGTAAAACAAAACCGGCTCAAATTTTACTGCATTCAACCTAATTAGGACCTTTCCAATTAATGTTTGTAAGCATAAGATTTACTTCACGTATCCTTTGAGAACCACTAGATGATCGATCGCTGGTCCTTGATCGATCACTTGTCGTCTTACGCTACCCCACCCACTGGTGGCGGTGGTTCGGATTGTTTTTAATCTGTTAAATTACACCTTCTGTATGTTAGAGACTATAAATATTTTGTTGACGATGTTTAACATGTGCAATGTCCACCTACTCGCAGTAAACAAGGTGCAGATCCAAATAATCATAGAGGAAACCGAATCAGGTAGTGAAATTTCGAGTCCTTCTTCGATTGACAAAGTTATCTTTGAGACAACTAAACACCGAAGTGCTAATCAGCGGTACCAAGTAATGTCATACCGGTTCAGGCTGTTAAACAGGGCTTAACATTGGCTAAGTCAGCATGAATGAATTAGTTTCAATGAACCATTTCCATGCATTTCAGAAGCATATCTCATTTCAACTGCCTCCCGCCATCCAACTAGCAAAGAACGATTTCTGTTGCTATGCAACAATTACGGAGAGAATGAACCACAGCTTGTAAGAGGAAAAATAATGATAAAACGAAAGTAAAGAAAAACAGGTTTTGCATTTCAAACGCAGTTTCGAGCGTTTGTATGTTCTTGTGTAATTTCATTTTCAACTATCACAAGTCTAGCATATTTTTATTTGTAAGATTAAATGGTTTCGCTTGGCGGAATTCGACTGCGGTAAAAATTTCCGGAAGTTGAATGACTCACAAAAATCGACGTCTTCATACTGCAAAACAGAATAGAACAGAACAGAACTTCTAATCGTAAAGCAACCAACACCTCGTTGTTGTCGCTGCGCGACAACAACTCGGTTGGTTGGTTGCTATAAAACACAAACGTCACATTAACGTCAGAACGCAAAAATGCGATCAAATCCTGTTTATGGTAAATCATTACCCAATGTGTTGGGACATAAAATATACATTCAAAATAATTATCGTCCTTACATACATGTACATGTAAATATATAATAGCTAAATTATTGTACTCGTATATAATTATTTCACATATTTTGTTTCACAATACAGATCATTTTTATACGGTGAGTTCTTAATTATTTACACTAATTAAGATAATACAGAGTTGCATAAATTGAGGCACTTGCTTCTTAACCCCGTCTAACACGATAAGAATCGTACCTTTGTCGTTTCTGTCCTCCTGTTTCAGGCCAAATCTGTATTACTTTGGCCTGAAAATGATTGATACATATTAAAGTATTCGTCTCAAAATAATCTAAGGACCAGATATTCAATTTTGCAGAATTTGTGAATGTCAAATAACTGATTTGATTATATGATGTATAATAAATGTTCAAAGGGTATCTTAACCAATAAACATCAAAACGGTTATATTATTCGACGATGAACTTGTCAGTTATCATGAAACACCACTACCCTCCAAAATTGGCTATTTCAGACATGGCGGGTGGGATAGTAGTTTTTAGAAAAAAGACCAGTTTTTTAATAAGAAAATGAGCGTAAATGTCAACCCAGTAACAGGTTTATCCACTACGAACGTGCATAACCTCCATGTAGTGTGACCGGAAGGTTCGAAATGACTTCAGAATGCGCAGTCGTACCAACATCACTTACTAGCAGTTCTCGGGTACCAGTTTGAAGATTAGGAGCAGACGACAGTCTCAGATGTGCTCAGATTCATTGGCTAGTTATTCACCGCGAAGATCGAACAACTAACTGAATGTTGTGAACCACTGCAAATGAGGGTGAGGTTAGGCGCCTGTAAAATCGGTTTAAGCACCCAGTAATTTCATATCACTGATCGTTCCAAGGCGATACTTCTATTGTGGTTCTATTTGTTTTATGCTTTGGAGTCGAATTTTGTACTGTTTGAACCTTATTACGTTTTCGCCGTTACTTTGGTCGGCAGTGTCGATAATCTGCATGTACGTAATATACGGAAGGCGTCAGAAAATTTGAGTGTTTCCGAATGAACGTTGTGTTGTAGGAACACGATCGGTTTGGGGGGACATCTTTGCGTGTGTGGAGTGGTTATGTAATATTGGCTCTATGGAGCTGTACATTATTCACAACGGGTCGCTGACTATAATGCAATAAGGAGATGGAACTCGTGGCATTATTTTTTATCCATTTGCTGACACATTGGGTCCTCAGTTTATTTGACAGGATGGTAACGACCGACAACGAAGGGCTAAAGGTGTTACAGGGTCCCTTGATTGCGAATAGGTTTATCGTATGGACTGGCTATCACGTTTTTTCTCTGACATGAGTCCGATTAAAAATGTGTGAGGGTTTGTCTACAGAGAAAAACTCGGCCTCAATGTTCAAAGTGGGGCGCGAGAATTTCTGCAACGTGATCTGGTAGATGATTGGTATGGGCATGATTTCTCTTCTGGTTTCATTGTGTGACGACTTTTCTTTTATCAAGCTAACGTCTACGGTCATGATGTTGTGAAAAGACAATTTCTAAATTTTACTTCCCCACCCACAATGTGTTAAAAAGCCAATTTTGGAAGGTAGTGTATTTAGCTGTTCGCTGACAAGTTAATTTTCAACTGATTGTAAGGCTTTTTACTCTTTATTCATTGAACGTTTGTTATACACCACATAATAAAATAATTTGTTAGCTATTCATATGTCTGGCTCTTAGGTTAGTTTTGAGGAGAATATAATATAATCTAATCTATGGAAAAAGCTATATGGTTAGATGTATATTATACAATTATTGACTATTGCGTCATTGAATATGATGTGATATCCAACAGAGACTACCAATATTGACCGAGGCGAAACCGAGGTCAATATTGGTAGTCTCTGTTGGATATCACATCATATTCAATGACTCAATAGTCAATAATCGTTTTATTATATAACACTCTTTTTATACAAAACATGATACTTAAAATAATTTTAAAATAACTATTTTATCTGTAAATAAATAAGTGTATAGATACATTTTACATATAGTCCCAGCATGACTGAAAAATGTTCATTGGGACATTAAGTCTAAATTCAAATAACTAAAACTAAATAGTAATAAACATCATTTGTACTTCATCGGAATTACTGCTTGACAGTAATCAATGTACATTTCCAATGACAGAGACAGTTCTAAATTTAGTAACATATATTCAATGGGCAAAACCCCAGGTTATAGAATATGACAAAATATGCAATGGACTGAAAGCATTGTCTGAAAAACTGTCTATTTATAGTTATATAATAATATGCCTGATCTGCATCATTATTTTGATTGACCAGTTCATTTCATTTCTGAAACTATGTGCAACTTCTAACTATGTGCAACTTCTAACTTTAAGAAACTTAAAGGAATTAATAATTTTTCTTTTCAGTTCAGAAAAATCATAACACGTTACAGACGTATAGGTTATAACTTGAATGTTATGCGACAGTCTGCATGCTTAGTTTTTAACCCAATCATGGTTGATAACTATGCTGCCTTCTTTAATTGCACGCCGGTGGGTCGGGCGTCAGACTCTATGATGGCCCCGACATAAAGCTATTCATTTTAGTTGGTTGGGGCCGGAGCTTCTTGTCTGTTGCTTGGCCCACCGGGGTCCAACTGGTGTTTTTCTTTTGCTCCGGAGTTAGTAGGTTATTCGGCGCCCAGGGATCTCCATCGTCGGGCAGCTTACTCAGTCTGTGAGTCCTGGTTTTTGATTCATCAGGATGTTTATCATGATTTATTTGTTTGTTCTTGATGATTCATTAACTAGTTAGAGATTCACCACGAGGACCGAATAACTAACTAAATGTTATGAACCACTGCAGAAGCTGAGGGTGAGGTTATGGCCATGTAAAACCGGTTTAAGCCCGCCAGTAACTTTGTGTTACTGATCGTTCCAAGTCGATACTTCTGTGGTGGTTCTTTTTGTTTTATGTTTTGGTGTATAAATTTTTTTTTGTGCTGTTGGCGCCTTATGTATGTTTTCATATTTTTAGTTAAGTTAAGGTAACTGAGTGGCCACCTATTGGGAAAATAGCTGCTCATTCGGCTTACGATATGTTTCATGGTATAAGTACCTGATTGTTAGTTTGGTTTTTTCCCACCTCGGTTTTTGGAGTGGGAATCTTTTTCTGATTGCGCCTTTTCCTGATCTTTGCCTACTTGTACCTTTCTATTATAATGACACCATGGCTGCCATACTACTACGCCTACATGAACAAATATTTGAACACAAGGCATGTTAATGATGTGATGTGATTATTAGATGAGTATAAACAGAAATGCACATGAATTGGTACAAGTATTTAAAATCCAAACCCAGATTTTCGGGTACATGCATTACACACATGTCACTAAACTTAATCTAGTGCTGTGTCGGTACGATCAGTTATGCTCACCAAATTTTATCTTACTTTAATCTACTCAACTGCCTTTACTGCACATTAATGGAAAAAAGTTAAGCGAACACCCATTTTAAAATGTTGTTTTTTATTTGGAATAAAAGTTTTGAAAAATACTGTTGACTTTACCCGGAATATTATTTAGTATACATGATATATCGATGAATGTGAATAAAATATTAAGGTTTGATCCTTTGGGAGCAATAAAACATTCAAAGGGAGATATATAGTATGGACTACGTATATTGCGCATTTTCGGGTAATGAACCCTTATCAGTAGCCCTTTCTAAACAGACTATATATAATCTGCACTATGGATGATGTACGAGGAGACGTTTTAGAGCCACCCCAAGGCACAACACCAGCTGCAGTAATAGGAAATAAAATGTAGAGGTCGGGCAGCTTACTGAGTCTGTGAGTCCTCTTTTTTATTCATCATGGTGGTTATCATGATTTATTTGTTTGTCCATGTTGATTCATTTACTAGTTAGAGATTCACCATTAGGACCGAAGCCATGAGGCTGTATCTTACGGTTGTGGTTGTATTGTACATCCAGCTACAGTTGCAGTTATATCTTCGTCTGCAGTTGCGTCTGTATTTGTCGATTAGCAAGAGTTGTCTTGTTGTTACTCTCTCTGATTTTGGTGACTTGTGAATTGTGTTCATTAAAGACAATATAACAATCGTATGGTCATTATTAGCTGTATCCTCGTACTGGCGTGGTGGCAGCGGTTTATGAACTCTGTCCAGGAATCAAAACAACGATTCTAAGAGCCTCAGTAAACTAACTCTTACTTGGAGCAGCTTGAACTTTTCAAAGTTAAATGACACAGTTTCTTCTATAACTGTTAACATCGATTGGAGTGTTGTCACATGAACTATGGCAGCCATTCGTGCCCCTAAACAGTGGTCACTAACCAAGACTGAAAATATTACCTCATTTGAAGCATGGAGGCAGAATCTCGTTTATACATTGTCGTTAGATCAGAATTTCGCCCCATTTCTTGTAGAGGGCTTCACTTGCTGCTGCGCCTTTGCGTGGTTTCGCAGATGACGACGAAACCGTCCCTGAAGCCTCCAGAAAGACTGCAGCCCAGAAAGTTAACCTTCTTGAATTAATGCTTGGCCAGATTGCAAATTATTGCCCTATCATATCACGTAACACTATTGTCAAGAATTCAACTTCAGTTAACAATATATGGCAAGCTATACGCCTTCACTATGGATTCCAATCTACAGGTGCCCATTTCTTGGATTTTAATTCGTTACATATGAACCAGGTGAGAGACCGGAAGATCTATTCCAGAGACTTAATAGCTTTGTGGAAGATAATTTGTTAAAGGCAGGTGGTCCTATACGGCATCATGGCGAGATTCCAGGTACTGATGAGGATATGAGCCCCTCCCTAGAAAGCTTTGTGGTCTTAACATGGCTACGATTGATTCATAGTGATTTACCTAATTTGGTGAAACAAAGATATGGAACTGAGCTTCGCTCTCAAACATTAGCATCATTAAAACCAGAAATTTCGCAGGCATTAGACAGTCTTCTAGATGAAATTCATGCCTCAGCTGAGTCAAAGGTATTGCGTTCAACGTTCAAACGTTCTACTCGCCTACAGACATCTGCAGTTCCAGGTTCAAAATCTTCACGCCCCTCATGTCCCTTGTGCAAAGAGGCAGGACGCAGACATGATCATTACCTCAGTCAGTGTAAATATTTGCCGGATTCTGATAAACAGTACATGAGTGGTAAAGTCCGCCAAGCTTGTGATTACACCGACGAGCAAAATGTCAGTGAAGATGAAGATAGTGACTTCCAAAAGAACAGTTCTGTGAACTTGTGCTCAAATACATCAAGACGTGTCAGTACTAAGCAATCACCTTATTTGAAAGTATTTTATAAGCATTATCCTGTACAAATAACATTAGATAGTGGCGCTGAAATCAGTAGGATCAAGTACTCTGTAGCCAGTCGCATAGGTGCAAACATTAAGAAAACTAATCAAAGTGCTTTACAAGCTGATGGTGTAACACCTCTGAATATTCTTGGCGAAACCCATTTAACACTATCAAGGGATAATCATAGTCTCAATCTCGAAGCACTTGTCGTAAATGATCTGGACGTTGATGTGCTTGCAGGTATACCATTCATGACAAGGAATGATATTTCTATCCGCCCAGCTAAAAATCAGATTACAATTGGTGGTGCCGACATAGTCCATTATGGTAAACCTACACCTGATTCTCCACAGAATCATGTCCGTCGTACACAGGCCTTTGTCCTACGAACTGCATCTCCATCTGTCGTTTGGCCGGGAAGTTTCATTGAATTAAGCCTACCCACAGACATTGTCCCTGACAGTAGCCTCACCCTCGAGCCCCGTTTAGATTCTACTAAACCATCTAAAGTTTGGCCCCGTCCCCAAATAACGGAAGCTGTCGGTGACAAGATTCGCATTTTCAATGATTCAGAAGAGCCACAACTTCTCAACAAACATGACCACTTTTGTCAAGTTCGTTACACGACAAGCCCTGAAGAGTCCCCTCCGATTGATATGCCTTGTCCCCAAATGCCTTCTGGTCCAGTAAACATTGGCCCTTATTCCAGCACTGTGTCTGTTGACCCCGATAACATACTTTCAGACAGTGTTCAGGCCCAATTTCACAGCATTCTACATGAATATGATGAAGTATTCAGTCCCCAAATCGCAGGGTATAACAATGGCATGGGTAAATTTCAAGCAACTGTTAATATGGGTCCAGTTTTACCCCCACAACGTAAGGGTAGAGTGCCTCAGTACTCACGGGACAAACTTATTGAGCTCCAGCAAAAATTTGATGAACTGGAAGCACAGGGTGTCTTTTCTCGCCCCGAAGATGTCAATGTTACTGCTGAGTATTTAAACCCTTCGTTTTTAGTCAAAAAGCCAAATGGAGGTTTCCGCCTTGTTACTGCATTCAGTGATGTAGGTCGTTACAGTAAGCCCCAACCTTCCCTTATGCCCGACGTGGATTTTACTTTACGCACAATTGCTCAGTGGAAATACATTGTCAAAACCGACTTGACCAATGCATTCTACCAAATACCCCTTGCACAACAGTCAATGAAATTTTGTGGCGTAGCTACCCCTTTTCGAGGTGTACGTGTATACACCAGGTGTGCAATGGGCATGCCTGGTTCGGAGACAGCCTTAGAAGAGCTAATGTGTCGAGTGGTAGGAGACTTCATACAAGAAGGGTCTGTGGCTAAGCTTGCCGATGACTTGTATATAGGGGGTAATACACCAGATGAACTCCTCTTGACATTCAAAAAAGTCCTACAAGCCTTACAGAGATGCGATTTAAGACTTTCCCCATCCAAAACTGTGATATGTCCGCGCTCTACCACAATTCTAGGGTGGATATGGTCCCAAGGTACACTGTCTGCCAGCCCACACCGCGTAGCTGTATTGGCCAAGACCCCTCCACCGGAAACAGTACATGGTTTAAGGTCTTTCATTGGAGCTTACAAAGTTTTAGGACGCGTTCTTCCCAAGTGTTCACAGTTAGTAGGGCCCCTTGATACAGCTGTAGCAGGTAAGCAATCATCTGACAAAATTCTCTGGACGGATGAGCTACTTAAGCAGTTTCAAATCGCCCAAAATGCTTTGACCTCACACAGGTCAATCACATTACCCCAACCCTCAGACCAACTCTGGATCGTAACAGATGGCTCCGTATCACAGCATGGTATTGGTGCGACCTTGTACATCTCGCGTAATGACAAATTACGGCTTGCTGGTTTCTTTAGTGCAAAACTACGCAAACATCAAGTTACATGGTTGCCTTGTGAGATAGAGGCATTATCTATCTCTGCTGCTGTTAAACACTTCAGTCCCTATATTATACAGTCCAAACACACTGCATGTGTACTTACCGACAGTAAACCATGCGTGCAAGCTATTGATAAGTTGTGCAGAGGTCAATTCTCTGCAAGTCCCCGGGTTACATCATTCTTGTCTACGGTTAGTAGGTATCAGGTATCTGTAAAGCATCTGAAAGGATCAGCAAATATTCCATCTGACTTTTCAAGTAGAAATGCACCAGACTGCAGTGAACCCAACTGTCAAATTTGTAAGTTCATTGTTGAAACGGAAGACTCCGTTGTGCGCACAGTTAGCGTAAATGATATCTTGAACAATACCAAGTCGTTACCCTTTACAACACGCTCAGCTTGGATCGATATTCAGGCTGAATGTCCAGACCTTCGACGTACCCATGCTCACCTAAAGCAAGGTACGCGCCCATCCAAAAAAATCACCAACGTGAAAGATGTGAAGCGATACCTTGCTGTTGCTTCTATAGCCAGAGATGGATTATTGGTAGTTCCCCGTAGCGATCCACTACAACCCGCCTCTGACTTAATAATCGTACCTCGTTCAGTCCTAGACGGCTTAGCTACTGCCTTACACCTCAGACTCGACCATCCATCCAAACACCAATTGCTACAGGTCATGAAACGCCATTTTTATGCCCTCGACATGCCCAGGGTAGTTGATCACGCGTATGACACGTGTCACACATGTTGTTCCCTACAAAAGTTTCCTGACAAGTTAATAGACCAAACATCTGAAGAACCCCCAGAATCTGTTGGTTTTTCCTTTGCTGCCGATGTGTTGAGACGTAATCGTCAATTAATCTTTGTCCTTCGTGAAACCGTTACGTCCTATACTGTCGCGAGTTTAATAGACAACGAAAGGCACGAGACACTGCGCGAAGCCTTAGCTCGCCTTGTCATGGAACTTCATCCATTAGATGGTCCCATCGCGTTAGTAAGGGTAGATCCAGCACCCGGTTTCATCGCTCTTAAAGATGATAGTCTTTTGCAACAACTGTGTATTAACGTTGAGGTCGGTAGGGTAAAGAATGTTAATAAAAATCCCGTTGCTGAAAGGGCTGTACAGGAGCTCGAAGAAGAACTTCGTCAAGAGCCTGGTGGTGGTGCTGTTAATCAGCTAGATCTTTCAATTGCCATCGCACGTCTAAATGCGCGTATCAGATTTTCCGGGTTGTCGTCACGCGAACTTTGGACTCAAAGGAGTCAATTTACCCATGAGCAGCTTCCTATTTCGGACCGGGATATAATAGTTGAACAGTACCAAAAACGTTCAGAGAACCACCCTACTAGCTCTTTGTCCAAACATAAAAGTGGTAAATCTGTTCCTACTCCTACTCTCAATGTCGGTGATTTAGTTTATCTATACACAGATAAAGATAAATCTCGCGCACGTGATAGGTATTTGGTCGTGTCAGTAGATGGCGAATGGTGTCGCATCAAAAAATTTGTTGGGAATCAGCTACGTGCCACTTCATACAAAGTTAAAGTGAAAGAGTGCTATAAGGTTCCATCAGACTTTTCCCCATCGACCATCCACGGTTTCTCTACTATTGGCAATCATGTTGATAATGAGGAGGATGAACCACTTGATGGTCCAAGTGTACCTCACACCTTGACTGAACCTATGTATTATTCTACCCAAAAGGAACCAGACATCCCAATTTTGATTGGACTACATGGCGAACATGTCCCAGATCCTCATGAGCCCCATCCTCAGCCTGATACTGCTCATGAAATTCCTCCCACAGAGGCTATCATAGACCCTACCCCTACAGAACAGTCCAGGCCTAAACGTACACCAAAACCACCTAAATACTTAGACGATTATGTCCGGTACTAATTCCAACCAATTAGGTTTACTTAGACTTGTCATGGATGGTGTCCTGTAAGTGTTTGCTGGTGAGCGTATTTTTGTTTATACATGTATATTTCTTTCCTACATTTGTCGTATCATGATCACTTAATTATTACAGACACTTCATGTACAAGAGAAGAAAGAAAAAAGTGGTAGCGCCATGAGGCTGTATCTTACGGTTGTGGTTGTATTGTACATCCAGCTACAGTTGCAGTTATATCTTCGTCTGCAGTTGCGTCTGTATTTGTCGATTAGCAAGAGTTGTCTTGTTGTTACTCTCTCTGATTTTGGTGACTTGTGAATTGTGTTCATTAAAGACAATATAACAATCGTATGGTCATTATTAGCTGTATCCTCGTACTGGCGCTAAATGTTATGAGCCACTGCAGAAGATGAGGGTGAGGTTAGGGCCCTGTAAAACCGGTTTAAGCCACCCAGTAATTTTATATTACTGATCGTTCCAAGGCGATACTTCTGTTGTGGTTCTATTTGTTTTATGTTTCGAGTTCGAATTTTTGTGATGTTTGAACCTTATGTACGTTTTCATAGTTTTAGTTAAGATCGGGTAACTGAGTGACCGCCTATTGGGAAATAGCTGCTCACTCGGCTTACGATATGTTCTATACGTATGAGTACCTAATTATCAATTTTTCCCCAACTCGGTTTTTGGAGTGGGAATTTCATTCTGTGCGCCTTTTCCTGATCATTGTCTACTCGTATCTTTTTTGATCCTTTGGAAGCAATAACAGCATTCAAAGGGAGATATATGGTATGAACTATATTGCGCAATTGCGGATAATTAACCCTCATCAGTAGCCCTTTTTAAACCGGCAAGGAAAGCTAAACTATTATGCTTCAATTGTGAAAATTTACACGTGAAGTCTAAATCAAAGACATTCCTAAATGGGGGCAAATAATTTAACAAAAATAACCATTGAAGACAAAGCATTGAAGCACCAATGCTAACCGTGAATTTCAGATGACCGTGTATCCTTTCTTATACGCTGGGTACATTCAATGGCTAAATTTAAGTAAAATGCTAATGATTAACAAGTATGGGCATAGGCGACACAAAATTGGGGTGGCGGCTTCCCCGTATATCACCCATAGTGCATATTTTCTTTTTCTTGTTGGTCCTTTGAGATCAGCGAGGGTATTATGAGATATCAGGATTTTATATATTTGACCCTCTTTGAATAAACTAGACGATGAGTCTTTGTATCGACATCCCTGTTTACAAGATGCAAAATTTCAATAAATCTCTTTGGCTGTATGTTGCCAAATCTGTGGGGGTGGACAGGGGGGTATCCAATCCCTGCTTCCCTCCCCCTCTCTCCCCGCTTCCCTCCCCCTCTATCCCCGCTTCCCTCCCCCTCTCTCCTTGCTTCCCTCCCCCTCTCTTTCCCCTCTTCCCTCCCCCTCTCTCCCCTCTTCCCTCCCCCTCTCTCCCCGCTTCCCTCCCTCTCTCTCCCCACTTCCCTTCCCCTCTCCCCCGCTTCCCGCCCCCTCTCTCCCCGTACCCCCACCCCCCCTGTCCACCCCCCAAATCTAGTCTTACTAAACCATGACCCATCCCCTTTCTCATCAATATGGTCACTGCTTGTGAAGGATCTCAGTTTTAATTTTAGTTTTATTGTGATTTCTAGGGCTAGTACAATTAACATGACTATATTGGGATTCACAATTGTCAACTAAGAACACAGGTAAAAAAAAAAAAAAAAAAAAAAAAAAAAAGAACACAGGTAAGTGATAATTCCTCAAAGAGAAAATTACATTAAATTATTTTAGGAGTTCCCTAACTTTTTTCCAAGTGTACAGATATTGTGGTAGTGAAGATTTAATTTGATAGCAAATTGTAAACCAGATAAGCTTACCTCCATGATCTACTGTAGCATGTGTCTTTACATGTTCGTATGTTCTCCTCGAAGTAGCTGCAATAAAAGATGTTCGATACCTATATGAGCCGCCCCATGGGAAAACCAACCGAAGCTGATCAGCTTCTTTGTTTTCGCTACTCGGATAGTACAATTCCTCTTCTACTTAAATCCGAAATTTCAAGCTTCTAGCCTGCTTCTGTGACTGTACAGCCTGATTTATGTCGGACCTGTTCGGAAACCACATTGTTGGTTTTCCCACGAGGCGGCTCAATTATGTTGTTGAAATGTCTACATACAAATAAAACAATCATCGTCACACCATCTTTGATACAAATGAATAATCCACTAAGAGTCATACGAGTACATGTAATGAAGTAGCCTAACCTATTCCAAGTACCCAGGGAAAGTTAAAATTCCCTTAGAAATAAAACATACAATAGTGCATGTACGAGGGTTGGGATTTAAGTTCGTAGACTTTGACTACTAAATGAATATTACAGCACTTATCCAATATTTGATGCATTATTATAAGGAAACAACGTCTCCTTGTTTCGTGTTTACAATATTTTTCAAGACATCTTGCGCAGTGCTCATAAATTGGTATCCATAGCAACCTATGTATCGCTACCCGGGGCAGGTCAAATTTTTAACAATTCTGAAATTATGTGGCATTGAAGAACTCACCGATAATTATCATATTGTAAACCAAAACTTGAGCTAAATCAGCTTAAGGCATTGCAGTATCATGTAGTTATCTCAGTTTAAATTTTCAAGCATCGTGTCGAAGACTTGATTTGTTATTGGAGAAAATGTATTGCCAGTCGCCCTGCTTGGAAAAGAAAAATGGCGTTAACAGGCAACTTCGAAACAACAGCATTGATCAAATTTTATTTTTGATTAGCCAAAATACGCACAGAAACATTCAAAATAATAGGGATGTGTTGTACAGTTAAGGAACTGTCGTGCAGTGGTATTTTTAAAATGTTTGTGTGATTTAAGATGGAGATAATTGAATTTTAACGATCAGAACTGCTCTTATTTACAATTAGTCTTCAAATGCTACGGCCAATATTTTTGATTTAATATGCATGATACGCATAGAAAGTTATGTATACGAACTATAACTGATGATCGCAGTATTTCGACAATAATAATTTAGAAATCCCTGATAGAACTCTTGCAAATAAGTAAAGCTATGGCTTGTAGTTTGGTGCCAAACGAGGCGTTTTAATGCTGACACTTATTAAAATTTGACGTAGTTTTGACGTCAGAATTTCCACGACGTGCCCCGGGTGATGAAAGGTCATTGTATTTAATCCATTGCTGTGCGAATACCATTTTGAGTAGAACAATGCTTTATACCTTATACGATAGGTAAAATAATGTATTTTCAGATTATAGCATTTTAATTTCTGTGTGACAGACATCTGATCATTTCAGTATCATGTAGTTATCTCAGTTTAAATTTTCAAGCATCGTGTCGAAGACTTGATTTGTTATTGGAGAAAATGTATTGCCAGTCGCCCTGCTTGGAAAAGAAAAATGGCGTTAACAGGCAACTTCGAAACAACAGCATTGATCAAATTTTATTTTTGATTAGCCAAAATACGCACAGAAACATTCAAAATAATAGGAATGTGTTGTACAGTTAAGGAACTGATCGTGCAGTGGTATTTTTAAAATGTTTGTGTGATTTCAGATGGAGATACTTGAATTTTAACGATCAGAACTGCTCTTATTTACAATTAGTCTTCAAATGCTACGGCCAATATTTTTGATTTAATATGCATGATACGCATAGAAAGTTATGTATACGAACTATAACTGATGATCGCAGTATTTCGACAATAATAATTTAGAAATCCCTGATAGAACTCTTGCAAATAAGTAAAGCTATGGCTTGTAGTTTGGTGCCAAACGAGGCGTTTTAATGCTGACACTTATTAAAATTTGACGTAGTTTTGACGTCAGAATTTCCACGACGTGCCCCGGGTGATGAAAGGTCATTGTATTTAATCCATTGCTGTGCGAATACCATTTTGAGTAGAACAATGCTTTATACCTTATACGATAGGTAAAATAATGTATTTTCAGATTATAGCATTTTAATTTCTGTGTGACAGACATCTGATCTTTTACAAAGAAAGTCTACGAACTTTAATCCCAACCCACGTATGTAGATCTCATTTCGACACACAATAACTTTACCAAGTGGTATAACGTTGTAAGCTAATCAAGATCTCTGTCTATGAAAAAAAAATCGAAATAATTACTAAAGGGGATACAAATAACCGGTGCATAATATGCCCAAATATTAATTAATATGCCAATTTTTTTGGTATATAATTTGTTTAAAGGAAGCGTTTACTTACATATGTCTGCTTGATACGATTTCGTTTCCAACTTCATTACATATTGGTAACATTTCATGCGTGTTTGAAAGGTCCAATAATGATTGAGACTTCTCATATTTTATAAACCCTAATGACTGGCTCAAGTTAGACTGATATTCACTCTCTAATTCTGTAGATAATTCTATCTTCATAATACCTTACAGCATCTTTGTATGCCTCTCTGATAGCTTCAGTCTAAATGAGAGAAAATTTCATTAGAATTAGCAAAATAATAGTAATATTGTTAGAAAAAAAAAAAAATAAAATAAAATTAGTAGGAGACTTGTACAAGTCTAGGCTCAAGTTAACTACTTTCGTTTAGTAGATACACATCTCATCTCTCTACCTAGCGTGCTTTATAAAATTTGCTCAACAACTTTGGTTGCTATGGTTATTTAAGTACTACTCGTGCAGTACCTGTGGCCACTATTTGACCTTTGAACAAACATAGTCTATATAAATATAGCTATGTAACAAATTTTAAAAACGGTATCTTATAATAATTGAGAATTGCCTGTGTTGACATTCATCTCTGAAATATTTTGCTTCGGTCAATTCGAGTCTTGCGCTAGTGATCGAGAGTGGTTGCATAGCAACCATTTTTCTCTATGAATTCTGGCTTATAGCACTTTCCAAATTCTATCGTTACTAGGCAACACAAACCAAAGGGATCAGGTGTCTCTTTTGAAATTCATTTGCGATATTTTCTCCAAAATTTACAATTTCAAGGTTAAAAACAATTTATTGTGCCATGGGCGGATCCAGAGGGGACAGGGTGTCCGGACCCCCCCCCCTGGAATTGCCAGATTATTAATGCTAGCCATGTTGAAATTTTCCGTCAGACCCCTTCTGGGAATTTGGACCCCCCCCCCTCCCCCCCCCCCCCCCCCCCCGAGAAAATTTTCTGGATCTGCGCATGTGTGTCATGTATACTCAGATTACAAGATATTTCTCACCCCTACCCCCAAAATCACTGATTTATTCGCAACTAAAACCCACTTTTTCTCACAAAAATGTTCAGCCTTCAAACAAGATATTCATAATAAGGCTCAGTTTATCTACTGTAGGAATAATTCTTTATTGGATCATCCACATATCAAACATTCGTATGTGTCAACGTTTATACTTCCTCGTCGTTTTCAATTTTAAACACAATTGATCACATTTTGCTTTATTAAATTCATAGTAACTAGTCACATGAGACTTAATTACGGTTTCATAACCATGAAATGTTTTACACCACTATTCAATAACCATATGCTCTACTTTGTTTAAGATCTTGGCTTAACAGTAATAAATGACAGCTCTATTCAAATTACACTGTCTTCACTAAAATCATTTCCAGGGCACATAAATTCTTACTCTCATAGCTCTATACTATTGTAAGGATTGTCACAATGATCAAAATGTAAGTTTAAACTGGAAAAAACAACAACTTTATGCACTTATGTGCAACATATTTTACATATTGACATATAAGATTCTGTTAAGTATCTTATGCTGAACCAGAAGGGCTACTACTCAGTGCAGTACCCTCTCAGAAAGACCCATTAACAATTTTGTTCTTCTTGACAACAATAATTTTCCCTTTGCTAATTTTCAAATTATCCCCCCCCTTTTTTTCTTCTCTGGATCGGCTTTCTGTTGCTACTTTCCGTTGATTTTAGGTATGATCAGGAGTAAATAAAACGTAAACATTTGATCCTTTGGAAGCAGTAAAAACGTTCAAAGAAGGTAGTATGGGCCATATTGCCCAATTTCGGGGACTGAACCCTCATCACTGACCCTCTATAAACCGACAACGATAGCCAAATAAATATACTGCAATTTCAATAATTTACACAAGGGTCGTCTAAATCAAAGACATATGCCTCAATGGGGTCAAACAACTAAAGCTTTGTTTAGAAGATGGCTCTCAACGCAAAAGTTTAATTCATCTGAATATTCATACTGATCTCAAAGGACCGGAATAATAATCTGCACTATGGATGATGTACACTGAGACTTTTTAGGGCCGCCACACGGCACAACGCCAGCTGCAGTAATAGCAAATGAAATATAAAAATGATCCATTGAATGCAGTTAATCATTCAAAGGAAAGTAGTATGGACCATATTGCCCAATTTCTGGTCACTGACCCTCTATAAACCGACAACGATAGCCAGATAAATATTCAATAATTTACACAAGGGTCGTCTAAATCAAAGACATATTCCTCAACGGGGTCAAACAATCAAATCACTGTTTATAAGACATATGGCTCTCAACGCAAAAGTTTAATTCATCTGCATATTCATACTGATCTCAAAGGATAAAAAAATATTGAAAACATCATCACATGGAGATTTTCCTTAATCACGGTGAGGAAACTGCACAATCGGAGCCATAGGCTCCGTTAATGAAATATTGTATCGGCCTTTCTGGTCACGTCTTGCACAATGTTACATTACCGGAGCCAATGGCTCCGATTGTGCAGTTTCCTATAATCCAATTTTGTAAACATGTCATGTTTTTGTACTTTTAAATATCGACTAATCCACGAAAACGGGCGTGCAGGTCAACAAGCGAAAAAGACGATTGACAGCGGAGATTTTCGTTCAAGTCCGTTATGAGGTGAAGTGCGTATTAAAATATGTGCAATTTCTTAGCTGGTTCTTAGCTGAAAACTAGTCTAGTGGTAACGTGTTCGTCCCCTAATAAACATATCTTTTTAATGGAGGTGGATGTTCGAAACCTACGTTTTTTTTTTTTTTTTTTTTTTTTTTTTTTTTTTTCATTTGTTAAGTAGACTTTTTGATTTTATATAGATACCGTGCAATATAGGTAAATTATTAAAAATACAGTTAATTCCATATAATAACACGGATGGTGGGTGTATGTATGTGTACATGACACATGTAGGCCTCGTACATGCAGGTTGCACATGTACTAAGTAACATATAAAGAATTGATGCCCAGACGTGGAGTGATTGCTGCTGTCACGTTCAAGCCAAGGAAAGCGAGTACTGGAAGACTGACCTCGCCGTTGAAGACGAAATCGAGCAGATAATAATACAGATCGACCCAGACACGGACGTCAGCTCAGACGAGGAATACAATGTTGTCGAGGATACAGCGGACATGAACGCTGAAATTCGGCAAGAGGAGAAACCACTGACACCGCCGGAGAGGAGGGCGAGACCATAGAAACAGCGGGGGAAAAGGGCGAGACAACGGAGACAGCCGATGAAATGTTTCAATTTGCCGTGATAGCCATATGTTCTGTACATTGTAACATTATAGAAAATTTGAGGGCCCCCGCCCATTGGGGCCTAAAGAAATACATGGGCTGCTTGTATCTCCAGGCAAAGCTTCTTTGCTACTGACTGACCATCAGCTGATTACTGGTTATCCGCTCTGGTCTGAGCTTGCCTCGGAAAAGTGGTTTCAAGTCAAACCTTCCATACCTATAAGCCTTTTTGGCTTGGTTGGATGGATATTTCAAGCACTTGTTGGATGTCATGACATCCTCATTTTGGGTAAAAGTCCTATAATGTGGAGGCAACGTTCCGACATGACCTTGGCTGTTGACTGGGACGTAAAGCATTAATTCAAACCAAATCAAACAAAAGAAAATTAGAACTAAATCATTCCTACATAATTATACAGACGGAATGTTTTAAATAAGTACATGTAATAATAAGAGGGAAATATTTTGAAACACACACACACACACACACACACACACACACACACACACACACACAGAGAGAGAAACAAAACAAAAAAAGAGCAGCAAAAACAACAGACAACGGGGTTCGAACGCACACACCAAAACGTGTATTTGTTTGAGGAAACAGTGATACATGACCGTAATCTCTACCACGTATTGATAATAGAATCTAAACAAATTTAACATAATAGAGAAAACTCTCGGATTCTCCGGAAAACTCTCGGATTCTCCGAAATAAGGCGTACACTTTCCGAATCGCTATTTATAACATGTTTACCTATTTCGACGTTTCAAATGGAATGTGCGACCTATTGACATGACGGATTATAACCGTGTTTATATACACATGTTTATCTCATAAATATGATAAATATAGTTTTATTTGAAAACCTCAGCAATCGATAGCGATGTGTTATGTAAATGCAACATAAATCACAATTCATTCCAAGGTTACTTGCGCGTGTATGATTATTTTGTGGGCATTGAACATCGAAATAAAGAGATTTCCATTAAATCAAACATGTTAAATGTAATTACAAAATTTTAATAGACATTAAATGCTTATTTCTATTCATTTTAACACCGATTTCAGAAAAGTAGGTTAAATGCCATCCTGTCGAACATGTTAAACAATGGTTTAGAATTAAAATGAAAAAAATCTCTATTTCATTCTTAATTACTTGAATTTCTGCAAATCCTGTGCAACACCTTATTCTCAATTTGACCTAGATTCGATCAAACTAAATAATTCACCATTAAAAACTGTTAAACATGAGGAAAAAGAGAGAAATTAAACAGAGATTAATCGAATTATAGCTTACATTAAGCGTCCATATTGATGTTTTATAAATATATTGATCCAGTGTCACTGAATCCAAACGTATGGTGTCCTTAATCGGAAGCTATCATATAAAACAAGCATTCTTGCGCATAGCTGTTTGAAGACGTTTTCAATAGGGCCAATGACATTCGGCCTTGTGTTCAAACACCTTCCTCGTGATCCATCGAATTATTGAACACTGAAAACCATGGTTGATCCTAATAATCGACATTTTGTGTCAGAGGTCGTCCTGGTACTTATACTTAGAAAACATATCGTAAGCCGAGTGAGCAGCTATTTTCAGTGACCCTGTAGGTTTGGCAACATGGAGCCAAAAATAATTACTGTTATTTTGCATTTTAACAGGGTAGTTGATACAAAGACTAGTTAAATCCAAATGGGGCCAAATATATTAAACGTTGGTTAGAAAATGAATCTCAACCGATAATGATTTTGTGCTTTCTCAGAATACCCTCGCTGATCTCAAAGGACCAGACGGAAAATATAATCTGCACTATGGGTGCTGCACGGGGAGACTTTTTAGAACCGTCACACGTACGGCACAACACCAGCTGCAGTAATCGCAAAAAAAACAACAAAAAAAACAAAAACAAAAACAAAAAAAAAAAAACAAAAAAAAAAAAAAAAAAAAAAAAAAAAAACTGAGATCCTTTAAGAACAGTGAACATATTAATGAGAAAGGGGATGGGCCATACCGCTGTTTCGGCTACTTAAGCCTCTTCAGTGACCCTATAGGTTTGGCAACATGGTGTCAAAAAGAATTATTGTTGTAATTTCGCATCTTTCAACAGGGTAGTTGATACAAGAAAAAAGGTACAAGTAGGCAACGATCAGGAAAAGGCGCAATCAGAAAAAGATTCCCTCTCCAAAAACCGAGGTGGGAGAAAACTAAATTAACAACCAGGTACTTATACCATAGAAACACATCGTAAGCCAAATGAGCAGTTATTTTCCCAATAGGTGGCCACTCAGTTACCTAAACGTAACTGAAAATATGATACCATACATAAGGCGCCAACAGCACAAAAAATTTAAACACCAAGACATAAAATAATAAGAACCACCACAGACGTATCGCCTTCGAACGATTACAAAATTACTGGCGGGCCGACAACCGACCAATATATTGTTTACTCTCTCTCTCTCTCTCTCTCTCTCTCTCTCTCTCTCTCTCTCTCTCTCTTATTTACTTTTACCTTTCCTGGACAATCATGGCTAAGCAGTTGACCAGTACCAGGAGGTCCGGGAGCACCCGAAGCTTCAACCGGTTTTGAGACTGATGTTTTGTTGTTTTTTTTAGAAGCCTGGGTTCGAATCTGCGACCCCTGATTTACAAGACGAGTGACTTATGCACTGCACCACGGCTAGATTTAAGGAACGCGCGGATATTCATTGCGATAACTTCGTTCTTTGAACTCATTTTGTCGTAATTGTTTGAAAGCAACAAGCTGAGAAATTGCTTGTTGAACTTTGATCATAAATTGTTTGTTTTTAGAGCGACTGTCGGCGATAGATCCATACTTTTCTAGGGGTACGTTTCATGACTCATGTTTTGTTCTTCAGCTATGCATTTTACAGCTTGTTAATGTTGGGCCAGATATTCCATATGACCCTATTGGAATTTAAACATGCACATTTTGGTCATAGCGTCATAGCGGAATTATTTTTACGGCTTTATTCATTTTCGCTTTCCATTAAAAATCAATGCAAACTGCAGAAGTTGGTTTGGAGATGTCACATGAATTTTAGATCCGAAGTCGTTTAATTCATTGAGAATCATCAGATTTAACATTTTAAGTCTGTTTTGCTTTCAAACATAGAGTTTTGTGGAGTGCAGAAGCAAAAAGGCAAACTCGTATTCAGTAAAAGTGGAGTATTGTTTTATAAATGGCATATTATATCATCCGTAGCACAAATACAATATGTTGTGAACAACCATAAATTAGCCTGTAGCTAGGCCAAGGTATGAAATAAAAATGGTGATAAAAATTTCAGTATCACCAGAAAAAAAGAACATGATTTTTTTTTCAAACTTTTCCTAAGAGCTTAAAAAGTGTTCCTTATTTTTCCTATGTGTATTTATTTGATGACAGATTGTTTGAAGTTAGAGTTAAAGTACCGGGTAGAAAATAAGTAAAACACAGCGAGTCAAACATGAGCTGTTCAAGTTTTATTTATTTATTTTTCTACAAGGTCTGTAACTGACTTGTAGTATGAAAAAGTACAACAGAAATTGACAGATCCGTACTGTAACTTCCAATAATAAGACGTTACAGTACAGTCTTCATTCCGCCTCATTGCTTATTATTGGTATGTAAGCCCGCCTCATTTGATATTCTCTTGAAATTTATTTAATGTTTTCAAAACTTCTAAGGAAAAACAGAAAGTCATACTACATTTTTTGTTATATTATAGTATGCCTGCTTATGATATACTATGATATAGTAGTCATTTGTATTATATTTTCTCCGGTATCATAAAGTCGAATGAATGCATTCACTTGATGCTGCTTCCAATTTAGCCAACCTTACGGTGGTACACCGTGAATAGGGGTTTTTCCCTGTCGGTTTTCCAGCGTATGAATACATTTCACTAAAATGTGGGTCGATGAAAAATGAAGCGGCTTAATGGTGTATATTCTATTGTATTGGATGCAATTTGTTTATCACTGTCAAGAGACGGGACGCTAAAATATTGTAAATGACTTATACATGTATAAAGGTATGGAAATAATCAGTAGCCCTTTTTTGCCGGTTTAAAAAGGGCTACTGAAGAGGGTTGATTGCCCGAAATTGCGCAATATAGTCCATAATATCTCCCTTTGAATGTTTTTGCTGCCTCCAAAGGATCAAACCTTTATATTTTATTTGCCTTGTCTTCTTTATATTCACACTTTATATGGTGATAAAACTGGCGTGTGACATTTATTTTTTCCACCATACTCCTATTTTAACGTTCCAACATACAATGTTACTCTAAATGGATTATATATCTGTGCATATTGAACATCCCTCTTAATAAAATTGTGCACGAAAACCACTTTTATCTGTGCGATAACAAACCAATAGATCACTTGTCACAACATTATTATATTACAGGGACAGATTTGGCGATATATAGAATGAATTGTTTTTGTAAATTTAACGTTACATGTGTCTTTGACACGCTTCGCAGCATTAAAGAAACAACAGGAGAACAGGAAGCAAATCGCAAATGAACTGTATAAAGAGCATGAGTGTCATTCGAGTTACATCCCTTGTTCCCTTGAGTACTGGTCCCACTGAATCGTAAGATATCTTACGATTGTATAATTATTCGTTTTGTGATAAGACTGTGCATACAAATGTAAAATATTTTCCAACGTGTTTAAGCGTTCTTAGTTTGTATATCGGCGCCAAAGAACTGGCCCTAAAATTACTATATAGACAATCGTATATCGATCTGAAGAGATCTTATGCGCAGTGGGACCGGCACTTTAAAGAAGTAATAAAATGTTAAAGTAGAACGCGGACAAAAAAATGTTTCACATTTAATTCGATAGGGCATCGTGTGTAAACTGAAAAAAGATTGCATTTAGAAAACCTGCACATGCAATATACAGAGATTTGTTTTCAGAAGCAAACATGGATAATTTCATTGATCTTTTTTTTCATATATCCTTGCTCAAAACTTTCATGTCGCACGTCATCTTATTTCTCAACACAAAAACACCTGACTTTCCTTATCCCAGAAAGTCAGTGTGGATTCAGAAAAAAACAGAGTGACAATAGATATTATCTTTACAACAGAATGACCAAGAACATAATGTAGTTATATGCATGACGTATGTCGACATCACCAAAGCTTTTGGCACAGTAAGTCGTGATGGACTCTGTGAAATCAAGTGAAAGACAACCCTTTGAGGTAATTAATGGGGTCAGACAGGGCTGCGTTATGGCACCAACACAATTCACCATGATGTTTTCTGCCATGCTCATTGATGCTTTTTAGGACAGTGACACTGGTTTTTCAATCAGGTACCGTTTTGATGGCAATATATTCAAGCTTGGAAAGTTGCAAGCCAAAACTAAGGTGCGGACTGATGTGCTAGATGAGCTTCTCTATGCAGATGATATGGACAAGAAATGCCAGCTCAGAGGCAAAAGTGCAAAGAGCCATATATCAAGTCTCACCTACATGTGATAACTAAGATCCCACAATCAGCACAAAAAGGACAGAGGCTGTAAACCAGCTAGCACCCGGAAGTAGTATAAGTATGCGCTTTATACGCATTACTTGCTGTTCCTGTTCCTTTCCCGCGATTTTTTCGCGCCCAAACCATATTTGATATCTGATACTGGGCCTTTTGTTGTATGGTCTCCATTTTTAGAACAACCGGCGTCATCTGGGCGCCACCCACTGTCTGGAATGCGGTCACCATTCGAAATTTATAGGAATGCTGTTATTCAATTGTTCAAAGGCCATGTATGGTATATTATAGCCTTCGCCGCGATATTGCACAACGTTGCGCGCGCAGATAAACTAGTGGTCCTCGCCTCATTCTTTGATTCGGCGTTGAAAGTAACACGTCGTATTTCTACCGCTGTTTAACATATAAATTTTCTTTCTAAACAAAACTTTAACTTTGTCGGATACTGTTTAGCTGGTAAGACCTTATTCTTTAATTGTAGTAAATTCGTGCAGCTTAATATTTTTAAGTTGGTTACTTCAAATATGTATACAGCCATGATAATTTCTTTCTGGCTCTACATCACTGAGTATTATCAAAACCTTTTAATCTTCAATGTTTTGTACTAAAAATAATAACCTTTCTTTTTTTACAGTTTTGATCACACATCAGTCAAGTTTTGGTCACACATCAGTCAAGTAAAACTGTGCTATTCATGGCCCAAATGCAGCTAGACATGGCTACTCATTTTGCCGAGGAGTTTGGTGCAGTACAATGGGATGGCAACCAAGTCACTTGCCGCCTGAATCAAAGATTTTCTCTGATAGCAAAAAGGTGCAAGCAGTCGATTTATATTTTACTTCGAAGCGGAAACAAAGTGATCAGACTACCATTTCACATTTTCGATGCTATTTGTAATGCCCAGTTCACTGTCACCTACTTGAAACACTTTTTAGAGACAGAAACAGAAGAAGAGTGTTCATGGTTGTGTTGCTACTGCGGAGCCCAATTTGTGACAGAGACCGATTGTGATCAACACGAAGCAGGAGAACACATTTCAATTGGTGGCGTATAGATATCTTGCCAATGTGATTTTGAGGACGTAGTAGGTATCCCGACACAAGATAAGGGATTGCCATGTTGAAGTTTTATATTTTGGTAAATCATGTGGTTAACAGTGCTTTATTTTGTACACGAGTACGTGGCTAAAATACCATTCCCAACTATAAGACTCTTTTCGCAGCCAGAGAAGCAGCCAATCAATTAGTTGAATTATTTGAAAACCAGCCTGGGGAATTTTATAAATTATCGAGGCCGCTGACCTCTTCATTGTGACCACTACGACCAGACGTTTCAGACACGTTTAATAAAATGGATATTATACCAGATCCTCAATTATACGGAATGAACTTGTTTCGAGACAGGTTGTTGACTTTTCATAATTGGCCTAAGCAGTTGATTCCCGACAAGTACTCTTTAGCGCAAGCAGGATTCTACTATACGGGACAGAGCGATGTAACCGTGTGTTTCTCTTGCCACCTAAAGGTCAGCCAGTGGGAGCGGTATGACAAACCTTGGGACGAGCATAAACGTCTTTCTCCGAGCTGCAACTATGTGATGATGGTCTGTGGTGGAGATTCTGATACCGATGTGCTGTCTTGAAAGAGACAGCCATACAGAAACATCAGTGAATGTACTATTTGACTGTTTTCGGTGCAAACACTTAGTTTTAGATTGTGTTTGTTCATTTTCATAATGGAAGAACATATTTCTTCTGTGTGCTCCGACGACGTGTTATTGGAGCAGTTGACATTATTTTATGCCAAGGCGGTGAAGAATTTATTGTTTACAGTGTCAAGAAGAATGTGTTACGGGTGTCAGCAACGACATTTGTCACAGACGCGGCATAGCTGTATCACTTTAACTGCTAAACAGAAGTTGTATCGTTATTTTTACCAAACTCTACATGAACTGGACGAAAGTGAAGTCATCAATAGGTGGGAGACTGCTAATGATGAGACAGATTGTCCAGCTTGTCTGTCACAAATTAAACGTGTCCATAATTCTGTTTGGAGGGAGACCGATCTGTGGGTGAAAAAACTATTTCACACTGTTTACAGAATGATTCAGTTAGAAAGAAAATTTTACGATTAATAGTGATACTATCTCAGTAGTGCTCAGTCTCAATTCAACCAGATGGCCAGATGTGTGTCGGTCTTTTATGAGAAAGAAGTTCGCAAAATAGTGGTTTCACCCAACCCTTTAAAATGTAAACAGAATCCTTTTTTTTTGTTTTGTCTACATGTATAATTTTATCAATGGCATGTATTCATTAAATAAAGAATTTGAAACAAACTTTGTTGTTTTGTTATTCTCTATAGTAGGACAAGAGTAAACTAACAACTTGAGCTCAACATTGTTTTAATATATACATGTACATATATACAGAATATAGACATAATTCAAACATACACACCAACACATCAATCACCAAAAAGAAACAACTTGTTTTATTGACTCTAAAGCATATGCGATATATGTGCGAAACTGTGCAGACTCATGTCAAAATGTATTTTATTAAAATTATCTGAAGGCGAAAGGAAGACATTTCTGATTATAAGCAGACTCATTCTGTACACAATTAGGATAGACACGAGAAAATAATTTCAAAATATAATTATCGTTCGCCTCCGTGTCTGATATACTAAATGTATCTAATATTTGATCCATGCCTTCTCTCAACAATCTTTGGCGTAGAAAATATACAGCATAGAGTCCACACACGTTAGAGTAGTCACTTTGAAGGCGCTGTTCATTCACTAGAACAGTTTGGCATGTCTATCAATCCATGATGTGAACTGTCCGTTGTATAATCCCGGATTTTGACCATAACTATCGAAGCACTCCACTACATGATCGTCCCTGATGAAAAACGCTACCCAGTGTTGACCCGGTCTGTTGCTATTGTCTGTATTAGCTATAAGCCCGGACGGGAATATGGGTATGGTTCTTGGCAACTGATCCGCCGCAAACACGCCAAGCACACGTTCCCTTAGCACATGGTCGCAGGAGATGATACACTGTAGCTGAGAGGTGTTCATGTCTGTACTATAACGTCTCTCGATTGGTTGATTTCGAAATATTCAGGTCCTTCGCTGTACATTTTGCAACTCATAGGTTCTGAAAACCCAATAGAAATATATAAATGAAACGATTTTTCCCTTGGTATGATGTGCCATTCTGGAATGATTTACTTCCCGTGAGACAACGTATGCTCTTTTTTGTATCGTACTTATGGTTTGATATTAAGCTGTCATACATGAAACGCGCTGTAGCTCAGTTGGTAGAGCACTTGGTTGTAAAAAGCCAAGAGGGCGGTGGATCGAAGCCACCCAGCGGGACACTTTTTTATATAAGCCTTACAGTTGTATTTATATCACTTTTTGTTACGTTTGCGAAATGATGGACATTCTTCGACTATTTCTTACCTGAAAGTCCAGAGCTGAATTGCACCTCTAAGCGCACGTTGCCGTTCTTCACCAAAGCCAGGAACTCGCCATGGTGGGAGAAGTCAGGTTCCAATTGGAAGGCGAAGAGGGTGCTTCCGCTTATAAAGTGTTTCAAGTCCAGCGCATTGCCTTCGTCCTGACGCCATTTCCCAGCACTCATTAGTAAGTTGCTATAAGCTCCCATAATCGCAGTACCACCGGCCTGCGTAAAATCTAACCTCAAAGGATTTCCTCGAACTGGCAGACCATCCGCGTACAGCGCTATATGGTTGATCCCGCAGTTTTCGAAATTGAATGGGTTTGGTGAAGAACGGCAACGTGCGCTTAGATATGCAATTCAGCTCTGGACTTTCAGGTAAAAAATAGTCGAAGAATGTCCATCATTTCGCAAACGTAACAAAATGTGATATAAATACAACTGTAAGGCTTATATAAAAAAAGTGTCCCGCTGGGTGGCTTCGATCCACCGCCCTCTTGGCTTTTTACAACCAAGTGCTCTACCAACTGAGCTACAGCGCGTTTCATGTATGACAGCTTAATATCAAACCATAAGTACGATACAAAAAAGAGCATAGTTTTACGTTGTCTCACGGGAAGTAAATCATTCCAGAATGGCACATCATACCAAGGGAAAATTCGTTTCATTTATATATTTCTATTGGGTTTTCAGAACCTATGAGTTGCAAAATGTACAGCGAAGGACCTGGATATTTCGAAATCAACCAATCGAGAGACATTATAGTACAGACATGAACACCTCTCAGCTACAGTGTATCATCTCCTGCGACCATGTGCTAAGGGAACGTGTGCTTGGCGTGTTTGCGGCGGATCAGTTGCCAAGAACCATACCCATATTCCCGTCCGGGTTCATAGCTAATACAGACAATAGCAACAGACCGGGTCGACACTGGGTAGCGTTTTTCATCAGGGACGATCATGTAGTGGAGTGCTTCGATAGTTATGGTCAAAATCCGGGATTATACAACGGACAGTTCACATCATGGATTGATAGACATGCCAAAACTGTTCTAGTGAATGAACAGCGCCTTCAAAGTGACTATTCTAACGTGTGTGGACTCTATGCTGTATATTTTCTACGCCAAAGATTGTTGAGAGAAGGCATGGATCAAATATTAGATACATTTAGTATATCAGACACGGAGGCGAACGATAATTATATTCTGAAATTATTTTCTCGTGTCTATCCTAATTGTGTACAGAATGAGTCTGCTTATAATCAGAAATGTCTTTCTTTCGCCTTCAGATAATTTTAATAAAATACATTTTGACATGAGTCTGCACAGTTTCGCACATATATCGCATATGCTTTAGAGTCAATAAAACAAGTTGTTTCTTTTTGGTGATTGATGTGTTGGTGTGTATGTTTGAATAATGTCTATATTCTGTATATATGTACATGTATATAATAAAACAATGTTGAGCTCAAGTTGTTAGTTTACTCTTGTCCTACTATAGAGAATAACAAAACAACAAAGTTTGTTTCAAATTCTTTATTTAATGAATACATGCCATTGATAAAATTATACATGTAGACAAAACAAAAAAAAAGATTCTGTTTACATTTTAAAGGGTTGGGTGAAACCACTATTTTGCGAACTTCTTTCTCATAAAAGACCGACACACATCTGGCCATCTGGTTGAATTGAGACTGAGCACTACTGAGATAG
The DNA here is from genome assembly GCA_964017185.1 of Rugalucina vietnamica. NCBI lineage: Eukaryota > Metazoa > Mollusca > Bivalvia > Lucinida > Lucinidae > Rugalucina > Rugalucina vietnamica. The sequence continues at coordinate 16,455,294 of OZ024874.1, forward strand.
TATCACTATTAATCGTAAAATTTTCTTTCTAACTGAATCATTCTGTAAACAGTGTGAAATAGTTTTTTCACCCACAGATCGGTCTTCATCCGAGTCTCCTTCCAAACAGAGTTATGGACACGTTTAATTTGTGACAGACAAGCTGGACAATCTGTCTCATCATTAGCAGTCTCCCACCTATTAATGACTTCACTTTCGTCCAGTTCATGTAGAGTTTGGTAAAAATAACGATACAACTTCTGTTTAGCAGTTAAAGTGATACAGCTATGCCGCGTCTGTGACAAATGTCGTTGCTGACACCCGTAACACATTCTTCTTGACACTGTAAACAATAAATTCTTCACCGCCTGGGCATAAAATAATGTCAACTGCTCCAATAACACGTCGTCGGAGCACACAGAAGAAATATGTTCTTCCATTATGTATATGAACAAACACAATCCAAAACTAAGTGTTTGCACCGAAAACAGTCAAATAGTACATTCACTGATGTTTCTGTATGGCTGTCTCTTTCAAGACAGCACATCGGTATCAGAATCTCCACCACAGACCATCATCACATAGTTGCAGCTCGGAGAAAGACGTTTATGCTCGTCCCAAGGTTTGTCATATCGCTCCCACTGGCTGACCTTTAAGTGGTAAGAGAAACACACGGTTACATCGCTCTGTCCCGTATAGTAGAATCCTGCTTGCGCTAAAGAGTACTTGTCGGGAATCAACTGCTTAGGCCAATTATGAAAAGTCAACAACCTGTCTCGAAACAAGTTCATTCCGTATAATTGAGGATCTGGTATAATATCCATTTTATTAAACGTGTCTGAAACGTCTGGTCGTAGTGGTCACAATGAAGAGGTCAGCGGCCTCGATAATTTATAAAATTCCTCAGGCTGGTTTTCATATAATTCAACTAATCGATTGGCTGCTTCTCTGGCTGCGAAAAGAGTCTTATAGTTGGGAATGGTATTTTTAGCCACGTACTCGTGTACGAAATAAAGCACTGTTAACCACATGATTTACCAAAATATAAAACTTCAACATGGCAATCCCTTATCTTGTGTCGGGATACCTACTACGTCCTCAAAATCACATTGGCAAGATATCTATACGCCACCAATTGAAATGCGTTCTCCTGCTTCGTGTTGATCACAATCGGTCTCTGTCACAAATTGGGCTCCGTAGTAGCAACACAACCATGAACACTCTTCTTCTGTTTCTGTCTCTAAAATGTATTTCAAGTAGGTGACAGTGAACTGGGCATTACAAATAGCATCGAAAATGTGACATGGTAGTCTGATCACTTTGTTTCCGCTTCGAAGTAAAATATAAATCGACTGCTTGCACCTTTTTACTATCAGAGAAAATCTTTGATTCAGGCGGCAAGTGACTTGGTTGCCATCCCATTGTACTGCACCAAACTCCTCGGCAAAATGAGTAGCCATGTCTAGCTGCATTTGGGCCATGAATAGCACAGTTTTACTTGACTAATGTTTGACCAAAACTTGACTGATGTGTGATCAAAACTGTAAAAAAGAAAGGTTATTATTTTAGTACAAAACATTGAAGATTAAAAGGTTTTGATAATACTCAGTGATGTAGAGCCAGAAAGAAATTATCATGGCTGTATACTATTGAAGTAACCAACTTAAAAATATTAAGCTGCACGAATTTACTACAGTTAAAGAATAAGGTCTTACCAGCTAAACAGTATCCGACAAAGTTAAAGTTTTGTTTAGAAAGAAAATTTATATGTTAAACAGCGGTAGAAATACGACGTGTTACTTTCAACGCCGAATCAAAGAATGAGGCGAGGACCACTAGTTTATCTGCGCGCGCAACGTTGTGCAATATCGCGGAGAAGGCTATAATATACCATACATGGCCTTTGAACAATAGAATAACAGCATTCCTATAAATTTCGAATGGTGACCGCATTCCAGACAGTGGGTGGCGCCCAGATGACGCCGGTTGTTCTAAAAATCGAGACCATACAACAAAAGGCCCAGTATCAGATATCAAATATGGTTTGGGCGCGAAAAAATCGCGGGAAAGGAACAGGAACAGCAAGTAATGCGTATAAAGCGCATACTTATACTACTTCCGGAAAACCGTACAATGAACCAACCATCACTGTGAATGGACAAAAACTGAAAGTTAATGATTAAACCACCTACCTGTGAAACATACTCTCCAGAGGAGTGCACGTTGATGATGAGGTCACGTCAGAATTGCAAAAGTCAGTGTGGCGTTCGGAAGACTCCGTGCAAATGTCTTGGAGCAAAATGGAATCAAGATTGACACAAAGCTGAAATTCTACAAGACTGTAGTACTGCCAACCCTCTTGTATGCATGTGAGACCTGGACAGTATCAAGTGGCAAGAAAGGCAAGATTCCAGAAACGGATGTTCTGAAGAAAGCAGGGATGTAAAGCATGCATACTTTCTGAAAGCTAGCACAGCTGAGATGGACTGGCCATGTTATAAGAATGTCTGATGAGCGACTTCCAAAGAAAGTCGTCCATGGAGAACTACCGAAGGGAACACGCTTTCAAGGTGGTCAGAAGAAACCTTACAAAGACATACTCAAAGCCTTTCTGAAGGATTTCGACATACCAGTGGGGTCTTGGGAACAGTTGCACAGGAGCGATCAAAGTGGCGGGGTCTCATCAAAAAAGGAGCAGCTCAGTATGAAAAGTTGAAAAGCTGTGAAGCTGAAAGCGCAGAGAACGCAAAGTAGACTAGTGATCCAATCTCAAATTTTGAGACCAGGGAGGCCGGCTTTGTAATGGATGCAGACAAGGATATTTTGCTTGCCCAATATCTGCGGAACAGCGATTACCTTGTCTGCAGAGTCACAATCCGTTTTGTAGTTCAGTACAGAGGTCAAATGTCATGGAGTGCAAAAAAGTAAAACGTCTTAATAATGAACCTATTATTGATGGTATCTTCAAAATAAAACCAGATTTTTGGTAGTTTTAGTGAATACCTGTGCAAATAACATTTTAAATGATTATATATTTGCCATATGACAACAAATAAATCACAGTTATAATGAAAGTACTAAACGTACCCCAATTGAGCGCTTCCGTGATAAAAGGTACAAGTTGGCACAAATTCACATTTTCTGGTAAATTTATTTCAAAAGATTTTGTGTCATTTATTGCTTTTATGTTTATCAAACATATATTTCAACCTTGGAGATTAACTTGCATTGATGTATATGTTCATGAATTTTAATGAAAACATTAAAAATGACAGAAAAATCGTTATTATCCATAAAAAAATAAATTTTCGGCCCAAACTATCATTGTGACATTTTATTATTGCACCAGAAATATCATAAGACAAATTTATTGATGTCATGGGCCTAAATGAAAATTATCTTATTTGCATATTCATGAATATTAATAAAAATGTCGAAGATCGAGGAAAAACCAGGAAAAAACTACAGCCAATGTTAGGCTTTGGATGTGTCATAAGATCTATATTGCATCCGGAAACCAATCTCATTTTTGCCAGTGTGGTCAAAGGGACGACCTCAATGCCATGAAATAGTGTCCTCCACTGTGACAATGAACACATTTGCGTGATGTAAAATTACATAGTTTCCATGCGCACACCTAGTGTGGCGCCAAAGAACAGAGTGTACTCATAGTATTCATATACCAACATAAGTATGCTCTAGAAAAAAGGAAAGGTAAGAGTAGGCAACTATCTAGAATCTAGAATACTATAATTGGTCTGATAGTGATGCATGGACCTAGCAATTTTACCTTAATACATATCATTCAAATCGTTGAATTTGCTTATTCATTAAAATTAATAAAATACATAAGAAATCGGAGAAAAGTCTTGGAAAAAGGGGTATATGTACAAAATCATGTTATGCTTATTTGTTTTAATTGATGCTTAACGTCCCAGTCAACAGATAAGGTCATGTCGGGACATTGCCTCCATTTAATGGGACTTTTACCCAAAATGAGGATGTCATGACATCCAACATGTGCTTAAAGTATAACCATCTAACAAAATCAATAAGGCTTATATGTAATGAAGGTTTGTCTTGAAACTACATTTCCTGCGCAGGCTCAGGCCTGAGCGATTAACCAGTATTCAGATGGTCAGTTAGAAATGTATAAGCTTTGCCTGGAGGCACATGCAACCCATTTATTTCTTAAGGGCCCAATGGGTGGGGGCCCATACTCCCACCCGACCGCCCTTATATCAGAGCTGTTAACAAACCAAGATTGCTGAATCAAGTACCAAATGAGTGCTATGGCAATTAACTGTATGTAACCCATAAGTCTTGTACTTGCATGATCTGACTTTCAATTTCATACATTTTAATGAAAACTTCATAAACAGGAATGAAAAAGTGAAAAAATAAACAGGTAAACCTACAAAATGACTTGAATCTCGGCAACCAAAAGCCCTAACATTTTGAGAATGGCACCAAATGGTTGCTAGGACAAGGTTATACCTCTGTATTACAATATATATATATAAATATATATATATATATATATATATATATATATATATATATATATATATATATATATATATATATATATATATATATATATATATATATATATATATATATATATATATATATATATATATATATTGGGAGAAATAGGACAAACATCAAACAAAAATCTTCCCGGTGGCACTGGATCCTAAGAAAGGATTCGAAAATGATTGAAATAAGTATATAGGGGGATTAAACCATTAACAGTGCAAGAATAAATCAAACTAAGCGCGCTTTCGGCTTTCGCCTTCTTCAGAGTCAATATGTATTTACAGGTAAAAACTGGAAAAAAATGAAAATAGGTAAATAAACAAAATAAATAAAAAACAATGCAAAAATACACAAATACACAAAAATCACATGAAATGTGACAAAGTTGACACCACTGTATGTTCGGCAGTGGGTAAACGACTTAAAATTAATTCATGAACGCCCTTTGAAAGGGCCCAGTATCTGCTAAAAATGGCGACAAAAATTGCGCGTCACTTTACTACATAAGGTCAGTTTGTAGCGGTGTGTTTAATTTGCTCGGTAATTGTGTATTAGCTATGTAAGTTAAACATTGGGGAACCAGGGCTGGAGGCAACCAGATAAAAATCAAGGTAATAAGCACAAAATAGAGTCAAACAGAGTACTTTCCATGAATGCAAATCATCCCAGAACTGCTCACGGACGGTGCTTGGAAGGAGAGACGGCGAAAATGGCCATCCTCGATTTTTGAAATATAGAAATTTAGATAAAAATTGCCTTTGTGCTCAATTGGCGAACATTTGATTTATTGAAGTTTGAAGAATTTAGATGAAAATCACATTTATGTGGTCAGAAGAGGAGGCGAACACACCGCTACAAGCAAGAAAAGGGGGATGCGAAAACCATGTTATATGCAGAGAGACGAGACAGATATACGTATGTAGCTGAAATGGCCCATAGGTTGACACACTGCTACAGAATGCATAACTGGTAAGCTGTGGGGACCCAGGAAAACTGGGGAACCCAGAAAAACGAGTAGGATAAAGCAATTACTGCTACAAAACGAGAACAGATGCCAGTCTGCATATCACTGAAATGTGTGTGAAACTGTAACTTGTGGAGGGAGCCCAGGAGAAATGGTAAGCTGTAGGAACCCAGGAAAACTGGTATATTGGGTGAACCCAGGAATGCCGGTAAACTGGGAGAACCCAGGAAAACTGGTAAGGTGAAAGAATCATTGCTACAAACCGAGAACAGATGACGGTATATATATATATATATATATATATGGAGATTTTATCATCAACAGTGCAAAATCCTATTTGTGCCTGAGCGCGCTTTCGCCTTTCGGCTTCTTCAGAGGCTTACTAAATACTACATAATAAGAGTGTGATATCTACATCTGCCTGTCATAGGCAGTCCAAAACTAGGAGACAAAATGTAATATAAAAATTCTACATACTACTCATTGTAAAACCTTATATAACTACATAAAAAATAAACACACCGATACAAACTAGAAAAATGTAACTACAGCAAAATGGCTACGGAATTTTGAACATTAAGAAATTTGGAAAAATAAACAGAAATTTAACAAAATTATGATTTTTGTGGGCTAATGCATCTTGGAGAGGTTGGAAACAGTGTTAGAACTGTCAAAGTTGAAAATAAAAAGTACTAAATGGCGTAAAATCGTATAACTGCAATTGAGAGAATTTCGTGACCGTTCACCTGTAGGATTATCGAACATCTGAAGCGTCACCTGTAAGATTATCGGATTTCTATAGCGTCAGTCGTTAACACACCGCTACAAATGTAAATTATAAGAACAGCTTATAAGTAAGGTACAGGTGAAGGCGGAGTCTCTATGTGCAAAATGAAGGAGTAAAGCCTATCCGGATATGGATAGACAGTGTGTAAAGGGGGATGAAGTCCAAAACGGGACATCAAATCGGATCAAATATCCATGTTCGGATAACTATACATGCTGGCCTATTGCTTATGGCCTCATATATATATAGGATATTCAAGTTTTTGGAGTGAATATGAGTTTTATTTCATTGAGTGAAGTGAAATTTTTTTATATTTCATGAGTGCCGAAGGCACGAATGAAATATATAATTTTTCACAAAACGAGATGAAATAAAAGTCATATTCACGACAAAAACTTGAATTTTCTTTTTATTATATTGCATGTAGTCATTGTAACTTTGCGCCCTAAAGCATATGACGTCAAAATCTTAAATGACGTCATTACGTCACGTCATTACGTCGCTATTGTGTGTGAACGTTCATTGCGTCAACAATAGCATAGATTATAAAATTTAGTTATGTATAAATTAGAAATGAAATGGTGGAATCGTAATTTGCGTATTCCCAAATCTTATATTTTCACATGTGAAAATACAACTTTTTTATATTTTCACATGTGAAAATATAACTTTTTCAAATATTGGTTATATTTAATACATATTTCTCTATATTTCATCACTTGCCATATAATAAATACGTATAAGTCATTCGGGTTTTTGTATTATGAATATTAAGTAAACTTTTGGAATTAAGAGGAATTTTACGGAACAATTAAGGTGGTATACATAAAAATCACACTTGTCTTGGTTACTGATAGACCTAGAGACCTATAATTTGTATAGGATAATTGCTAGGACAATATCCCATAACCATATAATTTAATATATAAATTTATTTAGCTATGTCTGTAGTATGGATATTGATGAGATCTATAGAAATATGTGAATAATCAACGAAACATGAAGGGGGTATACCAACAAAACGGCTTATATCTCGACTACCAATAGCTATTGAGAACTCTAAATGGCACCAATTTATAGCTAGGACAATGTTTTATTATCATTTATTAAGATATACACGGCTTGCTTGTTGGCAACCAAGATTCAATAAATTTTGTTGGAGCACAAGCTTCAATTTTCCGTTTATATTACATAGTTTGGAACTTTTATGTAACATTCACAAATTTTAAAAATATATGGTTAGGCTATCAGACTCTATGGCAATAGTGCATTACCCTAGCATTCTATTGGAATCATATTCGGTACTCTAAGGAAATTTGCAGCTGAGGTATAAGCGATTTGGTTGGTACATCCTTTCATGTTTCATTGATTTTTCTTTTATTTATAAAGGTCTCATTAATACACATACATTAAAACTCAATGATGATTTATGAGATTTTATTGTTTTAGAACATTGTCCTAGCAATCATTTGGTACCAATTATAGCTCTCTAGATCTATCAGTAGCCAAGATACATGTGATTTTCTATGTACACCGCCTAAATGTTTCTGTAATTTTCATCAAAATTCGAATAGTTTTGTTAATATTCATAAAACAAAAAAAAATTGAATGTCCTATCTATTGTAAAACAGGATGGTATAATGTTGCCCTAGAAACTATTTGATGCCATTTTCAGCATGTTAGGGCTTTTGATTGTCGAGATACAAGTCATTTTGTAGGTTTATTTGTTTAATTTTCCACTTTTTGTATTTTTAATTAACATTAAAATTCATGAAATTGAAACTCAGATCATGCTAATATCAGACTTTAGGGTCATAGTTCGTTGCCATAGCATTCATTTTATACTACTTTAAGCATCCTTGGTTTGTTAAAAGCTGTGCTACAAATGATTTTATACGTATACTCCCTGTTTTTTTTTTTTTTTTTTTTTTTTTTTTTTTTTTTTTTTTTTTTTTCAAGATTTTTCTCCGATTTCTTATGTGTTTTATGAATTTTTAATGAATAAGTAAATTCGATGATTTGAATAATAGGTATTAAGGTTATATTGCTATGTCCATGTATCACTATCAGACCAATTATAGTATTCTAGAGCATGCTATTGTTGGTATATGTATATTTTTGTGTGTATACCCTATTCTCTAGAATTACACTAGGTGTTGGTGTGGAAACTATGTTATTTCACATCATGCACATGTGTTCATTGTTGAGGACAATATTTTATGGCATTTAGGTGGTCCCTATAACCACACTGACAGCCATGAGAATTGGTTTCATGGATGCAAGATAGTTGTTATAACCCATACAAAACCTTGCAATGGATATAGTTTTTCCCTCATTTTCTTTGATGTTCGACATTTTAATAATATTCATGAATTTGCAAATGAGATAATTTTCATTAAGGCCAATGACATCAATAAATTTGTCTCATGATATCATTGGTTCAATAACAAAGTGTCACAATTATATAGTTTGGGTTTAAAGCTAATTAATTTATGGATTTAAACGATTTTTCTGTAATTTTCTAATGTTTTCATTAAAATTCATGAATATGCAAATTAGATAACTTGTTATACTAACCATATGATAAAAAGGCTATGTATGTGCTTTTGGATGAGACCATGTTTAGTGGTCTAGGATAAGTAACGTCGGAGATATGACCAATCTTGTATGTACACCCCATGCTTGAATATTAAAAAAACGCCCTTGATGACCTTTGACCTCTGTTATTTAAATAAAAGTCATTTTCTGAAGTGCAGACAAGGCAGGAATTGTTTCGGAAAGGCTGATGAACAGTTTCCACCGTATAACTTTGCATTACTATTCCGGCCTTCCTAAAATGATTTCTAGCGCTCTCCTGAAAAAATGATTACTTGTCTAAAGCCAAGACCAATGGACAACCAGCTGATTCGATGTCATTTCGCTACTTGCAACCGACAGTTTAGAGCTCAGTCATCAAAGAACTCACCAACACACATGAACCTTATTCAAGAAATAATGATGGTCTTTCTCCTTAGTGAGAGATGAACGACCTTATAATGCAACCGCTGTACAACCTCTGTAAAGTTGTACCAACAATATTACTTGCGGCTTTGTTTGCTAGAACTAAAATACGTTTTATAAATTTCTGGGTGCCTCTTAGACAGCGACATGGTAGCGGCATGGTATGACACATTTGGTTTACATGGCAAAAGATCCTGAGAGTTTTGAGAATAAGGAGATACTTTGCCTGCCTATAGTTTTAAAGCTGAGGGTGAGGTTATGTCCATGTAAAACCGGTTTAAGCCCGCCTGTAATTTTGTGTTACTGATCGTTCCAATGCGATACTTATGTGGTGGCTCTTTTTATTTTATGTCTTAGTGGTTAAATGTTTGTGCTGTTGGCGCCTTATGTATGTTTTCATATTTTTAGTTAAGTTTGGGTAACTGAGTGGCCACCTATTGGGAAAATAGCTGCTCATTCGGCTTACGATATGTTTTCATGGTATAAGTACCTAATTGTTATTTTAGGTTTTTCCCACCTCGGCTTTTGTAGTGGGAGTCTTTTTTGATTGTGCCTTTTCCTGATCTTTGCCTACTTGTACCTTATAGACATTGTCCACTAGAAATTACCGAATTCAATTAGTGTACTTGTTATCTTCTCTATTTTTTGACAGAAATCAATATGCATAGAGAAACATTTGGACCATCAGATGCATTCTCTTATGTCCAGATGTTGGATATGATTGAAGTAAGGGATTACTCCCGAACGACGCTTTGTTTTAAATAGAGGCTGTGAATTAAGAACAAAGCAATTCGAATTTAATGAAACGAATGAAGCCCAATACCACCCATATCATCTTTGTCTTCCATGTTATACTTAATTTTGGTCATTGTTCAGTTTCATTTATCTATTTATATCTTTTGATTCACCTGTCAGTCACCATTTTGAAATCTGTTTCCATGTTAATAAATAGTACTTGTTGTACGTCAATAGTGACGTTGACGGATTTTAGCCAACGACACGTGAATTTCATTATTTGAATATGGATTTTTTTTCTGTTTGAAGACGGTTTTATCGAAAACGGCTTCAAACAACACCTATGCGCGTAGATATTTATAAAAGAATAATGGTTTTGAGCAATGTCCAGAGACTATTGCTCAGTCATTAACAATGTCATTGGACTGCGACAATCATAAGCAAGAATTCATTAGACTATTAAATGGCATATTTGAAGCAATGATTCTTATGTTAAGTTATCATGACAAAATACACAAATTAGTTGTTCACAGCCTTGTAACTGTAGACAATCTGATCAACGGAAGGAACACCCGGGGTCTTAACGTCGATGATGTCCAGGGTTGGATGCCCATCGCTCCACTTGTCCCCAGACGGACGTAGTCTCAGGTACCTGTCCCCCACCTGGCCGTCTATCACTTTACCCTGTAGGCAAAAAAAGGTGGAAAAAAGTTGGTTAGGATGCCCAAAAGGCGTTAAAGAAAGGTTTGATTAGAGGCAAAACAGAGGGTCGAAATGAAACATATGTAAGTATTTTAGCTAAACTGCCTTGAGCAATTATTGAAAGTAAAATATGACTTGTAATGAGAACTAAACAGGTCAGATTACATCGTATATGACTTTAATCTTAAAAAGCTTTTTTTTTTTTTTTTGGTTGACGTAAGCATGCCAGATTCATGTTTCTTTGTTTGTTCGGGTTTAACGTCGCTTTCAACATTATCTGTCATAGCACGACGGTGTCTGGTTGTGACAGGGAGCTCAATGCTCACTTTTATAGTGCTGCCTCACTGTGGTATCAGATCCCAGACACTTTTACCTGATACCACCTCCAGTCAAATTATACTGACACCGGAGCGATCAGTCATAGCCCTACCCCGAAAACCGAAGTGCCAAGCGGGTAGCAACTAGTACCATTGTTAATGGCTTTTGTATGTCGCGGCCCGGGATCGAACCCGGTACCTCCCGATCTCGGAGCGGACACTCTACCTACTGAGCTACCGAGGCCGGTGCTATGCCAGATTCAGATAAGATATTATTGCATTCAACGGGGATTTGTTTTATGTCGTTTTCGGTTTAATGCAGTTGCATGTTTCGCAAATGCACAGACGTACTTCCATACCGGTTTAATGGTAAACGCTTCGTCGACCATTGAAATGGACTCCTTAACGTTGATCGGATGAACGGAACGGAAGTCCTTTAGGGCAGTGTCCCTGTCTCCAAATTTCATATATCGCCGCATCTTGGTACTCTGCCATAGTGACGGGACCCGCGTTGCTCCTTTTAGTAGTTGATTGACTGCATCCAGTCCTACAAACATGTGCTTAATTTGAACATGTATTGGACCAATGGTACTATCATTTGTTTAAGAAATAGGTCAGCTCTAGCAGTGAATTGTTGAGTAATACTTCACTGTTTGGAGGTCAGTTGTAAAGAAGATCAAATCACGCGAGTGATTTATCTTCTTACAACTGACCGACAAACAGTGAATTATTACTCAACTATTCACGCACTTGAGCTAATCTATTTCGATTCTAACATACAATAAACGGAATAAATGTTGCTGAAACCGTCGATATCGTTCAGCTTTCCGCCATTGCATTGCAGATATCCCGCCAAATATTTGACTGTAATGCTGGTATTTACACAAACATATTACGCTTTTTGTGCGCTAAAACGACGTTTCACCGTCTAACGCTGCTTTGTGGGATAGCTGACGTCACAAAGGCCGCAAAGTAACGTCACGCTTATTCGCCCAGTGAAATTATTGCACAATATAACACGTTTTTTTACCATTGGCTATATAGGCGAGGTGTGTTAGAATATAGAATAAGTTACCTTACTAACTTGAAGTTACTATTCGTTTAAATCAGCGCACAAAGCGATTAACTTTTCAAAATTACTTAAAGTTAAGGTGACAAAATATTGTTCTAATAAGCGCACACTAGGAACGAAAGGAACACATAAACTACTGAAATCACCATGTCAAAATTACCAATTATGATGTCATCTAAGTGTTCCAATTGTTGCACAAAAGTATTTGATCATCTACGTTTAAGTTTTAATGCGGTTAATGCGGTATTGATGTGTAAAATTAATATAAAAGACGAGGAGTATGCGCTTATACGCATGATTTTCCGGAACGACTAGGGTGTGCGCTTATTGGAGCATGTGCGCTAATCAGAACGAATATGGTAATTTCACTTATTACAATAAAAAGTACCAAACAATCCGTTTTTGTTTCTTCTTCATTGGAGAAACTGTTGGATGGATAATGACCTAACAACAGGAAAACATGTCCGTGAAATGTATACCCCCTTGAACCCCAATTTTATATAGCAAAACTGGGGTATGCAGGGGTATACCTATTTTTCTTATTTTTGCTCCAAAACATAGATTGTGTGTACTCGTTAGAACCTCCTCGCCGAGGCGGTTCTAACGTGTACCCACAATCTATGTTTTGAGCAAAAATAAGAAAAAAATATCCATTTTTTTCTGCTGAAATTTTCAATTTTCAAAGCTCAAAAAATCTTTGTATATTGCATGGGCAAGTTTTCGTAATGATACCTTTTATGGTGAGGGATAACGACCTCGATTCCTTTTCGGTGTATCCGCCAAAGACGTCTGAAAACACAAGTGAGTTAGAACACGCTGAATGACAGTAAAACACATTAAATGGCGGTGACAACATGAAACCAGGCAGGCCAAGCGGTTAGTGACGGACTATAACCATTTATTACATTGGTTGACATGGATGGTAAAAAAGTGAAGAAAAGTTACTTTATTTAGAGTAAGTGTCTCGTTTCACTCAGGCAAATCAGCATGGAATTACTTATCTTCTTCCAGCAGGCTTATATCTGTATGTGGTCTGGGCAGCAACATATACATGTATATACTGAAAATCAAAAATCTTGCGCCACCCTATTTTTGTTATTTTCTATGACCAAATAAAACTATTTTTATCACTATCATTATTTTTGGTTAATTCCAATATCAAAACTTTGACTTTGCAGCAACTTCAATAATGTGGATGATAATGCAAAATGTTTGGGGCAAAAAGTGTAAAAATGCATTTTTTGCGAAAATTGATTATCAATTAAAATTTTCAATGAGTTTTCATTGTACATGTGATCTGCATCATGGCAGTAGCAGAAAAGCAATAAAACATTTTGAATTTTAGGAAATTTGGAGTTTTTACAAAATTTTGAAAATTTGCATTTTTGGAAAATTAACCGGTGGTTTTGAGAAATTCCTTTAAACATCAAATAAAACAAATAAAAATGCATTCTTAGGCTATGGCAAGTAAGCACATACCAAATTTGACTGTTTTGAAAAATTTCATACACAGAAGTTTGCTGTACTTCCGGTCTGAATGCAAGAATTTCTAATTTTGATTTTACAGTTACCATTTTCATATTCTTTTATGTGCCATTGTAATAAGCAAGGATAAAACAACATGTCCAAAACAATAAAATGATAGGAACAAAGCAAATTGTCGCAGGAAAGCAGCTTAAAGTTAGTGCTTTATTTGGCGCGCTTTGCCTTTGTTTTAAAACTGTACCAAAATAAAGTACCATCTTTACGTTGCTTTGCTGGGACTGTTTGTTTGGTCCCCCAAAAATAATTGTGTGGGGCAAGTTGTTCAATCTCAAAACAGTACAATGGCATATAGAATAAAAAACAAAAATTACTAAATGATAGTTGTAAAATCAAAATTAAAAATTCCTGCATGCAAACCGGAAGTACAGCAAACGGATATGACTTCTGTTTACAAAATTTATCAAAAGAGTCAAGTGGGGTATGTGCTTACCTGCCATAGCCTAAGAATGCATTTTTGATTGTTTTCTTTGCTGTTTTAAGGAACTTTTCAAGGTCACCGGTTAATTTTCCGAAAATGCGAATTTTCAAAATTTTGTAAAAATTCTAAATTCCCTAAAATTCAAAATGTTTTATTGTTTTTCCGTTACTGCTATGATGCAGATCACATGTACAATGAAAACTCATTGAACATTTTCATTGGTAATCAATTTTCCTCAAAAATGGTAATCAAAGTTTACGCTTTTGCTCCGAAAAGTTTGCATTGTCATCCACATTATTAAATTTGCTGCAAAGTCAAAGATTTGATATTGGAATAAACCAAAAGTAATGTTAGTAATAAAAATAATTCACATAATCATAAAAATAACAAAAACAGGGTGGTGCAAGATTTTTGATTTTCAGTATATATATGAATTGGTAATAATTTAAGTCCATGACCCGGGTAATAATATAATTCAAAAGTAAAAAAAAGCACACTGGAACTTTCTTTTCATTTATTGCTACCGGTTTCGTCCATCTTGGAATTTTCAAGCAATCTTGAATATATATTTCGGCGTAAAAGATCTTTTTCGTCTACTGTTGAAACATACGGATGGGTTTTGATGAAAATTTTGATCGCGTCAAAAAAGGTATACATGTTTGTATTATATTTAATAACACGACTTGACGTATACATGTTTTCGTCGTTTCAGACTTCATTATTATTTACCAATAATTCCATGTTTAACAACGCCCAGAGGATTAAGCTGCAGACAAACTGATACCTGTACCATAAGAATCATATATAGTTGTAGCTTGCTTACTAACCGATACCGAAGCCTCATCATGGACTCTTGTTAATCTGAAATGAAGATAAATAGAGGATATTCAAATGTTTTTGTTAAATAAAGCTTTTATTACATGAGTGAAGTTATTTTTTTTAACTTTTTCATGAGTGGCGAAACCTGATTGATTTTGGTATCAAAATATTTCTTTCGTTCCAGTTAAGAAAATGAATTTATTTTATACTTTACAGTGAAACCCAATGTATATCAAAACTTGATAAAATTGGTATTTTCATTGATATGAAATTTCACTGATATCAAATCTCACTGATATCAAAAGTCACTAGTGACTGATATCAGCCTATATCGTCACTGTAATGACGTCAGATTTTTTGGATTACTTCTGACGTTTCCATTTACTTGACGTCATCAAATGTGTCTCACTTCAGAAATTCAAACGCCTATAACTCCGTTATTTATGAACGAAAACATAAAGTGTGGGTATTCATTTTCTTAGTTAGAACATAAGGAACAATGTGGTACCAAAATTATTCGTGTTTTCTATTTTTTTTTTTTTTTTTTTGTTTTTTTTTTTTTTGTTTTGTTTTGTTTTTTTTTTTTGTTTTTGCATTTTCACCGTCTACCTTGTGCATTGGAAAATGCCTGTGCATTGTATAAAATAAAAAGAAAATTTGCTTTTTTTCGGTGAATACCAAATATATTTCATCTCGTGAGTTGACAACATAATAATTTTCACTCGTGCTGCGCACTCGTGAAAATTCTGATGTTTTCAACTCACTCGATGAAATATATTTGGTATTCACCTCAAAAAAGCAAATATTCTCTATACATACACTTTATGTTTTCGTTCATAAATAAGAAAGCAATTTGAAAGGCTTGAGTGATGTGCAGTATGATAATGAAAAAGGCAGAGTCAATCCAAAAATGTTATATTTTCACATGCGAAAGTATAAAATATAACCTTTTTTCACATGTGAAGATATACGCTTTTCAAATATGTATTATATTTTATGAATATGTTTCTATATTTCATGACATATATATAATAAAAATTACAATCAGTTTGTAGTTGCTCCCCTTCCACAATGTACCGTTTATTCTGTTTCCCAAACTGATATAACTAAATGACGTTTATTGAATGACAATAAGGAGCGCGTTTGTAATATGTTCAGTGAACACATTGACGAAAGGTATATGCATACATTTGGTACGATTCAGATGTGTTGCGTAAACCAGCGGATATGTGCGCTTTAGTGACGTAGCTGTTAAGCTGATCTGCGCCTTTGATTTCGCATATGCAGATTGTTGGTGTTCTGATGCGCCGGCTCATTTTATTTACTTTCATGATTTTAATGCACTTTAGGATACATGTACGTTTAACGGCAACCATTTCTGAAGACATCACTTTCCTGTTTGCTATTAATTTCAAAGTTGCCCTATAAAAATGAAAAGGAAAAAACACCCATACCTGTCGGCAGCATTTCTTTTCTTGCTTTTTTTAAAAATCGTTTTGACGTTGCCCTATTATGTAAAATAAAACCTTGAGGTTTGATTACCCATGGTATAAAACAATTTGCCCGATATATCGAATAACACTCATGAGATTATTACGACTGTATGTAAAGGCCAGTAAAATGTCATTTTGTAAACATGTCGTGGCAAGGAAACTGAAAAGGAGGTTATATACCGATATTAATATATTTCACATTTTCCAAAACAAGCACATGCTTGCTTTGGAAAATTCCCCCAGTAATTTTATATTTCATACCGTTTCAAAACGGTACATCTGTTGGTGTTATGTTTCAGGAAAACATGTCCATGAAACGTATACCCCCTTGAACCCCACTGTTATATAGAAAAACTGAGGTTTGCAGTGGTATACATATTTTTCTAATTTTTGCTCAAAAACATAGATTGTGGGTACTCGTTAGAATCGCTCCGCTTAAACGGTTCTAATGTGTACCCACAATTAATGCTTTGAACATTTTTTCCACTAAAATTTTCAATCTTTACAGCTGAAAAAAAATATGTTTTTTGCATGGGCAAGTTTTCGTAATGTTAAGTCACCTGTTATTAATTTTGGTTAAGCTTCTATTACTCTTTAATGGAATTGAAATTGTATAATTAAAGAACTTAAATGTAAAAAACAAAAACACAATCAAGAGAAACATCAGGAAAACATGTCCGTGCAATGAATACCCCCTTAAAACCCACTTTTATATAGCAAAACTGGGGTATGCAGGGGTAATCCTATTTTTCTTATTTTTGCTCCAAAACATAGATTGTGGGTACTCGTTAGAACCGCCTCAGCGAGGCGGTTCTAACGTGTACCCACAATCTATGTTTTGAGCAAAAATAAGAAAAATATCAACATTTATCTACTGAAAATTTTCATTTTTTACAACTCTAAAAATCTCTGTATATTGCATGGGCATGTTTTCGTAATGTTTCGAAGGGTGGCAAAACTTTTTTATATACAGTATACATGTACAGGGTATTCCCATTCGTGTCGTTTTTCGTTAACACTATTAAGTAAAACAGGAATTGATAAACAATAGTTGTAATTGTTCAAGTTAATTAAAAATCTATATCATATTTTATATATCCTGTGAGTGGAATTCACCTTAAAACAGGAGCTTGATGGTTTTCTGTTTGTGTCAATGAAGGCCAAGACAAACTTCCTACGATGTATTGGTTACCTAAGCTTCACAAAAGACCATACAAAGCTAGATTTATTGCAAATTCTAGCTCTTGTTTCTAAATTATTAACTTCTTGTCTTACTGCTATCAAATCTCATGTTATAAGATACTGTGAGACAGTGTATGAAACTTCAAATAAAAATTGGTTTTGGTCAATAAAAAATTCTGGTGAGGTGCTCTGTAAATTGAAGTGTAGAGGGTTCCGTGCGACAAGCTAGTCCACGTATGTTTTTCTACTCTGTATACAACATTACCAGATAATCTAAAAAAAGAAAAACTTCTGGATTTGATAGAGTGGACCTTCAAAAGAGAATTAAAAAAACTATGGTTCACTTTATTTGGCATGTAATGACAGAAAGGCTTTTTTCACTTCCTCTGACCAAAGTCGGTATACACTTTGGTCATGTCAGAATGTGTGCGATGCCTTGTCCTATCTCCTTGATAATATTTATATTAGATTTGGGACCAAGTTATACAGACAAATTGTTGGAATTCCGATGGGTACAAATTGCGCACCTCTCGTAGCTGATTTATTTTTATACTGCTACGAAAGAGATTTCATGGATTCTCTTAACCATGATAATCAAGCTGATGTTATCGAGGCTTTTAATTCCACATCTAGGTACCTCGATGACCTTTTGAACATTGACAACCATTATTTTGAAGGTATGGTCAATCAAATTTATCCACCTGAACTTCAGTTGAACAAAGCCAATATCTCAGATACAGAAGCCCCCTTTTTAGATCTACATCTTTCTGTTGCAAATGGATATGTTTCTTCTAAAATTTATGATAAGCGCGATGACTTTGATTTTGATATAGTAAATTTTCCTTTTTTGGATGGTGACGTTCCTCGTCGTGCTTCTTATGGTGTTTACATTTCGCAACTTATTAGGTTTGCTAGATAAAAATCAAAACTTAGATCCTTTAAGAGCAGCGAATACATTAATGAGAAAGGGGATGGGCCATACCGCGGTTTCGACTATTGAAGTCTCGTCATGTTACAGACTTCAACGCTCGAAATAAATGTTTAACGGCAAAACTTCTCTAACAGGGCTATCGGTATCATAAACTTCGAAAAACCTTTTCTAAATTTTATCGTAGACACTATGAATTGATTTCCAAATATAATGTTGGGTTAAAGACGCTTTTAAGTGAGGGACTTTCGGAACCGGAATTTTATGGTGACTTAGTTTACAAATTTAAGAAACTTATAGGAATTAATGATTTTTCTTTTCAGTTCAGAAAAATCATAACACGTTACAGACGTATAGGTTATAACTTGAATGTTATGCAACAGTCTGCATGCTAAGTCTTTAACACAATCATGGTTGATAACTATGCTGCCTTCTTTAATTGCACGCCGGTGGGTCGGGTGTCAGACTCTATGATGGCCCCGACTTAAAGCTATTCATTTTAGTTGGTTGGGGCCGGAGCTTCTTGTCTGTTGCTTGGCCCACCGGGATCCAACTGGTGTTTTTCTTTTGCTCCGGAGTTAGTAGGTTATTCGGCGCCCAGGGATCTCCATCGTCGGGCAGCTTACTCAATCTGTGAGTCCTTAAATTTAATTCATCAGGATGTTTATCATGATTTATTTGTTTGTTCTTGATGATTCATTGACTAGTTAGAGATTCACCACGAGGACCGAAGAACTTACTAAATGTTATGAACCACTGCAGAAGCTGAGGGTGAGGTTAGGATCCTGTAAAACCGGTTTAAGCCCGCCAGTAACTTTGTGTTACTGATCGTTCCAAGGCGATACTTCTGTGGTGGTTCTTTTTGTTTTATGTCTTGGTGTTTAATTTTTGTGCTGTTGGCGCCTTATGTTTTCATATTTGTAATTAAGTTAAGGTAACTGAGTGGCCACCTATTGGGAAAATACCTGCTCATTCGGCTTACGATATGTTTCATGGTATACGTGCCTGATTGTTAGTTTGGTTTTTTCCCACCTCGGTTTTTGGAGTGGGAATCTCTTTCTGATTGCGCCTTTTCCTGATCTTTGCCTACTTGTACCTTTTTTTTGGATAGAAAATCAGATTCCAAAATGGCGTTTCAAAACAAACATTGCAAATGTGTGTGTAAATATATTTACTAGGTACTAGTAACTCTAAACAAACTATCTTAAGTTCCACATCCAAATGAAACTGCCCTAGATTCTACATCGACGAACAAGCTTCATATGCGAACTTTCAGTTCAGTTTTACTCAGTTTCCATCAGTTACACAGATCTGATTATTATTAGGTTTATTTACCGTACATTTTCGTCGGTGCAAAGTGAGCATGCCCCAAATTTGGAGCCAAATTTTATATGTTATAGTGTATTGTTTACATGTACATGTACAAGTATATTTGTTTAAGGAAGTTTGTTATTTTGTTTATGTTGACTATGTTTATTTGTTTTCTGTTCATTCAGTTGAATAAGATGTACATGTACTTATAATAATTACATTTTCATATCTCAAATTTGTGTTGTTTTGTGTAAAGGCCTATTAAATTTGTAAAGGCAAACAATAACAACACAGGCAATGTTTCGGTGCTGTATAATTCACAATATTACATTTGTTTAATATTCTGTGTACATTCCATGTGTCAGTTTATCCTTGTAAATAAACCGATCAATATACGGTTGATTGTTGGAATTTCTGAAAGCGCCATTTCTGTTCTCTATCATCTCAAGCACCGGTCGACCATGACTGTAGCCGTCACCTTGTCGCAATAAATGTACCTCCCTGTCCCCAACTGTGCCTTTGTAAACCACACCCTGCAACAGTTATTAGAGTTGGTTTGATTTGGTTAAAGTCACAGTTCATAATTGCTCGGTCATGTCGGGACGGAACCACCGATTCCTGGGTATAAACTAGTAATTATGGAAAGCTTAGGGTGTCTTGTGCAAGAACACTACACGGCGGAGATAGGTATCAAACCCATGACCTTTTGCGTCGGATCCTGTATCTAACGTCACCGCTCTTCCCGAACAGAAATATAGACAATACAAATATTATACTGTTTATAGATAAGAATAATAAAATGCAATAATAGATGGCGATTTACAAATGTACAAATGTACGTCTTAGTGTAGACATGCGAGATGGCATTATACTGTTTATATATAAGAATAATAAAATGCAATAGTAGCTGGCGATTTACAAATGTACAAATGTACGTCTTAGTGTAGACATGCGAGATGACTTCAACCGTTATTTTCTACTACAAAGTGTTACAATGATACTAGTTTTTCTTGCACACCAGATAGAGAAATCCTACGTTTTAACCCATGTGAGAAATTCTTTTCTTACATACCTCTATCATAAAGATAGAAAAATTCCGGTATTTTAGTGGTGGTAGATAAATCGATCTTACACTGCTGGCTTTGTTGCTCATACAAGATAAAAAAAAGCACGCGACTAAATTCGACTCGGGGTGGGGGGGGGGGGGTAACTAAGGGGTAATTGTGGTACGGGTGTGTGGCCCAAATTTCTGAAACCTACCCTAATCATATATCTGGTCATTGAAAAAATAGACCTATTCATATATTTGATTGATCAAAATATTGACCTATTCATATATTGTCCTTTGATGTTTTATACCTATTCATATATTGTCCTTTGATTGTTATACCCATTCATAGACTAATTGCTGCTTTGAAACAAAGTGTAATAGTGTTGCATGACCGAGATTTGCACTTGAAATGAACTACGAGGGGTGTATCATCTACGCAGAGATTCTGAGCTCGATTCTGAGGGCGTATACGAGGCGTATACTGAGGGCTCGTGACTGAGTCTCGTTGCAAATACCAATTTACAGGGTTGCCACTCACTGAAAAGATGGGCCATTGATATACCACACAGGAAATCTAGGGCTATTCATATATTGTTGTGTGAAAAAATGGTTCTATTCATATATTTTTACTTGAAAATTGAACCCTATTCATATATTGGCGAGGCAGAAAAAGGGGGCTATTCGGGCGGCACATACCTACTACGTCATATATAGGTAGTTCCACCTCCCCCCCCCCCGAGAAATTCGATCGTTTCTAGCCCAAAGCAGCTGCATGCAGCAATAATGTTCAACAAAACTAGACTAAATTGGTGTGAATTCATTGTGTATAATCTTGACTCACGCTCGTTTTCAACGAAAAACAAATCAAAATTGCATCTTTTTTGACTTTGACAACGATTTATTAACATTTGACGTCATATCCGTAATAAACACTATGTCATCAGAGTTAAAGCACCAGGTTACTTTACCGGTAATATGAATTTAGGCCTGATCGGGGTATGTAAGAAAAAGAATCCATCAGTGGTGTTCAGTGGAGAAAGGAAAATCTCAACCCTCGTGTCCATCGTTCCAGTGGGAAACTCGGCGAGCCTCGTTTCCCACTGGAACGGATGGACCCTCGGGTTGAGATTTTCCTATCTCCACTGACCACCCATGATGGATTCTATTTATCTCACCCTCGTTATCTCACCCCGGTCGCACCCTGCATTCAAGTGTTCTTTTTTAACATTGGTTGTATAGGACGTCACGTAATTTCGTCGCTAAGCGCACACGTCACGATGACGTCAAAACGTTTTAATTCAAAATGGCGGACGCCGCGATTGTAGCATTTTTCTAGGTAAATAATATAAAAATCAAGCTTCGCCGCATTACGGCGTGCAAGAAAAAGAATCTTACATGAGTGTCAGGTATGGATAGACAAATCTGTCCCTCGGGTCACAGTTTGGCATCACGAGGCGAGCCTTGTGATGCCAAAATGTGACCCGAGGGACAGATTTGTCTATCCATACCTGACACTCATGTAAGATTCTTATAATACCTCAGTCTCTTTATGATCAAGCTGGAATTTGACTTTGGTTATTTCGATATTTTCTGGGTTGATGGAGTAAAAATCTTGTATCGCATCATTTTCATCTCCGATCTTTTCGTATTTCCTAAATTTTCTTGAAGGTGTCCATACTCTCTGTGCTTTAAACAGGAGTCGATTCAACGCATTTAGCCCTGAAAATGTGTAAAAATAGTCAAAATTAAACAAAAAGTACAATTAGTGATGTCGAACATGTACATGGGTCGATGGAAACGTTCTAAACCCGTGACATACATGTGGGTGGTTTACAAAAAAAAATGAAGTATTTTTCAATATTAAAGCTGAACTGATAAGATTTATACATATAAGGTCTCATTTATACCTTAAATGTGTGTTATGAATGTGTCAAACTCCATGCAAAATTTCATTAAAAAAGATGGATCTATACCAGATTTATACAACAATATATACCTAAAAATGTCATAAGTGCAACGTTTTAGCGTGACATTTTGAATATTAAGTCATTTTCAAATGGTCAGAAAACAATTATCTGATTACCTAACAAAACAAAATCTCTAAAAAGTTACAAACAATTAGGTACTTGAGAGTTGCAAATGAAACATGCATGTATTTCGCCTTTGTTGCCTTTTCAGCATTTATAAATAATAACCATACCCCTAAAAATAAACTACAGTAGAAAAAGCTTAGCTGAAACTTGTGAAAGCCAGTGTTAAATCATTGTAAGCCCTACATCTATTGTATGCTCTTACTGATCAAGTCTGATGTATCTGGATCGATTATCAGAGGTTCTTCATTAAAACCATTTCTTATATTTTGAAAAGTAGCTGATCTAATCAGTTAACCATTTTTGTCACAAGTGCAACGTTTTGTATTTCTTGACTGACCATATAAGCCTATCATGTATGACTTGTTATTTTGCTTTATATTTTAGTCTAGCAGGTCAGAAAGAACCCAACAAAAACAACCCTTTGCATACAGCTATGCATATTGGTTTCTAATAATTAACAAAAGTGATGTCACAAGTGCAACGCATATTTACTAGTCTTAAAAATTGAACGCTAATTCCGAACGATACATATTACTTTCATTCTTATAAATTTATATGGCAATCACAGGAAGCATTGTACACTTGTAAGATAAAGTTCATCATTAAATACATTGATCAGTTGAGTGGTTATGGAAACATTTATAAGTGAAGAAAGCAATTTTAGGGTCAAATTTATCAAATAAATGTGTGAAAAAAAAATTTTGAGAGAATTTTATCAAATTAATGGCATAGGGTCTAGTCCCAATATAGGGTCTATCAAACTAAGAACAAATTTGAAACATAAAGTGTGTGTTACAAATGTAGCACTACTTATAAGGTATATCACCAGTTTTGAAAATAAACAACAAAAAGCACAGAAACAAGAAAATCACAAAAATGGTCATTGTCAAAAAGATTTGAATGTTGATTTCTCTTATTTTGATATCCATAGAAAAACAGGAAAAAAAAATTGAAAAGACAAATGCAAATCTCAATTTTGACCTCAAATGGGTCAATGTCACACTTTTACTTCATTGTTTTGAAAATCACCCATGTAGTACATGGTATCCGGACAAAATCCCCCCTGGACAAAATCCCCCCACTCTTTTTTGTTGACGAGGACAGAATCCCCCAGTATATCTTGCAAATAGGACAGAATCCCCCCCCTCTCCCAGACAGAATCTACTTCTATAATTGAGCAATCTTTAATTTAGTTGACTATAATAAGTGGTGATTACAGAAAATTAAATATGAGAATCTGGTTATTTTATTTTTATTATAACTTAGTTTATAACTCAATTATAGAAGTTTGTCTCACCTCATTGGTGCTATTAGCAATAATTATGGCATATTAAGATGCAGCTTTCTTATTTAAATACAAAACCAACAAAATAATTATCCGGTCATTAGCATATAATGAATAAAGGCACCCTCATTTGATGCAAAAATAGTTGACATTTAGTTGTAAATGTTACAATTTGATTATGGAGATTCTGTCTGGGAGGGGGAGGGGGTGATTCTGTCCTATTTACAAGATATACTGGGGGAATTCTGTCCTAGTAAACAAAAAAGAGTGGGGGGGTTGTCCTACACTCGTAGTACATGTTGTAGATGAACTATGGAACGGTACAAGTAGGCAAAGATCAGGAAAAGGCGCAATCAGAAAAAGATTCCCACTCCAAAAACCGAGGTGGGAAAAAACCAAACTAACAATCAGGTACTTATACCATGAAATATATCGTAAGCCGAATGAGCAGCTATTTTCCCAATAGGTGGCCACTCAGTTACCTTAACTTAAAGGTCATATTCAAAGGTTTAGATTTTGTAAAACTGAAGTAGACATTGATGAAAGAAACTGATTGCCAAAAAACTTCACCAAATTATCATGACTGGTTCCGGCGATAGCTTGATTTGTAATTTGGTATTTTATCTCATGAATACTCATAAGTTCCACTATGATGTCATAGAAGCACATAGGAATATTTTGAATATCATTCAAACAAACAACTAAAACAAACAACTTATCATTTGATAAAAAAAAAAAAAAAAAAAAAAAAAAAAAAAAAAAAAAAAAAAAAAAAAAACTCACCATTTTTTCATCTTATTGTTTCAGTTTCAAACTTTTTAATCATCATTTAAGTGAATTACTTTGGTTTTTAATTTTTTCACCACGGGAGACTTCCCTCACATAAATATAATGTTGCTATTCAAACACGGTCCCATATCTTTTGAGCTGATGGGTGTATTTAGGTTTAGTTTTCAATTAACAAGTCCAAAGAACAAATGAGACCAGGAGACAAAGAATAAAAATGTTCTGAAATAACTTTTATATATCCCCTTTAACTAAAGCTATGAAAACACACATAAGGCGCCAATAGCACAAAAAAATTTAAACACCAAGAAATAAAACAAAAAGAACCACCACAGAAGTATCGCCTTGAAACGATCAGTAACACAAAGTTACTGGCGGGCTTAAACCGGTTTTACAGGCGCCTTACCTCACCCTCAGCTTCTGCAGTGGCTCATAACATTTAGTTAGTTCTTCGGTCCTCGTGGTGAATCTCTAACTAGCCAATGAATCATCAAGAACAAACATAATATTTTAATGATGATTTTAATAATGATGTTTGATGAAACTGAGAACAAGTGTCTCGTGCTGGGTTGCATTTTAGCGTGCTGTTGGCGTTGTTGCATGACAGTCCGTTCGGCATATTAAGACGCACGCAATAAGAATTATTTGCAGTTTTAGGAGATGTTTTGAAATCCCCAAAAGAATAATTGGAAGTCCCTTGAACCATCTACTTTCTTCTGAGTTACCAGCGGGTCGTGCTTCGGAAGATAAGCAGCCGATTTAAAACCTGATTTTATCACATACATTCTAAAATATTTCTACACAAAAATCATAGCTGTAGTCTTCCATCCCAACTGGCAAAGTTCTGGTGAGGTGATATGTCTGAAACATGCTTATGAAAACGGACATTGATTCCCGACATGATATTAACCGTGTTCTCTATGAGCGTAACATAATGGTTAAACGTTTCTGCAAATGCTTGAACTTTTGCGAGGTTCGATTTTCGCAAAAAAATGCGACCCAATAGGCTATCACCAACAATCTTAAATAATATGGTGAGATTTGGGTATTTGGGTGTCTCGAGTTATAGTTTCTGAATTTGCGTGACCATCAGAATAAAGTTGACACTAACTATACTCAGTTTTGCCACCACGGATCAGCCTTCAGCGGCTGATCGTGGCGTGTGCCAAAAAGGCAGGCAGATTCGTAACGATAATAAAAATAAAACTGAGATAAGCCACTCCTTGGAAACCAAGTTGTGGCTTCGATCATCATAGCTAGCCTTTTGGATTAAACAATAAATCGAAGACTTGACGAAAACTGTTAAATGGGTTGTAAAAACACCAAACATTGAAATATTGATCCCTGGCCTATTCATCCCCAATCTCCCCTACAAGTATTTATATAATTTTATTTTTTTTATAATGGAAATAATTCATCAAATATAGTTATTTAAAATTCTTTATTTTGACAAAATCGGGATAGATTTACTTGATTCCACTCTTTTATATATTTTTGAAAATAAATTAAGTATTATGGTATGGAAATTACACGCACTAAAGGTACATTTTCTATAACTTTTGAAGAAATAACATTTAAGAGAGAAATGTAAATTCACAAGCATAATTATATTAATTTTTATCAATGACGGGTAAAGATCCCTGGGCGCCGAATAACCTACTAACTCCGGAGCAAAAGAAAAACACCAGATGGACCCCAGTGGGCCAAGCAACAGACAAGAAGCTCCGGCCCCAACCAACTAAAATGAATAGCTTTAAGTCGGGTCCATCATAGAGTCTGACGCCCGACCCACCGGCGTGCAATTAAAGAAGGCAGCATAGTTATCAACCATGATTGGGTTAAAAACTAAGCATGCAGACTGTCGCATAACATTCAAGTTATAACCTATACGTCTGTAACATGTTATGATTTTTCTGAATTGAAAAGAAAAATCATTAATTCCTATAAGTTTCTTAAATTTGTAAACCAAGTCACCATAAAATTCAGGTTCCGAAAGGCCCTCACTTAAAAGCGTCTTTAATCCAACATTATATTTGGAAATTAATTCATAGTGTCTACGATAAAATTTAGAAAAGGTTTTTCGAAATTTATGATACCGATAGCCCTGTTGGAGAAGTTTTGCCGTTAAACATATATTTCGAGCGTTGGAGTCTGTAACATGATTGCAGACTCTAGCAAACGTTTTAAGTTGCGAAATGTATACACCATAAGAAGCACGACGAGGAACGTCACCATCCAAAAAAGGAAAATTTATTATATCAAAATCAAAGTCATCGCGCTTATCATAAATTTTAGAAGAAACAAATCCATTTTCAACAGAAAGATGTAGATCTAAAACGGGGGCTTCGGTATCTGAGATATTGGCTTTGTTCAACTGTAGTTCAGGCGGATAAATTTGATTGACCATACCTTCAAAATAAGGGTTGTCAATGTTCAAAAGGTCATCGAGGTACCTAGATGTAAAATTAAAAGCCTCGATAACATCAGTTTGATTATCATGGTTAAGAGAATCCATGAAATCTCTTTCTTAGCAGTATAGAAATAAATCAGCTACGAGAGGTGCGCAATTTGTACCCATCGGAATTCCAACAATTTGTCTGTATAAATTGGTCCCAAATCTAATATAAATATTATCAAGGAGATAGGACAAGGCGCCGCACACATTCTGACATGACCAAAGTGTATACCGACTTTGGTCAGAGGAAGTGAAAAAAGCCTTTCTGTCATTACATGCCAAATAAAAAGAACCCATAGTTTTTAATGCCCTTTTGAAGACCCACTCTATCAAATCCAGAAGTTTTTTTCTTTTATTAAATTATGTGGTAATGTTGTATACAGAGTAGAAAAATCATATGTGGACAAGCTTGTCGGAAACTTATTTGAAAATTCGATTTATCTACAGTTTATTTTTATCATGATTATGTTAAGCGAAATTCGATTTATCTACAGTTTATTTTTATCATGATTATGTTAAGCGAAATTCGATTTATCTAAAGTTTATTTTTTATCATTATTATGTTAAGCGAAATTCGATTTATCTACAGTTTATTTTTATCATGATTATGTTAAGCGAAATTCGATTTATCTAAAGTTTATTTTTTATCATTATTATGTTAAGCGAAATTCGATTTATCTACAGTTTATTTTTATCATGATTATGTTAAGCGAAATTCGATTTATCTACAGTTTATTTTTATCATGATTATGTTAAGCGAAATTCGATTTATCTACAGTTTATTTTTATCATGATTATGTTAAGCGAAATTCGATTTATCTAAAGTTTATTTTTTATCATTATTATGTTAAGCGAAATTCGATTTATCTACAGTTTATTTTTTATCATTATTAAGCCGAGGCGGTTCTCACTTGTACCCACGATCTATGTTTTGAGCAAAAATAAGAAAATTGTCATTTTTTTTTCCCAATGAAATTTTCATTTTTTTACAGCAGAAAAAATCTCTGTATATTCCATGGGCAAGTTTTAGTAATCTCAATATGGCGCTGCCAATGCGCTACGTAATAAAGGTAAATGGACCACAATTTATTAGAAACATAAAGATCCGTGGGCACAGTATGTCAAATGTTGATTGCCATCAGGATAACATTTCCGTGAAACATATACCCCTTATACCCCACTTTTATATAGCAAAACTGGAGTATACAGGGTTATACCTATTTTTCTTATTCACGGAAAGTTTTAAACTTTTGCATCTGTAAAACATCTGTATATCACACGGACGTGTTTTCGTAATGAATCTGAATATGATACAATTCATTTCTGAGCAAATTAGTGCGTTGATTGAATTATACTGGATCCTTACAAAGTTTATATTATGCAAAAATATTCATGCTCAAATATGTGCTGTACTCAACCTAGACATTCGCAAAACGTGGGAACAGGTTCAATCACGAACCATTCGTGTCATTCATAAAAGATTGTAGAGATTCTTTATAGTTCTCTTTAGTATATCATTTTCGTTGACATTTATTCATGCGTATAAAGTCAAATTTAGCTGCTCTGTGGCTACTGATGGTATCTTGTCTATGGGGATGTAGTAATATTATGACTTACCTCGTGAGAAAAGAAAAGGGTTCAAAGGATAAGACGCTCGCTTCTCTCGTTGACCTTCATAGACCAGCTTATCTGGAACCAAACGTAATACCCGATGAACAATTGTAATAAACTATAACAACATGTGCACCAAGCTCGAAACCTATCGAAACTTGTTATAATATTCTTTTAACAAGATAAAAAATTTCCATTAAGTTTTCCTGATGACAACGGTGTTCTACATTCATGCATCACGAAAACGTCCGTGCCATGTCTGTCCCTTATACCCAACTTTTATATATTGTATAACTGGGCTATGCAGGGGTATACCTATTTTCTAAACAGATTGTGGGTCGAAGCGGTTCTAACGTGTACCAAAAATAAATCGGTTTTGAGCTAAAATATAAAAACGTTTTTTTTTTTTTTTTTTTTTTTTTTTTTTTTTTTTTTTTTTTTTTTTTTTCTAAATATATTGGATTAATTACAGAGAATAACTTCGAATATGGATTTACTATATATTTACACAATGTTTCAGCCTCATGGCCTTTTTCAAGATTAATGAAAACAATTTAACAGGAAATGACGTCAACGCCACATGACGTCAATTTCTTTCCAATGAAATTTTCAATTTTTACAGCTGAAAAAATCTGTGTATATTGCATTGACAAGTTTTTGTAATGACATTTATATATAGTACACTGACTTACCGAGATGGTGTGACCATGAAATGGATCCATAGACCCGTTCTAGACTGACTGTTACCAGAATACAGATAAAAAGCTTCGGTAGTTTGAAAGACATCGGATCGGTGAAAAGGAACAATTTTATACGATAAACGAGTTTGAATTGCCCTTTTAATCGAGATAAATTGATGCAGTGTACATGTAACTTGAAACTCGGTGAATGTAATAGAAGCCAGCAGGACTTTATACACTGAAATTCAAATGAAACTATTTATACCTTTTAAAAATACCCAAATAGCTAGCTACTGTCCGTTCTAAAGCGGATATTTTGATGCGATGCTTATCTCAGGAAAACATGTCCGTGTGCATGCAGTATGATATCAAGCATTACCAAGTAATCAACGGAACAAATTGCACAACAGTTAAATGGGGACGATTACACTTATTCAGGTCCAACATGATTTCGATAAAAACAACAAAAGCCAGATGGTTGGCTTTCATTTGCACGCGATAATAGCGTCATTTTAACGTTTCTCAGGAAAACTTTTAGTGTAATATTTAAACTAATACGAAAGATTTCGAACAAAATAATGACACGGGTCTACGGTAAATTACCATAACTGTTGGTATCGTAATCGAATGCCTTTTTATTAAGGTCGTTAGAGATGGTTTGTTATCACAAAAACACTTTGTGTGGCCGCTCTAACATTTTCCACAGAAAAAGGCGTCTGATGCTACATGTTTAGTAAACGATTTAGGGATTAAAACTTTATGTACTCGTAAATATTGTTGAAGATGTTAAACACCTTACGAAAACACGCCCATGTACATGTAATATACAGATTTTTCTTAAGTTTTAAAACTTGAAAATTTTCGATATAATTGTTTTTATATTTTTCTCGTTTTTGCTCAAAACGTAGATTGTGGTACGCGAGTACCCATAATCTATGTTTTACTTTCAGCTATATGTATATTTCATTATTTTGTAAACAAACCTCAAAGCAATTTTGTATGTCTTGTGAAGTATTTCCCAGTTATTTCCCACTCTCACAATTTTAAGAGAATTTCCCATCCTAAGAAATACCGAGATTCGCCATATGGGCATTCCCGGCTGGTACATACTTTGCCAACCCTGCTATTTTCTATATGATTCTATATTAAATTCAAAGATTTTGTCATTTTTAAGAAGTCTCTGCTTGAGTTACACGAAACATTATACATGTATATGTCTAAATACAATAGAAACTTGTTTTTCGACTGCAATAAACTTCATTTCAGTGCCTGGAACTTGAGATTTTATTTTTTTTTATAGAATTCTTGGGCAATCTCACAACAGAAATCTTCCGAGATCCTTTGAACATTCGATAAAAACATCATCTATTAAGTTATTATTGTTCCACGGCATCGTAGGAGAATTCAAATTGTTTCTGAAAGGTATCGGGTACATTACATTTTATGATAACCTTAATTATTATGCCCGTGCTCTATTCAAATGATTTACCCTTATTTGGAGTTTACATGATTATTTTAAGACAGTTAATGGAACCATAATAGCTCCTTACAACAAAGAGGAAGAAGTTGGCACAGTGGGCTTCTCTGCATAGATAGCTTCAGTGAGATGATTGTTGGGGTCTACACATTCAGTTCATTCCGTTGAGACAAGCAACGGAACGAAATTCGACGTCGTGTTTGAATTCAGTCTTGTTGGTGAGGATGTGGTCCAAACTTTGATAATATGAAAGAGTTGGTGTGTGCCGTGTGGCAGCCCTAAAACATCTCCCCGTACATCATCAATAGTATATATTATATTTTCCTTTTGGTTATTTTTAGATCAGTGTTCTCAGAATACCCTATTCTGAGAAATCAGAACATTATGATGGGCTTTGATAATTTTTCTAATCAAGAGTTTATATATTTGGCCCCATTTGGATAATACTAGTCTTTGTATCAACAACCTTATGGAAAGTTGCAGATTTGCAGTAATTATACTTGGCTCCATGTTGCCAAATCTAAAGGGTCACTCGGGAGGCTTAAGTAACCGAAACCTTTCTCATTAAATTTATTTGTGGTTTTTATTTGCTATTACTGCAGCTGGTGTTGTGCCGTGTGGCGGCCATAAAACGTCTCCTCGTACATCATCCATGTTGCAGATTATATTTTCCTATTGATCCTTTGAGATCAGCGAGGGTTTTCTAAAATATGTAAATTATGGTCGGTTTAAATATATTTTCTCATCAAGATTTTATATATTTGGCCCTTTTTGGATAATACTAGTCTTTGTATCGACAACCCTGTTGAAGATGCAAAATTGCAGTATAGTTGGCTCCATATCGCCAAATCTAAAGGGTCTCTGACGAGGCTTAAGATGATACGGCCCATCCCATTTCTCATTAATGTGTTCGCTACTCTTGAGAAATCTCTGTTTTGGTTTTTATTTGCTATTACTGAAGTTTTCTGATCATCACCTCAGGTGCAGCCGGTGTTGTGCCGCGTGGCGACCCTAAAACGTTTCCACGTACATCATCCATATTGCAGATTATATTTTACTTTCGGTCCTTTGAGATCAGCGAGGGTATTCTGAGAAATAAAAAAATTCTAATAAAGATTTGATATATTCGACCCTCTTTGGATAATACTAGCCCCTGTTGAACGTAGCAAAATTACAGTAATTCTATTTGGTTCCATCTTGTCAAATCTAAAGGGTCACTGGCGAGGCTTAAGTAGCCGAAACCATGGTATGGCCCATCCCATTTCTCATTAATATGCATCAGGAAAACATGTCCGTGCAATGTATACCCCCTTGAACCCCACTTTTATATAGTAAAACTGGGGTTTGCAGGGGTATACCTATTTTTCTTATTTTTGCTCCAAAACATAGATTGTGGGTACTCGTTAGAACCGCCTCCGCGAGGCGGTTCTAACGTGTACCCACAATCTATGTTTTGAGCAAAAATAAGAAAAATATCAAAATTTTTCAGGTGAAAATTTTCAATTTTTAAAGCTAATAAAATCTCTGTTTATTGCATGGGCAAGTTTTCGTAATGGTTCGCTGTTCTTTAGGGACCCCTGTTTTTGTTTTTATTTATACCATTGTAACAGTTATAACACAAAGTTAATGCAAAAAGATGCATTTAATGCATCTTTCTGCATTAACTTTGTGATATTATTGATTAAATGACACGTTATGGTCAGGGTGTTGGACTTTCTTTTTATTTTTTTGCATATGAATGTATTAAATACTCCCCCATCGGAAAACGCAATAATATTCCTTCACTACCGGATAAGTTTTTGAGCTATAGACAATCCATTGAACACAATGGGGGGAAAGGGTAATATTTGTCGGATTTTGCACATAAAAAGGTACAAGTAGGCAATGATCAGGAAAAGGCGCAATCAGAAAAAGATTCCCACTCCAAAAACCGAGGTGGGAAAAAACCAAACTAACAATCAGGTACTCATACCATGAAACATATTGTAAGCCGAATGAGCAGCTATTTTCCCAATAGGTGGCCACTCAGTTACCTTAACTAAACTAAAAATATGAAAACATACATGAGGCGCCAACAGCACAAAAAAATTTTTATACACCAAGACATAAAACAAAAAGAACCACCACAGACTTGGAACGATCAGTAACACAAAGTTACTGGCGGGCTTAAACCGGTTTTACATGGCCATAACCTCACCCTCAGCTTCTGCAGTGGTTCATAACATTTAGTTAGTTATTCGGTCCTCGTGGTGAATCTCTAACTAGTCAATGAATCATCATCATAAGCATATTTTTCTCCTAATTTCCTCGCTATTTAAAAAGAAAAAAAAAACCTGATATTATCTGCGTGGATCATTTTGCAACAGGTTGCTTGAAAATTTATATCACAATGCTCTGTAAAATGGCCTGCAAAATATTCCCAAAACATATTACGACTTCAGCATGCATTGATTTACTAGAAAGGAAGCATGTCGTAGCAAACAACAAATGGCAGTTTTGTCGCGGCCAATCAGATTTTGTATTTTTGGATATGTTAATAATGCATTATTTTAAAAATAAGCCATGTTTCTTGATGCTGAATTTTGTACACTATACGCTATGTCAGAAAACAATTGACACCATGTCAAGGAAGAGTCATCATCATCAGGTTGTGATTCGAAGTGGACGTGTTTTGTCTCGGTGGTTGAAATTATGGACAAAATGTAGTATTGATACGGATTTGAAAGACAATTTCTTGTGCAGAAGTTCCTATTAACATTCTCTTTCTATCGGACGGATTCATATATCTCTTTGGAATATATAAGGATGATATTTGTGAGATTTTTATTTCATCCATAACATTTTGATATCGACATTTTATGTACGCCATTGTTCATTCCTATTGTTCGCCATACTAACACTGCCCTGTGGCCATTTCTATTATACTGTGAACAATATAAGACCTGGGCGGTGTGAACGACGGCCAGAAAATCTACGGAAGGTCATGCGTGTCATTATCTAACGAAAAGCGAAATGGGTGAAAGTCCCAACCAAACGTTTAGAAAGACCGCATTCTACGGTGACGCATATGTGCCAACGTACTCCCCAATAACACTTATGACACATGCAGACCGCGAACACACGAATGCCATTGGCGATGGCGAGAATAATGATCTGATGCTGATAGGAGCTGAAGGCGGTCGGCAAAGTCCGGGCGCTCAACATGATAACAGCTTCGACATCCACGATGAAAACGGAGATATGAGCGGGTTCGATCAAACCTTGTATGAAAACGGCTTACTGCATTCGCAAGTAAAGATCGAGGACAATGGTGTGTGTGATTCTCAACCACCGCCAAATCAGGAGTTTATTACGCATATTGACACACTGTACGACGACTGTCCACTCGAAACATATATTGAGCGATTACTTTCATATACCACGGAAAAAGAGGGAATTCTCAGTTGGTATAGGATGATACTGATAAGCAGACTACGTGGTCATAGTGACAATCCGCTATTTCAAGCCGCCCCTGTAACAAGGAAAAGCACACACAGAAGCAGTTCGTCATATAAGTATGCCAAAGACTGCTACCGCTTACTATCATTTATGAGTGGCGATATGACTTCGCCAGTTGACGATATATTTTCAAGTCGCGCACCAAAACCGTCACAATCGGAACAACGTGAACAATGTCAAGATCAGGGCGCTAGTAATCGGGTGGAAACAACGACACTGAAGCAACTTGTTCAAAGTCTTCGGCTTGAAATCGCTGAAATAAAATCTTCATGCACTGAAAACATCAAAACGATGCAGACAAAAATATCTGTGCTTGAAAAAGAGAATAAATCATTAAAAGAATCGCTGTTACGAATTGATAATGAATATCAAAATAAAGTCACGATACATGATTCTAAAATAAGGCAGATCTCAGCATCTATTAAAGACTTAGAAAATATCAATCCATTTGAAGTAAATACAAAGTTGGACTCACTTGAAGCAAGCCAACGACGTATTGAAAGCTCGGTTAATAGGCTAAAGGTGGCTAGTTCTAAGCAAAGTCTCACGGAAAGGGTGACCAAAAACGGTAACCCCTCTACCCTTCCGTCGTCGTCACTAAACTCCAGCTCTCCGGGACAAAACGAGACTATAAATGTGCGCGAAGAAGCTAAGCAGCCTTGCAACATTACGTCAGTTTCATCGAGAATGTCGCCAACGCAAACTTCAACGTCATCGGGTGTACATGTAATTGGCGACGGTAACCGTCGCACCGAACAACGTGTTACGCCAGCTATACATAATAACAACAGCTGGCCATGGGAGGAGGTTGTACCATCGTTTCTAAGACGTCAGGGAACATCTACAGACGCATCACGTGACGGTACGAGTACTAGCTGTCGCGTGAGCGGCAATTTCACTACAACAGCCGACGCAAGAATGCTGAACACTTCGAGTACTTCCAGTGCAAATACAGTACCGCCGCCTGTAAATCATGCGACAAAGGTCACCTATCAAACACAAAACGGCATATCTAGTACACATGCAACAATTAATAACAATGAGTGCCAAGTTCCGGAAGTGGCTCCTTCTGATCCCATACATGTCATACCACGTAACTCAGTAGGCTATTCCCAACAGGGACCTATAACGTATAACCCCTCACAGCAATTCATGCCAACTATGTATGGCTACCCTTTCCGTATGCCGTACGGCGCTAATGTAAGCCAAAACTTGCAAAACGCTCCATTGCCTAGTCAATTTCAAGCTGGGATCCAGCAGGTGCCACATCCGTTATTTATGCAGGCTTCTACGCAGCAGTTACTCCAGAATCAATGTGGAGACTTTAATAACAAAGTGACAGTAAATAATGCAAATGCATGCACCGACGGAGACCGTCCATTAAATCACTCTCCTAGTGGCCAAAGCTCTCATAGAGAAACTATGACTGTCACAAACTTACCTGAAAGCGGATCTGATCAGAACCAGCAACAGTCTGAGACACAAGAATCGGACGATGTCTTCATCGGTGCATACAGAAAACGGTATATAAAGTACTTTGTTAGCAATATTGATGAGCGATCCACAAGAAACGGTATACTTTCGCATTTCAAAGACAATGGGGTTATAATTAGTGATCTAAGCTTGCACAAAAGCAAAAGTGGTAACTGCTACGCCAAGGTGACTATAGAGCGTAAATATAAAGAGGCAATTGAGTCGAACGACTTTGACTGGCCTGCGGGAGTATACTGCAACTATTGGAAGACAAATACGAATTCTAGTAATAGACGCTCGAGGCAAACAGAGCGCCATAATAGAAAATAATTTTTCACTCAGCAGTTTTCGCGTCACACAAGCCTTCCTATACGTGCAGGTATCCAGTATACCAGGAAAAGTTTATATTGCTAAGTTTTATCATTATGGGTCTTTGCATAGCTACATGGAACGTAAGGGGTGTCATGTCTTCCGCTCTGAGTTTACACGATTTGCTTGAACAAACAAACTGTGATGTAGCACTTATCAGTGAACATAAGTTATTGCCACACAGCTTAGGTTTTATGAATAGTATCAATGATAATTATATAAGTCATAGCTGTTGTGATAAGACGCTGGACTCTTACTCAATGCTTCGCTGTGGTAAAGGCGGGGTATCTATAATGTATAAAAAGACATTAGCATCGAGAATTGAATTGATCAATACCGACAGTGATAGATTAATAGGCATACGATTACTAGGGCTCACCGCAAAACCTTTCTTTATATTTTCTGTATACATGCCCTCTAATAACTGTATAAATGATTACAGAGATCAGCTTAATCTTATTCAGGCAACATATACTTATTACTCCGAGATGGGTCATGTCATTCTGGGTGGAGACTGGAACGCCAGCTTACTTGATGAAGAACACATAAATGTCAGTAAATCAACGGACCTTAGGCAATTTGTTCGCATTAATAACGTATACCCGGTTAATACCATTGCGACATGCTCTGGACCTAGTTATACTTACATGCCTGTAAAATCAATGATTGATTATATTTTCATGGACGAAATTACACTTCACTTAGTGTCAAGTTGCTGTATTCTCGAGGAGGGGTCGTGCTCATCAACCTCTGATCATCTGCCGATTGTGTGTACACTACGACCGGGTAACCCTGGCATCCCAAAGCCGGGCATATGCTCGAAGAACAAATGGATTGCATGGAATAAAGCTAGCCCGGAGAACTTAAAAAACTATGAAAATAAGTTAGCACATCTCCTTCTTAGCCTACAAAACTGGGCCTTGCGCAATGCAAGTGACATTCATTTATTCGAAAAAGAAATCGTTAAATGTATTCACCAAGCAGCGAAAGATGCTTTACCATTCTCATCTCCGAATTCGCATACCAAACCGTATTGGAACGAAAACATAAAACAATTGCATAAAATTGAACGGCATGAGAGAATAGAGTGGATACAAGCGGGAAGGCCTCGTGAACGTAACCATCCCAACTATGTGAAATACAAAAACGCCAAGGAACTATTTAGAATCGCACAACGAACTGCTAGTGAAGAATACATGAATAAAAGTATACATGAGATACAAACTGCGGCTGAATGTGATATACGGTTATTTTGGAAGCTGGTGAAAAGGTCGAAAAGTTCTTATAACGTGTCAAATATTCAGTTAGTCCAAAATGAACAAGTTTTGTCATCACAAGACGAAGTTTTGAATGCATTTGAAGTATTCTATAAGGACATTTGTTCAGTAAAACAAAACTCGAATTATGATGAAAATTTTCGCCAAATGACAGAATCTAAATTCGAAAACCTGAAAGCGACAACTTCCCATCATTATGAGCAAATAACTGATTCAGAAATTACGGATGATGAGCTTAACAGTATTATTTCTAGTCTTAAGTCAATGAAAGCTCCTGGCTGGGATGGTGTTCAGAACGAGCACGTTATATATGGAGGAATCGCCTTAAAACGTGTTATGCTAAAACTATTTAACAGCATACTGTTACTTGAAGCTGTGCCAGACTCCTGGAAAAAAGGTCTGATCATTCCAATTTATAAAGGTCATCGTAAAAATCGTTCTGACATTAATAGCTACCGACCTGTGACTTTACTCAATACGTTTTATAAAATGTACGAACGGATACTGCAAAATAGAATTCATAACTTTCTTAGACTAAACGATATTCGATTTCCGAATCCTCAACAGCAAGGGTTTCAAAAGAAACTTAGTTGTGTTAGTACTGTGTTCAGCTTACAAGAGACGATACAATACAATATAGACCAGGGTAGTTGTACTTACGTTGCCTTCCTGGATATAAAGAAGGCTTTTGATACCGTATGGCACCATGCCATGCTTGTGAAATTATATGAGCTAGGAATATGTGGAAAAGCATGGCGAATTATATGCTTGTTTTACGAAAATATGTTAAGCGCCGTATCAATAAACAGACAGCAGTCGAACTGGTTTCATGTGGAACAAGGAGTAAGGCAAGGAGGCGTTTTGTCAACGTTCTTATATTTAGTCTACAACGACGACTTATTAACTGAACTCGAGAAAAGTAACAAAGGGTGCAAAATTGGATCCATTGATTGCTGTTGCCCAACTTATGTGGATGACGGCGTTCTTGTGGCTAATTCACTTCGTAACTTACAAATTCTTGTGAATATCGCATATGCTCATTCTTGTAAATATCATTATGAGTTTCATGCAGACAAGTCGTGTGTCGTCATATTTGGAAAAAATACAAGAACGATTCAACAAACAATATCCGTGTACCTTGGCAGGAAGCTTATCCCGCAAAGTAGCGCGACTGTACATCTAGGCATAAAGCAGGAAGCAAATCGCTCCTTATCATCACGAGTTAGGGACGCGTGTGCGAAGGGAACATCCTCATTGTTCAGTATGGCAGATATTGGCGTACGCCCTTGTGGGCTTAATCCAAAAACTTCCATTGATCTTTACAGGAAAGTCGTTATGCCCACTGTATTATACGGCTGTGAAGTCTGGAATAAATTGAAAACATGTGATGTATATGAAATAAATAAATTCCAGAGAATGGCAGTTAAAAAGATACAAGGATTTCATAAGTATGTGCGTACAGACATGTGCGAATCCATGGTTGGCGCAATTAGTCTTTCATTTGAAGTAGAAAGAAGAAAATTATTATTCTTAGGAACTCTATGTGGACTATCTCATTATTCAGTTCCAAATAGACTACTTCACTTTAAACTTTACATGTTCCTTGACCATGGTATTGACTCTGGATTTGTTTCCGACATAATGGCTATATTATCCAAATATAATCTTGAAAATCATCTACACCAATACCTGCATACCTTACAATTTCCAGGAAAGTTTTCATGGAAACGTATTGTAAATAGTGCAATAAGACAATATGAAAGTAGACAATGGCTCAGTAGACTAGACCGAGATCCGGACTTTACGCGATTTAGACGGCTACATACGTCAATAGCGCCTGCCTCTATTTACAACATGGACGCAATGATAAAAGACAGACGCTTAACTGCAACCGTAGCAAAACTATGGGTAATGAAGCCAACGCTCATTCGTGAATGTCATTTGTGCGGTTCGTTCAGACCGGATATTTTATCTCATTTATTAGCAGACTGTCAAGCCACTAGGGGACAGGTGTTTCTGTTCATCAACTATATTGCGGTTAGATTCGGCTACGATATAGCACACGAATTATCGTCCAGTCCTATATCGGACCTTCTTGTGAAACTCTTAGGGCTGTCATTCACAACAGTAATTCACCAGGATGACATGGTCCATCTAGGAGTTGCTTGTTTCCGTTTTCTAAAACAGCTAACACATGGTCTTTCACTATACTAAAAGATAGACTGAAGTTTTGATGCCCTGATTGGGTAGTAGTTTACTGCGAAGTGCAGTACTTCTGATTTGCTAAACATATTTTTGAACACTTTCTGAAATATGTAAATGTATTTTCATTAACTGTTTTGTTTGTCATTTGTATGTTGCACACATGTTTGTATTATATTCAAATTGTATTATTATCATGTAAATCTCCTTAGGAGGAAATAAAGTTGATGATGATGTGTAGCGAAAACAAAGGCGCTTCGCAGTAACTGCGCCTTTGGTTTCGCATATACATATTGTTTTGTTTTTCCATAAAGCGGCTCAATTACTTTTTGTGCTCGCAACCTTTCGGAAAACATATGGTATGCTATTTTATTGTAATACGTGGTGAGTGAAATCTAATTTGCTTTTTCAAGCTATCAGATTTGTTAATATTTTTGGTGGAAATTATTGTCTCCGAAGCTATATTATCGAAAGAATTATATATCCTAGTATATATATGGGTATAAAAACACAACATATAAGTGAGGGGTGCAAAAACACGGGTAAAATATAGGGAAATGTACATTTGATATTCAAACTACGTGCTCAACTCATATAAGCCTGGCGTCCCTTTTGTGGGACATAGGCAGACAATATAGCCCCAGATCTGACGCCACAGAGCGCGGCGTCCCATCTGGGGCTATTCTGTTTGCACAAAAATAATTCATCGAAAAATGAGATAAAAAATAAAAATCACTCCTAACACCACTAAAATGAAAGTGGACTCACCCAACTGATAACGATGGGAGAACCCATTCGTCAAATATGGAATAAAGGTATCACCTTCGTATAGCTCTGTCATTAATATACCCCAAACTGAGGTTGACTAGCATGTATATGTAAACTTAAGATGACATTGTAACTCTATCCTACTACTATGCCTTTGATGACTGTTCCACAAATGTAATATTATGTGCATGTATCTTGTTAATTTTATAGTGGTTATAATTTTCAATAAAAAGATTTAATTGGTGGACCCATAGATACATAATTCGGACCAGTAAGTATTATATTATGCTGGGTCTGATTTTGAAACTTAATTACCCTTTTGCATCTCTCAACCTTTTGTGTTAAAAGTTTATCAAACGGCATATCAAATAAAAGCAACGACCAAGAAATGGCTATAGATCGAAAGTCTCACTCCAAAAGCCGATGTGGGAAAACTAAATTGACAATCAGATGATAATAAGGAAGAGAACATTTCGTAAACCGAGTGTGCAGCTATTCCCCAATAGAGGGTCACTAAGCTGTCCGGACTTAATTTACAAACGTTCATAAGATGTGCAAACGGTATATGAGCCTGTGCGTGAGAAAACCAACAATTTGGTGTCCAACCAGGTCCTAATCAAACCGGGCTGTACAGTCTAAGAAGATGGTTAGAGGCTGGAAACTTTGGATTTAGAAAGTAGAGGAATTGTACTATCCGTGTAGCGAACACAAAGGCGCTGATCAGCTTCGAAATAAATGCGAAGCTGATCTACGTCTTTGTTTTCACCTATGCAGATTGTTGATTGTCCTATGCGGTAGCTCATATATAAAATTCAACAAGACATAAAACAGTTGGAACCACAATAGGAATATTTAATCGGAACGGTCAGTAAAGTACCATTACTAGGCTGTATTCTCAACCTACACTCGAGGCATTCTCCACTCAAACTCATTTAGATAATCTGATCAATCATTCATGTGAGCGCATAACTGTTCGATTGGTATGCACATGTCCCACTCAAAGTCGAACTAAACTCGAATTTCAAGTAAACGTTGACACCTCAATCCATCGCTACTCGAAAA
The DNA here is from genome assembly GCA_964017185.1 of Rugalucina vietnamica. Classification (NCBI taxonomy): domain Eukaryota; kingdom Metazoa; phylum Mollusca; class Bivalvia; order Lucinida; family Lucinidae; genus Rugalucina; species Rugalucina vietnamica. The sequence goes on from OZ024874.1 coordinate 16,497,175, forward strand.
TTTGTGGATCCTTATTTCTCCACATTTTCTGCGAAAAGGACCAATAATAGCAGTTTACATACATCGCCTGGACGAAGCTTCATGCTTCGGACAAATCGTACATTATTCCAGAAAATATTTCGACTTTCTCAGGGCATGCCATATACGGCTATTTTGAACATGAAAAGCATGCAATGATCCATTCCTTTTAAGTGGGTGATCAACATTGTGCAACAAGATGCAGACCGGTTTGTGCTAGATATCGCTGTCACAGACTCACCCCTTCCATCCCTCTACACCCACACACATGCACGCCCATCCACCCTCGCACCCACCCACCCACTCACACAGAGAGAGAGAGAGAGAGAGAGAGAGAGAGAGAGAGAGAGAGAGAGAGAGAGAGAGAATAAGAGAGAGAGAGAGAGAGAGAGAGAGAGAAAGAGAAAATAATCAAGCAAACAAACAAACAATTAAGAAGGAATGAGTATCAGCAAACACGATACCATGTGTGCACATCGAATATAACAACTTACCGCAAGATGCGGCGTCTAGTAAGAGTCTTTACTGCTAATTTGATGTTACATAGAATAAATAACATCAAATGTCCAAAAGATTTCATATTTCTCTGTATTATAAAGAAAATCAAACACTCCAGTGAGTTAGGGTCGTTTGACTGTTGCACTAAGCTGAGCTTTCGATTTTCAAGGTTTGAAATACGACGTCCTGGCATGTACATAAGTGTTTGTTTCTAAACTGTTTAAAACTATTACTATTTATTGCTTTTATTGTAGACAATATGAAATACGTTCATGAATTCGGAATTGTCATCCTCTGTATGGCAATAGTTCAACTTGAAGCAGTTAGCAACCCCAGACGTAAAATAAAAGTAACTTCGCAAGAAATAAGAGGTAAAAACACTTTATTTGAATCTTTCGGGCCAGGTGGAAATTGTGCTTGGTTAATGTCATGAAAACATTACAAAGTAAAACATACACTTGCAATCAATGACCTGGGCTCGGCACAATCAGACCATATTCCCGCATTAAAATCCAAGATGGTAAAACCAACTTATAAATAAATACAGATACAAAAACACATGAGCCGCATCGTGAGAAAACCGACTTTTTGCCTACGCGAAAACAAGGGTGCAGATCAGCTCAGTAACTGCGAAGCTGATCAGCGCATTTGTTTTCGGTACACGAATAGTACAATCTCTCTTCTTCTTATATCCGAAATTTCAAGCGTCTAGCCTGTTTTTGTGACTGTACAGGTTGGTTTGTGTCAGACCTGGTCAGAAATGATTAAACAAATAGAAAAAATACCGAAATTAAGACAGGGTAACTATAACTTTTTAAGGTAATTGACAAAAATATCGCTAAGGTGCAAACGGATACATTTTCTATTATTTTATATAATTTTCAGAAGTGTGACATAAACAGAAATTAGTCTTTATGCCTATAAGATAAAAAAAAAATCATAAAGTTATATTATAATTTTGCTTCGTTTGTGTTCGGACTTTTCCGTAGATTTTGCGAAAATCCTCGGCGTACCTGTCATTACCTGTGATACCTGATATTGTAACTTTTTAGTTTGCGGGGCACTTTGGGTGTATATAGACTAAGATAGAGTAGTTTAATACTGACTTTAAATAAATAAATAATTAAATAAATAAAGTGCAGGAAAAAAACATTGAAATATATACATGTTCGTTGTCCGAAAATAAAATAATTCCATAAATGAAATGCGCATTTTCAACAAGTGGCAATTTTAATACGTCTTATGTTCCGCAAACTTCGACAACTTTCAACGAGCTGTTTGGAACAAAATACATGTAGTTGTTTTTTCACTGTTTGTTGTTCGAATTTTACACAATGAAATATCTCAAACTTTGCCACTTGGCCGGGAGATTGTTTCTATAATAGTCTATCGGCACGCGTCACGTGTCAAAATTCTTGTATATTCAGTCCAATCCTGTCGACTACGGTAAAGGAATCACTTTATCCTGATCTTGACTCGGGATACTACAGAATTAGCATCGGCATTGTGCAATGGTTATGCATATCAGCATCAAGTAGCAGCGACCTTGGTTATATTACAAACAATTTCCGAAAAAAATAATTAAATGTGTATATTAATTAAATAATTTATGTTTCATTGCAAATGCTCTACCTAGTCGAAATCAAATCGCGGGAACCTACCTACATTCTTTGTTACAATTAAACATTGAACATCCTAAAAATACTAAAGCGCAGTGAAAGCCATAAAAAGTGTTAATTACACCCCGGGAACACAAGAGATAAATGGATTAGAGACATCATCGGGTATTCTCGTGAAGTCTCCTACAATTACCGGAGATAGTATGCTTTGATAATTACTTGGGCGAGCTTAGGTAAGGCCTCTCATAAAATACGAAGTTACCTATGTAATCTTTTTAATAGGTATCTAAAGTTGAAAACTTTGCATCTAATAATGTTTTTTTTTTTTTTTTTTTTTTTTTTTTTTTTTTTTGTTGTTGTTGTTGTTGTTGTGTTTTTTTTGTAGAGGACGCCAAGAAAGTTACTTTCATGTCAAAATTTTGATCTTAGTTTGTCCTAATAGGACCTGCAATATTTTTTTTAAATCGGGTTTTGCATTGGCAAGGGAAATAATCTATGGTCATGAAAATGGTTACTTTAAAAAAAAAATACTTGCTCATGAGCGCCAGTAATTTTATATTACTGATCGTTCCAATGCGATACTTCTGTGGTGGTTCTTCTTGTTTTATGTCTTGGTGTTTATTTTTTTTGCTGTTGGTGCCTTATGTATGTTATCATATTTTTAGTTAAGTTTAGGTAGCTGAGTGGCCACCTGTTGGGAAAATAGCTGCTCATTCGGCTTACGATATGTTTTCATAGTATAAGTACTTGTTCGTTAATTTAGCTTTTTCCCACCTCGGTTTTTGGAATGGGAATCTTTTTCTGACTGTGCCTTTTCCTGATCGTTGCCTACATGTACCTTTTTGTCTCAGGTAGGTTATATACTTGTGTCATTTTATAATGATTTTGAGCAATCATAATAAAATATAATTACATAATTCAATTATTTGTGGGAAAATATTTTTCTCCCTTTAATGAGATTTTTGTACAGACATCCCGATTCGAAAATGTTTTTGACCAGAACTATTGTATTTCTCCATTCAAATGCATAAGGGCAGTTTAAAAAAATGGCCCCAAAGTGTGACATTGGGTAAAAACACTAAAACTGTTGTTTGGTAGACAAATCTGGCCTTATTTGTACCGTAATGCCTCTAATGTAATCTTTTGAAGAGATTAAATAAAATATGAGGGATGGTTCATAAAGATGAAGGCGTTTCGTTGATTTATTTCCTGAAAAGTGGAAAAATAATCTGACACTCCTCACATTAAAAAAAAAACACTCATAAAAAAGTAAACAAGGGACAGAGCTAAACCAAATGTTATGATTACTGATTGGGGGCTGAGCTTTGTATGAACAGTAAGAAAATAAGTGACAACCACACGCATTAAAAATTTGTTAACCAAACATCTTGAAATTTTACACTCCTTACATTTGACCCCCAGTTGATTTGCGTGCGGTGATATAATAATCTGAAAATACCAGAGTGGCTGTGTTGTTCATTATTTTTATCTCTATATTCATATGTTTGATATTGTGTATCTCTTCAACATCTATTCCTTAATTTGATTCAGTATGATAGCTTTCAAATTTGACTTCAATGAAAAATGTCACACAAAAATGTTGCACTCCTTTCATTAAATATCTGCATAACTTTTTTATTTGTTAAGTTATACCATAAAAAATTTGTCAAATCAGGCCTGTCTGAGTACTTGTTATTTTGGTACATCACTTGATAATATCCATGCATACAGTAAATCTCACAGGGGTCTAAAGCCTAAAAATGGACAGGGGCCATTTTTTGAAACTGTCCATAAGCGACCTAAGTTGACCTTGCCGTAAAATAGGTCAAGGTCATCCCAGGGTCATGATTTACACAAACTTTGTAAAGCTCTATTGCCTAATACTTCATGTCAAGGTTCAAAATCATAGGCCTTCTGGTTCTGGAAAAGAAGATTTCTTGCTATTTATAGCCATGGCGGCCATCTTGGTCTTGTGACCTGGACCATTTATATAAACTTTCGTTCGCCCTTCCTAAAGATGCTCCACATAAAGTTTGGCTTTGATTGGCCTAGTGGTTTCAGAGGAGAAGAGTTTTGAAATTGTGGACGACGGACGGACGACATACGCCACAACATGGGTATACTATAAGCTCATCTGATGAGCCTTTGGCTCAGGTGAGCTAAAAATAGAGGCAAGTGAAAAATACTACCTCAGTTTGAATTTTATTTGCCATTACTGTAGCTGGTGTTGTATCATGTGGCGGCCCTAAATAGTCTCCCCGTACGTCACCCATAGTGCAGATTATGTGTTTGGTCCTTTGAGATCAGCGGGGGTATTCTGAGAAATCGGTTTACCAACGTTTAATACACTTAGATCCACTCGGATAATACTAGTCTTTGTATCGACTACCATGTTGAAAGATGCAAAATTATGGTAATTGTCTTTGGCTCTATGTTGCCAAATCTATAGTGTCACTGGAGTGGCTTATTATAAGTAGCCGAAACCGCGGTATGCCCCATCCCCTTTTTCATTCAAATGTTCACTGCTCTTAAAGGATCAAATTTTTTATTTTATCCCTAATGTAAGTCCCTATGAATACTAATAGGTATAACATAATGCATACTAGTACTTGGACGTGTTTACTGACCCTTCCATTATGCACGCACCATTCCTTTGATATTGGTCATTTTGTAGCTGTAACCGTTGAACGTAAAATTGCATTTTAAACTTCTTCCCAAATTTTGTAAAGAGTGCATTTTAAACTTCGTCCCGACTTTAAAAATTCTCCCCGTACATCATCCAAAGTGCAGATTATATTTTCCCGTTGGTCCTTTTGAGATCAGCGAGGATATTCTGAGAAACCAAAAATTAATTATTGGTTTAGATTCATTTTCTAACAAACGTTTGATATATTCTGCCCCATTTGGATTGTACTAGTCTATGTATGGACTACCTTGTCGAAAGTTTTACAATTATGTTAATTCTCTTTGGCTCCCAGTTGCCAAATCTAAAGAGTCACTGATGAAGCTTAAATAGCCGAAAGCGCGGCATAACCAATCACCTTTCTCACAAATAGGCTTACGGGTTTTAAAGGATCTCATTTGTTATTCTATTTTATTATTTAGGTATTAATATAGATTACTCCTTATTGCAAATAGCTGCTCGCTCGGCGTATCGCATGTTCTCCGTTACTGAAACACACCCATGCAATATAATTTTTTTTTCAGCTGTAAAAAAAAAAAGATAAAAAAAAATCGTTGGAAAAAATGAATTTTCTAATATTTTTGCTCAAAACATAGATTGTGGGTGCACGAGGCGATCTAACGAGTACCCATAATCTATGTTTTGGAACAAAAATAAGAAAAATAGGCATAGTAACATCTATATCCCAGTTTACTATTATAGAAGTGGTGTATAAGGGGATATACATCAGGAAAACATGTCCGTGTAATGTATACCCCCTTGAACCCCACTTTTATATAGCAAAACTGGGGTCTGCAGGGGTATACCTATTTTTCTTATTTTTGCTCCAAAACATAGATTGTGGGTACTCGTTAGAACCGCCTCGGCGAGGCGGTTCTAACGTGTACCCACAATCTATGTTTTGAGCAAAAATAAGAAAAATATCTAAAAAATTCTAATGAAATTTTAGATTTTTACAACCAAAAAAAATTCTGTATAGTGCACGGGCGTGTTTTCTTAATGCATTACACGGATATGTTATCGTGATATTTGGCATTTTGGTTGTAACCCACGTTTGGTTTCATTGCTGGAGTTGGTTTTGATTGCAACAGTCCCTGATGATTGCTGCTTCATTTTAACTTCTCGTACCAAAAAAAAAAAAAAAAAAAAAAAAAAAACTTGATTTGACAAAGACTTTAAAAATTCTCCCCATACACCATTCATAGTGCAGATTATATTTTCCTATCAGCGAGGATAATCTGAGAAACAAGAAATTCATTATCGGCCTAACATTTTGCCCCGTTTGGATTATAGTAGTCTTTGTATGTGCTACCTTGTCGAAAAAAGTACATGTAATTACTATTTCTGTAATTCTATATTTCAGACCATCTGCTTTATAAGAGATCACTTCCAAAATCGACAGTTAGAGGTAATCAAACAATAGTTTTATAAACATGTACTTAGCGTTAATGAAAAGTTACCAGTAAATCAAGGTCAATTAACACATGACAATGTTTGTTTCATTCTGGAAAGATAACTGCCGATATTTCAGCATTCATTTTTATGGCATATATTGCCATCCGACATTGCTATTGAAAACGGTGCACATCACAGTCGAATAGATTGTACGCACTCCTTGACAAGTGAACGAAGCTCCCATTGAAATGTATGGAGAAATGCAAAATTAGGGTACTACCTGAAAATTAGGTCCTCCATTCTCCCGATAGAAGAAAATTTAACATATTTAGTGGCGTTTTAAATAAGGGTGTTCGAGGCATAACAAGACATGACATGAAAAAGGGCGTTCTAGCTCTCAAAAAATCTAAAATGACAAAATGCACGTGCATCACGTGCACCATATTTTCAGGGCTAGTGGGACTGTTTTTTGTCATTAAATCAAATTTACCGCTGAACGGAATCATAAATGAAAATCAAAATATCGAAATTTTAGTGGTGGTAGCTTTTGACGCTGAGTATATATTACTTCAACCAAAGCAAGCAAAACGGAATAAAATATTTAAATGCATTACGTCAGTTTGAAAGCTACATTGTATCCATGTAAAGAACTCATCCATTTTGTGTGTGACCCTAATCAGGTAATTGCCAAATTAAATAATTCTGTGCTTTACAGGTGCCGCAGCACTTCTTTCTCTTCTTCGAGGGGCAAAACAGAAACCGACAACCGTACCAAATACTGTGAGATATGTGAAATATGGAAATCTGAAAAGTGCGATGGAGGAACTCACTTCATTGAAGCATGCTAGTGAAATACAGGAATTTGGATATAAAAAGGTAAGATTCAACTCACATGTTTTCCGTTATAAAATAAGAATGAAATACGAGTTTGTCTAATTCACTGGATTGGACAAAATACAGGTAGCTGATTTCTAACGGTAAATATGTGACTGCGGTCCAGGCTGACTGAGTTCGATTTTCCTATAATCTTCCTACTTAAACAGATGGACTAGCCGACCACGCCCAGATATGAATATTTAAGTTGCCGCCCATACAGTGACCTATTTGCCGAATTATATCTTTATAAAAGTTAAATCATTAATGTCATAAATGGTTTAAAATGATACAAACCATCAGGACATTAAACATGTCCGTGTAATGAATATCCCCTTATACCCCACTTTTATATAGCAAAACTGGGGTAATCAGGAGTGTACATATTTTCCTTATTTTTGATCCAAAACATAGATTGTCATAGATTGTGGGTACTCGTTAAAACCGCCTCGACGTGTACCCAAAATCAATGTTTTGAGCAAAAATATTAAAAATATCATTTTTTTTCTCAATATTTCTTTTTTACAGCTGAAAAAAAATCTCCAAACATAGCATGGTAATGTTTTCGTAATTTTTATTTTTACAGGGCAAGATACTTATACGCCATGTTGGCGACAGACAGTTCACATTGTATACTGTCGGTGATAGATCCAGTATGGGTAACCCGTTTGTGGAAGTGAAAGCAAATGGATATAAAAATGTGCGCATCGTTTACGGCGATAAACGATTATGAGAACGATCATTATTGTAAAAACCTTCTTTTGTAATATTATTCAAATAAGCGAATAAGAGAGCGATAGAAATGTAGTTTTTGTTTCACCACGAAAAGCCCCCGTTTTATTAAAGAGATGAATGCCATTTCTTTCATAAGACGTACAGATACTACCGGGTTCAGAAGTACATGTATCAGCCAATAGTCTTGTATGCGTTCATACTGGTCGCATTGGTTATAATGTCATTCGAAATTGTTCATGAACCGGCAAAATCAGATAGCTATCCCGTCCCAAAATGATAATTACAGATCGTAGGAGTCACACCATCCATTTGTTTCATTACACTGTCATGCAGTGTTATTGGTTGGCACGTATTCCTGATCAAACTTTGTAATTTCTTTGATCCAATTGAAATACTGACCAACGTTTGTATAAACTCCAGGGTTGCCACGGTCACATTCTGCGCCAAAAGACACTATCCCGGTCTGGACCCATCGGTTTTGGGCATGCATCACTAATGCACCACCGGTGTCACCTTGACATGAATCACCCTTGCGCTTTGTATCATGACCTGCGCATATCATATTTTCAGTCAACGTTAGATTTTGGGATCCCCGATAGAGACCACTAGACCGTTGCTCTTCAAACATTTTCTCGCATTCATTTCTCTGAACATACGGCACTTGCACTGTCATTAGTTCCGAAGATTGCTTGTGTCGCCAATTTTGTCCGCATCCTGATACCTTCCCATACACGAGTCTGTTTTGCTTGCCAAAGAAATATGCGTCATTGAAAGATGAAGGTTCTATACAAACTGGTCTGACAGAATCAGTGTATACAACAGGGGTGTCCAGTTTTATCAAAGCAATATCGTTGTCCATAAAGGCACGTTCACCAGCATCACCATGAACCACGGACTCTGTAGGAGTCCGTACTATTCCCCCAACGCCATCGCACCTGGTAGTACCAATATATAGTTTAACCAACGTAGCATCAAACTCCTTGTAAAAGAGGTTTTTGAACCCTTCAACAACTGCTGAAGATGTAAGGACCCATTTGCTTGAAATCAGTGAACCGCTCGCAAATGTTTGTTCTGTAGAACCCGCCTGAAATCATATATCACAAGAATTGGGAATTGACTTATTAAAATAACGTGATTTGCTTCTGTGGAAGACTTGGCAGTGTATTTGAAAGACAAATTTGGGTATTTTTTGTAAAAAAAAAAAAAGAATATCGGATACTGAAGTGTTTGTGTTATGAGTTCCCTTCGCTTTTCATTTGTCACACCATATGAGTACGAGGATCGGTCAAAATGTTCTGTCATACATGTAGGTGTAATATTTCGGTTAGTAGACACGATAGGCGATGTAATATATATTTTTGGAAGGGTATAATTCGCCTTTATTATGATATTAAAATCATGTCTAAAAGAAATAAGCAGTCAAAATTATCCGTCTTGAAAGACACGTGAGTGACATGTTTTCTTTAAACTGTGATCCTTATATTGTGCCTTTCATGTGTTGTATATTTATAACTACCGGTCATATATTCTTCAAACGATAAATTCTGTAATATTTAGAAAAAGCAATGTGAATGAAAAATGAACATCTACACCCAATGCAAACTTCTGCTTTTTAGCTCACCTGAGCCGAAGGCTCACAAGGTGAGCTTATAGGATGGCCATGATCCGGCGTCCGTCCGTCCGTCCGTCGTCCGTCGTCCGTCCGTCGTCCACAATTTCAAAGATCTTCTTCTCCGAAACCGCTTGGCCGATCTAGTTGAAATTTTATGTGGAGCCTCCTTGGGTAGTGGCATTTCAAGTTTGATCGTGAAATCAAGGTCACATGACCAAGATGGCCGCCACGCCCATATATGGTAAAAACCCTTCAAAAATCTTCTTCTCCAGAACCGGTGGGCGGATTTCCACGAAACTTGGTATGTAGCATTGGGGACTTCAGCCCATCATATTTTGATAAAATGATGACCCTTGGATGACCTTGACCTATTTTACGGCAAGGTCAAATTTGGAAACATAGGCTTTTACATAGGAAAAAGTGAAAACTATGGATTTTTTGAAAACTATTGCAGCCTGAGGCCTGAAAAGTGGTAGATGCAAACAACTAATGGAGTAGATGAAGGTATGTGATTAATATAGGTCAAGGTCATCTCTTGACCTTGGCCAGTCTGTTGTCCATACACACTTTTCAAAGATCTTCTTCTCTGAAACTGCTTGGCCAATCAAAGTGAAATTTTATGTGGAGCATCCATGGGTAGGGGAGACGAAAGTTTGATCGCGAAATCCAGGTCACATGACCAAGATGGCCGCCACTCCCATATATGGTAAAAACCACTCAAAAATCTTCTTCTCCAGAACCGGTGGGCCGATTTCCACGAAACTTGGTATGTAGCATCAAGGACCTCAGCCCATCATAGTTTGATAAAATGATGACCCTTGGATGACCTTGACCTATTTTATGGCAAGGTCAAATTTGGAAACATAGGCTTTTACATAGGAAAAAGTGAAAACTATGGATTCTTTGAAAACTATTGCAGCCTGAGGCCTGAAAAGTGGTAGATGCAAACAACTAATGGAGTAGATGAAGGTATGTGATTAATATAGGCCAAGGTCATCTCTTGACCTTGGCCAGTCTGTTGTCCATACACAGTTTTCAAAGATCTTCTTCTCTGAAACTGCTTGGCCAATCAAAGTGAAATTTTATGTGAAGCATCCATGGGTAGGGGAGACGAAAGTTTGATCGCGAAATCTAGGTCACATGACCAAGATGGCCGCCATGCCCATATATGGTTAAAACCACTCAAAAATCTTCTTCTCCAGAACCGGTGGGCCGATTTCCACGAAACTTTGTATGTAGCATCGGGGACTTCAGCCCATCATAGTTTGATAAAATGATGACTCTTGGATGACCTTGAATTATTTTACGGCAAGGTCAAATTTGGAAACATAGGCTTTTACATAGGAAGAGTGAACTATGGATTTTTTGAAAACTATTGCAGCCTGAGGCCTGAAAAGTGGTAGATGCAAACAACTAATGGAGTAGATGAAGGTATGTGATTAATATAGGTCAAGGTCATCTCTTGACCTTGGCCAGTTTGTTGTCCATACACACTTTTCAAAGATCTTCTCTGAAACTGCTTGGCAAATCAAAGTGAAATTTTATGTGGAGCATCCATGGGTAGGGGAGACAAAAGTTTGATCGCGAAATCCAGGTCACATGACCAAGATGGCCGCCACGCCCATATATGGTAAAAACCTTTCAAAAATCTTCTCCAGAACCGGTAGGCCAATTTTCATGAAACTTGGTATGTAGCATTTGGGACTCCAGCCTATCATAGTTTGTTGAAATGATGACCCTATGATGACCTTGACCTATTTTACGGCAAGGTCAAATTTGGAAACATAGGCTTTCACATGGGAAAAGGCGAAAACAAACTGTTGCAGCCTGAGACCTGAAAGTTGCTAGATGCAGACAACTAATGGGGTCAATGAAGGTAAGTAATTAATGAAGGCCAAGGTCATGTCTTGACTTTGGCCCAAGGTCATTTAAATATCAAAATTAAAATTATGGTTTTCTCAGAAATCACTGGGTTTGGAAACTATTGCAGCCTGAGACCTGAAACTTTGCAGATGCAGACAACTTATGAAGTCAATAAAGGTGTTTGAGTATTCAAGGTCAAGGTCATTTCATTATGACTTAATACTCCAAGATCAGGCTTCAGGTGAGCGTTCTCAGGACCAATGGTCCTCTGGTTTTAGCTCACCTGAGCCGAAGGCTCACATGCTGAGCTTATAGGATGGCCATGATCCGTCGTCCGTCCGTCCGTCCGTCGTCCGTCCGTCGTCCACAATTTCAAAGGTCTTCTTCTATGAAACCGCCTGGCCAATCAAAGTGAAATTTTATGTGGAGCATCCATGGGTAGAGGGAACTGAGGTTTGATCGCGAGATCCGGGTCACATGACCAAGATGGCCGCAACGCCCATATAAGGTAAAAACACTTTAAAAATCTTCTTCTCCAGAACCGGTGAACCGATTTCCACGAAACTTGGTATGTAGCGTCGGGGACTTCAACCAATCATAGTTTGATAAAATGATGACCCTTGGATGACCTTGACATATTTTACGGCAAGGTCAAATTTGGAAACATAGGCTTTTACATGGGAAAAAGAGAAAACTATGGATTTTTAGCTCACCTGAGCCGAAGGCTCACAAGGTGAGCTTATAGGATGGCCATGATCAGGCGTCCGTCCGTCGTCCGTCCGTCCTTCGTCCACAATTTCAAAGATCTTCTTCTCTAAAATCGCTTGGCCGATCTAGTTGAAATTTTATGTGGAGCCTCCTTGGGTAGTGGCATTTCAAGTTTGATCGCGAAATACAGGTCACATGACCAAGATGGCCGCCACGCCCATATATGGTAAAAACCCTTCAAAAATCTTCTTCTCCAGAACCGGTGGGCCGATTACCACGAAACTTGGTATGTAGCATTGGGGACTTCGGCCCATTATAGTTTGATAAAATGATGACCCTTGGATGACAATGACCTATTTTACGGCAAGGTCAAATTTGGAAACATAGTCTTTCACATGGGAAAAAGTGAAAACTATGGATTTTTTGAAAACTATCGCAGCCTGAGGCCTGAAATGTGGTAGATGCAAACAACTAATGGAGTAGATGAAGGTATGTGATTAATTTAGGTCAAGGTCATCTCTTGACCTTGGTCAGTCTGTCGTCCATACACACTTTTCAAAGATCTTCTTCTCTGAAACTGCTTGGCCAATCAAAGTGAAATTTTATGTGGAGCATCCATGGGTAGGGGAGACGAAAGTTTGATCGCGAAATCCAGGTCACATGACCAAGATGGCCGCCACGCCCATATATGGTAAAAACCACTCAAAAATCTTCTTCTCCAGAACCGGCAGGCCGATTTTCATGAAACTTGGTATGTAGCATTTGGGACTCCAGCCCATCATCGTTTCATAAAATGATGACCCTAGGATGACCTTGATCTATTTTAAGGCAATTTCAATTTTGGAAACATAGGCTTTTACATGGGAAAAGTGAAAACTATGGATTTTTAGCTCACCTGAGCCGAAGGCTCATAGGTGAGCTTATAGTAGGTAGCCGGACAACTCGGACCCAAGACAACTCGGACCCTTGGTACTTTTCGGACCCAAGACGACTCGGACCCAAGCCCGAGACAACTCGGACCCATTTTTGAGACGACTCGGACCCAACAACAAGGACGACCATGCAAACAGTTTCTATTTTATTATGTAGATAGAACTTGTATAAAACACACATACTTGCTAAAATCATGATGGTTTTTGTGTAACCTGGTTTATTGAATATACTTGAACATTTGGTAACTACTTTAATATGATGCTTCTGTCATAATATGCTAAGCAAAAATGCATTAAAATGAGTCATTTATCTGTAATAACGCAGCTCATGGTGTTATTTTGTGTAACCTGGGTTACTGAATTTACTTGGACATTTGGTGACTACTTTGATACGATGATTTTTTTTTTTTCGAAAAAAAAAAGGCATAAAATTGAGTCGTTTATCTGTAATAATGCGTCATGATGTTATTTTGTGTGACCTGGGTTATTGAATTTACTTGGACATTTGGTAACTACTTTGATATGATGATTCTGTGACAATATGAAAATAGTGATGTTTCAATATTATCAACTTTTTACAATACACAAAAACTCGCCTGTAGGCGAAACTCGCCTGTAAGTGACACCTCAACTAAGTATCTCGATTCATTCGATAATTTAATCAACGTCCATCACGACTTCTGTAATCGATAAGCGATAATCAACAAACTTAACAGAGGTGTTTTAGTATATCGGTATTTGGGATACTTGCATGGTAAATTTAATAGACACTGATGACTTGAGTATCTTTAGTAACGGTGCAGTGTACTGCCTTCAAATAAAACATAATTTACTTGGCTCGCATATGAGTCTTCATCGCATATGTCGTACAGATAAGGCTTTCCTGTTTTGGTCGGACGGTACTGTCACATCTGACACTCAGATCAGACATTGTCTTAACTTTTGGCCACTCTTCACAAATTTGCAGAAAACATAAAAGTTAAAAACCAAGTATACACAGTTAAAATGCATACAACTTTAAAAATCATAAACCAATTTTTAAAATAAATTAAACGTCTAAAACACATCCATTCTAAAACCATTGTGTTCATTCGTTCGTATTAAAATTGGTTGTTCCGATATACATGCAGTTGCGTGCAGTTGCGTAATAAAGACTGCTCACTCATCTTATGAGTTTTATTAACATTTAAGATACGAATCTCTCTGCCCCGGGGGATATCATGCATTTATGATCGCGTCCGTATATCGCCCGTCAGCAAGGGTCCGATTCGTCTTGGGTACGAAAAGGTTTGGGTCCGATTCGTCTTGGGTCCGAAAAGCTTTGGGTCCGAGTCGTCCCATAAATTTCGGGTCCGAGTCGTCTTGGGTCCGAGTTGTCTGACATTCTTATAGTATACCCATGCTTCGACGTCCGTCCGTCGTCCGTCGTCCGTCCGTCCGTCGTTCACAATTTCAAAGATCTTCTCTGAAACCGCTGGGCCAATTGTTCTCATATTACACATACGCCATCTACAGATAGGGGGAAAGAATAATTGTTTTTTTTTTTTGTTTTTTTTTTTGTTTGTTTTGATCGGATAAAGACTCTGGTTACCATGGCAACTTATGCTTCCCATAAACTTGCAATGGAAAAAGTGAAAATTGTTGGAGATATTTGAATTTTGTTTTTGCAGAAATGCTTATTGAGTAGTCCTCTACGTTTCATGTGACTTTTGTCCTAATCCTTTATTTTGATTGGTTGCAGGGGCCCCATATAGGGCAAAATTTCGAAAACATTAAAAAATCTTCTTCTCAGAAACTGTCAAGGGGATTAAGCCTGTACTTTGTATACATATTCCTGACAGTGGCCTCTACATAATTTGTGTTTTTTATTCCAGGCGGATAAGAACGCTGCTTGCTATGGCAACTTAAAGTTTCCATAAACTTATAATGGGAAAAGTGGAAATTGACTATTTTTTCGCTAAAATTGCAGACATTTGCATTTTGTTTTTGAAGAAATGTTTATTGAGTAGTGTTTGACGTTTCTTGTGAGTTTTGTCCTAATCCTTTATTTTGATTGGTTGCTGAGGCCCCATAAAGGGCAAAATTTTGAAGAAAAAAAAACATTCAAAAATCTTCTCCTCAGAAACTGTCAATTGGATGAATCCTGTACTTTGTATACATGTTCCTGACAGTAGCCTCTACATAATTTGTATTTTTTATTCCAGTCGGATAAGAACTCTGGCTGCTATGGTTTCCATAGACTTATAATGGGAAAAGTGGAAATTAGCTATTTTTTCTTGACCAATTGTAGGTATTTGAATTTTGTCTTTGCAGAAATATTTATTGAGTATATCTGTATGTTTCATGTGACTTTTCCTAATCCTTTATTTTGATTGGTTGCTAGGGCCACATAAAGGGTAAAATTTCGAAAAACATTTAAAAATCTTCTCCTCAGATATTGTCTACGGCATGAAGCCTGTACTTTGTATACTTGTTCCTGACATAATTTGTCTCTACATAATTTGTGTTTTTAATTTCAGTCGGATAAGAAATCTGGTTGTTATGGCAACTTAAAGTTTCGATAGACTTAAAACGGGAAAAGTGGAAATTGGCTAATTTTTCCGGGACAATCGCAGATATTTGAATTCTATTTTTGCAAAAATGCTTATAGAGTAGTCCTCTACAATTTGGTTGACTTTTGTCCTAATCCTTTATTTTGATGGTTGGTGGGGCCCCATAAAGGGCAAATTTTTTAAATAAATATTTGGTTAATATAGCAGATCTCAGGTGAGCGTTTACAGGACCGTTGGTCCTCTGGTTTTTTATTTTATATATTGATACCTGTTTTGACAATGTATTTCGGGCATTATCATCTTATTTTTGCGAGTGTATATGTGGACCCTTGGCATTTTAAGGATATTGATTCAAGCCAGAGGGCACGCCTTCATGTGTTTGTCAGTCGGAATGCATATGATACAGAGGATCTTACACGAGTGGTCATTTCATATGAAATTAATTAAACGAGCCTTTGGTGAGTTTAATAAATTTCATACGAAATGACCACGAGTGTAAGATTCGTTTTATCATAATTATGACTTTTAAAATAGGATTTTATCGCCTTCGAAGTGGAAATATTTTCAATGAAAATTTACATTATTGTTACAGACGTCGTCAATGACGTTACGTATTCCCGCAAAAGTGTTAATACACGTGTGGTCATATGATTTTTTTATGACATGACGTTTTCCACTGGAAAACAGCGATGTCATATGATAACAGAAAATAAGTTTATCTCCTTTTGTATTACATGTGTAATATGCATTGTTCAAAAGATGCAATACCTTGGATACCTAAATAAATTATTGACTCCGATTCAATTCTGTCACCCACTAACATTATCAGTATATTTATTGTTTACCCCGGAAGCTCTAAAGAGCACATGCCATGGGTATTCACCAGGTTTAGCTGTTTTACCAGATGAAATTCTTGTTGATATTTCCTCGTCGTATTTTGTTTGTCCACAATCTGCAAAGCAGTAAACAAATACAGATGCGCGATGATAAGGCACTGAAGCCACCAGTCCAACCTTAAATCAGTGGCTATTCGAGTTCTATTCAACTAATAACCAGTAGTAACACAGACATTATCCTTTAAGGGGCTCTTTTTATGCCCTGTATGATGACCCCCTCATCATGACATCCCTTTGCTGTCTGACCAAATTGCACCACCAGGGGCCACACATACAATGCACATTGGTACCAGGTTGCTTCTGTAGAAGCTTCACATGTAAAACACCTTTCGTTTACTTCAACTTATAATGTATGGGATTAATTTTCAAGTTATTATATGTACAGACAAAGTCATTAGAATTTTATACGTGATTGAATTGGAAGAAATCGGGAACTCGGAGGTAAATCACCGACATTGGTTGGGCGACCACTACCCTGCTACATTTCTTGACCCGAATTCGACCACGGACCGCAGAGATGACACGTGAGTTCCTTTATTACTACGCTATGCAGGTCCCTTTCGTTATTAAATGATCTTAAAGAAATTACGAGGCATCGTGGTTTCTTATTTTATGTACATGATTCGTGAGTCTTGACCTAATAAAGCCGATACAGTTCGATTTTGACCTATAATACTATAATTTGAGCAACGTTTGTCTGTTTGTTTGTTTGTTTGTTTGTTTGTTTGTTTCCCTACTCCTCCCAGGTCCTTGAGCCGATCTTCACCAAACTTGGAGGGAAGGTGGAGGGCGGCCCCGGATATTAGCTTGAGGGGTTCATTTTCTGAAAGGTCAAGGTCATCGATGTCAAAAGTTAAATTTATGCTTTATTCTGTTTGTTCCCCTACCTCTCCCAGGTCCTTGGGCCGATCTTCACCAAACTTGGTGGGAAGGTTGAGGTCGGCCCCGGATATTAGTTCGATGGCTTCATTTTTTAAAGGTCAAGGTCATCGAGGTCAAAGGTCAAATTTCTGTATCTCCCAGGTCCTTGGGCCGAGCTTCACCAAACTTGGGAAGGTGAAGGGCGGCCCCGGATATTAGCTTGAGGGGTTCATTTTTCGAAAGGTCAAGGTCATCGAGGTCAAAGGTCAAATTTATGTGTTTTTTTTTTTCTGTTTGTTCCCCTACTTCTCCCAGGTCATTGGGCCGATCTTCACCAAACTTGGTGGGAAGGTTGAGGGCGAACCCGGATATTAGCTCGAGGGTTCATTTTTTAAAGGTCAAGGTCATCGAGGTCAAAGGTCAAATTTCTGTATCTCCCAGGTCCTTGGGCCGATCTTCACCAAATTTGGAGAGAAGGTGGAGGGCGGCCCTGGATATTAGCTTGAGGGGGTCATTTTTTTAAAAGTCAAGGTCATCGAGGTCAAAGGTCAAATTTATGTTTTTTTCTGTTTGTTCCCCTACTTCTCCCAGGTCCTTGGGCCGATCTTCACCAAACTTGGTGGGAAGGTTGAGGGCGGCCCCTTGGAGGGAAGGTGGATGGCGGCCCCGGATATTAGCTTGAGGGGTTCATTTTCTGAAAGGTCAAGGTCATCGAAGTCAAGGATCAAATTTATGTTTTTTTTTCTTCTGTTTGTTCCCCTACTACTCCCAGGTCCTTGGGCCGATCTTCACCAAACTTGGTGGGAAGGTTGAGGGCAGCCCCGGATATTAGCTCGATGGCTTCATTTTTAAAGGTCAAGGTCATCGAGTCAAAGGTCAAATTTCTGTATCTCCTAGGTCCTTTGGCCGATCTTCACCAAACTTGGGAAGGTGGAGGGCGGCCCCGGATATTAGCTTGAGGGGTTCATTTTTCGAAAGGTCAAGGTCATGGAGGTCGAAGGTCAAATTTGTTTTTTTTTCTGTTTGTTCCCCTACTTCTCCCAGGTCATTGGGCCGATCTTCACCAAACTTGGTGGGAAGGTTGAGGGAGACCCCGGATATTAGCTCGAGGGGTTCATTTTTAAAGGTCAATGTAATCGAGGTCAAAGGTCAAATTTCTGTGTCTCCCAGGTCCTTGGGCCGATATTCACTAAACTTGAAGGAAAGGTGGAGGGCGGCCCCGGATATTAGCTTGAGGGGTTCATTTTTTGAAAAGTCAAGGTCAGCGAGGTCAAAGGTTAAATTTATGTTGTTTTTTGTTTGTTTCCCTACTTCTCCCAGGTCCTTGGGCCGATCTTCACCAAACTTGTTGGGAAGGTTGAGGGCGGCCCCGGATATTAGCCCGAGGGCTTCATTTTTAAAGGTCAAGGTCATCGACGTCAAAGGTCAAATTTCTGTATCTCCCAGGTCCTTGGGCCAATCTTCACCAAACTTGGAGAGAAGGTGGAAGGCGGCCCCGGATATTAGCTTGAGGGGTTCATTTTTTGAAAGGTTAGCTTGAAGGGTTCATTTTCTGAAAGGTCAACGTCATCGAGGTCAAATGTCAAATTTATGGGGGGGGGGGGGTTGATGTTTGTTCCCCTACTTCTCCAAGGTCTTTGGGCCGATCTTCACCAAACTTGGTGGGAAGGTTGAGGGCGGCCCCGGATATTAGCTCGAGGGCTTCATTTTTTAAAGGTCAAGGTCATCGAGGTCAAAGTTCAAATTTTCTGTATCTCCCAGGTCCTTGGGCCAATCTTTACCAAACTTTGGAAGGTGAAGGACGGCCCCGGATATTAGCTTGAGGGGTTCATTTTTCGAAAGGTCAAGGTCATCGAGGTCAAAGGTCAAATTTATTTTTTTTTTCTGTTTGTTCCCCTACTTCTCCCAGGTCATTTGACCGATCTTCACCAACCTTGGTGGGAAGGTTGAGGGCGAACCCGGATATTAGCTCGAGGGGTTCATTTCTAAAGGTCAAGGTAATCGAGGTCAAAGGTCAAATTTCTGTATCTCCCAAGCCCTTGGGCCGATCTTCACCAAACTTGGAGGGAAGGTGGAGGGCGGCCCTGGATATAAGCTTGATGGGGTCATTTTTTGAAAAGTCAAGGTCATTGAGGTCAAAGGTCAAATTTATGTTTTTTCTGTTTGTTCCCCTTCTTCTCCCAGGTCCTTGGGCCGATATTCACCAAACTTGGTGGGAAGGTTGAGGGCGGCCCCGGATATTAGCTCGAGGACTTCATTTTATAAAGGTCAAGGTCATCGAGGTCAAAGGTCAAATTTCTGTATCTCCCAGGTCCTTGGACCGATCTTCACCAAACTTGGAGGGAAGGTGGAGGGCGGCCCCGGATATTAGCTTGAGGGGTTCATTTTTTGAAAGGTCAAGGTCATCGAGGTCAAAGGTCAAATTTATTTTTTTTTCTGTTTGTTTCCCTACTTCTCCCAGGTCCTTGGGCCGATCTTCACCAAACTTGGTGGGAAGGTTGAGGGCGGCCCCAAATATTAGCTCGAGGGGTTCATTTTTAAAGGTCATGGTCAAAGGTCAAATTTCTGTATCTCGGCAGTCCTTGCTCCGATTTGCATGAAACTTGGTGAGTGTATACAGGTTGATCCCTGATTAAGATTTATGGGTCCAATTGGGTCGAAGTTCATCGTGGTCAAAGGTCAAATTTATGTGTTTTTTTTTCTGTTGGTCACTTCTCCCAGTCCTTGGGCCGATCTTAAAGGTCAAGGTCATTAAGGTCAAAGGTCAAATTTCTGTATCTTGCCAGTCCTTGGTCCGATTTGCATGAAACTTGGTGAGTGTATACAGGTTGATCCCCGATTAAGATTTATGGGTACAATTGGGTCAATGGTCATCGAGGTCAAAGGTCAAATTTATGTTGTTTTATTCTGTTGGTCGTGTGTGTGTGTGTGTGTGTGTGTGTGTGTGTGTGTGTGTGTGTGTGTGTCTTATTTGTCTTCATCGCCGCAATCATCTTACTGCTACGTCGAGACGGGTAAAATTTACTAGTACTGATAAAGATACTAATGACCAAAACTGATTTTGAAAAAAAGGTACAAGCAGGAAAAGATCAGGAAAAGGCGCAATCAGAAAAAGATTCCCACTCCAAAAACAGTTTTGTATTGGTAAAGTGCATATAACCATTCAGTATCATGAAACTCTATGTCAAAACCTTTTCACTTTATAAAACACACAAACTTCTATCGGTGAAGATGTTCTCTTAGAATGTTATTCTGCCTTTACACTGGCAGTTGCATTGTACTTACATCGGGAAAGAGGGACTTGTTTCAGGACAGTAAGACGTATCTCTTTGGCGCTGTAACATCGCGTCTTTGAGCTAACTTCACACCTACAAGGAACTACATGTATGTGGAATATCATTACTAAAACTTGCCCATGCAATATAAAGAGATTTTTTAAGTTATGAAAAAGGAAAATTCTCAGTAGATTTTTCTTATTTTTGCTCAAAACATAGATTGTGGATACATGTTAGAACCGCCTCGTCACGAGTACCGAAAATCTATGTTTTGGAGCAAAAATAAGAAAAATAGGTATACCCCTGCATACCCCAATTTTACTAAATAAAAGCGGGGTTCAAGGGGGTAAACATGTCACGGACGTGTTATCTTGATGTGTTATACATGTAGGAACGGACATTTAGGACGTGTGAAACAGATATATTTCGGAAGTAACGTGAAGCTGCTTTTGAAATCACCTAGCTGGCTTTCTATAACCTGTACTTTATTGAGACCCTACCGGAAAGATAATAAGCTCCCTGAAAGAAAAATGACCGTTCTCCCCAGATCCCTAAAATGTTTTTCCTCAGATCCATATTCCATGCTCCCCTTCCCCCCCCCCCCCCCCATCCAAAAAAAATAAAATTTTGCTTGCTTTCGACATCCCTGAAAATAAATAGCCCTTCTTCATCAATCCCTGAAAATGACACTTTTCCCCAGATCCCCAAAACCCCTGGTAGGACCCCTTTATTGGATATCTGCAACTGGCGTTCAGAAAAGTAATAGTCTTTGCACACCTGTATATACCACCATCCAATTCTTTGACTTTGGGAATATATAAATAGCCGTTGACCATTTGCTGGAAATTTAAACAAAGTCAGTGAATTATATGGGTACTATAAATGATTGTAGAGAAATAATACAAATTAAAGTGAAATATAGATTTAACCCATTCTCGTTTGGCAGTTGTGTCTGACGTGAGACCCTATCATAATAAAATCGACTTAAGGCTATTCATAAAACCAAATATCATAATGTAAATAACCAAGCATGTGCATAAAAATGCGTACTGCGGAAACCGATAAAACAGACAAAACTGCGAGGTAATGGTTTAAATAATTCGTAAAACACTTTCATAACCGACATGATTTAGTTCGCACTAAAAAGAGCCCAAAATCTAAGACTTACTTTAATCCGGAATTCCCGACCAAAATCAATTTTCTGACCCTCTTTTTTCCATACAACGAGGTCAGCATCTGGAGAATAACATTCTAAGAGAACATCTCCACCGATAGAAGTTTGTGTGTTTTGTGGTTCTACCTCTATTTCTGGAAAAAGAAAGTGTATATGCTTCCCCAAGTAGCTTATGAGGGAAGATCTTGTCATGAGCTCTTGGCTTCCCGAATAAGATTTACTATTAAATGAACATATCTTAGCTTTTTTCGCAACAGCAGGCAATATTGGCTCTTACATTTAATGAAATACAAAACTATAGTTAACATGCATGTAGTGTATTGCCATGTAAAACTGAAGCGAAATGTTGCAAGGACAGTATTATAATTCTAAGATCGCAATCATGCAATCATTTAAGTGTTTAAGTTACAATTTTGATTGTGTTAAAATTATTGCTGTTACTCTCGCAAACATGTTTTTTTAGGATGAATATTTATGTAATACCATGAATGATACATTTATATGCTGGCCTATGACAACGTCAAGCTTCTTCGATAGTTTGCATGTTTCACCTAAGCCAAACCTCTTTTAAAGCCAGAACTATGATATTTATTAAAGCAAACGAAATTGTGTGTCACACATTTGTGTATCGTTAGAACCATACATTCATATCAGGATCGAAGGTGACGTCATAAAATGGACGTAAAATGATGCATATTGCAACATGCTGTCTAGAAATTTAATCATTGTTGTATACGAGGTAGCATAAAAATATTTGAAGTGCTCAACATTAAACACCAAAAACAAAACTGAGTGGTCACCTATTAGACTATAGCTGCTCACTCGGCTTACGATATGTTTTTTTTAGTATTAGTATCTGATTGTTAATTTAGTTTTTTCCCATCTCGGATTTTGGTGTGGCAATTTCTTTTTGATTGCGCCATTTCCTGATCATTGCATACTTTTACCTTTAATTATCATAGAACATTGTGATATACATTCTTTGAAGGTATATGTCAGCAGAACAAAACCATGAATGATCGAAATTGGGACAAATATTATGAATCGCCCTGTATTGTTGCTATCTTAATACTTAAATGCAACTTTTTGCATTAATTTTGTGTTATTATTGTTACAAAGGTATAAAATAAAACCAAAACAGAGATCCCTCAAGAGCAAAGAACATATTAATGAGAAATGGAATGGGCCATACCATGGTTTCGGCTACTCAAGCCTCGCTAGTGACCCTTTAGATTTTGCATTATGGAGCCAAATATAATGACTACTGTAGTAGAGGGTCAAATATATCAAATTTTGATTAGAAAATGAACAGTATCTAAACCCATCATAATTTTCTTAAGGACCAAAAGGAAAACATAACCTGCAATATGGAGGATGTACGGGGACACGTCACAATACCAGCTGCAGTAATCGCAAATAAAAACCAAAACCTCGTCAGTGACCCTTTAGATTTGGCAACATGGAGTAAAATAGAATTACTGTAATTTTGCAACATTCCATAGGTTTGTTGATACAAATACTAGTTTTATCCAAACAGGTCTGAATATACATGTATCAAATCTTCATTAGAAAATGTATCAAAACTGATTAAACTTTTCTCAGAATACCCTCGCTGATCTCAAAGGACTAAACGGAAAGTATAATCTGCACTATGAATGATGTAAGGGAAGACGTTTTAGGGCCAACATATGGCACAACACTAAATCTTTCATATTATCAAACTTTTGACCACATCCTTACCAACAGGACAATTTTCAACAAGATTGTATTCAAACACGACGTCGACTTTCGTTCCGTTGATTGTCTCAGCAGTACACGTGTAGACCCCAACCATCATCTCACTGAAGCTATCTATGCGGAGAAGCCCACCAGGCACTGCTCCAAATCCCTTATCTTTGTTGTAAATAGCTATTGTGGTCGCATTCAGTGTCCTGAAATGTCATGTTAATATTTAGCCAAAGTTTAAACTAATAAGTTACTTACTCCGATTAATCATATGAGCCGCCTCATGGGAAAACCAACAATCTGCATATGCGAAAACAAAGACGCAGATCAGCTTCGCGGTAACCGCGAAGCTGATCAGCGCCTTTGTTTCGCTACTCGGATAGTACAATTCATTTTCTACTTAAATCCGAAATTTCAAGCTTCTAGCTCTTTTCTGTGCTTGTACAGGCCGGTTTGTGTCGGACCTGTTCAAAAACCACATTGTTTGTTTTCCCACGAGGCGGCTCATATGTAAAAAAACAGAGGCCTCATAATCAACATCATCTTAAAATGCAGTGTATCTTTCAAAAACAGTAAGCGTAAGATTCCAAGGAGCTAAAAACACGACCATACAATCAACAGTGTCTTTCAGCTGAAAAGAAAATTACAAAAATTTATTGATAAAAGTTCATTTTTTACGTTTTTGCTCAAAGCATTGATTGTGAGTATACAACAGAACCGCCTCGGCGCTGCGATTCTAACGAGTACCCACAATCTATATTTTGGATGAAAAAAAATAAGAATAGGTACAACCCTGTAAACCCCAGATTTATTAGGTATGAGGGGGTACACATTTCATGGACAAGTTTTCCTGGGCCCAGTTGTTCAAAACTAACGATGTCGTTAGTTAACGATTCGTTAAAATTTCAAACGTTAATATTACAAATATAACGTTTTTTTTGTTGAAAAAATGTGAGAATCCTTTGCACTGCAACTGCAAAGGATTCTCACATTGCAGTGCAAAGGATTCTCACATTTTTTCAACAAAAAATAACAGTGTATCTGTTACTTTAGCTGATATTTGCTTAACAAATTTATGTCTTAACGATATCGTTAAGCTAACGATGCTTTGAACATCTGGCTCCTGACGTTTATTTGATTGAAGTTTACTCACGTTTTGCCAGCTGTTAAATCTACAGTACTGCCAAGACGAAAGGTAACAGTACGTGCACTTGGTTGTGTACGACAAAGTGCACTTTACTTGCAATGTTTGATAGTGATTAGTGCACTTACTTGTGCACTTCATGTGCACAAGGGTGTTACCTTTCGTCTTAGCTTAACTGTAATTCGTAATTTTCATCGCGCTCCGAATTCTGGGTATCAATTTGTAAAAGGTAAACCGGCGATATTAGTCTAAAATTCGCTGCTTGTTTTGTTTTAAAAAATGAGAATTAACATTTTCAGCAAAATTAAAAGTATAATTACATGACTTGTATCTGTAACATTTGCTGCTAAACCTATTAACAGATGTCGTTAATTTGGAACAACTGGGTCCTGGTTACTCGGGACAAACATTGAAAATTTAAAAAATGAGGCGTTATCATAAATTGAAACACTATCCATGTATATTTTGATATCGGTCGACCGTCGCTCTGTTTAGCTTGGCATTCTTCGATATGGGAGCTTCCCCGAACCAAGTCACGACTCTCTGGTGTTACGCTGAATACCACTTCTTCTTCGTTCACCTAAACAGAATGAAGTAAAGCACTGACATAAAGTTTGACTGCATGATGAAGAACGTTAGTTTAATGTCTTTAAATTCCAACGGACATATTCTGTACCCAAATTTGTGTTATCAGTCATTTCTAGGCCTTAGGAAAAATCAAACAAAGTCACTGTGGGTTTTCTGATTCTTTATGGGTTGCCTCAAAATGTGAGCCAAAGTGGGATAGTTAACATTGCGATCTATGTGAAAGTACAGTGTTCCTTTTGAGATTTTGGTGGTATGTTCCCCCTTTTATATATTTCCATGTGAGAAATGGTAAACGTTGAATTTTTATTTAACAGTCACTGTGGTATTGCCCATCTTTAGTGAGAATATAGGGATCAACCATGGTTTTCAGTGTTCAAACATTCGATGGATCACGAGGAAGGTGTTTGAACACAAGGCCGCAGGCCGCGTGTTCAAACACCTTCCGAGTGATCCAGCGAATGTTTGAACACTGAAACAAACCATGGTTGATTGCTATTCTTGCATTTTCACTCTAACACAGTTAAAATCTCATGAAAATAGCATTAACCACGTAAAAACTCACCGAAAACCGCAGAGCTTCTTCAACGTCGGCCATTTTGTTGTTTCTACAAAACACATGACGTCACGTTGCATTGACCAATGACGTCGACCAAAGCCTATGTTCAAACGGCACATGAATTTCATGATTTGAACATGGGTTTTGTTGCTTGAACACGGCTTTCGACCAATCGAAAACAGCTTCAAACAACTATGCGCATAGATATCTATGCAAGAATAGAAGTTAAATTATGGTGCCCATGACAATTTTGACCGTGCTAGCTCAAATTCAAACTATAATGAAACATCGTTGTTCGAAATTTAAGCTCATTTCATGCAAATTATTTAGAAGCCGAGTTGTGAAAGCGCGCTCATTTGCGCTGATGATTTTTTTTACCAAACTATCTTCACACTCCTCACCATAGTACCCCGCAGTACACAAACAGCGTTCTGTATTGCCTTGTCGGATACACACTCCCCCATTCAAACAGTCTGTTATCTGACAGACTTCAACCGTCATATCTGCAATAAGATAATATTGTGATTTCTTGTTTGTTTTTTTTTTTTTCACTAACAAACTTACATGCAATCCTGTGTGAAAATTGGAATCCCCACACTCTTCCGCCCACCAACACATAATGTAATGGATAGCGGATAACTAAGAAAAAATCAAATCATTACGAAAACTTGCCCATAGAGAGAAAAAAGCTGTAAAAAATAATTATTGAGAAAACAAAATCATTGAAAAAAAAAAGCAACATTTTTAATAGGAGCACCCCTGTAGACCGCCTTGTCTGTTGCTTGGCCCACCGGGGTTCAACTGGTGTTTATTTTTTCTTTTGCCACTGATTCAGTAAGTTATTCGGCGCCTAGGGATCTCCATCGTCGGGCTTTACTTCATCAGGATGAATGTCGTGGTTTATTTGTTTGACCTTGACGATTCATTGCCTAGTTAGAGATTCACGTCGAGGACCGAAGAACTAACTAATGTTGTGAACCACTACAGAAGCTGAGGATGAGGTTATAGCCATGTAAAATCGATTTAAGCACACCAGTAATTTACTGATCGTTCCAAGGCGATACTTCTGTGGTGGTTCTTATTGTTTTGTCTTGGTGTTGAATTTTGTGTTATGTGTTTTCATATTTTTAGTTAAGTTTGGGTGGCTGAGTGGCCAATTTTTGAGAAAATGGCTGCCCATTCGGCTTACAATATATTGTTAATTAAGCTTTTTCCCACCTCGGTTTTTGGAGTGGGAATTTCTTTCTTGATCGTTGCCTACTTTTACGTTTGCATAAAGAATGTTTTGTTTTGTTTTAAATGAATCGGAAAATACGATCTACTGCCCAGATAATACTGAACAGTAAACAAGCATAACGAATGATCATTATAGTCTGTCAGCTGTCTATAAAAACTGATGTCCGTGTAATGTATACCCCTTTATACCCCACTTTTATATAGCAAAACTGGGGTATGCAGGGTTATACTATTTTTCTTATATTTGCTCCAAAACGTAGAGTGTGGGTACTCGTTAGAACCGCATCGGCGAGGCGGTTCTAACGTGTACCCACGATCTATGTTTTGAGCAAAAAATAAGAAAAATATCAAAATTTTTCAGCCAAAAATTTATTTTTTTAAAGCTTACAAAATCTCTTTATATTGAATGGGCAAGTTTTCGAAATGAGCAAGGAAGAAAACGTTAAACTATATGTACTTCTCTGATTCTCTTCAATATCGTCTACGTGAGCTGCTATTTTCGTCAAGTTGGAAATCCGTATTTTCTTCTCCGTTGCAAGCCCTCTCTGCAAAATGTCGACTTTATTACTAAGCTCTTGAACCGAAGTAGAGGAGATTGCATCTGAATGACCAGAACATTGATTGTCGGACAGGAAATCGTCAATCTCGCCCCTCCATGTTTCAATATATTCCAAACTTTTGTTTAGCCTAATTATGAAGAATTCCCTTTCTTTAGAATCAAATTGAAGTTTCTTACGGATGTCGTAAATTTCATCACGAAAATAATCGTCAATTTTGTCTATTTGCTTCTGAATTGATGATTTTCTCCCCGAACCGGTAGATAGAAGACAAATATACAGAGCACAGACACAACGAAAGCATACAAATCTCATTTTTGCTGTTACTAGCTTCGATAAATCAATCTATTTTACATTATTTTTCTTTTGTTTTTATTCTTAATAAGTTCACGATATATCCTTCATATCCGGCTATCAAATAAAAAAAAAATAATCAAACATTTTACTAAGCAGAAAAGTAACAATGATTACATTTAGTTATCTTATTATTTAGAGTAAACTGTGTCTCTGTATTACAAAATGTGTGCTGAAAATGACACACTCTTCATGTGGCGGGACTACGGGTTGAACACAATTATATGTAGTAGTCTACTACTTCAAGTATAGCTCTTATAAACAAGAACATAATTAAGTGTTAACTGTAGTATTTGTAGTATTTTATTCGTAATTAAATGCTAAACGTGACCACATTTTGTTTAGTAATCTTCCAAAATCTACTGCCCAGGAAAGGTACCAAAAATCTTTAAAACCAACAAATGTCCACAGGTATTATTATTACACTGTTTCAATGTCTGTTAAGTCTGTAGCAGGTTTCATTTGAGTCACCTCGTGGGAAAACCAACAATGTGGTTTCCGACCAGGTCCGACATAAACCGACCTGTACAGTCACAGAAAAGAGCTAGAAGCATGAGATTTCGGATTTAAATAGAAGAGGAACTGTACTATCCGAGTAGCGAAAACAAAGGCGCTGATCAGCTTCGCGGTTACCGCGAAGCTGATCTGCGTCTTTGTTTTTGCATATGCAGATTGTTGGTTTTCTCACGAGGTGGCTCATTTTTATTTCCAAAATGACGATTTTTTGACATTGACAAGATAAAATGGTACGGGTCATAATTTCAGTACCCGAAAGTGCGCAATATGGATCATACCACCTCCTTTTGAACTTTTTACAGCTCCCAAATGATCTAGCATTTATATGACCAAGTCTGACACAAACAGGCCTGCACAGCGACAGAAGACAGCTAGAAGCATAGGAAGAAGAAAGATTGTACTATCCGTGTAGCGAAAACAAAGGCGCAGATCAGCTTCGCGGTTACCGCGAAGCTGATCTGCGCATTTGTTTTCGCATATGCAAATTGTTGGTTTTCCCATGAGGCGGCTCATATACTATGCAAAATTTAGCAATTTTCATTACAGCCGCCAAACTCTGTACTTAATGAATTAAAAACATTTTTTGAATATAGGCATAAGTGGCAACCTTTAGACATGATCTTGCAAGCGAAACCTTTCGAAAAAAAAAATCACACGTTACAGCGATTGTTACGTGACGTCAGAATAAAAGACCCATGATCAAAACTGATAGATCTGCTTTAAGTGGGAAACCAAAATTATGCTTTAGCAACTGTTTAGTCGTTAAAACAACGTTTTGAAATGAAATTATATCGTCGAGAAATAAAGATCCAAAGTTTTGAATTTGACTGACATTTTTCTCTGGCTCCTTCGTTATCGCCTTACAGTTACGTTTCTAAGTGGAAATTCCTGAAAAGTGACATTGAGCTTACTTGCCTGGTGCACACCAATGTGATAAAATAAAGTGGTTTTGCAAAATTCCCTTTAGTGGCTTCAAAACGTAAGCTAAAAGAATGAAATAAACTTCAGCGTTATCTCACTAGCATGATGCGTTATGACTCAGAAACTTACAAGTTTTACTCGCCACGGTATTGGCTACGTTCTGTTTCGTTTGTCTTGTTTTGTTGTTCTGAAATGGAAACCAAGAGACCCGAAATTAAGACAACTTCGATTACATGACATCAAGTTGACGTCATTTTCTCGGCGGGTAAAGTTTGTACCACCAAAGCCCAATCTCATTTGTCACAGATAAAGAAGAGATGAAAAAGAAGGGAAACAGATGTTTCAGTTGTTTGAATTGTGTTTAATGGTTGTGAATTTTGCCTTCACACCCCTACCGTACTTCTTGTTTGTTCCAAAAGCCTCTTTAAAGGATAGCGTTTTTTAATTTATCGTATCATGTGCCTAAGACCCTGTTCTTGTCATTTACAAGAAAGAAATGCCCATAGTTGCTCTAAGATGAGTTAATATGAAACATCAAAAAATTGCTAAATTTACTTTGCATAGTATATTTTATTTGTTATAGCTGCAGCTCACGTTGTGCCATGGGGCAGCCCTTAAAGTCTTCCCATACATCACTCATAGTGGAGATTATTTTTTTCTTTCAGTCCTTTGAGATCAGTAAGAATAAATAATCGTCTTATAAACACTTATTAAAAAATTTGACTACGTTTAGGCATGTGTCTAATTCAGAGTTCGCTAGTGTAAATTTTAAAATTGCAGCATAATTGTCTGGCTTTCGTCGCCGGTTAATTAAAGGTCACTGATGAGGGTTCAGTACCCTAAACCCATACCACCTCTATTTGAACGTTTTCAGTGCTAGAAAAGGATCTATCATTTATATTTTATTTCTAATTGTTTTACCATTGCTCAGCGGTCAAGAAATCTGACACATGCCCTCGCAAGGGATCTTTAAGGTGTACATTTTGACTCCGCCGAACGAAACATGTACGTAGAAATAATTTCGTTTCAAGTACAGTGTCTAAAGTTCTGCTATCTTCAATTACATGGACTGAGTTTCAAGTTACTTTGTAGTAATTTATTTTGTTTAAAGGTAAAAACAATTTACTTTCTTAGTATAAACATTTGTTACGGTTCATCAAATCGATGTCTTTCAAACGGACGGGACTTTTTCTCTGTGTTCTGCTATTAGCAAGTCTTGTACGGATCTACGGATCCCTGTCTTGGTCACATCATCTCGGTAAGTCACTGCCATTACGAAAACACACCCAGTTGCAATATACAGAGACTTTTTTAAGTTTTTAAAAATGAAAATTTTCAGTACAAAATGTTTGATATTTTTCTTATTTTTGCTCAAAACATAGATTGTGGGTACACGCTAGAACCGCCTCGGCGAGGCGGTTCTAACGAGTACCCACAATCTATGTTTTGGTGCAAAAATAAGAAAAATAGGTATACCCCTGCAAACCCCAGTTTTACTATATAAAAGTGGGGTTTAAGGGGGTATATATTGCACGGACATGTTTTCCTGATGGCGAACGTGTGCATACAATCGATGTTTTCAGAAAACTACAAAATAATTTACAAGGTCATTTTTACAGCCACAAAACCATCGTTGTTCACATAGCATAACTATGCGCGTTTTCATAATTTAAGACCACTTACACTCACTTGAGACAGATTGTATAGTGAACAAATGTTCACCTGATGTTGACCTTTATCCATTGCATAAATTAAATCGCTATGACGTTGTATAATAAATTATCGTAATTGATTCGTGCACTGTCGGTAAGACTCGATAAAGTACGCAAAGAATGTGTACCCAATATAAAAGCCATTTTGCTACATTGTTCATCACAAGGACAATACACTCCCGCTTGCGTAAATGTACTCATTGATTACGCGTAACGTACGCGCGTATTACGCACGTAATACGCACCTTATTTATACGCGTATGTTTCAATAGCCAATCATAATTCAATTCCTCTTACACGTATGATGCGCGTAACGTGCGTACATTATGCGTAATGATTTTAACAAATAAGCTGGCAATTCAAAAAGCCAGTCATTACGCATATTTAAGTATATACGCGTATTTTTGTAACCAATCGGGAGTGAAACAGTCTTACGCAAACAATACGCGTAACATACGCGTAATGAATCAGCCAATAATGTTGAACTTGTATGGTTAAAGCAAAAAAAAAAAGGATTTTGCTTTAGACTAAAAGAATAGATCTATCTAATTTTTTCTCAAACTAAGTCCTGCGGTATAAATTAATTGCCTCGAACGAATAACATGTCCGTGATCGCCCCCATGAGAAATATTTTCAGTGCATCTGTTCATCCCTGGATCGGTTCCTGATCTGACACCGAGTTTATGTAGTGTTCGCTTGCTTTTGGATGCAGTTGAGATAATTGAAAACAGATATATGAGAAGGAGAAAGAAACGTGGAAGAAAAACAAGTACAAACCTTACACCGTATAGTTGTGCTACTACAAAATAGAGGAGGAACTCTACGACTATGAAAGATTAAACAGAACTGAACATGATGGCTACGTACAAAGCGTGAATTTTCACTCCACTGAAGGCTGGATGTTGACATAATGACGATTACTGGGTAAGTAAATGCTTCTTGAACCTGCATACTAAAACATCATACGTAAAAGTATTTACAGTCTAAAAACTTGCCTCTGTTGTTGTTGTATCAGGTATCCAGCCTAACTCCTGCATGCCACAGGGCAAGAGGAGAATTTGCTACACGGTGGACACTGACACCCCGAGACCATCATACGGTCAAAAAAAAAAAAAAAAAAAAAAAAAAAAAAAACTAGAGGCGTTTAATGTGAGTTTCCGAACCGAACGCTGGTCATGCCAGTGTAGCGGTCGGAGCCTGTACTTGAATGCGGAGGAAGAGCCCGAGTGCCGAGAGGGAGAACCGCAGCAAGCTTGTTCGGTGTACAGACATACCAAAACAGACATGTTCCCAATCTGCCTTATGACAAACAAGTTGCCTAGACTTGCCGGTGGGGTACACTGCTTCATCTAAAAAAGCCTGTTATGGACTTATTCTCCGCAGCCTGCGTCATAAAGAGGAAGCTCTCACCCAACCTCTCTTAGCAAACCCTAAATCCTGGTTGACAATGAAATTTCGATTTAAACGAAATCTTAACTCATTTGGAAACTAGTAATAATCTGATATTAGGGTCAGAGACACATAAAAGAATTTCACAATATACTTGAATAAATTCACGCCATTAATTTTCATCATTAAATCCATAATACTTGCACATTCTTTATTTTCGATGTTATGATAAAATCAACCGTTAGGTACTCCTTATGATACGCGTAAATACGCGTAAACGTATTGACAATCTGATTGGCCGATCATTTATACGCGTAATGTCTGAACCTTACGCGTATCGACGCTTTAATAACTGCTTATGAATATTAATCAGATACGTTACACGTAAATGCGAGTATGTTACGCGTGAATGTGCGTAAATAGCATTACGTGCGTAATACGCGCGTTATACGCGTATGATACGCGTAAATGGAGTACATTTACGCGAGCGGGAGTGTAGCTCAGTGGTTAGGGCACCAGATTTGTAACGTGGTGATCGCTGGTTCGAATCCCATAGAAGGTAGGTTCGAATCCCATAGAAGGTAGAAAATACATTTTTCTTTTACCTTATTACATAAAATGCACATTACGTTTAATCAAAAGCAATCACACGGAGAACATGATATTCTTGCTTTATTGCACTTTTCATGTGCCATATTGTGCAACTTTATGGGTTTTCAAACGCACCCATATCGACTATATGTCTAAGAAGAAGTCAAACCATTTTCCATCTTTCAAAAATTGAAATTAATAAGAGTATGAAAAAATATGAGTACAAAAATAGACAAAAACTTACACAAAATCGATAAAAAATCAAATTATTGAATACGATAGAATATGAATAGAGTAGATAAGAAATAAAATATATCTAAACAATGCAACCAATCATGGGACTCGAACCACTGTCTGTAAAATGAAAAGAAATGTCGTCTTAATCTGCGTGCTCTACCATTTGAGCTATACATTCCTGACAATGTTTTTAGCATAGCAGTCTTATCAAGACTTTACATGTATATACCGATACATTTACCTTGCTAAATAACAATCACGAAGAGTCACGATGATGTACGAGCAATCACGAAACGATCCGAAGATATATTTAGAATTGCAACGACTAATAGAGTTCACCCCCAACACCAGGTGAATATTGGTGGACAATACTCAGGCTACAGGCTACGTACACTACAGATGTTACATTCCTTTTCACACAGTTAACTTATACATTAAAGTCTCAGATTTGACTTTTTTTTTTTTTTTTTTTTTTTGGGGGGGGGGGGGGGGGGGGGTAAGTATCAAATCAATGTGGCTGAAATACACTTATTTGGACTTTGATAATGGATAGATGAATTCTGAATCTTTACTTTAATGTGTTTGTCAAGTGATAGTTTTTTTTATTTAGTCATAGGCCGTGTACTGATGAGCGATGCCTTTTTTCAACGGCCTAAAAGTTTTATTTTGTGTGTCACATTCTTAAGAGTTATACCATCTGATTAAAAGATTATTATAACAATTGTCTTTAGATTTCGAGCTTATTACATGTATATAGCTTCATGCTATTGTTTATCGGGTAGTTTTGATTCCAGATAAAGAGCTTTATGAAGGAAAACGAGAGAAGCGAGTGTCTTATCCTTTTAACCCTTTTCTTTACCAACAAGGTACGTCAATTTCGATTTTAACGCTGTTAAAATTGCGTTAAATTTTTCATATGTTGATTTTTGGTGGGTACATGTAAGAGCCTTCTCAACAAGGCGGTTCTTACTGTACAAGTACGCACGATCTATTCTCTGAAGATCAATTTATAAAAAAGAACAAATCGTATATTTCTGTACACTTCATACATTAAAATTGTGATTCCGACACGATAGACAGAATACCATAAGTTTGTACAGATCGACTAATTATGATGTGACATGAGATATTTCATTGGTTAGTGGTTTTAGTAATTTGTAGGTCTGTGACCATTTTACGTAAACAATTTCAGGGTTAAATGCAGTAAATCGGCTCCTGTGGAAAGCACAGAGAATATGGACATCTTCCAGAAAGTTTAGGAAATATGAAATACGTGGAGATGAAAATGACGCGATTCGAGATTTTCACTCCCTCAACCCAAGAAATATTGAAGTAACAAAAGCCAAGTTCCTGCTGGACCATAAAGAGACTGAAGTATTTTTCTCATTACGGAAACTTGCCCATGAAATATACAGTTTTTTTATAGTTGTAAAAAATGAAAATTTTTAGCTGATTTTATTTTTTTTATATTTTTCTTATTTTTACTCAAAACATAGATTGTGGGTACACGTTAGAACCGCCTCGCCGAGGTGGTTCTAACGAGTACCCACAATCTATGTTTTGGAGCAAAAATAAGAAAATATGGTTTACCCCTGCGTACCCCAGTTTTGCTATATAAAAGTGGGGTATAAGGGGGTATACATTACACGGACATGTTTTCGTGATGTTACATCATGAAAACATTTTCGTGAAATGTTTCTCCTTACACCCCACTTTTATATAGTAGAACTGGGGTTTACAGCGGTATACATTATTTTTCTTACTTTTGCTCTAAAACATAGATTGTGTGTACTCGTTAGAAGGCGAGGCGGTTTTAATTTGTGCCCACAATCTACAAGTACGTTTTAGCAAAAATAAGAAAAAAATATCAATTGTTTTTTCAACTGAAATTTTTCGATTTTTACAGATAAAAAATCTCTATACTCGTATAATATGGGCGTGTTTTCGTAGTACATGTATCTATCTAGCCAGTTAATGTCATCTCATATGCCATCTCATATGTAGATGTTTCAAAATAATGTTATATTTTTAAATAGCCAATCACTTTTTGATACATGTACCATCTACTTATTTTGCATAAGGGGAGCGGGGTGACGTAGTGTATTAAGCATCGAAATCTGGACCGAGAAGTCATTGGTTGGATTCCCAATGGCGGCACCGTAGTGTGTCCTTGGGCAAGACACATTCACTCCCCAGAGTACCGACGCGAGAAAACCGGTCTTCGGGGTTTCCGACCAGGTCCGACACAAACCGGGCTGTACAGTCTCAGAAGCAGGCTAGAGACTTGAAATTTTGGCTTTAAGTAGAAGAGGAATTGTACTATCCGAGTAGCGAAAACAAAGGCGCTGATCAGCTTCGCGGTTACCGCGAAGCTGATCTGCGGCTTTGTTTTCGCATAGGCAAAAATCCGGTTTTCTCACGATGCGGCTCGATTGATACCAAGGAAGCAGTGGCTCCGTCCCGGCATAACTGAAACATTGTTGATTTGGACGTTAAACCTGAATGCAGAGAAACAAACAAACAATCTATTTTCATTTGCAAAGCGCGGAGGTAGAACTAAAGTCTACTGAGCGAGAGGTCCTTGGCGCTATACCTATCTCCGCCGTGTAGTGTCCTTGCACAAGCCTATTTTAGCGTTCCATGGTTACTAGTTTATACAAGCATGATCAAAATCTAATGACTATCAAACCAAATCTACTGTCTACATGTATTGCAGGGTCTAGTGTACAAAGGTATCGTTGGGGACAGGGAGGTGTATTTACTGCGACAAGGTGATGGCTACAGTCATGGTCGACCGGTGCTTGATGTCATAGAGAACAGAAATGGCGCCTTCCCAAAGTCCAACGATCAACCGTACATTGATCGGTTCATTTACAAGGATAAACCGACACATTAAGTGTACACGGAGTAAACAAATACAACTTGATAGTATAGTGGGATTTCTTTCAACCTGTCGGTTAACCTCTGGCACTACATTGTTTTTTTATTGATCGGACTGCTTCGAATCTGTATGTTTTCAACCGTGCGATTCTATATCTATAGAATGGGGGAAACAATGTATATATAAATAATCAAGGTCACATGACCAAGATGGCCGCCATGCCAATATATGGTAAAAAACCTTCAAAAATCTCCAGAACCAGTGGACTGATTTTAACGAGACTTTGCATAAAGTATCGATAACTCAAGTACTACAATGTGTATATAAATCATGATCCTGTGATGACCTTCAGACCTGTTTTATGGCAAGGTCAACATAGGTCTACAATGCATTTGAATGGGGAAAACTTTTAAAATGTCATTTAAAGTGAAAGTCTTGCAGGAGATGGGCAGTATGACTAAATATTTATGATTCTGGACCCCAGGGACTCATCTGCCCCCACCGCGGGGCATTATTCATGTATTTTACCATAATATTCAAACGTCTTCTTCTCTGAAACTGCCAATCAAAGCCAAATTTTATGTGAAGCATCTATAGAATGGGGGAAACAATGTACCATGGTAAGCAAGACATACCGACGTTAGGAAAAAATGTCTAAAGCAAGAAGGACCCCTCTTCTGGTGTTTACAAAACTTTTTCACATGACCGGCGTAGTCAAATCAGATTTTACTATACAAAGCAGAAACCTCCGTGATTTTATTTATTTGCCTAAGTATATCATTTAGGCATTTCAGTAACTAGAAATGAAATATAGACAATATGCACGCCAACTTTTGCTAATATCTGTGCAAATTTCAGCGGTACATGTCTGTTTTAAATTTTGAAACTTGAAACAAATTATATACTTTTCTATCCAATTTGACTCTCAGGGTATTTTTAGGTAACATACTTATTTGAAATTAAAAAAAAAACTTTTAACATCTCAACAGATATCGAACTTATTTTGAAGGCAAAAATAGTAAATAAATTCTTGTTTTAAAATAAATATTAAAAAAGTATGTCTTGGTTCCGGCAGACAAAGCCGCAAACAATGTTGTTGTTGTTTGTAGACTTCACTACGTTAACACCTTAAAACAGGAGCTTGATGGTACCAGGGCTTATCTGGAGACTGATACTGATGAAATGTCTGTAGTTAATGCCCATTTAAACGATTTACCTGTTAAGTTTTCTGTTTGTGTCAATGAAGGCCAAGACAAACTTCCTACGATGTACTGGTTACCTAAGCTTCACAAAAAACCATACAAAGCTAGATTTATTGCAAAGTCTAGCTCTTGTACTACTACTGAACTTTCTAAATTATTAACTTCCTGTCTTACTGCTATCAAATCTCATGTTATAAGATACTGTGAGACAGTGTATGAAACTTCAAATAAAAATTGGTTTTGGTCAATAAAAAATTCTGGTGAGGTGCTCAATCAATTGAAGTGTAGAGGGTTCCGTGCGACGCGCTTGTCCACATATGATTTTTCTACTCTGTATACAACTTTACCACATAATCTAATTAAAGAAAAACTTCTGGATTTGATAGAGTGGACCTTCAAAAGGACATTAAAAAACTATGGTTCACTTTATCTGGCATGACAGAAAGGCTATTTTCACTTCCTCTGACCAAAGTCGGCATACACTTTGGTCATGTAAGAATGTGTGCGACGCCTTATCCTATCTCCTGGATAATATTTATATTAGATTTGGGACCAAGTTATACAGACAAATTGTTGGAATTCCGATGGTACAAATTCCGCACCTCACGTAGCTGATTTATTTTTATACTGCTACGAAAGAGATTTCATGGTGTCTCTTAACCATGATAATCAAGCTGATGTTATCGAGGCTTTTAATACTACTTCTAGGTACCTCGATGACCTTTTGAACATTGACAACCCTTATTTTGAAGGTATGGTCAATCAATTTATCCATCTGAACTACAGTTGAACAAAGCCAATATCTCGGATACCGAAGCCCCCTTTTTAGATCTACATGTACATCTTTGTGTTGCAAATGGATTTGTTTCTTCTAAAATTTATGATAAGCGCGATGACTTTGATTTTGATATAGTAAATTTTCCGTTTTTGGGTGGTGACGTTCCTCGTCGTGCTTCTTATGGTGTATACATTTCGCAACTTACATGTATTAGGTTTGCTAGTGTCTGCAATCATGTAACAGACTTCAACGCTCGAAATAAATGTTTAACGGCCAAACTTCTCCAACAGGGCTATCGGTATCATAAACTTCGTAAAACCTTTACTAAATTTTATCGTAGACACTATGAATTGATTTCCAAATATAATGTTGGGTTAAAGACGCTTTTAAGGGAGGGTCTTTCGGAACCAGAATTTTATGGTGACTTGATTTACAAATTTAAGAAATTTATAGGAAGTATTGATTTTTCTTTTCAATTTAGAAAAATCATAACACGTTGCAGACGTATAGGTTATAACTTGAATGTTATGCGACAGTCTGCATGCTTAGTTTTTAACCCAATCACGGTTGATAGCTATGCTGCCTTCTTTATTGGCACGCCGGTGGGTCGGGCGTCAAACTCTATGATGACCCCGACTTAAATCTATTCATTTTAGTTGGTTGGGGCTAGAGCTTCTTGTCTGTTGCTTGGCCCACCGGGGTCCAACTGATGTTTTTCTTTTGCTCCGGAGTTAGTAAGTTATTCGGCGCCCAGGGATCTCCATCGTCGGGCTGCTTACTCAATCTGTGAGTCCTGGTTTTTGATTCATCAGGATGTTTATCATGATTTATTTGTTTGTTCTTGATGATTCATTGA
The DNA here is from genome assembly GCA_964017185.1 of Rugalucina vietnamica. Taxonomy (NCBI): domain Eukaryota; kingdom Metazoa; phylum Mollusca; class Bivalvia; order Lucinida; family Lucinidae; genus Rugalucina; species Rugalucina vietnamica. Next base: position 16,536,112 of record OZ024874.1, read on the forward strand.
CTAGTTAGAGATTCACCACGAGGACCGAAGAACTAACTAAATGTTATGAATCACTGCAGAAGCTGAGGGTGAGGTTATAGCCATGTAAAATCGATTTAAACCCGCCAGTAACTTTGTGTTACTGTTCCAAGTCGATACTTCTGTGGTGGTTCTTTTTGTTTTATGTCTTGGTGTTTAATTTTTTTTTGTGCTGTTGGCGCCTTATGTATGTTTACATATTTTTAGTTAAGTTAAGGTAACTGAGTGGCCACCTATTGGGAAAATAGCTGCTCATTCGGCTTACGAAATGTTTTCATGGTATAAGTACCTGATTGTTAGTTTGGTTTTTTCCTACTTTGGTTTTTGGAGTGGGATTCTTTTTCTGATTGCGCCTTTTCCTGATCTTTGCCTACTTGTACTTTTTTACATAGTTTTAGTTAAATTAAGGTAACTGAGTGGCCACCTATTGGGGAAAATAGCTGCTCATTCGGCTTACGAAATATTTTCATGGTATAAGTACCTGTCAGTGATTGTTAGTTTGGTTTTTTCCTCCTCGGTTTTTGGAGTGGGAATCTTTTTCTATTTGCGCCTTTTCATGATCTTTGCCGACTTGACAACTTGAACATTGACAACCCTTATTTTGAAGGTATGGTCAATCAAATTTATCCACCTGAACTTCAGTTGAACAAAGCTAATATCTCAGATACCGAAGCCCCCTTTTTAGATCTACATCTTTCTGTTGCAAATGGATTTGTTTCTTCTAAAATTTATGATAAGCGCGATGACTTTGATTTTGATATAGTAAATTTTCCTTTTTTGGATGGTGACGTTCCTCGTCGTGCTTCTTATGGTGTATACATTTCGCAACTTATTAGGTTTGCTAGAGTCTGCAATCATGTTACAGACTTCAACGCTCGAAATAAATGTTTAACGGCAAAACTTCTCCAACAGGGCTATCGGTATCATAAACTTCGAAAAACCTTTTCTAAATTTTATCGTAGACACTATGAATTGATTTCCAAATATAATGTTGGGTTAAAGACACTTTTAAGTGAGGGCCTTTCGGAACCTGAATTTTATGGTGACTTGGTTTACAAATTAAAGAAACTTAAAGGAATAAATGATTTTTCTCTTCAGTTCGGAAAAATCATATCACGTTACAGACGTATAGGTTATAACTTGAATGTTATGCGACAGTCTGCATGCTTAGTTTTTAACCCAATCATGGTTGATAACTATGCTGCCTTCTTTAATTGCACGCCGGTGGGTCGGGCGTCAGACTCTATGATGGCCCCGACTTAAAGCTATTCATTTTAGTTGGTTGGGGCCGGAGCTTCTTGTCTGTTGCTTGGCCCACCGGGGTCCAACTGGTGTTTTTCTTTTGCTCCGGAGTTAGTAGGTTATTCGGCGCCCAGGGATCTCCATCGTCGGGCAGCTTACTCAATCTGTGAGTCCTGGTTTTTGATTCATCAGGATGTTTATCATGATTTATTTGTTTGTTCTTGATGATTCATTGACTAGTTAGAGATTCACCACGAGGACCGAAGAACTAACTAAATGTTGTGAACCACTGCAGAAGCTGAGGGTGAGGTTAGGTACCTGTAAAACCGGTTTAAGCCCGCCAGTAACTTTGTGTTACTGATCGTTCCAAGTCGATACTTCTGTAGTGGTTCTTTTTGTTTTATGTCTTGGTGTTTAAAATTTTTTGTGCTGTTGGCGCCTTATGTATGTTTTCATATTTTTAGTTAAGTTAAGGTAACTGAGTGGCCACCTATTGGGAAAATAGCTGCTCATTCGGCTTACGATATGTTTCATGGTATAAGTACCTGATTGTTAGTTTGGTTTTTTCCCACCTCGGTTTTTGGAGTGGGAATCTTTTTCTGATTGCGCCTTTTCCTGATCTTTGCCTACTTGTACCTTTTTGTACCTTGTTTTTCTTAATAATTGTAAAAAAAAAGCGTCACGAATGAACACCTGGACCCAAAATAACAATCCTGCCTTACAACAACGCAAGTAGCAGTTTAGCAATCCGGATGTGTCCTGCCTTACATCTTAGCCAAACATCTTTTAAAGCAGACACATGATATTTATTAAAGCGTATGAAAATGTAAGTGTACCCTTCGCCAAAAGTTTAGGAGGCAAAATAACTGATTAGAACTGATCCCAGTGAATAAATATTTCGACACAATTGTCCATATTCGATGTCATGGTTACGGTGGAAACAATCAGGACTTTTACTGATTCAAAATCGGTAGTTAGTTAGATACTGAACAACAAAACGGATACGGTCACTAGTTTGAAAAGGTTTTTTTTTTTTTCGACACGATTTTAAATAATTCTTATCCAAACCGCACTCACTTTCAGTATTTCCAGTCTTTAACAATCTTTTATGCTTGTGCAGGTTGATTCGTGTCAGACATGTTCAAAAACACATTCAATTTGTTGGTTTCGCATAACGTCGCTCATTTTTCTGATTTTCTCGACAAACCCTAACTTTGCAATTACTCACTGAACATGTGAACAAACCAAAAACTGTTATACCCATTTAAGACAAATGACAAAAAGTATTACAAATACAGTGTCTGCAAATGCGTTATTCTGGCAAACTTTCTGAAACACCCTGCAGTCCACATCTCTTAAAAATGATAATTTCACATTTAAATGATACTTTCTTATTTTGTGTTCGAAACATTGATTGGGTGTTCATCTTCAAAAATGGGCCCCGTCCATTGGGGTCTTTTAAAAGAAATAGATGGGCTGCCTTCAGGCAAAGCTTCTTTGCTACTGACTGACCATCTGATTACTGGTTATCCGCTCAGGTCTGAGCTTGCCAAGGAAAAGTGGTTTCAAGTCAAACCTTCCATACCTATAAGCCTTTTTGGCTTGGATATTTCAAGCACTTGTTGGATGTCATGACATCCTCATTTTGGGTAAAAGTCCCATAAAGTGGAGGCAACGTCCCGACATGACCTTGGCTGTTGACTGGGACGTGAAGCATTAATTCAAACAAACAAATTCATCTTCAAAAATAAGAAAACGAGAATGTGTATCCTGTATATTCCAGTCTTACTAGTACGACTTGTGTGTAAGGGGGTAACTTTTACACGACTATTTTGTTCTGATGTCAAAACGCATGACACTTGGTGGTTATTAGACATGAAACATATGTCTAATATATATAATTAAAATCTTGCAGCAATATAAGTACGAGATGCACACACTTACCCGGACCCAGTTGTTCAAAGCATCGTTAGCTGAACGATATCGTTAAGACATAAATTTGTTTAGCAAATATCAGCTAAAGTAACAACTACACTGTTATTTTTTTGTTAAAAAAATGTGAGAATCCTTTGCACTGCAAAGGATTCTCACATTTTTTTAACAAAAAATAACAGTGTATTTGTAATATTAATGTTTGAAATTTTAACGAAACGTTTACTAACGACGTCGTTAGTTTTGAACAACTGGGCCCTGTTTGGCAACTCTAATGACAGATTTTGGATGGTGACGTTCTTCGCCGTAGTTCTTATGTTGTATATGTTTCGCGGCTTACTTGGTTTACTAAGTTTGTAATCATGAACGCAGATAATAGTTCCATAGTGCAGATTGAACGTTCCTCTTGGTCCTTTGAAATCAGCGAGGATATTCTGAGAAATCAGACATATTAGCGGTTTATAATCATTTTCTGACCAACGTTTTATATATTTGGCCTAATTTGGATAATAATTAGTCTTCATATCGACTACCCTGTTGAAAATTGTAAAATTAAAGTAACTATTTTTGGTTCCATGTTGCCAAATCTAAAGGGTCACTGACGAGGTTTCAGTAGCCGAAACCGCGGTATGGCCCACCCCCTTTCTCATTAATATATTCGATGGTCTTAAAGAACTGCCAAATTTCTTCAGCAGTGCTATCGGTATCATTAACTTCGAAAAACGTTTTCTAAATTTTACCACAGACACTGTGATTTTATTTTATAGATCATCAAAACTTTTTTTGCAGCAAAACATTATGAAAACTTGCCCATGCAATATACAGAGATTTTCAAAGTTGTAAAAAATGAAAATTTTTTGCTATTTTTCTTATTTTTGCTCAAAACATACATTGTGGGTACTCGTTAGAGCCGCCTCGCCATACATTGTGGGTACACGTTAGAACCGCCTCGCCGAGGCGGTTATAACGAGTACCCACAATCTATGTTTTGGAGCAAAAATAAGAAAATTAGGTATACCCTGCATACCCCAGTTTTGCTATATAAAAGTGGGGTGAAAGGGGATATTTATTTCACGAACATGTTTTCCTAATGAAAGCTGTGACAATGGCAGAATTGGTCGAGTAAGAAAACCCTTAGGTGTTCCCATCACGAAAACATGTCCGTGTAATGTTTACCCCCTTGAACCCCACTTTTATATAGCAAAACTGGGGTATGCAGGGGATACCTATTTTTCTTATTTTTGCTCCAAAACATAGATTGTGGGTACTCGTTAGAACCGCCTCGGCGAGGCGGTTCTAACGTGTACCCACGATCTATGTTTTGAGCAAAAATAAGAAAAATGTCAAAAATTTTCAGCTGAAAATATTCAATTTTTAAAGCTAAAAAAATCTTAGTTTATTGCATGGTCAAGTTTTCGTAATGTATGTTGCTTTTAAAAGTCTACAGAAATTGAATAAAGGCAACGCTAGCTAAATGTGGCATGTTACATGGCAATGGCGCTGCTACATTTACTCACATTCATTTCAGAATTAAATACAAAATACATTGACAAACCAATACAAAAGACATTGACAAACAAAATACCAATCATAGGATAAGAACGAAAACACGCGTATGCGTCTTTGTTTGCATTGCCAGGATGACCTGCCAGCATTAGCAAAATCTTGATGCTTATTAAAATTTGAGTATAATACATCGCTGTGTTGTTGTAAAAGATAAAAATCACACAAAACGATCCGAAAACATAACCACTCATTCTAAAACACTATGAAAACTTGCCCATGCAATGTACATGATATTTTTGGGTTGTAAAAATGAAAATTTTCACTGGAAAAAGTTTGATATTTTTCTTATTTTTACTCAAAACAGGGATTGTGGGTACAAGTTAGAACCGCATCGGCGAGGCGGTTCTAACGAGTACCCACAATCTATGTTTTGGAGCAAAAATAAGAAAAATAGGTATATCCCTGCATACCCCGGTTTTACTATATAAAAGTGGGGTATAAGGGGGTATACATTACACGGACATGTTTTCCTGATGATAAGGTGCAAACACTGAAAAAAATGAAGAAAAATAAACTTTTAAAAATACACTTTTTGGCATACCATCACTATTTTTGACCATTCGGGCTTCATGCTGTAAATTTTCACCACCTTCCCAGTATTCTTGCTATTTTTCCAGCATTTTGAAACTTAGTGGGTATATTCCAATCATCATTGTGACGCACAACATTTGAACGAAATAAAACCAAAGCACAAACTCAATGTATATTTCAAACTAACAGACTTCATTTTCTCAAGTAAAGAACAATATTAAATACATGTAGATTAAATTAAACAATAAACGTCCTTTCATATCTGCTATCGAAAAATGTTAGACAATTTTTATGTGCATGATGCAAACGATTTTCAGTGTTGTTAACTTGCAAGTATAATGACATCTGGCCTGTAAATCAGAACTATATCAAAACATGTAATTATAATTACATTTGTCTTACATAAATACTTATAAATACTTTTCGGAGCTTATAAATACTTTTCTGAGAACAACCTGTTTTATGACAGGTCTTGTTTTATTTAGCGTCACGTAAATTACTTGCAAACGGCAACATATATAAATTAGTTTTGCAATACAGACACACAATGGAATTAAATATTATATGAACGACTTTATCCGGATATGTTTACTCCTAACAGACAATACATGTGTTCCAATATAGTTTTGAACAATATTCTACATAATATACGTGACGGAATACTGTAATTTACGTGGCGGTAAAATTAAAGTCTCCGTCATTATTTTCAAACTTAGATAATTATGTTTGTGTTTTTGTTAACTTATAATGAAGCATGGAATTTTCAACCAGTCTGCACAAGAAGTAAATCTTTGGACGCTTATAAACACATAATTATTAAGTAGAAGATAACTGTCTTATATTGATAAAAATGTATATTAATCTCAGGGCTGATATTTCACTGTTGGTCAGTATTTTGGCATGGACAAATGCGAATAATAAATGTAGTATTGGTATGTCTTTGATTGAAGGAGGCATGATCCGTTTAGACTCCTCTGTTTTCAACTAAAATCGATAAATAAAGTAATACTACCTTTGTATTTCACGTGACAAGTGCATCATTTACGTGACATTGTTTTAAAAACATCATATTCTGTAAACCTAACTACCGAAAAGTACATAGTCGACATTAAAACATATATACGAGGTACAGTCGTAAAGTTCCCGGACTGTTCTTGTTGTGTTATCTGCTTTCAAAGAATAAAGTAAAAACTTTGCATGCTAGTGGGAAAAAAACATTTCTCTACACAACAATATATACATTTACGGTATGTGACATGCCGTTTTTGATGAAGTCATGCATTATTCACTACTACCAGGAATCTTAAAAAAACCAGAGGACCAATGGTCCTGTAAACGCTCACCTGAGACCTGAGATATATACATGAACTTGTTAGACTAGAATGGTACAATGCATGTATATAACCCTAGGGCAGGGTCAGAATAACTCCTGGAGTCAATGTCTTTTTTCAAATCGTAAAAATTCAGTCCATTTGCCAATTAACTGCAAGTTTTGTCCTTCAAATGACATTTTAACAATTTTCTCCATTCAAATGCATAGGAGATCTAAGTTGACCTTGTCGTGAAATAGGTCAAGGTCATCCCACTGTCATGATTTATAAAAATTTTGTAGACCTCCGTTCCTTAATGCTTCATGCCAAGTTTCAAAATCATAGGCCTTCTGGTTCTGAAGAAGAAGATTTTTAAAATTTTTTGCTATTTATAGCCCTGGCGGCAATCTTGGTCATGTGACCTTGACCATTTATATAAACTTTCATTTCCTCTTCCTAAGGATGCTCCATATATAGTTTGGTTTTGATTGGCTAAGCAGTTTCTGAGAAAAAGCTGTTTGAATATTATGGTCATCTACATGTAGATAGCTCCGGGGCAGGGGCAGACAACCCCTGGGCCTAAAATATTTTCATAAGCATAAATCTTCTGCCCATTTGCTCATTCCTAGCAAGTTTTCTGCCATTACATGACATTTTCCCATTTTTTCCCATTCAAATGCATGAGCGAATTAAGTTGACCTTGCCATAAAATAGGTCAAGGTCATCCCAGGGTCATGATTTATATAAACTTTGTAGAGCTCCATTCCCAGATGCTTCATACCAAGTTTCAAAATCATAGGCCTTCTGGTTCTGAAGAAGAAGATTTTTAAACATTTTTGCTATTTATAGCCATGGCGGCCATCTTGGTCATGCGACCTTGACCATTTATTCAAACTTTCATTCCCTCTTCCTAAGGATGTTCCACAAAAAGTTTGACTTTGATTGGCGGAGCATGGGTATACTATAAGCTCACCTGTGAGCCTTCGGCTCAGGTGAGCTAAAACATAATTGGGTATCATACTTTGTTCGGTCTAAGTTGAGATAGTATCAAATTTTGAAAATACAACCAACCTTGGTGATATATTGAACAATGTCACTCCAATTTCAGTTCAACACCCCGAGACAGGGGGTGCGCTCCTTATTATAGAATGAGTGAACGACTGTTTTGCTTTTGGTAAAATCATTGACATTAGTAAAATTCTTGACGCAAAACTGGGTCATGCTTTCTAGTCCATTCTGTAAACGATTCTGTCATGTAAGGCATCCGTTGCGGTCCTTATTTCAAGAACAGGGTTATAGCCGCTTCGCTTATCTCCATTGAGTAAAAGAATCAGACGTCTGTCGCCGACCTGGCCCACCTTCACACCGTCAGTCTAAAAAAAAGATTACGCAATCACTCCCGAGAAATACACATTGTTCTTGTGGCTCTAAATTTTGAAAGTTTAGTTGATTTTCTTTCTTTTTTTTTTTTAATTTTTATAATTAGTTTTCGTTATTATTTTTATTGTTTGCTAAAACAGATATTGTGGGTACTCGTACATGTAAGAACCGCTTTACTTTGGCGGTTTCATAAATACCCTCAATAGATGCTTTGAAGCAACAGTAAGACAAAAATGTATTAACAATATATGAGCCTGTGCTTGACAAAATCAACAATTTGGGCTCCGACCAGGTCCGACACAAACCGGTCTGTACAGTCACAGAGGATGATTAGAAGCTTTAAATTTTGGTTTTAGGAAGAAGAGAAATTGTTAAAATATCCGATTAGCGAAAACAAAGGCGCTGATCAGCTTCGCAGTTACTGCGAAGCTGATCTGCGCCTTTGTTTTCGCATAGGCAAAAAATCCGGGTTTCCCATGCGGCGGCTCATATATTCCTGTATACCCCAGTTTTACTACATAAACTTAAGGTGGTTTAAAGGGATAAATATTACACAGACATGTTATCCTAAAAATACGGTATTTTTATATAATTATATGATACATATTATGCACCAGGGCCCAGAATTACAATCCTCCCTTAAAGCTAAGGAAGACCTTAGTTAAGGTGACAAATTTCAGCATCCAAAAAGATGCATCTAAATCATATTAAAATCAAACTTATCCATTTGATTATGTAAATGGCATTTAATTTTACACACCTGTATATTTTGGTGAAAACAGTTATTGATTTTAACGGTATAATATCGAGTCAAAATTTGTCATCTTAACTAAGGTGCGCCTTAACTTTAAGGAAGCATTGTAATTCTGGGCCCAGGGCATTTCTTTCCCACCTGGCTTCCTGATTAGGAATCATTTATTTAGTTACTGTACATGTATATAAATTGCTGGTCTGTGCTTTTACTCTAAACTTATTCACTGTAAATGAATCTAAATGCTTTTTAGAGTGAAAAAAAAAAAAAACAAAAAAAAAAACAACAAAAAAAAAAAAAAAAAACAAGAGGACCAATGGTCCTGTAAACGCTCACCTGAGAACTGATATATACAACCTAAGCTGACCTTGCTGTAAAATAGGTCAAGGCCATTCCAGGGTCATGATTTATATAAACTTTGTAGAGCTGTATTAATTGATGCTTCAGGCCAAGTTTCAAAATCATAGGTCTTCCGGATCTGAAGAAGAAGATTTATAATGGTTTTTACTATTTATAGCCATGGCGGCCATCTTGGTCATGTGACCTGGACCATTTATATTAACTTTCACTCCCCTTTCCTATCAATGCTCCACTTAATGTTTGGCTTTGATTGGCCAAGATGTTTCAGAGAAGAAGATGTTTGAATATTATGGTCATATATATGTATATAGCCCTGGGGCAGGGGCAGACAACCACGTGAGATTAACTTTTTTTCATAACCACAAATCTTCTGTCCATTTGCACACACCCAGCAAGTTTCCCCCCTTTTAATAACATTTTACTAAATTTCCCGATTCAAATGCATAGGCAACCTATGTTGACCTTTCCATAAAATAGGTCAAGGTCATCCCAAGGTCATGAGTTATATAAACTTTGTACAGCATCATTGCCTGATGCTTCATGCCAAGTTTCAAAATCATAGGTCTTCTGGTTCTGGAGAAGAAGATTTTTAAACGTTTTTGCTATTTATAGCCAGTTTTTCCCTTCAAATGACATTTTGACAATTTTCCCCATTCAAATGCATAGCGACCTATGTTGACATTGCCTTAAAATACATCAAGGTCATCCCAGGGACATGATTTATATAAACTTTGTATAGCTCCTACCCCTGATGCTTCATGCCAAGTTTCAAAATCGTAGGCCTTCTGGTTCCGGAGGAGATTTTTTAAAGGTTTTAGCTATTTATAGCCATGGCGGCAAACTTGGTCATGTGACCTTGATCATTTATATAAATTTTCGTTCCCCCATCCCAAGGATACTACATATAAAATAATTGCTTTGATTGGTCAAGCGGTTACTGAGAAAATTAAGTTTAACATTTAATTTGTAACTGACCTTTGGCTCAAAATGTTGTCTGTATATACCAAATTTCAGGTCATAGGCTTCAAAACTTCCTGAAAAATTCAACGTTTTAACTTTTTTCCATTGAAAAGCCTATGTAAATTGACCTTGCCATAAAAAAGGTCAAGGTTAACCCAAGGCCATGATTTATATAAACTATCATGGGCCAGAGTCCCCAATGCTACATAACAAGTTTCGTTGAAATCGGTTCACAGGTTCCAGAGAAGAAGATTTTTTATGGTTTTTACCATATATGGGCAAGGCGGCCATCTTGGTCATGTGACCTGGACCATTTATATAAACTTTCGTTCCCCCTTCCTAAGGATGCTCCACATGAAGTTTGGCTTTGATTGGCCCAGCCCTTTTAGAGCAGAAGATCTTTGAAATTGTGGACGGACGACGACGGACGGACGGACGACGGACGGGTGGACGGACGCCGGAGCATGGTCATCCTATAAGCTCACCTTGTGAGCTTTCGGCTCAGGTGAGCTAAAAAGAATATTAAACTACAGCGCTTGACAGTTTCTTGTTAAATGACAGTTTCATAATGAAAGTTTAAATGTACATGTACATGTATGATTTAAATTTCTTACCCTACCTCCTGTTCGAAAATAAAATTGGTTTGCACGTTTACGTGTATTAGCGTTGAGCGCATTTCTTGGGTTGACAGACTCGTAATCATCTATCGCAGTCTTTAAGTTACCCTGTTTTGTGTACAGGCGATACGTCTTTGATGGTCTTCCCCTTTTCTTGGCACCAAGCAGGAGCTTTTCGGCGGCGGCAAGTCCTGTTAACGATATTTAAACGTGTAGACACAGCGGTATGTCAGAACCCGTACAAACAATTGAGCCGCGACGCGAGAAAACCGGTCTTCGGGGTTTCCGAACAGGTCCGACACAAACCGGCCTGTACAAGCTCAGAAAAGAGCTAGAAGCTTGAAATTTCGGATTTAAGTAGAAGAGGAATTGTACTATCCGAGTAGCGAAAACAAAGGCGCTGATCAGCTTCGCGGTTACCGCGAAGCTGATCTGCGCCTTTGTTTTCGCCTAGGCAAAAAATCCGGTTTTCTCACGATGCGGCTCAATTGTATACTAGTCAGCCAGTGTAACTTTTCTTGCTAAAACTGAAGAAATTTGTCTTTAAGTTGACTTTCTGATTTTTTTTTTTTTTTTATTACTTTTTTATATTTTTTAACTTTGCCAAAGTGAGTGGTGGGTTATTGTGAAGTGTTGTGTTTTTTTCTCGAGTTTTAAGGGAGAAGTGTTCTGACAAACATGACAAACGACTTCTGAAAAGTTCGAACTATGCCGAAACTGACTATTAATTTTACTCAAGGCTGCATGTATGTCATCGCTGGCTCGGTCGCTAGAATATGATAAGCATGAAAAATAAATGCGACCGCGTCCAACAAAGTCGTTGGAAAAAAAAAAGATTCTTCTTTAGTGATCTATAGTGTATACCCTCAAAATCCATTTATTTGAAATAACAGTTGTGGGTTCGTGAATTGAGTATAGTACTTAGCTTTCTCAATTACATTTTTCCCTACGCCCTCAGCTCTAGTGGGTTCTCAGTTTCAACGGTAAAAGAACGAAGTGTGTAAAGTATGTTTTGGGGAAAAGTTTAAACAAGTCATTAATTATTTATTTATTTGGATGATTCTTCTTTAGTGATCTTTAGTGTATAACCTCATATTTTGCAATGTCGAATCCATTTATTTGAAATAATAGTCGTGGGTTCGTTAATTGAGTATAGTAATACTTAGCTTTCTCAATTACATTTTTTTCCATATGCCCTCAGCTCTAGTGGGTTCTCAGTTTCAACGGTAAAAGAACGAAGTGTGTAAAAAGTACAAGTAGGCAAAGATCAGGAAAAGGCGCAATCAGAAAAAGACTCCCACTCCAAAAACCAAGGTGGGAAAAAACCAAACTAACAATCAGGTACTTATACCATGAAAACATTTCGTAAGCCGAATGAGCAGCTATTTTCCCAAAAGGTTGCCACTCAGTTACCTTAGCTTAACCAAAAACATGTAAACATACATAAGGCGCCAACAGCACAAAAATATTTTAAACACCAAGACATAAAACAAAAAGAACCACCACAGAAGTATCGACTTGGAACGATCAGTAACACAAAGTTTCTGGCGGGTTTAAATCGATTTTACACGGCCGTAACCTCACCCTCAGCTTCTGAGTATGTTTTGTGGGGTAACAGTATTTATTTAACTTCAGTTACACAAAAAAAAGCTCAAGGCGCAGATGTTTGCTTTATGTGGTCAAACGATGCGGAGGAAACCGGAGAACCCGAGGAAAACAAACGAAACTGGACGGGCGACCACTACTCTGTCACATGCCCTGACCCGGATTCGAACCCGGACCGCAGAGGTGACAAGCGAGTGCGTTATCAACAATGCTATCCAGGCCCCACGATACAAAAGCCATACTATCACCATTGTAATTTGCGGCCTGACAAAAGTTACATATGCGCAAACCACGACGCCTAGCTGATCAGCGTCAGACATTTTCTTTGACAGTGCAGGCCGGTTTATCATTACGAAAATTTGCCCATTCAATATACTTGTACAGAGATTTTTGTAGCCATAAAAATGAAAAATTTCAGCAAAAAACGTTTAATATTTTTCTTATTTTTGCTCAAAACATAGATTGTGGGTACACGTTAGAACCGCCTCGCCGAGACGGTTCTAACGAGTACCCACAATCTATGTTTTGGAGCAAAAATAAGAAAAATAGGTATACCCCTGCAAATCCCAGTTATTCTTTATAAAAGTGGGGTTCAAGGGGGTATACATCGCACGGACATGTTTCGCTTCAAAAAATAGAACACTTAGATCCGAAATTGTAAGTTCTAGCCTTTTTCTTTGACAGTGCAGGCCGGTTTATTTTCGACCTGGTTAGAAACCACCAAAACCGGTTTTCGCGCGTCGTGGCTTAAATAGTAAACAAATACAACCTTTCGCTGCAGCAGACATTGCTCTTTTCTCAAATTGTCTTTTATTGTCGGCCATGAAATCTGAAAGATGTCAGAGAGAAATTATTCCTTAGTTAAACAACCAGATTATAGGTGTGATGTTTATACATGTAGATGGTGTTTTCGACAGCAGCAAGAGGCACATTCAAGGAGCATTTTAAAGTTTGCTGAGACTGGGTCATTTTATCATAAATGATTCTTTAAAGCAGCTTATACTTTAATAATGGTTGCGTGACAATTCACATTATCCATGGAATCTAGTGGGGAAAATGGAGATTGTACAATGTACGAGATAAATTACTTTACACATGATCTACATGTACATACCTTTGAAACCTAAGGCTGTAGTGTCATATTGTTTTGTGTTTGGCAGATTAGCATTCAAACTGTTCACCGGAACGAGAACACATGGCAGTATGAATGCGCAGAATGCACAATAAAAGCAGGACTGCAGGCTCATCCTATGTATCAAATATAAACTTTCAGTTACATATGATAAAATCGCGAAAATAATTGGTTATTCTTTTGTGGATCTTTATTCTATCTTACATCCATGGTATCACACATTAAATATCCACGTATGCCTTTAGCGTGGCCTTTCACTGTACAGCTTACATTTCGTTTCGCTAATTTTAACTGACTTAGGCCCGTGAGGATTTGGTACTGAGTTGTAAAAGTGAAATTTTATATGCTAGATGAGGTGACATTCATACATGTATGCAAAGTCTGGTAGATACCACTAGATGTCGTCTCACATCATTGTGTTTGTAACAGGGCGTACGTCTGTGCATTTTTAATTTCAATTAGTATAGCACAGACGCGTTTGACATTGCTTTGAATTCATACCTGACCATATTTTCTTTGTTGTATGTGATTGGGCTTTTGTTCGTTTTAACACAATAGCTCGGTGCGCCTATGCTTCAATGCATTCGCCGTTCACGTTCTTACTAGAAAGTTTATACTTTCTGTATTCCGCCTTGATACGGAATTAAATATTTTTTCCTATATATTTACAGGTATGATCTATTCATGTTTTGTTAGATAAAGATGAGTAGTTATGTTTAATGTAAATTGTACTTTTCATTATATTTTGTAAAGCCTGTTTCCTTTGAATTCAATAGAAGCTTTGTGAAATGATGCTTCGTCCAATACATTGTGTGTATTGATTTTGATTGTATTGTTCATGTCCTTTGTGTAAATCGTTTGTATTGATATTTTGTATCATTTACTCATAATGCATTCGCCGTTCACGTTCTTACTAGAAAGTTTATACTTTCTGTATTCCGCCTTGATACGGAATTAAATATTTTTTCCTATATATTTACAGTCATACCATTGTTTAGCCATGATGTCCATCAGATGGCAGCCATATTGTTAATGTAAATAGATTTCATCAACTACTCCTGAGTTTGGGTCTTCAGTTTATCGCCAGGAACCATGAAAGAACCCGAATCGGTTATATTGGTGGCCAGTGTATAAGATGGTTCCATCGGTCGATTGCCAAAAGATTCAGCAGAAGGAGTATTCGTTGACCTACATTCTTGTGCTTTTTGGATTATGTTGCTATAAATAACAACACGTCTTGACGTCAGCGACGATGGTCCAATAGATGACAAGGATCTTCCACCTGTTTCTAAATATGGATGTTTATTCTGTGTGTTTCATGATGTCACGTTTCGCTTATCCAATGGATTAATGCGTGTTTGTGTAATCTTGATTTCAATACCATATATGGATAATTCGCTTCTATGGATACCATGACGTACAAGTGATTGTCCAATGGAGTTGTGTTTCCTGTTCCGCCATGTTTATTTACATAAACATTATAGTGCCAGCCACGTGTGTGCTATCTCGGGGCCCCGTTCTTGTTGCGCTGTTGTTCTTAGAGAAATGTCAACTGACGGACAGAACGTGTTAGTACCAGTGACTGTAAGGAGAGGAACCAAAACCTTCACCGCACATTAACTGCGCAGTGACATTGTGCTTCTTGTGTATTTGTGTTTGTGATTTATGTAGTGTTTGTATAGTGGATATTATAGGATATGTTTGTATTTGCCGGTAAGATTTTTGTATTATTTTCATTTTGTTTGGAGCTATTTTTCAGGCTCCATTTTTCAGTGTAGCATTTTCAGATTCAATAAGGGAGTATTTTTCAGCTCCTACTTTTCAATTTGAAGTAAACAACCCAAGCTATACGTTTCTTTTGACAGTCATATTACCCCGGGGTTATACTCGTTTTCATTCTAAACGCGAATCGACATACGCGCATACTGTCACAGGAAATGTTAGTTTGATCAATAAACTGAGTTGATTTTACACAGAAAAATAAGACATCTCAGTTAACAGCTTATTTATCCTATTAGAAAAGCCCAAATTTACGCTTCATCGTTGTTCGCCTGATAAATTAGCATTTTGTCAGTGACAAGCGATAATCCCTACCTGTGTGAAAATATTTGTTGGTTCCCGTTCGACAAGTTCAAGCTAACACTATTGTTGACTTAGCCGTTTTCGCATTGTATCGATTTGCAAAGCTGGTTCCCTGCTCCCGATAACTCGCGGAAGTGTTATAAATACCTTTAGAATATAAAAGTAATTATCGGATGGCCAGGTAGCCTAATCGGTAGAGGCGCTGTTATTGTATTGCAGTAGTAATCCGTTGGTCGCGGGTTCGAATCACAGTAGGAGCTAAATTTTTTTTCTCGACATATTTTTTTTTCTCAAAATATTATCTCTATTACATTTTTTTTTCTCTACATTTGTTCTTTATTTATTTTTCTACTGATTTCACTTTCTAGTATTTATTGTTTTGTACTCCTGTACTTATATTTTGTGTGTTTGAATCTGTGCAAATGTGTTTACATATTTTCTTTTTCAATTTCATTTGAATTCATTTATCACTTGATGCTTATGCTATTGTTTCAGCAAATGTTTTGATTGTTGTCTTACCCTCCCTAATTACACGGGTTGTTTTGATTGTTGTCTTTCCTCCCAAATTATATTTGTGGTACAACTACTGTGTTTTCAAATGTTATCCCCCAGTTTAGATGGTACATATGGTGTAGATATTTAGGTAGGTAGTTACAGTGAATAAACAAGATAGTGAATAAATAAGATAAGCATATCAGTAAGTTTGCGACTGATTTTGTTTTTCAAGAAGCGCGTTGTTTTGTGCAACAGGATATCAAGCGTCGACATTTTTTTTTTAATATTCCAGTTACGATACAATAATCTGACTTTTGGTTCTTAACCGGTAGGCAGTTCAGTACATTGCCACTGTCCACATTCATTTTGGTTGCTAACTGTACGCATAGCTGCGGTTAGTTTAAAAACGCGTAGTTTTGCTTTGTAGTTAGCAAGCAGAATTTCTTTTCGGTAAAGATCGATCTGACAACAAAGATCTGATTTGATCATTACACTGTACGACTAGCTGTCATTAAAAAAAAATACCGTCGATCGCTATCAAATTCGTACTGTACGCATTGCTCGCCGGTTTTGAAATAACCGGTTTTGTTTTGTATATCAGTTGAAGAACTTCTATCAGTGCATCATATTATTAAACCACCATGGCTCATTCACTGCACAATTAACATCACCAACAAACAACTAACTTTCACTTCACTGTACGACTAGTTGCTGCTATTGTAAAGACGCATTGTTGTGCTTTGTGTGTGAACAGATTCGATGGATTGTGCTTCATGTGTGATTTATTCGAAGGATTAATACGGAGTTTCACTACGTGGTGCTATTCATTGCGGAATATTGTTATTCACTGTACGACTAGACCTCAAGTCTAAAATTGTGTGTCGATAGTGATACTGTGACTTATATTAAGGCAAATCATATAAAAGCAGAAGTTTTGTGTCGATAGTGATATTGTGACTTTAAATTAAGACATAACATACATATTCTTCGGACAATAGTGAATCAGTTTTGAACAACATTTCAGTGTTTGTTTACATTACACTTAGTGGTCGACGTGTGGATATATTCGGTTGAATTCTGGATCTTCGACTGTACATCGTTCTGTGTGCCTGAAAATAGAAAAAGTAATTCATTAGCACATGATTATTAAATTATCCAGAAAGAGGATAAACTGTGCGATTGTACATAAACTCTTAACAAGATTATATGAGAATTACTTTACGTACACCTCGACATGGATAAATCTAAGGACACGCGAGCGGACAGGGCAGCCAGGAGAGCATTGAGAAGTGAAGCTGTAGCAAAAACAGAGCAAGCAGAGGAAGAAAAAGCTATTCAGCAACACTGGGAAGACTTTATAAGAAAGAAAGCCATGTCCAGTGGACAGAAAAGAATTCAAGACCAACGTGCAGATCACATAAGAAGCTTGGCAAGACAGAGAAGAGACTCAAATGTACAAATGCTACATGAAGCTTTGCACAGTGGAGAGGATGAAGAGAGAGAAAAGCAAGAAATGTCTTTAAGACGAACAGAGGGGGAGGATCTCATAAGAAAACAAATTGAAATGAGGAAACAGAGAGAAAAGCAAGAAACGTCTTTAAGACGAACAGAAGGGGAGGATCTCATAAGGAAACAAATAGAAGTGAGGAAACAGAGAGAAGCATTAGAACGAAAGGAGGAAGAAGATAGTAGAAAGAAGAAAGAAGAAATGAGGAAGCAGAGAGAAGAGGAATTGAGGAAGCAGAAAGAAGATTACTTAAGGAAGCAAAAAGAAGAGGAGGTATTGAGGAAGCAGAGAGCAGAGGAATTGAGAAGACAGAAAGAAGAGGAGTTAAGAAAGCAGAAAGAAGAGGAATTAAGGAAGCAAAAAGATGTGGAATTGAAAAAGCAGAAAGAAGAGGAATTGAGAAAGCAGAGGGAAGAGGAATGGAGGAGACAAAAAGAAGATGAATTAAGGAAGCAGAAAGAAGAGGAATGGAGGAAGCAGAAAGAAGAGGAATTGAGAAAGCAGAGAGATGAAGAAATGAGGAAGCAGAGGGAAGATGAATGGAGGAGACAAAGAGAAGACGAATTGAAAAAGCAGAAAGAAGCAGAATTGAGGAAACAGAGAGAAGAGGAATGGAGGAAGCAGAAAGAAGAGGAATTGAGAAGGCAGAAGGAAGAGGAATTGAGAAGACAGAAAGAAGATGAGTTAAGAAAGCAGAAAGAAGAGGAATTGATGAAGCGAAAAGAAGAAGAGGACCGTAGAAAGAAGGAAGAGGAGTTGCAAAAGCAGAGAGAAGCATTGAAGAGAAAGATGGAAGAGGATCTCAGAAAGAAAAGAGAGGATGAATTGAGGAGACAAAAAGAAGAAGAAGAATTAAAGCGGAAGAAAGAGATAGAATTGCAAAGACAAATGGAAGAGGAAATTAGAAGAAAGAAAGAGGATGAATTAAACAGACAACGGGAAGAAGCATTAAGGAAAAAGGAGGAAGAGGACCGCAGAAAGAAGGAAGACGATTTGCGGAGACAAAGAGCAGAGGAAGAATTAAAGCGGAAGAAAGAGATA
Organism: Rugalucina vietnamica; assembly: GCA_964017185.1. Classification (NCBI taxonomy): domain Eukaryota; kingdom Metazoa; phylum Mollusca; class Bivalvia; order Lucinida; family Lucinidae; genus Rugalucina; species Rugalucina vietnamica. The sequence continues at coordinate 16,554,641 of OZ024874.1, forward strand.
GAATTGCAAAGACAAATGGAAGAGGAAATTAGAAGAAAGAAAGAGGATGAATTAAACAGACAACGGGAAGAAGCATTAAGGAAAAAGGAGGAAGAGGACCGCAGAAAGAAGGAAGACGATTTGCGGAGACAAAGAGCAGAGGAAGAATTAAAGCGGAAGAAAGAGATAGAATATCAAAGAGACATAGAAGAGGAAATAAAAAGAAAAGAAGAGGAGGAATATAATTTACTCATAGAAAAAGAGATAGAGAAACGCATTGAAGAAGCTTTACAAAGGCACATGCAGGACCTCGAGAAAGAAAAGAATGAACAACAATTGCAAAGAAACAGAGAGATTGAGTTGAGGCGTCGCCAAGAAGAGGAAATGAAACAACAGTACACTAAGCAGTTGCAAGAAAAGGAACAATTGCTTATGAAGTACAAAGAGGAATTTTTAAATAGGCAAAATGAAGAAGATGAAAGAAAGATAAGGCTGATAGAAGCTGAACGCGAGCGAGCGATTCAACGACAAAAGGAAGAGGATGCAGCTGAAAGGAGAAGACAGATAGAAAGAGAGAAAGAAAAGGAAATAAATAGGCGCGTCAGTGAAGCATTACAAAGACGTCAAAGAATTGAACATGAGGAAGAATTGAGACAACAGCAAAAGTATGAGGAGGAACAGAGCTTACTGAGAAAAAATGCTGAAGAGATTCAAGAGTTTTATCAGCGTCAAATCGACCAAAAAGAAAACGAATTACAGATGTATAAAGAGGAAGAGAAGAAAAGACGTCTTAGAACAGAAACTGACATAGGAGATTATATACAACGACCAGACACTGCTCTGAAAGAAACAAGTGAGGCTGATATAAAACAAAGACTAGGGATAGAGATGAAATTTGAAAAGGATAGAAGTACAGGTTATGGGTATGGGGCAATACCGAAGCGACCACAAACTCCAGTGATGGAAGAATCGTTCGGAAAAGTTCTTGATCGAGAAATAGTAGACATGGATAGAAGATTGACAAATTTGGGTATACCAGAGAAGACATCGACTGTTAAGAAATTGTTTAGAAGTGAGCAAACTATGTTACCAAGAATGGAACATAGAATAGATGAGGATGAGAATCTTGTGCATGCTTTTGGAGAAGATGAAATACAGCTCCATGCATCACGAGATACGTACACCTTTGATCAAGAATGTGACCTTGGATTTGAACCACAGGAACAATCATCTTTTGGACAAAGAGTGTTTGACACAGAAAAGGACAGCAGCGAAAGAACAGATCTGTATACGTTTGCAGGTGAAGATCTAAAAAAGATCTTTTATGAAGGTTACAAATTCGCCATGGAAGATCTGAAGAAAGAAAGAAAGAACTCTGCTTCAAAGATAGAAGAGAGTGAACAATGCAAACAACATAAAGAAGAAAGAGTCCCAATTACCCACCCACGCTTAATAGAAATGCCCAAGAAAGAAAGAAATTCTACAGATGTCAATCAGGATGATTACATCAAGTTAGATTGTTTTGACAGAGACTTAGCCTTAGAAGAAGAGCGTCTGGCAAGGAGAGAACGACTGTTAGAAGAAAGAAAAAGAAGACAAAGAATATTGGAAGAGAAAAGGGAGAAGTTGCGGAAAGCAGAGATTGAACTGATTAAGAAAGAGGCCTGGCTGAAAGAGCAAGAAGACACAGCAGACAGACAGCTATTTTACCCGGTCGATGAAAGTGTCCGTCAACAGGAAGTAGAATTACAGTATAGAGCGGAACAAATTAGGGCTCGGGAGAATGAGATAAACAGAAAAGAAAGCTTATTTCAGCAAGAGTTGAAAAATCTCCAAAAGTTAAAGCAATCTGAGAAAGCCGATAACAAGAATGGACAAAGTACAACAAAGGAATTTGAAAAGACAGAGGAGAGTTTAAAAGGAAAACCATCTGGTGAGGAACAATCAAACACAGAGAAGTCATGTTTTACACAAGAAGTAACACAAGCAAGTAAAGAGAAAAGTACAGCTGCTAATGCCAATGATCCACCAAAGTTGTCACCATTTTCCGGAGAAGAAATAAAGGCTAAGAATATGGCTTCTTATGAAGAGTGGAAGTATGAAGTTGAATATTTGATGCAAGGTGGAAATTATAGTGAAAGTCAAATGGGCCAGGCTATTCGAAGGTCACTGAGATCACAAGCAAAACGCGTGGTGATGCCATTAGGTGCATCGGCTTCAGTGCAGGAGATCATGAAGAAGTTGGAATCAGTGTTCGGAAGTATTGCGACAAGAGGAGCTATCATGAGAGAATTTTATACCGCAACTCAACAACAGGATGAATCAGTGTCATTATGGGGCCTCAGACTCGAAGAAATAATACATCGAGCATTAGAGAAAGGACATATTAGACCTGAAGAGAAGAACGATTTATTGAAGGACATATTCTGGAGAGGACTTAGGAGTGAAAAGATGAAGAATGCAACTAGAGTCCACTTTGAATCGATCTCTAATTTCGAACTTTTGAGGAGAGCAGTCAGAGAAGAAGAAAATCAAATAGCTATCAATACAGGAATCAAATTGCAACAACAGAGAGTAGAAGACGATCCGAAATATAAGAATTTACAAGACCAAGTAACATCACTACAGAAACAGCTGAAGAATAAAGAAGAAAAGAAAGAAGAAAAATCAAATCACGGGAATTTAAACGCCTAGATGTCTTCAACGCGGGGCTGGCTGAAGACAAACACAAACAAAGCCCCAATATAAACGAAAGAGGGCAATTCTCCAGATTAGTTGGCCATTCAAATGAGTCCATAATTTCTTTTTGCGGCCAAGAAACAACGGCTCTCATTGACAGTGGATCGATGGTTTCAACAGTATCACAAGAATTCTTTGAGTCAATCATCCCTCGTCCACAATCTGTTGATATCAAAGAGTTAAAACTTTCAATTCAGGGAGCGGATGGGAATGATATACCATACAATGATTGCATATGGGCGCCCATTGAAGTCCCATTTTGTGATACAACGTTGTGGGTTCTTGTGTTAGTTGTGCCAAATACAAGATTCAATCAAAAAGTGCCTGTTATTGTTGGAACAAACGCAATATCACGTGCACAGAACCACTGCAATGGACAAGAAGTGCCTACTGAATGGAAAAATGCTTTCCTTAGTTTACAGAAAGGTTTTGTTGGTGTTGTCAGGTCAACAAATAGAAAGGATATTGAGATCAAACCTTATGAAACTGTGACTTTATCAGGATTCACCAGGAAGAAAGGCAATATAGAAACAGCTGTCACAGAACAAACAGAGGGAGCATCAGAAAGAATTGGAGTCTGTCCACGAGTAGTGTCTCTTCAGTCACCATCCCGGAATCAAAGGATACCAGTTAGAGTGTTCAACATCTCGGCAAAGACTATAACTATTAAACCTCGGACAACGCTATGTGAACTTCAAGAAGTAAAAGTTTTAAGAAACTTTGATCCCTCAGAACAGGAACAGACAGATGAACCGGTTCATGTAGCAAGCCAATGTAGTAGCCAAGAAGAGAAAGAAATAGAATTACCTGAAGGAGTTGACTTGGATACATCAAAGCTAACAGAGGAACAAAAGAAAGATGCAACAGATCTGTTTCATAAGTGGAAACACATTTTTTCCACAGGAATTACTGATATAGGACAAACTGACCTGGTTAAACACCACATAAAATTGACAAATGAGGAGCCTTTTAAAGAACCTTTTCGGCGGATACCACCAAACCTCATTCAGGAAGTGCGGGAACATCTTCGGGAAATGTTGCAAGCTGGAGCCATTAGAGAGAGTGAAAGTCCGTTTTCTTCTAACGTCGTCATTGTTAGAAAAAAAGACGGTACTATCAGATTCTGCGTGGACTTTCGGAAACTGAATAAACGGACAGTTTTGGATGCATATGCCATTCCACGTGTGGAGGATTCACTTCATCTTCTGGCAGGCTCGAAATATTTCTCAAAGTTGGATCTCAGAAGCGGGTACTGGCAGGTCGAACTGGAAGAGAATGATAAGTGTAAGACAGCGTTCCAAGTGGGCAACCTGGGCTTTTACGAGTTTAATCGCATGCCGTTTGGTTTGTGCAACGCTCCAGCGACTTTTCAACGTTTGATGGAAAGATGCATGGGCGATATGAATCTGCGAGATTGCTTGATTTATCTCGACGACATCATCATCTTTTCGTCGAACTTTGAGGAGCATCTGGAGAAGTTGCAAGCGGTGTTTCAACGGCTGAGTAATAACCATCTGAAACTAAAAGGAAGCAAGTGTGAATTCTTTAAGAGCCAGGTTTCTTACTTGGGGCATATTGTCTCGGAGGAAGGAATCCGAACTGACCCATCAAAGATAGAAGTAGTGAAGACCTGGCCAGTACCCAAATCAGTGAAGGATGTTCGGCAATTTTTGGGATTTACGGGCTACTACAGAAGGTTCATCGAGGGATACAGTTCAATAGCCCGCCCCCTTAACGACCTGCTTATCGGAAACAGTCCCAAGGAGAAGCAAAAGAAAGGCAGAAAGCCACGGTCTACAGGAGCAGCTTTCATATGGGAAACAGCGCAACAAGAAGCTTTTGACACTCTAATCAACAAATTGATCAACCCTCCAGTGTTAGCATACGCTGACTGCAGACAACCATTCAAGCTACACACGGATGCTTCATCGTCTGGACTCGGGGCAGTGTTGTATCAAAATCAGGAGGGAATCGACCGAGTCATAGCTTACGCCAGCCGGAGCCTCAAGCCAGCAGAACGAAATTACCCTGCTCACAAGATGGAATTCCTGGCACTTAAATGGGCGGTCACGGACAAGTTCCACGACTATTTGTATGGGTCAAAGTTCGAAGTCCTTACAGACAACAATCCATTGACATACATCTTGACTACGGCTAAGTTAGATGCCACAGGACAACGATGGGTTGCTGCTCTGTCCAATTACGATTTTACCCTTACCTATAGAAGTGGAGCTCAGAACGTAGATGCTGACACCCTCTCAAGAAGACCAGAAATTACTGGACAAGAATGTCGTTTCCCTGAAGTACTGAGAGCTTTATCGGAAGGCGTTTCCACATCACAAGTTCCGATCGTGCATACTCTTTCACTTCAAGCATCGGCCACAGAGGAAGAAGAAGAAAAGATACCAGAAGATCTTCTTCAATCAACTGCTTTGACAGCACATGACTGGAAGAAAGCCCAACAAAAGGATCGCTCCATCTCGAAGATTATTCGCTGGATCCAGGATGGTCTTCGACCTTCAGCTCAGCTGGTTGAGACAGAAAATATTGATCAACGGTTTCTTCGAGATTGGGACAAGTTGATTCTCATAGATGACATTCTTCATCGACGAGTCACTATGGACGAAGGAAGTTGCGATCAGCTTGTCATCCCGCGTCAACTATATCGTGACATCTTCCAGTCATACCACGACGATCTCGGGCATCAGGGCAGAGACAGAACGTTGTCACTGATGAAAAGAAGATTCTTTTGGCCAGGAATGGACAGTTTTGTGGAATCCAACATACAGAAATGTGGTCGATGTATACGGCGGAAGATCCTACCAAAAAGAGCAGCTGATTTAGTCAGAATAACATCTACGGCTCCCATGGAACTAGTATGCATCGATTACCTCAAGCTTGAAAGATCAAAGGGAGGATATGAAAACATACTCGTCATCACGGACCATTTCACCCGATATGCGTACGCAGTTCCCACAAGGAACCAGACTGCCAGAACCACAGCCCGTGTTCTCTTGGATAACTTCTTTCTACATTATGGATTTCCAGCCAAGCTTCATAGCGACCAAGGCGCTAATTTCGAATCCAGAGTGATTAAGAGTCTGTGCAAGTTGACAGGGATAAAGAAGACAAGGACTACGCCGTACCATCCAATGGGCAATGGCATGGTAGAGCGGTTTAACCGCACTTTGCTGAATATGATGGGGACCCTGACAGACAAACAAAAGTCAGATTGGAAAGCATTTGTCCCTACCCTCTGCCATGCCTACAACGCTGCAAAACATGACAGTACAGGCCAAGTTCCATTCTATCTGATGTACGGTCGCCATCCGAGATTGGCTGTTGACGCATTTCTGGGCCTCAAGTCTTCAGAACCTAGTGTCACCTCGCATGCGGACTATGTGAAGAAGCTTAAGTCTCGACTCGCTTTCGCCTATGATCTCGCATCCAAAGAGGCGCGGAAGAATGCAGACAGACACAAAGTCATGTATGATATGCGAGTCCGCCATGCTGCACTAGAACCTGGAGATAGAGTTCTTGTGAGAAAAACTGGTGAGAGGGGAAAACACAAGATTGGTGACGAGTGGGAGCATACCGCCTATATTGTAGACCGTCAACCAATAGAGGGAATTCCTGTGTTTGATGTCCATAAGGAAAACGATCTTACAGGAAAAATCAGAACTCTGCACAGGAACATGCTTCTGCCGTTCATGGGCCTTCCAAGTGAACTTCCACCAGAGACAAAAACCCACAAACAACCTGTACCAGATATTCCAGAGAGTTCTTCATCCGAAGACAGTACGTCTGACTCAGACGACTCTGATTCTTCATTCATTGAGGAAACAGAAATCGATGAGCAACCTCCGGAATCAACAACTCACCGAAAGAACGGTCGTCGAAGAGGTACTAGGATCAGAAGAGCACCTGACCGCTTGCAGGTAGGCCAAATGGTCAATGGGGTTTACGAGTTTTACGTTCCAGAGAGTATGGTAACGAAGCTGTAAGAGTAAACAGTCAGGGGTACATAGTTAGAATAGTGTCAGAGTAGATGTTGTAGTATCGAAGTTTTACCCTGGTTTTAAAGAACTTTTAATTTGTCTCATTTGACCAAGGTGCTATTGATGATTAAGTGTTCTTACCTTTAGTATTCCATCCCTGTTAGCGTTGTCTCCATCCCACATGTTCCTCTTCCATCATCCATCGGTTTGTTCATCATTTCATTGTTGTGATGCAAGATACTGGCGTGAGTGTGGTTTTTTTTTTAAATTTCTACTAATTTATTTATTTATTTATTTCTGTATGTTTTTGCTTCTTCCTTTATTTTTAACTCACATAACTGCTCTCAAATATATTTTTTCCCGCTACTCACTGAATGATTAAATGTCGAGACGCCATTTTTTAAGCGGGGAAGTATGTAACAGGGCGTACGTCTGTGCATTTTTAATTTCAATTAGTATAGCACAGACGCGTTTGACATTGCTTTGAATTCATACCTGACCATATTTTCTTTGTTGTATGTGATTGGGCTTTTGTTCGTTTTAACACAATAGCTCGGTGCGCCTATGCTTCAATGCATTCGCCGTTCACGTTCTTACTAGAAAGTTTATACTTTCTGTATTCCGCCTTGATACGGAATTAAATATTTTTTCCTATATATTTACAGGTATGATCTATTCATGTTTTGTTAGATAAAGATGAGTAGTTATGTTTAATGTAAATTGTACTTTTCATTATATTTTGTAAAGCCTGTTTCCTTTGAATTCAATAGACGCTTTGTGAAATGATGCTTCGTCCAATACATTGTGTGTATTGATTTTGATTGTATTGTTCATGTCCTTTGTGTAAATCGTTTGTATTGATATTTTGTATCATTTACTCATAATGCATTCGCCGTTCACGTTCTTACTAGAAAGTTTATACTTTCTGTATTCCGCCTTGATACGGAATTAAATATTTTTTCCTATATATTTACAGTCATACCATTGTTTAGCCATGATGTCCATCAGATGGCAGCCATATTGTTAATGTAAATAGATTTCATCAACTACTCCTGAGTTTGGGTCTTCAGTTTATCGCCAGGAACCATGAAAGAACCCGAATCGGTTATATGTTTGTATATCATGATTGCTTCTGTTTGTATTGTCATTCATTATGCAATTTGTATGTATGTATTTCATGTCTGTGTGTTTTTTGCTTATGCGTTTATTATTGCTCATTGTATATATGTCATATTTAATGACTTACTTGCTTACTTACTTACTTACTTACTTACTTACTACTGCAGAGTGCAAGCATAAGAGTAATTTCTTTCATACGCTCGTATGTTTCTTGTTTATCTTTACTGTTAGCATGTTTTTTCAAGCCTTTTTCCAGTATTTGCCTGTTATTACATGCACAAGTTTGTATATTCTTTCTTCAGATGAATGATGAAGAACAATACAATTAAAGACATACCTGTTGTCCATGGACTCAACTGATTGTCAATATTGAATGTGCAAACTCCATTATACAGTCACACACGTGTACATGCAGCTATATCAGATGGACATAAACCGCATGGTATCAAATTGCTGGTTTGAATCAAATTTGGTAAATTGATACAACTCCAAGAATGTTTGTATATATACTAAACAAAACAACCACAACTATTAGTTTTCTACATGTATGTTTCTGAACAAGCTTTGATACTGTCAGGTACAGATGTATTTTTTCCGAGTTTGTAAGGAATCCTGCGGCAAAATGCTATCTATCTATCTATCTATCTATCTATCTATCTATCTATCTATCTATCTATCTATCAATCGATCTTTACCTACCTACATGTACCTACCTACCTATCTATTGATAGATAAGAATATGAAAAAAAAACAAAAACAATATGATAAATAGGAATTTGGAAAAATTCAACGACATACAATTAAGAGGACACTATTTTGTAGAAAATTATTGTTACATCAAACGTATTTCAATCTTTAAACTGAAATCGCCTTCATTTTCATTAATTGGGCTGCATCATGAGAAAACTGGATTTTCCTATAATATGCGAAAACAAAGGCGCAGATCAGCTTCGCAGTGACTGCGAAGCTGATCAGCGTCTATGGCTTCGCCGCACGGATAGTACAATTCCTCTTCTTTCTAAATCCCAAACTTCAAGCATCTAGCCATCTTCTTTAGCTACACAGGCCGGTTTGTGTCAGACCCGTTCGGAAACCCTGAAGACCGGTTTTCTCACGTCGCGGCTCAATTATGATAAAGATTGTCACACTCGGTATATGATCCGATTCGGATACCATGAAGACCGGTTTTCTCACGTCGCGGCTCAATTAAGATAAGGCTTGTCACTCTCGGTATATGATCCGATCAATATAGGGTCTTTTACTTGTGTCATTGTCGATCACCTCGAGAACTGGGCGTCGTAAACTGAACCTGTCACCATCCACTCGAAGACGAAGCTTCTTGTTACCGATTGTTCCGGTTATAACGAGGACCTGTAAAACGAGGAGATGCAAACTCAGAATGAGTACAACGACAAATTGGTTGAAGAAGCTTAGTAATAGATACTAGTAGCCAATCTATTAGAAAAAAAAACAAAAAAGAGGAAGAAGAGTGTGAAAAAGAAGAAGAAGAAGAAGAAGAAGAAGAAGAAGAAGAGGAAGAAGAAAAAGAAGAAGAAGAAAGATGAGTAGTAGTAGAAGAAATTAATCAAAATTTAATAGCAGATACTAATTATCTTAAATTAGAATATGATCTGGAACATTGCAAACATTGTAAGATGTCAAGAAAATGAAAACTTTTTGGCATATTTTTGAAATTGAATATTTTTCTAAGTATGTCTAACCTTGTCACTCATAGCTCTGATTTCCTGTACATTGTCTGGTTTGAATGAATAAAAATCGTCCAATGCATTCCTCAGGTCACCTGTCTTATCGTATCTTCTGAACGTCTTTGATCTGGACCAGACCTTTTTGCCACTGGCAATTATATTTTTTAAAGCGGTGGTTCCTGTTAATTGAAAAACAAAACAAAACAAAACAAAAAAAAAAAAAAAAAAAAAAAAAAAACCGTAAAATTCTAAACATTTTAAATAAATATAATATAGAAATACTTTTAATATGATATCTTTGATTATGGAATATCGATGGTGGATACATTTATTCAGATTAACCCCTCAAGAATGTCTACTTTTCGTTGCCAGTTCGTAAGGTTCGTTTTCCGTTGAATGTTTGTTTTTTCTCCTTTGCTTGAACAGATTTTTTCGTTTCTGTTCACTGTGTCCCTTTAGGTTAGTCAATCGTACTTTATAAATTAAAAACATTTAATAATAAAATATTACAGGAACCGAGCGGTTTGATAGTGACAAGGCGAACAATATACGTGCTTAAAATACGCAACGGTTTGTACAATGCATCAAGGTTCATTTGCATAAAAGCAAACGCATAATATTTATTCGAATTCGAGAAGCAAACAACACTCAATATTATACGAGGGTTGTTCTTTAATACTTGTCATTTGCTTGGATACTTTTCCTGAGGACTAACAATGAAAATGTTGTTTATATGTGGGGAAAGCTCAGAATTAGTATCAAAACTATTGCCCACTTCCATTTAACACAATGTTGCCATTTTAAATGAGCATCAGAAAGTAATATTGTAGAATGTTTTCAAATTTACTTTATAGAGTTACTGCCCTTGTTTTGTTGCGACATAATATTTTGAAAATACGCCATTTAAAATCACTTCATAGCTTACGCCTATAAATATTTTCAGAATTTTCAAATTGGATTGTATGGTGAATACATCATTATGGTTATCTTAATTTTGTCTAAAATGGTCTAAATGGATATTCGCTGTAAATTGCTAAACTGTCAATTTAACATTTGCGTCAGGTTTAAGCGAAGAAGGCGCACAGTTTCTAGTCAGATTTTCGTCTCTATCGTAATAGAAACCCAGGACGGAGATCGAGTCCGGTGACTCGATTTATGTGTTGTGACATTTTGAAAAATAACTCAAAATTCCTTTGAAAAAATCTTCCATACCACAATATAATCACGTGCTAATACAAGTATCATACTTACATTCAATTAATCAATCAATCAATCAATCAATCAATCAATCAATCAATCAATCAATCAATCAAATTTATTAGCAAAATAAGCATTTTGCCTTTGGCTATAAACATTTACAAATATGGGAATACAAATTTATGAAATTGCATATAACAAATTCAGAAATATTACAAACAATTTCTACTACTTCCCAAAATCTATTTACTTGATATTGAAACAACGTTTTGGTGGACGTTTTCAATCAGAAAATTAAACTGGCTTATAAAGGATTTGATAAAAAAAACTTATTACAAGCTGATTAACATCCTCTCGTTGTTTATGTAACATAACATAACATAACATAACATAACATAATATAACTTTATTTCTCTCAAACTGTATACGATACAATACATGAGGAATTGAACACTGATCAAATAAATATACAATTAATTGTTTGTTGAGGTGCGTGCGCAGTTTACAGGCACTAAAATTTGCTTAAGATAATCTATATGAACCTACTTAATCGCGGGATTTTGACACGAATTCAACCGCGCATTTAAGGTATTACACCCATAATAATTCCGTTAATAATCGGCTAATATCGACAAACATCGACATAAACCGTAACCCCATTCGGCAAAGCGCGCCATTCTCCGCCGTACTTAAAATAGAATCGGATATGATGTCAAGCGCGCGAGATTGTCGCGTCATGTTACTAAAAATAGTAACAGTCGGTGATTCCTGGGTATTTTTCCGGCGGAAGAAAATGGCGTCGATGGTAAACCAGCACCGAGATCAACGGGGAAGATTCTCAAAATCCTCCGTTAAAAAAAGAAAAAAAACTGAAAACACACATACAGATCAAACATAATTATTCATCGGGACATTTATGTGAAGGAAATGCATGCGTAAATGCGACATGTGCGTTGCACGACCCGATTCCACCAACGGCCAGCAGAGAGGGATGGAAGTTCGGTAGACGCGTTGTGGAGTTAGATCATTTATTGTCCTCCCTCAAGTCGTGTTCTAAATGTAGATTGGGGCCTGTACCTCTCACATATTTCAACATTGTTGGGGAATTGAAAAAGGGACTTAGCGGGTATATTTATGTGAAGTGTACAAACAGTGATTGTGGTGCAGTTAACAGGGTCCCTTATGGAAAAACACACAGGAAGAAGTCAACACGGGGTATGCCATCCTTTGCTGTGAATACAAAGCTAGGAACAGGTAACGTATGATTGTTATTTTTTAATGCACTAGTCATTTGTAACCACGGCCCCCCAGACCCGGGCCGGGGGAATAGCGGGGACTTTTACTTTTGGTCCATCAAATCCCCGCTAAAAGCCCCACCCTGCGGGGACTGCTCGTTGGTAAAACCACTGCTCTTTTCCCCGCAGCCTGCTATCTTTTCATTTCACGGCCCTTTTTGCCTATATAAAGCAAACCCCAGATATTTCCCCCGCACTGCGGCTGCCATGGCAAAACTTTGGTCAAAGTCCCGCTCATTTTCAGGGGTATCCCCCGCCCTCCCCCGGGGGTGGGGGGCGTGGTTACAAATCACTAGTGCTTAAAAAACAAAACTGTTGGTGAGATTTGTTTACTGTCCTCAGAGTTGATCAATTTCTGGCCATTACCTCAAGCGCCACATGTGGAAATTGATGTGACTTGCTCAAGGCCACAACCGACAGCTCCCCAGCAGAGGCTCAAGAGTGAGACCTTTGGAACCTATCTGAGATCTAACCTGGTCCTGAGGTTATAAGACTTTTTTTCATGCTCAGCTCAGCTGAGACTAAAATTTATCCTGCCCATAAATATTAAAATGCCAACAATTTATAAGCAGGATACATTATCAGCTTTGGTGATATAAACCTGAAATTTGAATTAATTTGTGCTATTTTCATATTTATGAACAGTTTAAATTTTATGCTCAGCTGAGTTGAGCTTGAAAAACGTTTTATAACCTTCGGGCCAGGCCTTGACCCTTGTCCCGTAACTGGTGCGGAGACAGGATGAGTCGGTTTTACAACATTATGGGCCGGAATTTATGTTTTGATGAAGACTCCACAAAGAAATTTAAGACTGACCGTAGTTGCAAATAATGTGGTGTTATAGGTTTACAGGGTTAATAAATGTAATTTTGCAATATATCTGAATCACTACGAAAACTTCTCCATACAATATACAGAGACTTTTTAGGGAGCGTGGTGGCGTAGTGGTAGAGCATGGGAGTCTGAATTGAGAGGTATGATCCCCACAGGCGGCACTGCGTTGTGTCCTTGAGAAAGACACATTAAGTACCTACAGTTCTTGTTAAATCCGTCACGACATGACTGAAAAATTTTTGACTGGGACGTAAAGCCCCAATACAAACAAGAGATTTTTTTTCAGCGCCATAAAAATTGAAAATTTCATAGGAAAAAGTTTGATATTTTGATTTATTTTGCTCATAATATAGATTACGGGGTACACATTAGAACAGACTCGCAGAGGTGGTTCTAACAAGTACCCACAATCTATATTTTGGAACGAAAAAAATAAAAATACATGTAGGTATTTCCTGCATACCTCAGTTTGACAATATAAAAGAAGGATTAAAGGGGGTATAGTTTTCACGGACATGTTTTCCTGATTGTATTATTCAAGAATGTGTATTTATTATATTTTCAGCAATGGTAGACAGCATTGGTGGACCAGTGAGAGTGAACAACTTGTTGAGTACCCTCAATATACCCGAAATTCAGTCTAAGAAACAACCAATCTAAGTATGACATCTTGATTTTTGTTTTGCTTTGATTAAAAGAAGAAAAAAAAAAACAATACACATATGTGTATATGCAAAAACCAAAGTTTCAAGCCTCAATAGTCATCACTTATTACTGCAGAGCACAAATTGTGTAAGACCTGGTCAGAAGCCTCAAATACATAATATCAAATACATGCTATCTATTCACATGGATGAAGGCTTGAAAGCTATGTTGTGTGTTACAACACTTAGAGTATAAAGGTATGTGGAGCTGATTCCACTTATCTTATTTTTGCAATGTATGTAAGTTTATTTTTCCGCTCATATGGCAATATATTGATTGTTTTCCAGTTCGAGGTGGACAGATGCCCCATATCACTCAGATAGCAGCTACTGAACCGGGATCTAAATCGATTTTTAATGGATACATCATACCAACAGTCCCAATATCCCTGGAGGCACAACAGGTCACTGGAATTGTAAAAACGGGATCAAATACCACGACTGTCCATGGCCAGCCAGTTCCATCTTCAAAGATCCAACCTTCATTGGAACAATTTATACAATGGTTGAAGAAGTATCCCAACATAATTCTTGTTGCTCATAATGGGCGGAGGTTCGATTTCCCAGTGTTCTTATCTGCTGTTAGAAGTTGTGGTTTTATAGATATATTGTTTCAAATTGTGTGTGGTTTCATTGATTCTCTGACAGTGTTTCGCAAGAAATATCCTGGCAGGTCCTGCTACAAGCAAGAAGATCTTGCGAAAGATTTATTAAATTGTACTTACAATGCTCACAATGCCATTGGGGATGTAGAGACTCTGGGCAGTTTGATAGCCAATACAAATATGTCTAGTAAAAACCTACTAGAACACAGCTTTTCACCACAGGCGTCATACAATTCTATGCTGTTCAACCGGGAAAAGAACAAGAATGTGGGTACCCTTGACATTCTTGTTGCAAAAGGAGTGTGTAAGCGTGCAACTACAGAGAATATTGCCGGCTCGGGATTACGACTGTCTCATCTAAAGACGATATATGAGCGAGATGGCGAGGATGGACTGCTGAATACGTTCACCGAAAAGAACTCTGAAGGCCAAGCCAGAGTAACTGCTTGTAAAAGAACTTTGGAAAGTGTTATTCCAAAAATGGCAGAGTATTTCAAAGACAACTAACTGGAAAGGCAACAGTTTGGTGTCTTTGAAATAAACTATCATTTTATAATGACCTTCAGAATGCTCTTTGGTGAACATATTCCATACTGTCATACATTCTTGTATCAACTGGAGTTGACTATTGTATTGTGGTTCTATAAAGGACATGTGGTGTAGATCATAATCGTGCTTGGCAGTCTTTTTCTAAATTGTACAAATTTATTGTTCTTAATGTTTTATAGCTGTTTTTCCTCAGTAAACAGCTATGGTCATGTCGTGACGGTCAGTTATCATAACCAGATTGTTACTGGGCCACTTTCCCTGAGGAGGATTATCAGTACTAAGTGCACATTTATTTCACCAATAATGGACAAATGCTCTTATTGAATAGGTTAAAAATGGCTGTAGAAATGCATAATCAAAAAATGTCATACATCTTCTTGAGTTCTTGTTCCGACTCAAACTTATAATATTCTCTGCAGTTGCGCGCTTAAGTTGACTACTGTACTACTGTATTCATTTTTTTAGTCTGTATTTCTTCTTTCAAACCAGAATATCATACATAGACATAAGTCCTTGACTAGGCCTGATTCAAATGTTGATCTTGATTCAGCTGAAATTACTTAATGACCAATTTCTTCATAAAAGGAATGGGGCGGATGTGAGGATTGATCATCGGCCAGCTTCAGTCGGACAATCGGTACAAGTTTTGAAGACAGATTTTTGTTCACATATATTTCTCCTTGAATGCCCAACAAGAAGGCACTTATTTCATCAGCTGATATGAAAATTAAACCATTACAATGGTATAAATTAGTGTTAGTCTTCATTTATGTACACTAGTTTGAGCAAGGAGACAAACGGAAAAGTCAAGTTTTTTGAAAAGTCAATACTTGTCACAAACACTTTTTGAAATGTCAATACTAGTCACAAAAACTAAATGCTTTCTCTTTAAGTCAAATTTCATGACTATGTATCAACATTGTATTGATTTTTGCATTTGTTTCATGAGAAACGACAAAAACATAGAAAATGTATTTTTTGATTATACAGAATTCGAGCCCTAAAAATGACCCCAGGGGTAAATTACGCTAATTTTATGCACATTTTTGACGGTAAAAGTTATTTGTTTTAATTTAAACTTTCAATATAGTCTTGTAGATAATTTTTATTGGCAAACATTTAATGCCCCCTTATATATGAGGATGCTAGGTCACATCATATTGTCTGGTACGTTTTCTGCAAATGCATTTTTTTGCAGTTTTTGTAGACAAATAGTAGAGAAAAGTGGTAAAATAATCACTATGGGCAATAAATTGATGTAAAAATTAGCTTATCATAGCTTCTTATTACTATTTACATAAAGAAATACCAAGAAAATAGAGAAAAACTCAAAAATAAAAAAAAATAATGTATCATTTAACAAAGAAGGCGTCGTCTTGGAAAGGCCGACTTTTCAAACAGGGGGTATGGAAGAGAAATTATGAATAATTTTTAAACCGAACGGTAAAAACTTCTAAAAATCTGTAATTTTGTGCAGAATAAGATGTAGATTAACAAAATAGCATAAAAGAACACTTTTGAAATCATAGCTATTACGACCCTAATACCTTAAAACGCCGATGCATTATTCGCTTTCTACGGAAGCACCGAAGTGCCAGTGAAAATAATACATATACATTAGAATGTGCAAATGTATTAATGATCAACCGACAGCATTAGTTTGAAGAAGCTTATCAGTGAACGTGTACTTGTTTAGAAAGGAAAATATCAACGTTTCAGAAATATACGGAGGACAATTAGTGTCATTGTGAATAATTCTAGGAGGTTCAAAGCTAAATTGTGAATGTGAACAGGAATAATTTTCTACCGAAGCTTGGAAGTGAATAGATATAGTGATACATTGAAATATGGCGCATCAAATGAGTGAAAGAGAACTGCGCAATTTAAGGCGTAATCTTCTTAGAGAAGAAGAGGAAACACAACGACGGACAGATGAAGCGATGGCTAATTTACAAAGTCAGAGAGAGCAGCATCTCAGAGATCGAAGCTATAGAATGCAGTTATTGGGCACAAATAGCTTAGCAGACAGATCTCAAGTGAGAACAGACATGCAGCTTAGTTCGGCAGTGTCTCCTCAAGACAACTCTGTGTTCTTGCCTGATGAAGACCAGGATCATAGACAGATTTCACAAGCTCAAGGACCAAGGAGCATTCTAAAGAAAACACCATGTGCTGACCAAATGAACAGTAGGGAAAGTGAATCAGGACAGGATAGAAGACAATCGAATGTTACATTTGCAAGGAGGCTGACATATTCACAGGAACATGAGCAGGGTCAAGGTGAATTGACCAGAGATCTTCGAAGTATGGCAATGAGTTTAGAGGATGCTGATTACGGCCTAATTGACCAGGGAGAAAGTTATTTGCAGAATAGGAGTGGGGATAGAATGCAAGATAATCGCACAGATTCGACGCAGACAGAAAGAACAGGCTCTGAAAGGATGCAGTCTTCATTTCTGAATTTCATGGACAGGGAGATAGAGGACATGGATAGACGTCTTAATGTAATGTTAACTAGTGGGAGTGAAATACTGGAGAAGAACAAGATGTTGAACAGATCTTATTCAAAAGATAGGTCAAGAGATGAGTCTCTGACGGGTGCTAAGACAATTAGTTCACCCAAGAGAGAAAATGAAGGAGCGACAGTCAAGACAAGGATAGACTATGAGCAAGAAAGAAATAGATCTCGTTCACAGGAGGAAATAATACAATCTACAGTAACGGATAGTAATAGGAGATTACAAGGATATTTTGTCTTAAGAGAGAGACCAGACTTACAAAGGATGGACGTTGCAAATAGTGCTTTGAGATCTGAAAGAGTTGACACTCCATATGACAGAGGAATATCTAGATACGATACGAATCAAAGGATAGATAGGAACGTAGTGAGCGATAGGCCAAGAAGTGCAATAAATGCAATAGATTTACAAGTCGAACAGTTATTGCAATTAAGACAAAGATTAGATGAGGCTCAATATAGTGCTATTCAGACGGAACCGTTAGACTTACGGACGTCAACTAGTGTTATTAGTGAAAAGGAGCCCAGAATGGAATTGTTGCAACCTATCGACATGAGGCTTAACATACCACAACGTGATCAGTACTCTACAGGGATGTTTCATGATGAGAGGATGAATGATCTACGATTTAGAGAAAGGATTGAAAGGCCATTCAATATTCCTCAAAGTGAACAGATTCGCGGACAAGAAAACGTCATGAATCTAGAAACACGACGTGAATCTGATTATACGTTTGGCAGAGAAAGAGAGAACAGGAATTATCGTGAAAGATCAATAGATGAGATGGTGAATATACCTGTGAAGAGAGAAAATAGCAATGAAGTGAGGGAAAGAACAGAAAGAGGCGAATTGAGAGAAACTCTGGAGAGAATGAATCTACCTTATGAACAGTCAGAGGTAATAAGAGAGGAAATACCCTTACTGGAAGATGGGAAAAGGAGAGAAGCAATGTTAAAGGAAAGAGAAATTCAACTTATTGAGAGAGAAAGGAAACTTAATGCAAGAAAAATTCAACTTGAAAAGGAGGACAATAGTAGACGGACACTAACTGACAGATATGATCAATTATTGAAGATACACTAGAAGACAGAAATCATGTTGAAAGAAGAGAAATCAGTTCCTCCAAAGACAGAGAGAAAATTTTGACTTTTGATGTCTCAGACATGACTACCATCAAAGACAGAAATACAGCAACTGTAGCAACTAACACTGGGCCTATGTTACAGGATTCCACAAACAACTTCCCGAAGATGTCTGTTTTCTCTGGCGAGGATCCAAAACCAAAAAGTGAAGCCTCGTTTGAGGAATGGGCCTATGAAGTTAAATACCTAAGTAGGAGATATTCTAAGGCTGGTATGGGTCAGGTAATAAGGAAAGCATTGAAGGGTCACGCAAAGCAAGCGATACTTCCAATGGGTCCTGATGCAACAGTTTCCCAGATTATTCATAGGTAAGAAGGCGTCTATGGAAATGTGGCAACCCCCATGAGTATTCTTCAGGAGTTTTATACTGTATACCAGAAACAGGACGAATCCGTTAGTACCTGGAGTATACGATTGGAAGATATACTCCAAAGAGCTGTAGATAAAGGCCAAGTTAGACGTTCAGATAAGGACGCATTGCTGAGAGATAAGTTCTGGCGACCGCGCAGAAGTGAGAAACTGAAGATGGCTACCATACTGCACTTCAGTACAAGTGAAACTTTCGATCTCCTAAGAGAGAAAGTAAGAACAGAAGAGCTAGCAATTCAACCTAGTTCGGCAATGCAACAGGAGGCCATTAGAACAGAAAGACCAGCTACAAAAGACATCCCTGAATCGAAAGCTGACTTGATTCTAGAAAGACTCACACAGTTAGAGAAGAAAGTAAATAACAGAAAACCGAGGTGGAAATGGAAGAATAAAACAGACAATGAAGATGGTGAAGAAACTCTTAATCAAAATGCTGGAGGGAGTCACAGTCAACAGAATCATAATCCGAAACAGCAACATCAACAACAGCCAGAACAGAATCCATCAGATAGAGCAAGAAACCAACAACAGGTTTTAAACTAGAAGGCGTCTCCATCGAGGGGCAGACTGGGGACAGACGCCTTTCCAGCCCCAATATCAAAGGATTCTTTGACAAGTTTGTTGGTCACTCCAATGAAACACATGTTGGATTCTGTGGCAGGGAAACAAATGCATTAGTGGATAGCGGATCACAGATAACTACGGTTACTGAGGAATTCTATTACACCTTATCTCCTAGACCGCGTCTGTTTTCATTAAAGGAAATTGGGCTCGATCTTAATATTCAGGGAGCAGAAGGACATGATATTCCGTATATCGGCTGTATACTAGCCCAAGTTAAAGTGCCATTCTTGCCTAACACTGAAATAGAAGTGGGAGCTTTAGTAGTGCCTTTGACTGATTATGGGCAACATGTCCCAGTGATCATTGGTACAAATGTGATCGGCCGATGTAGGAATAAATGTAAGGAGGACACCACTGTGCCAGATAATTGGAAAGATGCATTTGTTGCTTGCCAAACAGAATCAGCTGGAGTTGTCAAATCTACCAACAAAGTGACCATCAGGCTTAAACCAAATGTGTCTATTATTCTGTCAGGGATGGTGAAGAACTGTAGGCAGATTGTTAGTGCTGTGACAGAGACCACGAAAGGGGCATCAAGCAGGATAGGCGTTTGTCCCCGGGTTGTCAAACTTGATAAGATTGGAAAGAATCAAAGAGTGCCAGTGAAGATATATAATGTATCAGCAAGGAAATAGAGATAACTCCTAAAACAGCACTTTGTGAACTCCATGAAGTCAAAGTATTAAGACATCTGGACTTGGATACACCAGGAGAAAATGTGTAAAGCTGTCAACAAACGGTTCAGGAGTCAACACTGCCAGAGGACAAAGAATTACCAGCCGGGATAGATCTGACTGACTCTGCAGTGACAGAAGAACAAAGACAGGAACTGACGCAATTTCTGATTAGATGGAAGGGAATATTTTCTAAAGGGCTCACTGACCTTGGAAACTGCGACAAATTGAAACACCGGATCAAATTAAACGATGATAAACCGTTCAAGGATCCTCATCGTCGAATCCCAGCTGCGCTGTTCCAGGAAGTACGTGAACACCTGCAAGAAATGCTCGACGCCGGTGCTATACGACCATGCAAAAGTCCCTATTCATCTAATGTGGTGATTGTGAGAAAGAAAGACGGCACAATAAGATTCTGTGTGGACTTCCGGAAACTAAGCAACAGAACAGTTAAAGATGCCTATGCCATTCCCAGAACAGAAGAAACTCTCCATCTGCTTGCCGGTGCCAAGTATTTTACCAAGCTGGATCTCCGGAGCGGGTACTGGCAAGTGGAGATAGAGGAAGAAGACAAGCCGAAGACAGCCTTCCAAGTAGGGACCCTCGGTTTTTATGAATTTCACAGGAATCCCTTCTGTTTATGCAACGCCCCAGCGACTTTCCAGCGTCTCATGGAGCTGTGTATGGGCGACATGAATCTGCGTGAATGCTTAGTTTATCTGGACGACATCATTTTTTTCTCGACGACTTTTGAGGAACATATCGACAGCCTACAAGAGTTTTCACCAGACTACAAGAGTACAACCTTAAACTGAAGGCAACCAAGTGTGAATTCATGAAATCGGAGGTCACATACTTGGGTCATATAGTATCTCAGGATGGAATCAGAACGGATCCAGAAAAGACAGCTGCAATTGAAAACTGGCCAGAACCAAAGACAGTGAAAGATGTGCGCGCTTTTCTTGGATTTACCGGATACTACCGGCATTTCATTAAGAATTATGCCAGGATAGCAAGGCCGCTAAACGACCTTTTTGTTGGGCACAGCACTGCCAAGAATAACAGACTATCAAAGAGGCCGAGAGCACAGAAAACACCATTCATATGGACAGACGCCCAGCAGATGGCATTCGAGACACTCAAGGAGAAACTGACGAACCCTCAAGTCCTTGCCTACGCTGATTACCGTCTGCCATTCAAACTTCATACAGAAGCCTCTACGGCAGGCCTTGGAGCCGTGCTCTACCAACATCAGGATGGCCAAGACAGAGTTGTAAGCTATGCCAGTAGGAGCCTCAAACCGTCGGAGAAAAATTACCCGGCTCATAAATTGGAGTTCTTGGCTCTGAAATGGTCTGTTACCGAGAAGTTCCACGATTACCTTTATGGAACCAACTTCGAGGTATTCACAGATAACAATCCACTGACCTACGTGTTTACAACTGCTAAGTTGGATGCGACAGGACACAGATGGCTTGCCGAGCTCTCCAATTACAACTACAGTCTCACCTACCGAAGTGGTAAGAAGAATATTGACGCAGACGGGCTATCAAGACTCAATGAGAACACAGCCACAACGTCAGTCTTTCCAGAAGTCCTGAAAGCTATATGCAATACAGTTGTTGCACAGGATGCGGACACAGAACCGTTAGTTGACAGCCTTGCACCTCCTGACATCACACAATACATCGGAAAGGATGAATCTGAAAATATACAAGCAGAGACAATTTCACATACAGCACTTACCTCGCAGGACTGGCAACGGGCCCAAGCTGCTGATGATAACATCAACTTTGTAGTCGACGCTGTACTCACAGGAGTAAAGCCTACAACAGAACAGGTTAAACGCAACAACATAGATGCTGGATACTTACCTGATTGGGACAAGTACTTGTTGAACGACGGCGTCCTCTACAAAACAGAGACTATCAATGGTGAGGAATTCAGCAGACTAGTCCTTCCAGATGCCTTCAGAGACAAAGTGTTCAAGTCGTACCATGACGACTTAGGTCACCAGGGTCGAGACAGAACTGCTTCGCTGATCAAGCAACGCTTTTTCTGGCCCTATATGTATAAGTTCATTCGCGAACGCGTACAGTCGTGTGGACGCTGTATACGCCGGAAAACAGCACCCGTAAAGGCCGCGCATCTCGTCAATATAACGTCGTCCGCGCCGATGGAACTTGTCTGCATAGACTACCTCTCTTTGGAAAGATCGAAGGGCGGGTTTGAGAATATCCTGGTCATAACAGACCACTTCAGTCGTTATGCCCAGGCTATTCCGACAAGAAATCAAACGGCTCAAACAACTGCCCGTGCATTGTTTGAGAATTTTTTTCTGCATTACGGTTTTCCGGCAAAGTTACACAGCGACAAAGGTGCAAACTTTGAATCCAAAGTTATCAAGAAGCTGTGTGAAGTTGCCGGAATACAGAAAACCCGCACCACTCCCTACCACCCAATGGGGAATGGTATGGTTGAACGATTCAACCATACCCTACTGAACATGCTTGGTACGATGAGCGAGAAACAAAAGACTGATTGGAAAGCACATGTGCCTTCCTTTACTCCCGCCTACAATGCTGCTGTGCATGAGAGTACGGGTTTCTCGCCGTTTTACCTCATGTTCGGGCGCCATCCCCGATTTGCGATAGATGCGTTCCTTGGGATTCGATCTTCCGAAGAAAGAAAGTTTCATCAAGATTATGTAGACAAGTTGAAGGACCGCATGGCAGATGCCTACCAGAACGCGAGTGAAGAAGCCAGACAGAAGGGTAGGAAATACAAGCGGTACTACGATCACGGTGTTCGCTATTCGGTGTTGGAACCTGGTGACCGAGTTCTGTGTAGTCAATTTTACCAGAACATGATGAAATGATGATGATTAGCAGCAACTTCAATCCATAGCGATGTCTGCAATTATAATAATATATCCAAAATATATTATGGTACCAAAAATGGTAAAATTGACTACACAGAAAAGTATACAACTTGACTGGCTTGGCTAATGGCGTTAAGTGCAGTAATAACAAACCACAGCATGAATCAACAATGAATAATGATAACAACATTTATGAAATGTGCGGATTTAAACAACATGACGTATGACCTTTGACCTTGACCTTGCAGTTTCATGGCTTACAAAACATTACACGGCAAATAAAATATTCAAAACCAGACAAATCTATCGATTTCTCAATTACCAAATGTCTGTATTTCTTCAAAATAGATCAAAGAATGTACAAAATACAAAAGATTACATACCTGCAATTATAATAATATATCCAAAATATATTATGGTACCAAAAATGGTAAAATTGACTACACCGAAAAGTATACAACTTGACTGGCTTGGCTAATGGCGTTAAGTGCAGTGAGGCATGCGCAACGATCATGCATATTGAAACTTACACACGCCTACGGCGAAGACGCTATTAACGCATTTTGGTACACGGTATATAATCGAAACGGACCTTAAATCGCAGGTAACATCTGACCATGACATGTAATTTCATACATTTGTATTCCCATACTTGTAAATGTTTATAGCCAAAGGCAAAAGGCTTATTTTGCTTATAAATTTGATTGATTGATTGATTGATTGATTGATTGATTGATTGATTGATTGATTGATTGAATGTATGATACTTGTATTAGCACGTGATTATATTGTGGTATGGAAGATTTTTTCAAAGGAATTTTGACTTATTTTTCAAAATGTCACAACACATAAATCTAGGTTTTAGAGGATAGACAACCCAAAACTTGTATCAATGGAAATAGCAAAGATCTGATACAAAGCAGCATTACATAAGTAAAACATGTCCGTGCAATATATACCCCCTTTCACCCCACTTTTATATAGTAAAACTGGGATTTGCAGGGATATACCTATTTTTCTTATTTTTGCTCCAAAACATAGATTGTGGGTACTCGTTACAATTTATGTTTTGAGCGAAAATAAGAAAAAATAAAAAAAAAATCTTCTGAAAATTTTCAAAATTTTCAACTTAAGAAAACTCTGTATATAATATGGGCATGTTTTCGTAATGAACAGTTACGATCAGTCATAATGGAAATAAAATTTTGAGGCTCTAAAACTTCTATACCGACATTCTTTCAATTTTAAAATTCATAACGCTATGTTTTAATTACAGTTCTCGTAAAAATTGCAGTTTCTGTTTTAGGAAAATAACTTCGCCTCCTCGGCTACTCGGTATGTGTAAGCAAGGTTTTGAAGCCTCCGCAAGTATAAGATCGTTCTTCTAACCGTTTTTATTCTAACATTATGGACTCAGTTTGCAATGATTAATTGTATCATCATAAAATGGTAGGGTGATTTCAATATCGAAAAGAACCTGCATGTATTTATAGCTGCCAAGTAATTTTCTTCTGGTGCACATGCTGGTTTAGGCAAAAAACGAGTCGATGACAAGAATTAAAGAACATCCCTCGCATTATAAAGAATTTGATAAAAAAAAAAACTTATTACAAGCTGATTAACATCCTCTCGTTGTTTATGTAACATAACATAACATAACATAACATAACATAACATAATATAACTTTATTTCTCTCATACTGTATACAATACAATACATGAGGAATTGAACACTGATCAAATAAATATACAATTAATTGTTTGTTGAGGTGCGTGCGCAGTTTACAGGCACTAAAATTTGCTTAAGATAATATATATGAACCTACTTAATTGCTGTAATAGTTTTATCTTTGTACTTGTCATAAGTGTTTGGAATTTCAGGGTATTAACATGTTTACGATAAAAACTCGGTAAATATAATCTTCTAGTTTCTTTAAAAACTCATGCATATAGAACTGTTTGTCCCTAACCTTTTTCAGCTAGATACACAGTCCTTTTATGCCTTGCATGTGAAAATAGTTTGTGGATCATATTAGCTGAAATAAAGAAAAGATAATAAATTAAACCATTTTTTTTCAGCTTGAAACGGCTGAAATTAAGATAATGTGATGCTATAGTGGCGTTGCGTTGAAATGTTTACTGAGGCAGTAGTGCTTTACTTTTCAATGGATTTTTATTTCATCCATAGCACACGGTATTTGTGTCAGTTAGACAGGGAGCAACTGAGGTTTTGAATTTCATCTAATTTATAAATGTATACTAAACAACTGGAGTTTGAATCTCATTTTTATTCGAAATTATATGTTATGTATTATAGCATCGTGTGCCTTTTCTACTTTCCTTTCAATATTGAAACATTGAATGAGAATAACAAATAATAATAATAATAATAATAATAATAATATAAAAATAAAAATAATAATAAACAGCAAACATAAGATTATTGTATCAATGAGTCCAGTTGCCAAAACGGAATGCGTGTATATAGACAACACACGTAAGTGTGGTATGTGGTATGTTAGCTACCTGACTTAGAAATACTTAAACATCCAGAATGTTTCAAAGACTTTTGCAAAACCTACTTCTAATTAAGGTTTACGCATCAGCTTATGTGACACCACCGTACTTAACCTTTCTATTTGAGCCGCCTCTTGAGAAAACCAACAATGTGGTTTCCGGCCAGGTCTGACACAAATCGGACTGTACAAGCACAGAAGCTGGCTAGAAGCTTGAAATTTTGGATTTAGAAAGTAGAGTAATTGTACTATCCGTGTAGCGAAAACAAAGGCGCTGATCAGCTTCGCAGTTACTGCGAAGCTGATCTGCGCCTTTGTTTTCGCTTATGCAGATTGTTGGTTTTCTCATAATGCGGCTCATTTGTCGTACCTCCCTCATTCCTCTGTTTGTCGCTGTGACCAATCCCACCAGTACTGTACGCCAGAGAAAGAGTCACCAATAGACAGAGTACGGGCGGGTGGACGGTACAGTTAAACATCACACTGGCCTGATTAACACAGAAATGAGCCGCCACATGGGAAAACCAACAATCTGCCAAGGCGAAAACAAAGGTGCAGATCAGCTTCGCAGTAACTGATCAGCGCCTTTGTTTTCCTTACACGGATAGTACATTTGCCCTTCTTCTTAAATTCGAAATTTCAAGCTTATAGCCTGCTTCTGTGACTGTGCATCCATCCTGATTTGTGTCAGACCTGTTCGGAAACCACATTGTTGGTTTTCCCACGAGGCGGCTCAAATGTGACTATTTTGTTAATTTATGGTACAATGGATACTTTTTTTATCTTTTACTAGGCACTGAAGCCATACCGTGTGCGAGTTAATTGGCACTTTTACCAATACTGAATAATATTGATTAAAACAAATCATACAGGGGCGGTTTCTTAATCACTCGATCGTCTCACCGCTGTAACTGGTGTGGGTTCGAGCCCCGCTCTGGCCACATGTGAGACAAGCCAAGTTCTGCTTGCGGGTGTGTCAGGTGGTTTTTCTCGGGGTTCTCCCGTTTTCGCCCCACCTACTGATTGGCCCGTCTCATATGAGCTGAAATAACCATGAAAGGGACGTAAAACTGAATATATATATATATATATAGTAAATAAAAAGTTCTTTAGAATGCACAATTTCTTTATTTCGTATGGCTGACCGGTTTCATGATAAATATCAATTTTCAAAGCCTTTAAACAAATGTGGTTTCCATTAAAGTAAAATGGCGTCCTGTTGTCAAGCGACACGACGTAACGTAACGCCAAATACTTCCTTCCGTTAATTACATTGCATGTAACGAAATGTCTGTTTAAATACGTCGTAAATACAATGTACGCAACTTGTCTCTAAATTATAAACAAAAACAATAAGACTTAATGTAAAGAGTTCAGTTTTGGCTAAAATGTTCGAATAAAATACTTCTCCTTTTCTTTTCGTTTTATAATGCTATCTGTTTTCATTTGATAAAATGGGAATATACTGTATTTTGGATCATGGTCAGAGCAATCAGCAATGTGTTTGCTCACAGGTATTTTCCTTAGTTCCGCGTGTCTTATATGTTGATTATGAAGTGTTACGCGGTTTCTCAAATTTACTGTTTCACCTATATATTGTTCATTGCAACCTCTGCACTGTATTACGTATATGACATTTTTGGCCTTACAAGACATATTGTCTTTTACTGTAAATAATTTATCTTTGAAATGAATTGATGGTCCTTCTTTTATATATTTACAAAGACCGCAGCGCGGCTCATTGCATTTTGTTACATTGCATTGACAATCATTATTAATGTTATTTGTAAATTTAGCCTTTGTTAAAAGACGTTTTAAATTTGGTGGCTGTCATTTGCTTTTTAGAAAGACCTTGTTCTTGAAAACTTCGTGTAACTCATTATTCCTGTGCAATATTGTTTTCAGTTGCTTAATATCAGGATAAATTTCGGGGTTATATGGGTTAAAGGTGGTTACATAAGGTATGGTATTCGTTTCATCTGTTTTATCAGATTTGCTTAATAATTTTCTTCTATCTAACGAGTGCACTTTTGAAATTGCATCTTCGATAAGTTTGACGGGATATTTGCGTTTTAATAGATACTTCTTCAAATCACCTAGACGGATGTTTAAAGTGTCCTCGTCAGACACTATGGTTTTTAGTCTTCTTGCTAAGTTATATGGGATACTATTTCTAGTGTGTTTCGGGTGACAGGATGTGTATAATAGGTATTGTTTCGAGTCTGTTGGTTTGTAGTATATATCAGTTTGTATTTTACAACCATTGCTAATAACCATTGTATCTAGAAATGGAAGTTGATTAGTGTTACTGTCCATTGTGAACTTTAAACTGGGATGTAAATTATTTAAATATTGATACAATTTCTCCAGTTCATTGTCTGATTTTGTAAATAAGATGAAGCAGTCATCAAGAAATCTCTTGAAGTTTTCTTCAATATACTGACTAAATTGGTGATTGAAATCCCTTTCAAGTCGGAGATAAAGTTGTTCTTCAAGGTAAGACAGCACTAGGGTTGCATAAATCGGAGCGACCTTGGTACCCATTGCTGTGCCTTTTACTTGTAAATAAAACTCATTATTAAAGCAAAAATAATTATTTTCTAAGATTAATTTAATTCCTTCTAAAATGAAGTTTTTATTTATTCTACTAGGTATATCCTCTGGATGTTTCTCTAGCCAATATTTAATGGCATCTAGGCCTAATGTATGTGGGATGTTTGTATATAAACTTTCTACATCAAATGTTACTAGGGTCGCATTAGGGTCTGTTGACTCGGGGAGTTTTGTCAAGAAATCAGTAGTATCTTTAATGTAACTTTTCACGCGCTTTGAGAATGGCTGTAAAAGAATATCAATAAAGTTGCTAAGTCTGTGCGTTTCACATATAGGACCAGCAACTATGGGTCGGAAAGAGAGATTTTCTGGTGCATCAATTTCGACATAATTTTCTTTAGAGATAGAACAAGCTTCATTTATTTCTTTTGATTTATGAATTTTAGGTAGCCCATAAAAATTGCTCGGTTTAGTCTCAAATTCTGTTAAGTAATCGAATTCTTTTCTGGTTAGGTTAGACCTATACTTTTGAGCAAAGTCATTATATTTTATCATGATTTCTTTCTGTGGATTTTTATCCAGTTTTTCGTAATAATCTTCATTTAGGAGCATATTTTCTATTTTGTCTTGGTAAAATGATTTGTTCATTATGACGGTAGCACCCCCTTTATCTGCTTCTTTTATTATGATGCTGTTGTCATCAATTAGTGATTTAATTGATTTATGTTGTGACTGTGGTAAGTTATGTTTAATTTTTGACTTGTTATTTTCGATAAGGGGAACGTCAGTAACAAGTGAAACAAACGTATCTAATTTTCTATCTCTGCCTTTAGGGGGTATCCAATTTGATTTATTTCTCACTAGAGATTCGTCTTCATCTTCGGTTCCCTTAAAATATTCAACTAATCGCACTTTTCGCGTAAACTCCATCCTATCTTCATTTAATTCCTGTATGTTTGGCTTTGTAGGAGTAGGGGTAAATTTTAAACCTTTCTCTAAGAGTTTAGTTTCATGTTTCGTCAGTTTTCTAGAGGACAGATTAATTATTTGAATGTCAGTTCTATCGGTTATCTTCTCCTGGTTTGCCGACTGCGCGGGTATAAAAAATCATTTGATTGCAAGTTTTGGTTCTGTCTAGGGTTTCTGTCATAATTATTTGGGACATAATTGTTTGATTGTCTCTCTGTTGGACTCGGTCTTTGACCGTATGTATTGTAACCTTGTTGGGCTGGTGGTCTAGATTGTGTATTTGTTAAATTTGGGTTAGGTGCATTGGGGTATGAGGGTGAGTATTGCCTGCCCTGGCCAGGATAATATTGTTTGGGTTTTTGGTTTGGTTGTTTGTTTTGGGAAGTATTATTTGAAAATCGAACATTTTTACCAATATAGGTTGTTCCATTAGTATCCCTTGATTGTTGTGTTTTCATTGAAACCACATTTGTTTAAAGGCTTTGAAAATTGATATTTATCATGAAACCGGTCGGCCATACGAAATAAAGAAATTGTGCATTCTAAAGAACTTTTTATTTACTATTTATAACCCGTATTGAGGACTTTTTAAATAATATTTTCACACACATACATATATATATATATATATATATATATATATATATATATATGAACCTCAACGCGACAAAATGTACCTTCGGACATTCTGACATTACTAGTAGAAAGCAGCATAATGCGGAAAAATGATGTAATATACGTGTTTTAGAAATAACACTGTATTTGTAATCTTAGAACACTGGGCTACCAAATGAATGAGTTTTAAAACATATTATTTTTCAATATCTGGAGTTATCTGCCCTTGTTTTAGCCCATAATACACATAATTTTCGATTATTTATCGTTAAACGGTAATCATAGCAACCGCATCATCATAAGAATAGACAAAATAATTACGACAGATTGCCTGCAAGGATGGTTTGCTTCTATCTTAACAATAGGTTCTTGCCAGTGCGTAAACATTTTAAGCAAATGCATCGAGTTTTGTAAGCTCTACTAACATGCAGAAATGCATTACGCAATTTTGACGTCATTTTTCAAAACAATGACGTCTGTAGGGCTCATATAGTAAATTGGTCATAACTCACAAAATAACAAGTAATCTGGTCAAGTAAAGACTAATAGACTCTAGAAACATTAAACATTCAAAAACATTAAACATTCAAAGTATCTTTGTTTTTCTTATACTAAAAAAATTGTCTGAAGGTACATTTTCTCACGTTGTGGCCCATATATATATATATATATATATATATATATATATATATATATATATATACAGGAATTATTGCATTTCCTTTGTTTCAACTGGCATTGTTACCAATACTGAATGACTTTGGTAAAACAAACTATACAGGAATTATCGCATTGTCCAAAATTCTTTTCTTGTTATTTTTATGTTGTTGTTTTTTCTTTCTTATATAAATTGAATTAATTCATAAAATATTTTAATATTTTGACAGGCTCATATGTCGAATTTGACCAGATAACGTGTAAACATTAAAAAAAAAAAAAAAAAAAAAAAAAAAAAAAAAAAAAAGATTTCGTTGGAAATGTTATTAATTATCACGCCACAGCACCAGATAAGACGAATAATTTTTTGATATCGATAGGTTGTCAATGATACAATTTCGAGTTGACATACATTGAATTGAAAATTGAAATAATTCATTCTTACCGTTTTAAGGCTTTCATGTACTTGCACTTCATCACATATTTCTGTAAACTGATCTTGAGCAGGGATATACACGTATTTATACTTAAGGTCAAATTGTATCACCGTACTATTGCTGTGTAATTATGACTTGACGTAACACTGAACACCTGTGTTTGATACTCTTATTTGTCAAATTAGTTTTATGAAAAGGTACAAGTAGGCAATGATCAGGAAAAGGCACAATCAGAAAGAAATTCCGAACCACAACAGAAGTATCTCCTTTGAACGATCAGTAATATAAAATAACTAGGGGAGGGGGCTTAAAATATAAAGGCATGTTTCTTTACAAGCAGTAAAAACATTCAAAGGGGAAAGTATTATCTTTATTGCGCAATTTCGGGTAATGAACCCTCATCAGTAGCCCTTTTAAGCAGGCAACGAAGGCCAGACTATTATACTACAATTTCCAAAATTTACACGAGATGTCTAAATCAAAGACACATTCCTAGACGGGGTCAAATAATTTAAACATTGCTTAGATGTATGTTTCTACACGTGAGTGTTTTGGACACTCTGAATATCTTTACTGGTCCCAAAGGACCTAGTTAAAATATATAATCTGCACTATGGATGATGTACGTGGAACCTTTGTGATCCTTTGTAGGGCCGCCTCACCAGCTGCAGTAATAACAAAATAAAATATAAAGGTTTGTTCTTTTGGAAGCAGTAAAACAATCAAAGGGAGATAGTATGGACTATATTGCGCAATTTCGGGTAATGAACCATCATCAGAAGCCCTTTTTAAACCGGCAACGAAAGCCAGACTATTGTACTACAATTTCAAAAATATACACGAGACGGCAAATCAAAGTCACATTCCTAACGGGGTCAAATAATTTAAATGTATGTTTCTAAACCTGAGTTTTTAACACTCTGAATAAAAGGACCTAAATAAAAATGTACTCACCAAAAGAAATTTTGCACCAGTTGATATTTTTTTCATTTTAATACAATGTTTAGTATAAAACTTTAAAAACTTAATACCACCTTAAAGGGCTGAACTTCGTGAATAACAAAGTAGTAATTTTTTGTTTTAAAATGATAAAGTAAAAATGTGCAAAAATGCATGTTTTTGAAAACACCAAAATTTGGGATGCAGCAAAAAACCCACATTCTTATTTCTGGGCTTCCAAACCTGAATTCGTGTCACATCCTCATTCGAGAAACTGAAAGCAATCATTTCAAGCAAAAAAAAAATAAATAAATAAATAAAAAATAAAATAAAAAATTGATTTTTTGGACAAAAACACTGTTCTTGACCAAAAATAACGATTTTTGAGATTTTGTTTAAATTCTAAGATAAAGCCAAGTAACCCATCTCTCAAAAAAATTTTTTTTTTTTTTTTTTTTTTTTTTTTTCTCATCAAACACAGCATGCAACGCCCCTTAATGTTTAACTGGAGGTACTGCTTTTCAACCCATCCGAATTCCGACATTTTAAAAAACTGTATTTCAAAAACATACTCATGCAATGCTTTTGACGTGAGATCGCCTTAAACAGAAAGAAAATAGGCGGTAGGTTTTGGTGTCAGAAAATCTCATACTAATCAAAACCTGAAACGAATTTTGATTTTACTCATTCTCTCCAAAATTTTTTGATTTTTTTTTTAAAATTGCAATTTTGTAAAAAAAAAAAAAAAAAAAAAAAAAAAAAAAAAAAAAAAAAAAAAATGCATTTTTACCCACATTTTGAGCTTTTTAAAATAATTATTGTTTTTTGGCTTAATCATTTGCTTTGGAGCTCTTGTGTATGGAAACAAAACGTGTAACGTTTTCTTAACACTTTGTCATTCTTGGTGGAATTTGGCTGATGTACGGGGAGACTTTTTAGGGTTAAACCTGTTTTACAGGCGCCTAACCTCACCCTCATCATCCGCAGTGGTTCACAACATTTAGTAATGCATAATCAACAAAGAAAATAAAAACACATTGTAAGTTTTTTTTTCTCATTATTAAAGTGGATGATGATCAAAGATATATATATACGAGCAAAAAGAAAACTAAAGCCACATTTTACTTGATCAAAAGTAAAAAGTCATTTTATCTTTTCTGGAAATGTTAAAATACCGTCTGCACACACACGTGTTTAAATCTTACTACATATATCTCGACACTCAACATAGGAGTGATGTCGGAAGTTTACCATTAGATATCTTGATTGATTGGGGTTTAACGTCCAACCAAAAGCTAAGGTCATATGGAGACTGGACCTCGGTTCATAGTCTCAATCCAAAGGACTGGAGAAGCCCGGGATCGAACTTGCGACCCCTGGTATACAAGGCAAGTGGCTTTAACCATTGCGCCACGGAGGCTTCATAATTAGAAATCTGAATAAAAAAATAAAAAAGAACAGGCATGCAATTCATGCTATTCAGATTTCTAACGATTAGTCACTTGTTGAGTATTGAATGTCTTATTACCGTTTACATTCCAGTTATTTGAAGACAATTAAGCATTTTTAAAATTTATATAATATATATAAAATATATATAAGCCGCCTCATGGTAAAACCAACAATCTGCATATGCGAAACCAAAGGTGCAGATCAGCTTCGCGGTAACCGCGAAGCTGATCAGCGCGTTTGTTTTCGATACTCGGATAGTACAATTCCTCTTCTACTTAAATCCAAAATTTCAAGCTCCTAGCTCTTTTCTGTGCTTGTACAGGCCGGTTTGTGTCGGACCTGTTCGGAAACCACATTGTTGGTTTTCCCACGAGGCGGCTCAATTATATAGATCCCGGACGATCGTAACTAGACTTTCGTCACAGATTAACCGTTATAAATTTGAATAACACACCTGTTCCTATTGGTCAAATATATTCATGTCATTCATATGCATAACGGTTAATCTCTGACGAAAGTCATTGTTCAATATATATATATATATAAAAACGTAATAAATCTGTCATTTATAATTATAACGGTTAGCTACGAGTTAGACTTGTGACTAAACTTTGATTTATACCCTCGTAGAAAAATATAAAGACTCATTTGCGGCTGATGTTTTGCAGACAGCTAGTGTCACCATAAAATTGTCCATAAAGGATTTTAAAATGGAACGTTATCATGAAGATGAGCTCCAACTGGATGGTCGGAATATTCCCACTAGGTCCTTTCTGAATCCTGACCCTATGAAACAATACAGATAAAAGTTACATCCATTATTCAAGTACATCAGCATATGAAATGGAATCCTCAGATACTGCACGTGCTCGTCGGCTATTACGTCACTGAATGATGACGTCATCAGAAGAATGTTCAGTATGGATAACGGTGCTGTACATAAGCAGTAGGTTATGCTTAGAACAACGATCCGCACTGTGACTGTTTTCAACATTCTATCAGCTTTGGATTTCCCGTTGGCTTTAACTCCACGTGCTTGAAGCGTTTTTCGGCGTTTGTTCGCTAGGTACGCAACTCTTGCAAGAATGGCAGTATTGCAAATTACTATGACGGCAAAAGGGATAATAAAGAATAAGCTCAGATCCATGTAGAGCCATGTTTTCATGTACATCTTCAGTGCAGACGTTGAGAGTGCGTTACATTCATTCCAAGTTGTTGTATTTGTCATTAGCGTAATGACGTCGACGCCAATAAGAAATGGCAGGTAGACGGTGGCAAGAACAAATATTGTTATCAGAATTGCAACCACTGCAGTCATAGGACGGCACGAAATGTTGATTTTGTGCGGTATCCACACACTTAATGTTCGCTCCACTGTCACAGAAACTAAAATCCACGCTGAAATTGACGGTCCTGCGTAAGCGACGTAGTAAAATATCTTGCAGATGACTCTTGAGTATATTCTAATGTCCACATTAAGAACGTAACCAATCCAGAACTCCACACCTGACGTACACAATACGAACATATCCGCCACGGCTAACGCTGAAAGAAATCTAGCCGTTGATGTTTTGCGTCGACGTCCCTTAATCCACACAAGTAGACTAAACATATTTCCAATAACGCCCAGTAATATTATGGGTGACATCATGGAACCGACAAGAAACGTAGACCACGTCTCCCCCGTTGCGGTTTTCACCACCCGTTTGTTAACGTAATCGGTTCCGTTGTACATCAAGTCATAATCCGACAGTGAGTGGTTCATTCTGATTACTTAAGCCTTAATTAGTTCTTTGTTTTTCTCTGGCTAGTTGGATTGTTCAGGTTGGTCTAAATATCAAAAATACACGTCAAATAACGTCTTTGAGCGAATTATTTAACAGTTCAAATATCTGAGAAAAGGATAAGAGACGTTTGTGTATAGCAACATTTCAGCAGCATAATACCATTTAAATAAATGAACATTTGATGTGATGATCCTCCAAATATCTTTGTCGGACGCTCCTATGGTTGATGTGTTTAACCTTTGACTTAAGAGTTTCTGATTGCTTTCGGAAGGTCAACATTTTTCTTCAGTGAGAAGGCAATTGAACGGAAGGTGAGTTTCGTTCATAAAGTGTCGAAAGTGCGTCGTGAGTAAAAATGAGAGCCTGGCTATGAAAGAAACCGATTATTACGTACTTGGCTTCCCTTTTTGCGATATTGTCTGATGTGTTGAAAATATAGTGTTTATTATGATTATTATGAAAAACGTCGTTTGTGATGTTCATTTATTTATTTTTTTTTTCAGAATAATCAGCGATTACAGGCAGGTTACAAACAGTTTGAAGCTTTGCCATTTCTCTTCCGTTAGTAGCAGGTTATCTCAGGACAGCTAACTGGTATTGAGTACGTTTGTATATTCATTCACCTACACTAAGGTCAAGTGGAGCACTTGTTTTCATCAGCTTGAAACAACTATGACGTGTAAATATGACGCTAAACCTCATTGATATTTACAAGTTTTCTATGTGAATTAGTGGTGTGTTGTACATGTATGTTTGATCAACACATGTACGCCCACCGTTATATTGTCAACTTAAGGCCCAGTCCCACTGTGCTTAAGACCGCTTAATATCGTCATACAGTTGTCTTAATATTGATTTGAGGGTCATTTTTGTGACCCCGATTTGAAAAGTAAGAAAGTATAAACACGTTGGAAAACATTTTACAAAATTTGCATACGCAGTCTTATCAGTAAACTAATAATTAGGCAATCGTACGATTGCTTACGATTCAGTGGGACCGGCACTTAAAAATTACCATACGACCATGTTTGACTTCGTCAGTCGATGCCGTTCGTCTCTCACTAATGAGAAAGACCGTCATATTTTTCTTGAATAGGTTCGTGTGTGTTGGAGAGTTCTTTGATATCTGACTATGCCAATTCTAGCTCTAAACTGCCGGTTGCAAGTAGAGCAAATCAACTTCATGGAATCAGCTGGTGGCCCATTGGTACTGGCTTTGTGTTCTCTGCGTTTCTTTCAGCTTCACAGATTCTCTTTTTTTTCATAGACAGCTGCTCTTTTTTCATAGACAGTTGATGAGACCTCGCCACTTTGATCCCTCCTGTGCAGTTTGCTCCCAAGACCCAATTGGCATGTCGAAATCCTTCAGAGAGGCTTTGAGGGTGTCTTTGTAGCGTTTCTTCTGGCCACCTTGAGAGCACCTTCCCTGTTGTAGTACTCCATAGAAGACTTTCTTTGGAAGTCGCTCATCGGGCATTCTTATAACAGGGCCAGTCCACCTTAGCTGTGCTAGCTTTAACACAGTATGCATGCTTTGCATCCCTGCTTTCTTCAGGACCTCCGTGTCTGGAACCTTGTCTTGCCACTTGATTTTAACAGCTTTCTCAAACAGTTTAAGTTAATGGTTAAATCTCTTTGCATAACGCTGGTATACTGCCCAGGTCTCACATGCATACATGAGGGTTGGCATTACCCCAGTCTTGTAGACTTTCAGCTTGGTGTCAAGCTTGATTCCATTTCGCTCCCAGACATTTGCACGGAGTCTTCAAAATGCCACACTGGCTTTTGCAATTCTGGCAGTGACCTCATCATCAATGTGCCTGCTCTGGAAAGAGTGCTTCCCAGGTAGGTGAATTTATCAACAACTTCCAGTTTTTGTCCATTCACAGTGATGGTTGGTTCAATGTACGGTTTTCCGGGTGCTGGTTGGTGTACAACCTCTGTCTTTTTTTTTTGCTGATTGTGAGATCATAGTTATCACATGACTGTGAGACATGATCCATGGCTCTTTGCATTTTTGCCTCTGAGCTGGCATTCTTGTCCATATCATCTGCATTCAGGAGCTCATCTAGCACATCAGTGTACCATAGTTTTGGCTTGCAACCTTCTAAGGTTGAATATTGCCATCAAAACGGTACCTTATTGGAACACCAGTGTCACTGTCGTAAAAAGCATCCACGAGCAGCATAACACAGCCCTGTTTGGCCCCATTCGTTACCTCAAAGGGTTCATCATTTCGTGTTTGCATGCCATCATGAAATTGCCGCACCATTGCTTTGGATCTGGATGGACAGCCAAACTTGGCCATGATTTTCCAGAGTCCATCACGACTAAATGTGTCAAAGGCTTTGGTGCGGTCTTCAAACGTCATGTATAGATCTACATTCTGTTCTTGGCATTTCTCCTGAATCTGTCTTGCTGTGAACATCATGTCTATTGTCCCTCTGTCTTTTCTGAATCCACATTGGCTTTCTGGGATAAGTCCCTTCTGATCAAGATGAACATTCAAGCGCTTCAACAGAATTTTTGCCAGTATCTTCCCAGCTATGCATAGGCTGTGGAATTCCTTTACGCTTGTATAGGTGGATTATGGATACATCCTTTTAAAAATTCTTGTGGGATAGCCTCCTTCCTCAACATACAGCGGAACAACTCTGTCAGTTTCTCTGCCATGGGTAGCCCCCGGCCTTATAAACCACTGCAGGAATTGCATCTGCACCTGGAGTTTTGCCAGATGACAGTAATTGAACTGCTTTTCTTGTTTCCATGACGGCTGGAAATTCATCTAACAGAACATTGCACTCTATCTGTGGAAGTCTGTCGATTGCATCTTCATTGATGCTTGATGGTCGATTCTGCCCACCTTTTCAAGATAGCCTCTTTATCTGTGATAAGAGTGCTTCCATCTGCAATGAGCAACGTTCTTTGGGCCATAAATGGTTTTGTGTGCATCATGAAATTTCTTCATGTCCTTTCTGTCCGCAAAAGACTGTATTTCTTCTGTTTTCGTCCACAGCCAGGAATCTTGCATGTCCCTAAGCTTGGTCTGGACTGTCTTACAAATGTTGCTCTATGCTGCTTTCTTGGATATTGAGCTAGTATCTCATCTTGATGTGCCTTGTGCAATCGGTTTTCTTCTTCAAGAAGCCTCTTAATTTAATCATCGTTCTCATCAAACCCGAGATGGATGTCCTAACGTAGTAGCAGCTGAAGAATGAACTGTTTTATGGAAAACTGTCCAGTTTTCTTCGGGGTTCTTATAATGGGCTCCAAACGACCGTCATTAAATTGTCAACTTAACCATACGACCTTGTTTGACACCGTAAAAACGCAAAAATATAGGTCTATGGTGCTTTCGGGATTCGTGATTGATATCAGTCGATTAGAAACAATCTTCACAAAGTTGAAACCAGCGCACAAAGTTTTGCTGTGTTTTCTTAATGGCCCATCAATTCAGAAGACCAACCTGACTTTGCATTTTGACATCTGAACATTCTGCTGGTTCACTGAGACCGTTACTTTGATCGGAAGTGTCGAAAGTCAACTTTAACGTCAGTGACTGAAGGCGTTATGAGTGGTGCCATATATGTAGGTATTTCAAAGAACGTGGTGTCTTAGGAACACGATTGGTGTGGTAGACGCGAGAAAATAGGTCTTCGGGGATTCCGAACAGGTCTGACACAAACCGGCCTGTGAAGTCTCAGAATCTTGAATCAGACTCAGAAGTTAGAATCTTGAAATTTTGAGTAGAGATATAGGAGGCACTGTACTATAAAGTTACTGCACAGCTTATCTGCGTCTTTGTTTTCGCATGGGCGAAAATCCGGTTTTCTCATGACGCGGCTTATACATGTATGCGCTTGTGTGGGGTTTTATATCTTATGTTGGTTCTATGTAGCTGGGCATTATCGGAACCGTGGTCGCTGACTTGTATACAATATAGAGGTGGACATCGGGTAGCATAGTTCTTCCATATGCGGCGCAGTAGGTCTGGAGTTTATTTAAATGGGCAACAATGATTGAAAACACAAGAGAAGAATCGCTTCTCATATTACTAGTGTTCAGCCTTGGACGTTTGTATACATTTTTGTCACGGGTAGCTGATAAATGGTATTCTTGTATCAATATAAAGAAAAATGTACGTGATGATAGCTCATATTTTAGTACAAAGATCAAATATCTTGTGTCTGTAAATAGAGGAAAAGTAGTTTTTATGAAATTATATCGGTGCTACAGTTGTGCACAATGATCAGAAGATAGTCGCATTCAGATTATTGGTGTAACGTCAGAGATTTGCTAATCGAAGCAAAACGTGGAGTTGTAAGTTTGGCAAAGACTAGGATCTGGTGCAATCATAACACACACACACACGCACGCACGCACGCACGCACGCGAAACCAAGCTGGAAATCAATATGGCAACCATATCTTAGACAGAAAAACATACCATGTAAAAATAATAGCTTGCGAATAATATTATATGATATATGTTATGATTTTAAATGTTAGTTTAAAACTAAATTATACAATAGGGGCTCGCGGCAATATCATCATATTATTATAATAAGTTCATTTATTATGCCGATTTTTATTCAACCAAAATTTGTTTATATGGCAAGCTAGTTTGACAAGATATGTTAAATGTCATGTTACGATGTCAAACAAGCATGTGAGAGTCTAAATAAAGCTACAAACTTGTAAAAATAACTTGTATAAATAACAACAAACCACAAGTCAAGTGATAGAAAGTACGTTTATATGCTGGGATAATAAACTATGTAAGGCTATGTCTGTAATAATGTAAATTATGTGAATTCAGAGAACTAAATGTTTCAGTTTAGACCGTATGCGCATAAGAAGGCATGCTGGTTAGCTTCTTTGCCTTCTGAGGCTTTATTATATTCTGATT
The DNA here is from genome assembly GCA_964017185.1 of Rugalucina vietnamica. Lineage (NCBI taxonomy): Eukaryota > Metazoa > Mollusca > Bivalvia > Lucinida > Lucinidae > Rugalucina > Rugalucina vietnamica. The sequence continues at coordinate 16,594,411 of OZ024874.1, forward strand.
TTTGCGATGTTCAACTACGGACACTTTCAGGGTTTTCTGCACCGGTAAATGTATTGTAGATACAGTTTGATCTTGCCTAAAGACCTCGACCTCGTTTGAAGCAGTTTTATCAATAAATGCATATCAGCTAGCAAAGGTCAACTGGCACGGTATAATATATTAGCAATACGTATGTGTAAATAATGGCCAATTGACAGTTTGGTGCCATGTTTCTCAAATTGTGTTGACAAGAGTTGGGTGACTTATTGATAACTTGTCATTAGCAGCCGATTAAACTAGAACAGCAATTTACGTATATAAGTCTATAGTTTATTCGGCCACTTTATAAGTGTGTTTAGCGGAGGCAACGGATATTCTCCGGGTTTTCAGTGAAATATGCGCTTTACGGATTGTTAAAAAACGAAGAACTTCAGCGAAAAGAACACAGTTGGACGTCATCCAAAATAAGTATTCCATAAATTGCTATGCCGGTATTTTTACATTATTTGTCCTTACCTACATTTATATGTTTCCGTATTGTGTTTGATTACGTCGTGCATATGCTATTTCGCATTATTCGTTTTTCTTGTGAAAGCGGACAAAATTTTACTTATAGTAACATCTCCGCTTATACATGTATATACATGATGACAAGATTTATAATGTAGGCGTTTTTGTTGTATATTGTCCATGACGTCTTAGTCACTCATTCTAAAATAAGTAGCGCACCCCCTGTCTCGGGGTGTTAAATAGAAATTGGAGTGACATCGTTCAATATATTACCAGAGTTGGCTGTATTTTCAAAATTTGGCACTATCTCAATTTAAATCGAACAAAGTATGATACCCAATTATGTTTTTAAGGTTCCCGGCAGTAGTGAATAATGCATGACCCCACCAAAAACGGCATGTCACAAACTGAAATGCAAAAATTCAAAAGACGATAGAATAAACAAATTCTATTTTTACACGAAACGACCTCGTTTGATTTACTTAATTTGACATTATCTTATGGTAAAATAAATGGTTATTTTATATCTTGTAAACAAACAAAAGTATCAAACATCAAAAGTCGAAAGAAAAAAAAACATGTCACAGAGCTTCTGTAATTTACGTGACGCTATAGAAGATTGTCCATATCTTTATAGTGGTTTCTTTTATTGCAGACCAAACTGTGCCAATTAAATAGTTGAATTTATCCTTTATATGGATAACATATAAATTTTTCATTTTGCTTTACTATTTTTGTCAAGTAAATCTAATCCCTCTGCTTAACCACTGCGTCCCTTTTAAGATGTATTCATACGTGACACTGTTTTCCTACAAATCCAACATGGTATTTGAAACAACGTTATCTGAATATGAAAGTATGGCGTCCGAATACATCTAACAAAAATACAAAGATAATATCAAACGGCCCTAAGGTGATTTTTGGATGCTAAAGTTGAAAATGTAATTAACGTGACAGTAATTTACGTGACGCTTCTTACTTTCAAAATACCAATATGACATATTATATAGCTATTTGTGCTTTAAATCAGTGAGTATAAATGTTTTAAGGTCCACTAAGTACTTTTCAGTGGTTAAGTTTACAGAATATGATGTTATTTTCAAGCTGTGTCACGTAAATTTCGCATTTGTCAAGTAAAATATAGAGGTAGTTTAAATCTATTTATCGATTACAGTGTCTAAAAGGATCATACCTGCTTCAATCAAGGACATAGCAATACTTCATTTGTTGTTCGCATTTGTCCATTCCAAAAAACTGACCAACAATAAAATATCAGCCCTGGGATTAATATACATTTTTATCAATATAAAACAGTTTTATTCTACTAAATCATTATGTGGTTATAAGCGTCGAAAGATTTACTTTTTGTGCAGAATGGTTTAAATTCCATGCCTTATTATAAGTTAGCAAAAACACAAACATATCAAAGTTTGAAAATAATGTAGGTGACTTTAATATTACTGTCACGTAAATTACAGTATTCCGTCACGTATTTTACATTTTTATAAAATGTTGTGTATTCTGCAAAACATTGTTAAAAAGTGAAATAGGAACACACTAGATTGTCTGTTGGGAGTAAACGTATCCAGATAAAGTCTTCCAGATAATATTTAATGCCATTGTGTGTCTGTATTTCAAAAATAATTTGATGTTGCCGTTTGCAAGTAATTTACGTGACACTAAATAAAACAAGACCTGTCATAAAACAAGATGTATTTAGAAAATTAATTATAAGCTCCGCCGGTCATGTAGGACAAATGTAATTACCATTATATGTTTTGATATAATTCTGATGCACAGATCAGATGTTATTATAGTAATGTTGTAAGTTAACAACACTGAACATTCTTAATTAAGAAGCCTGCATCATGCACATATTATCTAACATTTTTCGATAGTAGTAATGAAAGGACCTTTATTGTTTGACTTAATGTACTTAATATTGTTCTTTTTTTTTTGAGAACATGAAACCTGTTAGTTAAAGATATACATTGAGTTTGTGTTATGGTTATATTTCGATCATATGTAGTGCTTCACGTTGATTACCGGATTGGAATATACCCATCAAGTTTCAAAAGGCTGTACAAATTGCAAGAATATCAGGAGGGTGGTGAAATTTTACAGGATGAAGCCTGAATGATCAAAAATTGTGATGGTATACCGAAAAAGAGTAATTCTAAAAGTTTATTTTTCTTCGTTTTTTTTCTCCAGGATGTGCACCTTATTTTAGAATGAGGGAGTACTCCATTGCCAAGTCAGTTTGCATTCCCTGTGCAGGGCCACGAATTTATTTCAAACTCTGCTTGGCATGGCATCGAGTTAGTAATTAGTAGCATCTCAACTCATAGTGATTCCTGATGTTTCTATTTAATACTGTACCCGTCACGACATGACTGAACACTTGTTGAATGGTTCAGCCATAATCAAACAAATGTAGTTAAACGAATGCAATTATGACTGATATATTATAGGGGAACATCTGTAATTCTGCTATTTCACATGCTAAGCAGACTGATTGAGGGCTAGCATTACATCAATTTACATGGCTTGTTACACATTTTATTCATTTCGCCGCACCAAGAATGCGCACTCATAAACTAAACTTGTTTGTTTTTCTTTCACATACTTAATGTGCCTGTCAAGCAATCCATTACAGCTGTCTAAACTAGATGCAAAATGATGACGACTTTGTTTTAAAAGGTCCGATGACTAACTTACCGTCTCGTCAGTTTCCAAAGAGCCATGCTCAGTGTCGGGAAACAAGCTTTCTCATTAATATGTCCACTGCTCTAAAAGGACGTCAGTTTTATCTTTATTTTCTATTACTGCAGCTGGTGTTGTGCCGTGTGGCGGCCGTAAAAAGTCTCCCCGTACATCATCCATAGTGCAGATTATATTTTCCTTTTGGTCCTTTGAGGTCAGCGAGGGTATTCTGAGAAATCAGAAAATTATTATCGGTTAAGATTCATTTTCTAACCAACGTTTTTAGATATTTGGTCCCATTTGGATTTGCTACTAGTCTTTGTATCGACTACCCTGTTGAAAGATGCAAAATTACAGTAATTCTCTTTGGCTCCATGTTGCAAAATCTATAGGGTCAGTGAAGAGGCTTAAGTAGTCGAAACCGCGGTATGGCCCATCCACTTTCTCATATGTTCACTGCTCTTAAAGGATGTCAGTTTTATCTTTATTTCTGTGTATGCTATCATTTATTTATACATGTACGTCATACGTTAGAGAGCGCTTTCGTACTGCACATAATTTCGGAAAGTACGCATTGCTATATTCATGCTAAAGAAAAATGTTTTACTTATATCCTATCATATGCGGCATAGTCTAAGCACTGTTTTGCAAAATATTTTTTTCTTTGAAACATTTGTGAGCATTTAGAACACTTCGGAATTTTAAAAAATCGGAAGTGTTCTCAGCGACGAGATGGAAGATGTGTTGTTTTATTTTAGTTATTCAACCTATTATGTGCGGTACATATGATAGGAGTGTATAAGATATTTCACAAATGACTCATGCAAACGGCACTTCAAATTGTCCGAACTTTGGTGTAGTCCGAAATGTTAAACATACACGGAGTTTGTTTCCCGACAGTGTGTGCTTTTAAAATCAAATTGCTTTGCTTCATAGCATCCCTGTTTTCGGGGGCGGGGGTTCTAATATAAACCAGTTCGTTCATAAACTCATTGAACTAGAGCAGTTGAATTTAGGAAGCACATTGACTATTGTGATGAAGGCGGCGGTCTTTTCTGAATGCAGAAAAAGCATGCCTTAAATGCGACATACACGGTTGAACAAAGGCTACTACAAACACTCTGTCGTTTACATTGCTGCTGGTTTTGGACAAAATCACTTTTTATGTTGACTAGACTCACATTTGAGCCGCGTCATTGAGAAAACCAACAGTGTGGTTTCCAAACAGATCCGACACAAAGCGAGCTGTGCAAGCACAAAAAAATGACTAGAGGCTGGAAATTTTGGATCTAGAAAGTAGAGAAATTGTAAAATCCGTGTAGCGAAACTGATCTGCGCCTTTCTTTTCGCTAAAGCAGAAAGTTTGTTTTGTCATGTCGTTGCGCTTTTTTGTTTTAAATGGGACGCTTGACCATGACTTAGGGGTAGATGACCGCTTGTTGACCAAGCTTGTAGATAAAACTTTATTGATAACGCAATGACCGTGGAGTACTTCTGGTGGCAGTATCATAGATAGCGCGGGTTTAACGGAATAAATGAAGCTCATATTTGGGACATCCTTGAGTATTCATGTTGTATTTCACATTAATTTATTTTGGCGATGACTCTACTTTTTCAGCGTCATCCTCCTCCTAGATACTAGCAAGTTCGTGGCGGATTCACATTGTATTCGAAAATTCCAATGTCAAAAAGTCTTACATTTTAACCGAATCTATTGTATGATGTAAACAGACAAACGACGATTGCACTAGCATATCATTAAAATTTTGGTCAAACATTGGCTTAAATAGGACGCTTTAGAGCAATATTAGCATAAATCATCGGGAAAACATTTCCATGAAAATATACCCCTTTGAACCCCACTTTTATATAGACAAAATGTGGTTTTCAGGGGTATACCTATTTTTTTTTTTTTTTTTTTTCATCCAAAACATAGATTGCGCGTACTCGTTATAACCGTCTCGCCTTTTTTCCGATGAAATGTTCCAGTTTGTTTTCTGAAAAAAAGTAAAAATAAATAAATAAAAAAATAAAAAGACTGTAGTTTTCGTAATGTTGTTGATATCATAAGACGCTTTGTATAATGATGCATTTCATTAATTTCCTTGTTTCCTTATATAAATTTTACTTTAAACTGACATAAACTATTCTGTCTTCCGTTTTGTTTTCTCCCATCGTCGTTGACACACATAACTAAACAAAAATGTAATTAACACCGCATTATGTCACAGTTACAGCCATAACAACACATGAGCCGTCTCGTGGGAAAACCAACAATGTGGTTTCCGAACAGGTCCGACACGAACCGGCCTGTACAGTCATAGAAGATGGCTAGAAGCTTTAAGTTTCGGATTTTAGTAGAAGAGGAACTGTACTATCCGAGTAGCGAAAACAAAGGCGCTGATCAGCTTCGCAGTTACTGCGAAGCTGATCTGCGCCTTTGTTTTCGCCTATGCAGATTGTTGGTTTTCCCATGGGGTGGCTCACATTATTAGATGAACCACCGCGTCAGGAAACCGACAAAATGCATGAGCGAAACAGTAACTGCACAGCTGATCAGCGCCTTTGTTTTCGCTACACGGATAGAACAATTTTTCTTCTTCTTCAAGCTTCTATCCTGCTTCTATGACTTCACAAGCCAGTTTGTGTCGAACCTGGTCGGAAACCCAAACTGTTGGTTTTCTCACGCAAAGTCTCACATGATATTTTATCTGTAAAATCTGGAGTAAGAGTAGTACAAATGTGTGCATACTTGCACTACCGGAAAGAAGAACGATTGAATGTGCAATTCATTTCATTTTTTTTTAACTTTAATGTCTCGCATTAATTATTTCACTGCAGGCGATTTTGCATAAAATTAGTCTTGTCAAGCTATGCGTAAAGTTTAACTAATTATCGTTGAATTTAATATCCAGGCAGACTGTAGTCTTAAACAATACAAATACATGTACCAAGATGTTCAAGCTATGCAGAGTATGGACTAAGGACTTGCGACCAGGCCGGACATAGACGCTCACCCTGTATGCTGATTTTGATACATCGTTCTGGAAGGTTAGTTATTTGCTTTCAAATTGTTGATTTTGTACATCAGTTGCGTTTGTTTATTTGTTTAGTTGGGTTATGAATGTTTGCAAAGATGACAAAATCAATATTTATGGTGGACGAAAGTGTATATTTAGGGACCGTCGTGATATTCACAAACCACTTGAAAATTATGGTAGATTGTTTTCATTTCATATTTATAATCCTTTGGCGCGGTATGACAAAACGTAACTTCTTCATCAATTTAATATCAAAAACTTTAACGTACATGTGTCAGTTAATTTATAAAATGTTTATTTACTTATTCTGATATTTAAGTGGCATGCAAACATATACTTATTTATATTACTTTTATATTATAAGACCAACTTAGCCCTTATAAAAGTAAAAATATTTTTGTTGAAGGTCAGATGTCAAACTTTGCAGCTAGGTTTGACAATCGTATGATTGATGGCGAATATTTCACATGATCCACGGCATAAGAAAACGTAAAGGCGCAGATCAGCTGTACAGTACCTACACAGCTGATCAGCGTCTTCGTTTTCGCTACACAGATAATGCTATCCCTCTTCTTCTTTAATCTGAAATCTCAAGCTCAAGTTCTAGCCAGCTTCTGTGACTGTATAGACCGGTTTGTGTCGGTCCTGTTCAGACACCAAAGTTGTTGGTTTTCTCATGCGAAAGCTCACATGATTTTGTTGACATCTTCTTTATGTCACTTCCCTAAATATAGTTGTTTTGTTTCTACTTATAGGAAGTTATTTAATAATGGAACAATAAAGGGTCACAGTGCGTTTTCAAAGGCTAGATGAAATAAAGGAAGAAGTATGGTAGTGACAGAAACCATGGCATTCATACCAAATGGAGTTAAATATCTTAAAAGGTTTGTAGGATATCACATACGCAAAAATTTACACAATTATGTAACAAATCCCTACAAAAATGACTAGAGACTGTGCCTAACAAACTGAATTACCGTCATATGAGGCTCTCTCTATGGCAAATTTTCTTAGAAAGAAATCACAATTAACATGGCAAGTTGCCTACATGCGAATTCATGGTACATGTAGGCATTTTGGTGTCATACTAACTAAGTCTTCCGTGTTTGGCTAGATCATAGTTCGCGTACTAATAATAAGCATACGCCTGCGAAAACCAACAATTTGCATCTATTGGCGAAAACAAAGGCGCAGATCAGCTTCCTGCGAAGCTGATCAGCGCCGTTGTTTTCGCTACATGGTTACTACAATTCATCTACTTTCTAAAACTTTTTAGCTTCTAGCCATCTTCTGTGATTGTACAGGCCGGTTTGTGTCGGACCGAGTCAGAAGCCATATTGGTTTTCTCATTGTGTTCAGTCCTCAATTCTCCGTGCGGTGCTGCGCCGTTCTGTATCACTGGATTGAATATTTCGCTGAACACTCAAAAAATATTTTACTTATCTTGTACATACGTGCATAAGAAACCTGGACTGATCTGTCATGTTAAAAACTGACCACGAACATTTTGTGGCTTCGATGACCTTTGTGTGATGTCTATGCAATTTTAAGGACGGTGCCATTTGGTAAATGATTTGCATTGGTATTTTTAGTTGTATCTTCAGTTATTGAAATTAGGGTTGAAACACAAAATTAACTTTCAGAAAACACGGCCGGGTGTTTGCATATAAGATCATGTATTACTCTGACATAATGCACGTTAAGAGATAACGATTGTGCTTTAGCCAGGCCTTTAATCTCACCTCGGTTCTTAAATGCAAAGTGTATAACTTTTAAAGTATACTTATTTCAACTTGAAAAATGATAAAATGTATTTGAACTGATAAGTTGCTTTTAAATAATCAAATGTTTAGTTTTAGCCTGCATTTGTCATAACTACCACCACTGTTCGATATGTTTCCTAAATCGTGAGTGCATATATAATTATATTTATTTTTTATACTTTTGTATTTATATATTCGTATACCTTTTTTCACTTAAATGTTTCATATAATTCAAAATTGAAATACATGACAAAAATCCTTGCTCATTAATTTACCTATATATCCAAACACATACTTTTGATTGAAGTGGCATAATACATAGTCCAAAAACAAAAATACGTTGTCTGGGGGAACAGTGTAGAATGTATGCATGTACTATAGTTTTAATGGGAATATTGGCATTCCCCGCAGGAGTACATTCAATTTGGTTTTTACATTTACATGCTCTCGTGGATCGTGGAATCTTATGTTTTTTTTTTTTTTTTTTTTTTTTTTTTTTTTTTTTTTTTTTTTTTTTTTTTATGTTGTCGTTGTTGTTTTTATGTTATTTTTTCGCATATCATTGCCGTCTCACAATTGTTTCAGCACTCAAAATTAAGATTTTTAACCTTTCATAAATCACAAACAATATATGTATATGTAGCACATCCTGAAGTCGAGAATATTTCGCCATATCTCGTTTCCGGGGCGACAAAGTTTTAACGCGAGGAAGACTAACATGTATAATTTAACACGGAAATACGTTGAATATCTTGTTGCAAACATCCAATTATACATTGTGTTCGAGTTAGATAAAGTTTTATCTACTGAGCGTAATTATCAATCAGATACATGGTACAAAGTGAAAATTGGGCAGTGACTGGACCAGTAATTGTAAATATGTGTTATATGTAGAAGATTAAATCTTGTTAAAATACGTGTAAATTGTATTTTGATAGTAGATAGAGATATTATATTATTTATGGAATCTAAACTGACGTAAGTCAATTTCCACCCTTCGCTATAATTATCGCATCGATAATGTTTTCACCTTCTCACTGTCATGGCCCACACAGAATACCATAGCTTATTATATAGATACAAAGATGCTGGTTACGACAGGAACGTCACATTATTACGCTCAAAAATGAGTTAACTTATGAAACGCACTACAGTACAGCTAACGTGACTTTCCTAAGTGTCTCGCTACACGATACGCGTGTTGGTTGCCCGACATGCTTTACTGGCATGTGTGCAGGCGTATCCTCGTATTCCTCAGCTACCCAAAATACACCATTGCAGGTAAAGGAATAATTATGTTTATGTCCACTTTTATTTTATTTATCTTTTCCGCAACTAAACATTTTAACAAGTTTTACTTTGATGCTTCTAACTGGCCATCTCTTTACAGACATAGTTTTGCTAATATCAGCGAGGCGTGGAGGGGTCATAACAGAGACCAGACTCCCGGGAGGCTGTCCTTGGCTTTTGGTCCTGGACTGGGCAAGGTGTCGGAACGGAATACACACTTTGATATGTAAGTTATGAGGAACTATAATGTTATACATGTAATAAGACAGGGTGTTCCCGTCGGTGTTGCGTGATACCTCTCCCGAGCAAGGTCACGAAGTGAAACGGAGCGCGAGTTACAAGTAGCGGCGAAAGTAACTTAGCTGATGTTATTGTGGATTCGCCCCTTTTAAGGCTATCGACTGCCTTAAGATTTGACCGAAATACAGATCCTTTAAGTTCTTTTCAACAGATGGGACCATAACTATCACTAGGCGTAAAGAACATTGTGTCGATACATTCGATAGGCACATTATATGTTTAAAACTACCTGTTTTTCTGTTTTTCCTGCGTTTTCTCGCGTAAAAAACACAGCCGCCATGTTTTCCCGCTTTACTGTTCTAAAATACTAAAACACGGTACCGGATAAACATACCGGTTCCGGGTCGTTTCGGCCCATAGCCATTTCGGCCCATGACCATTTCAGCGTCACGACTTCATGCCGAGCGATGAATCCACCCAGTATTATGAATTTTCGAGAAATGTGGATAATGCATCTTCATATATAACAATGATAGAAACTCCATATATAGTACCTCTATATAGTCGGTGCATCCACATTTTGACAAAATACATAGATATTACAGGGGATAAATAGGACAGTGTGGAATACTATCGATGATATAAACTCCATATATAGTACCTCTATATTGCGGTGCATCCACATTTTGACAAAATACATAGATATTACAGGGGATAAATAGGACAGTGTGGAATACTATCGATGATAGAATACTCCATATAAAGTACCTCTATATAGTCGGTGCATCCACATTTTGACAAAATACATAGATATTACAGGGGATAAATAGGTCAGCGTGGAAAACTATCGATGATAGAAACTCCATATATAGTACCTCTATATTGCGGTGCATCCACATTTTGACAAAATACATATATATTACAGGGGATAAATAGGACAGTGTGGAATACTATCGATGATAGAATACTCCATATATAGTACCTCTATACATGGAGTTTCTATCATCGATAGTATTTCACACTGTCCTATTTATCCCCTGTAATATCCTTGAAAATTGTCAAAATGTGGATGCACCGCAATATAGAGGTACTATATATGGAGTTTCTATCATCGATAGTATTCCACACTGTCCTATTTATCCCCTGTAATATCTATGTATTTTGTCAAAATGTGGATGCACCGCGTATATAGAGGTACTATATATGGAGTATTCTATCATCGATAGTATTCCACACTGTCCTATTTATCCCCTGTAATATCTATGTATTTTGTCAAAATGTGGATGCACTGACTATATAGAGGTACAATATATGGAGTTTGATTGTTAGTTTGGTTTTTTCCCACCTCGGTTTTTGGAGTGGGAATCTTTTTCTGATTGCGCCTTTTCCTGATCTTTGCCTACTTGTACCTTTTTCTATCATCGATAGTATTCCACACTGACCTATTTATCCCCATGTAATATCCCTGTATTTTGCCAAAGTGTGGATGCACCGCCTATATAGAGATGCATCCACATTTTTCATTTTTTCCATTTATTTATATGTTGTATTTCTTCAAAATGTGGATGCAGCGCCTATTCCATTCAATTTCATGAATTTTCAAGAAATGTGGATGCATCGCTATATATAGCAATTTGATATTGAGTTTCTATCATCGATAGTATTCCATATTAGGCAAAAAATGCACAAGGTGAAGAAGCTGATGTTATTGTGGTTCCGTCTCTTATATAGGCATGCAGCCACATTTTGAAGATATACGACTTTATAGTTAAATCGGAAAATGTGGCTACGTCTCTATATAGGCATGCAGCCACATTTTGAAGACAAACGACTTTATAGTAAAATCGGAAAATGTGGCTACATCTCTATATAGGCATGCAGCCACATTTTGAAGACAAACGGCTTTATAGTAAAATCGGAAAATGTGGCTACATCTCTATATAGGCATGCAACCACATTTTGAAGACATACGACTTTATAGTTAAATCGGAAAATGTGGCTACGTCTCTATATAGGCATGCAGCCACATTTTGAAGACATATACGACTTTATAGTAAAATCGGAAAATGTGGCTACATCTCTATATAGGCATGCAGCCACATTTTGAAGACATACGACTTTAAAGTAAAATCGGAAAATGTGGCTACGTCTCTGTATAGGCATGCAGCCACATTGTGACCTTTTTACCAATAATCTAGGTCAACCCTCCCTTGTGCAGGATAGTGCTGGATTTTACCAACAAGATGGACAGTGGCGGCCAGTACAGGTTTTTAGTAATTATATGTAGAAGCTAGGAACCAGACCTTCTAATGACGACATCCACAAAAACATCAGCTAAGTTACTTTCCCCCAAGTAGCTAGCCCATCTGACATGTAATTACATGTACATAATACTTACTTTTTTATTTCCGAGAAGATTCCCTTGTATACATGTACCGATGCTGAAACATTAACTTTAGGTATAAAGATAGGGCGGGTCCCATGCCATTCTCACTTTACAGATTGATGAATATCCGTATTTTTTTTCTGCAAGATATTCATCCTCTAACTGGTAGCTTTCATAATGGTATCTAGTCGACAAATACAAAAGTCATATAAGTTAGCATGTATCTTTGTTCAATATCTTAGAACTGTCAAATGCTCTTTTCCAGAATAACCCATAAAACTGATAAAACTTGATTTTCTTTTTCAGAATAACCCACGCTGTAGTACAGTTGTTCCAGAAGAAGAAGTTAGAAGAAAACGAGCTTTATACAATACAGGAAAATGTTCGACATCTTAACAAGGAATACGGACCGCTCATATATGACTACTACAAGGTTATTACATAATTTGCAAATTTTGTTTATATGGTTATGGTAAGATTGTCAAAATATCGTTGCTTTCATTGGTTATCGTTCATACTCGGTGGTTAGTGTATTCGCTTTGCAATCAAGAGGTTGCAGGTCCGACATCTGGCTGGTGCATGCTTGTCTTGTTTGTGACAGATGTTAATCCTGGCATAATAGAGGCAAACCACCCATAAGGAGTTCCATTTAGTGTAAGCATAGTTTCGTAAACCGCCAAAAAAGGCAATGTTGTGCCAGGGGCATTGTCCGGTATGACACATCGAAAAGTGAAGGAGCGTACAAATCTGCCCATATTTCAGTAAACTTAAACAAAAGCCGGAGTGATTGCCCATGTATCTAACAAATGACTGCAGTCATTTAACAATGCAGTCTATTTAGTAGACGCATTACGTAGTCGCCATTTCTATTAAGCTGTTCTATATGTAAATACAGTGTGGTACGTGGTATTGGTATAGATTTCATGAAATGTGGTGCAAGTGTAGAATACAATGAAATGTGGTACACGTATTGGTATACAACTTTCATTTTGATATTCTATTTTATCAGGACAAGCTTATGAAGAAGGGAATGGTAATTCTTAGGGAAGCAGTTAAACGTGAAACAGGTAGTACTGCGTATAAACTGACTTGGCACCATAATAAAATGTTAAGGGGTTACTCTGATGATAACATGTATATTCGGTCGTTTGTGGCCACTTAGGGTTTTCTGAGAAATCGGCATGGACGTTTTTTTAGTGTTTGGCCAAATGAATATGTGTAAGCTTCAATCTTAAGCCGACGTTTTCGAAGTTGCCCTCTTATTTTTCAGTAACATAACTTTAATATCATATTATATAATTTAAAATAGATACTCATTGACAAATAGTTAAGAATTAGAAGTTGCATGTACATGTAAATGATGAGACGCACAGTCCATCAGCTTTTCGAAACTAACTTAAGGTTTATGTAATGTCATCCGTTTCGACTCATTTTTGTTTCTAGAGAGTTTTGAAATAAATGTTTTAAACTTACATTTATGAACAAGGTAGAATACCTTTTCTGACACCGTCTTTGCCTTCATTGGCGCTCCATGTTAACCAAATGTTACAAAGAAGATCAAAAGAGTATCAAATTTTGATTAACCGATGTTTTTCAGGCAAGAACTTGTTGATCAAGTTAGGAGAGCAGTGGGACTTCTTTTATCAGGAGATTCTTCCCTCACTGCAGGCAATACTGTACCCAGTAAAAGTGAGTAGAACCTACGTTTAAGCTTCCAACCAGAATAATATCAGCCGCAACGCGAGAAAACCGGTCTTCGGGGTTTTCGACAAGGTCTGACATAAATCGGTCTGTGCAGCTACAAAACAAGGCCAGATGCTTGAAATTTGGGATTTAGGAAGAAGAGAAATTGTACTATCCCAGTGGCGAAAACAAAGGCGCTGATCAGCTGTGCGTCTTTGTTTTCTCATAAGCAATAATCCAGTTTTCTCATAACGCGGCTCATTTATAAAATTAAAAGTATACGCTCTTACACCCCACTTTTATTTTGTAAAACTGGGATATACAGGGGTATACTTGTCTTTGTTTTTATCGAAAACATAAAATTGTACTGATTTTTTTTTGTAAATTTTTACAGCTTCAGACAGTTCTATATATTGCATGGGCATGTTTTTGTAATGTTATGCACATATCAGTGTTTTTCTTAGAGTAATAGCTGCGGGGTTCTCACGGAGGAGGATTATTGTTAGCAGATCTGGGTCTGAGATTATAAGACAATTTTATAAACTTAGGACATAATTCCTCCACATTCAGGTTTCCTTGCAACCCGAGTCACTCCAAGTCATTTGGGGAAATTACGGATAGGCCAATAGAAATGGTCACTATTGCTCATGAACTGACAATCATTGAACTTTAATGTGCACCGTGTCTTGTATTTGATGGGAACCCAGGCATCAAAAATTCCCCACATTCTGATTTCCTTGTAACTCGAGTTTTGGACATTACCGATACTGCATTTTTCCAATTGGGAACTCATTAATGCCACTGAGTGTATTAGACGCATTAGCAAAATGTCACTACTGTTCATGTATTTACAATAACTATTTAATGTGGACCATGTTTTGCATTTGATGGGAACCCAGGCATCTTTTCAAACTCACGAATTTAAATTGATCACTGATGACATTATTCATTGATCCAGATCATTTGCTTTAAGTCAACTTTGATGATTATTTTTATTGAAAATTATTTCTTATACCACAGACTAGATATGAGCCGCCTCATGGGAAAACCAACAATCTGCATATTCGAAAACAAAGACGCAGATCAGCTTCGCGGTAAACGCGAAGCTGATCAGCGCCTTTGTTTTCACTACACGGATAGTACACTTCCTGTTCTTCTTAAATCCGAAATTTCAAGCTTCTAGCTCTTTTCTGTGCTTGTACAGGCCGGTTTGTGTCAGACCTGTTCGGAAACCACATTGTTGGTTTTCCCACGAGATGGCTCATATGACTGCCTACCTCAAGGGAAATTCATGAACAATGCTTCATTTGACAGCAAAGACGGAAATAAATCAGGCCTAAGTGTGTGTGCAATTATTTCAATTCGGCATTTGTCATGAACTAAAAAAGTTTTCAGAGACATTGCAAAGTAAAACTAATGTAGTTGCTTTTTAGCGACTTGCGCGTCGTACGAGTTATTCAAATGTAACCGGTCGATCGTTTGGCTCGTTAGCTCAGTGGTAGAGTGCTCGCACGGTAAGCGAGAAGACCCTGGGTTCGAGTTACCAAGCCACATGATCGACCGGTTACACGATTATTGTGAAAAATTATTAAAGACACACACGAACACTTTTTTGGACATTCGAGAGTGCACTCCTTTAAGCAACTTGAAAAGGTACAAGTAGACAATGGAATATGGTAGTTAGAATAAAACAAGTAGGCAATGGTCGGGGGGTGAATATGGTAGTTAGAAAAAAACAAGTAGGCAGTAATCAGGAATATGGTAGTTAGAAAAAACAAGTAGGCAGTAATCAGGAATATGGTAGTAAGAGATAGGAAAAAGCAAGCTGATTGCAAGCAATCCCTGGGGATTGGAAAAAATATGGCCGTTAGAGATAGGAAAAAACAAACTAATTGCAAGCAATCCCTGAGGATTGGAAACATTTAAACGCTGCTCCTACAGTTTTACTCGTTTTATGTTGCCGATTGTTTGTCTGTTTATTATTTATTCCATTTGACCAAGGGTTTAAGTACATGTGTTTCTTTATGATCAGTTTCTGATCATTGCCTGTTTTCTCTGATCCATTTGAGAACACTTGCACATGACACATAACTTCATCTTGAGTGCAATCGATATGATACTCTTTAAAGGTAACATATATGATAACGTCTAAAAATATAAAATCAAATTTCTTAACCCATACATAACGAATGGACTTGTCGATCAGTATTATTTGGGCGAGTCCACTTTCATTTTTTGGGGCATCAGGGATGATTTTTTTTTTTTTTATTCCATGTTTCTTTAAGCAAACAGTATAGCCCCAGATGGGACGCCGCGTTCTGCGGCGTCCCATCTGGGGCTATACTGTTTGCCTATGTCCCATAAATATGCCGCCAGGCTTATACGAGTTTTAAAATTACATTTACGTTTGAGCATTGAATTAACATTGCTAAGAGATGCTAACATATTTCTTACCGTTACAGACGAATACTTACACGATGAAACAGATAACTCTTCTAGAGTTTAGGAACACAGTCCTTCTGAAGTTACCCATAGCCGGTATGTCTCCGCTTTCGAACCAATTTGCTTTATTGATACAGAGTTCGATGAAATGTTACTTTCGTTCCACTTACATAGGCTTCATACGTTCCGTTTCAATCAAATAAAATTTAATATTTAAATTTGAATTCAAATTGAAAAGGTTGTTTGCATGGTATTGTTCTTTGTTTATTTTGCTTAGTTTTACAGATGTATGCCTCATGTTGTAATATTTCATTTGATATACCGTGTATACTGCTATTTGTATGCTTTGTTTTTATTTGCCACCGACATTTGAACAATTTGTTGACATAGACTAACCAGAACTTCTGTTATTTCTTCTACAGTCGCTTTGAATGAGTTTACCAACAACGAGCCAGTCCCTCCGTCCATCCAGCAGATGTTACTCGTGCTACAGGTAATTTAATTAAATTATTCTCTCTACAAACTTCTATAGTCCGGCATGAGCCAAAGATGACCGTGCAATAGCGTCTATAGGAAATGTTTTTGCAGAAATAAGTTGGTATGGGTATCCTGATTTGAAATCCGGATGATGCCAGATTGGCATCGTTGGGCAATTCAAGATGGCCGCCAAAATCCAATATGGCGGACAAGGAGAGGATGCATACAGGCTCTGCCTATATCCAATCCTTTGACGTCTATATATATGCTTATACTTCTTTCACCGTATTTGATTATTTGTATTGAATGTATGTATGTATATAGATATGTCATGAAATTTCTAATAAATAATAAATAAATGGCGGACAAAAGACAGAGTTTTGATAGAATTTCGTACAGCTATCTGATGAAATGCTAAATGGTTGCCCCAAAGCTTGAGAAATAATAAAATTTAGTCTTTTTCATCAAAATAAAACAAAATAAAAATTAACAAAATCAAGATGGCCATCAAAATCCAAGATGGACGACAAAATAAGGGCTTTTAATAGAAGTTCTTACATGTATGTGATGAAATGTTAAAATTTCAAGTTAAGACATTTTTCCATTAATACGTATATGCAACAAACGCAAATTTAACAAAGGTGGCCACTAAAATTCAAGATGGTCGACAAAATGTTATTTTTATAGAATTTCATCAATGTATGTGATGAGATGTTAAAAACATAACAATGAAGGTGCAGAGGTCATAGAGCTAACATTTTTCATGACTAGATAACAAAAGCTAAAATAAAAATGGCCACCGGTAAGAAGATAGAATGTGTTTGGCTATGTAGTAATTAAATGAAAATTCCATTTCTGTGTTATATTAAACAAAAGTTCAACAAAAAACTGCTATAACGCCAACATAACCTCCATAATTTGGATTTTAGGAAAATTATTTGCTAGGAACTATTTAACTTTTACCTGACTCTTTCAAAGGTATAAGTAGAATATATTGGCAGTCAGAGATGGCAGAATAGGATGAGATGGGTACGATTGGGTTTCACGTACATGTAGTATGGCGACGTGTTAAAAGGTGGTTGGCTGTGTAGAATATGTGTAGAGACTAGAATATGGGTTGATGTGGCCTGCAGTGGGTTAAGATAAGGGTTACAATCGATAATGTGGGGATTTTAGTAGTATTTTAAATCTGGTTTGGTTATGGTTCCACTCCCTAGTCAACAAATCTTCAGTCATATTGTGACGGTAATCCCAATAGAATAATAAGAGGAAATGTTTTTGTTCTCATGTAAAAGCTGTGTATGAAGCTATCGCTCGCTGTAGAAGCCGTTTTCTATCTCAAAGCAGTATAAATGTGCAGCATAGCTAACATGACCACATAAGTCTCCATTTTAGATTCATCCACAATTCTCTATTTCATCAATTCGTGAATCTTTACATTCGATAAAGATGTCCACAGATCCATTAGATGAGTCGTTTATCATTGAAACCAAATGCAACAGGTTGAAAACTGCTAACTGTTTGGTACAGCAGGAATATTTGATGGGGAGGATAAAACAAGACTTATATGTTCTAGCTGGTAATTGTTCACAATTATAAAATCTTTCAAGCTTTGTGGAATGCAATTTTGGTACAGTATGGTGAATTTAATGGGTTGTGCTCAGCTGGTTACTGTCTCAGTAGAGAAATGACTTTTATGTGCGAACTTGAAAACTAAACTGTGCTTTTGAGGCGGTTTTAAACAAAAAAGTTGTAATACCAATAGAATGCCAAAATGACTATCAAACCACACTGAATGCCAATGGAGAAATTCTATTACTGGTCTGTGGGTCCCAAGCCCTTAGCAATCACAAGATCACCATCTTTTCCTTCTCCTTAAAGTGAGAACAGAAACACTGACACCAGCTCTGTTGTTAAAATAAAGCGAAAATAAAACATGTTGTGAGTTTAGGACTGTAAATGTTTTATGAGCTACACCAATGCAATGAAGAATCACTGTGATTTGGCAAGCATCAGTACTTCAAACAACTCATTCCACAGAAATGTCATTTCTAGTGATATGCTTTCGTAGTAGCACTCAGTAGCCGGAGGTATGGAGAGGTTTTTGTTACTACATATCTAGATCTAGCATTCTGTTTTCTGTACCGATCTTCTGTGTTGGAACTTTGCAGAACGGTCGACCATTGCAGTAGCACTGTTAGTTTGGACAGTTCCTCAGTTGTTAATGTTGTTGGTCGTGTGTAGTTCCACTACGGGCCTTACACAACGTCTGTCGAAGTTACTCTCTGTAATTTATCCAATATTAATACAACGTCTGTTATGAATCGTATTCATTTTGAAGTGATGACCTTTCACATACACCATTGTAGATAGGCATACATGAAGATAAAATAAGACTTACATAAATTGGTAACTGTTCACATTGATAATTAGTATGTATTGGCGTTCTTGCAACTGCATATCTAGAAACCGTACTCCGCCACAGAGCCGGATAATATTCTCCAGCTTTGTCCGAAAGTGCATTCACGATCGACAAAATAAATGAAAAGAATGGAACGAAAACCCAGTTGTTTGATACGTGTACATGGTGATAATATCGCTTACTGGTTTTCTATGTCTGGATATGGCGGACCCGACATTGTTTGTTCTCCCGGTAAATCCATATTAAGGCACCTTTTTCCCGGATACAATATGTTGATGACTATCTGAGGTAGTGGAAAGACATTATACATTTTTTTTGTGTGTGAAACCACTGCAACTTGTATGTGACAGCATAATTAAACGGTATATTTGTAGGTAAAAATGGTATATCTGTAGGTAAAAAGGTACAAGTAGGCAAAGATCAGGAAAAGGCGCAATCAGAAAGAGATTCCCACTCCAAAAATCGAGATGGGAAAAAACCAAACTAACAATCAGGTACTTATACCATGAAACATATCGTAAGCCGAATGAGCAGCTATTTTCCCAATAGGTGGCCACTCAGTTCTGACGAATCGTGAACCATACCCCTGAGAAATCTCGACATCCAACAATCAAAAGTTAACCAACAAACTGTTCTCTGATGCATGTCTACCACGTGTTTTGCTGAAATGGCAGTGGTTTATTTCACAATATGCAAAAATTCAGTTACTATAAAAGAGAAAAAACAACACAAGGGGCGGAGGTGCCGACCAAAAAAAATCATTTATAATCAACCATTACATGGTATTTATGGTTTTATTCCGTTGCATGTCATTTGATAAGGGAAATTAAGGACGGCCGATACGGAACGACCCAGACGTACGTTCAATATTTTATGATACGGTCTGCTACAGCCGTATTAAAACACTTCTTTTCTTGTGCAATAGTTAGTATATGGTTTAATTTGCATCGCAAATAACATAAAACTTCATAAAGAAAACATTAATTGGAAAGGAAATAAAGCATGATGAAGTGAAAAAAAATGTTCTCTTTCAGTATGATTATCTCCCTTTATTTGTCATTTAGGGATACATCAAATTGATATGTAGTAATATTATGGTCAAGGCTGTAATTGCTTTAATTTCCCATTTTTGGTGACCTTGAGCGCAATTCATAAACAACAAGAGTGTATTTTGGGTTACTTTTATATTTAAATAAACTATTTTGGCCGCCATCTTGAATGCCATCTTGTATCTAACAAACTGTCTAATGGTGAGATGATGCATATAAATTATTTTTACAATTTATTTGATCATAAAAGATCAATTTAGAAACAAAATGAGTGTCATTGGTCCATTTCATGTAAATATCACTTTTGGCCGCCATCTTGGACGCCATCTTGTATCTAACAAACTGTCCAACCATGAAATGATGCATATAATTTATTTTCACAATTTATTGACCATAAAATAGCAATTTAGAAATAATATGAGTGTTATATAGGTCCATTTCATGTAAATAACACGTTTTGTCGTCATCTTGGACGTCATCTTGATTTCAGCGAGTTGCCCAAGGATGCCAGAGTGGCATCACTTGGTTTTGTAATGTACTATGCATCCTCTTTCAAAAAATGCAAAAATATTTTCTATAGACAGTATTGCACGCTTTGGCTGATATTCTAGGTTTCTGTGCCGGACTACTACGACAGTTTACTATGTGATTGATTTATACGATCACCTTGTTTTCTTAATTTCCAAGCATGTACCTAGTCTTGTAACAAGAGAAAAACAGTATATTTATCAGATCCAGATTCGTCGTCATGCAAAGAATTTACCTGCAAGCAACTAGCGAGTTTAACCACCGTAATAGTACAGGTACATTACAAATTAATGAAGACACCATGACTGAAAAATTCCAATGTACAAAATGAAGCATTAGGATTTGCATGCAGTTCCCTTTCCACATATTTTATGTATTATCTGTGTGCATACGATGTGTTACTTTTCTTCCCAGAGTGTACACGAGACCCCGTGTTCAGATGCCACCTTGCAACTAGAGAAGTTGGTTGCCCGTGTGGTCAAGCCTTATCTTGGCCTGCTTGGTGTCTACCATGGCACCGCGGAGCCAGACATTAGAAGCAATTTTAAAATCCCTCCACAGATATATGTACTCGGTTCGTATGTTAATCATTTTTGCATCATTATGTATTTAACAAACTGAACTAAAATATGAAAACGCACATAAGGTGCAAACAGCACAAAAGTTCAACACCAAAACATAAAACAATTAGAACAACTACATGTATAAAAGTATCGCCTTGGAACGATGAGATGAATAATGCATAGGGTATTCGCTTAGCAATCTCATGAAGTTGAAGGATCGATATTGGTGACAAATGAGCCGCCTCGTGGGAAAACCAACAATGTGGTTTCCGACCATATCCGACACAAACCGGTCTGTGCATTAACAGAAAAGAGCTACATGTAGAATCTTGAAATTTCGGATTAAAGTAGAAGAGGAATTGTACTATCCGAGTAGCAAAAACAAAGGCGCTGATCAGCTTCGCGGTAATGATCTGCGCCTTTGTTTTCGCATATGTTCATCGATACGTAATAAAGTCAAACTTACTTTGGAGTGATACAAGAGATCAGTATTTAATCATTGTAATGCGGCTGAGTTGGTGGATGTCAGTTGTTTGCATAAATCCAAGCCGGGCACACATGTAATGTCGCTGTTCTTCGAAAAGCGGTTCCGTTAATTTAAAAATAATCTGACATTTTTCATCAAGTGATGCCATCATACATATTTGCCCTTCATATCATGCTCTGTAGTTTGTTTTGTAGTTTGTTTATTGCACTGATGAGCAGAGAAATATTTTTAGCTTTTGCTTCATTTTTTTGAGCACAGAAATGTGACTCCTTTTATTTGATGTTGTTTTTTGTGAATATTTTATGTTGATTTTATAAATGAGGCCCTCCCAGGGGTTTTGGGGATTCAGGGAGAATGACTATTTATTTTCTAGGGATTTGGGGAGAAGGGCCATTAATTTTCAGGGATTTGGGGAGAAAGCATAAACTTTGGGGTTTTAGGTTGCAGGGAGCAGGGGGCTGATGAAAACCATTTTAGGGAGCTGGGGAGAAAGGCCATTTTTCTTTCAGGGAGCAGGGAGCAAAGACCCCCCCCCCCCCCTTGGGGGCCTCATAAGTATTTAAATTGCGTTTTCTTTTTAAAGTACGCAAACATAAACATGCATTTTATTTTCCAGAATCAATTTCAAGCGGTAAAAGTGTATCAGAAGAGGACCTAACTCATCCCCTAGACATTAAAACCAGGAGACACAAGTTATCTCCCCTCGTTTTGAATCAAAAACTGTCTCCCAAGCACAGTACAATAAACAATCATTTTTTGACGACTGTGAGAGAACAAGACACAATCAGAAGACACAGCATAGATACGACATAACATCAAGTATATCGCTGCGATGGAATGTCAGAATTGAGCCGCCTCGTGGGAAAACCAACAATGTGGTTTCCGAACAGGTCCGACACAAACCGGCCTGTACAAGCACAGAAAAGAGCTAGAAGCTTGAAATTTCGGATTTAAGTAGAAAAGGAATTGTACTATCCGGCGAGTAGCGAAAACAAAGGCGCTGATCAGCTTCGCGGTTACCGCGAAGCTGATCTGCGTCTTTGTTTTCGCATATGCAGATCGTTGGTTTTCCCATGAGGCGGCTCAATTTTTGTTGCTATACATGTACAAAAGGAGGGCTTAAACGGGGCCCTAACGAAGGCTGATAATTTCTTACTGAGCGAATCAAACGGGCATGCCTGTCTCTTGAATTTATAGTCGGATCAGATACAATGGGTATTTCCTTAAACCAAAGGCCCGTTTATTGAAAGATAGCTCTTCAAACATAACCGATTTACATCGCATTCGTTCCTTGTTCATGAACTGTTAAACAATCATGATGCATACGAGATATCTGCGTCGAACTAAGTTTAACTTTAACCGCATGGCATCTGAAACAAATCAACACTGTAGTACTAACTAAAGTATGATTCAAGATTTGAGGAAATCCTAGTAGTGTAGAGAAATGGACACACTGGTACTGAATAGTCATACTATGAGACTTAAGTTGAGCAATTTTTAATTGATTTCCGAATTGCAAACTGGTGTGAAGATGAACTGAAACAAACACTTAAACTGTTAGGAACCACAATTTCCACTTTTCGCATGAGAGCTAATTTTTCCAGACGCAATTACGCTGCGTCAAAGTTTACAAGGGAGTCACCTCAAAATTAACACCGTTTCTCGGCAACTGAAAAGTTAACGGTTTATTCCCAAAACAGCCATTTAGCATCCTCTTGTGCTCATAAAGAGTACTGTACCATGTTCGTAGAGATTTGGTTCCATTCTGGTATCAGGTAACGTCCCCGGTGTATGACGTAACTAACGTGTTCCATGGCCTTTTTCCCCGAGGTGATCACATAAGTGTTTAATTGCTGAAATGACGAGCGATTTCGCTTTTTGTACGAGAAAAATATCGCTTAGTAGATCTACACGGTTTAATGTGATATGGTCAAGTAGTCTTGCACGTTTACGTTTAACGTTTACAGGACCGAAAACCTATCGGCGTTATTCACCGTGTTCGCACCACGCACGTTGTTTCTCTTCTCGTCAGCTGTTTCGATACAAATCCATCTTTCCATGCCTTTAATTATCAAGCCTGAAATTCTTAGTAATCGATTTCGTCACAATGACGTCAAATTGTCATTGCCCTATGTCACGATAGCCTTACGTTGTTTGGCGTCATGATTTCGGTTTTTGACGGTGTCAGCTGATGGAACATGCTTTAAGGAGACCGTACCGTACTCCCAAAAGCATAAAAAACTTCAGTTGGCTTCCTAATTCTTCACTGGTGTCTGCACTGAGCATATTGGTCTCCGTGTTACGTTGGTTTAACGTCAAGCCATGACGACGTGTCCCTTCATGGAATTTTTCAAATGTCATTCCGGTTTATTCATTAATCAAACAAGGCAAAGATTGATAACATGTGATGGGCACGTGATTGGCATGAATTTTAAGCGTAACGTTGCAACTCGTGGACGTAAGAAAAAACAAAAACTCGTCTCGAAACATGAATTTGAACATCGCTTGACATATTAAAAGCGTATCGAAAGTTTTCAAGCATTTGATTTGGATACACAAATTGTTGTATTTAAGTCTTATAGTATAGTATCACTGGACTGTTTTCATGTTGTATAAAACCATACAATGAAATCATCACTAATGATTTTATCAAGATCATTTTCAACAATTGTTTATTGTCCATTTTCAAGTTCATACATAACATAAACTGACATACATTCGTGTTTTTATCTTTGTACACTGAAGAGCTTAAACAAAAAACAATAAGAAAAATAGTATTTCTTGCACTTATGACATTTTTAGTCCTCCTTAACAGCTGAAAGGGGTCGGTAGATATACTCTACTTCTATTTTACATGAAACCGACATTTTAAAAGGCACTGACCACCCACAGCAATAAAAAAAAGCATTTTACACTTTTTGAGGTGTGGCGTCTGTTTCAATTGATGGAGAAAAATGTTTTATCATTTCGCATGGAGCGTCTAGTAATCCATATATGAAACACTTAAGTTTTAGTTTTGTCTCATTTTTGATCATTTTGCGGGTCTTCGAAAATGAATTATCCGGCACAATTGGAGTTTCACAATCTTGATGACGTCATATTTGCCTTCAGTCAACTATTCGGCACCTCAACGGTCCCTCCCAGGCTAATGGGACAGTGAAAGGTTGACACCGGTCTGATCAACCGAACATTTTACGTCAGTGCGCTAATGTCTCTAGAGAATCGACGTCACGGCGCTAAATTACGTTGAAATCACGTCAACCATGACCATTCAGACAAGCTAGCATCAGTGCCAGACAATCAGTGCAACTGGCAAAACGTGTACTTCTAATGAGAAAGCGGTGCTCTGTATGTCAAGGGGCAAATTGAAGCCGTGCTCAAAATCACTTTGCAGTTTTGGATTTTAGGGGTATTGCTTTATCAAAGACTATTGCACTCACATTATACATTTTTGATACGAAATTCACGACATTGTTTGCATACAGATCATTGTTTATGTGTGTGACGTTTCAATCAAATCGAACGACTACAAATATGCAAAACATTTGAATAAAAACTTTTGCTTTTTAAAGCTCTTCAGTGTATATTATCCGATCCATATTGCTGTCCAGTAGTTTAAAAGGCCATAACTCTTTGAGCAACTTTGTTTTCACTATCCTGAGAGTCGTCCGACCATTCTTGCTCTTACTTTGTGTCATGATGGTCCTATCCCCGACCTCACCCACAGTCGCTTGGCCCTGAAATAAGCGAGTGCCCACAAATTTATATGCAAGCATTGCTTATTTTTCAAGTCTTATCACAACTGGGCCGGTTCCCTAAATTATAGAAATTCCCACAAACTAGGCCGATTCCAGCAAACTAAGTTCGTCGACAATATTAATGCTGAAGTTCAGCATGTGGACCTTACTATCTAGTAGACTGGTTACATCTGAAAATACTGGAACCTCGTCGGTTTACCCATTATTGACGCGGAGAAATAAGCCTATTTGTGGGAGGTGACCAGAATGGTCGGCCCTAGTTGTGGGATCGGCCTACTTGTGGTAATCGGTCTTGCTGCGCGATCCATCCTACTTGCAACAAGTGGTCTTTTCAGACATTTAAACAGCAAAAAATGTAGTTTTTGAGCACTGTCCAATAAACGAAACATTCAAATGTCATTTCAGTTTAATTTTGGAAGTAGGAGGTTTCCATCGTCTAAAAAGTATATTCCGGAGAATAAATGATTCTGTTTAAATGACTAGTCAAGTCCTTGTCAGTTCCAAACTTTTTGAGCTCGCCCAGCTCAGATATCCATATGGTTGGATGGCCAATCGTGTTTTCACCGGCAGTGACTAAAACAATACTTCTGTTCCCAACCGTGCCTACGACGCCATGGTCCTGCAAGATTTCAATTCAGAAAATAACTACCCATTCATGACATGAACCAATTTCACCCTATAGACCAGAGATGCAACCAATTTCTTACAACGCCGATTGATATAACATCACACGACACATGGTAGTCTGGCCCCAGACCCTATCTTTTCCTCTTCTTCTTACGAAGGGGCACAAATCTAGAACACCTATAATTTCTTTGCTTGCTTAAGTTTCCTGATTGCAAAGATAGTTATTATTGAGCCATGAGTAACAGGTGAGTTTGGATTAAAGAGGCACAGAATAATAATAATAACAATAATAATAATAATAATAATAATAATAATAAACAATAACGACCGGGGCCAATCTAGACACATGGTAAAATTGTTTGCTTTTGTGGAGGCAAGGTAGGTTCGGCAACAACCTTCAACGAATAGTTCATTGTCCTGTCGTATGTTGTTGCACGGCTTCTCTATAAGTTCCATACAGGTACTTGTAGAATAATTGAAAGTGGAAACCCTTCATTTTCCCTCAATTCACAAACGTTGATGAACAAATTAGATCATCCTATGCAAATATTTTGTAACACCTACAGAAGAAGTCAATTTTTGGCATAAGCTTCACACAATTCTGGTCTCATATTGTTTATTCTGTGTATTTTTGTATTGTACATATCATTTGTTTACTAAAATTTAGCAACGAATAAATAAGTAATTACAGTTTTCTCTTTGTTATCCATACTCCCCATTTGACTTCGGACGAACTGTTCTTAAATCAAATATTTGGCCAGTTCCTGATCATTGCTTACTTTATCATGTTTTTTTTTCAATGCGAGAAAAAGGTTCAAACTTACCCCATTTCGCATTTTGATAGAGCGTACAGAAGTGGGTTTCACAGAATAGAAGTCAGACAAGGCTTGGGCATAATTCCCTGGCTTTTGGAAATCTCTGTACATCTTGTTCACATTTGGTAAAGGCTTGGATCCCTTAAGAAGTTTATTCAACGCCATATTTCCTTTGATTGTCGCATACCCTGTAGAAAATATTATAAATGAAAATGTATTCGTCATAGACTCACGCCGTAGATTAACCATTTAATATAAATAATAAGGAAGTAAATCAACAACCTAGGTCTGCCAGCAGGTCTGACACTAACGGGCATGTACTTGCACAGAAAAAAGCTAGGAAGTTTGGATTTAGGAAGAAGAGGTGATGTACTATCTGAGTAGCGAAATCAGCTGGTCTGCGCCTGTTATTTTCGCATATGCAGATTGTCGGTGCGATTGTCTGATGCAGCAGCCCAAACCGTATTCATATTTTATAACAGTAACGTGCGACGACATGTACGATAAAATTATCAGTTTATGCATAAAATGTTATGCAGATCGTGAATGTTCTGTTTGACCATTTCTCTGTCACAGTAAAAACGTCAACGTCTTAGTAAGACGGTAATCGTCATCGTTTTCTGGCTTTGCGGTTCAATTGCATATTTACTAGACGGAATATTTTCATCGGCGTTCCGTTTGATCTCCACACCACGGAAGAGGAGCTAGGTCACGAAGTGTATCGGAGTGCAAGTTAGCAAGCTAATGTTTATATTTACCTGCGCTAAGAAAACTTCGTTCCTGTCTGTTGCCTGAAGAAAAGAGAATTACAGAGTCCGAAAAATAGTAAGTGAGTTTATAAATGACTGTCCAAAATTACAGTTCATTTCAACACTGTTCAATGGCAAACAAAAACAAATATATGGTTCATGTCTTCCGTGAGAAATATAATCACATGAAGTCGTTTTGCACAATATCGGATACGTGCGCCAAGTTTCTTGTGTAGGGCCAAATGAGACCTCAAACGCGCGTACCTTGTAATTTATTATCAATCATAAATAACAACATTTCAAGTACGTAAATAAATACCCGGGTTTCCGATTGATAAACTGTATAGGAAGAAGAAAAAAGTAAACAGTTCGAGCTACACGAGGTGCCCTACCTACAAAAACATACCGATCAAACCTCCCCAGTTTTCATCCTGGCTTATCTTCATAGACATTCGGACTCTGTCCACACCTGTACCGACTGCGCCATACGACGCAATCAGCATTAAACACAAAACTTCCCTAGTGGCACGTTGCATAACTTCAGCGAGAAGGCGTTTACTTTTATAATGTACATTTACAAGTTTTGAAACTAAATCTTTTGAGCGAAATGTGATTAAAGATATTTGAATGCTTAACGATATCATATGATAGCACCCGTTTTTGATTACGTTTCACGGTGACCTTGTGGGTAGAGATGAGGTGCAACCATGTCCAATTATACAAAGAACATGGAATACATGACAGCTCATTTTTAAAACGCTTTCATGCACGTTTTGTTTTATTTCAGTTTTGGACACACATATCCCCAGCAAATTTTTATACAAATGAATAAAAAATTAACAAGAAGCTATAACTTAAAGACCAACGATTGCTCACCCGAAAGTAAAACAATACAGTCACCGGACAAAAGAAAAGTAGTTGTGGTTTTCACCATAGATGGGCATGGTGGCCAGGTGGCCATGGGGGTAGATGAACCAGTGGGGTTCATTTTTCATCACATTACGGAAAATTTCCCATGATTACTTTGGGAATTTCTTTTAATTACATATATATTAAATATCTATTTATGAACTAAATTTTAATTTTACAAATATTACCTTGCCTTTCATAAAATATCATAAAAATGGTTTATTATACCACTAAAAGTTTGATAAGGATCACTTTGTTCTGTATTATGCCAGGGGACCTATAACCAATATATTTTCACAATTCTTACATATATGTCTACTAGTAGTAGTAGGACATTTATCCATGTAAAGAAAATTTAAAGTTTTATTAAATTCTCTCTCTTTATTTTTTCAACACAATGGTCCGAACACATGCACCCCTAAAAATTGACATAACACAAAACGAGTGGGTTGGCCTAGGGGGTACACATGTACACATTTTCCCTTACACTAGTTTCAAGAAACATTACATCACGAAAATGTTTCTTTGTGTGTAAAGGTTGATATATAAGTGATAAAATAGAGATTTTTAAAAATTCCAATTTTTTTTAATTTTTGGTCAAAAATGCGGTTTTCACCCCAAAAAATCGAAACATATTTTTTTCACTCAAAATGTTCTCCTTCGCATTTTGAGTATGAAACTGAAAACCGATTTTGAATACGCACTCTGGTTGGCTCAAAACAGAGTTTTAAAATGTGTTGTCACATGTTTTACTCACATGATGCAATTTTCCATTAAGAAAATGTTCAATCTAATAACAAATATTTAAAACGCTGTAAAATCTTAACAAGTGCCCGTAGCTCAAATCGGTTTTCTGTTCCAAACTCGGAGCTTAAAGGACAACATTTTTATTATAATGCGGCTTTCACACTAGAGCACGATCTGTTGCGATCATCACGATTCGCCAATCGTATCGAATCGTGGAACTTCTCTAAAACTTCAGGTTTAGACACGAGCTGATGCGACTCCATACGTACTGATGCGATTTGTTCCGATTTGATGCGATAAAGTCACGATTGATAACCAGATCTGTTACGATATAGCTGGCCGATCTGCTAAGATTAAGTACGAGCGGCTACGATCGCCACGATAAGGGTTTACGATTTGACACGATCCATTGCGAGCAGATACGTTTGGATACGTTTCTTCACGTTCATCAGGATACGATGCGATGTGCTGCGATAAATCTCACGATAAGGGACACGGATTATCACGATTCAAGATGCGATTGGACGCAACAGTGGTGTTAAATGCGCTACCGAGCATCGTCTCTTTCGCTTGAACTTGTACACGATTAAAACTACATTTCTAAGCCATTATTGATGACAGTAGTAGAGGGCGGTGATTGTCTGACTGACTTATGTCAAATTTCTCTATTTTATATGACGTTCTAAGTTTGCAACATCTCAAAGTCTATAACTTTATTTTAGCTCATAGTTATTTTCATTCCGGGATCTAGGGGTGAATTTTGGCTTTCATTGTATAAGTTTCTGGCAGTTATTTATCTCTACCATTTGAAAAGCCCTCAAAAGCCATTAAAAGAATTTTACTGTGCATATCGATGATATAATCTTGATAATCGTGCAGCAATCGTGTCGATAATTCAGGAACTCGTAACTAATCGTGAACACCAATTATTGAGCGCAACGACTCGTATCTACCCGTATCTTATCGTATTATATCGTATCTGCTCGTGAACCAATCGTATTAGATCGCGATCAATGCATCGCGACAAATCGCAACATATCGTAGGAGATCGTATCACATCGTGGCGCTCTCCTTGTCCACGATTCGTTGCGATAGCCGCGATTGAGGTGCACGAGTAGATTCGATCTGTTGCGATGTGATACGATGTATTACGATCTGATGCGATGAACACGATTGATTTATCAATCGGGATAATCGTGGAAAATGTTTTGGCTGTCAAAAATTTTATCACGATTAACCCGATTGCCACGATTGACATCAAGATGAGATACGATCGGATAAGATCCGTTACGATAATCCCGATTCCCTCACGATGATGAATCGTGGTAAGTGTGAAAGTAAGCGAAATTTTGTTTGGGTAAAAAAAACGTGTTTTTGACCAAAAAAACACAGATTTCTGAACTTTCTCAAAGTGAGTTTTAGACATAAAAGTATCGACATTTCGATTATCAAAACAATTTTGCAGCTGAATGAACCAGTAAGAGGGGATGAATGACAGAAATGGATAGGGTAGGCAACAGAGACAACTTCAATTTCAATTTCAGGGGGGGGGGGGGGTCCATCTTTTCTGCAAGTCTGCGCTCACAGGCAATGAAAAACAGATTGAATGTTTGCACAGTGATGGTTCTGCTACATATCTAAAGCAAAACTTTAAGCCTCAGATCACCACTATGTCCTGTGAACAAAAATAAAGTTTTGGACCCTATCAATCTTTTAGTAGTATATATTGATTTTTGTTAGCATTTAGCATTTTTGACTTTTAAATAACATAATTGCATCAATTATTGATTTTTCTCTTGGCACCGTCAAACCTCAATTTTACTTTATAAGTGTAGGTATGAAGGGGTTAAGTTCCACACGGAGATGTTTCCATGATGATAAATATTTAGTCTAATTGTCCATTTCCTGCAAGATTTTTAATTTAAATGACTTTCCAACAGATTTTCCCATTTAAATACATGGGCGACCTTTGTTGATCTTGGCGTAAAATAGGTCATGGTCATCACAAGGTTATGATTTAGTGCAATGGAGTGAACGCTAAGGTCATTCTCTATGATTAATATTCACCCACTATAAATTATTTTTATTCATTTTAATTCACTATAAACAATTTTATCTGTCCGTACAGCTTTAAGGTACCCCGACTGCGAGATGTACGATTTTAGTATTTCCATGACAACTTTGCCATCTTTGTCTTTGCTTTTGATAACAATTGTCCTATCACCGACACGGCCTCGCATCCCTACAGCCTGCAATAACACAAAACATATGAGCCTTCTGATTAAACAACAACAACAATTTGAGTTTCAGACAATGTCCGACACAAAGCGACCTGAACAGACACGGAAAAAGGCTACAAATTTAAATTTCAGATTAAGAAGAAGTAAAGAGGGATCTTACTGTCTGCGTATCAACAACATAGACGCTGTTAATCTGTGTAATTACAGTTACTGCAGAACTTCATTGTAGTTTATTTCCACTTGTCATTTTAATCCACATTCAATTTAAGTCTCCAATCTTAGTGATATTCTAGGCCACAAATAGAAAGACAAAAGATTGGCTTGTTTAAATCAAGGCGGCCCGTGTTTATTCATTTTCTGGCTACTCAGCCAGAACTACAAGCTCTGCCGAGTCTTCACGGAGAGCCCATGGAAATGCGTGACCCAGTTCTATTCACTTACCCCATTCATGAATTTTACCCGTTTAACGTCAAACGGACGAACGGAGAAAAAATCTTCCACAGCCTTTTTATAATCGCCATATTTTAAATACTCGTTAACTTTGCCATCAGAAGGAACATGGGTGGCTCTCTTGACAAGATCTGTCACAGCTCTGAATCCTTTCAACAGGGCCGATGCTGAAATATATATATATATATATATATATATATATATATAGGGGGATTAAACCATTAACAGTGCAAGAATAAATCAAACTAAGCGCGCTTTCGGCTTTCGCCTTCTTCAGAGTCAATATGTATTTACAGGTAAAAACTGGAAAAAAATGAAAATAGGTAAATAAACAAAATAAATAAAAAAAGAACAATGCAAAAATACACAAATACACAAAAATCACATGAAATGTGACAAAGTTGACACCACTGTATGCTCGGCAGTGGGTAAACGACTTAAAATTAATTCATGAACGCCCTTGTAAAGGGCCCAGTATCTGCTAAAAATGGCGGCAAAAATTGCGCGTCACTTTACTACATAAAGTCAGTTTGTAGCGGTGTGTTTAATTTACTCGGTAATTGTGTATTAGCTATGTAAGTTAAACATTGGGGAACCAGGGCTGGAGGCAACCAGATAAAAATCAAGGTAATAAGCACAAAATAGAGTCAAACAGAGTACTTTCCATGTATGCAAATCATCCCAGAACTGCTCATGGACGGTGCTTGGAAGGAGAGACGGCGAAAATGGCCATCCTCGATTTTTGAAATATAGAAATTTAGATAAAAATTGCCTTTGTGCTCAATTGGCGAACATTTGATTTATTGAAGTTTGAAGAATTTAGATGAAAATCACATTTATGTGGTCAGCAGAGGAGGCGAACACACCGCTACAAGCAAGAAAAGGGGGATGCGAAAACCATGTCTTATGCAGAGAGACGAGACAGATATACGTATGTAGCTGAAATGGCCCATAGGTTGACACTCTGCTACAGAATGCATAACTGGTAAGCTGTGGGGACCCAGGAAAACTGGGGAACCCAGAAAAACGAGTAGGATAAAGCAATTACTGCTACAAAACGAGAACAGATGCCAGTCTGCATATCACTGAAATGTGTGTGAAACTGTAACTTGTGGAGGGAGCCCAGGAGAAATGGTAAGCTGTAGGAACCCAGGAAAACTGGTATATTGGGTGAACCCAGGAATGCCGGTAAACTGGGAGAACCCAGTTTACCGGCATTCCTGGGTTCACCCAATATACCAGTTTTCCTGGGTTCCTACAGCTTACCATTTCTCCTGGGCTCCCTCCACAAGTTACAGTTTCACACACATTTCAGTGATATGCAGACTGGCATCTGTTCTCGTTTTGTAGCAGTAATTGCTTTATCCTACTCGTTTTTCTGGGTTCCCCAGTTTTCCTGGGTCCCCACAGCTTACCAGTTATGCATTCTGTAGCAGAGTGTCAACCTATGGGCCATTTCAGCTACATACGTATATCTGTCTCGTCTCTCTGCATAAGACATGGTTTTCGCATCCCCCTTTTCTTGCTTGTAGCGGTGTGTTCGCCTCCTCTGCTGACCACATAAATGTGATTTTCATCTAAATTCTTCAAACTTCAATAAATCAAATGTTCGCCAATTGAGCACAAAGGCAATTTTTATCTAAATTTCTATATTTCAAAAATCGAGGATGGCCATTTTCGCCGTCTCTCCTTCCAAGCACCGTCCATGAGCAGTTCTGGGATGATTTGCATACATGGAAAGTACTCTGTTTGACTCTATTTTGTGCTTATTACCTTGATTTTTATCTGGTTGCCTCCAGCCCTGGTTCCCCAATGTTTAACTTACATAGCTAATACACAATTACCGAGTAAATTAAACACACCGCTACAAACTGACTTTATGTAGTAAAGTGACGCGCAATTTTTGCCGCCATTTTTAGCAGATACTGGGCCCTTTACAAGGGCGTTCATGAATTAATTTTAAGTCGTTTACCCACTGCCGAGCATACAGTGGTGTCAACTTTGTCACATTTCATGTGATTTTTGTGTATTTGTGTATTTTTGCATTGTTCTTTTTTTATTTATTTTGTTTATTTACCTATTTTCATTTTTTTCCAGTTTTTACCTGTAAATACATATTGACTCTGAAGAAGGCGAAAGCCGAAAGCGCGCTTAGTTTGATTTATTCTTGCACTGTTAATGGTTTAATCCCCCTATATACTTATTTCAATCATTTTCGAATCCTTTCTTAGGATCCAGTGCCACCGGGAAGATTTTTGTTTGATGTTTGTCCTATTTCTCCCAATATATATATATATATATATATATATATATATATATATATATATATATATATATATATATATATATATATATATATATATATATATATATATATATATAAATTTTCAGTAGAAATTTTTGATAATTTTCTTAGTTTTGCTCAAAACATAGATTGTGGGTACAAGTTAGAACCGCCTAGCCGCAAAATAGGTGTACCCTAGTAAACCTCATTTTTATTACTAATTATAGAACCGCTTCGCAGCAAAAATAAGAAAAATAGGAATACCCCTGTAAACCTCATTTTTATTACTAAATAAAAGTGGGGTTTAAGGGGGTATTCAATACACGGACATGTTTTCCTGATGAAATACATAAATATATAATTTATTTCACTTCTGATCAGTGTTACAGAAAATAGATGCCTGCGTGGTGCAGTGCTAGAACCGCTCGAGTTTCTACTCTAGGGGGTCGCAGATCTATATTCAGTCTTGACTTTTTAGTTCGTTTCTGATAAAACTTTAAAGTGTTCCGTCTTTTTATGAACTTATCTCTTGGAGGAAAGCTAAACAACACCAAGTCCCCATAACTTATTCTCGCGTCCATATGCTTTGTGGTCTGCTTGTGTTGTGAAGGGCCAACTAAAAAGTCACTTCAACGCAATTTCAGATTCTATTAAGTTAAATGATAACGTTATAATATGTGATTTTACTTTCTTAAGTGTTATGTCAGTCGATTTTGAGCAAATTTGATACTTTCATAGTAATGTTGAAGGGGCACCTGAACTATAAGAGCATCTCGGTTTTAGCTGAGGCACCAACGTGCCAAAATCTCTCTGAGCTCTCCCATATGCAAGCAATAGTCAATTCTGATTGGATATTGATTCAGGGATTAAAATTATATGTACCTGCTGAATTTTGACAGCCGGCCGGGCCCACTGAATCGTAATACGCAATAGTACGATTACATAATCATTAATTTTGTGATAAGACTGCGCATGTAAATTATGTATAGTTATCCAACTTGTTTATGCTTTCTTAATTTGCATATCTGGGCCAAAGAAACGAGCCAGAAATTAATATTTTGACAACGTATAGGAATCTTTTAAGTGGGACCGGCACCTTAGCAGGTTAAATCTGACAGGTATTCGAATATATGTACCGGCAGTTAAGCCACACCCACTAAAATCTCGGTAAGAACCCAGATTACAAAAACTTACCCATGCAAAATACAGAGATTTGTTTCAACTGTAAAAACTGTTTATTTCTTTGGAAAACTTTTGATGTGTTTAAAATTATTGTTCAAAACATAGATTGTGGGTGTACACACGCTAGAACCGCCTCACCGATGCAGTTCTAACGAATACCCACAATCTATGTTTTGGAGCAAAAATAAGAAAAAAAAGATATACCCCTACAAACCCCAGTTTTGCTATATAAAACTGGGGTTCAAGGGGATATACATTTCACGGACATGTTTACGTGATGAAAGTTTTCCTCTGATCTGCACCTGATCAAAATTATAAAACACTTGTTACATTTAGATACATTTTTTCCTTAAAATGATACATACGGAACGTACTTACTTATAATACGTGGACGAGGTGGTAATTTGTATTTCGATGCTTCCGTCAAATCTGTGAACATAGAATGTCATTTATAAGCAAACATCGTGAAAATCACATGCCTCCTTCTATGCAAACAAGAAAATATTGCGGCCCCCAATCAAGATTTATTGGAGCTTGATTACAGGGTCTCCAAAGACTGTTTATGTCATTGGACACGTCAAATGTGATTCATGATATTTCAAAGGAAATTCTAGACACAAGGGGAAGGTAAAGACGAAAAACAAATAATCTTAAGCGCTAAACAATGCCGTGTGCAGCCCCTTATATTATTTCGATGTTTAAGTTGCTTTATCCCGGGTGCCTAAGCTTGGAATTACTCACATTATTAATTTTCTTTAATCTTATAACAGTTGTAAAATGACTACATTGGGCGGCGGATTCAGAATTTCTGGAAGGGGTATGGGGCCCGGGTTCAAATCTATCAAGATTTGGATTCGTCTTCAACATTTTACCTGATTTTTCACAAATTTCCCCATGAAACTAAAATAATTTGGTTCCAGAGAGGGTTCAAGGGAACCATCCGTACCCCTCTTAATCCGCCACTGGACTCTATCAGATTTTTTCTCGTGAGAGCTAGGAATATCTTTTTGTCACCCGTCACAACGGGTGACATATACGGTAGGATTTTCTTAAAGAAACAGCGAAGAATACCGATGGAATCCAAATAGGAAAATGTGAATGGTTCTCGAAATATTCTACATTTCCTTTGACACAGCGGGTAACCAGCAACGTTTTGCCAACAGGAAGTGACTATTAAAAGTCAGGAAGGGATTGGCTAGATCAATATCGACCAATCATATCAACTGGTTCGGTATTCGGAACATCCAACCCTTTGCTGGGGGTGGGTGGACTTGATTTAGCAATTGTGTGTGTACGCAGTCGTTTTTCAGGTGGTTTCGTCTCCTTTTTGAATTTAACAACTTATTTCCGTTGGTGTCCCATGATACCTTTCCACACAAATGGGGTGAACGAGGTATAAAAAATTAGACAGTTGACCTACATGTATATCCTGACAGATTTGTTAAGCCGAATTACAATTCTTAAGCAATCTAGGTCTAAATTGACATCATTTTGGTGGTCTAGATAATGTCAACAAACGGGCGATACTAGCTTTTTTTTAAAAGCTATCCTTGTATACAGTTATAAGCTGGGTGAAATTCAACATTGTCACTGCTGGGAATCATGTGACCGCAAATGTATACATGCACACCAAAATGTAAACAAATTACGTCAGTTTTGTTTTCTTTTAAAATAACTTCTGAATGAGCATGTTGATCACAATGAAACCTAGCGCAGTCAATGCTCAACCCCATTTAGAAGATATTTGTCTATAGTTTGTGCCATTTAACAAAGCCGTTGTTTTAAACACTTCAAAACTTTACTAAAATTACGATGTTACCATGCACACTTACGCTATATTTTCTTAAATATTTCAAATATTTTATGTTAGTCATGACCATGTAATTCATAACTACCTGTCGTGGTTGCATAAAGAATTGCTGACGTCGTTTCTGAACGGATAAAAGCAAATTCTGCGACTTGACAAGTAGATTACTAAATGGTACCTTGCATCAAATTGATTCCTCCCACACATACTAATCGGCATATTACTTGCTGTCAGTGTTTGCTACAGAATACATGAAACTTAGGGAAAGTGGGGTAAGGGAAATTGGGGTAAGTGAATATCTGGGGCAAGAGGTCACATTTACGCGGAGATGGGTCCTAAATCCAAACCCTCTCGCTCAGGATACAGATACAATGTACTACCACTATTTCAGTGCACTGGAATGTCATACGTAGAAGATAAAAGTGCACGAGATTTCTCGGGCTTAATTTCATTAATTCGACACACTGTTCTACGTTTTTGATACGGGGAAGGATTCCGGACTAATACACGATTTCCGGGCTTGGTTATAAGGTTTGACCAGAAAATGTTTTTAGACTACCTTAGGCTATAATTATGAGCGAACCATGCCTCAGAAAATACTGGGACATACCTTCGTATGGGTAGTTTGACTTAGCGTGAGCAGCCTCGCCATTTCATATCGTAGACACGATTGCCCAGATGATTGTTCGGTGTCACGGTGCGTGTGGCATCATGCAGTTTAAGACTGTGTATCCATTGCTCACAATCCCGACACGCAGGTTTCTAGTTCAAATTAATCTCAAGAATACAAAGGGCATGGAATTTCGCCTTTCCACATCAGACTATGGTTAATTTGAAGCACATTCAGTTTGTCTTTTTATCATGAAGTAGCTTTCACAAAGAAATTCATTGAGTATTTAGCAATACTAAATATTCATTTTTTCTAAAGAATGAAAATACTTCATCAGACCAGTTTCGTGGAAAAAAATGTAAGAAGTTGCATCCTGTATCGAGAGCATGTCTACGAAAGCATCGTCCCGTGTTGTAAGACGAAAAGGCGTTCGGAAAAGCGGATCACAGTTTTCCAGAGCGCCGTGGGATCTAAATCATGGCGTCGTCATTGCGACCTAAAGACCAGACACACCCGACCCAACGGTGCCACTACCAGATTTTCCGGTTTCCTATTTGCATTTTACCTCGAGGTGGAATTTCCTCTCTAGACTGGTCTGGACTTCAGCAGGAAGTGGTTTACATATAGAAGACTCCAATGAGATATAGTTCATTTTGGAATTGATTGAATGATGATTTGAGCGCAGCTAAGTTAGAAGAAAATTTGTTGCATAAAAAAAAAAAAAATTCAAGTTAGCAGCAAACTTGCTGCAACAAAAACGGCGAAGTTAGATGAAATTTTTCCGCTTTAGTCCGGTTGTGAGGGCTATAAGCAACGGTAATGAATGTCGAAAACAGAACTTTTCTATCCCACCTATGACAATTTTATCACTCTGGCTGCCGGTAAAAAATCTTCTATACTTTTTTCACTTTTTCTGCTGGCAGGGAGTTTGGGTCCATAACTTGGGTCATAGGTGGGATAGTCTTGAAAAGTTTGATATTCGTTTTCTAAAGCGCTTAGAGCCAGACTAAAACGAAACAATTCGTCAATTATACATTTTTCGTATAACTAAAAGGATAGAATAGAAAAGCTATGTTTTCGTCACTCATCATCTTTTTATATAGCGTCCACAGCCAAACTAAATGAAAAAAATCGTCGACACAAATTTTTTCACTTTTGCTGCTGTCAGGGACTTTGGGCCAATAAATCGGATCGCATTTGGGATAGAAATGTTCTGTTTTCGGTATTCGACATTGATTTATATAGCGCTCACAGCCAGACTCAAACGATAGACGCATTTTTTCAACTTTACTGCTGACAAGACTTTGGGTCCATAACTCGAGTCAGAAGTGGGATTGAATATTTCTGTTTTCGGCGTTCGTTATCGTTTTCAATATCGCTTTCAACCAGGCTTAAAGGAAAAACAATCGCCGACATTTTTTCTCATTTGCTGCTGGCAGGGACTTTGGGTCCATAACTCGGATCTAGGTGGGATTTTGGACACTCAATATTGTTTTCTATAGCCCTAACATCCAGACTAAAGCAAGAACAATCGGCGACAAGAATTGCTAACTTGGCCGATTTTCGCAGCAGCAAAATTTCTGCTAACGTGACAGTTTTTGGCTGCAGCAAAATTAGTTTGCTGGAAACTTGACCTTTTTGGAAGGGGGGGGGGGGGGTGGGGTGGTTGCAGCAAATTTCCTTGTGATTTGCGCACTTACATATCGTATTCAGGTGATACTTTGTAGTAAATGCGAGATTCTACACAGAATGCAGAGTGCTCACAATACCTCATCGAACGCGTAATGATGAAATTTTCAAATCCGCTACATGTATTTTCATGGGGTGAGGCGGAGTGAAATTTTACCGGTGTCACAAGACTTCATTGCTATCAACATCCGCTTGCTCGTCATTTGACTGGTCCACGGTCCCTATACGGTCTCGTATAAAGGTCATTTTGGGTGATAACGAGTTACGATTCCGTAGTGGTTTATATAATACATATATAGACGAAGTGAGTCAGTATAAAGAAAAGGAAATGACGACTGTCATTTTTAGTGTGCAAGGTATCAATCCACATTGCATGTGTACAGGGATGCCATGCCAATTATGTTGATTATCTTTCTCCATATAACCTTTAGCACATTTCTGTAAAATGGAGGTTATTGTCATTTTGAAAAATGATATGGTAGGTCTAAGAAAAGAGCGCATTGTTGCAGGAAGCATGCATTAGGCCCAAAACAAATATTTGGTGTATATGGCAACAGTCATATTTTGATACTGGGAATGAAGTGTTTACAAAAACAAAATATTTTACAAGATCAGCCTGTACATGGTTCACTTAATATGATATTGATGCAGAGCCTGAGCATAATCATTTATCAATACACCTCACCATTTTAAAGAAAACTCGGTAGACTTACCTTCAACTCGAAGAAAATGGCGGATATTTGTTTACAATTTACACATTTTATAAACATTGCGTATCACGTGATTCCCAGCAGTGATTGTAGTATTTCCGATTGTAACCTATATTCAAATTAAGATTAAAATAACTGTTATAAAAATTCTACCAATAATTATAAAAAGGTACAAGTAGGCAACGTTTAGGAAAAGGCGCAATCAGAAAGTGATTCCCACTCCAAAAACCGAGGTGGGAAAAAACTAAATTAATAATCAGTTACTTATACCATGAAAACAAATCGTAAGCTGAATGAGCAGCTATTTTCCCAGTAGGTGGCCACTCAGTTACCTAAACTTAACTAAAACATGAAACATACACAAGGCGCAAACAGCACACAAAATTGAACGCTTTACATAAAACAATATCAACCACCTTAGAAATATCGCCTTGGAGCGATCAGTAATATAACCGTGATTTCTGGCGGGCTTAACTCGATTTTACAGGTACCTAACCTCATCCCCAGCTTCAATATTTAGTTAGTTGTTCGGTCCTCGTGGTGAATATCGAACTAGTCAATGAATCATCAACGAAAAACAAATACCGTATTCGTTCTAATTAGCGCACAGTGCGCTTAACTTTTCAACTTAACTTTGAGTTAAGGTAACAAATTATCGTTCTAATAAGCGCACACTAGGAACGCAAACAACACTTTAACTGTTGTTTATTACAATAACGATGTAGTTATTTAAGTATTCCAATCGTTCAAATAAAGTGTTTGATCAGCTAAACTTAAGTTTTACTCAATATAAATGTGTAAAATCGCTGAAAAATGTCAATATGCTCGTCGAGCAGGTTGCGCTTTTGCACATAATTTTCGGAAATATCCAGGGTGTGCGCTTATTGGAGCATGTGCGCTTATTAGAACGAATACGGTAAATCATGATAACCACCATGATGAATCAAAAACGAGGCCTCACAGATTGAGTAAGCTGTCCGACGGTCCATTTGCGCCAAATAACTTACTAACTCCGGAGCAAAAGAAAAACAGTTTAATTCCAGTGGGTCAAGCAACAGACAAGAAGCTCAGGCCCCAACCACCCAAAATGAATAGCTTTAAGTTGGAGCCATCAAAGAGTCTGGCGCCCGACCCACCGGCGTGCAATTAAAGAAGGCAGCATACATGTAGTTATCAACCATGACTGGGTTAAAAACTAATCATGCAGGCTTGTCGCATAAGCCTTTGTACATGATGGTTTCTTTGACTGAATTCGACTATCAACTCTTACCTCTTTTATAAGATTGGCTATCAGGGTGGCCTCTAGGCTGTATAAGACCAACAGCTAACGTAGAGATAAACACAAGCAGAAAAATACAACCAGTGAACGTCTGTGGTTTTATCATTGAGGGGTTTGGAAACGGACGAGCACGCCGAGAACTGGGCACAAAGTAGACCAATCTGTAAGAAAAGGTAAAAGTAGGCAACGTGAGAAGAAATTACGGAAAATTTTATTTCCTTAAGGCAAAATCGATGGTCTAGTAATAACTACAATAAAAATCTAAATCCTTAACCAGACTTCATGCGAGATAGAAAGAAAAGAGTTTGATTTTTGTTTATTACTGACCCATCTCTAACTGACCGGGAAAGTGATAGTCATCCTAATGCGTGTTGTAATTTTATGGAATGTCTTGTACTTTAACTATTACACTATTACACTGGTGACAGCAGAAAGACAGACAGAAAACAGACCAATTACGTGCGCAAAAATTCCTCATAACATTGAAAGTGGACCAAATAAATTAGTTTCCTTTGCGCTATAGACTATTTGATTCGCCATTGTCGAGTTTGATTCGCATTTTGTCTAATGCAGGAGGTATCATATCAACAGAGTTATCTCCCGTTAGAAAATTGAATGAACCCAAACTATTTTTCCTGTAATGCTAAGATATGTTTGATGTTCTTAGTATCCGTTTGACCTCTTAGTGATTCGCTATTGTCGAGTCCACCGTATAAGTCAGTGGAAAATGGTCTTACTAGGAAGTTAAATCAGAAAATTATTAGAGGGCCTTAATCGGTTGCTTGGAGCCATAAGTCTGCTGCGATTTAAAACACAAATTTGTACCGTTCAGTTTCCAGTTTGAAGCGTCTGTGGCTTAAAATCGTGAACTTTAACACTGCTGGGAATCACGTGATACGCAATGTTTATAATATGTGCAAATTGTAAACAAGAAGCCGCCATTTTCCACCGGGTCTAGGTAAGTCTATCGAGTTTTCTTTCAAATGCTGAGGGATAATGATGGATGAATATGCCCAGTCCATGCAGATACATCAGATTTATTTAACTATGTGCGAGCTAATCTTTCAAAGTGTTTTGTTTGTGTAAACACCTCATTCCCATCATCAAAATTGTTTGTTGCCATGTACACCAAATATTTATTTTGGGCCTTATTCATTCTTCCAGCAACAATGCGTCCTTTCTTAGAGGTAAAATAACATTTTTTTTTCAAAGGACAATTACCTCCATTTTACAGAAATATGCTAAGTGCCACATGAAAAAAGATAATCAACATCATTGACATTGCATCCCTATACAAATGCAATGTGGATTGATACCCTCCACACTAAAACAAAAGTTATCATGTTTCTATTCTTTCGTCGATAAATGTATTGATTCCTTTGTAACCATTGCCTCCCCCCCCCCTTCACACATACCTACGGTGAAGGGTGGGGGATAGCCGGGCTTAAGTGCAGAGCAATTACTTGTCGAGTGTATCCGCAGTGCAGGGGGAATTACGAGGTTTTTTATGCATTAGAATCCTTACTCCAGGGCAATTTTCTATTTCTAAGGTGAGGCCAAAGAGCAAAGTTTTGAACCCCCAGTTTGCCCCCTGTGTGTGAGGCTTATAGCAGGGCCTGAAAGCAGAAATGCCACAATCACCGCCCTTCCCCGTAGGTGGATGAGCAGTGGTTACAAATGACTTGTGCTTAATTGCAGCTAAAATATGATCAAAAAAGAAAAAAAAAAAAAAAAAAAAAAAAAAAAAAAAATAGCCATTCTCGGTTTAGTTCAATATTGAGAACGAATCTTTGAATGCTTTCCTGGCTTTATCATGTATCAGCAGTCACACATTAGCGTATTACCCAAACGCGCGTCTGGCGTATGAATACTCTCAACATGCTTTAGATTTTGGACGTATAAAAATAATTTGTTCCTTTAACTCGCTTTAGCAGTCACACATTAGCGCCTGACTGAGACGTGTGCCGGACGTACAAAAATCTCAAAGTGTTGAAGTACGTTTGTGTTACTTCCCAGACGCGCTAAGCATGTGCTACAGGCGGAAAGCAAACGTTCAACGCGCGTCTCACAAACGCTAAGGGCACGCTACGGAAGCAATATCTCATAAAATCTGAAAACGCATGTGGCACTAGCGTGCATAACACGTGCGCCAAATGCGTTCATAGCGTTTTCAACGCGCCTGTAACGCGCATGGAACTTATTCGAAACGTAAAATACATTCGCACAAGACACGCCCAGCTTCTGGAAAAATTTTAAGCATGATTAAACACAAACGTGCCTAGAGAGCGCAACGACCTTTAGCGACGTATATCAACGTACACCCAGCGTACACCAAGCGTACACCAAAAACGCACATGTAGCGCGTTTCTAATGTGTCT
The DNA here is from genome assembly GCA_964017185.1 of Rugalucina vietnamica. Lineage (NCBI taxonomy): Eukaryota > Metazoa > Mollusca > Bivalvia > Lucinida > Lucinidae > Rugalucina > Rugalucina vietnamica. The sequence goes on from OZ024874.1 coordinate 16,638,208, forward strand.
CCGACGTGCTCCTGACGTAGGCTGAATCATTCAAAGTTTACATTTTTGTCAACACGCCCGGCGCGCGTTGGCTTATTCTGCTATTCTAAACAGCAGTCACACACTAGCGTATAATCCAAACGCACGCCGGGCGTGTCGACAAAAATGTAAAATTCAAAAAAACGCCAGGAGCACGTTGGAGACACGTTAGAAGCGCGTGAAACGCGCGTTTTTTTTACGCTTGGTGTACGCTTGTTGCACGTCGATATACGTCGCTGTTAGTCGCTGCGCGCTCAAGGCGCGTTTGCCCCCCCCCCCTCAAAAAAAAAAAAAAAAAAAAAATCAAACACGCTTAAAAACTTTCTAGAAGTTCGGTGTGTCCCGGGTGTGTGTCTTATACGTTTCGAATAAGTTCCATGCGCGTAAAATGCAAATTAAGCATGACCTGAAACAGACAAGCTACTTTCAAACTAGATGCACTGCGACAGGTAAAATGTAGGTTTGTCGGACACGCACATTTAACATATCGCAAATTTTACACCCATGTACACCACATTAATTTTGAGAAATGTGACATTAATTTTGCGTATGCCAGTTTCGATAAGTTTTTGGGTATCATGTATGCTCCAATTTAATACGTTTTTATCATTGTCGTGTGAAGAATTTGTACGTATTCATCACATCTGTAAAGAACTTTTTTTTAATATATAAAAACGGTACCAAGATTCACGTGTGTATTTTTGACATGTGAGAATTGGTGCGTATTCTGCAAACTTTCTGTCAAGAACTGTTGAATTAAACTGTGCGTATGTTCATTTTCTGGGGCACATGGCGCTCTTGACGGTAGAAAAGTCTATGCTTTTACATGTCAAAAGTGAGTATAAAAAGGTAAGAAGAAGTTTTTGATATGTGTAAAAAGCTAACTGATACTTTTTGCATACTTTTTGCATTAATTTAGAAGCGTGTGAACTTGTCTTTGAGAGACTCTAAAAACTGGTTTAAGGCCCCCAGCATTTTTTTTGTATTACTGATTGTTCCAAGGCGATACTTCTGTTGTGGTTCTATTTGTTTTATGTTTTGGAGTCGAATTTTCGTGCTGTTTGAACCTTATGTACGTTTTCATAGTTTTGGTTAAGTTCGGGTTACTGTTTTGCACTTATTGGGAAATAGCTGCTCATTCGGCGTAAAGCGAAACATAATTATTAAACTCCCGCATATGATTTTCATGAAACTTCACATGCTTCAAGATAATTGCATCCTTGGACTAAAATCGAAATAAAAGTGGGATGTCACCGGCCTCGTTTCCATGGTATCAGAACTTTTTTTAATGTTTCTCGTGCATTTCAGAAAATCGCGTTCGTAGCGGACATTTGTTTAAATATATGTGTTATTTTTTGCATAAACACTTTAAACATACGATCAGTGTTATTTTCTTAAATTTTGATACTATTTGCTTTTAAACTGAGGAGATTACAAGCAAAATTAGCTTTCCCGCCATGTTTTCAAACCTGGAAAAACTATGTATTTTTGCGATATCTCCTAAACTACGCAACCTATAGATATGAAACGCTGTAACCATTCAAAAGTTGAAATAAAAAGTGGGGGTCATCCAATTGCGTTGGAGTATTTAGAGAAAACCCGTTCAATATTCCCGCCTTTTTCGTTTTAATGCCAAACGTTGCACTGACGTCGCGTATATTAATGCGACGTCATCAACAGCGAAATAACCGTTTTCACATGTAATTAACCTTATACACGAATTAGGGTATATCAATTGTCGCATAACTAATTTAAAATAAAAATGAACAATATGTTTACCCGCTTTAGGACTTAATTATGCAGAAACAAACAAAATAAGATTCTACAGCTTGCAACGTCATTGGAAAATCAAAACAAAACGACGCTAAGAGCTATGCATACACTAAACGTTGACATTGCGCAAACAGTGTTCTCATAAACAATAGGAATTTCATTATGATTGCGCCTTTTCCTGATCATTGCCCACTTGAATCGTTCTAATTTGATCGCTCTTGATCGGTACAGCTAATAAAAGTTAGCCTAAAACTTTTCATGGCTTATACGGTTTAGCTCCAGTAAGCGTTTTTGTTTAAATTAGGGTTAAAACAAGAGCTACCAAGCCTTAAAGGAGAACGTTCAACGACAATACCTTTTAAACTCAAGGTCTGATCTAAGAAACATTTTGGTGCAAATTTTGTTCAAATCGGTCAAGGATTAAGTGAGATATTGTGATTTGAAGTTTTGGAACGAAGTGAATATTTAATTAGAAAATTGTAAAACCATAAACAATGAATAAATTCTATATTTCAAATTTTTTATGGAGGTATACGTCCAAAATTGATAGTAAATCAATAGTACAAACCAGTGTAACAAAAATTAACAGAAAAAATATTAATAAGGTTTCATTATTATTAATTATGCATATTTAAGTAGAACTTTATGAAGGCATTAAGCCTAATGAATATCCAAGATGGCCGCATCTTTTAACAGAAATAAATGTATATTCAAACCAACACAACTTTCTCAATATCCATCTGATTTTAACAAAACTCGTACCAAATTGTTAAGAGAGGCGCCTACTTTCATTTAAGATGCATTGTGTTTTAACCTGGCCTTTCCCTTTAAGAGTCCATGTTTGAACAAAATGAAAATAAAAGATGCAAAGAGTGTGTGTCTGGGGTCGTTGAAGTGTACTCAAAAGATTCTAAACATCTAAAGCAAATACCAAAGTGAGGGTAAAAAAGGTGCAATTTTTAAGTGACTTAACATATGACCCCCACCTGGTTGATGGCTAATTTTTGAAGCACAGTTTTTGCCCATTGTTCAAAAGTGTGATCGAATAGCATATCTATGAAATGGAATCCATAAGATTTTGTTAATTCTTATGAGCTTTATGGAAAATTGGTTAATGGCATCATTACGTTTCTAATTTTGTCGGGTATCGTAAATAAAGAAATGAAGAAAGAAAAAGGTATTCAACATGAAACATTTAAAAGACTATTGATGAATATGAGTGGTAAAGAGTCACACAGTTTGTATGATCTAGTACTTTCTGAACTAGCGATAACATGGCTATGTCCGTCATTGTATTGGACCTAATCAATTTTAGAGAGCCAAAATTCATCTACTTAAAATTTAATATTAAACTGACAGAAAATAAGAACACAATTTGTTTGTGTGGAAGGAATCAATTTGGTTTGCTGTGTACATGGTATCTAGCAAAGTAATCTGCTCGTAAAATTGCAGAATTTGGTTTTATCCGTTATGAAAAAAACTTCCCACGTTTTTATAATACCACAGCAGTATGTAATGAATTTGAATGTAATGATTAACATTAAATATTTAAGATATTGAAGGAAATAAAGCTTATGTGTGTAGGGTGACAGCGTATTTTAAGTGAATTTTTGAAGTGTTTGAAACACTGGCCAGGTGAAATGCCACAAACAATGGCTCAAATTCTTCCAAATAGGGTTGTCCATGGAATGCACTAGGTGGCATAAAAATCAACAGGCTTATCTTGAAGTTATTTGGAAAGAAAACAAAACTGATGACGTCATTTGTTTACATTTTGGTGTATATGGAAACATTTGCGGTCACATGATTCCCAGCAGTGTTTAAGCCACAAACACAAGATAACCGTATAATTATGAATGTCTATGCCTATAATTCATTGCTGCCATCAAAGATGAAGAAGACAGCGGACATGCTGTCTGATTCCATTAGACACACACGTTAAATTAAAACTAAAAAAAAAATTCGAGATGTCACGGCGGGCTTCCTGTATTTCATCTGTTATAGTATAAATGCATTATAATTGAGCCGCCGCATAAGAAAATCAGCAACATACACAGGCACAAACAAAGACACAGATCAGCTGTGCAGTAACTGCACAGCTGATCAGCGTCTTTGTTTTCATTTCATATATAGTACAAAACTGTCCCTCTCCGTTCCTCGTACAGTCCATCTTCTTCTAAATCAGATATTTCAATCTTCTAGTCTGCTTCTGGGTTTGTGTCGGACCGGGTCGGAACCCTAATTGTTGGTTCTCTTATCCAGGCTCATTTTTAAAGAAGTTGGACGTGAAGGTACACTATACAAATGTCTTTATCCTAAATTAAATGCTTTAAACATACCTGGATATCGAGAACCGTTTACTCTGTATCTTTCCATACAATCTTCAAAATCTTAAAACAGGCGTGAGGCAATATAATCACTTCGTCATTGTCGAAGTCGGATTGTGTTTCCAAAATCATAGTGACAAAGGTCACAGTGGTGTTTGAATTCACGTTCTCAAGATTATCCTTGACCTTTTATTTATACTTTTTCATAAGTAGCCATATTTTCTATTGCTGAAATCGCCTTCTGTACATGTACCAGGTTTATAATTATTTGAATGTAACAAAAACATCTGGGCCCAGTTGTTCAAAACTTCGTTAGCTTAACGCCATCGTTAAGGCCTGAACTCGTTAAGTAAATGCCGACTACATAAACAAATACACTGTTACTTTTTGTTGATAAAATGTGAGAATCCTTTGCATTGCATTTGCAATAATAACAGTGTATTTGTAATATTCATGTTTGAAATTTTAACGAATCGTTCACTAACGACATTGTTAATTTCGAACAACTGAGCCCTGATAACAGAGAAATCTATCAAACTCAATCTTGTTCATGGAGTTATTTTGGTACATTAACGCGCTGAATTTTCAAAATGTTTGGCACGCTGTCAACGCATCGAAAATGTATTTATTTCCAATCGTAATTTATAAGACGAGCATAAACGGACTATTTCTCATATTTCAGGACCCTGCTCCGAAAAATGTTTGCTCTTGTCTCCCTTAAATTATTCCCGAATTTTGTTTTTCTTACATTGCTTATGCTCCCCTAGTACCCCAAAATGTAAGCTTGCTCCCAGGTTCCCCTAAATACTCATTAGTTGCACCCATATTTCCCTGAACATAAATAAAGCCCCTCTTCCCAGATACCCCAAACCGCTGGTATCTAATGATTAAACATTTATTGTATGAGATTTTCACAGGTGTACGCCTGTTACTTGATGTGTGGTGTGTAATATTATAATGATGGAACATAAGATCATCTTCAGCCTCCATCAGGAAAACATGTCCGTGTAATATATACCCCCTTGAACCCCACTTTTATATAGCAAAAATGGGGTAAGCAGGGGTATACCTATTTTTCTTATTTTTGCTCCAAAACATAGATTGTGGGTACTCGTTAGAACCGCCTCGGCGAAGCGGTTCTAACGTGTACCCACAATCTATGTTTTGAGCAAAAATAAGAAAAATATCAAACATCTTCTTATGAATTTTTCAATTTTTACAGTAGAAAAAAATCTCTGTATATTGCATGTGCATGTTTTCGTAATGTCCGTGTTGACATCAGCTCACGTTGTTTGAAATATTTGAACAATTTGTCCTTGTAATTTAACACGTAGTACTTTTGTACGTTCACAAGTGATAATAAAAGTTTGGTTCGTTTGTAGTGTGGTTTAACATAAAAGTTCACATATTTTCAGCCACGATGGGACGCAGGCAGCGCTTTCGGGGTATTCGCTGGTACTTGCTGCATAATGGGTATCCGTTAAGTTCAACATTACCATTACGAAAACTTGCCCATGCAATAAACATAGTTTCCTTACTTGTACAAAAAAAAAAAAAAAAAAAAAAAAAAAAAAAAAAAAATAAATCTTTTGATTTTTTGTGGTATATTTCTTATTTGCATACATTAATATTGGGTACACTGGCGAAGCAGTTCTAACGAGTACCCACATTCTATGTGTTGTACACATAATGAAATATGTATACCCCTGTTCAACCCAGCTTTACTATCTAAAAGTGGGGCTTACAGTAGTAAACATTTCATGAACATTTTATCTTGATGTGAAGTATACTGAGAGGAACTAGAAACTTAAAGGTCATATCTAAAGGTTTTGATTAGTAGACATTGATGAATAAAACTGATTGCAGGAAATAAAATATAAAGGTTTGATCCTTGAAGCAGCAAAAACATTCAAAGGGAGATAGTATGGACTATATTGTACAATTTCGGGTAATGAACCCTCATCAGTAGCCCTTTTAAAACCGGCGACGAAAGCCAGACTATTGTACTGTAATTTCGAAAATGTACACGAAGTCTACATCAAAGACATATTCCTAAACGGGGTCAAATAATTTCAAACATTGCTTAGAAGCATGTTTCTAAACGTGAGTGTTTTGAACACTCTGAATATCTTTACTGATCTCAAAGGACCTGAATAAAAATATAATCTGCACTATGGATGATGTACGGGGAGACTTTTTAGGGCCGCCACACGGCACAACACCAGCTGCAGTAATAGCAAATAAAATATATAGGTTTGATCCTTTGGAAGCAGCAAAAACATTCAAAGGGAGATAGTATGGACTATATTGTACAATTTCGGGTAATGAACCCTCATCAGTAGCCCTTTTAAAACCGGCGACGAAAGCCAGACTATTGTACTGTAATTTCGAAAATTTACACGAAGTCTACATCAAAGACATATTCCTAAACGGGGTCAAATAATTTCAAACATTGCTTAGAAGCATGTTTCTAAACGTGAGTGTTTTGAACACTCTGAATATCTTTACTGATCTCAAAGGACCTGAATAAAAATATAATCTGCACTATGGATGATGTACGGGGAGACTTTTTAGGGCCACCACACGGCACAACACCAGCTGCAGTAATAGCAAATAAAATATATAGGTTTGATCCTTTGGAAGCAGCAAAAACATTCAAAGGGAGATAGTATGGACTATATTGTACAATTTCGGGTAATGAACCCTCATCAGTAGCCCTTTTAAAACCGGCGACGAAAGCCAGACTATTGTACTGTAATTTCGAAAATTTACACGAAGTCTACATCAAAGACATATTCCTAAACGGGGTCAAATAATTTCAAACATTGCTTAGAAGCATGTTTCTAAACGTGAGTGTTTTGAACACTCTGAATATCTTTACTGATCTCAAAGGACCTGAATAAAAATATAATCTGCACTATGGATGATGTACGGGGAGACTTTTTAGGGCCGCCACACGGCACAACACCAGCTGCAGTAATAGCAAATAAAATATATAGGTTTGATCCTTTGGAAGCAGCAAAAACATTCAAAGGGAGATAGTATGGACTATATTGTACAATTTCGGGTAATGAACCCTCATCAGTAGCCCTTTTAAAACCGGCGACGAAAGCCAGACTATTGTACTGTAATTTCGAAAATTTACACGAAGTCTACATCAAAGACATATTCCTAAACGGGGTCAAATAATTTCAAACATTGCTTAGAAGCATGTTTCTAAACGTGAGTGTTTTGAACACTCTGAATATCTTTACTGATCTCAAAGGACCTGAATAAAAATATAATCTGCACTATGGATGATGTACGGGGAGACTTTTTAGGGCCACCACACGGCACAACACCAGCTGCAGTAATAGCAAATAAAATATATAGGTTTGATCCTTTGGAAGCAGCAAAAACATTCAAAGGGAGATAGTATGGACTATATTGTACAATTTCGGGTAATGAACCCTCATCAGTAGCCCTTTTAAAACCGGCGACGAAAGCCAGACTATTGTACTGTAATTTCGAAAATTTACACGAAGTCTACATCAAAGACATATTCCTAAACGGGGTCAAATAATTTCAAACATTGCTTAGAAGCATGTTTCTAAACGTGAGTGTTTTGAACACTCTGAATATCTTTACTGATCTCAAAGGACCTGAATAAAAATATAATCTGCACTATGGATGATGTACGGGGAGACTTTTTAGGGCCGCCACACGGCACAACACCAGCTGCAGTAATAGCAAATAAAATATATAGGTTTGATCCTTTGGAAGCAGCAAAAACATTCAAAGGGAGATAGTATGGACTATATTGTACAATTTCGGGTAATGAACCCTCATCAGTAGCCCTTTTAAAACCGGCGACGAAAGCCAGACTATTGTACTGTAATTTCGAAAATTTACACGAAGTCTACATCAAAGACATATTCCTAAACGGGGTCAAATAATTTCAAACATTGCTTAGAAGCATGTTTCTAAACGTGAGTGTTTTTAACACTCTGACTATCTTTACTGATCTCAAACCTTGCCAAATTATCATGTCTGGTTCTGGAGGTAGCTTGGTTTCGAATTTTTCATTTAATCTCATGAATATTCATAAGTTCCACTATGACATCATAGAAGCACACAGAAAGTTTTGAATATCATCAAAGCAAACAAATAATACAAACAACTACTCATTGACTGTGACTGTAAAACAATTATGATGAATCATTCATACAAGTTATTAAGTTTTAAATCTTTTTATGACACTTTAAGTGAATTAGTTTCATTTTTATTTTTTTCATCAAGGGAGACTATTCTCACATGAATATGATGCTGACATTTTAATTAGGTCTCATATCTTTTGAGCCCATGGGTATATTTGGGTCTAGATTTCAAAAAACAAGTTCTTGGAACCAATGAGATCAGCAGACAAAGAATAAAAATGATATAGAAGAACATTTCTATGTCCCCTTTAAGTTTTCAACATGACAAATTGTTTTCTGATTTTTATATTTATTCGAAATAGAACTGTTTTATATATTTTGATTATGACAATGTGTAACTTCTGCTTCACATTTTGCTTGTTAAAACTGTATTCCGTCAATGGAATTGAGTTACGTCATTTTGACGTTTTCATAACAAAGCACATGAAAGGCCATGGTAAGAGACATTTTCTCTGATGAACATGTAAACCAACGAGCATAAGACTCTGTGATCGAGGTTGTTAGAATTTGTTTAAAATATTGTTAATTTGAAATTTTAAGCGCAAAACGTTAAGTTTTATTTTAACGTCAATTATGAAAATGTATTTTCAACGTTTTTTTTACGCCGTTAAAGCAGTTTTAGGATAAAATGATTTAAGTTAGTGTTTATGGGAACTCAGAGGAGCCATTTGTCTTCTCGACTGTGAAACCATTAATTCGTTATCAGTGTTTGCGCTTTGTACCTTTGAATCGTTAGCGTCACGTTAACGTTAAAATGGAGGTCCCAGTTTTTGTAGAAAGACGTTTCATTACATCAACAAATGACATACACATTAAATTAATGAGTTATTGGATTCTGTTTCTTTCACAAATAATCATGAGTCACCTATACGTCAAACGGCAACGTGACGTAACGCACATTTGAGCGGACTTTTATGCAAAAATCTGCTTGCAGTTCAGAAATCGATACCATATCACAATTTCAACTAGAATTGTCAGAGGATCTGACTATAGCCCCGCTTCTGAGCTTTTTGCTAGGGAGAGACAAACAATGACGGGCAACAATGCCAAGTTAGATCTTGTTAATGTTGATGCACATAAAAAGATTGGTCAGATTCTGACAATTTGTTCTAAAGGTATTGAGCAGAAACAAAATTCTGGCATCAATCAAGGGCCAAAACTCTAAGATTTTGCAAAAAATGACAGGCAACAATCCCAAGCTAGATCTTGTCAATGTTGATGTGCATACAAAATTTGGTCAGATTCTGTCAATTCATTCTCAATATATTGAGTGGAATCTATATTCTGACGTCAATCAAGAGCTGTTACTCCGTCAAAATTTTGCGAAAAGTAACAGGCAACATTGCCAAGCTAGATCATGTCAATGTTGATGTGCATATAAAATCTGGTCAGATTCTATCAATTTGTTCTCGAGATATTGAGCTGAAACAAAATTCTGACCTCAATCAAGGGCCATAACCGCGTCAAAATTTTGCGAAAAATGACGGGCAAAAATCCCAAGCTAGATCTTAACAATGTTGATGCGCATATTAATTTTGGTCAGATTCTGTCAATTTGTTCTCCAGATATTGAGCGGAAACGAAATTCTGACGTCAACCAAGGGCCATAACTCCGTCCAAATTTTGCGAAAAATGACGGGCAACAATCTCAAGCTAGATCATGTCAATGTTGATGTGCATATAAAATTTGGTCAGATTCTATCAATTTGTTCTCGAGATATTGAGCGGAAACGAAATTCTGGCGTCAACCAAGGGCTGTAACTCTGTCCAAATTTTGCAAAAAAAAATGACAGGCAACAATCTCAAGCTAGATCATGTCAATGTTGATGTGCATATAAAATTTGGTCAGATTCTATCAATTTGTTCTCGAGATATTGAGCGGAAACGAAATTCTGACGTCAATCAAGGGCCATAACTCCGTCAAAATTTTGCGAAAAATGACAGGCAACAATCCCAAGCTAGATCTTGTCAATGTTAATGTGCATACAAAATTTGGTCAGATTCTGTCCATCGGTTCTCGAGATATTGAGCGGAAACGAAATTCTGACGTCAATCAAGGGCCTTAACTCCGTCAAAATTTTGCGAAAAATGACGGGCAACAATCCCAAGGTAGATGCTGTCAATGTTGATGTGCTTACAAAATTTGATCAGATTCTGTCAATTTGTTCTCGAGATATTGAGCGGAAACAAAATTCTGACATCAATCAAGGGCCGTAACTCCGTCAAAATTTTGTGAAAAATGACGGGTAACAATCCCAAGCTAGATCTTGTCAATGATGACGGGCATACAAAATTTGGTCGGATTCTGTCAATTCGTTCTCAAGATATTGAGTGGAAATGAAATTCTGACGTCAATCAAGGGCCGTAACTCCATCAAAATTTTGCGAAAAATGACGGGTAACAATCCCAAGCTAGATCTTGTCAATGTTGATGTGCACACAAAATTTGGTCGGATTCTGTCAATTCGTTCTCAAGATATTGAGCGGAAACGAAATTCTGACGTCAATTAAGGGCCGTTACTCCGTCAAAATTTTGCAAAAAATGACGGGTAACAATCCCAAGCTAGATCTTGTCAATGTTGATGTGTACACAAAATTTAGCCGGATTCTGTCAATTCGTTCTCAAGAAATTGAGCGGAAACGAAATTCTGACGTCAATCAAGGGCAGTAACTCTGTCAAAATTTTGCGAAAAATGACGGTCAACAATCCCAAGCTAGATCTTGTCAATGTTAATGTACATACCAAATTTGGTCAGATTCTGTAAACTGGTTCTCAAGATATTGAGTGGAAATGAAATTTGGACGGAATAACGGAATAACGGAAGGACAGAAGGACGGAAGGACGGAACGACGGAAGGACATGGTGAATCCAGTATAGCCCCACTTTTTCAAAGCGGGGCTATAAAAACAAAGTCAAAGAAAACTTCTGCAAACACACAGTAGAGGCAACATACATGTAATGGCTACGTTTATGACGTTTATTTGAAAACGCCGGTGGAACCTCAATAGTGATTTTGGACGCATGAAATTCATCTGTGGACAGCGTTCTTTAAGCCGCATAGACTTGAGACACAAATCATACAGATTTATGGTTCTTAACCGCATCAAACACTTAAACTTTCGATTTAATAAATGAACTTGAACACTCTGATTTTGACAGTCCCCTGGGCAAATTTCATCTTTTTCGACGAACCGATATTGTAACAGAAAAGCTACTGTAAGCAAATTTTATAAAAAAAAGCGACAAAACTTTTGTATTGGCTCATAGCAGGAACTCTCTAAAGTATAGACTTTAAGTTTATAGTTCCTCTAAGTATATATTATACAGTTGGAAGAGCATGGCGCCAATACATTTAGACCTTTATGTTTCACGGAGTCGGGCTGCTTCCATCCGACTGGTATCAGCGACCCTACATTTCCGGTTTAAAATCGATTTAAAATCAGTACCTCATAGCGTAACCTTGCACTAGCCAATACAGCCCGGGCATTTAACAAAGTTGACTACATGTTCATTTCAAGTCAAAGACAATACTACAGCAAAATTTCTATTTTAAATGTTTTATTTCAACTTGGGTTACATGTAAAGCTGAAACATTTTAGAAAGGTGGATATTTTATAAACGGAGGGGCAGGGAGGTCCGATTCACGCCCATATACTGCACATTTCTTAAACTCGCATGGACTAGAATGCCAGGCATACCTGAAACACATATAATATTTAGTTACGAAAACTTACCAATGCATTATATAAAGAGATTTTTAGTTGTAAAAAAATTGAAAAATTTCACATGGAAAAAGTCATGATATTTTTAATATTTATGCTCAAAACATTGATTGTGGGTACACGTTATAACCGCCTCGCCGAGGCGGTTCTAACGAGTACCCACAAATTATGTTTTGATCAAAAAATAAGAAAAATAGGTATACCCCTGCATACCCCTTGTTTTCTATATAAAATTGGGTATAAGGGGGTATACTTTACACGGACATGTTACATGTATGGCGATGACATGTAACATGACAGGACAAACTTACACAAACGTTTATGGAACATTCGGCACATAGACTATGCCAGATTGTTAACGAGAGCCAAAGTTATATCCCTATTGCTCTTACAAAAACTAGAGGACCATTGGTCCTGTAGCTCACCTGAGAGATTATCACATTGTAAGCTCATGAGATTTAAATTAATTGAGAATCGACCAATGAAAGTCTATGCATGGACACTATTGACCCCCGGGGCATGGCCGAATTTGACCCAGGGGCATGACTGGCACAATTTATAATGGGGACTACCAAACATTGCTACATACAAAATATAGAAGCTCTGGGCCTTTTGGTTTCAGAGAAGAAGATTTTTTTAGTTTTTCCCATTGTAAGTCTATGGAGAATATCTACCCCCGGGGCGTGGCCAAATTTGACCCCAGGGGCATGGCTGGCACAATTTATGTAGAGGACCATTAGCCATTGCCACATACAAAATATCAAAGCTGTGTGCCCTGTGGTTTCAGAGAAGAAGATTTTTGAATTTTTTCCCATAGCAAGTCTATTGAGACTATCAACCTCCGGGGCCTGGCCAAATTTGACCCCAGGGGCATGAATGGCACAATTTATGTAGAGGACCATTAGCCATTGCTACATACCAAATAACAAAGCTGTGGGCCTAGTGGTTTCAGAGAAGAAGATTTTTTTAGTTTTTCCTATTGTAGGTCTATGGAGACTATCCACCCCCGGGGCGTGGCCAATTTTGACCCCGGGGACATGATTGGCACAATTTATGTAGAGGACCATTAGCCATTGCCACATACAAAATATCAAAGCTGTGGGCCCTGTGGTTTCAGAGAAGAAGATTTTTTTAGTTTTTTCCTATTGTAGGTCTATGGAGACTATCGACCCCCGGGGCGTGACCAAATTTGACCCCAGGGGCATGATTGGCACAATTTATGTAGAGGACCATTAGCCATTGCCACATACAAAATATCAAAGCTGTGGGCCCTGTGGTTTCAGAGAAGAAGATTTTTTAATTTTTTCCCATAGTAAGTCTATGGAGACTATCAACCCCTGGGGCGTGGCCAAATTTGACCCCATGGGCATGAATGGCACAATTTATGTAGAGGACCATTAGCCATTGCTACATACCAAATATCAAAGCTGTGGGCCTAGTGGTTTCAGAGAATAAGATTTTTTTAGTTTTTCCAATTGTAAGTCTATGGAAACTATCCACCCCCGGGGCGTGGCCAAATTTGACCCCAGGGGCATGGCTGGCACAATTTATGTAGAGGACCATTAGCCATTGCCACATACCAAATAACAAAGCTGTGGGCCCTGTGGTGTCAGAGAAGAAGATTTTTTTAGTTTTTTCCTATTGTAGGTCTATGGAGACTATCGACCCCCGGGGCGTGGCCAAATTTGACCCCAGGGGCATGATTGGCACAATTTATGTACAGGACCATTAGCCATTGCCACATACAAAATATCAAAGCTGTGGGCCCTGTGGTTTCAGAGAAGAAGATTTTTTAATTTTTTTTCCATAGTAAGTCTATGGAGACTATCAACCCCTGGGGCGTGGCCAAATTTGACCCCAGGGGCATGAATGGCACAATTTATGTAGAGGACCATTAGCCATTGCTACATACCAAATATCAAAGCTGTGGGCCTAGTGGTTTCAGAGAAGAAGATTTTTTTAGTTTTTTCCTATTGTAGGTCTATGGAGACTATCGACCCCCGGGGCGTGGCCAAATTTGACCCCAGGGGCATGATTGGCACAATTTATGTAGAGGACCATTAGCCATTGCCACATACAAAATATCAAAGCTGTGGGCCCTGTGGTTTCAGAGAAGATTTTTTAATTTTTTTCCCATAGTAAGTCTATGGAGACTATCAACCCCTGGGGCGTGGCCAAATTTGACCCCAGGGGCATGAATGGCACAATTTATGAAGAGGACCATTAGCCATTGCTACATACCAAATATCAAAGCTGTGGGCCTAGTGGTTTCAGAGAAGAAGATTTTTTTAGTTTTTCCAATTGTAAGTCTATGGAAACTATCCACCCCCGGGGCGTGGCCAAATTTGACCCCAGGGGCATGGCTGGCATAATTTATGTAGAGGACCATTAGCCATTGCCACATACCAAATATCAAAGCTGTGGGCCCTGTGGTTTCAGAGAAGAAGATTTTTTAATTTTTTTCCCATAGTAAGTCTATGGAGACTATCGACCCCCCGGGGCGTGGCCAAATTTGACCCCACGGGCATGAATGGCACAATTTACGTAGAGGACCATTAGCCATTGCTACATACCAAATATCAAAGCTGTGGGCCTAGTGGTTTCAGAGAAGAAGATTTTTTTAGTTTTTCCCATTGTAAGTCTATGGGACCTATCTGTTGCCATGGAAACCACAATTTTGATACAATCTGCTCCAAAACCTAATGCCATCAATCCCCCAACCCAATTATGGTTCACATTAAATTTGATCAAGATCGGCCTACTAGCTTCAGAAATATTCTTCTTTGAAATTGTGGACGGACGACGACGACGGACGACGACGACGGACGACGACGGACGACGGACGACGACGACGGACGCCGGATGCCTGCCTATCCTATAAGCTCACCTGTGAGCCTTCGGCTCAGGTGAGCTAATAACGATGGCGATTGCAATCAAAGCTTAGCCACGTTTAAAAAATATTATTGATCAAATTCGGTGGAAACATCATATTAAGTACAGCCGACCATTCGAACTTGTTTCATCTGACACTTCACTTTGATACAAATGTTTCTGGAAAGAGTTTATTTTAGAATAAAATAGAAATAAGTAAAACCAAACAAATACATAATTAATTAAATTAATTACGTAATCACCAATAAATATTTCGATTGTTTCATCGAATAGATCGAAATAATTGTCTATGCGACACGAGAGCGCGACTAATTTGTTGTAGTATACTGGAGGTTATGCACGACGATTCAGTGAGTAAGCGGTTTACTGTGATTTTGAAGTTCAGTTTCTAGGACACTCTCTCGAAGTGAACAGCTTTGTACCAAAATTTGTATAGATATGATGATCTTGAAGTGTTAGATTGCCACCTTCCCTCTAGGAATATACTGCAAGGCACGTAATCTACAGCTTTTTTAACCGAACCGCTAGCACAAAATAAGGGCTGGTTGAGGTATGTTTTTTGCTGGGCGGCGTGTATTTTGTACGGGGTCGAGATCATCCACACAGTAGACCTCTAAAAGTGACCCAGCGATTGTCCTATACTTAAGCTACGCATTCAAATCAAGCCACACTAATTTTGTCTTTTACATTTATCCTTAAAGCGCATAAAACGCAAAACCGCATATTTATTTTATGTAACAAACAATCCGTCAGTGCTGTCACTTTCTCATGTTCACTGTTCACTTCAATAAAGTGCGCCACATTGCATCAAATGTGTTGTTTTAATTTGTTGCCGAAGTGAAGAATAGACTCAAAAAAGATATTACCTCAGACCACCCAGGTGGCTTCTAGCTCCATGACACAATGTTGTCTTGAGTGTAACACTTGTGGATGTCATGGCAACGATGGGGGTGGGTAACCAGTAATAGCTAAGACATTGAGCCGTAGGCGTTGCAACACAACAAATCTGTGATTAGTATAAGAAATATTAACGAGCACTGAGATGAAGGGTTAATTTTGTATTAAAGCTACCGTCCTCTTGGATTATAAATTACGTTGACTGACAATTGTGTTTTACATTATCTCGTCATATTTGGCGCTGGTGTGTCCGTAGCAAATTTTCTATCTATCAGAAAATTTTAAGTACGCATACACCATTTCTTAACGTTAAATCAATTCAAATAAAAAAAAAAACACACACACACTAGAATTATTTTCAAATCTTAAATTTTAGAAGCAGTAAATAAATTCTCTTACATCAAACCCACGAGCTGTATCTCTGACTTCAATATGTTTACCATCGCTGCTATGACCAAACTTTATTGTCACCGTGCCGTTGCTAACAGCAAACGACGTAGGTAGGGGGCCCTGATAGTCTACGTTACTCTCATTATACGCTACAGCACGGCCGGCCAAGGCAAGCCTTCTGGCAACGTCTAACTTATCCCGAGGATGAATGCTGAAATAATAAAAATCAGCAATCTGCATTGATGAGATAATTTGTTTCCTTTCGCATTCGAGTATAATACATTTCCCATGTGTACCATCGTTAAAGATGTACATGTAGGTGCTGTTTCAAAGAAAAACAGACACGCGGCTGATCTATAATGAAACAGTGATGGATATCATAGGATGAAGCAAACGTTTTAAAAAGTAACAAGTTAACAAAAAGCCACACATTTACCAGAGCTACAGAGATATATCAATGTTTTGAAAGTGAATAATGTAAACATCTAGAGCTTTTTGTCCTTCGCATAAAATTTATAACCTATTTATAACCTATTTATATAGTTCTGTAATTATTAATTATGGTGTTAAAGTTACTTACTGTGGATTTGAAATGTTGCTAGAAGGAAAACTTACAAGCCAAATGGAGAATTGAAATCAGGTAGATCCATTGCCACAGCCATGAACACGTTTCTTAGTCTTTGGTTGGGCACGTATCCGTACTTAGCGGTCTGAGCCCAACGCAGGTCGGGAAATCCTCCCACCATAGTCGTGTTCCCGAGAGCAGATAGCTGAAAAGACATACCATTGTACATTTCATTTTGACAGGTTGTAAATTTCAATGTCCAATTAAATATGTAAAGTTTTGGGAATCTGGGGGTAAAAATGGAAAAAAGCTGTCAAAATTATCAACAATGGGAAATAATAAAATTTTATATTTACATCTGGAGGTAGACTTTAAACTTGCTCCAATTCTACATAAAGATATTATCAGAAATGTTTTAATGGATCAGGAGACAGGATTTTCTTCAGTCGTATAACTGGTAAATATTGCACGGAAGGTCAAACACAGTAATGGGGGTGTACATTACGAAAACATGCGCATGCAATATAAAGAGATTTTTGAAGTTGTAAAAAAAATGAAAATTTTCAGTACAAAAATTTTGATATTTTTATTATTTTTGCTCAAAACATAGATTATGGGTACACGTTAGAACCGCCATACGGAGGCGGTTCTAACGAGTCCCACAATCTATGTTTTAGAGCAAAAATAAGAAACAATAGGTTTTCACCTGCATACCCCAGTTTTGCTATATAAAAGTGGGGTTCAAAGGGGTATACATTACACGGACATGTTTTCCTGATGTAAATTGACAGGATATTCATTTGCATTCAGTAGATATTCCATCGCATTCAACTGTTTATAATAAGGTTTAACAACATTACAAGTGAAGTATTGACAATATAACGTCACGAAAAATGAGAGTACATGTGCTTAGATTGGTCACGGAAAGGGGTGACAATTTGTCGGAAGTCATTCTCAATCATGTGGTTAATGCGGTACATGTTTTAATGCACTCGGGTCCAGAGAAGTAAATTAAGATCATAAGTTCATGTTGGAACGAAATATTCAGACTTCCGTTCCCATCATAATTATTAGTTTAATAAAACAATAATGTTTTGACGGCCAAGACAGCATTGTAATGCGTTTTATTATCGAATATTTGAGTTTTTACTGTTATCGCGTGTTTCCTAAACTTACTTGAACGAATCCAAATGGAAACCAGTTGCTGGTTTCTCCCATTGATTTTTGATGAAACTTTTGGCGCCAATCATCAATCATCGCAGGAAATCGACATGCATAATCGTCTGGATGTCCTGAGTTAGATTCGCCTAAAAATCAAAATATTACACACGTCACATGAGTTATTCTTACCTGAACAAAACCGAATGGAAACATAAGGTTTGTTTCTCCCATTGACTTCTGGTGGAACTTTTGGCGCCAATCATCGATCATGGCGGGAAAAGAACACGCGTAGTCGTCTGGGTGTCTAGAATTGGCTTCTCCTGTATATCGTGGTAAATATTATTTGATATGATTCCAACTTATTCTGGTAATAAATATGTACATGTCGATGAATGTGAATTTAAAAAAAAATAGGAAGGTCCCACAAATCTGGTTGTCCATATTATGCAAGTCGATTATGATTACTATGAACAAGTATTGTAACTTTAACTATGCACTTATGCCATTTAAACCCATTGAAATACAAGACTGAAATAGACAAACTACTATCAATATATCTACTTTTATGTGAGCTTTCTATAATTCCTTAAAGCTACATTCCCATGCAAATGTGTCTTATAAGCTCATATTGACCATCAAAAAATTTTAAACTTGAAAAGAATTAATTTAATGTTACTGACATTGTGCATTTTATGTAAAATTTATAGTATATAAAATAAATATCAACTGAAAATTTGGGTTGTTACTAATATACATGTATATCATTATGTGGACAAAATTTTACCTTGGTACCAAATCGCCCCATATATTGTAAATGGAAGAAGTGGGCGAATCATAGCGTTCCATAGCACGTGATTGTTTCTTGGACCCCTGAAAATATTTTCATTTCAATAAGACTTGCACATGTATTTATTTTAGAGTAAAAGTACCGAGTAGAAAAAAATAAGTAAAACAAAGCGGTTTTACGAGGTCTTTAACTAACGTGTAGTATGACACAACACAATGGCAGATCCGTACTGTAACTTCAAATATCAGGAAGTTATTGTACGGTTTTCATCCCGCCTTTGCTAAGCATTAATATGTGGTTCCGCCTCTTTTGATATTGAATTGTATTGGATTCAATGTTACAAAAACTTCAAAGGAAAAACAGAAAGTCATACTACAAATCCTAATATTTCATTCTGAAATGTTTTATAGTCTACGCACATATTTATTCGCAATGCAAGAGAAAAAAATGATAAAATGGGACATGATAATTTAACTCAGAAATACATGTACATAGTATAAATACAAATGACAGTTGTTTAAAAGACTCAAACATGTTTAACATGATTAAAAGAGAAAACGAACACTATTTTGTTGTTGTTGATGTTTATTTTTTTAATATTTTGAACCGAGCGTTTGTATAGCTCGAAGCTATAAGATGGTGTATTTATTATATTGGCTTATGTATGTTTGCATATTTTTAGTTAAGTTAAGGTAACTGAGTGGCCACCTATTGGGAAAATAGCTGCTCATTCGGCTTACGAAATGTTTTCATGGTATAAGTACCTGATTGTTAGTTTGGTTTTTTCCCACCTTGGTTTTTGGAGTGGGAGTCTTTTTCTGATTGCGCCTTTTACTTGTACTTTGTACTAGATATCAGATGATCGATTACAGGACCATGGGTCCTCTGCTCTTAACCCTTAATCTATAATTCGTTGTTATCATCTAAAAGACTAAGTTCATAACCATGCTTGGCGTTGGAGTACATGCAGTCTAGTATGGATGCCATAATGAACATATCCTACCGTTTCTGTACATGCGATTGGCTACATGCAGCACGTGCGTCAGGCGATGACCACGCCTCCACCGGAGTACCGCCCCAATCTGACTCTAATACACCAATGGGATGGTTAACATGAGGTGCCAGCTCCATGGCATACAATAAGCAAACGGCGGAGAACAGCGATGTCAATCTATCTGTTACGTGAATAAGAGAAAAGGTAAATTACAATGTGGCAAAATGATCTACCTACCAATTTCACTAGATGTATCAGTCAAATGTAAATCCAGAATGTTTTAGGGTATAGGCTGACACTACGACAACTCCGTTTTACTCCCTTTACTCCTATTGAATTGATTGTGCATGCACATGTAGACACACTGTCTATGGTCAGATTATTTATGTTCTACAGTATAAAGAGGTACAAGTAGGCAAAGATCAGGAAAAGGCGCAATCAGCAAAAGATTCCCACTCCAAAACCCCGAGGTGGGAAAAAACCAAACTAACAATCAGGTACCTATACCATGAAAACATTTCGTAAGCCGAATGAGCAGCTATTTTCCCAATAGGTGGCCAATCAGTTACCTTAACTTAACTAAAATATGATAACATACATAAGGCGCCAACAGCACAAAAATATTAAACACCAAGCCATAAATCAAAAAGAACCACCACAGAAGTATCGACTTGGAACGATCAGTAACAAAAAGTTACTATATCACAATATTATTACAATAATATTGTAATATAGGATCCTGTCATGTTATTGGCAATCATGGGTTTATAGGAATAGAATCAGAAACGCTCTTTACTTCTTGATTATTGGCGTGTCTTATTAAATTCATATTATTTGTATCTCTACCATTTTTCGGTTGTCGCCAAGTGATTGACGGGACTACGTCCTGCCTTTCAGTGCTTGACTCAGTCTGTCGAACTTTGAAGATACGAATCTTATGGAAGTGGGAGGCCTCTATCAGCTCTTCTGTATGGTTGAAGATCTGGAATATGAATTACTTTTTGTATAGACATTCATGAATAACGTATTTGGAAAAGAGCTGCTGATTCGTATAATCGATTGTTGTTCTTGTATCAGCACTGATTTGTTATGTAACCTTGGTGTTTCCGGCGGGAGTTTAACTGTGCTTGTGTCGGTTCCTGACGTCTGCTTTCTTTTTTACTTATGCAACAACGTAAGTGGCCTTATAGGGACTAACCAAAATCGTGTATCGTATAACACAAAAAATCTACCAAAACTTTCAATGACTCAAAACTTTTCATCAAAATGTTAGGAAGCTTGAGATACGTCGTTTACGCTCTGAGAATGCTCTTACACGTACCCTTCCCATTGTAAAAGCCATGTTGCTTTGACCGGAACAGATCCAAACATCTCCGAACATTACATCCGTCAATGTAGCATGTCCATCCTTTGACAACACTGATATCACATGTGGCCCGCCCCCGTTCTGCGCTGGAATTTTTGTCATCCAAATGCCGCCCGAACCCTCCGTGTTGTTGGTGACCTGCGCGGTAGCCACGTCGCTGCCATTCAACCTTACATGAACAGTATCCCCGATGGTGGTGGCGTACCCCCAGAGAACAGCTTGCTGGGGTTCCTTCTGAAGGACCATGTGACTGTTGTAGTATCTGGCGAATCTAAGTGTATTTGCCGCATCTGTTGATCAGAGATACATTCAACTTGAGCCGCGACGCGAGAAAACCGGTCTTCTGGGTTTCCGACCAGGTCCGACACAAATCGGTCTGTGCAGTCACAGAGCAGGCTAAAAGCTTAAAATTTCGGATTAAAGAAGAAGAGAAATTGTACTATCCATGTAGCGAAAACAAAGGCGCTGATCAGCTGTGCAGTTACTGTACAGATGTGAATCTTTATGTTCGCAATGGCAAAAATCCGGTTTTCTCATGACGCGGCTCAACTTATGAAGCAAGTGCAACCATGCTGCTCATCATATGATGGTGGCATATCAATGAAATGCATATAAAATGAAATGTATGTGCATGTTTATTAAATTATACAGTGGGTGAATATCAAATAAAATGGTGGTTGTATATCAAATTAAATGGTGATTATATACTTAAGGAATAAAGAAACGCAACAAACACTTTGGGCTATTGTAGGCTGGCTTTGTAATGCAAGCCTGTGATGTAACTGATCTTATTACATGAAAGCAGTATCTAAACGCCAAATTACAGCAGTTAAAGCCATGATGTCGGTTAAGTATGCTTAGTGGCGCGCGCACAACCTCACTGACCCACAGTGGCACACGCTAGAAACATGATCAATTAAAGTCAACTTTGAACCAGGCCCACTTTTAATGTTCCCAAATCTGTTGTAAATGATTGCAGAGGAAACTATTGGCCCTTTGGTAGCATCAGGCTATGATTTGGGACGTTTAACGTCACCTACGTCAATGCCAAAACAAACGTAGGTGTCCTAATTCTACGGTACCTGTGGCGCCATTGTTGCTTGAATATCATTGTGGTGCCGTCTATAGGTTCGATAAGTACCGTATAAACACAAAATGCCCACATCGAATAATGTAAATGACGTTAATTGCTCAATATTCATTATTGTGCGTTTTTGCATTCCATTAACCAGATTTAAAGCCAGATGTACGTAATTGAAGGCGCTCAAAGGAACGTGCGTATCTAAGGGTCAAAACGTCATTTTTACTCCGCATTCGTAACGTCAGTTTTCGCTCGAAACGTCATTTCTAACGTCAGTTTACGTCAGTTTACGTTCAGAATACGAAACTATGTTCATACAATTATGCAGAGGACTTCAGAAATGTAAACTAATGTAAACAAAATGATATTATATTTTATTTCTGCTCAAAATATAGATCATGGACATGTTTTCCTCGGGAAAACATCATTTGCGCGACCGTTAGCAATATTTAATGCTATATAGCATCGGAGATTTTGGCGCAAAACCGACGTCGCGCGTAAAACATACTGAATTTAGCAACGACTACATATCTTCTCACGCTTATAGCAGGAAAACGAATCCGGTAACTATGGACTTTCGCGTTATCTACCTGTCGGTCAGAAATTTCTCTATAAAATATCAGTTTTTTAAAAAATCCTACCGTGGATTTTTTTAAATATATCGAGAAAATCAACAAAAAAGGGGTCTGAAAATCGCATTTTACGTTGACGTCAATGTATTCTCGCTCTCAAATTTGGCGACTTTGAAGGCAGATATCTCGAAAACAAGCTCGGAACGGTATCGATTTCTTTTCATTTTCGTATGTAGGACATCAAAATACACTCACATGCCAAAAATAAAAAAATTCTACCGTGAGGTCAATTACGTACATCTGGCTTTAATACAACATGGGATGGCACCCAAGTGTGCAATGACACCAATCTTTATTGCACATTTTCAAGTCGACGTCATATTACCAAGCATGCACAATATTTGACATCATCACCGTCGTCCCGACGTTTACGTCACAATTTGCTTTTTACATGGTTTTTGACGTTTCGACGTTAATTTTATCAAGTAAATGACGTTTTCTCATTTCATCACATGCCACAAGTTACCTGGAAGACATTTCTTAAAAATATTTTATCAAAACATCAAATACATACGTTACAGTTGAACTTGTGTGTGTTGCGTATTATAATTCCTTAAGGGTAAACATTACTATTGTTTATGAGCACACTGTTTGCGCAACGTCGGCGTTTAGTATCGGCATGTTACGCGTAGTTTTCAACGTCGTTTTGTTTTGATTTCTCAATGACGTTGCAAGCTGTAGAATCTTATCCTGTTTGTTTCTGCATGATTAAGTCCTAAAGCGGGTATACATATTGTTAATTTTTATTTTTAAAGAAGTTCTGTGGCAATTGAAAACCAAAATTAGTGTATAATGTTAATTATATGTGAAAACGTTTATGTCGCTGTTGATGACGTCGCATAAATATACGCGACGTCAGTGTAACGTTTGGCGTTAAAACGAAAAAGGCGGGAATATTGAACGTTTTTTCTCTATATCTTCCAACGCAATCCGGTGACCCCCACTTTTTATTTGAACTTTTAAATGGTTACCACGTTTCCTATCTCTTGGTGTAATTTAATCAAAATCATATGCGTAGTTTAGGAGATATCGCAAAAATACGTACTTTTTCCAGGTTTGAAAAGATGGCGGGAAAGTTAATTTTGCATGTAATCTCCTCATTTTAAGAGCAAATAGTATCAAATTGTAAGAAAATAACACTCATCGTGTGTTTAAGTTGTTTTTGCAGTAAAAAGCATATATATTCAAACACATGTCCGCTACGAGTGGTTTTCTGAAATGCATGAGAAACATCCAAAAAGTTCTGATACCATGGAAACGAGGCCGGTGACTCCCCACTTTTATTTCGATTTTAGTCCAAGGATACAATTGTCTTGTAGCATAGGAAGTTTCATGAAAATCATATGCGGGAATTAAATAGTAATGTTTCTCTTTAAGTATATATAAAATCAAATGGTGGCTGTATATCAAATAAAATGGTGGTTGCATATCAAATTAAATGGCGGCTGTAAATGTATATCGAAATAAATAGTGGCTGTATATCAAGTTAAAAAGTGGCTCTATATCAAATTAAATGTTGGCCGTAAATCCAATAAAATGATGGCTGTATATCTAATAAAACGATGGCTGTACAGCAAAGTAAATGGTGGCTGTATATCCGATTAAATGGTGGTTGTACATGTATATCAAATAGAATGGTGGCTTTATATCAAATTAAATGGTAGCTGCATATCAAATGAAACGATGGCTGTATATCAAATTGAATGGTGGATTTATATCAAATTGAATGGTGGCTATACATTAAAATAAATGGTGGCTGTATATTAAATTAAATGGTTGCTGTATATCAATATTATAATAAATGGTGGCTGTATATTAAAATAAATGGCGGGTTTTTATCAAATGGAATGGTGGTTATTACAAAGTGCATGCAAACTAAAATCTAATTTGTTTATGTGTTCGTTAACTTATATTGTTCGATAGATTGTGAGAAAAACACATAATATAGTCCATAATATTTTACTTACTTAATATAGTCCATACTAGCTCCCTGTTTCCAAAGGATCAAACCATTACATCAGGATAACATTTCCGTATAATATATATGTATACCCGCTTATACCCCACTTTTATATAGCAAAACTGGAGTATGCAGGTGTATCCCTATTTTTTCTTATTTTCGCTCCAGAATGTAGATTGTGGGTACTCGTTAGAACCGCCTCTTCGGGCGGCGGTTCTAGCGTGTATGCACAATCTATGTTTTGAGCAAAAAAGAGAAAAATATCATTTTTCCCCAGTCAGAAAAAAAAAATCGGTAAATTGCATGGGGATGATTTCGTAAAGTATTTTATTTACCATTGGATTGAAAACAATAACGATGAGCTTACTGCGCATAGTGACAAAAAATCACAAGCCCCGAGTTATTATTTTGGGTTGTACAATCCATTGTTTCGAACCTGAAAGAAGTTAACTCATCACTTACCCACAGCCACGATGGAAGCCAGACAAACACATGTTATCCAAATATTCGCCATTGTTGTGTCGTCTTAAACATGCACCCAGAGACAAGATATTAAATTCTTATCAGTGTCCTTTCCACAATAGATAAGAAAGGGCACTACACTGAGGGCAGTCGTAATTTATTAGGACGACTGCCCCAAAAGTGTGTTTCCTAGTGTCTGAAAATGGGTTTTCGCAGATGTTTCACAGCTGTTTAAATGAAGCTGTTATATTTTCTTGTCACATTGATTTTGTCGCAAATTTGAAATCGGTCGACAAATAAAAAGTTCTGACCAAAATAAGCATTTCCATGATCATCGATTATCTTCTTATCAATGCAAAACTTTGCAGGTCCTATTAGGACAAACTAAGAACAATATTTGTGTTTGTTTGTATGTATTGAGGCTTAACGTCCCAGTCAACACTTTTTCATGTCGGGACGGAGCCAACGCTTTCTGGGTTTAACCAGTACTGTAGAGAGTCAATGTGTCTTGCTCAAGGACACAATACGGTGACACTTGTGGGGCTTGAACCCAGGACCTCTCGATTCGGAGTCCGACGCTCTACCACTACGCCACCGCGCTCCCTTTGGAACAAGATTTTGACATGAAAATAATTTTCCTATCGGCCTCGGCACAAAAAGAATCTGCGGAAAACCATTATCAGAGGCAAGTTTTTAGACTTAATGTTTTGATCGACTGTATAGAGTGGGGTGAGTTTGGGATCCCGTAAAATCGATTTAAGACCCAATGATTTCATCAGTGCAGTACTTATGTGGTGGTTCTATTTGTTTTATGTTTTGGTGTCGGTTTTTGTGATGTTGTCGTCATTCATATATTTAGATAGGCCAATCAGTTTACGATAAAATTCAAGCTCAAACAACATAATTATGTTTAAAGCAATTAGACATCTGTTCAATTATCACATTATCATTAACTATTTAATTCATAATTGAAGAAGATTTGTCGGCAAGGTGGTTTCAAAGTAGACAGATTACCAAGATTACCGGTTTCGGATTACTCAAGATTCTGAAGGCGACATTTTGATAATTGTTTTCAAAACAAATCATTTGTTTGTGTCCACGGTTCATGGTTATATTCACCTTCTTTAATTATATATTACGCATCTTTTAACCTTTGTCATTCTGTAAGCAAACATGGCTTCGAAATTACGTCATAGACAAAACGTAGATTATAAGCGTCTACATGTTGGGGAACCTTTACCCAAAGGCCAGTCGGTCAGACGAACCAGAGAACGTCTACCAGAAACGTTTTTGGTAGACAGAATTATCAACAAAAGAACATCAAGCGAGGTATCTATCTATCTATCTATCTATCTATCTATCTATCTATCTATCTATCTATCTATCTATCTATCTATCTATCTATCTTTCTTTCTTTCTTTCTTAGTAAATGGTTGTTGTGCGAGAAAAAATAAAGCATACATCAATTAATCAATACACAGAAATTGTTTTTCAGCTGTAAAAATGAAAATTTTAAATAGAAATTTTTAATATCTTTTCTTATTTTTGCTAAAAACTTAAGATTGTGGATACACGGTAGAACCGCCTCGCCGAGGCGGTTCTAACGAGTACCCACAATTTATGGTTTGGAGCAAAATAAGGAAAATAGGTATACCCCTCCATATCCCAGTTTTGCTATATAAAAGTGGGGTATAAGGGGTGTTCATTACATGGATTCGTTTTTCTGATGTTTCCCTGCTTTAGAACAAATTCAGAGTGGGATGGCGCTGCCGTGTCATGAAAAAAAACATTTGGTCAGACCAGGTCTGCGCATCAGTGGAAGATGCGGGTAGATGTCCAGCTTGTTGTACATGCATCGCCTCGAATCAGTTATATAAGGCAATTATAATTGTTTTCTCCATTAAGCAAACCTCTAACCAGCTTGCGCCCAGTTTCGTTTCCTTTTCATTCTCATTAAGACTGCACATTTTAGCTCTGCATTGTTTAAGCAGAATTAAAGTGTACAGACTTATATTGTGAGACGATTCGGCAAATTATCTAGACAAGCGTTACGTATGGAAAATAATATGGCTGAGCGAATCAAGATATTGATTAATAATCCAAAATAATAGGACTATAATAATATTATGAGAATTGAGATCCCATCAGATCATATTTTTTTTTTTTTTTTTTTTTTTTTTTTTTTTTTTTTTTTGTATAAGTATTGAAGAATGGATTAAGAATTCCCTAGTAAATGTCTTTCTGCTGAGTAAAAAAAAAATGCAATGACTTATTTAAATTTGATATTTTTTATTTTTCGATAATTTCATATATTCTCAGTGAAAATCTAAAATTTTTAAAATTTATTCATATCGCCCAGGCTATACATTATAACAACATGAGAATTCCGATGTTATTTGATAACCCAGTTTACCTGGCTGGCGTGTTATATCTTGACACCCGCAGGGCTTAACAATGTCAGCAAACACGCTGGCTACACAAAACTTTGAGTTACCTGGTCAATTTACTTGAGATGATCCCAGGGAGACAACTCGCTAAGCGGATTAAAGAAGTCTATTATCTCTCTTGCATGGTTACGGGACGTTTCGCGCAAAAACCAGTTCCTCCCTGGGACGATTCGACCGGGACGATTCGCGCAAAAAATCGAACGGGACGGTTCGCGCAAAAAAACTGGGACGATTCGCTCAAAATCAAATTTAGAAGTCGATTCACCCATTTTTGTAAAATATATTTATAATAAGTGTTTTGCTTTGCAAATGAGCATGATTTCAATCTCTCTCTACGCTTGTGAATGTGGGAAGCGATTCAACACTGTGCCACATATTTGTTGATTATTATATAAATTTGTTATGAAAGGTCATTGTTTTCGATGCGTGAGCAAAAATCATGCATACACACGGGTGATTTTCTTTTTTTTTTTTTTTTTTTTTTTTTTTTTTTTTTTTTTTTTTTTTTAAGAAAAAAAATAATACATGTGTTGTGTGTTCAAAAAGATGCAAAAGACCACAGCAGGTCCTGAGTTGGGATTGAGGTGGGGGATGGCAACACCGTGGATGTGGGAATGCGGGTATGTTCAGTTTTAATTTTCGTGTCTTTGAGCAAGCATATTGCAATTGAAATGTTGATTGGGATGTTACTCAAACAAACAAATTAGTCGACGTTTGTAGTGATTGTTTTGATTTGAATGTGAGCTTTAACGTATGTAATTAAATTATTGGCATCATTAAAAATAAACATGTCAGATGTCTGACGTTCTCTTTGTTAAATTTAATTGTTTTTCTCACAATGGTGATATGCGTTAACATCTTATTTTGT
The DNA here is from genome assembly GCA_964017185.1 of Rugalucina vietnamica. NCBI lineage: Eukaryota > Metazoa > Mollusca > Bivalvia > Lucinida > Lucinidae > Rugalucina > Rugalucina vietnamica. The sequence continues at coordinate 16,666,745 of OZ024874.1, forward strand.
TTACTCGTTTGATCACAAAACAACTAGTGGCCAATTCAAAATTAACGACATAATAATTAATGCAACTGTCGTCATTACACCCATTTGAATAAATATTATATATATTTATATTTTCTTTCTTTCTTTCTTTCTTTCTTTCTTTCTTTCTTTTTTCTTTCTTTCTTTCTTTCTTTCTTTCTTTCTTTCTTTCACCAGGAATCACAAACCACAGATATAAAAAAAAAGTAAAAAAGAAATGAAAAACAGCATTTGTGATTTATGCAATACGGAGGCCGAGAATGAAACAGAGATTAGTGGAATCAGGACAACTCGCCCCAAAGACAACTCGCCCCAAGACAACTCGCCCCACATAAAACTCGCCCAGTGATTTTTTTTTCAGCATTTTGGGAACGGTACCAGTACCCCGGTTCAATTGGGAAAAATAGCCTAATTTTACCATCAATTGGGAAAATCAGCGACATTTATCTTAACACCAGAAAATTGGTAGAAATATGATGATAATTGTTACAGTGATTTGTTTCCTAAAAGTAAACAGCATATGACTGGGACGCATGAAAATTAGCTTAGTTCCTTGTAACAAATATCATTAATTGACTAATTGGTGCTTTTAACAGTACATGTATGAATTATGGTTGCAGTTGCCAGCTTGATTGGGAAACTTTCTCAGATTGGGAATTTTGAACCATGCATTTGGGAAAAAAAGATACTTTTTGCCATTGGGAACAACTCCTAAAACCGGAGTCGGTTTTATAGCGAAAAAAATCACTGTCGCCCAAAGACAACTCGTCCCACTTTTAGAAGACAACTCGCCCCACATTAGAAGACAACTCGCCCCACTTAAGAAGACAACTCGCCCTACTTTTAAAAGACGACTCACCCCACTTTTGAAGACAAATCTTCGCACCTATGAAGACAACTGGCCCCAAATCGTGTGAAAATAGAATATAAATAAAACAAAATATATGTTGTAACTGATCGTGATGGGGTTTAAAGCGACATTCTATAACTCCAGTGAAATGTAGATACATGTAGATACATGTATATATGGACTAAAAATGGGCGGTATATGGCTGTCAAAATGACAATACTGGTATTTGAGTATTTTAGATGCCAGTATGCCCCTTTCTGGCAGCAAGACCTAATCACTCTTCCTCGTGGCACCGGCTGGAAACTATGAAAAGTTATCAGAATCAGAATCAGAATAGTTTACTGGTGAAACGTCAAACTGACAATACCACACCAGGGGGATGGGGCTTGACCGGAGGGGATTAGTCCCGAGCTCTCACAAGAGAAGTAAATTTAGACACACAATCATCTGACAATTCAGCAGAGGAGATCAGAGAATCAGGGAGTTCATTCCAATCTCTAATGGTCTGGGGGAAGAAACTGTGTAAATAGGCATTTGTAGTTGCTGAAGGTATCTGAAATGCCAAGGAGTGTTGATTTATGCTGTAAATACACGTACAACAACTTATATGTATGTGTGTATATGTACAGCATCTGATTGAAAATAATAAACCTTTTCATAGGCTAACGTGATAGGTCGAGTTTTCCTTGTGGATTTTTACTTTCAAAACAAAACAAAGACTCATTGAGACAACAAAAACATTAGTTTGGTAAGTTCTCTAATAACATGGAGCAAATTCCGTAAGGGGGGAGGGGGTCTAAGATAGTGGGCAATTTGTCTTTCAAAGTGGGGCGAGTTGTCTATGTATGGTGACAATCCTGTCCTTGGATTCTATGCCAATAAATTATTTGATTTGATTTGAATTTTTATTAAAGTGGGGCGAGTTGTCTTGTAAAGTGGGGCGAGTTGTCTTTTGAAAGTGGGGCGAGTTGTCTTGGGGCGAGTTTTATGTGGGGCGAGTTGTCTTGGGGCGAGTTGTCTTTGGGGCGAGTTGTCTGTAATTCAGATTAGTGCCCCCCCCCCCCCCCAGTGCTCCCCCCCCCGAATGTGTATGCATGTTCCATTTTTTATTTCTAATTATAAATTTCGTATTTATTACCAATCTTCAATTTCAAAACAGCAAAACAACGTCTTGTTACTTTATACACGGGTATATTATAATGTACGTGTATGTGAACATACATGTTCATTGTTTCATGGCTAGCCTTGATAAATTATTGGACCCCCCACACATGTGTAATATTATTTAAATATTTAATAAAAGATATAAATCTTTTAATAATATGGATTTTTTGTTCCTTCTTTTAAAGAAAACGTTGAAATTATCACTGAAAAATACATTTGCGCGAACAGTCCCATGGGTGAATCGTCCCCTTAATTTTGGAAAAAATAAGAAGAAAACATATTGCTCAGAAAAATCAAAGATAAAAAATATATTTCCAATATGTCCATAATTAGTTTTACATATCCATTGCATTTAATTGATAAATTTTGATAAATAAAACCTTGAAATCAATTTATGGAAAAATGCGCGAATCGTCCCGGGAGGAAACGTCCTGTTCGAATTTTTTTTTTTTGCGCGAACCGTCCCGGGAGGAACTGGTTTTTGCGCGAAACGTCCCGGAGCCCTCTTGCATAAAGGTATATCGGTCATAAAAAGCTGCTCATGTTCAGGTATGTTAGTGGTCACCATTAGGGAAATAGCTGTTCATTCAGCTTACAAAATATTATAATTGTATAAGTACCTGATTGTCATTTTTCACCTCCGTATTAAAGACTTTGGTTTTGATCGCACAATCTTGAACATTGCTTACTTTAACCTTTCCATACACACAAAACATTTTAATGATTAAAATTGCAGAAGTACAGTCATGCACCACTGACAGGAGTTTTCAAAGCTGTATATCTCTAGTAGTCGTTGACTAGTTAGGCATTGACTTGTTAGCCGAGCAGTCACTTTAATGTTTCTTAATTTGTCATTTTGTAAATTCTACATGTAATGATGTCGGAAAATAGCTAAATGGGTAAGCAGGCCAAAATACCGATAGAAATTTTAGCAAAAATGTTTCTTCTCCTGTGAAACAAATAGGCCAATAAAAAGCAAATGTCATGTAGAGAGTCATTGTGATGGGAAACGAAAGGATATGTCAACGGTCAAGATCATATTTTAAAGATGCCCTCCATGTTCCTGTATGGTAAAAAAACTTTAAAGACAAAAGTTAGCCGCCGGATGGCAGGAAATTGTTATGAGACAGGTAACACAGGTACATATATCAAAATGTACAAGTAGACAATGATCAGGAAAAGGTGCAATCAGAAAGAAATTCCCACTCAAATAACCGAGGTGGGAAAAACAAAATTGACAATTAGGTGCTGAGGGCCCCATGGAAGATTGGTGAATACCAAATGGGTCAGCCTCGTAAAATAAAGAACTTACTTAGATTGGTGAATACCAAATGGGTCTCCCTCGTAAAATAAAGAACTTACTTACTTACTTACTTACAAGAAGCTCCGGTCCGAAGCAGCTAAAGTTATTGTGCAGCTACTGTCATATCTATTGTCTTATTGATAATCCACAAGACGCTACCTGTTTGAATAAAGTATTGAGATAAGCTACCTGATTTTGTCTTTTATAGTCCACATTGGCATTTAAAATACACCTTCTAGTATCTTGGAACTTGGTGTGTAGCATCAGAGAAACGACTTCTACAAAATTTATATAAACTATGACCTTGAGATGAACATGGCATATTTTACAGCTAGGTCAGTTTTTGTTTCATGAGCATTTAAATGCCCTTTTATGGCAAACAAGCAGGAAATGAGCAAATGGACAGAAAATTCTCATTACGAAAACACGCCCATATGATAAACGAGAGCCGGACAAAACATCCCATGGACAAAACATCCCAGGCATTTTTTGCCCAGGTGAACAAAACATCCCACCAAAATTTGTCAGGGTGGACAAAACATCCCACCAAAATATGTCAGGGTGAACAAAACATCCCACCCAGATTTGACAGGGTGGACATAACATCCCATTTTAGATTATAGACACACAATGCAGCATAGATCAGGGTTTCCACTGTTAGCCATCAATGCAAGCGATGATCAGGCTTTTGTTCACTGTTTACCATACAAACAAGCCAATTCAATGAATGCCAGAAAATCTCAGTAAATCAGTGTTAAGTAGAGGAAAAAAGTAAGATTTAACAGCATTCTGGGTAATTATTCATTACTCTGCTTCATTGCACTCCTGTGTTCTGGGTAAGGAAAATATCAATATTTTTTTCATCTTATTTTTCAATTTCTTAATTTGCAAATGTTTTTTGTATGGTTATTTTAAGAAAACTATACCTAGCCAGATGGACTCTTTTAGTATATAAGAATTTAAATGACCAACCAGAGACAAATTATCTGTATGTTCTGGGTAAGGAAAATATCAATGTTTTTTCATCTGATTTTTTTTCAAATTCTTAATTTCTTGATGCAAATGTTTTTGGTATGGTTATTTTAAGAAAAATATACCTAGCCAGATGGACTCTTTTAGTATATAAGAATTTAAATGACCAACCAGAGACAAAATTATCTGTATGTACAAACACCCTTATAAATCAAAGTTTGTTGTACTAATTGGGCCAATTATGACAAATTTCCTTAATCAAATTACAGGGTTTATTACTCATTTAAACTGTTTGTCCCAAACTTCATTGATAAATAGCTACATAATTGAATTATTAAAGACTGTTGATTAGTTTAACCAGTAATAACCATTCATTGTATTTTAATGCACTTTACTTATGATCATTATGGATTTGTAGTAGCTATTTATCATTAAATTATAGTAATGTTTTAAATAAACAAATAAGATATCATCTTGTCAAATTTTAATTTCCACAAACAGGACATACAAAATGATTTTGAAATACAAATAACATTATGTTTTCAAAGAAAAAAAAATCAGTCACTATTGAAATCAATTTAAATCAAATATCTGTATTTTAGCATAATTTATATTGCACCTCAACAAATACTATACATGACAACATTTTTGTTTGTTTGCTACATCCCAAGGTCTCTAAAATTGCAATTTCTTTCCGCATGGATTTTACGTTTTTAAATTGTAAACCATTTATCAGCTATAAGAGATCAGTCTGTACATTTACAACAGCATATAGACGTTCAGTGTTTAGGCCCCATCTACCATCTTACCGAAACGAAATGCAAGATTGGTGAATGGGTACCAAAACATAATTACATTGTAATGACAAACAATGAAACAATATGAAATGACTTTATATTTCCATAGCCTGGTTGCCTAGGGGTAGACTCAGACTCTTGATCATTGAGCAAAGACACATTTAACTTCTTAAAGCAGTAGTTCAATACCCAGGTAGCTATGGCTTCTTCTTGACATGACTAAAAAAATGTTGTCCGAGATGTTAAGCTTCAATTCAAACAAGTCAAATAAGAACAACATTGTAGACCATGTAATTTTTAAAATAATGTAAAATAAATAGGCACTTTGGTTATAGCACACTTAAACACAGTTCAATATTGAGTTACCACATTTTTTGGGATGTTTTGTCCACCCCAATAAATATAGGTGGGATGTTATGTCCACCCAGGCAAATATAGGTGGGATATTTTGTCCACCCTGGCCAAAAAACACCTGGGATGTTTTGTCCATGGGATGTTTTGTCCTATATTCATGATAAACAGTAATTTTTTCAGGTCAAAAATCGATAATTTTCAGAGGAAAAGTTTTAATATTTTTCTTATTTTTGCTCAAAACATAGATTGTGGGTACACGTTAGAACCGCCTAACGAGTACCCACAATCTATGTTTTGGAGCAAAAATAAGAAAATAGGTATACATGTACCCCTTCAAACCCCTATTTTTTCTATATAAAAGTGGGGTTCAAGGGGGTATACATTTCACGGACATGTTTTCCTGATGTTGTTTCTGAAAAGATGATCCCTGGAGTTTGTCTGCCGTTGCTCTGGGGCTAAATATGTTTTGTCATAAATAACATCTTGTCTGAAATCATTTAACCAATCAGAGACAAATTTCACATGAAGATTCCTTGCGAAATTCTGTATTTATGGCCAATATCATATTCTCAAGAACCCAAAGCACTACATGTATTTTCTTTGCATTTGATATGTAGCTTCAGAGACTCGGGTTCTTCAGTGTATACACATGTATATGAATCATTATTCTATGACCTTGACCTATTTTATACCAATGTCGAATGGCCTCAGTTCATGTAAGAGATTTCAGGACCCACGCATGAACCTGTGGTTGTGTTTCTTGTTTTGATGGCAAATATTTTATGTTTCTATGATTATGCTTGTTATTTTCAATAAATCATGCTGGATCCAAGAGTTATAAATATGGAGTGAAGAAAGTAAGGATCGTAAGTCTCAGTCGTAACGTTGACTTAATAAAATATTAGCAAAACTTCACCTTGTATAATAGCAGAGGTGATTTAGTAAACATGTATTAATGGCATTGTTGTCTGGGATTGATAAGAAGGACCCAAAACATAATTTGAAACTGAATTTATTAATATTAATGTCGATAAAATAGGCAAAAAGATAACAACAAATAAATAACAGTAACGTATCTGTCTCAGTCTAGCAGTATGTTTGTGTATAGTGCAGTTAGTGATTATCAGCGACACAGTGCAATTGGCATTTTCAGTTTAAACTGAAAAGATATTTCAGTTTAAACTGAAAAGATACCGGCTGATTTTGTCGGATTTAACTCTACAGTTGTGTTATTTATTTCCTTTACAAAATGAAAAGGGTAAAATATAAAGACACTTATCATTGCAAAACATTATAAATATATCAAACCTCGATTTATTTTTTTCTTTGTTAATTATATTCATTTTTTTTTCTATTTTCACGAATGTTTGCATCCGGAAAATTATAATAATTCATAAGCTTCTAAACTACCTACGGTTTGTCGTACTTTTATTTGGATAAAAGTATGGAAAATCCCTCTTTGTTAAACACTATGTCGATTATGCAAATCACGATATTAATTTGATAATAGTTTTCTTAAATACAGTAGCATGATCGGTCGCATGTGCAGTTGTACAGTGGTTACACTATAAGCCAACTCGTTTACATGTTATTTTGACAAATAAGCCAACATTTTGCATTATGCGAAATCAAAGGCGCAGATCAGCTTGGCAGTAACTACGAAGCTGTTCAGCGCCTTTGTTTTCAGTACATGGATAAGTACAATTCCTCGTCTTTCTAAATCAAAAATTTCCAGCTTCTAACCATCTTCTGTGCTTTTACAGCTGAGTTTGTGTCGGACCTGTTCGGAAACCTCAGTCACTGTGTTTATTTTCTCATGATGAAGCTCAAATGTTCCAAATCACAGTCTTTGGAATCACATTAGCAATGAGCGTGAGTGTGGATAAAATTTAGAGAAAGTTAACGGCTAAACATCAGGAAAACATGTCCATGAAATGTATACCCATCATGCCCTACTTTTATAAAGCAGAAGTGGGGTTTTCAGGGGTATACGTATCTTTCTTATTTTTGCCCCAAAACATAGGTTGTGGGTACTCGTTAGAACCGTTTCGGCGAGGCGATTCTAACGTGTACCCACAATCAATGTTTTGAGTAAAAATATTTTTTTTTTCAATGAAATGTTCAAGTTTTAATGCTGAAATAGGTTCTCTGTATATTGCAAGGGCAAGTTTTCGTAATGACAAACTTGAGCTTGTGAAGCTTGGATCACGATGACTCCTCGCGGTTTTATACCGCCTGAAAATTAATACCACTACAAGAACTAGAAACTTAAAGTGTCCAGTTTACTCTTACACAGTTCAAAATGTGGAATACTGACTAGTTTGTATGAGACATTTATGCCCATTAGTCTGTATAACGTATCACCTCAGTCGTTGTTGAAAATATTTCAGCACCTTTCCTTTTGTACGCATGCGTAATAGAAATCAGTGGTTGTTCGTAAATATCGTTCCAATTATAGAGGTAGATAGTTCGATCCCCGGCATATCCCGTATAAACACGTGACCCCTGGTATGAAGAAAACAAAATAGTCATTACAAAAACATGTCCATGTAATATAAAGAGATTTTTAAAGTTGTAAAAAAGTAGAAAATTTTCATTATTTTTCTTATTTTTGCTCAAAACATAGATTGTGGGTACACGTTAGAACCGCCTCGCCAAGGCGGTTCTAACAAGTACCCACAATCTATGTTTTGGAGGAAAAATAAGAAAAATAGGAATACCCCTGCAAACCCCAGTTTTGCTATTTAAAAGTGGGGTTTAAGGAGGTATTCATTGCACGGACATGTTTTCCTGATGCATTGTTTGAAATTCATACTCAGCAGCTCATATAACGTAAACGCCAGAAAGTTACATGTACATGTAAGTAGCACATGGATACAATTATTGTTCATATATGCACCGAAACAGCATATTCTATAGCAAACATTATCAGTTGTTGGGTATTCTTTTATTTCAAAGTTGTTTATGAAGTGATATACTGTAGCATTGCTGTAAATAAAAGAATCTATGATGGGGTTGAAGCCGAGACAAGGAAATCTCGGGCAAATTTTTAGATTAGTCAAGTCTCATCCGAGGCTCTGCCGAGGACGAGACTCGAATAATCTTAAAACGAGCCTGAGATTTCCTTGTTGAGGCTTAACACCATCAGTGATTATTTTTCTTAAATCATTTTGACTCTGAATAGGTTTCAAGTGCTGTTCAAGTAGCCACTTTGTTTTTACTTCAAACACTATGCAAATTAACCAGTGACAATTTTGTAAATCGCTAACCTTACACAAAATCCAATTAGCATTTTGTTTTGTGCATAAAATTCTCAGCAAAATTAAAACAAAGCAGCAGACTACAATTACACCAGTAAACTTCCTGAAATTAACACATTTTTGTTTATTTTTGACAATGACAGTTGTCACTCAGCTTATCTATTCCGTATAAGTAAGTAAACATAAAGATGTACATTTCTACTGGCAAAATGCAGAAATGATTGGCATTTTGAGACAGCTTAAATGTACTAGTACTGAGGTAGAAATACCTCGGACAGGTACACAAATGGACATGCTTGTCTGATGGGTGAGCAAAGGTGATCACTTTGTAACAAGATTGACCTGTTTTATCTGTTCTGGTTGAATGTGATTATGATCCATGAAGCGAGAAGAGACATTGCACGATTACAGCATGGTAGCGAATAGTTATGGCGTTTCAAATTGCGTAGAGTAACTCCGGAAACAAGCCCTGGTATCCCAAACGATGACTGAGAGGACCCATTTGAATGATATAAGTACAGAAACCCGTTATTAAAATGTTTAATAAAGTAAACATACCGCCATTCCTTTCACCATTTCATCTACCCTAACATTTGCGAGCTTCGCGCTAAAGAAATCTCTCCTGGCTTGGGCATAGCCCCCAGATTTCTGGAACATTTTATATTCCTTGCCCTGTGGTGCTTCTATTTCCTTAGCCCCTCTCAATATCTGGGTGGTCACCATTTCTCCCCTCAGATACGCCGCCCCTGCCAGGGAAAATGAGAATATTTATAAAAACCGTCACATAAGAAAACCTTCAATTTGAGTTTCAGACCAGGTCCGACATAAACCGGCCTGTACAGCCGTAGAAGCAGGCTAGAAACTTAAAATTTCAGATTTAAAAAGAAAAGAAATTGTACTATCTGTGGAGCAAAAAAATGTGTAGTTACTGTACAGCTGATCTGTGGCTTTACTTTCGCATATGCAGATTGTGTATCTTCTGATGCAGCGGCTCGAATGTCTTCTACAGAAACGAGGCTCATGCTGCTCAGAATACGCATATAAAAAGCAAAGAAGTGCCGTATCTCAGACCGTATCTCCTGGCAGCTTTCTTTCTTAAGTGAGTCTGTGCGAAGGAAAACCAACAATTTGGGTTTCCGACCTGGTCCGACACAAACCAGGCTGTACAGTCACAGAAGATGGCTAGAGGATGGACATTTTGGATATAGAAAGTAGAGGAATTGTACTATCCGTGTAGCGAAAACAAAGGCGCTGATCAGCTTCGCAGTTACTGCGAAGCTGATCTGCGCCTTTGTTTTTGCCAATGCAGATTGTTGATTCTCCCATGCAATGGCTCAAGTAAGTAGGAATAAACCATGTGAGGCCAAGAGTGTACAAATGGTTTGCTGCATTTCGATTCTGTTACATGTAGGTGTACATGTATAATGGAGAGGAAAAGAATTATTATAATATTAAAGTGCATTTTGAAGAAATAGCTAAAATTTTATGCGTACCTCCTAGTGCATATTGACGTATGAAATTGATTCCTCTCGTCGGACGCACTAGGTAATTCTCTGAAAACATGAAAGGGGATAAAACTGAAAATTAAAAAACCGTAGACATTCATCAGGAAAGCATGTCCGTGCAATGAATACCCCCTTAAATCCCATTTTAATATCGTAAAACTGGGGTTTTCAGGGGTATTCCTACTTTTCTTATTTTTGTTCCAAAACTTAGATTGTGGGTACTCGTTAGAAACGCATCGACGAGGCGGTTCTAACATGTACCCACAGTCTATGATTTGTGGAAAAAAAAATATCAAAACTTTCCTACAGAAACTTTAAAATCACACAGTATACATATATTGCATGGACAAGTTTTCGTAATGGTAACGAAAAATAATTAAAGTGTTCGCCTACCTAAAATGGTAAGAGGCTAAAATTAAAATCGCTGGCATAATATCTTATTTTTGCATCTACATAAATAAAACATAACGTTACAGTAACTGCGTTTTAATATTACTTGTTATATATTACAGACCATCTAGTCTTTAATCTACCTCTACTTATCTCTGTCACTCTGTCAGTAATGTTTGCATGGCCACGCAGAGCAATAATTGCTGCACATCAAAAGGCCCAACAATCTGACTCATAACATTACTACTATACACATGTACATGTACCTGCAACGTGAATCTTGTCCAGATTTGACGACTCTGCAATTAGATAGCCATAGCACTGTACCACAACTCCCATCCAGATTGGCAATATGATCTAAACGACAAAGTTAAAGATCTGTGACAAAAAAGGCGCAGGTCAGCTTCGCAGTGTAACTGCGAAGCTGATCCGCGCCTTTGTCTTCGCTATACGGATAGTACATTTCCTCTTCTTTCTAAATCTAAAATTTCAAGCATTTAACCATCTTCTGTGACTGTACAGCCCGGTTTGTGTCGGATCTGTTGGGAACCCAAAATGTTGGTTTCTCACGCACAGAATCATTTATTATTTGAACATGTGTCATTTCTTGAAAGGGTAAATGTAAGCAAGAATCAGTAAATGGCGCAATCAGAACGAAAACCCACCGAGGTGGGGAAAACTAAATTGACAATAAGGTACCAATAAAATCACATGACTTTGTTAACTAATACACTGTACCTAATAAATTGACATCACTGACACTTACATCAAGAACAAAAAAGCAGATTGTGCAACAACTTTTTAAACCCGTTTAAATTACGTAATACGAGATGCAAAGACATTCTTAACTACCATTACAGCTGCGTTTGGTTATTAATATACCCCTGCAATATTCAAGAATAAATTGATCTCTTCTAGTTTTTGACATAAATAACTTCTTGTGTATATTAATAACTGAACACAGCTGTATAAGATGTCGTCATTTTGAGATTGCAGTAAAGATTGCCATTGTTAGAAATTCAATAGTCTAAACATCGATGTCCTATAAAAGCTTTGTTGTTCAATATACAGGGTTCCCATGAGCTCTGGAAAACATGGAAAAGAGCTAAAAAAATAAATCCATGCATGGAAAATTCATGGAATTTGTAAAATGATTAAATGTCCTGGGAAAATCATGGAATTTTGTTATGAATTGCCAGTTTGGATGTCTTTGGCATTTATTTTTTCCTTGCTTGCTTCGTTTGCTCAATAAGACTTGATAAATAAAGTTCTAATTTTCATCGGAGCAGTCAAACTATTTTTTCTTCATTAGAAAACATGATAATACTTTGAAGTAGTTACTTTTGCAATGCAATTATCTGCTCTTGCCTTTTATACAGAGTTATATGACAAAAAAGTAAATAAACACAAAAAATGTCCTGGAAATTTAACTCCGATCAAGGAATTACCATGGAAAAGTCATGCAATTTTATTTTGTACTGTCCGTGGGACCCTGAAAATAAATGATTGATTCAAGACAATGTTAACATACAAGACGTCTTCGATTTGAAAATACTTTTAAACTACTTACTTGTACCATTGTTAATTTATTCACTAGTTTTTAAAGATAATACTGAGGTAGCATACGAGCCAAATGCCTGGAAAGATATAGGATGAACGATATAAGAAGTTCCTCGAATGGAAGTGGCAATATCAACAAGAGACAAAAATGACCAGTTAGCAGAACAGTGAGTGACTTTGGGGGGGGGGAGGCTGGGGAAACTAATTCATTTTTCGTATGTCAAAGGATTGAAAGATAAAAAAACTATATGGAATTAAAAAACATTCTATTAACGAGCTCAAACACAAGTTTTCATTTATTGAAAAGTATTTTAAGGGGTTTCATTTTCTTTGTGTATAGGTTTACAAACTTATATCATTTTCTACTAGTCATGCTTGTACCATATGAATACAAAGATAAAATAATTCGATTAAATCTCAAATCTAAATCCAATTAATTTTAAACTGACAATTCTTGATCATTTGCTAAATATAAGCATCCATTTATTTCAAACAAAAGTCCTACCTCCACTTGTGTTTGATAAGTTTAGTTTTTGCTATCTTCTTAAAACAGTTTTCATAATCTTGACAGTCCAGCTGACAGTGTAAAAGTGCCGCAAAGACCCTCAAAATAGTCACATGAAAAAAATGGAATATTGAACTGTGTACATTTCAGCCGCGTCCTGTGAAAGTCAGCATTTGTCATATGCAAACGATAAGGAAATACCACTGTTATTCAAACGCGAACTACGAAGTCGAATTTCTTCATGATTGTTTTGGGGTCTATAATTTTGCGCCCAAAATTAGAAGACAACCACTAAATGTTGTTGTTTTAGATGAATATATATGCTAGAGCTTTCTCTGATTGTCTACGCTTGACACAGTAGTTTTTTCATGACCAAACCTCATTTTTGATGTATCATGCAGTTGTCATAAAATGCAGGTATGCAGGGATGACCCACATTGCTGGATCAGTAGGTGATATTACGACAACTCGCCAATACAATATTTTCATCAGAAAAATATGATGTTTTAATGTTTTTGCGAAAAAAACATAGATCGTGGGTACACGTTAGAATCTCTGTTTTGGAGCAAAAACAATAAAAATAACCCAGTCCCTACATACCCTATTTTTGCTATATAAAAACGGTTGTTGGTTGATTTGGGTTTAACGTCCCACCAACAGCTAAGGTCATATGGAGACGGGACCTCGGTTTATAGTACCTCGGTTTATAGGACTTGAGAAGCCCGGAATCGAACCTGCGACCCCTGGTTTATAAGGCGAGTGACATAACCACTGCACCACGGAGGCTTCTCAAAATATAAAAACGGGGTATAAGGGGTATATATAACACGGACATGTTATCCTGATGATGCATAGATCACTAGGTGGCGCATACCGAGAAATTTGAGACCTTTTTTGAGCAAAAAGTCACATGGCCCAGTGTTTATCTTTTTTTTGCATTTTTAATTGTAACAGTATAACATAAGATGTCCATATTATTCTTTTTTCTGTTTGTACTGTTTAATTTATTTATTTATGTTTCTTTAGTTTCATTTCTTTATATTTTACCAAAAGTAGATGAATAGGCTTTTGATTTTACGCAATGAACTATTATCTAATGTTAGTAAAAACCACCATTGATAAATGCTTTTCTGGCGTGTTGCTGGATTTTGTGATGTCTTCGGTTGCCCCTTCTTTACCGACATGGGCCTTAATTTGGTTTAAAAACTTAATTGTATCCATTCTCGGACTCTCTATCCTTAGTTAAAACATTGAAATTTGTCCTACTTATTTTCTCAGTAGCTTCAATGTGAACCATATTGGATATTTTAGGTGATGTTCTATTTTACAGACAGATACGTGACATACGTTTATTACATAACAAAATGTCACCATAACCCCCGCTTTGATGTACCCCATATTGTCAAAAACGGAATTATAAGACACGCTTTTCACTGACAGAAGTGCTCCACATTTTGCGGCAGTGTGTCATTTCTTACTTATACCACTACAACTACTGCTGTTGTTGTTGTTTTTGCTGCTACGTCTATTGCCCCCACAACATGGTGTTGCAGTTACTCCTGCTGATACTACTGCTGCCGATACTACTACTACTACTACTACTACTACTACTACTACCGTTTATAATAATAATAATAATAATAATAATAATAACAATAATAATAATAATAATAATAATTGAGTTTTTGCACTTATTATTTGTTCCAGATTAAATGCTAAACCCCTTATGTTAATAGGCTCTACCAGGGGAGGTCATAGCTCCCTGCTCCCTGAAAGAAAAATGACCCTTCTTCCCAGATCCTTAAAATGATTTTCCCCCGATTCCTGCTTCCTGCTCCCCAAAATTTTGTGTTTGCTCCGCAGATTCCTGAAAATATTTGGCCCTTTTCCCTAACGCCCTAATATAAATGGCCCATCTCTCCAGATCCCAAACCCCCGGAAGGGCCCTCGCGCATTGCAATAGAAAATACTACAGAATCCATTTGCTAATGAACCTGGTAAAATTCACGATTTCAATACAGTTTTAAAAAGTTTTAAAAAGTGCATACGCATCATATCATATTTATTCCCACTAAAACATTTTGACCTACATATAAACTGTGTTTGATGGCCTGTCTCTCAGTTTTGGACTTTGCTATTTTGGTTTCATGTCTTAAATATGGTTTAGGTTAGTAGGCAAAGTACATTATTCATATGTCCATGATTTGCACCAAGCAACCTTTTGAGTATTGTGCCCAGCAAAGAAATGATTGCAGACAATTTAAATTATACCAAATTTGCTATAAGGGTGGTGAGAAGGGAATATAGGCCCCGCCCCTTGTGGCCTAAAGAAATAGATGAGCTGCTTGTGCCTCCAGGCACTGACCATCTGATTACTGCTTCGACCATCTGATTACTGGTTAACCGCTCAGGTCTGAGCCTGCCAAAGGAAAAGTGGCTTCAAGTCGAACCGTTTATACATATAAGCCTTGGTGGCTTACTTGTGTCGTTATATTTGAAAAGGTACAAGTAGGCAAAGATCAGGAAAAGGCGCAATCAGAAAAAGATTCCCACTCCAAAAACCGAGGTGGGAAAACACCAAACCACTTGTTGGATGTCATGACGTCCTAATTTTGGGTAAACGTCCAATAAAATGGAGGCAATGTCCTGACATGAACATAGCTGTTGACCGGTACGTTAATCATCAATTTAAACAAACAAACAATATATGTTATAGTTTTACGAAAAAAAATATTGCGTGTATTTACTTGTCTTTTTCACAGAAATTCCCGGGTGAAGGTGATCTTACATAATAATTCTATCAGTGCATCATAGGCATGTTATTAGGCAATGCAACGCATATCTTTCAAAAGCAAGTCAAAACTCTATCCAAATTAGGCGTAAATAAAAAAAATAGCTGTGTTTCCACTAACCCGACCGGACTCTTGCTATATTTGCATCGATCCCGCAGATTTTATTGCCATTAAAAATAAAATAAAAATGTTTTCATGTCGACCGACCTTCAACATTTTAGGAGCAAAGAAAACAATGATTTAAAAACACTAGAACTGCACCAATCATAATTGAACTCACTTTCTGTAGCTTCCTAATTGTTTTTAACTTCATTGAATGTCTGTTTCTAGTGCTTGTTATTGAATTTTACCTTTTATACACATTTTCAACAAAGAAAAAATACATGAAAAATAAAAAGATTTTCCAGCCCGTCTTCGGCATTTGACTGGAAACACGGCTGTTTTTATTTAACGCCTTTTTTATCCATAACACATTTGGGGGTATATGTTAAAGGCGCACGACAAATGTATTGTCTTCATAACCTTCGGAATGATACAATGTATTTGCATATGTGTTCAGATTGTTTTTCTTTTCATCTTTTGTATAAATTATGTTCAAACACGTATCCAAAATGCTTTGCATCTCCTGCCATTTGACATCCCTTTGAATAAGCTTTGCATTCTAGAGATAAACCTTATAAACCGTGAAATGTAGCAAATTTTTATGAACTATAGTGGTCCTGATTGATCAAACTGGTATTTACTCAAGACACGAAAAGCATGAAATTTCTTAAAAACGAGTGGGTGAGAAATACTTTATAAACAAAGGTATCCTGACATTTTCCTAAAGGGGGAGGGGGTATGAGCGGGCGCATGTCGCAGATCCCCAGTTGTGGGTTGTGCTGTTAAGAAAGACACATGGGCTCCGCCACTGTGATCGCTAATGCTAAAGAAGAAACGACTCCGTCCCGACTTATCTGGAAACATTTTGATTTGGGCGTTTAACTACAACAAAAAACCTAAAGGAAAGTATGCGGCATCGATGTGAGAATCACGCGTTGTTTTGATGGGCAGAAATTTGAACCCAAACTTCATCTTGGCAAGCGACAATTACGTAATATGTGGATCAATATAATTCTAACACTAATTAATTGGGCCCGTTGGTCGCCAGCGCAATGTAAATAAGTAAGCAAGGGGCGTTTCGAATATCCAATATATAAATATTTACATTCTGTCACGTTGTGCGTTTCTCATGTGACATGCATGTGGATGTGACCTGCAAACACAATTAAACCGCATACATCGAAAAAACTTTCCATATTGCATGGTTGTCTTATTTACACTTACATCTATAGGAGTCATACCCATGAGTAATTGAGAAGGACCGACGCAATCAGAAAGAATCAAAAAAGTGTTTCGCCTATCCGAAAACTCTGAGAAATAGATGATTGTTTAAGCCTAAGTTACATTTGCCCCGATCATCGTACGATTTTTCAGTCTGCTATTTTCCCTACGATTTTTAGACAAAGTTGGTGATCGTGGGCTACGACTTTTGTGTTTACAATTCATACGGGCATCGTACGATTTCTTGATCTGCCTTTTGTCGACGTTCTGATACGAAAACGCAAGGCGATCGCACGGTATTCGTAGGTCTTAGCAGATTTTAAGTGGATGTCGTACGAATAAAATATAAAGGTTTGATCCTTTGGAAGCAGTGAAAACATTCAAAGGGAGATAGTATGGACTATATTGCGCAATTTCGGGTAATGAACCCTCATCAGTAGCCCTTTTTAAACCGGCAACAAACGCCAGACTATTGTGCTGCAATTTCGAGAATTTTCACGAGGAGTCTAAATCAAAGACATATTCCTAAATTGGGTCAAATATTTTGAAACTTTGCTTAGAAGTATGTTTCTAAACGTGAGTGTTTTGAACACTCTGAATATCTTAACTGATCCCAAAGGACCGAAATAAAAATATAATCTGCACTATGGATGATGTACGGGGAGACTTTTTACGGCCGCCACACGGCACAACACCAGCTGCAGTAATAGCAAATAAAATATAAAGGTTTGATCCTTTGGAAGCAGTGAAAACATTCAAAGGGAGATAGTATGGACTATATTGCGCAATTTCGGGTAATGAACCCTCATCAGTAGCCCTTTTTAAACCGGCAACAAACGCCAGACTATTGTGCTGCAATTTCGAGAATTTTCACGAGGAGTCTAAATCAAAGACATATTCCTAAAATGGGTCAAATATTTTGAAACTTTGCTTAGAAGTATGTTTCTAAACGTGAGTGTTTTGAACACTCTGAATATCTTAACTGATCCCAAAGGACCGAAATAAAAATATAATCTGCACTATGGATGATGTACGGGGAGACTTTTTACGGCCGCCACACGGCACAACACCAGCTGCAGTAATAGCAAATAAAATATAAAGGTTTGATCCTTTGGAAGCAGTGAAAACATTCAAAGGGAGATAGTATGGACTATATTGCGCAATTTCGGGTAATGAACCCTCATCAGTAGCCCTTTTCAAACCGGCAACAAACGCCAGACTATTGTGCTGCAATTTCGAGAATTTTCACGAGGAGTCTAAATCAAAGACATATTCCTAAAATGGGTCAAATATTTTGAAACTTTGCTTAGAAGTATGTTTCTAAACGTGAGTGTTTTGAACACTCTGAATATCTTAACTGAAGCCCGTGCGATGTCCGTACGGAGTCCCTATACATTCTGATACAAAACGCAAGGCGGTCGTACGGTAGCCGTAGGGTCTCTGCGGACTTTAAGTGGATATCGTACGGAGTCCTTTGGACTTCTGACTGATGCCTTGGTTACATTTGTCTTACGATTAGCTTGCGATGATCGTACGATGCCAATTTTTGGATTTTCGTGCGGTCTCCGCAGGGTGATCTTACGACGTCCCTACGATTCTACGACGTCCTACGATCTCTGTAGCCACTATGATTTTATAATAGTCTGCACTTTTACAAATTTTAAAAATCGTAAGACCGTAGCCCGTTGACATGCCGTACGTCATTATACGGGCGCTGTACGTATATGGAGAATATGCGATGATCGTGCGGTCATCTCACGATTTTTGTATGATAGTTTGGGACAAAAAGCGTACAGCGATCGTGGGGAGTCCGCAAGGGGTCATTCATAGTAGGTTACATGTGCCCCAATCAGTGTATGATTTTCGGTCTGCGATTTTCCCTACGATATTTTAGACATCGTATGCGATAATGGGCTACGACTTAGGTGTTTACAATTCATGCGGGCCTCGCACGATTTCTTGTTCTGGCTTTCTTCGATGTTCCGAGTCAGAACCGTACTGAAATCGCAAGGAAATCTTAGGTCTCCGCATAATCTAAGTACAAATTGTCCTTACGATTTCTGCCTGAGGCCTTGCGGTATCCCTACGATAGCCGTGCGATGTTAGGTGTCCGTCCGTCTTTCGTTTACTACTAAACGTGTACAACCTCACAGTGCATCATGACTCCTCCGAAAGGAAAAGGCAGGCAATCCTATTGACACCTTATTGTAAAATGCAACCATATCCCATCAAAAATGTACAGCAATCACAAGTGGCGGCCGCACAATAAACGTACAGACGCCGTGGTATGTCCGTATAATGACCGCACGATATCCGTACGATTTTAATAACCTTGCGATATATCCGTACGGATGACGTACGATCACCTAAAGGTGTACGATTACCTAACGATTTTAGCCCTAAAATTATCATAAAAACCGTGCGGTGACCACACGATCATCGCAGGGTTTCCGTACGGCGCCCGTACGATGCTACCTACGACACGTCTACGGGCTACGGTCTTACGATTTTTAAAAATTTGTAAACGTGCAGACTACTACAAAATCGTAGAGGCTATGGAGATCGTAGGAAGTCGTAGGAAGCCGTAGAATCGTAGTAACATCGTAGGGTCACTTTGCGGAGATCGCGCGAAAATGCAAAAGTTGACATCGTACGATCATCGCAAGCTAATCGTATGCCAAATGTAACCTAGGCTTTAGTTAAGTAAAGATTAAGTGCGCGTCGCTGTATGGCTATTGTGAATCGAACACCAGTAGCGCTACAGTCCCCAAATCAGGTAACGAAAAAGGTACAAGTAGGCAAAGATCAGGAAAAGGCGCTATCAGAAAAAGATTCCCACTCCAAAAACCGAGGTGGGAAGAAAACCAAACTAACAATCAGGCACCTACACCATGAAAACATTTCGTAAGCCGAATGAGCAGCTATTTTCCCAATAGGTGGCCACTCAGTTACCTTAACTTAACTAAAAATATGAAAACATACATAAAGCGCCAACAGCACAAAAATATTTTAAACACCAAGACATAAAACAAAAAAAAAATAAACAACACAGCAGAAGTATAGACTTGGAACGTTCAGTAACACAAAGTTACTGGCGAGTTTAAATCGATTTTACATGGCCATAACCTCACCCTCAGCTTCTGCAGTGGTTCATAACATTTAGTTAGTTCTTCGGTCCTCGTGGGGAATCTCTAACTAGTCAATGAATCATCAAGAACAAACAAATAAATCATGATAAACATCCTGATGAATCAAAAACCAGGACTCACAGATTGAGTAAGCTGCCCGACGATGGAGATCCCTGGGCGCCGAATAACTTACTTACTCCGGAGCAAAAGAAAAACATCAGTTGGACCCCGGTGGGCCAAGCAACAGACAAGAAGCTCTAGCCCCAACCAACTAAAATGAATAGCTTTAAGTCGGGGCCATCATAGAGTCTGACGCCCGACCCACCGGCGTGCAATTAAAGAAGGCAGCATAGCCATCAACCGTGATTGGGTTAAAAACTAAGCATGCAGACTGTCGCATAACATTCAAGTTATAACCTATACGTCTGTAACGTGTTATGATTTTTCTATACTGAAAAGAAAAATCATTACTTCCTATAAGTTTCTTAAACTTGTAAACCAAGTCACCATAAAATTCTGGTTCCGAAAGGCCCTCACTTAAAAGCGTCTTTAACCCAACATTATATTTGGAAATCAATTCATAGTGTCTACGATAAAATTTAGAAAAGGTTTTTCTAAGTTTATGATACCGATAGCCCTGTTGGAGAAGTTTGGCCGTTAAACATTTATATCGAGCGTTGAAGTCTGTAACATGATTGCAGACTCTAGCAAACCTAATAAGTTGCGAAATGTATACACCATAAGAAGCACGACGAGGAACGTCACCATCCAAAAACGGAAAATTTACTATATCAAAATCAAAGTCATCGCGCTTATCATAGATTTAAGAAGAAACACATCCATTTGCAACAGAAAGATGTAGATCTAAAAAGGGGGCTTCGGTATCCGAGATATTGGCTTTGGTTCAACTGTAGTTCAGATGGATAAATTTGATTGACCATACCTTCAAAATAAGGGTTGTCAATGTTCAAAAGGTCATCAAGGTACCTAGAAGTGGAATTAAAAGCCTCGATAACATCAGCTTGATTATCATGGTTAAGAGAATCCATGAAATCTCTTTCGTAGCAGTATAAAAATAAATCAGCTACGAGAGGTGCGCAATTTGTACCCATCGGAATTCCAACAATATAACTTGGTCCCAAATCTAATATAAATATTATCCAGGAGATAGGATAAGGCGTCGCACACATTCTGACATGACCAAAGTGTATACCGACTTTGGTCAGAGGAAGTGAAAAAAGCCTTTCTGTCATTACATGCCAAATAAAGTGAACCATAGTTTTTTAATGCCCTTTTGAAGGTCCACTCTATCAAATCCAGAAGTTTTTCTTTAATTAGATTATGTGGTAAAGATGTATACAGAGTAGAAAAATCATATGTGGACAAGCTCGTCGCACGTAACCCTCTTCACTTCAATTTATTGAGCACCTCACCAGAATTTTTTATTGACCAAAACCAATTTTTATTTGAAGTTTCATACACTGTCTCACAGTATCTTATAAAATGAGATTTGATAGCAGTAAGACAGGAAGTTAATAATTTAGAAAGTTCAGTAGTAGTACAAGAGCTAGAATTTGCAATAAATCTAGCTTTGTATGGTCTTTTGTGAAGCTTAGGTAACCAATACATCGTAGGAAGTTTGTCTTGGCCTTCATTGACACAAACAGAAAACTTAACAGGTAAATCGTTTAAGTTGGCATTAACTACAGACATTTCATCAGTATCTGTCTCCAGATACGCCCTGGTACCATCAAGCTACTGTTTTAAGGTGTTAACGTAGTGAAGCCTACAAACAACAACAACATTGTTTGCGGCTTTGTCTGCCGGAACCAAGACATACTTTCTGTGAAATTCTTAGATACCCTGCTTCAAATGCCTAAATGACGATTTAGGTTTATGAGGTAAAAAATTAGTATTTTGTGAATAAAACTTTATACGTTTATCCACGATAGTGAAGATACTTCTTTTCCATTCTTTAAGAGCATTATCCTCAACACCCTCTCGTTTACACCATCGATTACCAAAATCATTCAATGCAGATGCAATCATCTCTCTACATTTGTCGAAATTGATGTAGGAAGGGAATCTATATTTCGGACCTTTAGAAACAATTTTACGAATTCTAGAATCCGAAATTATTCTTAAATTTCCAGTAACTATATGTCCGGCTGGTTGATAAACAAATTTAGAATCTTTACAATCTCAAGACATAGGAGTATTAGCATGGATGTCAAGATCAGAAACAAGTTATTGAAATTAAAAATAGTATTTCTGATTGGTTTATTATATTTGTAACAAATAATAGGAGGTTCTGAATTTTGGAAGTACGTAGGTATAGACTGTATCACTGATTTATCCTGGAATATGCTTGGTCCTTTATTATTATTTGGTTGGTCCTTGCTTGGTTATTTCGGTCCTTTGAGATCAATAAAGATATTCAGAGTGTTAAAAACACTCACGTTTAGAAACATACTTCTAAGCAATGTTTATAAATATTTGACCCAATTTAGGAATATGTCTTTGATTTTGACTCCTCGTGTAAATTCTCGAAATTGCAGCACAATAGTCTGGCGTTCGTTGCCGGTTTAAAAAGGGCTACTGATGAGGGTTCATTACCCGAAATTGCGCAATATAGTCCATACTATCTCCCTTTGAATGTTTTTACTGCTTCCAAAGGATCAAACCTTTATATTTTATTTGCTATTACTGCAGCTGGTGTTGTGCCGTGTGGCGGCCGTAAAAAGTCTCCCCGTACATCATCCATAGTGCAGATTATATTTTTATTTCGGTCCTTTGAGATCAATAAAGATATTCAGAGTGTTAAAAACACTCACGTTTAGAAACATACTTCTAAGCAATGTTTATAAATATTTGACCCAATTTAGGAATATGTCTTTGATTTTGACTCCTCGTGTAAATTCTCGAAATTGCAGCACAATAGTCTGGCGTTCGTTGCCGGTTTAAAAAGGGCTACTGATGAGGGTTCATTATCCGAAATTGCGCAATATAGTCCATACTATCTCCCTTTGAATGTTTTACTGCTTCCAAAGGATCAAACCTTTATATTTTAATTGGTAAATCAATAAAGTCAATTCCTTTATTAATGAAAGGAATTTTAATAAAACTTCTAATGTGATTAGATTCGGAATCGATAAATGGATGAAGAGCATGCTGAGTATAAGATCTTGTTAACAGTGCAGCGTCATACATTTGATGATTTCTATCGTAAAATCTATTAGCCTCTGTGTCCAAGGAACGTAATACAGCAATAGGTAGAGAACTAAGATAAGACAGCATTGGATGTCGACCGTGAATCCTTAGTTTAACAGCTAAATCATTAAGGGAAGTGTTCAATTTCATTGTAGCGCACCGTTTACGTTTGTCATTACCCTTTTTCCGTATACCATGAGATCTAGATTTACGTTTACGAGACTCTGAAAGTGTAAGTACATCAAAATCGGGCATTTTGGAAATATTACCCTCATGGTAAATGTTGTCGTTAAATCCCAGTGGAACGGGTGTTTGCAATAATTTTATCCATTTAAGTTCAGTTTCAAATCGTTTTGATGTTTTTGAATCTAACAGAAAAGTACAAGTAGGCAAAGATCAGGAAAAGGCGCAATCAGAAAAAGACTCCCACTCCAAAAACCAAGGTGGGAAAAAACCAAACTAACAATCAGGTACGTATACCATGAAAACATTTCGTAAGCCGAATGAGCAGCTATTTTCCCAATAGGTGGCCACTCAGTTACCTTAACTTAACTAAAAAAATGCAAACATACATAATGCGCCAACAGCACAAAAATAGTTTAAACACCAAGACATAAAACAAAAAGAACCACCACAGAAGTATCGACTTGGAATTTTCATCATATGAGATTTTCTCCACTGGTTGAACTATAACATTATTGGGAGAATGACCAGTGCGCTTAAAATGCTGGTACAGAAAGGTATCATTATTTTGGGGCTTTCTGATTCTACGATAGTGCTCACCAAATCGTTTTTGCAAAGTTCGACAAGTTTGTCCAACATATTGCATTCTACAATTGTTTGTAATTCAAGTAAGAACATATACAAGATCCATTGATTTTCAGTCTAAATCAGAATCATTAACCACTGAAAATGTCCTACCATTCACAGATGAAGTGATAGTAGTCTTAGAGCATAAATGATTGCAACAGATGCACTTCTTGGCATTGCACTTAGAAATGCTAGGGAACATTCCAGGTCTCTTGAACGGATTAATATATTTACGTAAAATTGGTGATTTGAGTGGAGACAACCTTATCTGAAGATTATTACGAAACATATTAGAATTAGAAGCTCCGTGTAGATTAACAGTAGATGCCGAAAATAAATTAAGAGGTGTCACTCTAACAGTAGGTAATAAATTTTGAAAATTGTTAGTTGAATGAGGAATCCGTACAGTAGACGCGGCATGCAACCTAAGGGAAGTTAATGTAATTCCTAATCTTTTTGTGATAGTCATAGTTGGGAGTTCTGTGTTGATACTGCCAAAAGAAGCGCGACACTCATACAGGTTATAGAAAAAATAATGCACTTAATCGTAATGCAAAATCTCTCAAATGAAAGAACAAGGTATAACCGAAGCCCACATCTCGGGTCCATGTCTAATACAAGTCCATGGATAGAAACGTAAGAATCGCTAATACAACGAGATACGAGTGACGGTCAACTAATGACCTTCAATACGGTATCGAAGAGTTGTGGTACCTAGAGATAGGAAAATACAAACTGATTGCAAGCAATCCCCTGAGGATTGGAAAAATAAGAGCATTAAATGGATGTACGGGGAGACTTTTTAGGGCCGCCACATGACACAACCACAAGAACTCTGATATAAAAAGGTACAAGTAGGCAAAGATCAGGAAAAGGCGCAATCAGAAAAAGATTCCCACTCCAAAAACCGAGGTGGGAAAAAAAACAAACTAACAATCAGGCACCTACACCATGAAAACATTTCGTAAGCCAAATGAGCAGCGCTTTTCCCAATAGGTGGCCACTCACTTACCTTAACTTAACTAAAAATATGAAAACAACAGCACAAAAATATTTTAAACACCAAGACATAAAACAAAAAGAACCACCACAGAAGTATCGACTTGGAACGATCAGTAACACAAAGTTACTGGCGGGTTTAAATCGATTTTACATGGCCATAACCTCACCCTCAGCTTCTGCAGTGGTTCATAACATTTAGTTAGTTCTTCGGTCCTCGTGGGGAATCTCTAACTAGTCAATGAATCATCAAGAACAAACAAATAAATCATGATAAACATCCTGATGAATCAAAAACCAGGACTCACAGGTTGAGTAAGCTGCCCGACGATGGAGATCCCTGGGCGCCGAATAACTAACTAACTCCGGAGCAAAAGAAAAACATCAGTTGGACCCCGGTGGGCCAAGCAACAGACAAGAAGCTCCGGCCCCAACCAACTAAAATGAATAGCTTTAAGTCGGGGCCATCATAGAGTCTGACGCCCGACCCACCGGCGTGCAATTAAAGAAGGCAGCATAGCCATCAACCGTGATTGGGTTAAAAACTAAGCATGCAGACTGTCGCATAACATTCAAGTTATGATGCAGGGTTTTTAGATTTATCTTTACTTACCATGTATGTCCCCCAGCAACTTGCAGATTATAATTATTCGTTGACATTTATATAGAATTTACGTAGTTGCAGTTATTGGTCGCAAAAACTTGGCCCATCTCAGCAGCAAAATGCAAATAAAAATTATATATCTCACTGACTAGTTAGGGATTCACCACGAGAGCCGAACAACTATGTGTTGTGAACCACAACAGAAGCTGAGGGTGAGGTTATGGCCATGTAAAACTAGTTTATCCCGCCAGTAATTTTATATTACTGATCGTTCAAAGGCGATACTTCTGTTCTGGTTGCACCTTACGTGCGTTTTCATATTTTAGTTCAGTTTTGGTAACTGAGTGGCCGCCTATTGGGAAATAGCTGCTCACTCGGCTTACAATATGTTTTCTTAGTACAGGTGTCTAATTGCCAATTTAGTTTTTTCCCACTTCGGTTTTTGGAGTGGGAATTTCTTTCTGATTGCGCCTTTTCCTGGTCATTGCCCACTTGTACCTCTTCCTTATAATAATGGAGGCTTAAACTTAAAATTGATTAGCTAGGCTGGTAAAAATGAACAACTAAATATACATTATGAACTGTTTACTTTAGATTTGCAAAATCTACTAGTTATTATGCGATAATACAATTGATTGGAAAATGATAAATGTAGGAATATAATACAGTTGTGTATAACTAGCACTTGTTTTATAATTTACGCACTAATTCTATTTTAACTGTTACGGTCCTCAACAAGTTCAGCAAACATTACCATCCGCTCATATTCCTACTTCCGTTCATGAGCCATCAAGGCTATGATTGTTAGCGTTTCCAGGTAAATGTGCTTACCGACTAATCACCTCAATAGTGGCTAAGTTACTAGATAGAACATATGTCCTCCCAAGGCTGTTATATGGACTTGAAATTCTCCCATTAACCAAAACTCATATAGCCATGCTAGAGAAATTTTCCAGATATAGTCTAAGAATAATACAGTCCTCACCAGAGGGGACCGCTATATCTGCGGTATACCTACTGCTGAGTACCTGAAAGTCACAAAATAACTTTCTCTACTATACTCCGTTTTGAACTGAGATAACAAGGTACAAGTAGGCAAAGATCAGGAAAAGGCGCAATCAGTAAAAGCTTCCCACTCCAAAAACCGAGGTGGGAAAAAACCAAACTAACAATCAGGTACTTATACCATGAAACATATCGTAAACCGACTGAGCAGCGCTTTTCCCAATAGGTGGCCACTCAGTTACCTTAACTTAACTAAAACTATGAAAACACACAAAAGGCGCCAACAGCACAAAAATAATTTAAACACCAAGACATAAAACAAAAAGAACCACCACAGAAGTATCACCTTGGAACGATCAGTAACACAAAGTTACTGGCGGGCTTAAACCGGTTTTACAGGCGCCTAACCTCATCCTCAGCTTCTGCAGTGGTTCATAACATTTAGTTAGTTCTTCGGTCCTCGTGGTGAATCTCTAACTAGTCAATGAATCATCAAGAACCAGCAAATAAATCATGATAAACATCCTGTTGAATCAACAAAAACCAGGACTCACAGATTGAGTAAGCTGCCCGACGATGGAGATCCCTGGGCTCCGAATAACCTACTAACTCCGGAGCAAAAGAAAAACGCCAGTTGGACCCCGGTAGTCTAAGAATGATCGTCAGATATCAGTAAGCTTTGACAATAAGGACAGTTTTGGAAAGAGAAAGTTTTGGAACTTAATAACTTACCACATTATTAGTTTGAAACGACAATAACCAACCAAAGATAAATGGAGAGAGACGGTCCATAACTCTATTGCTGCGTACTGGAGGGAATCATTTGTGCGTGATGCACAAAGTAAGGCAACTCTAAAATTCGTTGCATGTGAACTAATATCACTTGGTGAGAATAATCCGGTTTGGGGCTCTACGGAAAATTCAGCCAATCATGATGTCAGGAGGGCAATAGTTAAATCAAGACTTTTGACGGGATTGTGTCTCCTACAAACAAACATACATGTACATAGATTCAGCCAGTATCGTGAAGATCCTGTGTGTACAGTGTAAGCTGTGTAAGCAGCAAGAGGAGGACATTGTCAATATGCTGTTTTATTGTTCCCTGCCGTCAGTGATACGAACAACCCAATTCACAGTGCATCCCAATACACAGTATTGAGAGACTTTGTTTCAAATCATATTGGGTCTGAGACCTGGAGAAGTACCTTTTCTATGAAAGAAATTATCGCTAAACTGATTACCGACTGTAGGAGGTTTTCCCCGCCTGTTTTTGAGGACGGTGATGTTATCCACAAAAAAGAACGCTTTTCCAGAAATCTGTAAATGGTAGTCAGAGATGTGACGCGTAATCTGATGTAAACCAAAGCTTTTCCAGATATACATTTACACCCTACGCCCCATCGATATCGACATACCTACCCTACCAACAGGGTTGCTCCTAAATATAGGATGTTCATACAGATCAAAAAAGAAGAGAAAGATGACCTGAGATGATGATCAGAAATTGATCGACTCAGTATATGAAGAATGAGATTATCTGGGTCATACTTGATCTTTATCTTCAGAAGATCTTCATAGTTCTCGCCCCAGAAATAATTCTTCCAGTCGAGGCTCGGGACATAGCCAGCACCGATGTTTGCCCCTTCTCCATACATCCGTACGTTGTCGGCAAAGTTGGATACCAGCACCTGTTGTCTTGCCTGTTCCTGGAAGGTAGCGAGTTCGTCGCCATTCGTTGGAGCGAAATAAGAGCATAATATGGTCGACTGTGCTCTGCGGAAAGAAACCGGCACGGCAGATGGTGTTTCGTCATAGCCCATCGTTTTTCCTGCAAAATCAGCAACAGTGGAATAAATTTAAAGTCATTAACATTTTTGTAAAAAGCGATTAAATAATACGCTGCAATTTTGGAATGAAAGGAATTGTTAACAAGAAACAAAGGGGTTTTTACGCCACAACAGTAGCTACATGTAATATGCTTGGCGCCCAGCTTTATGGGCAAACACCGGCAGGTGTCTGCAAACAAACAACCCAGGACCCCTTGGTTAACAGGTGAATATCATAACCACTGCAACACAGAGGTTTCGCTACAAAAATAACGCAATGCTTTTTGTTAGAAATTACAAGTGTCTGGTTAATATATGAAGACCGGTTTGTGTCAAAACTACTTAGCGCGGTTAAAATGACGGAGTGCATATTTGCGGATTCGCAATGCCATACATGTACATGTAAATACTGACACAGGGTTCCCAACCTTGGCTTAATCGATCACCGCCATCTGGATGTACTAGACATCATAAGGTACAATCTCCGATTAAAATGTTAATCCGAAGCCAGAGAGACTACAAGCCTTATCAAAAAGCTTTAACTTGCACATGTAATTTCTCACCTCTGAGTCTCGTAAGAATACAGAATCCCTGCTTATCTACTAGTGTCTCTTGTGTGATAAAATTCCACAGACTCTCATTGTGCTTCTCAAGTGGAAATGAGGCTCCTGCGCAGAATCCTCTCATATAAGGGTGGTCCGTTGTTAAACTGGACCGGAAAGTTGTATAATTAACCAGTTCAATGTCGATTAAATCATCCAAATCATAGAACTGTTGCAGCTCCGACCTTGTGTTACCATCAAAAGGGCCATATTTCGTCAGCTTGGCGCCCACACGAAATGAAGCGATATTGCTATGCCCGCCCCAGTAAGAGGGGGCATTGCTAAGCCAGTCGCTGTAAGCCTCCAAGAATCTTTTGACGTTGGGAACGTCGCTGCCATTGTGATGAACTGGGACGTTAATGAACGCTTTGACTATCGAGCTCGGGGCCCGATGGAGCTTCATCACATAGTGAACCACAATCCCGTAAGTTCCGCCCCCTCCCCCTCGCAACGCCCAAAACAAGTCTCCATTATTGTGGTACACGGTTTGCCCGTTGTTTTCAACCACTGTTTTATTTGGGGTACACGTAGCTACCCGTCCGTCAGCCAGAACAACCTACGTTACATAATAATAATAATAATAATAATAATAATAATAATAATAACAAACAAAAACAAGGAATTCCGACCAGTTCTGATGCAAACCGCCATGTACAGTCCGGGTTCTATGCTAGACGCTTACAAAACAGAGAAATTGTACTCTCCGATTTGTGAAAGCAAAGGCACTGATCAGCTGTGCAGTTACTGTACAGCCGACCTTTGCCTTTGTTTTTGCATATGCATGTTGTTGGTGTTCTTATGCGTCGGCTCATAATACATGTATGAAACAAAATACGAATGAAATGTCTTATATAAATGAACAAAAGGATAAAACGGTGGGGTCCATTTAATAATCAATGTGCTTTGGTAGTGTAAAGAAATCATGTAACGACTAGAATGTGTGTTCGTAAAACACAATGTCCCCAACTGAATGATTGCCTGTTTTCTTTGGGTCTGCCATAAACTTTATTGTTTACGTTGGGTGTCTTACACTACGATGTACGAACAATATTGAAATGTTCCCGGTTAGCATATTTTGAGAAGTACATGTATATTGCATTATGATTTGCATTTGCAATGCCTTTAATAGAACAGGCGCATATATTACCTTAATTTCCAAGATATTGTCCACCGACAACCCTAGACCGGGAGTAAACGTTGCATACCCACCCCCAGCCACAAATCCTCCAAAACCTCCCATTAAATTGTTGCCAGCAACCACAACTCGGCCATACTTTTCAAGCTGTAAATAAGCGATTTTTGCGTAACTTACGTGAACTCCAAAAACAACTATACTTAGGGTATAGCTCGGCAAATGGGTCACTGTATGGGCGTCAACTTTAATATTCATATCTGGGCGTGGTCGGCTAGTCCATCTGTTCAAGTAGGGGGTTTATAGGAAAATCGAACTCAGTCAGCCTGGACCGCTGTCACATATTTACCGTTAGAAATCAGCTACCTGTATTTTTTCCAATCCAGTGAATTAGACAAACTCATATTTCATTCATGGTTATTTTGTAACGGAAAACGTGAGTTGAATCTTTTAACTGTACACCTTTAGTTTTTACCCAAGTCAAAGGTAGACCATACCCAATAACGTATTCATGAAGTAACGCCCATACAGTGGCCTATTTGCAGAGCTATATAATCCAATAAATTAAATGATATCAATTGCTCATTTTCTCATTATTGTGCACGTTTGCATTCCGTTGATCATTTTTAACAAAGTATGCAATGGCACCAATCGTTATTGCACCAATCGTTATTGCACGTTATGAAGTCGACGTCGGTTATCGTGCACAATTTGGTACCTTCACCTTCGACTGACTTTTACGTCACAATTGGCGCTTTCAATGTTTTGGCATTACTTTTTTTTTCACTAAAATGACGTTTTATCACTTTCATCACACGAAACAAGCAGTCAGTAATTCATTTCTAAAAGATATCTTATCCAAACGTCAAATACCTACGTAACATGTGAAATTTCGATTGTTGCATATTTTCTTTTCATAAAAAGTGTTTTACTCGTACGTTTTGGACAGTAAATTCAGTTTTGGACCGTGCACAGTTATCATTTTAATGGTTTGTCTGGTACCTTGAGTTGATTTGGTCAGTTATGTCGTAAACCTGTGTGTGATAAATGGACTTTCCCATAGTTATCAATTGGAAGAGTCTATCTTCATTTAAGGGGCATCAGGAGTTTTATAAGATTTTGATAATTGTTCATGAAAATCCTACGATTAAACAGAATAGCCTCAGATGGGATATCGCGTTATGTGGCATCACATCTATGGCTATATTGATAGCCTATTAATCTATGTACCTAAAACTGAACGTATTGCCGATTCGGTATCTAATGCAGTTTTTCAGTCCTTAATACTTCGGTGCTTAGTCGCATTTTCCAAGTCCTCATGCCTCCGTTACATTTGGCCTACGATAAGCTTGCAATTGTCATACGATGCCATTTTCTTTTAATTTCGTGCGATCTCCGCAAAGTGCCCTTACGATGTCCTTAAGATATTGCAGTTTCCTACGATCTCCGTAGCATGTACGATTTTGTAAATGTCTGCAGCTTTACAATTTTTAAAATCGTAAGACCGTACCCTGTAGACACGTCGTTGTGAGAATCGTATGGACACCTTGCGATGATCGTGCGGACACCGTACGATTTTTCAATGATTATTTGGGGACATAAATCGTACAGCGATCATATGGAGACCACAGTGGCTTTGTCAGAAATCGTAGGCACTCCTCACGTACATCGCATGGGCTCTGTACGATTTCCACTTAAGGTCTGCGGAGACCGCGCGATTTTCCGGACGATCTCCTTACGATATCCATATGACTTGACTCAGAACGTCGATGAAAGCCAGAACAAGATATCGTACGTTGCCCGTATGAATTGTAAACACAAACGTCGTAGCCCATGATCACGTATACGATGTCTAAAAATCATAAAATCGTAGGGAAAATCGCAGACCAAAAAATGGTGCATTGATCGGGACAAAGGATACCAGCTGGTTTGTCCAAAAGTTTTAAAAATATTACATTGGTGTCGTGTTAAATGTGTGGCTGTCTTTTCAGGTGACAGTGTGTAAATTTACCTCTTCATAAATTTCTCCGAAGTTCGCCCCTGTTTGTATTGTAACTTCCCCATTCTCACTTCTTTCTGTTGCGTCTGCAATATCACACTAATTTCTTTCATCTCTCTTAGATTTATGTTAAGACTGTCATGAGCAGAGGACATTCCCCAGAGGTCAGTACCAGTCGACTTGATGGTCACGCGCAGATTATGTCGTCTGGCGAATCTGATGGCGTTCTGAATGTCACTAACAGTCTTGCAGAGTACGTGAACCATGGGGTACCTAAAACGTGTACTCACATTCAATGTTTTGAGCAAAAACAAGATTTCTTTTTCAACTGATTCTTTCAATTTCTACAACTTCAGAAAAGTTTATATATCGCATGTGTGTGTTTTCGTAATGATATGTTAGATCGCAAGTACTACATGCCGGAGCATTGACCCTCATTTGTCTTTAAGAGGGGCCAAATGTATTTTATGTTTTGCTCCCAAGCATGAATTGTAAATTCATGTATTCTCAGTGCGGGAAGTCTGGTGTCTTTAATCTTTGGACAAATACATTTCAGAATATTCTCAAATACTTTTAGAATATTCTCTTAAATTATAAATCACAACACGGTTTTCATCAGGAAAACATGTCCGTGTAATATATACCCCCTTATACCCCACATTTAAATAGCAAAACTGGGGTATGCAGGGGTAGACCTATTTTTCTTACTTGTGTTCCAAAACATAGATTGTGGGTTCTAAAGTGTACCCACAATCTATGTTTTGAGCAAAAATAAGAAAAATATCAAACTTTTTCTGAGGAAAATTTTCAATTTTGAAGCTCAAAAAATCTCTATATTGCATGGGCAAATTTTCGTAATGCACGCTCGTATTGACTATATCATGTAAGATATAATAGGATAAGATAAGGTGAGATGAGATAAGATAAGATAAGATAAGATAAGATAAGATAAGATAAGATAAGATAAGATAAGATAAGATAAGATAAGATAAGATAAGATTCTTAGAGAATCTCAGTTTATTTTTATTTACTATTACTGCAGCTGGTGTTGTGCCGCTGGCTGCCCTAAAAAGTCTCCCCGTACATCTTCCATAATTCAGATTATATTTTCCTTTTGTTCCTTTGAGATCAGTGAGGGTACTCTGAGAAATCAGAAATTAAATATCGGTTTAGATTCATGTTCTAACCAACGTTGATATATTTGGCTGTGTTTGGATAATATATAATAGTCTTTGTATCGAATAGCCTGTTGAAAGTTGAAAAATTACAATATTTCTCTTTGGCTCAATTTTGCCGAATCTAGAGGATCACTGAAGAGGATTATGTAGTCGAAACCGCGGTATTGTCTATCTATTTCCTCATTAATATGCTCACTGCTCTTGAAGGATCTCAGTTTATTTCATTATCCAAAACACAGATTGTGGATACTCGTGAGGCCGTTCTAACGTGTACCCATAATCCACCCAGGATTACCTGTTACAGGGAACTCGGAGGTTCGGGGAACTCGGAGGTAAACAATGGAAGGCGCCTCGGACTAGGGTCAGTATAATATCATTTATAATACCACATAACGGTAACTTCAGAACGTATGGTGTTTTGGGCTAAAAGGTATTATAATAAGCAAACATTTTATGGGCAGTGTGGCCGTTTTTGTCCTCACATTAACATGCAAAAATATTCTGAACTCAGAATTATGCTCACGCAGCAAGAAAATTTGTATTATCAGGTAAATTGTGGACGACCAATAACATTTGTCAACAAACTGGCAGCTACATTTCAAAATTTAGGCTTTCTCCTCGAGATTTTAAGCTTCATTGCGCATGATTGCAAAAGGATAAACTCCACAGGCTTAAAAACATTAAGACGGTGTCACAACTTTTGATACGGGAATTCTCGGAGTAATTTTGAAATGTAATATTGGGAACTCGGACGGACAGTTTTCGAGATTTGGAGGTGATTAAACATTTGAAGAGCTGTTTTTCCTCTTTTTGCCTTAATAATGCTTATCTGGGAGTATATTTGTTTGAATCACTTCAATTTGCCTACGAAGTAAAGAAAGGTACGCACAAGACGTTTATTCTGAGTGTTGTGGCACGGTTAGTATGCGCACGTACGTATTGGGGGAGATGTATACTAGGAAAGGAAATGATCAACAAGCAAACCACCGTCTGTGTTATCTAAACCCCATACATCCCATCTTGTCTGCATTATTTATTTTTATTCACATTATCGACTGTGGGTACTCATTAGAACCTTTCAATTATGCACATGAATTACAGCTTATAAAACGGCTGATACAGGATTTTCTTTGCCAACTTTCGATTGGGAGAAATAGGGAGAGGGGAGGATATTTTGTCAGTGCCCTTATCTGCGTTTGAACTCGATATCGACCTGAAAAATCTTGTGCACACGTTTTTACTTGAACATGCAGAATGGTTTTCTTTCAAGAGCTGATGATACTTCATCTAGATCTCCCTTTTTGACACTTTTAATTATGAGATTATAACAGATTTTGGCAAAATGTTTCAGACCAGTTAAGCTAATTGTTGGTTTTCTGATGCGGTCGCTCGTTTATTATTATTATTATTATTATTATTATTATTATTATTATTATTATTATTATTATTATTATTATCTGGTGTCCTTTTCACCATTTCAAGGTTGTTTCAGACATACCGAGACGACTCCATCAATAGGTTTGGCGAACACGGGGGTACACCAGACACACTCGCAAGCAGAACTTGGCTTGCTCCACTTGTTACCCTGAGAGTGGCTTGAACTCAGATCGTCCAGTGATTGAATGATTAAGAGTGCTTAATGAAATCGACGACATAATAATCATCCTAAATATTTATACACTTAAATATGTTAATGATATGTCCATGCCATACACATGTACATTTAGTTTAGAGTAACATAGGTCAGAGTCACAAATTAATGTATATTTGGTATTTTGCTCCAGAAGCAAACTAACGAGTCATTTTCAATGAACTGACCCTCCGAATTTACCCATATCCTAAATTTGACGTTACTCCGAGTTATCCAGATCATACCTCCGATAATTACCGTACCCTAAATTGTGATACATCCTACATTTATCTGGGTAAAAACACTGGATATTTTGCATGTATGAAGCTAAGATTTTGCATGATGCTCATAAAGACCCTGTGTTTTTAGAAACCAACAGTTGTTTAATGCGAAAATATCGTAAATACTCAAAAATAAGTGGTCCGAGTTGAAAATGCTTTACAATCATACAATTTCCAGCTTATATTATTTGTTTTTGATTGAAAATTGACGTGTCAGCTAAAACTGATGGTGCATGCAAGGGCTTTGTCGTCTAAACTTTATATGTGCGCTATGTTAAAATTTCTAAAGTGGACGTAAGTTGAAAATAAAATCAGATAAATACTGCCGCTAGTCTGAGGCGCCTTCCATTGTTTACCTCCGAGTTCCCTGAACCTCCGAGTTCCCTTTTTCCAGTGACAATTTTCTTTTTACAGAAAAAAAAAAGATTCTGTATATTGGCAAGTTTTCGTAATGAACATTTTTAAAAGTTGAATATTTACTTGGTAAAGGCGAGATTGTACTGGAAGTTACTTGTCGAGTAGTCTGGACCTTTATCGCGCCAAACAAGTCGTCCTGTTAGATTGGAATCAAGCTCCGCCCACTGAAGCTGTGTTGGGAAGCAAGATGGAATCGCCGGATAACAACGTCGACTGATAGCTTCCTCATTCTCGTCGTCGAAAAAGTCGACGGCTTGCAGAGGTTGGACCATTGCTAACACGTGTAACAACAGCAAAGCATACACATGCAGTTTGCACAGTCTGAAAATATTCAAAGGCAAGGCGCCGAGGTAATATCAGTTTATGCATTAAGGAGACAAGCAAGCAGGGTATAACTGAATCACGGTTAGTAGTTTATAATACATTAGCCATGCCTAGATGGACTATAAAATTTGGTAGCTTATCTCAGTATTTGTCTGGACACGAAATGGTTAACATCCCCACCAGCCCCTAAAAATCGATAATTAATTTGATCGGCTATGGCTGCTACCTGTGAAATAACTGATATACGCTCGCTTGTAAAATAGATAACGATAGATACCCATGCCCATATATTGCAGGTAGTGTCTTGGGCATAATCAATAAGACAGTCAATATGACAGTAGCTGCACAGTAGCTTATCTCTACCTGCATTACCTGTCTCACAGGTATTAATTTCTTGCCACCCGGCGGCTGACTTAGGCCTTACACTTTCAGACTTTCACACCGGTCGTTCCATAATATCAGTTCTATAATTCATATAGACATGACATGACATAACTTTATTCCGACTTACGCATGGTACTAGCCCATTGTCTACTTCATCTCATCTTATGCAGTCAGACATAAGTTAAGCATCACCTGAACATAAAGTGTCATACCTTTTTAATAGTTGGCACTTGTTTAAGACCTAAAAGTGTAAAATGTTAATGCCATTTTGTTACCATATCAAATCTACCCAAACCACCATTGAAATGCGAATGGATATCTTTGATATCAACCGTTACAATGTATGAAAGTTTAAAGGAATGGCATGTTACATAGAGAAAATGTTAATGCTTTAAGATTTAGCGAATAAGTTTGGACAGTAATTCCTGTAACTTACATGCATAAAATACTGAGTATAACAAAATGCCTTTCGGCACTTGTCTTATTTTAACTCTGGTTTATTTGTTAGCTTATACGAATTCAATTTGAATAGTTATTGATCAATTACAGTGGTGCCAAGACGAAAGGTAACAGTAAGTGCACTTGGTGTGCACAACAAAGTGCACTTTACTTCCAAAGATTAAAAGTGAATAGTGCACTTACTAGTGCACTCCATGTGCACAAGGGTGTTACCTTTCGTCTTGGAATAACTCTATTGAGCATCTAAGCTATAGGGGCAAATGCCGTTCTGACAGTTCTAGCAGATCAAGAAAAGAAACTCAGTCTGGTAAAATGCCATCACAGAAAAAGGTACAAGTAGGCAAAGATCAGGAATAGGCGCAATCAGAAAAAGATTCCCACTCCAAAAACCGAGGTGGGAAAAAACCAAACTAACAATCAGGTACGTATACCATGAAACATATCGTAAGCCGAATGAGCAGCTATTTTCCCAAATACTGTTATGAAATTATTTTTATGTAATAAACACCTCCAGAATAACTTTAGGGTGATGCTTAACTTATGTCTGACTGTATATACTTTATACTTTTCAGTTAAAATATTATCGGAATAGCTATCAAAAGACATTAATATCATATATAATATGTATTTAAATCATTTTGTAGTTTTGGCAGTCATCATTGATGTTATATATCAAGGACTACAGAAATTATGCTTACTATATTATTGTTGATTGCTATTGCTTTTATGGACTTTCAGACTAGACAGAAAAGTTAACTTTGCCATAAAAAGACATATGTCAGCAAGGTCTTACAAATATCAACCCTCTTGGATGTCAGATCATAATTTATGCAAGCTCCAAGAAACAAGCTGGCACCAAACAGATTTTTGTGTTTGAACATGTTGACTATCAAACTCAGTAAAAAATTCTATGTAACCCAAAACCAATTCAACTTCTACCGGACTACTGGACTACTAATGATTGTTTTGAGCATTAATATCCCACTTGATAAAGGTAATTATAAAACAAAATAACATAAGATAATTAAAAAAGAAGATAAAGCTAATGACTTACCCCATTCTGTCGGAGTCGGAAAAAAGCTTAGGTTGCATGTAATAAATTAAGCGTATAGGACAGTAACACCACACAATAACATCACGCTAACAAGACTATGATATATAATATGAGCCTCATCGTGAGAAAACGGGATTATTGCCTATGCGAAAACAAAGGCGCAGATCAGCTTCGCAGTAACTGCGAAGCTGATCAGCGCCTTTGTTTTCGCTACACGGATAGTATATTTCCTCTTCTTCTTATATCCGAAATTTCAAGCGTCTAGCTCTTTTCTAAGCTTGTACAGCCCGGTTTGTGTCGGACCTGGTCGGAAACCCCGAAGACCGGTTTTCTCACGTCGCGGCTCAATTATTATGATTGATTAGGGATTTTATTCAGACTCAATAACGGTCTCTCCTTTAAGGTCTGACAGATGGGATTGACTTCTTGACTATGCGTGTCTATGGCCAGATCCATCTGGTTTTCACTGAATATTGGCTTCCATTTGCTCTGGACAGTATTTCTGAGTCGGCATAAGTGTTGAGCCCTCGTTTCTAATGCGTGTTTAAAATCAATGACGATTCATCAGTAAAGCCTAGTAGTTGTGATAAAATATTTCCGTGCTGCTGTTGATGGAAGTATTACAATGAAAGAGGGACAATGTTCACAATATGTCATTTTTGGTTTTGTTCTTTGTTATAAACGCGGAAGAAAGTTTGTATTTTAAGGACCGAACAGTTTTGTTTTTAAATCTAAAAAGACTGAAGGTGTGAATTTGGGCCCCGTAAAAGTCTCTCACTAATTTCTTTACTGGCCGTTCCAAGGCTGTGATTAATCTCTATGTTACCTTTTTAATCTGTCTGTATGCATGTTATTGGATGTCTTTTTTTTTAAAATTCGACGGTCGATTTCTGTTCATTCTGTCCGCTTCTTTGTTGTTCTTGCCGTCTTTGTATTTTGTCAACACCTTCTGCTCTTCTTCATAGCTTATCTATTTTCTTCATTGCTAATCTATCTTCATCATAGCATATGTATCACGTTCTTAGCATTTTGCAGTTACCTAATAACGCACTAATAAACAAAAATCATATATTACGACAACATGTATTGACAAATAAACATTATAACACGGTCAAATTAGAACGAAAAGCTTTATACATGTAGGTTTGATATGAGATGTGGAGAGGATTTGTGTCTACAAAATTTAAGGTTGTGGCCAAATTACAACTTGTTGTATTAAGTTCAAAAAAGAATTTCGACAGGCGCATCTTGCTACAGAAGATCGGTTAGAGTGGGTGAAGCTACATATCTTGCTACAGAAGATCAGTTAGAGTGGGTGAAGCTACATAAATTACATGTCTTATAGCATTCTCCTATTTTTGTAAGTTGTTTTAAAATGAGAGAAATAATGTAAATCATAAAACAAGAGAACGTTATTTACACATTTCATATCCCGCTTCTGCATTGTAAGAACTACCACAAATTAATGCATTATCATTGTAATTTGTTATGAAAGCGGTGGATTGGTGGTCGTGCTTTGTCATCCTAGCAATATCATTTTTGTTGAAAATACCGTATTCGCTCTAATAAGCGCACATGCTTAAATACATGTAAGCGCACACCCAGGACTTCTCCGAAAACCAGTGCATAAGCGCACACTGCGAGGCTGGAACGTCGGTATTTTACACCATTTTTGCAAGTTATATCTTAGTATGTGTATTTAAACTAGGTCTTAAAATGTCGTTACATTTCTAAAGGTTTGAATACTTAAATTGCGATAACTTTTGAACATGCTCTCATAAGTATTTATGTGTTGTTTCCGGTTAAAGAATGAAATTTCAATGGACATTTTGGAGACATCGTTAGAAATTTAAACGCACATTGCGCTAACTAGCATGAATACGGTTATGAAAATACTTTTTTTCTTTGCTATGGTTGCGTGCACTGTGCAAAAGTCGACACCCTGACTGCTAGTTTCCCCACCCTTTCCATGGGTGACGACCGTGCTTTCAAATGACTGGTGCATTATAAAATGTCCGGGTTTAAAGAATCTTTATTTTATAGATGGATTGGCGTAATAGAAATGTAATCTAAAACCTTAAAATGGGTTCACTGCAACAGTAGGTCGATTATGTAACACACTTTCGGGACTCACGTGTTTACAAGATATTATATTTCAAGTTTTTGCAAGCTCGTTTTCACCATACAGGTTGAAACGACCTATCACTGCGGTGAACCAAATTTAAACCTTTTAAAACATGTTAAAAGAGTCCTACAACTAGGACTAGACCTGGCAGAGACTAGTGCTTTATGAAGTCTCTCCCAAACTTAAACATGCAATATTTCAATCTTATCTCGAAATGCTGCTTTTTATAGAGCATTTAAATCGCAATATATGGTGAATGGAAATCCAAAATAAGCGACCGTTTGTCTTTCATCTTATAATGTTCTAGCCTTTTGTGGTTATTGAGCCTGAGCCGAAGGCTTTTGCTGTTTTTATGTTACGATTCGGAATTCTGGTAGAGCGATATGAGGTATTATCGACACCTTAAAAGGGTACACTTAGACAATGATCAGGAAAAGGTGCGATCAGAAAGAAATTCCCACTCCGAAAACCGAGGTGGGAAAAACTAAATTGACAATTAGTTACATGTACTTATACTTAGAAAATATATCGCAAGCCGAGTAAGCAGCTATTTCCCAATAGGCGACCACTCAGTTACCCGAACATAGATAAGAATATGAAAACAAACATAAGGTTCAAACAGCACAAAAATCGCATCCAAAACATAACACAAACGGAACCACAACAGAAGTATCGCCTTGGAACGATCAGTAATATAGTAGGATAGACGCGTCGACATACATACATGGCGTTAATGTCATAATACGTGAGGAAAACAGCGCCAAAAACAAAGAATCTCCGTGTGAAGTTGATCGTTTACGAACTAATAAGACGAGGTTAATGTCAACTATGACGTCAACAGAAGCCGTCGAGGATGATACTGAACAATAATTATATTGATGACTGCGTCGATGAATCACATCCCATGATGATTAAACCTACATGTATGGGGGACATTAATTCCATTCAAGTGGAAATAAATGATAATATTAAACACGAAACAGGGAACAAGTTCTTAAATGAATAGTCGATATAAGACGTAACTTAAGTGATCAGGAAGTCTCTGTTATACGGACATCTGAAAAGACACAAGCGAACTTATTAGCTAAAACCATCGAAGAGATTGACCATAGGTTTAAAATAAAGGAGATCATTCCAGCGGGCAGCGCAAGTGAGGTAGTGCGCCCCTGTGAATATGACTATATTCTAGTACTGGACAATTTGTCGAAACCAGGGGCAGTATCTATGTCAGTGTCATCGAAACATTTAAAAAACAATTCCCTCGAATTTGAGCATGTTAAGCTTGAAGATTCAGAGATCCGATCCTTATTTAACGAGAAAATTAATGATTGTCGGCGTTTTTTCATGTATACCATGCGTACAAAAGACGGGACTGACGGTGTTATTACAAAACGACTTTTAAGACCACAGGTCAATTAACGTTTACAAGTTCGAAGCCTGAGCAGCATGGCCCGACTTGTACTTTGTACTGTCATGTCTGAGTGGCATAGAAAATCATTTAAACGACCTTTGAAAATATCAATTGATGTTTGTCAGACAGTGAAAATCCCGTGGGAGGTTTATGAAGATATGTTAATTTCGTATGATTGCAATGTCTCAGAATATTTAAGAGATAACGTTAAATATAAAGTCGGGTCCATACTGCTCATGCCTTGTAAACGTGATGCCTGTAAACTATTTTCGAACTTGTTCAAAGTGACTTTCACCGAGGCCGAACTATTGCTCACCGCGGACTTATCAGATCATCATATGAAATGCTATAAAATTCTTAAGTATGTTACAAATCCAGAAATAAAACCCCTTCAAACGTCCACGAGTAAGATAAAGGATTTGTTTCAAGACCAAAGATTTTTTCCTTCATATGCGTTAAAGATTTATGTATGGAACCATCACTGAGATCAACAAACATTGTGTAGAAGACAGTGGCACATTTGCATGTATATTCGATTTGATTTCGGATTGCAAAGATAAAAAGACAACGCCACAGCATCTTTTCAACAGAAATGGTGGGGTCAAAGTACATGTATTATCCGATGGGTCCGGATATATAACAGACTCTGGGATAGAATACATTTTCGGATAAGGCTAGTTAAAATGGATTGCAGAATTTGAAGGCACTCTCTACAGACGAATGCGATTACGAAAAGTGCTGTCGCCAACTTGCTCTTCGTGGCCTCGCTTCTAACAGTTTTTCTAACTTCAGTTTTAATCAAGAGTCTTCTGATTCTTCCACTTTTTAATGTGCTATAGCAAATCCGACGTAGTCTTGATAGCAATTTTGTATCTGTGTTTTATTGGTTTTCGTTCCATGTCTACTATATTACTGTTTCATGCATCACTGTGGATCATCATGACACAGTTTGCTAGTACAATTTGAGCCGCCTCGTGGGGAAAACCAACAATGTGGTTTCCGAACAGGTCCGACACAAACCGACCTGTACAAGCACAGAAAAGAGCTAGAAACTTGAAATTTTGGATTTAAGTAGAAGAGTAATTGTACTATCCGAGTAGCGAAAACAAAGGCTCTGATCAGCTCCGCGGTTACCGCGAAGCTGATCTGCGTCTTTGTTTTCGCCTATGCAGATTGTTGGTTTTCCCATGAGACGGCTCATTTATTAAATTAGTTTCTGATGTCGGATATGAAGTGACCCTGTATTGGAATGTAGACACTTGAGCCGCATTATGAGAAAACAATGCCAACAATGTGGTTTCCGATCAGGTCAGCCACAATCCGAGTTTGAACCTTATGCACGTTTTCATTTTTTATTTAAGTTCGGGTAACTGAGTGGCCGCCTATTGGGAAATAGCTGCTCACTCGGCTAACGACATGTTTTCTAAGTATAAGTACCTAATTGTCAATATAGTTATTACCCACCGTGGTTTTTGGCGTGGGAATATCTTTCTGATTGTGCCTTTTCATGATCATTGCCCAGTTGTACATTTTTACAAGCACAGAAGATGGCTAGCGGCTGGAAATGTTTGGTTTTAGAAAGTAAAGGAATTCTACTACTCTTGTAGCCGCGCGAAATCAAATCCGCTGATCAGCTTCGCAGTTACTGCAAAGCTGATCTTCGCCTTTGGTTTCGGATATGCAGATTGTTGGTTTTCTCATGGGCCGGCTCAATCTCTCCAATCACTTTCTCCAATGTCATAAACTCTATTACATGTAATATTTCCAGAAATTAGGAATTAATATATTATTATTTTA
Source organism: Rugalucina vietnamica (assembly GCA_964017185.1). NCBI lineage: Eukaryota > Metazoa > Mollusca > Bivalvia > Lucinida > Lucinidae > Rugalucina > Rugalucina vietnamica. The sequence goes on from OZ024874.1 coordinate 16,709,913, forward strand.
TTTAAAAGTGTTTTATACATATTTCTTTATCATTTCCATGTCTTAAAATAGGGCGTATTATTAATTGTTTGAAAAGGATACATCCGCCGCGAGCAATGTTCGGCTTCGGTGTTCTTAAATTTAAGGTAATATCTATATATACTCAACAAAAAAAAATAAGGAAAATGTGGTCAAATGCTTAAATATATAAATCTATCAAAGTTTTAGAAAATAAAACTTCAGAATGGTATAAAGTGACTTTCGATCTTTCCAATGAGACCTTATTTGAACTGATAGCACATGGAGTAGCCTGGAAAATCATTGTCAAAGTTGACTAGTCGTCAAACCAGTTTTCACATAATTCCAATATTGTTTGGTTTGAGTAAAAAGTGTCAGTGTAGGCTCTTGCCTTTAAAGCATAGACTCTGAAGACAAATTTTCTCATGACAACTGACCAGTGCACAAAACAAGATGTTAAGGCATGTCAGCCTGCTTTTTCTGCATCAGCATCAGTTCCTAGTTGACAATATCATGCTGAAATGCACCACGACAAACCAACTTCTATAATCTGACCAACAATATGCCCAATTCTGAGAAATCAGCCTCCGTTACCCCAGAAGCATCACAGCAAAAGCCTGGAGAGTTCTTTGTGACAATATTCCACATCAGACCCTACCAGGCTGTCCCAGAATATGCAACTCTTGGTCAATCGGATGCATGTCTGGTGAATGGGTTGACTTGTCCTTGACAACAACGTTGATCTGTCGTAGGTAATCTTGGGTGATCCTGGGACGATATTCATCTGGCATTCCCTTCCTGGTACCAATAATGACACTAGTGCTGAAAAAGCGTTACAATAGGTCTGCTCTCACCTCAGTATGTGCACTGTACAGCTTTTTGTGAGAAAATGTGTCCATGGAGGTGTGAATATTGTGTGAAAAAGCTCCAGTGATGACTGATACACATACCAAACAATTTGGTAATTTTGTAAAAAATGGCGGGACGACCAGTAATCTTTGACACTGATTTTCCAAGCTTCTGTAAGGGCTATCGTCTCAAATAAGCCCTTATTTGAAAGATAAAAATACAATTTATAATAATATGAAGTTTATATTTCATGAAATATAACAGTTATTTTGTTACAGGCACTCAAACACATTTTCCTTAACTTTTTTGTTGAGTATATATTTTTAGCTCACCTGAGCCGAAGGCTCACAAGGTGAGCTTATAGGATGGCCATGCTCCGTCGTCCGTCCTCCGTCCGTCGTCCGTCCACAATTTCAAAGATCTTCTCCTCTGAAACCGCTTGGCCAATCAAAGCCAAACTTCATGTGGAGCATCCTTAGGTAGGGGGGAACGAAAGTTTATATAAATGGTCCAGGTCACATGACCAAGATGGCCGCCATGGCTATAAATAGCAAAAACCTTTAAAATCTTCTTCTCCAGAACCAGTGGGCCGATTTCCACGAAACTTGGTATGTAGCATCCGGGACGCGGGTCCATCATAGTTTTTATTATATAACTATAAATAGACAGTATTTCAGACAATGCTTTTAGCCCATTGCATATTTTGTCATATTCTATGACCTGGGGGTTTTCCCATTGAATATATGTTACTAAATTTAGAACTCTCTCTGTCAATGGAAATGTACATCAATTACTGTCAAGCATTATGGGAGACCGGGGCTAGTTGGTCCATGGGGCAAGTTGGTCCAAGGGCAATTGCACTAAACTGACAACAGTTATGATGACAGTTACTGACGCAATAGAACCTTTGATTACGACACATTCACTGAAGTAAGCAGTATGGCTGCCTGAAATCACATTAAAAAATTAGAGAAGAAAATCTGATTTTGCACCACATAAGTAACTTACTTTTTAACAACTGTATGTTTTTGTTTTTGTCTTCCCTGTGTATCGAATAACACGTACATGATTTACATTTTCTGAAAGCCCATTGTCTAAGGTATTTTATAGCATGTATTTTCTTCTTCTAAATTCAATGACGCTCCGGTCATGAGTGAAGATTTACAGCGTGGTATGGTCGGGGTTGGTCCATTTGCGACTGGGCAAGTTGGTCCATTGGAAAAACAGCTATATTTGCTAGAATAGTTCATTGTTTAAACTAAAAACTATAGAAAAATGATCATTTTGACTGTAAAATGCCAAACTAATAACAGCAAGTTAATATTAAAATCAGAATTTAGAAAAAATCAATTTTGGACCAACTAGCCCCGGTCTCCCGTACAGAAGCCATATAGCCACGTAAGGATTTTACGTCCACAGGGGCTGGTATTATCCTTTTCAAAGGGACCTAAATATGTAAAAATGCACCTAAAACCTTAAAGAAGGATACCAGCGCCCGTGCTTATGGGATGATGCCTGGTCGATTTTATTTGAAAATGCACAGTGATTGTATACATGGGCTAGCAGTTTACCAGAACGATATTAAAGCTCGATCGTCCTCATTAACTCCAGAAAATTTCATGGAATCAGTGTCTAAGAATTTATGCGATTTGTGGTATTGAGGATAGATGCACTCTTTGAAAACAGTTCATGATTGTTATTTATTCTTGCTTTATATTAAAATATGTTTGTTTGAGACTTACGTCCCTTTCCTTCCAGATGACTTTGCCGGACCAACTTACCCCGCTGCCTGGACCAATTTACCCCGACATCGGGGCAAGTTGGTCCAGTTTACCAGGTCTCGAAAAACGGCTATATTTGCTACAATATGTCATTGTTTAAACTAAAAACTATATAATTTGATAGAGAAAAGATCATTCTGAGTGTAAAATGTCAAACTTATAGCAGCAAATTAGTTTTAAAATCAGAATTTGGAAAGATGCGATTTTTGGACCAACTAGCCCCGGTCTCCCCTAATGCCGATGAAGTACAAATGATGTTTATTACTGTTTAGTTTATTTGAATTTAGACTTAATGTCCCAATGAACATTTTTCAGTCATGCTGGGACTATATGTAAACTATATGTATACACTTATTCATTTACAGATAAAATACTTATTTTAAAATTATTTTTAAAAGAGTGTTATATAATAAAACAATTGTTGACCATTGGGTCATTGAATATGATGTGATATCCAACAGAGACTACCATTATTGACCTCGGCTTCGCCTCGGTCAATATTGGTAGTCTCTGTTGGATATCACATCATATTCAATGACTCAATAGTCAATAATTGTATAATATAAATCATGACCCTAGGATGACCTTGACCTATTTTACGGCAAGGTCAACTTAGGTCGCCAATGCACTTGAATGGGAAAAATGGTAAAATGCTATTTAATGGGTAAAACTTACTGGGAATAGGCAAATGGACAAAAGATTAATGTTAATGGAAAATTTTAGCCCCTGGGGGGTTGTCTGCCCCTGCCCCGGGGCTATATACATATAATGAAACATCTTCTGTCCTGAAACCGCTTGGCCAATCAAAGCCAAACTTCATATGGAGCATCCTTGGGAAGGGGGAAAGAAAGTTTATATAAATGGTCAAGGTCACATGACCAAGATGGCCGCCATGGCTATAAATAGAAAAAAACCTTTAAAAATCTTCTTCTCCAGAACCAGAAGGCCAATGATTTTGAAACTTGGTGTGAAGCATTAGTGACTGGAGCTCTACAAAGTTTATATAAATCATGACCCTTGGATGACCTTGACCTATTTTACGGCAAGGTCAACATAGGTCGCTCATGCCTTTGAATGGGGTAAAGTGTTAAAATATCATTTGTAGGGAAAAACTTGCGGGAAATGGGCAAATGGACTTAGGACTGATGATTCTGAAAAAAAATTGCACCCCAGGGGATTGTCTGCCCCCACCCCGGGGCAATATACATGTATATTACAGTGATATTCAAAGATCTTCTTCTCTGAAACTGCTTGGCCAATCAAAGCCAAACTTTATGAGGAGCATTGTTAGGAAGTGGGAATAAAAGTGTATATAAATGGTTAAAGTCACATGACCAAGATGGCTGCCATGGCTATAAATAGCAAAAACATTTAAAAATCTTCTTCTCCAGAACCAGAAGGCCTATGATTTTGAAACTTGGCATGAAGCATCAAGCAATGGAGCTCTACAAAGTTTATATAAATCATGATCCTTGGATGACCTTGACCTACTTAATGGCAAGGTCAACTTAGGTCGCCCATGGCATGCATTTGAATGGGGAAAATTGTTAAAATGTCCTTTGAAGGGCAAAACTTGCAGTAAATTGGCATATGGACTGAAGGTTTATGATTTTGAAAAAGAAATTGACTCCAGGGGTTGCTCTGACCCGGCCCTGGGGTTATATGCATGCATATTACCATTCTAGTCAAACAAATTTATTGGTATATATCTCAGGTTTCAGGTGAGCGTTTACAGGACCATTGGTCCTCTGGTAATATGTATGTTTCAAGTACTGTTTAATTGCTTTAGTCAGCCTGTTAAGCCCCGTTATCACTGTCCCGGTTCTATCCCGGTTTGCCCCGTCGAAGAGAAGCCGGTACCGTGATAAACCGGGGAACTGTTCCTACCAAAATTGATTGTGTTCTTACAGTCACGGTGTTAGCCCGGTAAAGCCCCGGTCTTGTCCCCGGTTCTACTACGGTGATGTCACGGTGCAGACCGGTGTGCCTCGGTTTTACTACGGTTAAGCCCGGTGGCGTCCTGGTTCACCTCGGTGGAGTCCCGGTGACTGCCGGTGTCTGATAGCAACCGGGGTTATCCGACGCGGCACCGGGGTGAACCGGGACGGCACCGTGGAGAACCGGGACGCCACCGTGACAAACCAGGTTGAACCGTGGCCATATTCTTAAACCGGTTGCCACGGTGGCGTCCCGGTTCACCCCGGTGCCATCCTGGTGAAGCCTCGGTTTGTGCCAGAATAGCCCGGTGTTGTCCCGGTTACCCATGGTTTGCGCCGGATCATCCCGGTTTATCACGGTCGAGTCCCGGTGCTTTACGGTTTGTCACGGTGTCGCCCCGGTTTTAGCCGGTTTTGACAATTCTCCCGGTTTGCCCCTGTACGCCCCGGTGAAGGCTTCCCGGTTTACCCCGGTTCTTCCCGGTTTACCACGGCAGTGCTACGGTTCGACCCCGGTTAGTCCCGGTTTACCCCGGTTTATCAACCGGACAATGCTTGGTGTTCCGATAATCGATTTTATTCGTCGAGTAATTTCTTTACCCAACTATTCCAAGACGGTTCTGCTGTGTCTTATCTTAAGGTTATCTTAAGGTTGCCTGTCGATATCTGTCTACCTGTCGTTTGTATCTGTCAGCTTTGTTTTTAATGATGCTATCCGTATGTAGTTACCTTGCTGGGAAAGAGCTACGATCCTGTTAATAGACAAGCAATATTAGTGTTGCTATATTTTTTTTTGAGGTGGGGGGAGATAGTGCTTGCCTTATACTGCTGATCGCAAAGCAAGATAGCCACTTGTACCATCTAATAACGTCCCTGGTATGACCTCTTCCGGATCGAATCAACGACATCCCACTCTCGATATGGGCGATCTAATCATGAATTACGCTAACGAGACCGTTGTCTTGTATTTTTCTTGCTTTCAGACCTAGTATATTGTGTGAAGGTTTGAGAATCTTAGGACCTACTATTATTTCTCAACAGTAACGCCGACTTTGAAACACCAGAGCAAAAGTAAAGTGTATTTAAGCCTCGGTAGGCCTATCCAGACACAAGAGTGTATCCTGTTAATATCTTAACTTCCCATTTCGAAGACAGCCTTACCGGGACCGCCGTGATTGCGTCTAAAGTCTGCATAACGTACGACTGTGATGACACTTAGAAGATTTGACCAGGATCTCTATAATGAAAGTAGCCCCTGATAAAATGCCGGATATCATTCATACAAAACGCATGTCTCATTTATCTGAATAAATATAATTTTTCTTGATAATAAATCTAATTCTAATCCATCGGTTTAGAAAATAGATTGAACAGCAAACGTTTATTGTCTCTTTTATTTCTCTAATTTCCCCAAAACATACTTAACCAATGTTCTCGAAAATGAAATTGTGCGTGGAAATTGATAGTACATTTTTCCATTGTGCAACCCTTTTCTAAACGTGTATAATTATTTTAATGTACGTTCAAATAATCAGAATCTCTTAGTGTACAATAGTTGACAAAATATGAAGGAGAGAAATGAATATATGTAACATTGTTTAAGTACAGGTAAAATTAGATAAGGGAGGAATTTGGTCACATTATACTTTGTTGATTATTTTTATTCATGACCGTGTTTTTCTGCATCCGCCCTTCATCAAAAATAACTTTATTCTCTTAATATCTTACCATTTGAACACATCGACATGAACTTTTGTAAACACGCTTTATAGTAATTTTTTGTTACTTTTTATTGACGCTAACTATACAGCTAATTCCGTGCCTCCCGTAACTACTAGATATCAAATAAAGCAACAAATAAATATAATAAAAATGTCACACAAATTGAAAACAAAAATATACAGTTTGTCAAGTAATGAACTTTACAATCCTGCTATCATTTTCAAGAACACCAATTTGAAAGCAAACTTTACAAGAGTCTATAAAAGAGCCAATGGATGTCATTTTTTTTTTTATTTTGTGCGCACAAACAGAGGTGTTCTTTTTAATCCATACTTCCCGACCAAAGTCGGTATACGCTTTGGTCATGTCAGAATGTGTGCGACGCCTTATCCTATCTCCTGGATAATATTTATATTAGATTTGGGACCAAGTTATACAGACAAATTGTTGGAATTCCGATGGGTACAAATTGCGCACCTCTCGTAGCTGATTTATTTTTATACTGCTACGAAAGAGATTTCATGGATTCTCTTAACCATGATAATCAAGCTGATGTTATCGAGGCTTTTAATTCCACTTCTAGGTACCTCGATGACCTTTTGAACATTGACAACCCTTATTTTGAAGGTATGGTCAATCAAATTTATCCATCTGAACTACAGTTGAACAAAGCCAATATCTCGGATACCGAAGCCCCCTTTTTAGATCTACACCTTTCTGTTGCAAATGGATTTGTTTCTTCTAAAATTTATGATAAGCGCGATGACTTTGATTTTGATATAGTAAATTTTCCGTTTTTGGATGGTGACGTTCCTCGTCGTGCTTCTTATGGTGTATACATTTCGCAACTTATTAGGTTTGCTAGAGTCTGCAATCATGTTACAGACTTCAACGCTCGAAATAAATCTTTAACGGCAAAACTTCTCCAACAGGGCTATCGGTATCATAAACTTCGAAAAACCTTTTCTAAATTTTATCGTAGACACTATGAATTGATTTCCAAATATAATGTTGGGTTAAAGACGCTTTTAAGTGAGGGTCTTTCGGAACCAGAATTTTATGGTGACTTGGTTTACAAATTTAAGAAACTTATAGGAAGTAATGATTTTTCTTTTCAGTTTAGAAAAATCATAACACGTTACAGACGTATAGGTTATAACTTGAATGTTATGCGACAGTCTGCATGCTTAGTTTTTAACCCAATCACGGTTGATAACTATGCTGCCTTCTTTAATTGCACGCCGGTGGGTCGGGCGTCAGACTCTATGATGGCCCCGACTTAAAGCTACTCATTTTAGTTGGTTGGGGCCGGAGCTTCTTGTCTGTTGCTTGGCCCACCGGGGTCCAACTGATGTTTTTCTTTAGCTCCGGAGTTAGTAAGTTATTTGGCGCCCAGGGATCTCCATCGTCGGGCAGCTTACTGAATCTGTGAGTCCTGGTTTTTGATTCATCAGGATGTTTATCATGATTTATTTGTTTGTTCTTGATGATTCATTTACTAGTTAGAGATTCACCACGAGGACCGAAGAACTAACTAAATGTTATGAACCACTGCAGAAGCTGAGGGTGAGGTTACGGCCGTGTAAAATCGATTTAAACCCGCCAGTAACTTTGTGTTACTGATCGTTCCAAGTCGATACTTCCGTGGTGGTTCTTTTTGTTTTATGTATTGGTGTTTAAAATATTTTTGTGCTGTTGGCGCCTTATGTATGTTTGCATATTTTTAGTTAAGTTAAGGTAACTGAGTGGCCACCTATTGGGAAAATAGCTGCTCATTCGGCTTACGAAATGTTTTCATGGTATAAGTACCTGATTGTTAGTTTGGTTTTTTCCCACCTTGGTTTTTGGAGTGGGAGTCTTTTTCTGATTGCGCCTTTTCCTGATCTTTGCCTACTTGTACTTTTTTTCCCCACTCAGTCGTTGTGGTTATTCTAACCTTTTTGTTGATACCAAGCTGGGCTCAAGCAGTACTCTGTGCCCAAATTCTATCTACCCGTAAAGTATCAAGATTTTCAAGCTAACCCAAATCATCTTCTCTTTGTTAAATCTTTGAAATTGTAAACTTTTGAAGTGACCGCAAAAAGCTGCAGATATAACAATACCAAAAAATTATTAGTAACTCTGAAAATGAAAACATACCGAAATCTACTCAAACAAAAAAAATAAAATAAATTAAAAAAAGAATATAAAAAATAAATAAAAATCGGCAAAGCCTAAGTGTGCAGAACATTAATACCCCATCGAGTAAACTCTGCCTGCGGACTCTGACTTTTCCTAAATAATAACCCTTTTGAGTTGTGTCGTGAGTATCCCTGCTATATTGCATTCCGAATCGCGGTTGGTTTTACGAGCTCTGTGTTTTAAATGCTGTGGGCTTGTGGGTCTGACAAGTATGTTCACCACACGTCTCATTTATGAAAACTTAATACGAGGAAAAGAGTACGAATGGTCAACTTTTTATGCGGACCATGTAGATTTATTTAATATTTAACCTAACGGGAGAAATTGGAGAAAAAGAATACATTAAAAACAATACTTAATGTCAAGAAAAAAATTCAGTATGTAAATTTAGATACCAGTTTTGGACAGCCTTAATTGTGTTCTTGCTTCTGGTATATAACGAATTGGTTAACCCATATTTGACGAATGGATTCTCCCATCATTATTGACTGGGTGAGTCCACTTTCATTTTTAGGGGTGTTAGGAGTGATTTTTTATTTTTTATCTCATTTTTCGATGAAATTTCTCTGTGCAAACAGAATAGCCCCAGATGGGACGCCGCGTTCTGCGGCGTCACATCAAATCTGGGGCTATTCTGTTTGCATATGCCTCATAAAAGGGACGCCAGGCTTAAATGAGTTAAAAGTAGCCTAAAACAGTTACCCTAGAACTGATCCATGCTGTACGTGATAAACGTATATTTTGTGAGTTACGCAGTTTTGAAATGTTTTAGAGCCAACTTTAAGCAAGACAGTATGCCCGTAAACACCTCAAATATAATTAACATAAAAAACGTAATCGAATATAAAGTCACGTTTCAGCGAAGAAAGAACAAGTTTGGCCAGCATTAAACTTCAATTATTTCATATGTACAAACATAATATTCAAATTTGTTGATAGCTATTAAACTGTTTAAAAAAGTTATGATAATTACCCAATCAATATGCCAACATACAAATCATGTTATGTTTTGTTTGGTTATCAAAGCATGCAAGATTGGTACACCGTTTGAATCAGCCGTTTGGTCACTAATATCTGGTTCAGTCAGTGATTGATTTTAATTGTGGAACAATTAGAAATCAGTTTGACCACACTGGCCTATTTTAACATTACGAAAACATGCCCATGCAATAAACAGAGTTTTTTGTGCTTTAAAAATCGGATATTTTCAGCTGAAAATGTTTTAATATTTTTTCTTATTTTTGCTCAAAACATAGAGTGTAGGTACACGCTAGAACCGCCTCGCCGAGGCGGTTCTAACGAGTACCCACAATCTATGTTTTGGAGCAAAAATAAGAAAAATAGGTATACCCCTGCATACCCCAGTTTTGCTATATAAAAGTGAGTTTGAGGGGGTTTACATTTCACGGACATGTTTTCCTGATGATAAGTTAACTTACAGTAATGTACTGGTAACTTTTTTTTATTTCCTCCCATTTCTACTGCTTAACATTTAAAGCAACATAAAACATATAACAACACATAAATTAAAATTGAAAACAAAAATGTACAGTGAGTCAAATGAGGCAATTCACAATCTTGCCGTCATTTTTCAACTCGGTACACATCAAAACTAGATTATCGTCACCCTTTACAAACTAAACCTATACACTAAACGATGAACATTGTCTTTTTCTATTATTTTGTGTATAGATATAGCGGTGTTCTTGTTAAACCATACTACATTCTACTGCAAATATAACAATACCCAAAAATAATAAAACCTTAGGGCATACCAAAATTCAAACTTTTGATCTAATTAACAAACTTTTGATCTAATTAACAATTACAACAGAAAAAAAAAAAACGTCGAAGAGACAAAAGTGTGTTGAGTTCGGACCAATATCCCATGTCGTTATCATGTAAATGTGTATACTTTTCTTTTCATGTTTAGAAGAGGTTAAAGATATTATTTTCCTTTTATTTCATTTCAACGAAAAATATTTAATATTCAACGTCAGACATAAATACGATATATATATTTTGGATGATATAAAATACTTGCCGACGTGACTGAAAAACAAATGTTGTCTGCGACGTTAAACCTCCGTGTAAATTTTCAAAATTACAGTACAATAGTCTGGCTTTCTTTGCCGATTTAAACAGGGCTACTGATGAGGGTTCATTACCCCTTTTGAGCTGTGTCGTGAGTATCCCTGCATATTGAAGAATCTTTACGGTTCTTCTTTACGGTTCATGGTTGGTTTATAAGCTCTGTCGATTTGTTAGCATGACCGTTTACAGGTATTCACACGACACGACTCATTTATAACAAAATAAACACGAGAAAAAGAGTTCAAACGAAAATATTTCATCGTAGACCCACGTGACAGAATTATCGTTATAAATATGAATGACAAATGCATTTATTACATTCATATTAATAACGTTTAACGTACGATGAGGGTCTACGACGAAATATTTTCGCCGTTTAGTTTCCTGAACATCCCTCTGTTGCCCAACTATTTCCAAAGTCGTCGGCATTTGTGACTATCGTGCCATCGGGTAAGGTGAAATCATTGTCAGGGATACCATCAAAGCTTCCGCATAGACCTGGTTTATATAAGAATCATGGTTAGAACTTAAGAATAAAAATTATTATTATTATTATTATTATTATTATTATTATTATTATTATTGATGTCTATACTTCAAAAAGATATATAGTTATCTTAAATAAGGTCCTCCGATGAAAAAAATACAGATATGTCTAATTTTCGGACTGCTCTAGAGGATGATGCTTTATATCAAGGACCCTAGGGTCCTTGTTTATATACAATGTGTGTTTTTTCTCATCGACAAACTGTCGTTTTTGCTCAAATGTTACATACAGTTATTATTGCATTTGGCCATTTACGTATACAATTATTACAGCAACGAGACACAATCTCATCCCATATTGATTCATACATTATACAGCTGTACACAAACCTCGTGTTTCAAGAAGCTGCCAAACTTGAATCTTCATTGTACTTCCGCACCATAACACCTTCACTCCGTTTTCGAGTGTGGCTTTTATTTTCGGTGGTGATGCCAAATCCATTATCAGGGCCGGTGCCAGGTTTATTGGTAGTCCCGTTGTTGTTCCGTTTACCGACACACTCAGATTTCGGTACATTGTCACAATCGTCGCCGACTCCAGAAGCTCGATTGTGACACTGGTGATGCATGTTTTGTGTCTTTGTAGTGGGCATCGGGATCTTGGTCTACACGGAGCATTTTCTGCTGTTATCCTGAACTTGTTTGTCGTTTCATCCTGCAATATAACGTTAGCAAAGTTATTTACTTGATTTTTGCTTTACGTCTAGACGTTGGCCCAAACCAAAGAAGAGCAAACAATTGAAAGTGTGTATACTTGAATAGTTTCAGAAATTTTGTTTGAATGATTATTGTTAAGTAAACGTTTCACACCATTAATGTTGACTATTACACTGTTTCAAAAAGAAATCATATAATAGCAATGTCATGTCTTTATTTCTTAAGTAACCAGAGGACCATTGGTCCTGAGAACGCTCACCTGAAGCCTGATCTTGGAGTATTAAGTCATAATGAAATGACCTTGACCTTGAATACTCACACACCTTTATTGACTTCATAAGTTGTCTGCATCTGCAAAGTTTCAGGTCTCAGGCTGCAATAGTTTCCAAACCCAGTGATTTCTGAGAAAACCATAATTTTAATTTTGATATTTAAATGACCTTGGGCCAAGGTCAAGACATGACCTTGGCCTTCAATAATTACTTACCTTCATTGACTCCATTAGTTATCTGCATCTAGCAACTTTCAGGTCTCAGGCTGCAACAGTTTGTTTTCGCCTTTTCCCATGTGAAAGCCTATGTTTCCAAAATTGACATTGCCGTAAAATAGGTCAAGGTCATGATAGGGTCATCATTTCAACAAACTATGATGGGCTGGAGTCCCAAATGCTACATACTAAGTTTCATGAAAATCGGCCTGCCGGTTCTGGAGAAGAAGATTTTTGAAAGGTTTTTACCATATATGGGCGTGGCGGCCATCTTGGTCATGTGACCTGGATTTCGTGATCAAACTTTTGTCTCCCCTACCCATGGATGCTCCACATAAAATTTCACTTTGATTTGCCAAGCAGTATCAGAGAAGAAGATCTGTGAAAACTGTGTATGGACAACAGAATGGCCAAGGTCAAGAGATGACCTTGACCTATATTAATCACATACCTTCATCTACTCCATTAGTTGTTTGCATCTACCACTTTTCAGGCCTCAGGCTGCAATAGCTTTCAAAAAATCCATAGTTTTCACTTCTTCCTATGTAAAAGCCTATGTTTCCAAATTTGACCTTGCCGTAAAATAGGTCAAGGTCATCCAAGGGTCATCATTTTATCAAACTATGAAGGACTGAGGTCCCCAATGCTGCATACAAAGTTTCGTGGAAATCGGCCCACCGGTTCTGGAGAAGAAGATTTTTGAGTGGTTTTAACCATATATGGGCGTGGCGGCCATCTTGGTCATGTGACCTGGATTTTGCGATCAAACTTTCGTCTCCCCTACCCATGGATGCTCCACATAAAATTTCACTTTGATTGGCCGCGCAGTTTCAGAGAAGATCTTTGAAAACTGTGTATGGACAACAGACTGGCCAAGGTCAAGAGATGACCTTGACCTATATTAATCACATACCTTCATCTACTCCATTAGTTGTTTGCATCTACCACTTTTCAGGCCTCAGGCTGCAATAGCTTTCAAAAAATCCATAGTTTTCACTTTTTCCCATGTAAAAGCCTATGTTTCCAAATTTGACCTTGCCGTAAAATAGGTCAAGGTCATCCAAGGGTCATCATTTTATCAAACTATGATGGGCTGAAGTCCCCAATGCTACATACCAAGTTTCGTGGAAATCGGCCCACCGGTTCTGGAGAAGAAGATTTTTGAGTGGTTTTTACCATATATGGGCGTGGCGGCCATCTTGGTCATGTGACCCGGATTTCACGATCAAACTTGAAATGCCACTACCCAAGGAGGCTCCACATAAAATTTCAACTAGATCGGCCAAGCGGTTTCAGAGAAGAAGACGACGGACGGACGACGGACGACGGACGGACGGACGCCGGATCATGGCCATCCTATAAGCTCACCTTGTGAGCCTTCGGCTCAGGTGAGCTAATAATATGGATAAGCAATGCGTCTTTTCGTTGTCAGGCAGTAAGCACCCGTTCAGACATACAGTTTGGCTGGTCGGTCGAGAGAAAGGAGGATGGAGAACAGACAGAGAGCACACGGAAAGGACGACGACCTGCAGACATACAGATTTGCTTTTCAGTCGAGAGAAACGAGTGTTGCAGAACAGACAGTAAGCACACGTAGCGGACACCGACCTGAAGACATACAGTTTGGCTGGTAGGTCGAGAGAAAGGAGGATGGAGAACAGACAGAAATCACACGGAACGGACACCGACATGCAGACAACAGTTTGGTTGTTCGGTCGAGAAGAAGGAGGGTCGGAGAACAAACAGAACATACCGAAAGGCACAATGACAAACAACCATTACGAAAATAAAAAGCAATTATTGCACCTTAAAAAATGATATAAATTTCATTGGAAAAAAATCATTTTTTGTAATATTTTGGCTTCAAACATGGATTATTGGTACACGTTAGAACGGCAGTTTTACTTTTTAAAAGTGGGGTATGATGGAGTATGCAATTCACGGACATGTCACCTGAGGTATAAGCCATCAGGAAACATGTCCATGAAATTTTTACCCCATAATACCCCACGTTTATATAGTAAAACTGGGGTTTACAGGGGTATACCCATTTGTCTTATTTTTGCTCGGGGAGGCGGTTCTAACGTGTACCCACAATCTATGTTTTGAGCAAAAATAAGAAAAATATCAGAATTTTTCAGCTGAAAATTTTCAATTTTTAAAGCTTATATTGCATGGGCAAGTTTTGTAATGACGTATCAGCTTACCTGTATCATAACGTAGCTGCAGTTCCCCATAAACGCGTATTGTTTCCCGTCAAACGTTTTGTAGTGGGGGTCACCTGTAACCTTGCAAGTGGCTGAGCTGCACGAGTAAACTGTTGTACAATAAATTTCTGCGTTTTCACAATAGCTGAAAATGTATATTATAAACATAGATAAAACTAGAGGACCATTGGTCCTGTAGCTCACCTGAGAGATTATCACAACGTAAGCTCATGAGATTTAAATTAATTGAGAATTGACCAATGAAAGTCTATGCATGGACACTATTGACCCCCGGAGCATGGCCAAATTTGACCCTGGGGCATGACTGGCACAATTTATAATGGGGACTACCAAACATTGCTACATACAAAATATAGAAGCTCTGGGCCTTTTGGTTTCAGAGAAGAAGATTTTTTTAGTTTTTCCCATTGTAAGTCTATGGAGACTATCTACCCCCGGGGCGTGGCCAAATTTGACCCCAGGGGCATGGCTGGCACAATTTATGTAGAGGACCATTAGCCATTGCCACATACAAAATATCAAAGCTATGTGCCCTGTGGTTTCAGAGAAGAAGATTTTTGAATTTTTTCCCATAGCAAGTCTATTGAGACTATCAACCTCTCGGGCCTGGCCAAATTTGACCCCAGGGGCATGAATGGCACAATTTATGTAGAGGACCATTAGCCATTGCTACATACCAAATATCAAAGCTGTGGGCCTAGTGGTTTCAGAGAAGAAGTTTTTTTTTCTTTTCTATTGTAGGTCTATGGAGACTATCGACCCCCGGGGCGTGGCCAAATTTGACCCCAGGGGCATGAATGGCACAATTTATGTAGAGGACCATTAGCCATTGCTACATACCAAATATCAAAGCTGTGGGCCTAGTGGTTTCAGAGAAGATTTTTTCAGTTTTTCCAATTGTAAGTCTATGGAGACTATCAACCTCCGGGGCCTGGCCAAGTTTGACCCCAGGGGCATGAATGGCACAATTTATGTAGAGGACCATTAGCCATTGCTACATACCAAATATAAAAGCTGTGGGCCTAGTGGTTTCAGAGAAGAAGTTTTTTTTTTAATTTTTTTTTCTATTGTAGGTCTATGGAGACTATCGACCCCCGGGGCGTGGCCAAATTTGACCCCGGGGACATGATTGGCACAATTTATGTAGAGGACCATTAGCCATTGCCACATACAAAATATCAAAGCTGTGGGCCCTGTGGTTTCAGAGAAGAAGGTTTTTGAATTGTTTTCCCATAGCAAGTCTATGGAGACTATCAACCCCCGGGGCGTGGCCAAATTTGACCCCAGGGGCATGAATGGCACAATTTATGTAGAAGACCATTAGCCATTGCTACATACCAAATATCAAAGCTGTGTGCCCTGTGGTTTCAGAGAAGAAGATTTTTTTAGTTTTTTTTCCTATTGTAGGTCTATGGAGACTATCGACCCCCGGGGCGTGGCCAAATTTGACCCCAGGGGCATCATTGGCATAATTTATGTAGAGGACCATTAGCCATTGCCACATACAAAATATCAAAGCTGTGGGCCTAGTGGTTTCAGAGAAGAAGATTTTTTAATTTTTTTCCCATAGTAAGTCTATGGAGACTATCAACCCCCGGGGCGTGGCCAAATTAGACCCCAGGGCCATGATTGGCACAATTTATAATGGGGACTACCAAACATTGCTACATACAAAATATTGTAGCTCTGGGCCTTGTGGTTTCAGAGAAGAAGATTTTTTTTAATTATTTTCCTATTGTAAGTCTATGGAAACTATCCATCCCCGGGGCGTGGCCAAATTTGAGCCCAGGGGCATGGCTGGCACAATTTATGTAGAGGACCATTAGCCATTGCCACATACCAAATATCAAAGCTGTGGGCCCTGTGGTTTCAGAGAAGAAGATTTTTGAATTTTTTTCCGATAGTAAGTCTATGGAGACTATCGACCCCCCGGGGCCTGGCCAAATTTGACCCCAGGGGCATGAATGGCACAATTTATGTAGAGGACCATTAGCCATTGCTACATACCAAATATCAAAGCTGTGGGCCGAGTGGTTTCAGAGAAGAAGTTTTTTTTTTATTTTTTTTTTCTATTGTAGTTCTATGGAGACTATCGACCCCCGGGGCGTGGCCAAATTTGACCCCGGGGACATGATTGGCACAATTTATGTAGAGGACCATTAGCCATTGCCACATACAAAATATCAAAGCTGTGGGCCCTGTGGTTTCAGAGAAGAAGGTTTTTGAATTTTTTTCCCATAGAAAATCTATGGAGACTATCAACCCCCGGGGCGTGGCCAAATTTGACCCCAGGGGCATGAATGGCACAATTTATGTAGAGGACCATTAGCCATTGCTACATACCAAATATCTAAGCTGTGTGCCCTGTGGTTTCAGAGAAGAAGATTTTTTTAATTTTTATTCCTATTGTAGGTCTATGGAGACTATCGACCCCCGGGGCTTGGCCAAATTTGACCCCAGGGGCATGATTGGCATAATTTATGTAGAGGACCATTAGCCATTGCCACATACAAAATATCAAAGCTGTGGGCCTAGTGGTTTCAGAGAAGAAGATTTTTTAATTTTTTTCCCATAGTAAGTCTATGGAGACTATCAACCCCCGGGGCGTGGCCAAATTAGACCCCAGGGCCATGATTGGCACAATTTATAATGGGGACTACCAAACATTGCTACATACAAAATATTGTAGCTCTGGGCCTTGTGGTTTCAGAGAAGAAGATTTTTTTATTTTTTTTCCTATTGTAAGTCTATGGAAACTATCCACCCCCGGGGCGTGGCCAAATTTGACCCAAGGGGCATGGCTGGCACAATTTATGTAGAGGACCATTAGCCATTGCCACATACCAAATATCAAAGCTGTGGGCCCTGTGGTTTCAGAGAAGAAGATTTTTGAATTTTTTTCCGATAGTAAGTCTATGGAGACTATCGACCCCCCGGGGCGTGGCCAAATTTGATCCCAGGGGCACGAATGGCACAATTTATGTAGAGGACCATTAGTCATTGCTACATACCAAATATCAAAGCTGTGGGCCTAGTGGTTTTAGAGAAGAAGATTTTTTTAGTTTTTCCCATTGTAAGTCTATGGGACCTATCTGTTGCCATGGAAACCACAATTTTGATACACTCTGCTCCAAAACCTAATGCCATCAATCCCCCAACCCAATTATGGTTCACATTAAATTTGATCAAGATCGGCCCACTAGCTTCAGAAATATTCTTCTTTGAAATTGTGGACGGACGACGGACGGACGACGGACGGACGGACGACGGATGCCTGCCTAGGTAGCAGGACAACTCGGACCCAAGACAACTCGGACCCTTGGTATTTTTCGGACCCAAGACGAATCGGACCCTAGCCTGAGACAACTCGGACCCAATTTTGAGACGACTCGGACCCAACAACAAGGACGACCATGCAAGCAATTTCTTTTTTGTTATGTAGATAAAATTTGTATAAAACACTAATAAAATGTAAAATGCAAAAAGATGCATGAAATTGATTCATTCATCCGTGATAATGCAGCTCATGATGTTATTGTGTGTAACTCGGGTTACTATATTAACTTGGACATTTGGTGATTACTTTGATATGATGATTCTGTGATAATATGATAAGCAAAAATTTTTTGTTTGCTTTTTCGATAAAAAATTACAAAAAATGCATATAACTGAGTCATTTATCTGTAATAATGCAGCTCATGATGTTACTTTGTGTAACTTTGATTATTTTGTGTAACCTGGGTTATTGAATTTACTTGGGCATTTGGTCACTACTTCGATGCGATGATTCTGTGATAATATGATTAATTTAGCAAAAATGTTGTTTTTTTAAATAAAAATATGACAAAATAATGCCTGAAATTGATTCATTTATCTGTAATAATGCAGCCCATGATGTTATTTTGTGTAACCTGGGTTATTTTGTGTAACCTGGGTTATTGAATTTACTTGGACATTTGGTGGCTACTTTGATATGATGATCTGTGATAATATGAAAATAGTGATGTTTCAATATTATCAACTTTTTACAATACACTAAAACAAGTGACACACCAACTAAGTATCTCGATTCATTCGATAATTTAATCAACGTCGATAATTGTTTATCAGTCAGGACTTTTGTAATCGATAAGCGATAATGAACAAACATAAATTACTGTTTGTTTCACTTAAAATGGCAGTAAGTTACCGTTATACTAGAACGAGCTATTGACGAAAATAGGAGATGCATGCTCATTTCATGATTACTTGCTAGATCGAATCAATGTTTTAAGAATAAGCTGAAAACTAACGAGAATTTTATGAGTCTTCA
Source organism: Rugalucina vietnamica (assembly GCA_964017185.1). Lineage (NCBI taxonomy): Eukaryota > Metazoa > Mollusca > Bivalvia > Lucinida > Lucinidae > Rugalucina > Rugalucina vietnamica. The sequence continues at coordinate 16,728,704 of OZ024874.1, forward strand.
TCGCTTTGGTAGGACAGTATTTTCACATTTGACACACAGATCAAACATTGTCTTGAATTATTGTTGATCACTCTTCAAATATTTGCAGAAAACATAAAAAATAAAAAAAACAAGTTTACGCAGTTAAAATTCATACAACTTTAAAAATCATAAACCAATGTCCATAACACATTCATTCTAAAACCATTGTGTTCATTCGTTCGTATTAAGGACTTATGGGTGGTCACTGTATATACATAATTGAAGATTTACCTGTATAAAAAGCATTGTCTATTTTGTCAACAATGCTACATTCTTTAGCATGCTTTATCATGGGACTGTTGAATATGTTGCAAATACATGGAGTTTTGTATACATGATTGTGGAATGAGTGGTCAGCTCAGAGCGTGAGTCATTTTTCAGTTACTTCCGGGTTGAAATCGTCGGACCCATTTTTCTTAGCTTTTTGAAAACAATAAGACAGATTTTTCGATGTAGTCATTGACTTCAATCATATAAGAACCTGAAACAAAAGGCGTGTCATCTTTCAGCAAACAATAAGCGCACGCGATCCGCCCCAAGTTACCCACTTTCAGAATTTTCCAGAAAAACATGTTTACACTAACTTTTCCCAGAGAAATACATTTCCATGACCCCAAAATAACTTTTAATTTGTCAGATTATGTATCCTAGACATTTAGGCTTTGCGTAATTTTTATTCAAATGCATTCCATTTTCCAGGAAATGGGTCCCACGAAAACCAGTTACATTTCCAATTTTACACCAAGCTATTTAAAATTTTAAAATAATAACTATATTGACTCATTCCTAGTATCAGTGACGTCTATTAGCAATAAAATACACATCATCATTTGATTGACAGATTCAAGAAAACAGTAGATTTCTGTTTTACATACCCCACCCACTCATGTCAATATTGATAAATCCTTAAAAATTGGTTGTTCCGTTATACATGTAGCTGCGTAATAAAAACTGCTCACTCGTCTTATGAGTTTTATTAACATTTAAGAGCATGCACTATGTCATTTGTAGCCACGACCCTCTCGGCCCCTTGGGATATCATGCATTTATGATATCGTCCGTAGATCGTCCGTCAGTATGGGTCCGATTCGTCTTGGGTTCGAAAAGGTTTGGGTCCGATTCGTCTTGGGTCCGAACAGGTTTGGGTCCGAGTCGTCCCAGAAATTTTGGGTCCGAGTCGTCTTGGGTCCGAGTTGTCTGACATTCCCTGCCTATCCTATAAGCTCACCTGTGAGCCTTCGGCTCAGGTGAGCTAACAATATTGAAAGACTACATGCTTCCACTGCCACAAAAATAACACATCATTACTTTAACGTCTGTAACTTAACATATTACGTTAATTATACTAGCCATGCTAAAAAAAACGCGAAGAAAAAGGGAATTATGATTGTACACATTAGTCTTAATCCAACACTAAACAAATTACTGTCACTGGTGATCGCTGGTTCCACTGCGCTTAGGATCGCAATAAGATTGTCTTAATATCAATTTGGTGGTCATTTCTTTGACCCCGATATGCAATTTAAGAAAGCAGAAACACACTGGAAGACATATACTTCAGCTAGGGATAATTCTCAAATACGGAGACAATCTCCATATCGGGGGATTGTCTCCGTTTTAGGAGACAATATATGTTAAAATATTGCTACATTGCCAAAAAATAAGATGTCCCTCGATCGGGGGAATGTCTCCCGTTTTGGAGACAAACTTGTCTCCGATTCTGGGGACATTCTCCCTATCGGGAGACAGTATGAAAAATGTCATATTTTAGGCATTTTCAGACTGTCCTGCGCATTTTACTACGAAAAAGCGCATGTTAAAACAAGTTGGGAAGACACCAGTCCATCAAGTCCGTTGCATCAAAGAAATTCACCGTTGCGATTAGTACAGAGATATGGGACAGACCCTGGTATAGTCACTAGATTAAAGACTTGGAAGAATTGTTTATTTTCTTCGTGATTTTGCATGGTTACTTTTACGATAAATTTTCAATCAGAAGGCATGAGCTTTAATCTGAAACTTTTTATTTAGGTCATTTCCTGTCTCCCGATCGGGGGACAAAATTTTAACACATGATGTATAAATTGATCATCTATGGCAGTGTCTCCCGGTCGAGAGAATGTCTCCATTTTTGAGAATTATCCCCAGCTGTACTTACCATCGTTCACACACGCCGCCATCAGAAACATTGTAGCTTACAAAGGTCCCGTTGAGGGTAATCGAACCGTCGCCATTAAGGCAATGTACTGTTCAAATTAAAAATATCATTACACGGGAAAAGATCTTACCTTGAAAGCACAGAAATTTGCAGAAATTCTAAAGGACCAATTTATTTTGAATATTTCATACAACAAATTGAAGTGATTACCATCATGAATATCAGAAATATGGGCAATTGGACGTGTGTAACTCTAGCGCCCTGAATATGCCATATCATAAAAGCTGTTGACGTTGATAATTAGAGATTTCACATGGTAATTTTGGTTATCGCCCGCAGTATCAACCCGAGACTCAATTATCAAGCCCGAGAGCTTAAGCTCGAGGACTGATAACGGTCGAGGGTTGATACTAAGGGCGATGACCAAAATCGTCATGTTATAATCTGTTTATCATATCTTATAAATCCTTTATTCAAAGATTTGTTTGTAGAAATGCAAAAAATTGATTGTCGGATTCTGTGTTAATAAAGAAAATGTAGCCATTAAAATGACGTAACGTTATTTCACTTGACGTCAAATGTTCCGTCGCGCGACGGCATGATAACCTCCCTTCATTCAAAACGCATGATTTCCGGCTATCAGTCCATTCGCGATGATAACCAGAGGGCGGGAAACACATCATCACACATAGACACTTGAGGTTATCTTTGGAAATATAGGTCTAAGTGCTTTTTATATGTATCGCAGCAAGATATACATGTTAAAGCTGAGCTTCGTTTAAGTTTTAATATATTTGACTCTCATCAGATTTGTCAGCAATCAAAAATGTTAAAGTGACATATAGGAATTTATTTTAAAAAGAGGTTTAAACTGTGGTGTGCAAAGTACATAACCATTACGAAAACTTGCCCATGCAATAAACACAGATTTTTTCAGCAGCAAAAATTGAAAATTTTCAGCTGAAACGTTTTGTTATTTTTCTTATTTTTGCTCAAAACATAGATTATAGGTACACGTTAGAACCGCCTCGGCGAGGCGGTTCTAACGAGTACCCACATTCTATGCTTTGGGGCAAAAATAAGAAAAATAGGTATCTCCCTGCATACCCCACTTTTGCTATATAAATGTGGGGTTCAAGGGGGTATACATTACGCGGTCATGTTTTCCTGATGGTACATAATTTCGCGGCATTCTCCTATGAAGTGCTCACCTGCTGTACAATTATATGAGCCTACTGTGTTCTCACAAACTTCTGTTGCATCACACGGGTCGTTTACAAAGCACTCATCTATGTCTGCAATACAGAAATATGCATATGAAATACACAGATATTTTAAGCTGTAAAGAAATGAAAATTTTCCTTTGAAAGAAATTGATATTTTTCATATCCCACTATCCCGTACCCACGATCTATATTTAGAGGAAATGTAAGAAAAATATATCTTCCTGTTCACCCCAGTATTATATACAGCTTGTCAAACGGGTTACTGTTTGGCCACACATTTAATATAAATATCTTGGCGTGATCTATTGGTACATCTATTCAAGAAGGGGGCCATAGTCGAACTCAGGCGTAAACTACACGTACCATCATAAATCAGCAACCTGTATTTTGTCCAGTTCGGAAAAACAGGTATATTTCTTACGGTAGAAATGTGAGTTGTGTCATTAAATTGTAATTTTAGCTTTTATCTACATCAAAAGGAATATTGATCCAATAAACATGATAAACTATTCAGTGCTATGAAACGCCGCCCATGCAGTAACAATTTGTCGCACCTTATAAATGCCGCCAGGGTTGAAAATGATACAATATAGGGATCAAACATGATTTTCCCTTCATTAAAGTTCGCTAGGTCCCGAAGGACCTAACGAATGTTAAGGAATGACAAAATCATTTTTGATCGCTATTATTGCATAAATTCTGCAGAAACGAAAGAAATATGGTGCTGAAACGAAAGAAATATGGTGCACTATATTTTACAGCCTCATCACATTTTCATACGCGTAAAAGCTTTCGTTTTTATGCTCGTTCCGGGCGGACTTCAGTTTCTCATTACTAGCACGTGCTTTGCGTGAAGACCGGTAACGAGCATAAGTAAAAGCCATGTATTAACAGCACGTGCGCGCGTGAATTGCAATATTAATGCATGGCTTTCTCTTCATTAATAAACGAATGTTAATATCGTGTGACACGGGTATTTATGCAATAATAGAGTTCATACAAACAAAGATCTCCGTAACATTTAATCAAGCTGGACGAGCATTGGAGTGACAAAATACAATGTATGTCTTTATTGTTTTCAACAGGCAATGACATTAATCTGGTTGCACACACACAGGCGGTTGGTATTCTATTGAGAAAGTAGATACTTTATATATATTTATTTATTTATTTATTTATTTATTTATTTATTTATTTATTTATTTATTTATTTATTTATTTATTTATTTTACCATTGCCACAATTACTCCCTGTCCAACCAGGATTACATATACAACTATAGCCACCGCCGGTCTGAAGATCAAGACAAATTCCATTTCCATTACACGGGTCCGGGTCACATGGATCTGAAACATAAAGATCACTTTAACCCATATTTGACGAATGGATTTTCCTATCATTATCATTAGGGTGAGTCCACTTTCTTTTTTAGGGGCGTCAGGAGTGATTTTTAAATTTTATTCAATTTTTCGATGAAAATTCTCTAAGCAAACAGAATACATGTAGCCCCAGATGGGACGCCGCGTTCTGCGGCGTCACATCTGGGGCTATTCTGTTTGCCTATGTCCCATAAAAGGGACGCCAAGCTTAAATGAGTTAAGCATTGTGAAAATATTAAAATTTCTGAGGCAAATTCTTAATGAATCTAGAAAACTGAAATGCAGTAAAATCGACTTGTCCGCAATATAAGGCGTTAATTTTTTGACCGTACCGGCCGACCTTTAATCACACGTGTGGATTCGTCAGTGACTGCTTCAAAAAGATTTTTTAAGTAATGACATTCAGATCAGGCCTTGCTCTTCAAATGACACTTGGAAATGTCTAAAGAGTAACGTTAGAAACTTCTCCGCTAATATTAGAGATAAAGCGGCACAGTTTATGTTTATCATCATCCAACATTGTTTATGTATCCGAGACAATTCAGAAGAAACGGAAACGAGGATCTGTGTCGTTATTATGTCGTAATAAGAATATCTTGATCGGACGATTGACGCCAAAAGTTAAAATACAAAATTAATATAATTGAACCCCAACGCGACAAAATGTACCTTCTGACATTCTGACGTCATGAGTAGGAAAAATAATGAAATATATGTTTAAGAAATAATACAGTATTTGTAATATTTAAACACTGGACTACAAAATAAATAAATTGTAAAACAAATACGTTTGCAATATTTAGAGTTAACTGCCCTTGGTTTAGCCAATGACATACTTGATTTTCCAAAATGCATCGTCAAACCGTAACCATAGCAACAAAATAGCCACAAAAGAAGGCAGAACAATTTCACCAGATTAATTGTAAAGATGGTATGTTTCTATCCAAACAATATGTTCTGGCAAATGCTTCAACGATTTTAAGACAATACATTGAGTTTTGTAGACACTACTAACATGCAGAAATACATTACGCAACTTTAACGTCATTTTGTTTACAGGAAAATGACGTCTGTAGGGTCCACACAGAAAATGTGTCAAAACTTAGAAAGTAACATGAATAATCTGGTCAAATAAAGACTGTTAGACTCTAGAAATATTACACATTCAAAGTAAAATTGTTTTTCTAATGCTTAAAAAATTGTCCGAAGGTACATTTTCTCATGTTGTGACCCATATTAAAAATGTTCATAAAAGAAACCAATCAGTGAAATAAAAAGCTAAAACGAAAATTAAAGCAACATGAATGATATAAAAAAAAAAACGTACATGATAACTCAATATTGTAAAAAAAAATGAAAAAGTCACGCCATAGAAAAAGAGCTCAGACACGTCAATAATTGTACTAAATGACTTATTTGTGAAGCTTTAACCCATATTTGACGAACGGATTCCCCCATCATTATCAATTGGAGTCCACTTTCATTTGTAAGGGGCTTCAGAAGAGATTTACAAATTTTATCCATTTTTTGATGAAATTCCTCTAAGCAAACAGAATAGCCTCAGATGGGATGCCGCGTTCTGCGACGTCACATCTGGAGCTATGCTGTTTGCCTGCGTCCCATAAAAAGGACGCCAGGCTGAAATGAGTTAAGGACGCTTATTTGCTTGCAACGTAAGCATAGTTGGCATGGCCTGTTTGAGAGTGGTGAGCCTGAAATTACTTAAGTTTCTAACAACAGGATTGTCCAGGATTGTCGTTGTACTAGCTCAGTGAATTCCTGAACAAACATGAAATACAATACAAATAACGATAGGTGGGCAAAAAATTCTGTTTTTCAGATTTTGTGAATGTCAATGATTTATTTTATTCTATGATGTATAATAAATGTTCAATGGGTACCCTAACCACTTAACCCCAAAAAGCTTTAAATCAATCGACAATTAACTTGTCAGTGAACATGTCAATATACTACCCTCAAAAACTGGCTATTTTACACATTGCGGGTGGGGTAGTAAAATTTAGAAATTGTCTTCTTTTCACAAAATCATGGTCGTAGATGTCAGCTTGGTATTGTGGAAGTTCATCTTGGGCCTGTATAGCTTCCATGCAATGTGGCCGGAAGCTCTTAATCAACTTCTGGGTGTCCGCAAGAGGAATCATGCCCCGATGGTCTACCAGCTAACGTTCTTGACTTTCCCGCGTTCCACATTGGACACTAGAGGCCGCGATTCTTCTCTGTAGACAAATCCACACGTGCTCAATATGGTTCAAATCAGAAAGACGTGCTAGTCCATACACTGAACTTACTTGCCCCCAAGGAAACCTCTAACCCCTCTAGCCTTTCGTAATTGGTCGTTTTCGATAATTAAAATAAACTCAGGATCCAATGCGCTAGCATATGGATGAACAATGATGCCCAAAGCTCCATATCTAAATTGCATACCAGTCAGCAACCCGTTTTGAATACTGTACAGCTCTAAAAATCCAACAGTAGATACCCACCCCACACAAACAGATTTGGTCTGCCAAACAAATCGTGTTTCAACAACACAAATCCCATTGAAACTCTAAACTGTCTGACACTACTCACGTTGCCTTCTAAGCTGATTTTCGACACCGCCAACCAAAGACGCAGTCTCAAATGCGCCAGATCCTAATATGCAAAGTCCGGTCGAAGTCATCTTGATTGATGGGTCAATGTGAGGGTAGAAGAGGCCTTCTTGTATTGATTTTAAGATTGTGAAGACAATTTTTATTGTCTGATCAAAAATCTGATTCCCAAAAGCATCATGGACTCGAATTTTAGCGGTTTTGCTGTGCTAAGTTGACACTTAAATTGTCATTTGGAGCCTATTACGGACTGACGAGCAGGCTCTCTTGCCCTCAGATCGGTAACGTCTTCAGAGAGTCATACCTGCCCCTAATGTTCGATCTGGAACGCGAGAACGTCTGGAAATTGAAATGGTAAGAGGGTGTCGTTGGATTCGTCTTGCGGGCATCGAGAAGTTAATTTGAAACTTCCTGTCACACTGCATGGATGTTAAACAGCTTTATTCTTTATATGCCCGTTACTGGGTTGATGTTGTCGATCATGTTCTTGGTAAAAACAAGTTTTGTTTAGAATTTATAACTCCACCCACTTTGTGTAAAATAGCGATTTTTAGGGTAGTGTTGTGCCATGATCACTGACAAGTTTATTGTCGATTGATTTTAAGCTTTTTGGGTCTTATTGGCTAGGGACCCACTGAACAAACAAATTGTTCGTGCTTTTGATAGAAATGTATCGTGGTTTTTTTTAAAAATGATGCATCATGCAAACACGTCAATGCAATGAAAGTCCCCTTATACCCCAATTTTCTATACTGAAAATGGTGTTTGCAGGGGTAAATAATAGGTTTGCTTCAAAACGTAGCCGATTGTTATTACTCGCGGTTAGAACCACCTCGATGAGGTTGTTCTAACGTATATCCACAATCAATGTTTTGAACATTTTTTTTCAATTCTTTACAGCTGAAAAGATCTCTTTATACGCAAGTTGTCGTATTGTACTCACTTATGCATTCATATGATCCATTGGTGTTCACGCAGACGCTTGGTAACGTACACGGCGATTCTGTACACTCGTCAACGTCTGCAAAAGGTATAATTTTTAAAAAAGCGTCATTGGCCGAGCGGTTAAGAGCGCTGTCTCTTAATCACTCGATCATCTCACCGTTGTGAGACAAGCCAAGTTCTGCTTGCGGGTGTTCCAGGTGTTTTTTCTCGGGGTCATGACTCCCGTTTTCGCCCCACCTACTGATTGGCCCGTCTCACATGAGCTGAAATAATCTTGAAGGGGACGTTAAACCGAACAAAAAAGCGTCACGAGAAAGTACAAGTAGGCAAAGATCAGGAAAGGCGCAATCAGAAAAAGACTCCCACTCCAAAAACCAAGGTGGGAAAAAACCAAACTAACAATCAGGTACTTATACCATGAAAACATTTCGTAAGCCGAATGAGCAGCTATTTTCCCAATAGGTGGCCACTCAGTTACCTTAACTTAACTAAAAATATGCAAACATACATAAGGCGCCAACAGCACAAAATAAAACAAAAAGAACCACCACAGAAGTATCGACTTGGAACGATCAGTAACACAAAGTTACTGGCGGGTTTAAATCGATTTTACACGGCCGTAACCTCACCCTCAGCTTCTGCAGTGGTTCATAACATTTAGTTAGTTCTTCGGTCCTCGTGGTGAATCTCTAACTAGTAAATGAATCATCAAGAACAAACAAATAAATCATGATAAACATCCTGCCCAGTTTTCCAACCAGCTCGGATTCAAACCTGTATCATTGCGAAAACATGTCCAGTAATATACAGAATTTTCTTCAGTTTTAAAAATGGAAAACTTCTGATATTCTTCTTATTTTTGCTCATAACTTGTGACATATATTGTGGGTACACGTTTAAACTGCCTCGCCACGGCGGTTCTTACGTGTAACCACAGTCTATGTTTTGGAGCAAAAATAAGAAAAATAGGTATACCCCTGCACACCCCAGTATTGCCATCTAAAAGTGGGGTATAAGTGGATATACATTACACGAACATGTTTTCCTGATGATACAGTAACTACAAGCTTGGAATTTCGATTTAAAAAGTATCAGTGAGGCGAAAGCAACGATGCCGATTAGCTGCTCATGCACAGATGATCTGCGGCTTTGGTTTCGCAGATAAAAATGCCGGAAGGCTTCCTCATGATGCCTATGGCATTCTGTTTAATGTGGTGTTTAAATTTGACCCAGTTTCATCAAAAAGCATTTAGGACAAAATGTGTCACAATAACATTGACTAGGATTTAGGACATTGCTTTAGGAAGTTCTTTTTTTTTACCTTAAATCTATTCGACATTGGCTAATTCGGACCGTATTTCGTAGAAAATCGTCAATTGTCATTTTTAGCTCATTTGACAGGGTTTGAATTGACAAGTGGTCGAGGTCATAACATACAACTGGCGAAAGGTTTTAACTGACCAAGGATAGGGTCTGACTTAGCCAATAGCCATTCGTTATGTTGAATTATTCGTCAAGGAGATCGCTGGCGTCGATCCCCACTAACAACAGTGTGTTGTGTCCTTGAGCAAGACATTATTCCCCAAAGTACTGATCAAAAGTTTAACCCATATAGCGGTGGCTCCGTCCGGACATAACTGAAAAATTGATGACTGGGTCGTTAAACCTCAATACAAACAAACAAAAAAAAAAACAGAGCATTATGGCCGTTCCAGTTGTTCTGTTTTCAATATCATAAGATCTAGCGGAGATCTAGTGAAGATGGTCATTTATTTATTTATTTATTTATTTATTTATTTATTTAATTGTTTATTTTGTTACCTATGTCGCAATCTTCTCCGGTCCAGCCAGATGTACAGGCACAGGAATAACTTCCAGTTGTAGAGTCACATGTAGCTCCATTCTTACATGGACTAGAAACACACTCGTCGACTGAAAGCAATGGTACAAAATAGAGGGATCAAACATGATAGGCAAATGTAGCTCCATTCTACAAACTCGTCAACTGAAAGCAATAGTACCATATAGAGGGATCAAAAAGGAAAGTCTTTCTTACACGGTCGACAGATACATTCGTCAACTGAAACAATGGTACAAAATAGAGGGATCAAGCTTGATAGTCACATGTAGCTCCATTCTTACATGGGCTAGGGACACATTCGTCAACTGAAAACAATAGTATAAAACAGTGGGATGAAACTTGATAATCACTTGTAGCTCCATCCTAACATGGGCTAGAGTCACACTCGTCAACTGAAAACAATGATACAAAACAGTGGGATCAAGCTTGATAGTCACATTTAGCTCAATTCTTACATGGGCTAGGGACACACTCGTCAACTGAGAACAATAGTACAGAACAGTGAGATCAAACTTGATAATCACATGTAGCTCCATCCTAACATGGGCTAGAGACACACTCGTCAACTGGAAACAATGGTACAAAATAGAGGGATCAAACTTGATAGTCACATGATGCTCCATTCTAACATGGGCTAGAGACACATTCGTGAACTGAAAACAACAGTACAAAACAGTGGGATCAAACTTGATAATAACGTGCTCACTCGGCTTACGATATGTTTTCTAAGTATAAGTTTAGTTTTCCCCCTAGGTTTTTGGAGTGAGAATTTCTTTCTGACTGTGCCTTTTCCTGACCATTGCCTACTTGTACCTTTTTAGTTGTCTCGTTTCCGAGATATGGTTCAAAAATGGACGACGTATCGCGTACGCCTCAGAGTCAGTCACAGATTAACTTGCGCACATTTGAACTTAATACATCAATGGCATCTATCTTGAATTAATATTTAGAAACATCTACAGTAACTGGAATCGACGTTTCCGAAGCCTTGATATATGATAGACTTCTTTGGTCTTCTGGCGTGGGCACGTTGCGGATGCTTGCATGCTCACACGTTTGGGTTTTTAGTAGTAGTAGTGGTAATAAGCAAAACCTACATAATCAAATATTATATTTTTAAATACAATTTAGTTAATCTTTTATCATTTACCATTTGTCATTTGGGCCCTAGCCACACACTGTCACAGGGACAAGAATAACTTACATCGGCGAGCAAGGGTAGGAAAGTAATAATCATGATAATTATTATCATTATTATTATGATTTATTATTATTATTATCGCGGATGGGACTTTGTTTGAACACAACTCCATATAGTAGAATTGTAATATGTATGTTTTGAATATTGGGTCGGTGGCCTTGATTTACTCAATAAAATTCTTGTTCTTGTTTTTTATTCCCTTTTCTCATTAATATAGTCACTGCTCTTAAATGATTCATTTATTTTTTTTAATATTATTATACTAACCTATTTCACAATTGGCCCCAGTCCACCCATCACTACAGGAACAAGAATAACTTCCGTCTGAGGGAGTACAGATGCCATTAGCGCACGGGTTCGGAGAGCATGGGTCAGGAGCTGAAATAAATACTAACTAACAGAACGAAAACTTGCCTATGCAGTATAATACGTGGCTTGTACCAAAAGTCCCGTTACCGACATACATTTTATTCTGAACACAATCGCAGGAACCATCCAACGTTACTCATGAATAATAATTGGCCATATAGGAACTTATTTTACTGTACAACATGACACTCACTGTAATGACCTTACTGCTACAGTTACCTTGGTAACCATGAGTAGGCATGACCGGAGCAGGTCAAATTATGCCAAATGGTTTCGGAACTTCCATTTTTCGCAATCTGCTAAATCAACATAGGTATAACGTGATCATTAAGAAAAATATTCCAGCATAACTGCCATAGTATGAGCATCCTTTGGTGATAATGTTATGAAATTTGAGAACGAGTTGATAGTTTGGGAGAAAAATAAAGAACCCGAGTGAGCAGTTATTTCCCAACAGGTGGCCACTCAGTTACCCAATCCTAACTAAAATATGAAAACGCACACAAGTCACAAACAGCACAAAAATCAACACCAACACATAAAACAATAGGAACCGCAACAGAAGTATCGCCTTGGAGCGACCAGTAACATAAAATTACTGACGGGGTTATACTAGTTTTACATGGTCATTACATAACCCTCAGCTTCTGCAGGGATTCACAACATTTACTTAGCTTAGGTCGAAATAGTAAAATTGGTTGTCTTTTCTAAATGAACTGTTAGTTGATATTCAAAATTTGTCTATTACGTGTGTCCAATCGTCAATTTAACACCGATTTGAACATACGAGTAGTTGTTTTAAAAGTTTCATTGAATGTGTCGTTGTACCGTACTGTCGCCAGTGTATATATGTAATGTATGTTTCCTCACGGGCTTTATAGCATTTTGGACTTTTTGAAATAAACTACAATTATTCTACCCATTCCGGATCAAGTTCATGAAAATTGCTGCGCATGCGCATATGAATGATTTGAGTATTATACACTTAGTATTATCTTGAAGCCAATTTAGTTCCTCATCAACTGTAATGGTTTTCATTTTTGATCAAGCACGCGACTGTGACCACTGGAGCGTGAAAGTCTGTGCATAATTGAAGTCAAAGCGAATCAGTTGGAGGTAATCCGAATCATGGACTATGTATCACCACCGATGGGTTTATCCTTCAAATTCTGTGCATGTAGTCATAAAGTGAACCTTATGCAATATTCCGAGGACCAAAACATATGCCCTTTTCGGCAGCATTTTTCCATAGCCCTATTTGCTCAACCCCACCCCCACCGAACACACGATGTTCCATGGGTGATCTAAATAACGTCGGAATATTATATGGTTCTTGTTACACTTAATTTATAACATTAACACCCAGAATGTAAAAATATACCTTTAGATCGAAACATCAAACAGTCCAAGTCCTTTGAGAGCATAAAATGACAGTATGCGGTTACCCGTGATTCGGAGTAACTACAATGACACCGTTTCAAAGTTTCTAATTAAATATGTAGTAATATTCGATTTTGGGACGGAAACTACGTCAAAATGACAGAAAATAATTGGGAAAAAATATATGCAATCAAAATCGAAAGATACTTTATATGGTACATTTCATTTTCGGGAAATGCGGCGAACCGCCTTTGAAAAAGAAAGTTTTTTTCCATCGTGTGTCTGTATATGAGCCGGGAACCATTGACGTTCACAAGATGTTGACGTCATTATCCACAATCATTGAGTGATGGAATGAAATAGGTTTGAATCAAGAGTCAAGTGGCCCAGTTCGTTTGAAAATTTCTTGTTTTATATCTTTGTGAAATTCTTTTGAAAATTATTTTGATCCGGATCATCTACAGATCCGCAATGGCTACAACAAGTGTACTTACTTACTTTAATATTTCTCGATTCGAAATTGTTTTCGTTTTAACAAAGTTTGAATCGTCAACAGTACTGACAACTGACTTCTCAACTGCTTAACAGTTTCAGACAATTCGAACTTATTGTTAGTCTTTTCTATTCAGTTTGGTATTTGAAAAGGTACAAGTAGGCAAAGATCAGCAAAATGCGCAATCAGAAAAAGATTCCCACTCCAAAAACCGAGGTGGGAAAAAACCAAACCAACAATCAGGTACTTTATACCATGAAACATATCGTAAGCCGAATGAGCAGCTATTTTCCCAATAGGTGGCCACCCAGTTACCTTAACTTAAATAAAAATATGAAAACACACATAAGGCGCCAACAGCACAAAAATTTTAAACACCAAGACATAAAACAAAAAGAACCACCACAGAAGTATCGACTTGGGACGATCAGTAACACAAAGTTACTGGCGGGCTTAAACCGGTTTTACAGGTACCTAACCTCACCCTCAGCTTCTGCAGTGGTTCATTACATTTAGTTAGTTATTTGGTCCTTGTGGTGAATCTCTAACTAGTCAATGAATCATCAAGAACAAACAAATAAATCATGATAAACATCTGATGAATCAAAACCCAGGACTCACAGATTGAGTAAGCTGCCCGACGATGGAGATCCCTGGGCGCCGAATAACCTACTAACTCCGGAGCAAAAGACAAACACCAGTTGGACCCCGGTGGGCCAAGCAACAGACAAGAAGCTCCGGCCCCAAACAACTAAAATGAATAGCTTTAAGTCGGGGCCATCATAGAGTCTGACGCCCGACCCACCGGCGTGCAATTAAAGAAGGCAGCATAGTTCACAGTTGACAATGTCATCCAGTTGACAGTCAACTTTGCCTGGTGAAAAAAAGATTAAGTTCGAATCGAGACATGGTCGAAAATCTATATTATACATGTAGAATTGAAAGTTTGATAAGCATCAAAACTTTATTTTTGTTCACAGGACATACCTGTAATTTATAATTTATAATAATGCACTTCTAGAAAATTTCAAAAATCTGTGATTTTTTGTTAAGACTCTTTTTTTTTACCAAAATTCTTATGTCGCCTAAAACGTTGCCCTTTAGGCTGCGAGTATGGAACAGAAAACCGATTTGAGCTACGGGCATTGGTTTAGATTTTACAGCGTTTTAAAACATTTGTCATTGGACTGAACGTAATTTTGCATTATGTGATTAAAACATCTGACAACAAATTAAAAAAAAAAAAAAAAAAAAAAAAAAAAACGCTGGTTTGAGCTTACCAGAGTGCGCATTCAAAAACGTTTTTTTAATGCTCGCCATGTAAAGGACACCATTTTAAGCGAAAGCAATCGTGATTTTAACCCAAAATCACAGATTTCTGAAATTTTCAAAAATTTTGCATTTTAGACACAAAAGTATCGACAGTTGGATTATCAAAACAGTTTTGCAGTTGAATGAACCAGTAAGAGGGAATGAATGACAGAATTTGATAGGATAAGGTAGTGACAACTTCAATTTCAGATGGTTTCTATTGTTTCTGCAAGTCTGCGAGAAGGGCTCGCAGGCAACGCGAAAGAAAGATGGATTGCTTGCACGGTGATGGTGCTACTATAAACTAAAAATTGGGTGTTAGATTACCAGTATGTCCTGTAATTAAAAATAAAGTTTTGATGCGTATCAAAGTTTGAGTAGTATAATTCATTAAATCTGTAACAAACTTTACGATAGTTTTGTGGTGCTCCTCAATAAAGTGCTCACCTGGGTCACAATTATACGAGCCTGGTGTGTTCTGACAAACTTCTGTTATAGCACACGGGCTGCTTAAGCACTCATCGATATCTACAATACGGAAATATGTCGATTAAACATTAAGGCTTTTAAAAAAGTACAAGTAGGCAAAGATCAGGAAAAGGCGCAATCAGAAAAAAAAAGATTCCCACTCCAAAAACCGTGGTGGGAAAAAACTAAACCAACAATCAGGTAGTTATACCATGAAATCATATCGTAAGCTGAATGAGCAGCTATTTTCCCAAACAGGTGGCCACTCAGATACCTAAACTTAACTAAAAATATGAAAACATACATAAGGCGCCAACAGAACAAAAAATTTTAAACATCAATACATAAAACGTAAAGAACCACCACAGAAGTATCGCCTTGGAACGACCAGTAACACAAAACCACTGTCGGGCTTAAACCGGTCCTACATGGCCATAACCTGACCCTCAGCTTCTGCAGTAGTTCATAACATTTAGTTAGTTCTTCGGTCCTCGTGGTGAACATCTAACTAGTCTATGAGTCATCAGGAACAAACAAATAAATCATGATAAACATCCTGATGAATCAAAAACCAGGACTCACAGATTGAGTAAGCTGCCCGACGATGGAGATCCCTGGGCACCGAATAACTTACTCATTCCGGAGCAAAAAAACACCAGTTTGATCCCGGTGGGCCAAGCAACAGACAAGAAGGCCCCAACCAACTAAAATGAATAGCTTTGTCGTGGCCATCATAGAGTCTGACGCCCGACCCACCGGCGTGCAAAGTCAGTTTTGTTTGTTTGAAAATTGCTTTTGACATATAAACGCAAATCAGTTCAAAGTCTAATGGTTTATTTTGGCCAAAGATTGGGTAGGGTTGTGAAAATATTTAGGTGCGTTATCTGGATTTTTTTAATCAGCCAAACTGTTTAATAAACAAGTGTGTACAGCTGTATATTACTTTTCCTGTAAATATCTGAATGACTCAATAGAACTGAAATGCGATTCATAGTTCCATGGACAACGTGATATCACATGATCCAAACTTTTTTTTCCTCTTATCTGTAAAGATCTTATTAATATCCATATAACAAAAGTAGACGTTAAAAGCGTCCAATTACATTGGTGAGAGCCATGTTGTTCATGTCCAGTTTTGATCATATGATATCACGTGACACTATGTTGTTCATGGAACTATGAATCGCATTTCAGTTCTCTAGAGCCATTAAGACTGTGCATGAGAAATGTTAATATAAAGTAATAAAAGTGTCTAAAGAATAAATATGACCTTTTCATCTTATAAAATGGTCAGATTCTTTGTTAAGATATTTCAAGCAATGGCATTTTTACTTCACAATATAATATTTTAATGGTTTTATTATAATCAACAGATATATATTGTCAGAAATAGAATTACCTATTTTTAATGAAATAGGCATGCAGAGCATATGTTAAGCTCAATTGGTTCAAAACCGCCCACTGACGATTTCTGTAAAATATTTACTTAATAAAATATTTTGCACATCACAAAACTTTGCAGTTTCAACACAAAACTATTGTTTTTCCCTTTAGTTATGCACTTAGAAAGCAATACTGTTTCTGATATTCAGAAATGACATTACGAAAACACGCCCATGCAATATACAGAGATTTTTTTAGCTATAAAAAGTTGAAAAATTTCACCAGATAAATTTTGATATTTTTAATATTTTTGCTCAAAACATACATTGTGGATACACGTTAGAACCGCCTCGGCGAGGCGGTTCTAACGAGTACCCACAATGTATGTTTTGGAGCAAAACTAAGAAAAATAGGTATACCCCTGCATACCCCAGTTTTGCTGTGTAAAAGTGGGGTATAAGGGGGTATACATTACACGGACATGTTCTCCTGATGAAAAGTCCCTAAATAACAGATGTGTGGTGACAAACTTTTCAAGTTATGACTTTGGGGCTGAATTAGCATTGACAGGAAAAGTAAAATACAGCTGTACAAACTTTTGTTTATAAAACAGTTTGGCTGATTTAACAGAATCAAAATAACGCACGTAAATATTTTCAAAACCCATCCCATCTTATAAATAAACCATTAGACTTTGGACTGATTTGCGGTTGTTTGTTAACAGCAATTTTCAAACAAACGAAAATGACTTTGTTTGCCATATACATGTAATACAGAACAATGTCTACATATTGATTGTTTATTGTTTTATATGTTGAAAGGTTAAAGAAAGCAATGATAAGGAAATGACGCAGTCAGAAAGAGTTCCCACTTCAAACACCGAGGTGAGAAGAAAACATATCGTAAGCCGAGTGAGCAGCTATTACCCCAATAGGCGGCCACTCAGTTATGCAAACTTAAGTAAAATATGAAAACAGACATAAGGCGCAAACAACACAAAACATTCAACATCAAAACATAAAACCATAAGAACCACAACAGCAGTGTTGCATTGGAACGATCAGTTATATAAAATTACTGGCGGGCTTACACTAGTTTTGCATGGCCATAACCTCACCCTCAGCTTCTGCAGTGGTTCATAACATTAAGTTAGTTGTTCGGTCCTCGTGGCGAATCACTAACTAGTCAATGAATCATCGAGGAAAACATACATGTATAAATCATGATAACCACCATCATACCACAATCTATGTTTTGGAGCAAAAATATGAAAAATAGGTTTACCCCTGCATACCACAGCTTTGCTATATAAAAGTGGGATATTAGGGGTATGCATTACATGGACATGTTTTCCTGATGATACAGTAAATTGTTATGGAGAACTACAAGCTTGAAATTTGGATTTAAAAAGAAGAGACATTTAACTATCAGTGAGTATCAGTGAGGCAAAATCAACGGTGCCGATTAACTGCTCATGCACAGACGATCTGCGGTTTTGGTGTCGCATATAAAAATGCCGGAAGGCTTCCTCATGATGTCTCTGACATACTGTTTCATGTGGTGTTTAAATTTTGCCCAGTTTCATCAATTAGCATTTAAGACAAAATTTCATAGAAAATCGTCAATTGTCATTTTTGAGCTCATGTGACAGGGTCCGAATTGACAAGTGGTCGAGGTCATAACATACAACAGGTGAAGTCCGAATTATCCAAGGTTTTAACTAACCAAGGATAGGGTCTGACTTGGCCAATGTTGAAAAGGTACAAGTAGGCAAAGATCAGGAAAAGGCGCAATCAGAAAGAGATTCCCACTCCAAAAACCGAGGTGGGAAAAAACCAAACTAACAATCAGGCACTTATGTTTGTGTTTGATGATTTATTCATCAGGGAGATCGGTGGCGTAGTAGAGCACCGGACTACGAATGGAGAGATCATGGGTTCGATCCCCACTAACAGCAGTGTGTTGTGTCCTTGAGCAAGATATTACTCCCCAAAGTACTGATTAAAAGTTTAACCCATGAAGCGGTGGCTCCGTCCCGACGTGACTGAAAAATTGATGACTGGGTCGTTAAACCTCAATACAAACGAACAAAGCATTATGGCCGTTCCAGCTGTTCATTTCGTTCTGTATTCAATATTATAAGATCTAGTGGAGATGGTCTTCTATTTATTTATTCATTTATTCATTTGTTTGTTTATTTATTTATTAATTTTGTTACCTATGTCGCAATCTTCTCCTGTCCAGCCAGATTGACAGATACAGTAATAACTTCCAGTTGTAGAGTCACATGTAGCTCCATTCTTACATGGACTAGAAACACACTCGTCAACTGAAAGCAATTGTGCAATATAGAGGGATGATAGGCAAATGTAGCTACATTCTTACACAGGCCATAGAAACACTCGTCAACTTAAAATAAGTACCATATACAGGGATCAAAAAAGTCTTATGTTGCTCCATTCTTACACGAACGAGACACATTCGTCAACTGAAAACAAAAGTACAAGACAGAGGTATCCAACTTGAAAATCACATGTAGCTACATTCTTACATAGGCTAGAGACACATTCGTCAACTAAAAACAATGTACAAAACAGAAGGATCAAACTCAATAGTCACATGTAGCTCCATTCTAACATGGACTAGAGACACACTCGTCAACTGAAAACAATAGTACAAAACAGAGGTATAAAACTTGGTTATAACATGTAGTTCCATTCTCACATGGACTAGATACACACTCGTCAACTGAAAACAATGTACAAATCAGAAGGATCAAACTTAATAGTCACATGTAGCTCCATTCTAACCTGGACTAGAGACTTATTCGGCAACTGAAAACATAGTACAAAACAGAGGAATCAAAGGTCCATTCTAACATCGACTGGAGACACACTCGTCAACTGAAAACAATAGTACAAATCAGTATCAAACTTGATAGTCACACGTAGCTTCATTTTAATATGGGCTAGAGACACACTCGTCAACTGAAAACAATGTACAAAACAGAGAGATCAAACTTAATAGTCACATGTAGCTCCATTCTAACATGGGCTAGAGACATATTCGTCAACTGAAATCAATAGTACAAAACAGAGGGATCAAAGCTGCATTCTAACATGGACGAGAGACACATTCATAAACTGAAAACAATAGTACAAAATAGAGGGATCAAACATAACACATGATAAGATAAGATAAGATTTATTCGGATTATAAGATCACACATATACAAAGGCTATAATCATGAATAAAATATGATAAGTTTCAGATAAGAGACATAGCACTACTTTAGAAAATCACATAATCATCTATAAATCAGCACATTTAAAATTTTGTATGTGAGCTAACAGTTTAAAATTTTTACTTTTATTTATGATTTGTTCTTTAACCCATGGATATCCCATAAAAGCTCGAGAACTTCTTTCCAGTGGGGTCCATTTTGGGATTGGGAACGGTCAAGACTTTGGTATTTGGAAAATCCATGTTAAAAAAAATCAAAAATTAAATTAATATATCAGTTAATTAAAAATTGAATTTCAAAGAGTGCTTTAGACATATCACAACCCATCACATGACATAAATTACATTACAAAAATATTGCAGATTCTGAATTGTATTCGATATCAGTATTGAATAGACTAGATAATGGATGGACTAGGCGCAAGTAATGTACAAACTTGAGATATTTTATGCCAACTGACACTAATGATACATTTAAAGTATATATTTTGATCCTCAGACACATTTTGTGATTGTAAGAACTTTTTAACTTCAAACTTAAATTTTATGCTGTCTTTTATACTTTTGATACTATCAGGCAAACCATTCCATTCCTTTATAGCACTGTAATAGAATGTATTAGAAATAGAGCCCTGACAATTTGGAATAATAAAATTATGCTCACTAGCTCTTGTGTGATACCTGTGAGTATACTTAATACTGACAAAGTTGTCTTTCATATATGAGGGACATTTATTGTTTACTATTTTATGTACATGATTTAATTTGAGCTGTTTCACTCTTGTGTCAACATTGACTAAATTAAACTATGACAATATTGCATTTGTAATCCTTTCTCTGGGTCCTAATTGTTTTATAAATCTAATGACTTTGTTTTGGGCAACTTGAAGCTTTCTTTTAAGAAGTTTACTCAAACCAGAATACCAGGCTGAACAGGAGTAATCAAAATGACACAGCATTAGAGCTGAGGACAATGTTTTCCTTGATGATATGCTTAGGCAATCATTATGCTTATAGAGGAATTTGAGCCTTGAATTTACTTTGCCAATAATATTGTTAACAATAGTCTCTCCTGACAAGCTACTATCAATTTTAAGACCAAGATATTTTACTTGATTTGTAGATTCAACAGTATGTCCATTAAAAACAATGTTGTATTCTTCAACCTTCTTAAGTTTGCTTTTAGAGCCAAATAAGATTGATTCAGTTTGTCCAAGATGTAATGATAACTTGTTGTCAACAAGTCAAGCTGAACAAGACTCTAAAACTTTACTGCAGCGTCTTTATGGGAAAACAGGATTGCACTGTCATCTGCATAAAGCAAAAGTTTACAATCTGTGTCTATACTAATAATCATATCATTCACATAACATAAAAATAAAAGAGGTCCCAAAATACTTCCCTGGGGAACCCCACAGACAACAGAAGCTGTGTCAGACTGAACTTTACCAACTGTGACAATCTGATGCCTATTCTGAAGGTATGATAAAAACCAATCTGTGCAGTCAACACCCATAGTTTTTAACTTATTGCACAATATCACATGGTCCACTGTATCAAATGCTTTTTGCAAATCCAACAAAATCATCCAGTATACAAACCTTAAGAGTTATTGACCTTCATGTGGTCCAAAGATGTATAAGACAAGTATCCGTTGAGTATGATCTTCTAAAACCAGATTGATAATCATATAAAATATTATTATCAACTAAAAAAATTTCCAATTGGACATAAACTGCTCTCTCCAAGATTTTAGAAACAATTCTCAAAATACTAACTGGTCTATAGTTTCCAACTTCTAAGTTGCTATTCTTCTTATAAAGTGGCTTAACTCTGGCAAGTTTCATCTCACTTGGAACAGTATTTTCAAAAATTGATGAATTTATTATCCAAGTAATAGGTAATTTTAAAACGTCTGTCCCATCTTTTAAAAAGGTACAAGTAGGCAAAGATCAGGAAAAGGCGCAATCAGAAAAAGATTCCCACTACAAAAACCGAGGTGCGAAAAAACCAAACTAACAATCAGGTACTTATACCATGAAACATATCGTAAGCCGAATGAGCAGCTATTTTCCCAATAGGTGGCCACTCATTTACCTTAACTTAACTAAAATATGAAAACATACATAAGGAGCCAACAGCACAAAAAAAAATTAAACACCAAGACATAAAACAAAAAGAACCACCACAGAAGTATCGACTTGGAACGATCAGTAACACAAAGTTACTGGCGGGCTTAAACCGGTTTTTCAGGTACCTAACCTCACCCTCAGCTTCTGCAGTGGTTCATAACATTTAGTTAGTTCTTCGGTCCTCGTGGTGAATCTCTAACTAGTCAATGAATCATCAAGAACAAACAAATAAATCATGATAAACATCCTGATGAATCAAAAACCAGGACGCACAGATTGAGTAAGCTGCCCGACGATGGAGATCCCTGGGCGCCGAATAACCTACTAACTCCGGAGCAAAAGAAAAACACCAGTTGGACCCCGGTGGGCCAAGCAACAGACAAGAAGCTCCGGCCCCTAGCTGGAATGCCAGCTAAGCCTGTAGCTGGAATGCCATCTAAGCCTGTGTTTTTACAGGTATTTAGGTGCATTAGTTCTTTAAAAACAAAATCTTCTGTTACATGTTTCAAGACAAATTTCTTACCTCAGGATTTTTTGACTGATGAAAATTCCTAAATGCTTCAGATAATCATATACCTTTGAGCAAGCAGGTAATTTCTGTTCAAGAGCAGATGCTACAGTGGTAAAAATTGGTTAAAATAACATGTACATGTAGCTCTATTCTAACGTGGGCTAGAGACACACTCGTCAACTAAAACAATAGTACAAAACAGAGGGATCAAACTTAATAGTCACATGTAGCTCCATTCTAACATGGGCTAGAGACACACTCGTCAACTGAAAACAATAGTTCTAAAGAGAGGGATCAAACTTGATAGTCAGGTGTAGCCCCATTTTACATGGGCCAGGGACAAAAGTTGTTTCTACAGAGAATTCGTGTGCGCGTTCCAGTAAAGCATGGCTTGCATTATTTATATATTACAGGTCGTTTCATAGCGATACTTCTGTGGTTCTGTTTGTTTTATGTTTTGAAGTCAAATATTTGTGCTGTTTGAACCTTATGAACGTTTTCATATGTTTATTTTAGTTCGGGTAACTGAGTGGCCGCCTATTGGGAAATAGCTGCTCATTTGGCTTACGATACGTTTTCGTTTTCGAAGTATGAGTTTAGTTGGGGTTTTTATTCTCATCTCCGTTCGTAGAGTGGGAATTTCTTTCTGATTGCGCCTTTTCATGACCATTGCCTTCTTGTACCTTTTTAGTTGTCCTGTTTCCGAGATGTGGTTCAAAACTGGACGGCGTATCGCGTACGCCTCAGAGTAAGTCGCAGAGCTACACAGTTTAACTTGCGCACATTTGAAATTAATACATCAATGACATCTAGCTTGAATTAATATTTAGAAACATCTAACTGGAATCTACACTGTACTTGTTTCCGAAGCCTTGGTCTAAGGTAGACTTCTTTGATCTTCTGGCGTGGGCACATTGCGGATGCTTGCATGCTTACACATTTGGGTTTGTTAGTAGTAGTAGTGGTGTGAAGCAAAACCTACATAATGAAATATTATACTTTATACATACAATTTAGTTAATTTTTTATCATTTACCAGTTTGTCAATTGAGCCCTAGCCACACACTGTCACAGAGACAAGAATAACTTCCATCGGCGAGCAAGAGTCGGACAGTAATAGTCATAATAATTAGTATCATTATTATGATAATTTATTTTATTATCATTATCATTATTATTATTATTATTATTATTATTATTATTATCGTGAATGGGACTTTGTTTAAACACAACTCCATATAGTTACATTGTAATATGTATGTTTGTATTTTGGGTCGGTGACCTTGATTTACTCAATAAAATTATTGTTCTTGTTCTTGAATCCTTTTTCTCATTCATATAGTCACTGCTTATAGAGGAATCATTTTTGCTTGCTGGGCCACGTTTCAGTTGTCTATTTGGTCGCATTCTTGACCAATGACTTAAGTGGTAAAAGACGGAAACCAGCCACACTTTTCATCCCTTTTAAAGAATGACTTGTGGGAAGAATATGACGTTTAAGGAAATACCGGTCCAGTGATTGGTTCCATCATCCACGTGACAGCAGACTGCGGGTGCGTTACTTTACCGGAATGGACCGGTATAGAAATAATTACCGGAATGGACTACCGGACTTGCGCTCGTGTCTTTGTTACACCTAGCTCTACTCAGTTTAAATGTGTTAAATGTAGCATGTATGCAAGCAGATTAACTTGCAACTATAAATATATAAGCTATAAATATATAAATATAGTTACTATAAATATATAAACTATAGTTGCTATATAGTTTAGTTGTAAAAAAGTACAAGTAGGCAAAGATCAGAAAAAGGCGCAATCAGAAAAAGATTCCCACTCCAAAAACCGAGGTGGGGAAAATACTAAATTAACAATCAGGCTAAACCGATAAGGTTGTGAGCCCGGTTTGTGAGGCATAATGCAGGGGTCGGTGCACAAAACCATGCCACTTGTTTTTAGATAATATTTCAAGGATTGGTACAACCCGTCATTTCTATTTATAACTAATAGAGGAGACGGTGGGTAGGGAAATTTTTCGTTTCGCACAACACCCTCCACATACTAGGTTTGATACTATGGGTGGCTTCTTTGATCAATATAAAGAGCTTCTAGCCACGTTGTCGCCCTGTGATATGGTGCATTTGTCCTTAAGAAGCCGTTACGTATGTTACCCATTCAAACCAGAAATTTGCTCTAAGTTTGTAAAATACACTATGAATCTCTAATCTAAATTCCAAACCTAAATGTATTAATATCATCGGATGAAAAAATGTTACGGGCACATATATTGATATATTTAATCATTTTCATGCATCGATGGTGTTACGTATGTTACATTCTCACAACAGCCTGTGTTAATGTTAACTACAGAACATTAAGCTATTTTAATATGCTTCTGCTTGCGAATTTCACTTTAAATACACTACGGGTTACTTCGTTGATCAATATAAAGATTTTCTATGTACGTTGTCGCCCTATGGTATGGTGCATTTTCCCTCCAGAAGCCGTTACGCACGTCGTACGTTACCCATTCAAAACAGAAATATACTCTAAGTTTGAAAAAAGCACTATGAATCTCTAAAATAAATTCCAAACCTAAATATATTTTAAAATGTCATCTGATGAAAGAATGTTACTGGCACATGTGTTGATACTTTTAATCGCATATATGCATCGATGGTGATACGTATGTTACATTTTCAGAACAGACTGTTCAGAGTTTAATTACAGAACAGTTAGCTATTTTAATATACTTTTCCTTGCACATTTGTATTTTAGATACACTGGTCTAAAAGACACTTATTCCTTTTCTTTTACAAACCTAAAAAAAAACTAATCATCATGTCATTCCTTAGTCGAAAGTTATTGCATATAGTCCACAGTGACTCGCTTCAGATTATGAAAGGACTATGAACAGACAAGTTTGAAGACAAGAAGAAAAAATATACAACCAACTTGTTGTAGATCAATAACATATATGCCTTCTTTAAGTTGAATGCTCACTGC
Organism: Rugalucina vietnamica; assembly: GCA_964017185.1. Lineage (NCBI taxonomy): Eukaryota > Metazoa > Mollusca > Bivalvia > Lucinida > Lucinidae > Rugalucina > Rugalucina vietnamica. The sequence continues at coordinate 16,754,399 of OZ024874.1, forward strand.
TTTGCCAGAAATGTGTACTTTTGATTGGTAAATATGGTAACGTATGTAACACATAATTATTAGATATCAAAAATCAGTTTTAATGATTTTAATGCCGATAAAATGCTCGTCGCTGTATGTAATTATGATTTAGCACTAATTTAGAAATCATGTAAGATATAACAAAAATTCAAGAGTGTAATACGGTTGTCAGTGAACTTAAAGCGCCCACACCCAAACCACAAAATCCCAAATCATGTTTTACACCATTGTTAGTATCCAGTGTTGTGGAATGACATTATCAACACCGTCGGTCATTGTTTCTTAAGTTACCTTTCACAAAGCTTGCCAATATAAGTAAGCAAATATCAATGCGGGTGACGGGCGATTTAATGGTAATGTATGTAACACATAACATTTGAGGTGTTAAAACCTAAGGAAAACAAATAGTAATAAGATATTATAATAATTGTCACCTTAAGATTGTTTTCCGATTTCCGGATTATGAAATGACTCGCCGGCCATACAAAAGCACAACTCTGCGCATGCTACTTCATTTTGTCTGGGTTCGGGGCACATGTGAGACAAGCCAAGTTCTGGTTGCGCGTGTGCCAGGTGTTTTTTTTTTTCTCGGGGTTCTCCCGTTTTCGCCCCACCTACCGGTTTGCCCGTCTCATATGAGCTGAAATAATATTGAAAGGGACGTTAAACGGAACAAAAATTGTTAAGTCCTTAAACGGAACAAAAATTGTTAAGTCCTTGGTCATGAGCACTGCTTCAATATAAGTACCATTGATGTTCCAGACATTTCCTTGATGCGGTTGTTTTGTTTGATTTTGAGTTGATGCTTAACAGCCTAGTCAACAGCTATTGTCATATTGAGACGTTGACTCCATTTTATGGGACTTTTGCCCGAAAATCGGATGCCATGACATCCAAACAATGCTTTAAATATAACCAACCAAGTAAGCCACTACGGCTTATACGTATGGATGGTTTGATTTTTAAACACTTTTCCTGGTCAGGCTCAGACCTGAGTGGTTGACCAGAAATTAGATGGTCAGTAAGTAGCGTATAAGCTATGCCTGGAGGCAAAAGAAGCCCATCTATTTCTTAAGGACCCGATGAGTGGGGCCTATATTCCCACCCGACCAACATTCTGAGGAATTCTGCTTTGGCTGATACGGTTGAGCGTTTCTGCTAAGGCTGAAAACATGTTTTTGAAGTTTTCACGTTATAAATGTGTCATCAAACGATCATGCTTTGCCGGGTGGTACATTTTCATTGGCAACAGAACAAGTGACGGACACTATTTACACTTGAACCAGATTGCCCAGCAGATGAACAGAATCGGCAAATGTTTTTTCGTACACCTTCTTACATGTATGTGCTGTGGGGAATGTACAATGTAGTTTGTGATTGATCGCGTTTCTCAGCAACATTCCAAGCTTTCGTTTTACCAATGCCATTGTGTGGTGTCTCACATAAACTGCCTTATTGTGTAGTCATAACTTCTATTTTCTTGAAGATATGGAATGTTCGAGAGTCTCACCAGGACATCAAGGCTTGCTCAAAACGACAGACTGCTAGTATCGTGCTTTTTCAGGATTTCCAGCGTGGAACCATAATGTATTGCAATCATTCGGCTAGAATAGAGAGCTGCATAAAACCAAGACATCTGATTTAGATGATAGTACCGTCAGAAGCATCGTGGTTGTTATGAAAATTCGCGTATCTGTGTCTTCATTGTCTAAAGTGCAGTTACGTCATCCCTGGCAAGAAAGCATTTTCGTTATCTGTAAAAAGCATACACGTTGTTTCACATCCTGTTCTTTGTTCGGATTTCACACCGAGGGCCCTCAAGTAATTCACATTTCGTGTTATTACTGCTTTACATTGGACTTTGCCACTCCCGGGGAACTGGTGTAGCAGGGCTTAATAATGTCCTTCTTTCTCGTTCAGCCGATCTGACAGGTATATCAAACACTACGTCAAATCAATAGTTTCGAAAGGCGCATACAAGCTGAAAGGAATACCATATATCGTATAAAATAAATGGGTCCAGGAGTTTGAGGATAATATCCGCATCTAGTTGGATGCGACTGTCAGTGTGATATTTGCGAAGTCTTTGTCTTCTTAAGTCATTAAGTTCGCACATGTGAAAGATTCATCGTGGATCGTGGATCTTGTTCAAGGACACAACATGGCACCGAAGAGGTCGAACAATACAAACTCGCAATCAGGAGCGGACGCTTTAACGATGGGTCACCAACTCATAATATATACCTTACAGTGCCCTATATGAAAAAGGTGTTACATACATTACCATGAGCATACTGACAATTCACCAGTGGGTCAACATATTCCAAACATCTTACTGTGTTCTATGCGAAAGCCTTTGCAGATAATTATGTGAGACCACTTTCACGTGAGCCGCAGCGCGCGAAAACCCATCTTCCGACAATATTCCTTCTACACACTCACAGAATTTGGACGCTTGAAATTTCGGATTTAAGAAGAAGTTTGAATTATCTGTGTAGAGTAAACAAGTGTGCTGATCAGGTGTGCAGTAACTGCATCTTTGTTTTCAAATAGGAAGAATCTGGTTTTCGCATGAAACGGCTCACTATATATACATTTATAATCACCAAAATGAAATCTACCCATGTTTGAACATTAAGGTGTTACATACGTTACCATGAGCATACTTGCTAGTCACTGGCTGTGTATTTTAGCACACTAAACATTTACTTATCATAGCGTGTGTAAAATAGAATTCAATAATTTACACAAACATATAACAGTTATTCATTTTGATATTTTTGTTGATACGCCTACTTTTCAAATATTACAGCATACGGCGGTACCCTTAGGAAATGTTAAATTATTTAAATAAAATAAATTAAATATTTAATATAAATATATGATTTTGTATAATAGCCAAGTTGATCTATTGGTCAGTAAGAAAGGACCTATCGTTTTTTGAAATATGAAGAAAGAAATGCCAAAAACAAAAACGTTTTTGAACCCAAACCCCTATTTTCATGTAGAAGTAACGTTTGTAACACCGTATAATGTCTCATTTCAACTTTTAAAGGTCATAAAGCATGTCCGTTAAATTGTTCTAGTACGTGATATAATTAGTGTTGTTGCATGATTAAAGTGGGTGGAGCATAGTAAGTTTCGCTATTTTGTTAGTACAAATATATTTTGAACATGTAACTTATGTAACGAGCTACAGAAACATTGTGCACCACTTTCCGGGGCGACAACGTGCCTAGAACTCATCTAGGATCACCAATGGACCAATTGCATATCGCAAACAAAGTATGTGGAGGGTGTTGTGCGATTTCGTTAATTACGGTAGATACAGAATCTAGCGTCTCGCCTATAAGAATTAATTTGAGGTATCAAGACATACCGAAAATTGACAACACAAACGGCCACGGATTGTCTGTATTTTTGGTCTTGGTGGTTTCGGTCATGAATTGTTTGCTCAGATTTTAAGGAGAGACAGACGTGTCTAACACTATTTTTTGCCCTTTTCTCAAAACTGATAGCTTTTAAAGCACTAAGTATATTTTACAACTCTTGCAAAAATGAAAATCATATCTTTATCAGTAAGGCTAGAACTTGATGAAATTTCCAAAATAACTATTAATGCGCACAAATCGTTTAAAATGCCTCAAACTGGGCAAGCTCTCCTTTTAAAAAGGAAAATTTATATTTTTTACTTAATATTATTATACTAACCTATATCACAATTGGCCCCATTCCACCCAACAATACAGGAACAAGAATAACTTCCATCTGAGGGAGTACAGATGCCATTAGCGCACGGGTTCGGAGAGCATGGGTCAGATGCTGAAATAAATACGTACTAACAGAACGAAAACTTGCCTATGCAGTATAATACATGTATATATGTATTCAGCTGTCAAATTGGAAATTTCATTTGAAAAAAAAAAATGTTTTTAATATTTTAGCTCAAAGCATTGATTGTCTGTTTACGTTAGAACCGACTCGCAGAGGCGGACCTAACGGGTACACACAATCTTTGTTTTGGAGCAAAAATAAGAAAAATAGGTATACCCCTGTAAACCCCAGTTTACCTTTATAAAAATGGGGTTCAAGGGGACATACGTTACACAGACAAGTTTTCCTGATGACAATTATGTTGACTATTACATTGGATATGACATGAAACCTATTGGTGGATTAAAATCATTAATAAACCATTAATAGCGTAAACATGTCTTTATCAGAAGTTGATGCTTCTCGCAATGTTTATTGTCGCGTCAAGTGTGATTTCGGTTCGTGAATGAAGTATAACTAAGTACCGAAAAGGGGCGTCGAGAAGGTAAGCCACATCAACTTATCCAGGTACAAAAATATCTTCCATGTACACTAGAACAACTCCCCTGTTTTATCACGTGGCAGACGAGCAAGGGCCGGGACTGATCAAAATATTTGGAGGAAAGCCAGAATAGAAGACACAGACAATTAAATTTTAAATCCAAATCCAGACACCAGGGGCCAGTTACTAAAATTTCAAATGGCAATATAACAAATACACCGTCATTATTATTATTATTATTATTATTATTACAATTATTATTATTATTACAATTATTATTATTATTGTTGTTGTTGTTGTTGTTGTTGTTGTTGAAAAAAATGTGAGAGTTCTTTGAATTGCAAATGATTCTCACATTTTTCAAAAAAAAAAAAAAAAAAAAAAAAAAAAAAAAACTATTTACAGTGTATTTGCTTTTAAAGTCGATATATAGCGAACAAATAAAGGGCTCAACGACAGCGTTTTGAACAACTGGGCACAGGTGGAAAAGAAGCACACATCAGCACAAGTCATTACAAAATGAGCCGCCTCATGAGAAAACAAACAATCTGCATATGCGAAAACAAAGGCGCATATCAGCTTCGCAGTAACTGCAAAGCTGATCAGCGCCTTTGTTTTCGCTACACGGATAGTACAATTCCTCTACTTACTAAATCAAAAAATTTCAGTCTCTAGCCATCTTCTGTGACTGCCCAGGCCGGTTTGTGTCAGACCTGTTCGGAAACCACATTGTTGGTTTTCCCACGAGGTGGCTCAAATGTTACAGCACAAGGTAACCCGTATTTAAACTCATAATCAGTAGCACTGTTATACATATAAGCTTTAGTTGTTTACTTGAACATGTTGAATGGTACCTTATTAAGTTGCAGCAAAATGGTCGCCAAACTGACTTCTCAACTGCAACAGTTTCAGACTATTAGAACTTATTGTTAGTCTTTTATATTCAGTTTTCTATTTGAAGTTGACAGTTGACAATGTCATCCAGTTGACAGTCAACGTGCCTGGTGAAAAATATTAAGTTCAAATCGAGACATAGTCGAAAATCTATATTATACTACTCAAAATTTGATAAGCATCAAAACTTTATTTTTGTTCACAGGACATACCTGTAATCTATAATTTATGATAATGCAGTTTTAGAAAATTTCAAAAGTCTGTGATTTTTGGTTAAACCACGATTTTTTTTACCAAAATTCTTATGTCGCTTTAAATGTTGCCCTTTAGGCTGCGAGTATGGAACAGAAAACCGATTTGAGTTACGGGCATTGGTTTAGATTTTACAGCGTTTTAAAACATTTGTCATTGGACTGAACGTAAATTTGCATTATGTGATTAAAACATCTGACAACAAATTTTAAAAAACCGCTGGTTGGAGCTAACCAGAGTGCGTATTCAAAAACAGTTTTCAGTTTTATGCTCACCATGTAAAGGACATTATTTTAAGCGAAAGAAATATTTTTGGTTAAAAATCGTGATTTTAACCAAAAATCACAGATTTTTGAAATTTTCAAAACGTGCATTTTACACACAAAAGTATCGACAGTTGGATTATCAAAACAGTTTTGCAGTTGAATGAACCAGTAAGAGGGGATGAATGACAGAATAGGATAGGGTAGGATAGTGACAACTTCAATTTCAGGGGTTTTCCATTGCTTCTGCAAGTCTGCGAGAAGGGCTCGCAGGCAACGCAAAAGAAAGATGGATTTCTTGCACGGTGATGGTGCTGCTATAAAAAATCGGGTGTTAGATTACCAATATGTCCTGTAAAATAGTTTTGATGCGTATCAAAGTTTGAGTAGTATAATTAACTAAATCTGTAACAAACTTTACGATAGTTTTGTGGTGCTCTTCAATAAGGTGCTCACCTGGGTCACAATTATACGAGCCTGGTGTGTTCTGACAAACTTCTGTTACAGCACACGGGCTGCTTAAGCACTCATCGACATCTGCAATACGGAAATATGTCGATTAAACATTCAGGCTTTTAAAAAGGTACAAGTAGGCAAAGATCAGAAAGAGGCGCAATCAGAAAAAAAAGATTCCCACTCCAAAAACCGTGGTGGGGAAAAAACTAAACCAACAATCAGGTACTTATACCATGAAAACATATCGTAAGCCGAATGAGTAGTACTTTCCCAAATAGGTGGCCACTCAGATACCTAAACTTAACTAAAAATATGAAAACATTCATAAGACGCCAACAGCACAAAAAATTAAACATCAATACATTAAACGAAAAGAACCACCACAGAAGTATCGCCTTGGAACGACCAGTAACACAAAACCACTGTCGGGCTTAAACCGGTCCTACATGGCCATAATTTGACCCTCAGCTTCTGCAGTGGTTCATTACATTTAGTTAGTTCTTCGGTCCTCGTGGTGAGTCTCTAAATAGTCAATGAATCATCAGGAACAAACAAATAAATCATGATAAACATCCTGATGAATCAAAAACCAGGACCCACAGATTGACTAAGCTGCCCGACGATGGAGATCCCTGGGCACCGAATAACTTACTAATTCCGGAGCAAAAGAAAAATACCAGTTAGATCCCGGTGGGCCAAGCAACAGACAAGAAGCTCCGGCCCCAACCAATTAAAATGAATAGCTTTGTCGGGACCATCATAGAGTCTGACGCCCGACCCACCGGCGTGCAAAGTCAGTTTTGTTTGTTTGAAAATTGCTGTTGACAAACAACCGCAAATCAGTTCAAATTCTAATGGCTTATTTTGGCCAAAGATGGGGTAGGATTGTGAAAATATTTAGATGCGTTATCTGGATTATGTTGAATCAGCCAAACTGTTTAATAAACAAAAGTGTGTACAGCTGTATATTACTTTTCCTGTAAATATCTGAATGACTCAATAGAACTGAAATGCGATTAAAAGTTCCATGAACAACGTGATATCACATGATCCAAACTTTTTTTTCTCTTATCTGTAAAGATTTAAATAATATCCATATAACAAAATTAGACTTTAAAAGCGTCCAATTACATTGGTCAGAGCCATGTTTTTCATGTCTAATTTCGATCATGTGATATCACATGTTGATTGTTTATAATTTTATATGTTGAAAGGTTAAAGTAGGCAATGATAAGGAAACGGTGCAATCAGAAAGAAATCACAACTCAAAACTCACAGGTGAGAAGAAAACATATCGTAAGCCGATTTAGCAGCTATTACCCCAATAGGCGGCCACTCAGTTATGCAAACTTAAGTAAAATATGAAAACACACATAAGGCGCAAACAACACAAAACATTCAACACCGAAACATAAAACCATAAGAACCACCACAGTAGTATTGCCTTGGAACTATCAGTCATATAAAATTACTGGCGGGCTTACACTAGTTTTGCATGGCCATAACCTCACCCTCAGCTTCTGCAGTGGTTCATAATATTAAGTTGTTAGTTGTTCGGTCCTCGTGGCGAATCACTAGTCAATGAATCATCGAGGAAAACATATTAATCATTATAACCACCATCATACCACAATCTATGTTTTGGAGCAAAAATAAGAAAAATAGGTTTACCCCTGCGTACCCCAGCTTTGCTATATAAAATTGGGATATAATGGGGTATACATTACACGGACATGTTTTCCTGATGATACAGTAACTACAAGCTTGAAATTTCGATTTAAAGAGAAGAGACATTTAACTATCAGTGAGGCGAGAGCAGCGGTGCCGATTAGCTGCTCATGTACAGATGATCTGCGGCTTTGGTTTCGCATATAACAAGTAGCCCAAGGGCAACGATCGCTCACCTGAGAGTCAACAAGTACAGTCACTGGACAACATATATGGGTATGGTGGCCATCTTGGTCGTGTGACCTTGAAACCCTACTTACATCAGCAGATTAGCTCTTGTCTGGATTGTGTATCCTCTTGTCTGCCATTTCGGTTCACTTGAAAAAACCATCTAACAAGGTCAGGGTCCTATAATGACCCCCGGGGTGAGATCATATTTGACCCCAGGAGCATGATTGGCAGGATTTATGAAGAGCTCCATATGACATTGTTGTATATAAAATATACAAGCTTTATGTAGAGCTCCACATAACAAAGCTGTATACCAAATATAGAAGCTTTGGCTATTGTGGTTTCACAGAAGTTTTTTTCATGTATTTTCCATTGTAAGCCTATGGTAGATAATAAAGCCCCCAGGGCGGGGCCTTTATGGACCCCAGGGCCACGGTTAGCAGGATTTATATAGAGGACCACTACACATTGCTACTCACAAAATATGAAAGCTCTGGGCCTTGTGGTTTCGGAGAAGAAGATTTTTTTATGTTTTTCCCATGACGCCCACGGGGCGGGGCCCGTATGGACCCCAGGGGCACGGTTGGCATGATTTATAAAGAGGACCACTATACATTGCTACACACAAAATATGAAAGCTCGGGGCCTTGTGATTTCGGAGAAGAAGATTTTTTATGTTTTTCCCATGACGCCTTCGAGGCGGAACCTGTATGAACCCCAGGGGCAAGGTTGGCAAGATTTATAAAGAGGACCACTATACATTGCTACACACAAAATATGAAAGTTCTGGGCCTTGTGGTTTCTTAGAAGTAGATTTTTTATGTTTTTCCCATGACGCCCCCAGGGCGGGGCCCGTATGGACCCCAGGGGCACGGTTGGCAGGATTTATAAAGAGGACCACTTTACATTGCTACACACAAAATATGAAAGCTCTGGGCGTTGTGGTTTCAAGGAAGAAGATTTTTTTTATGTTTTTCTCATGACGCCCCCGGGGCGAGGCCCGTATAGACCCCAGTGGCACGGTTGACAGGATTTATAAAGAGGACCACTATACATTGCTACACACAAAATATGACAGCTCTGGGCCTTGTGGTTTCGGAGACTGAAGAAGTTTTTTTTATGTTTTTCCCATTGTATGTCTATGAGAGCTAATGATCCCCGGGGTGGGGCCATTTTTGACCAAATGGGCATGGTTGGCAGGATTTATAAAGAGGACCACTATACATTGCAACATACAAAATATGAAAGCTCTAGGCCTTGTGGTTTCGGAGAAGAAGATTTTTTTTATGTTTTTCCTATGAAGCCCCTGGGGCGGGGGGCCAATATGGACCCCAGGGGCACTGTTGGCAGGATTTATAAAGAGGACCACTATACATTGCTACACACAAAATATGAAAGCTCTGGGCCTTGTGGTTTCGGAGAAGAATATTTTTTTATGTTTCTCCCATGACGCCCCGGGGCGGGGCCCGAATTGACCCCAGGGGCATTGTTGGCAGGATTTATACAGAGGACCACTATACATTGCTACACACAAAATATGAAAGCTCTGGGCCTTGTGGTTTCGGAGAAAGATTTTTTTATGTTTTTCCAATGACGCTCCCGGGGCGGGGCCCGTATTGACACCAGGGGCACAGTTGGCAGGATTTATATAGAAGACGACTATACACTGCTACACACCAAATATGAAACCTCTGGGCCTTGTGGTTTCGGAGAAGAAGATTTTTTTACGTTTTTGCCATTGTAAGTCTATGGGAGCTATCTGTTGCCATGGAAACCAGAGTTCTAACCCGACCTAGCCCAAAACCTTACACAACCTTTCCCCCTCCTCAATGATGCTTTAGATAAAATTTGATCACGATTGGCCTTGTTGTCTAGATAAAATTTGATCACGATTGGCCTTGTTGTCTTGGAGATATTCAAGTGTGAAATTGTGGACGGACGCACGGACGCACGGACGGACGCCGGCTCGACTACTATACTATAAGCTCACCTTGTGAGCCTTCGGCTCAGGTGAGCTAAAAATACCGGAAAGCTTCCTCATGATGCCTCTGACATTCTGTTTCATGTGGTGTTTAAATTTGTCCAAGTTTCATCAATTAGCATTAAGGACAAAATGTGTCACAATAACATTGACTAGGATTTAGGACATTGCTTAAGGAAGTTCCTGGGACAAAACTAGATAGATTTCTTCTTATTATTTTTTTACCTTAAATCTATTCGACATTGGTTAATTCGGACCGTATTTCGTAGAAAATCTTCAATTGTCATTTTTGAGCCCATTTGACAGGGTCCGAATTGATAAGTGGTCGAGTTCATAACATAGAACTGGCCGAATTATCCAAGGACTTTACTGACCAAGGATAGGGTCTGACTTAGCCAATGTTGAATTATTCATCAGGGAGATCGGTGGCGTAGTAGAGCACCGGACTACGAATGGAGAGATCATGGGTTCGATTCCCGACTAACAGCAGTGTTTTATGTCCTTGAGCAAGACATTACTCCCCAAAGTTCTGATTAAAAATTTAACCCATGAAGCGGTGGCTCCGTCCCGACGTGACTGAAAAATTGATGACTGGGTCGTTAAACCTCAATACAAACAAACAAAGCATTATGGCCGTTCCAGCTGTTCATTTCGTTCTGTATTCAATATTATAAGATCTAGTGGACATCTAGTGGAGATGGTCATTTATTTATTTATTCATTTATTCATTTGTTTGTTTATTTATTTATTAATTTTGTTACCTATGTCGCAATCTTCTCCAGTCCAGCCAGATTCACAGATACAGTAATAACTTCCAGTTGTAGAGTCACATGTAGCTCCATTCTTACATGGGCTAGAAACACACTCGTCAACTGAAAGCAATTGTACAAAATAGAGGGATCAAACATGATAGGCAAATGTAGCTACATTCTTACACAGGCCATAGAAACACTCGTCAACTGAAAATAAAGTACCATATACAGGGATCAAAAAAGTCTTATGTAGCTCCATTCTTACACGATCGAGACACATTCGTCAACTGAAACAATGGTACAAAATAGAGGGGTCAAACTTGATAGTCACATGTAGCTCCATTCTTACACGATCGAGAGACACATTCGTCAAATGAAACAATGGTACAAAATAGAGGGATCAAACTTGATAGTCACATGTAGCTCCATTCTTACATGGGCTAGGGACACATTCGTCAACTGAAAGTACAAAACAGTGGGATCAAACTTGAAAACCACATGTAGCTGCATTCTAACATGGGCTAGAGACACACTCGTCAGCTAAAAACAATAGTACAAAATAGAGGGATCAAACCTGATAGTCACATGTAGCTCCATTCTTACATTGGCTAGAGACACATTCGTCAACTGACAACATTAGTACAAAACAGAGGTATCAAACTTGATCATCACATTTAGCTCCATTAATACATAGGCTAGAGACACATTCGTCAGCTGAAAACAAAAGTACAAAACAGAGGTATCAAAACTTGATAGTCACGTGTAGCTCCATTCTAATATGGGTTCGAGGCACACTGAGGCTCGTCGACTGAACACAATGTACAAAACAGAAGGATCAAACTTAATGTACAGAGACATTGGGACAGAGACAAATGTAGCTCCATTCTAACATGGACTAGAGACACATTCGTCAACTGAAAACATAGTACAAAACAGAGGAATCAAAGCTCCATTCTAACATGGACTAGAGACACACTCGTCAACTGAAAACAATGGACTAGAGACACATTTGTCAACTGAAAACAATAGAACAAACCAGAGGTATCAAAATAGATTATAACATGTAGCTCCATTCTAACATGAGCTAGAGACACACTCGTCAACTGAAAACAATACTACAAAACAGAGGGATCAAAATTGATTATAACATGTAGCTCCATTCTAACATGGGATAGAGACACACTCGTCAACTGAAAACAATTGTACAAAACAGAGGTATCAAACTTGATAGTCACATGTAGCTCGATTCTAACATGGACTAGAGACACATTCGTGTCAATTGTACAAAACAGAGGTATCAAACTTGATAGTCACATGTAGCTCCGTTGTAACATGGACAAGAGACACATTCGTCAACTGAAAACAATATAACAAAACAGAGGTATCAAAATTGATTATAACATGTAGCTCCATTCTAACATGGGATAGAGACACACTCGTCAACTGAAAACAATAGTACAAAACACGAGGGATCAAACTTAATAGTCACGTGTAGCTCCATTCTAACATGGACTAGAGACACAGTCGTCAACTGAAAACAATAGTACTAAAGAGAGGGATCAACTTTGATAGTCACGTGTAGCTCCATTTTTACATGGGACAGAGACAAAAGTTAATTCTACAGAGAATTCTTGTGCGCGTTCCAGTGAAGCATGGCTTTCATTATTTATATATTACTGGTCGTTTCAAGGCGATACTTATGTTGTCGTTCCGTTTGTTTTATGGTTTGGACTCAAATGGTTTTGTTGTTTGAACCTTGTGTACGTTTTCGTATTTTTATTTTAGTTCGGGTAACTGAGTGGCCGTGTATTGGGAAATAGCTGCTCACTCGACGATATGTTTTCTAAGTACAAGTTTAATTTTCCCTACTCGGTTCTTGGAGTGGGAATTTCTTTCTGATTGCGCCTTTTCCGGACCATTGCCTACTTGTACCTTTTTAGTTGTCCCGTCTCTGAGATGTGGTTCAAAAATAGACGGCGTATCGCGTAACTTGCGCACATTTAAAAAATAATACATCAATGACATCTAGCTTGAATTAATATTTAGAAACATCTTTCTGTAATCGACTTGTTTCCGAAGGCTTTATCTACTGTAAACTTCTTTGGTCTTCTTGCTTGGGCACATTGTGGATGCTTGCATGCTCACACGTTTGAATTTGTTACTGTAGTTGTAGGAAGCAAAACCTACATAATTAAATATTATTATATTTTTAAATACAACTAACTTAATTATCATTTACCAGTTTGTCCAATGGGCCCAAAGAGACAAGGTTAACTTCTATCGTCGAGTAAGGGTCGGAAAGTAATAATGATAATAATAAGTATTAGCATTATTATTATAATTTGTTTTCTTCCTCTTCTTCTTCTTCTTCTTCTTATTATTATTATTATTATTATTATTATTATTATTATTATTATTATTATTATCGTGAATGGGACTTTGTTTGAAAACAACTCCATATAGTTGCATTGTAATATGTACATGTATTTTTTTTTTATTTTGGGTCGGTGGCCTTGATTTAGCATTATTATTATAATTTGTTTTCTTCCTCTTCTTCTTCTTCTTCTTCTTATTATTATTATTATTATTATTATTATTATTATTATTATTATTATTATTATTATTATCGTGAATGGGACTTTGTTTGAAAACAACTCCATATAGTTGCATTGTAATATGTACATGTATTTTTTTTTATTTTGGGTCGGTGGCCTTGATTTAGTCCATAAAATTCTTGTTCTTGTTCTTGAATTCCTTTTTTTCATTTATTGAATTAGTCACTGTTCTTAAATGATTCATTTTATTTTTATTTACTATTATTATACACTGTACTAACCTATTTCACAATTGGCCCCAAGCCATCCAACACTACAGGAACAAGAATAACCTCCATCTGAGGGAGTACAGATGCCATTAACGCACGGGTTCGGAGAGCATGGGTCAGATGCTGAAATAAATACGTACTAACAGAACGAAAACTTGCCTATGCAGTACAATATATATATATATATTCAGCTGTAAAATTGGAAATTTCATTTGAAAAAAAAAAAAGGTTTTTAATATTTTAGCTCAAAGCATTGATTGTCTGTTTATGTTAGAACCGACTCGCCGAGGCGGATCTAACGGGTACACACAATCTTTGTTTTGGAGCAAAAATAAGAAAAATAGGTATACCCCTGTAAACCCCAGTTTACCTTTATAAAATGGGGTTCAAGGGGACATACGTTACACAGACAAGTTTTCCTGATGACAATTATGTTGACTATTGCATTGGATATGATATGATACCTATTGGTGGATTAAAATCATTAATAAACCATTAATAGCGTTAGCATGTCTTTATCAGAAGTTGATGCTTCTCGCAATGTTTATTGTGTGATTTCGGTTCGTGAATGAAGTATAACTAAGTACCGAAAAGGGGCGTCGAGAAGGTAAGCCATATCAACTTATCCAGGTACAAAAATAACACTTCCATCTACGCTATAAAAACTACCCTTGTTTTGACACGTGGCAGACGAGCAAGGGCCGGGCTGCTCAAAATATTTGGCGGATAGTCAGAATTATAGAAGACACAGAGAATGATACAATTAAATTTAAAATCCAAATACAGACACCAGGGGCCAGTTTAGTTAGGGCCACAGCCTTCAGAAAAATGGTGATAGATGGTCGGAAAGTAACACAAATTTCATTCAGACCCTCTTATAGAGGAACCCACTGGAAACTTGAAAACAAATGTTTGGTTAATTTTAAGGCTTGAAAAAGTGTTGAAATTATGGGATGTATACTGCTATACATTATTCTATAATGCGATTCTCGAAAATGAGGTAATACGTAAAAAATAGTCATATCTCCGCTGTTACTTATCTTACATCAATGAATCTGGTCTCATGTTAAAGCTTAGACAGAGGCCTTTTATCCTATGATAAGTTATGCAAGTCATCTAATTTGCATATTCATGAATTGTAATGAAAAATTTAAAATGACAGAAAAAAAAACATTAGAAATCCATGAATAAACTAATTTCAGGCCCAAAATATCACTGTGGCACTTTGTTATTGAGCCAGTAATATCATATGACAAATTTATTGATGTCAAGGGCTTAAATAAAAACAATATTTGCATATTCATGAATTTTAATGAAATGTCAAAACTCGAAGAAAAACAAGGGAAAAAACTATAGCCATTGCAAGGTTTTGGATGGGTTATAAGATTTATCTTGCATTTCTGTGACCATACTATAATTGTTGTGATACTGATGCATGGACCTAGCAATATTACCTTGATACCTAATACGATATTTAAATCATTGAATTTGCTTATTCATGAAAATTAATTTAAATATATATCCCATAAGAAATCGGAGACAAATCATTGAAAAATAGGGTGTGTATGTACAAAATCACTTGATACAGAGCTGTTTCACCCAGGATACTGAAGGAGGTATCAAATTACTGCTATGGCAATGTACTATGATCCTAAAGTACGATATAAGAATAATCTGATTTTCAATTTCATGAATTTTAATGAAAACTTAAAAAATCAGTGAGAAAAAGTGAAAAAATTAAACGGGTAAACCTACAAAATGACTTGTATCTCGGCAATCAAAAGCCCTTAAGCGCTGAAAATTGCATCATATTGTTGCTACAGCCTATATAAGCCATTTGGTTTTTAGTTTTAATAATATTAGCAAAACCTTCAAAATTTAGAGAAAAAATACAAAAATAAAGAGGTATACATAGAAAAAACGCCTGTATCTTGGCTACTGATATACCTAGAGAGCTATAATTGGTATCAAATTGTTGCTAGAACTATGTTCTATAACAATGCTATCTCATTTATAAATCATCAGCTTTTTTTGTTGTATTGATGTTAATGAGATCTTTATAACTAAGACAAAAAGCAATGGAAAATGAAGGGGTATACAAACAAAATTGCCTATATCTTGACTGCCAAGAGCCATAAAGAACTTAAAATGGCATCAATTAATTGTTAGGGCACTGTTTTATTGCCATGTGTTTAGATAAGTTATATAAAGCATGCTTGCTGACAATCAATATTTAATAAAAAAAAAAAAAAAAAAAAAAAAAAAAAAAAAAAAAAAAATTGGAGCACAATCTTTAATTTTCTATCATATCCACATTTTTTTTTTTTTCAAAATTTTGTGTACCATTCAGAAAATGCAATAACATATGCTTAGGCTATCAGACCACGTGGCAATAGTGCATTGTCATAGCATTCTGTTTGTACCATTTTCAATTCTCTAAGAATATTGGCAGCTGAGATATAAGCGATTTTGTTGGTGTACCCCTTCATTTTTCATTGATTTTCTCTTATTCATAAAGAACCTATTAATACCCATACAACAATTTCCTACAATCATTTGATACCGATTATAGCTTTCTATGTCTATCAGTAGCCAAGATTCATGTGATTTTCTGTGTATACCGCCATAACTTTTCCGTTATTTTCCTCAAAATTCGAAAGGTTTTGTTAATATTCATCGACCAAAAAATCAAATGACTCACGTTCC
Source organism: Rugalucina vietnamica (assembly GCA_964017185.1). NCBI lineage: Eukaryota > Metazoa > Mollusca > Bivalvia > Lucinida > Lucinidae > Rugalucina > Rugalucina vietnamica. The sequence goes on from OZ024874.1 coordinate 16,770,762, forward strand.
TAAAAATGAAAGAAAACTAAACCAAATGATAACGATGGGAAAGTCTATTCGTCAAAAATGGTGTTAAGTACTCACCCGGTTCACATGTATATGAGCCTGGATTGTTCAGACAAAATTCAAATGGAGAACACGGGCTTCCAGTACTACATTCATCAATGTCTGCAATAGTAATAATAATAATAATAATAATAATAATAATAATAATAACAAGAAGAAGAAGAAGAAAAAGAAAAAGAAGAAGAATTTCTTTATTTTATACTGCTCTCACATATACCGAGTTTCCCTTGCGAATGCCCTTCCGAATGCAATTTTGAGCAAATTCGCATTATTCGCTAGAAATTCGGAAGCATTCGGTAGCATTTGTAAGCATTCGGAAGCATTCGGTGAAAATTTCGAGTCGTTGCGAAAATTAGGAACATGCTCCTAAAATTCGCAAGGAAATCATATTCTTAACATATTCGTAAAGAATTCGTAAACAATTCGGATATTGCAAGACATTTGTAACACTCGCAAGCCATTTGCAAGGATTCTGTAGCATTAAATTCTATTGAGTTTTGATGTCCGTAAAGAATCGCTAGTGAATCGCAACATTTTCACATTCAAGACTCAGTTTTTAGCATAGTTTATTTATTCTGGCCCTATCCTTCAAGTAAAGGCCATTATTTATGGTGTTTGGCTTTAAGCTATCCATCAATGTATGACAGACAAATTAAAGTCCCGTGAAATTTTCGTTTGCCCGGTAAAATTATCGTTTTTATTGTGTAAATCGCAATTTGAGAGAAACAACAAAGTGGTGTGTGTTTCAAGAGTAGTCTTGGACCAATAATGACATATTTTTCCATGTCCCATGGCATTGTGGGTGATTTCGTTTTATATTGATATTATTGGCTACAATGTTTGCGAATGAGTAAAAAATCAAAAGAATTCGGCAAGCATTCGCTACACATTCGCTTCATTTGTAAGGTGTTTGCAATACGTTCGTATTATTTGTAACGGCATTTGTAAGCGTTCGGAACATTCGTAAGGCATTTTCAAGAATTCGGTAGTGAGCATGGCAATCAATCGCAATATTCTTAAGAAATTTGTAAGGATCCGCAAGCATTCTTAACGCTTTCGCAAAGACATCGTTTTGTACAAGCCCCGCCCCGTCCATTCGCATCATATTCGGTAATTTCAGCGCGAATTTCAAATTTTAGGATTCGCAAGGGATATTCGGTAAATGTGAGAGCAGCATTATAAGGAGGATAATTTAAGGAGGAAAATGTACCATACGTTCCTCCGGGTAATAAACAAATTTCTGTCAGAATTGTCTTAGTTGTGTGCTGTTAATTGCGCTGTAGAAGAAAAGCTAGTGCTTGGCATGTGATGTGCTGGTACCATTTTAACGCCTTTGGTATGGCGCGGCAATGGGTTTGAACCCACTTCCGGTCCCGAAGCGGCCAACACAATAACCTATGAGGCAATCTACGAATTGCGTTCAAAAAGTTCGCGGAAAAATGCCATCACATTCTTATTTGGTAAATCAGCTGAATTAAACAATTACAGTTATATAGACAAACATGATTTGTACTTATACATCACATTTTGCTGCTCTGGCATGAATACAGTGTTAACAATGGTTGCTATGGAAACTTTACATCACAATTACCGGCCCGTTTTTGGACTACCGGACTTGCGCTCGTGTCCTTGTTACACCTAGCTCTACTCAGTTTAAATGTGTTAAATGTAGCATGTATGCATGCAGATTAACTTGTAACTATAAATATATAAACTATAAATATATAAATATAGTTACTATAAATATATAAACTATAGTTGCTATATAGTTTAGTTCTAAAAAAGTACAAGTAGGCAAAGATCAGGAAAAGGCGCAATCAGAAAAAGATTCCCACTCCAAAATCCGAGTTGGGAAAATACTACATTAACAATCAGGCTAAACCGATAAGGTTGTGAGCCCGGTTTGTGAGGCATAATGCAGGGGTCGGTGCACAAAACCATGCTACTTGTTTTTAGATAATATTTCCAGGAATTGGTGCAACCCGTCATTTCTATTTATAACTAAGAATTAATTTTAGGTATCAAGACATACCGAAAATTGACAACACAAACGGCCACGGATTGTCTGAATTTTTGGTCTTGGTGGTTTCGGTCATGAATTGTTTGCTCAGATTTTAAGGAGAGACAGACGTGTCTAACACTATTTTTTGTCCTTTTCTCAAAACTGATAGCTTTTAAAGTACTAAGTATATTTTACAACTCTTGCAAAAATGAAAATCATATCTTTATCAGTAAAGCTAGAACTTGATAAAATTTCCAAAATAACTATTAATGCGCACAAATCGTTTAAAATGCCTCAAACTGGGCAAGCTCTCCTTTTAAAAAGGAAAATTTATATTTTTTACTTAATATTATTATACTAACCTATATCACAATTGGCCCCATTCCACCCAGCACTACAGGAACAAGAATAACCTCCATCTGAGGGAGTACAGATGCCATTAGCGCACGGGTTCGGAGAGCATGGGTCAGATGCTGAAATAAATACGTACTAACAGAACGAAAACTTGCCTATGCAGTATAATATATATATATTCAGCTGTAAAATTGGAAATTTCATTTGAAAAAAAAAGTTTTAATGTTTTAGCTCAAAGCATTGATTGTCTGTTTATGTTAGAACCGACTCGCCGAGGCGGATCTAACGGGTACACACAATCTTTGTTTTGGAGCAAAAATAAGAAAAATAGGTATACCCCTGTAAACCCCAGTTTACTTTTATAAAATGGGGTTCAAGGGGACATACAGACAAGTTTTCCTGATGACAATTATGTTGACTATTGCATTGGATATGATATGATACCTATTGGTGGATTAAAATCATTAATAAACCATTAATAGCGTAAGCATGTCTTTATCAGAAGTTGATGCTTCTCGCAATGTTTATTGTCGCGTCAAGTGTGATTTCGGTTCGTGAATGAAGTATAACTAAGTACCGAAAGGGGCGTCGAGAAGGTTAGCCACATCAACTTATCCAGGTACACAAATAACACTTACATCTACGCTATAAAAACTACCCCTGTTTTGACACGTGGCAGACGAGCAAGGGCCGGGAACTGATCAAAATATTTGGAGGAAAGTCAGAATAGAAGACACAGAGAATGATACAATTAAATTTAAAATCCAAATACAGACACCAGGGGCCAATTTAGTCAGGGCTACAGCCTTCAGAAAAATGGTGATAGATGGTCGGAAAGTAACACAAATTTCATTCAGACCCTCTTATAGAGGAACCCACTGGAAACTTGAAAACAAATGTTTGGTTAATTTAAAGGCTTGAAAAAGTGTTGAAATTATGGGATGTATACTGCTATACATGACATTCTATAATGCGATTCTCGAAAATGAGGTAATACGTATAAAAATAGTCATATCTCCGCTGTTACTTATCTTACATCAATGAATCTGGTCTCATGTTAAAGCTTAGACAGAGGCCTTTTATCCTATGATAAGTTATGCAAGTCATCTAATTTGCATATTCATGAATTGTAATGAAAAATTTAAAATGACAGAAAAAAAAACATTAGAAATCCATGAATAAACTAATTTCAGGCCCAAAATATCACTGTGGCACTTTGTTATTGAGCCAGTAATATCATATGACAAATTTATTGATGTCAAGGGCTTAAATAAAAAACAATATTTGCATATTCATGAATTTTAATGAAATGTCAAAACTCGAGGAAAAACAAGGGAAAAAACTATAGCCATTGCAAGGTTTTGGATGGGTTATAAGATTTATCTTGCATCTCTGTGACCATACTATAATTGTTGTGATACTGATGCGTGGACCTAGCAATATTACCTTGATACCTAATACGATATTTAAATCATTGAATTTGCTTATTCATGAAAATTAATTTAAATATATATCCCATAAGAAATCGGAGACAAATCATTGAAAAATAGGGTGTGTATGTACAAAATCACTTGATACAGAGCTGTTTAACCCAGGATACTGAAGAAGGTATCAAACTACTGCTATGGCAATGTACTATGATCCTAAAGTACGATATAAGAATAATCTGATTTTCAATTTCATGAATTTTAATGAAAACTTAAAAAATCTGTGAGAAAAAGTGAAAAAATAAAACGGGTAAACCTACAAAATGACTTGTATCTCGGCAATCAAAAGCCCTTAAGCGCTGAAAATTGCATCATATTGTTGCTACAGCCTATATAAGCCATTTGGTTTTTAGTTTTAATAATATTAGCAAAACCTTCAAAATTTAGAGAAAAAATACAAAAATAATGAGGTATACATAGAAAAAACGCCTGTATCTTGGCTACTGATATACCTAGAGAGCTATAATTGGTATCAAATTGTTGCTAGAACTATGTTCTATAACAATGCTATCTCATTTATAAATCATCAGCTTTTTTGTTGTATTGATGTTAATGAGATCTTTATAACTAAGACAAAAAGCAATGGAAAATGAAGGGGTATACAAACCAAATTGCCTATATCTTGACTGCCAAGAGCCATAAAGAACTTAAAATGGCATCAATTAATTGTTAGGGCACTGTTTTATTGCCATGTGTTTAGATAAGTTATATAAAGCATGCTTGCTGACAATCAAGATTTAATAATTAAAAATTGGAGCACCGTGAATCTTTAATTTTCTATCATATTCACATTTTTTTCAAAATTTTGTGTACCATTCAGAAAATGCAATAACATATGCTTAGGCTATCAGACCACGTGGCAATAGTGCATTGTCATAGCATTCTGTTTGTACCATTTTCAATTCTCTAAGAATATTGGCAGCTGAGATATAAGCGATTTTGTTGGTGTACACCTTCATTTTTCATTGATTTTCTCTTATTCATAAAGAACCTATTAATACCCATACAACAATGTCCTAGCAATCACTTGATACCAATTATAGCTCTCTATGTCTATCAGTAGCCAAGATTCATGTGATTTTCTGTGTATACCGCCATAACTTTTCCGTTATTTTCCTCAAAATTCGAAAGGTTTTGTTAATATTCATCGACCAAAAAATCAAATGACTCACGTCCCTAAAAATGAAAGAAAACTAAACCAAATGATAACGATGGGAAAAAATGTCAAAGTACTCACCCGGTTCACATGTATATGAGCCTGGATTGTTCAGACAAAATTCAAATGGAGAACACGGGCTTCCAGTACTACATTCATCAATGTCTGCAATAATAATAATAATAATAATAATAATAATAATAATAATAATAATAATAATAACAAGAAGAAGAAGAAAAAGAAAAAGAAGAAGAATTTCTTTATTTAAGGAGGATAGTTTAAGGAGGATAATGTAACATACGTTCCTCTGTGGAATAAACAATTTTTTGTCAGAATTGTCTTAGTTGTGTGCTGTTTATTGCGCTGTAGAAGAAAAGCTAGTGCTTGGCATGTGATGTGCTGGTACCTTTTTAACGCCTTTGGTATGGCGCGGCAATGGGTTTGAACCCACGACCTTCCGGTCCCGAAGCGGCCAACACAATTACCTATGAGGCAATCTACGAATTGCGTTCAAAAAATTCGCGGAAAAATGCCATCACATTCTTATTTGGTAAATCAGCTGAATTAAACAATTACAGTTATATAGACAAACATGATTTGTACTTATACATCACATTTTGCTGCTCTGGCATGAATACAATGTTAACAGTGGTTGCTATGGAAACCCTACATCACAATTACCGGCCCGTTTTTTGTTCTTTTTTGTAAAAAGTCGATGTTTAATGATGACGTTGCATTTGATAGTTTACCTTGCTTTTTTCACCAATCTTTGTGTGAGCAAAGTTCAATATGTTTGCGGTGACCACATGACGTCATATGAGTGTATGACGTCATTTTGGCGTAAAGCGGTATGCCCAAAAGTGGGTATGCCTAAAATGTGAAGGGAACAGCGGTATTTGATAAATTGTGTGTTTGGAACGGTCTATAAAAGAATGAAACACTGATAAGAGCAGAATGCGCATATGGCAACAAGGAAATTAAGAAAACGGCAATCAACAAGTAGTATGCATGCTTTCTACACGACTAGAAAAGCGTCCATGTCGACTCGCGCAGCGTAACGTCAAATAACGTCATACTGTCGAAAATGATCGTCGTGATAGAAAAGAGTAGAATTCGTGAAATATAAAACATATCGAATTGTAGTTTCGGCACAATTCACTGCATTATACACACAGAACTGACAATTAGACGCCCATATGCCAGGTAGATTCCAAAATTCTTAAGAGCTAGCAAACAGCGGCATGAATGCGTATATAGCATGACGTTGTCATGACGTTGGGCCGGTTTTACTGTTGTTACCTTAGAAACGCACGTGATTCAATGCCTAGTTTTCATCCGATTTTATTCAAATTTTGTGCATATGTTAACTATATGTTAATGTACAATATGCACAGAGAATGTAAATTTCTCATGACAATTACAAATTTGGCAGCACTTTTCCTCAAACATTTTGAACCCCCCTCGTCTGCTCATGTTACAAAATCTCGTTTGATACAAAGATCTCCGCATTACGAAAACTTGCCCATGCAATAAACAGATATTTTTGAGCTTTAAAAATTGAAAATTTTCAGCTGAAATTTTTGATATTTTGATATTTTTCTTATTTTTGCTCAAAACATAGATTGTGGGTACTCGTTAGAACCGCCTTGGCGAGCCTCGCCGAGGCGGTTCTAACGAGTTCCCACAATCTATGTTTTGAAGCAAAAATAAGAAAACTAGGTTTACCCCTGCATACCCCAGTTTTGCTATACAAAAGTGGGGTTCAAGGGGGTATATACATGTACATTACACGGACATGTTTTCGTGATGGTAATATTAGCGTCGAGCTTGACGAGCATTGGCATTACAAAACATGTCTTTATTGTTTTCAACATGGTATGACATAAATCTAGCTGCACAAACACAGGCGCTTGGTATTCTATTTATCAAGTAGATACTATTAGTAAGTAAGTAAGTAAGTAAGTAAGTAAGTAAGTAAGTAAGTAAGTAAGTAAGTAAGTAAGTAAGTCAGTAAGTAAGTAAGATATCTATGCAAGAATGTACAATCATCCTTTTCTAGTAAGTAAGTAAGTAAATATTTATTTATTTATTTATTTATTTATTTATTTATTTATTTATTTATTTTACCATTTTCACAATTACTCCCCGTCCAACCAGGATTACATATACAACTATAGCCACCGCCGGTCTGTGCAACACAAATTCCTTGTCCATTACACGGGTCCGGGATACATGGATCTGAACCGCCTAATAGATCAAAAAAGTGTTGTGAAAAAACACCATATAAATAAATGTATACATTTCTGTCGCAAAATATAGTACCAAAAGCCTATTCATCTACTTTTGATAGTACTGAAATGCAGTAAAATCGACTTGTCCGCAATATTAGGCGTTGATGTCTTTGATTTGTATTCGATGATCAGTGACTGAAACAGACATTTTAAGCACGGCTAACAAACCTTTAAATGCGTAACCGCGGTTAAGAAAAGAAATCCGATTCATGTCCTTCCGGTTTCGCATCAGATGACCAACAAAAGGTAAACAAACTTTTGCAGCTCGTGTTTCCGAGTAAAATATTTCGATTCGAAGACAAATATTATAATTCTCTCAATGCTATTTTATTAGTTAGACATTGCTATATTTGGACCCTAATGGATTTCCAGAATTTTTTCTTTATAATCATGATTTTTATTCCCTACCCCAAAACACATGTTGGGATTGCATTGTACACGACGAAAATGTGGGTCAGTCGCAGGGATATTTTTAGATTTCCGCTCATTACGCCCATATTAACGGAAAGCAGTTACAGTGCGCAGATGATTTTAACATTGCGTGAGGTCTGGTGACAGTTTCGTTGCCTCTGGCCAATGCATTCTATGAATATGTGGTTAAAAGCTGTGTCAACATTTCGGTTACGAATTTAATCATTAGAATGATAGCAATATAGTCATTATAGAACACATGTATTAAAATTTTTGTTTTTGTTAATTGTTTTACGCTGAAGATTATTGTCACATTCTCTCGTCCTTTCTTAATAGTTGCTTACTCAAATTTGGTGTGGTTGTGATATTTGCAGTGAAAATGTTTGATATAAAATAATACAAACTGTCTATGAAATACATGTAATACAATAGTTCACATGCATGATATTCCTGTTCATGAAGACGATTTTACAGCATTCTGTATACTTTAATTTGTTTTTTCTTGGTTTTATGTCTTTCAAAACGCTTTACAGGGAAATAAATACCATAACTTGAACAGGTTGAGGTTTTCAAACGTATCTTGAAATATATCCTTCATATTTTAATGATTAAAATGCGTACCCATCTTTTCTTTCCCTTCAAATCGGTAATGACGGGCACTAACACAACGTAATACTGGCACAGACATCAGATGCAATTTAGTTCATACATATCTGTAAATTTGTCGTGGAACAATCACTAAAATTTGATATTTACCAGTAAATTGTCCAATTTTTTGTTGTATTTCGCCGACTTTGGCCTTGTTTGAACACCAGGTTCGAAGAAGGGAATAAATAACTCAAAGACCATCAAATTATTTTGCGAGCTACTTTGGTGCTGAGTTACAATAGTAAATAAGTGACAAAATAGCATTCATAGATAATCGATATATTTCTGTACTAAAATATAAGCATCAATCGATGCTAGTAGTGTATGTTTTGTTTACCTTTTCTTGGTCTTCATATGCGGAACCGGAAGGGCGTGATCCGGATTTTCTTTCTTAACCGGCGGTTACGCATTTAAAGGTTTGTTAGCCGTGTTTAAGTAATGACATTCTGATCAGGCCAATAAGACAAGTCCATGTTTTTATATAATACTTCTAAATATGAGCCGTCTCGTGGAAAAAAACAACAAAGTGGTTTCCGAACAGGTCTGACACAAACCGGCCTGTACAGCTACAGAAGCAGGCTAGAAGCTTGAAATTTTGGAGTTAAGTAGAAAAGGAATTGTACTATCCGAGTAGCGAAAACAAAGGCGCTGATCAGCTTCGCGGTTACCGCGAAGCTGATCTGCGCCTTTGTTTTCGCCTATGCAGATTGTTGTTTTTCCCATGGGGCGGCTCATATCTAAAAAGAGTAAAGTTAGGAACCCCTCTTCTATTGTTTGCAAACAATTGTCACCAGAGATACAGCAGCACGGTCTAAGCAATCGCAATATACTGGTTATAGGCGACTAGCCAGAGGGTCGATTGCCCCGACCCCCCCCCCCCCACATGCTCAAAACATTGTGGGTGAGGCGGTTCCAACGAGTACCCACAATCTATGTTTTGGGTCAAAAATAAGAAAAATGTATACCCCACAATCTATGTTTTGGGTCAAAAATAAGAAAAATGTATACCCCTGTATACCCCAGTTTTGCTATGTATAGTGGGATATAAGGGGGTATGCATTACACGGACATGTTTTCGTGATGTTTGGTCCCCAAAAGATTTACTTTTTCGTTCACGCTTTTGAATTTGCTGCAAAATCAAAGATATACATACTTTTGTTATCTTATCACCAGTATAATTATCTTCTTCATCAGGAAAACATGTCCGTACACTTTTATATAGAAAAACTGGGGTATGAAGGGGTATACCTATTTTTCTTATTTTTGCTCCAAAACATAGATTGTGGATACTCGTTAGAACCGCCTCGGCGAGGCGGTTCAAACGAGTACCCACAATCTATGTTTTGGGGCAAAAATAAGAAAAATATCAAAAATTTTCCAATGAAATTTTCATTTTTACACTAGAAAATAAATCTCTGTATATTGCATGGGTGTGTTTTCGTTATGTTAACGGACGGTACTTACCTCCTCCATCGGCATCTAGGATTGTAGCTACAATTTCAGTGGTCGTCCCGAGCGCATCGGTGAAGAATATTTGAAAATTCAAAGGACCTGTAACGACGTTGTCACGTAATATAATTATACCGATCGATAGTTGTTCGCCTGGAACCAGTATCTGTCAAGAAAAAATCGATCAAGCAGTTAATGAATCACTACATCAGGAAAACATGTCCGTCACGTGCAATATATACCCCATTAAACCCCTTTTATATACATGCAGTAAAACTGGGGTTTGCAGGGGTATACCTATTTTTCTTATTTTTGCTCCAAAACATAGATCTATGTTTTGAGCAAAAGTAAGAAAAATATCAAATGTTTTTCTGATGTAATTTTCAATTTTTATAGGTGAAAAAAATCTCTGTATATTGCATGGGCGTGTTTTCTTAAAAGCGATGTACATGTACATTGTATTTATACACATTGAAAGTATTGACGCGCAAGATGTATTAACGAAACAAAGGGGAATTACTTGACTTTTAACTAATAATTAAGTAACGTTAGCCGAAACAGCTTTTAAAAACCAACGCACAGACAGCATAGATCGAAACAAACAAGACAAGATTATGGGCACTTTCACGTTAAATTAGAGAATTGAAAATCGGACGTTTGGACCTATATAATTGTTTTAATACTTTGTCTAATACAAATAGAATACTATCTACTTATGCGCCTGACCGCCAGCTCCTTGTTGTGAAAATCTCGTTAAGATCGGTCCATTAGTTCTCCTGTAATGGCGAAAAATGCACATTTTTTGGGACAAATAAAATTCCCATTTTAAAATTTACACTTTAAAACAATGTATTTTTCTGCAATGGTGACTGTTAAGTAATAAAATAGGGTGTTTTCATGACGTGTACATGACCTATTTACTGCCAACAGAAAATCATCCATGAGCAAAAAAAAAGTGTAAAAAAAAAAAATACTTTCATAGAAAACCTTAAATTTGTCCCAAAAATGTCCTCACCAGAACAAGGGGTTTATTAGAGGACAACAGATGCAAGGTAAGTTAAGAATTTTGTCGCTATAATAAACTTAAATGTCCCAGTAACTGAATAAATGAACATCTTTATGGTTCTGTCAACAGTTTCAAGAATAGTAGCCTTCCAAAGAACTTTACCATGCATTGTCTCAAAAAAATGTCCTCACCAGAACAATGTTTTTTTCTGAAATACATTTTTGTTGTTGCAAAATGTGATGAAAATGTGCTAAAATTCCAGGTTATCTCCTATCCTGTTGAGCTGGCTGTCATCTGGTACTGATTTTGTAATCATAATTTGACAGAATACATCGAAAATAGCAAATGTCCTCACCAGAACATTAGGCCTTCTATTATAAATTAAAGGTTTTAGGGTTTATTGACCACTAATGTCTTATTTTTAAGTTTTGTTATCTTTGCTGAAATGACCCTGTACTTGAAAATGTCCCCAAATATGCTTCAGTATTTTATACTTTTGGCATTAAGATGTGAAATGAGACAGTTGCCGATATAACAACTATTTTCATTCATATTTTATGAAATTTCATTTCTTATAGCAATGTAAAACGAAGTATTGAACTGTGGATGTATATATCCTAAAGGAATTTGATAGTATGCATCCCAAAAAAAACAGGTAAATAATGTTCTGGAGAGGACATTTTTTGGGACATACTTTGAATTTGCGACACAACTTCTTGTACCTCATGTATGATATTCATATCTTGTATTTTTAAATATCTGAACATTGTAGACTGTGTTTAATCCTTTTAAAGGGCTATTTTATATTGATAATCTTTCTTTAAATCAACCAGATATATATTTCCCTTATATTCCCAATAGAAATATAATGCTACAGTTGTTTGTTACATTCATTACATTTGACCCTTATTTTATCAAAATGCAAACTTGTTAATTTACAATTTCAAAGTACTTAAATAAATGATTTATGACTGTAGGACTTTTCCTGTATGCTTGTTATTAGCAATTTATATGATTATAGCAAGTTTTCAATGAAACACAACACACAGACCCTATACCCTGTTACCATTTAGACAGACTTGAAGAATTTATTGATTTCAATAAAGTTTTGTGTTTTAACATCATATTAGTATAACTGCAAGGTTTACAATGCAATATTATTGATCTTTATGAATTCAGAAGTTGTCTCTGTGTTATATTTCAATCTGTTACATATGTTACATTCAGCGCAATATGTACTATGAACAAATTTCACAGATCTTTAAGATTTGAACTTTTTATTCTTATTTCAAAAGAATGTTTTATATATATATAATGTAAGTTAATGCATTTGCTAAATCAAGGAGTTGTTTTATCCTTATTTAATTAGGATGTTACAAAATCACAAATTATGAAATTACCGGTACATTTCCTTGAACATCACAGTACATGTACCATGATATTAATCTCAAGAAAAGGTTAGAAGTTCATTACTCAATTTGTTTTTATGACATCTATTCATCATTCAATGTATTATTTTGATGCAAACCCTATCTTAGTATTTTTGAAGGATTGTGTAACAGATAAGAACACATAATATGCGAGAATAATGTTTGCATTTGTATGAAAAGGAAAATCATTAACAACAAGATGTTTGTTATGATATGAAAGAATGTAACTTACCGAATTTAATTTTCACAGAGCAAATCTTAACTTTAAATAACTTTAAATATTCAGTTTTGAAGAATGTAATGTTTGTAACCTACAATATACATTTAAAAGGTTGAATAAGATCTAAAGGAATGTGAAGATACAAAGTGCAATTACCTTTACAATAAAGCATACTTCATAATTGGCCTAACATGCATACATTTTCTAGGAGATTTTGGTTTGATGTTTAGTTTACAAGCATTTATGTGGGTAACATATGTAATGCAGTAATGTTACATTTTACTGAGGGCAAAATGTTTAAAATACTTATGGCTTCACAGAATTTACGGTCTGTTAAATCTCATGTAGAGTGCAAAATCAGATCGTATGTTGAAAATCATAGTATTAAAATTAGATACAGTAAGGGGTACTCTAGCTCCCCTTCTTAAAACCTTACAACTGGTATGGAATTGGTATGTTATAGTAATATACAGTGATTATTTGTCAAAATTTCCACTTGTGTCGTTAAAAAATTAAATGTTATTGGTAAATATTGTGTCATTTTGCATGGAGTAAATAACAAAGAGTAAGAAATTCAGTTTATCCCTAGACAACTCCACATACGGATCTCCCTGCCTCACTCCTATATGAGAATCATAACATTCTCTTATCAGTTACACAAAGTTAAGCATCCTCTAGTTTTTCCTCATTAGAATAATATTTTAGCTTTTAGAACTGATTCAACAGAAGGCAAATTTTAAGCCATTTGGTCTCACTGCTATTTTCGAATTACTTTATATAGTTCTAAACCTAAAGAAAACAAACAAGTGTGAAACACAGATAGTAGAAGACCACCATGAATAACATCCTTTTGGCAAAGTCTATACTTATTTAGGTAAAAGTAAGCAATGACCAGGAGCTGGTGCAATTAGAACCAATGTTCCACCTAAAATCCCAAGTGGAAAGCAAACGGAATAACAAATATTTACTGGTACAATGAAAATGTACAGTTTGCCAAGAGAATGGCTATTTCCCAAAAGGTGACCACTCATTTACATAAACTAACTTAATATATGCCATTTAGGATTATCTAAGCACATTGTGTGCAAGAAAGGTGCATTAATGATGCAGATCAAAATTCAATTCCTTTTAATAATGTTTTGGAGCAATTTCAACATTTCTTAAAATTATGAAACGTGACCTACATGTATACGTGTATAATGTTAAAAATGACAATGTTACCAGCTTTGAATTATCATGCAATTTTGCTCAAATCAGGAAGATATTTTTGGCATGTTTTTATGCAAATATGGTATCTTGACAAAGACTGGAACATATTTATCTTTGAAGTTGAATTTGGTAATTTTTGTAAATTTAAGAGAAAAAATCGAGAAATGTTTTAATCATTTCATCAGAAAATCAATATAATTCTTCTGTAAAATGTTTTTACGGTGTAAGTGTAATGCCTGGAATGTTCTCCAACCAATCCACGTGATAAATCTTGGAAAATAGTAAAACTAAAGATTTTGGACACACAAAGATGATGGCAGGTATCATGGCATTGTGAAAGTGAGCCAGGGTTGCCTTCTGAGTCCTATAATTAATTATTTAATTCAATCTATGCATTTTCAAAGCTCATATATGATGACCTACGTATGAGTAAAATTTAAAGAAAATCCATGCGTGGCACATTTGTAACACCCCCTTTAGATGAAAACTTTTTTTTATTTTTCTCTCCATAGTGCCAAATGAGCCGCTGCATGAGAAAACAGACAATTTGCTTATACGATAACAAAGCCACAGATCAGCTATGCAGTAACTGCACAGGCTGATCACTTTGTTTTTTGCTCCATGGATAGTACAATTCCTCTTCATTCTAAATATGCAATTTCAAGCCTCTAACAATCTTCTGTGGCTGTACAGCCCAGTTTGTGTCAGATGAACTTCAAACACATGACAAGATTCATAATTTCAGGGAATATAAAGTCTGTCCCAAAAATTGTCCTCTCCAGAACATCAATGTTGATTACATTAAACAGCTAAACATACTCAGCAAAGATGTTTTGTAGTTGATATACATTTACTATATACAAGTATATAGATTTGCAAGTTTTATTTTGCTAACAACAGATGAGCTCATATTACTAATGGTAGGTTCTTGACACAACATGTCAAATGTTTCTCTGGTGTTATACATTTTCTTTTACAAAATAAAGGGTTGCTTAAAATTTTATTGATCATATGTTGATATAATTTATTAATATTGTGTAAAATCTTAATTAAAACTTCAGTGGCATTCAAAAATTAGATACAACTTTAAAAACATGACAATCTAAGGTTTGTCCGAAAAAATGTCCTCTCCAGGACAATGATGTGTATTTAGATATAATAGTGATACACATAAAGCAAAGTTATTTGTGACTAATATACCTTGACAATGTACAAGTATAAAGATTTGCAAGTATTAATATGTAAACAGCAGGGTAGTATAATGATAGTGATTTTTGGCTCTTGGCACAACATGTCAAATGCTTCTTTGGTGTTTTTCATTATCCATTATGAATAAGAGTTTCTTAATTTTTCATTGGTCTTGTCTTGATATATTTCATAAATTTTGTGTAATATTTAAATGAAAACTTTAATGGAGTTCAAAAATATAATGAACTTCAAAAACAATTGGCAGTCTAAAGTTTGTCCCAAAAAATGTCCTCTCCAGAACAACTATAGGGATTAAATTTAGCAGCTATATGCATAAAGCAAACATATTTTGTGAGTAATATACCATGCCAGGGTACAAGTACATAGATCTGCAAGAACTATTTTGCTATCATGATATTAATGTTCTTGGCACAGCTCTTCATGCGTTTCTTTGGTGTTATACATTATCTGTTAAACATGGAGTTCTGTAAAGTTCTGTAAGGTTCTATTGGTCTCATGTTGATGTATTTTATTACAGTTTCATTAAATATAAATAGAAACTATTCCATTTTCTCTTAAGCTAACACATTGTTTGTTAAACACCTTGTCCCTTTAAATGTCCTCTCCAGAACATTGTTCTGGTGAGGACATACTTTTGGGACATCTTCCTATGACAAAACCGCTGTTCCTTTCAACAAAAGAATTTGCCAGTTGTTAAATCTCCTAACTCCAATGCTGTATACAAAAAATTATTGACTTGCAGTGTACAGTATACATGTAAGAACAACAAAAGAAATAAGGATGTGAAATCCAGTTTTTACTTCAGTTCATAATCTGCAATTTAAATTGTAACCTGTATAGTTGAAATGAAAAACAAATGGGTGTTTTTTTGCAATTTATATGATACCTGACTACCATTTTGGCAACTTTTTTTCACCAAAAGACCCTTATCAGCATTCAAATCCCCTACAATAAGAAAATTTTTGGTTTTCTTTAAAAATCAACATTTCTGAATTTGAATTCCAATAATTTTTATGCAAATGAATTAAAGTCAATTCCAAAGTATTTCCCATGTGATTTAGGGTAAAAACAAAAGGAAAAGTCATATATCGCTTCAGTGCAAGGGTACTTTTTTGGGGCACCGTCTGGGAATTTTTTCTCTAATTTAACATGAAAGTGCCCACATATAACTTTTTTTCAGAAAACCTTTATTATTAATAGGAAGATATTTTTCAGTTCAGAAAAATCATTATTATTTATATGTTACAGACGTATAGAATATAACTTAAATTTTATGCGACAGTCTGCATGCTTAGTTTTTAACCCAGT
The DNA here is from genome assembly GCA_964017185.1 of Rugalucina vietnamica. Taxonomy (NCBI): domain Eukaryota; kingdom Metazoa; phylum Mollusca; class Bivalvia; order Lucinida; family Lucinidae; genus Rugalucina; species Rugalucina vietnamica. The sequence goes on from OZ024874.1 coordinate 16,786,999, forward strand.
CATGGTTGATAACTATTCTGCCTTCTTTAAATGTATGCCGATGGGTCGGGTGTCCTGCTGGACTCTATCGGCTATGTTCTCAACCTTTACTCAAACTCAAACTCGAACTCAACTTGGAGTGTGAGTCGAGTGGGATTAACTAGAGTATGAGTGGAGTACAGAGTCGGTATGCACAACAGTCACTCAACCTTCCCTCACTTGACTGTCAGATTTTATAAAACAAAGAAATAAAATATAAATTCAACGTGCGTAAGTGTCATCGTATTTGCTAATACTCTTTCTTACTCTCTCTGTATGTGTATGTGTGTGTTTCTTTCTTTCTTTCTTCCTTCCTTTCTTCTGTGTGCTTTTTTGCTTTCTTCCTCGCTCTCTCTCTCTCTCTCTCTCTCTCTCTCTCTCTCTCTCTGTGCGTGTATGCGTGGAGGGTTTGAGTCTGCGACAGCGTTCTCCATCGTAAAGGCACGAACATGTCTGCAGCTGGCTGTACATGTATAATGTTGACCACCCACGTAAAAAGCATAGCTTTTCATGTTCAAAATAATCGTAAATCATGGTATTCCTTGAGAAAATCGAAATCTGTTCTGGAATTCGCGATCCCTCTCAAGGTACGTGTATAAAGTTTGGTCCGGATGCTATCACTGACCTTTCTCGAAGAAAATGTGGAGATGAGGGTCCAAAATGTTTCGAGTAGCGCTCGAGTGAGCTGTCACGTTCACTCAACGTTTACTCGAAATTTTAGTTGAGTTCAATCGAACAGTTATGCGCTCACACTAGTGACTGATCAGATTATCTGAATGAGTTTGAGTGGAGTATGCCGCGAGTGTAGGATGAGAATACAGCCGTATGATGGCACCGACTTAAAGGAATTCATTTTAGATTCGTCCACCGGGGTTCAACTGATGTTTTTTTTTTTCTTTTGCTCGGGATTTTCAGTTCGTTTTATATTACTGATCGTCCCAAGGCGATGCTTCTGTTGTGCGGTCTGTTTTTATTATCTTTTGGAGTCGAATCTTTGTCCTGTTTGAACCGTATGTGCGTTTTCATATTATATTTAAGTTCGGATAACTGAGTGGCCGCCTATTGAATAATAGCTGCTCGCTCGGCTTATGATATGTTTTCTTACTTTTATAAGTACCCAATGGTCAATTTAGTTTTTTCCCACCTCGGTTTTTGGAGTGATAATTTCTTTCTGATTGCGCCATTTCCAGATCATTGCCTTTTTGTACATTTTATTTTTAAAAGCAATAACGCATCTGTTCAATTGCACATGAGCATAACATGCTTATATTAAAAGTTCTTACGTCGACTGATGTCTCTTCCGAAATAAAGTTTGTGCCATTTATGGCTGTCATATCAAAAGTTGTAAGAACTCCCCTGAAACAAACAGTTTTAATATTAAAAATACAAGATTAAAAACAAAGAACAAGAACACAACTGAGCCGTTGCATGAGAAAGCCAACAATTTGGGTTCCGACCAGGTCCAAGGAAAACCAGGCTGTACAGTCACAGAAGATGGTTTGAGGCTGGAGATTTTGGATTTAGAAAGTAGAGGAATCGTACTTTACTTGTAGCGAAACCAAAGCCGCTGATCAGCTTCGCAGTAACTGCGAAGCTGATCTGCGCCTTTGTTTTCGCCTATGCGGATTGTCGGTTTTCCTATGCGGCGGCTCAAATGTATTTCAGCATAAATCACAGACCGCGTCTATGCGGTATATGGCAAAATGTACAGATATGTATACTGTACATGATATGGCGACGTATATAACATTTTGAGAGAGAGAGAGAGAGAGAGAGAGAGAGAGAGAGAGAGAGAGAGAGAGAGAGAGAGAGAGAGAGAGAGAGTATATGAAAACAATAATTATGCAAAATCGTAATAATTATTTCTTTTTCAATAAAAAATAGCTCTTCTCTTAACAAAATGGTTTTTCACGTTTTCAAGTTAAAAGTATCACATTTTTATATGTCTCTCCAGACAGGATTGAAAGGGATATGAATGGGCTTTACAGAACCGTTCGCACAGGAATGATAGGATTAATAGCAAAAAAGATATTGAGGATTAAATAAGCATTCCCGTTAACGCTCCATATAAAATTTTGCGCGTATCCGATAACTATCGGTGATGAGAATTCTGCTACATGTGTCTCTCCAGACAGGATAGATATGTCTTCTCCAGACAGGATTGATATGTCTCTCCAGATAGGATTGATATGTCTCTCCAGACAGGATTGATATGTCTCTCCAAACAGGATTGATATGTCTCTCCAGACAGGATTGATAGGTCTCTCCAGACAAGATTGATATGTCTCTCCAGACAGGATTGATATGTCTCTCCAGACAGGATTGATATGTCTCTCCAGACAGGATTGATAAGTCTCTCCAGACAGGATTGATAAGTCTCTCCAGACAGGATTGATATGTATCTCCAGACAGGATTGATAAGCCTCTCCAGACAGGATTGATTAGTCTCTCCAGACAGGATTGATATGTCTCTCCAGACAAGATTGATAAGCCTCTCCAGACAGGATTAATTAGTCTCTCCAGACAGGATTGATATGTCTCTCCAGACAAGATTGATAAGCCTCTCCAGACAGGATTGATAAGTCTCTCCAGACAGGATTGATATGTCTCTCCAGACAGGATTGATAGGTCTCTCCAGACAAGATTGATAGGTCTCTCCAGACAAGATTGATAAGTCTCTCCAGACAGGAAAGCTATCTTCAGAATGTCATACAGCTAATGTATTTTTAAATGCATGTCTTCAAAAAGGGAGATAAATCCTTACTGGCTAATTACATTGGCAGACGAGAATGAGTTTGCGAGGCCAGGCCAGGCCAGACGGACGGACGGACGGACCGGTAGGTAGGTAGGTAGGTAGATAGATAGATAATATGTTCTTACCCTATTATGGGGTCAGCACCAACATTCGTTAATGTAATCGTCAGGGGAGTTTGGTCCTCAGGAATAGTACAATCTTCGCTTGGGCTACACCTTAAGTCGATACCTCCTGCGATACCTAAAAATAACCATAAGTAAATCAGCAATAATTATAACTACAGAAAAACTCCACGTCTTGTCACGAGATGCAACGACAAATGCATAAATTATATCATGATTCCGGCATGGTTGTGAAGATATGAGTCGCCTTCTTAGTACAAACGAAAAAAATATATTCCATGAAAAAAAAAATAATCGAAAAATAATTCGGCGCCAATAATTCAATAAATTATAAAATTAGTTCGCATATCAAAATATAGTGCGTAGTTTTAACCGGAGCTAAAACAACTATTGTTGGTATGACTGGGACTGTACAAAAGTAAATACAATAATCAGGGGCCAGTTGTTCAAAACTTAGTTATTTTTTGTTGATAAAATGTGAGAATCCTTTACAATGCAAATGATTCTCACATTTTTCTTCAAGAAAAAAATAACAGTGTATTTGTAACATTGCCATTTGAAATTTTAACGATTCATTAGCTAACGACATCGTTAATTTTGAACAACTGGGTCCAGTTTCTTAAGTCAAATTAAGTATCGTTTATTCTATGTAACATCTTACCCCCCGATATATATGACGTCCACGTTAAACTATTTGGCAACGAAATGCCGGCCGTCGTCATTAAACTTATCAGCAACGTCAAGCCGATCACCTGACACGCTGGCAGAATCATCTCTCTTGATCTTTGTTTTCCAGATCAACTCTTCTGAATGTGGAATTCAACTGTACTGTTTATAGGTAGGCTATGTATTTATAATAAAACATTCATTTCAGAGCCAAAGGTCTGTGAAAAGGTGCACAAAGACATGGCTAGAGTCTCTCAAGGGACACGATTTCTACAATCTAACGGTTGGCTAATCCATAATTGGAGTTAAAATGCATCTTTATTACATGTATATGTAATAAACGTAAGATTCGTCACCATCATCATTGCAACTGTTTGCATTGGGGTTAAATACTTCTCATTCATTTTGCAGAATCAAGACACACATTGTATTTCTCTCATTTGCTTTCATGTGCCTTAAATTGAACGTTCTAAGTACGATTCACTTTCATCGCATGACAGTTTTATTGCGTATAATGATTCTGTCATTTAATAATAATTAAAAGTGTGCTTATCATTGGAACGTGTTCAGTGCGATGTCTTTGACCGACCTTTGACTGAGATTGCTTCAAATAGATATTAACGAGGCGGTTCTAACGAGTACCCACAATCTATGTTTTGGATATACCCCTGAAACCCTAGACCCAAATGACCAAGGGAGAGCCGCTCTTGCAGGCCACGCCATGGAACTGGCTCCGCTTCTCCACTATATAAAAGTGGGGTTTAATGGGTACTCAATATATGGACATGTTTTCCTGATGGTACGTGTACAAAGCATTTACCACAGGGATGATACAGATACAAAACATTGAGAATAAATGTGAAAAAGTTCGATCCTCTGAAAGCAGTGAAAACGTTCAAAGGGAGATAGTATGGGCCATATTGCGCAATTCAGATACTGGACCCTCATCATTGACCCTATATAAACCGGCGACGATAGCAAGATAAATACACTTCAGTCTCAAAATTTACACAAGGGAAGTCTTAACCAAAGACACATGCCTAAATGGGGTCAAATTGATTAAAACATTGTTTAGAAGATGGCTCTAAACGTAAAATTTTATAATCTGAATACTTTTACTAATCTAAAAGGACTGAAATTATGATGATACACTGGGATACATTTTAGGGCTGCCACTTGGCTCAACGCCAGCTGCAGTAATAGCAAATAAAATCTCGACCCTTTTTGAGGCAGTTAAAACGTTCAAAGGGAGATACATGTAGTAATGGCCACATAGCGCAATTTCCATTACGAAAACTTGCCCATGCAATAAACATAGAGTGTAGGTACTCATTAGAACAGTCTCGCCGAGGCGGTTCTAACGTGTACTCACAATCCATGTTTTGAGCAACAATAAGAAAAATAATTGAAAAAAAAATATCCAATGAAATTTTCTATTTTTACAGCTGAAAAAAAAAATCTGTATATTGCATGGAAAATTTTTCGTATTTAGATCGGCTAATGCGGACATACGAGTGGGTGGTGAGTTTTGTCCATTTATAAATATTCAACCTATGTGGTTTTAGTCCTCATTGGCTTTCAATAGTGTATCCATAAGTACAAACGAAACAAGTGCACGCAGTAAATCATTGCTTTCTGGCATATTTAATATTAACTCAATTAAGCCTGGCGTCCTTTTTATGAGACATAGACAAACAGTATAGCCCCAGATGTGACGCCGCAAAACGCGGCGTCCCATCTGGAGTTATTCTTTTTGCTTAGAAGAATTTCATCGAAAAATGGAATAAAATTTGAAAATCCTACCTGAAGCCCCTAAAAATGAAAGTGGACTTACCCCAATGATAATGACGGGAAAATCCATTCGTCAAATATGGGTTAAAGTCAGGTGACCAACTCATACGGAGAGAGAGAGAGAGAGAGAGAGAGAGAGAGAGAGATCGTGTCCGCCATTGTTTTGTCCCACGTCGATAACATAATGCTTCTAATATAAGATCATATAAGGTGAGGTAAGATGAGGTAAGGTAAGGTAAAGAAAGGTACATGTGAGTGAGTGAGTGAGTGAGTGAGTGAGTGAGTAAGCGAGCGAGCGAGTGAGTGAGTGAGTGAGTCTTTATTTTACGAGGTCATAACAATTGCCAGAACCAATCTTCCCCGTGGCCAAGCAGTCAAGAGCGCTGTTTCTTAATCACTCGATCATCTCACCGCTTTGTCTGGTGTGGGTTCGAGCCCCGCACTGGCCAGATGTGAGACAAGCCAAGTTCTGCTTGCGGGTGTGCCAGGTGGTTTTTCTCTTGGTTCTCTCGTTTTCGCTCACCTACTGATTAGCCCGTCTTATATTATGCTAAAATAATCTTGAAAGGGACGTGAAACTGAATTCAAAAACAAAAAAATCTAAATTCAAGCCGGCTAATCATCATACCAGTAAACATGTCATTAAACAAACTATTTTATGTATAAAAAGTATTCAGGGCATTTAAGCCCCTATCTCACTGGAATGCGACAACTGGAGACTAGTTCGCGAATAGTTCGCGACTATTTCGCGACTATTTCGCGACAAAGAAACACAACTTTCACGCTGCAGTCTCATTGAAAAGACATTTATGCGACAAATTCGCGAATTTCGGTCTAATTTTTGAAAACATATCGCGCGACTGTCTCACGACTTTCCCGCGAATGTATCTTATTTTCATTTAAATTCGTGCGAGTGTCGCGCGACATTCGTACGAATGTCGCTTAGTTTTATTTTCTCGCCAGATAGTCGCGAGGTTTTCGCAAGACTGTCGCGCGACCGTCGTGCGACACTCGCGCGAAATTCGTATGAGTGTCGCGTAAATTTCGCAATGTAAATTTGCCAAAATTTCGCGGCGACAAGTTCGCGACACTCGCACGAACGTCGCGCGACCGTCGCACGACAGTCGCGCGACAGTCTTGCGAAATATTTTGGAGAAAAAATTCGCATAAAATTTTTCAACATGTTGAAAAACTTCGCGACCAGTTAGCGACTAGTTCGCGACACAAGAAAATTCTCACGACACTCGCGCGACACTCGCACGAATGTCGTGCGAAAGTCCGCGACAAAATTCGCAAAACATTCGCGAGAAATTCGCATGCCAGTGAGATACTAGCTTAAGGAAATATATTTATAACTAAATAGTTTCCACAATAGTAAAACAGCGCAAAACTAGAACAGAAAAATGTCCCCTATCGGCTTCCGTAGAAGGTCGTCAGTGGGCGGTTTTAACCAACCGAACTTGACATTTGCCTCACACGCCTCCATCATTAAAAGAATAGGTAATTCTATTTCTGACTACATCTGTTGATTATAACGACACCATTTAAATATTATATATTGAAGTAAAAATGCCACTTCTTGAAATATCTAAACAACGATCAATTTTAAGATGAAAATTAAAATTGAAAGTAATATTCCTTTTTTTTAAAACATTTTCATTACTTTCTGACGCAAATCAAACTTAATCATGTTTCGCATATTTTAGACTTGTAATATATGAGCCGTCTCGTGGGAAAACCAACAATGTGGTTTTCGAACAGGTCTGACACAAACCGGCCTGCACGGTAACAGAAAAGAGCTAGAAGCTAGAAATTACGGATTTAAGTAGAAAAGGAATTGTACTATCCGAGTAGCGAAAACAAAGGTGCTGATCAGCCTTTGGTTTCGCATATGCAGATTGTTGGTTTTCCCATGAGGCGGCTCATATTTATTTTTCATATGACTATTTTGCACATGAAATATATATTTCCATAAGTTAACGCAAACACATACGATGTGTATTAAAATGTGTGGACCTACTTGACAAAACCGAGCATAGTGCTTGTAGCGAGAATCTGAAAGCAGGGAGTCTCAAGAAAATCAAAGCATGTCGTAGAAAGTGGTAATGATGAACCGCGTATCAAACTAAATATTTCAGCATACCATCAGGAAAATAATGACGTCATAAATGAGAATCTAATCATAGCCCGAGAGCCAACAGTATGTTTAATCATGCTGTTGAGGCTAAAAGGTTTGAAGGCATGCTCTCACGCAGAAAAGTATGCTGAATTCAAACATCAGTCTTAGAAAAATCGGACGGTACACAACTTGGCAATATGCGAACGAATACCTCCGGCATAACAGCACCGTCATTGTCAAAACAAAATCTGATACTAGAATCAAACAAAACCAAATCCTATATCGAGACCAATAGTAAAAATCAAAAACCATTTTATGTCGCGATCAAGTCTGCACCTAGTGATATACACGGCGGTTTTAGCGGGGTTTTGGTGTGTTTTATTGGTTAACTGGATCAGAATGTCAAATACATGTGTTTTGTCAAGACACTGTAAACCCTTATGCCAGCCACAACCCCCACCACAATGATAGTTTTCCTTATGCTCAGACTCATTTTGATACTTTTGTCATTATTTTCACTGTTTATTCAGATGATACAATCATTACGGTAACTACTACCATTACACCCATCAGGAAAACATGTCCGTGCAGTGTATACCCCCTTAAACCCCACTTTTATATAGCAAAACTGGGGTTTGCAGGGGTTTACCTATTTTTCTAATTTTTGCTCCAAAACATAGATTGTGGGTACTCGTTAGAACCGCCTCGGCGAGGCGGTTCTAACGAGTATCCACAAACTATGCTTAGAGCAAAAATAAGAAAAATATTAAAAATTGTCTAATTGAATTTTCAATTTTTAGAGCTGAAAAAAATCTCTGTATATTGCATGGGCAAGTTTTCGTAATGCCATTTGCCATGTGTTGCTATAATGGCGATGTCACTTAAAATTTGCAACTTTAGACGTTATTGAAGCCATATCCCCGCTTGTGGTCAACGTAATCATTACTTGGGCAATAAGGTAGAAACGCATACACAGGCTAAAATGACATAAAGTGACACTTATCGCATCTTGTTCTGTGTTGATTCAATTTGTTGATCTTTCCAGCTCCATGTTTACACCCCAGCGCCCCCTATTAGTGTCACTTTATCAAACACGCGAACCGCAGCCTGCTTGGATAATTTCTATAATTTCACAACGATGTGGTTAATTTAGCTCCATTACAGTCCTAAATGTTTGTTTTGGGTCATGACAACCTTGAAAACACAGAATGGTCTATAATGAAGAAAATATTCATTGTCCTTTTATTTACATTTACGCATTTTTCGAAAGTCTGATTCAGTTTCCAAAACATCTTACATGCACAACTATATATAAAGACATGAGTGTATGTCTAAAAAGATTTAAGAAAGGTACAGAAAAGCATATGCTATGTGAATCCGGTGCGCAGCTCTTTTCGAAAAGGTGGCTACGAATTGGTAAATTCCATTCTGTAATTTTACTGACAGTTACTGGATAAGCATGACAGTAGGCATGAGTTCTAGATTTGTCCTGTGGGGCAATGTAATATGCACTCTCGTTTTTAACCCTGTCCAATTCAGCCGTGCCCGGACTGCATATCCCTATCCAACACAACTCCGTTCGTGTTTGTGTTTGATTTACAAACATGTATAAAAGTTAACGCTGAATACGTCAAATGCACCCACGAAAGACCGATTTATGAAAATGCCGAACGAAATCCCCAATTCTATCTATCTTCAAATACTGGAGTCCATCATCTCAGGTATGGGGTGGGTGCTAAATTTTAAATTTAGCAAGATGGGAAGAACTTTCGGGATGGGTCATTAAAACTATTTATAAGAAGCTAAACAGGGGCATATTAAAACGTAAACAATTAGGTGCGAAAGTGCCCGATAATGTCTGGAAATCCTCGGCCAACTTCGTGATTCATCGTAGAATGACCCACCAACCCGATACTTTTGTCTAGGAAAAAGAATAGAAGTATACCAGTGTGGAAAATATCTTCTTCTTTTATCTGTTGTAAGGTGTTAAATTCAATTAATCGAGTGAAAGCTTAACGCTCCGAGATATTCGATTTCATCTCTTCGATCTCGAAAGAAATTGTGAGATATTTCGAGGATAATACCGTTTTTTCGACACCCTATCATTATTGTTAAAATGTAATGTTATCAATTAACAACACTGCACATGATTGCATCAGTAACATGTTTTTGCCCTAGAGTAATGTTTAAAACGTATAATTAACTATAAGGGACTATTTTATCACGAGTCGTAACACAACAGATGCGTTGTGTCGAGCGCCGGAGACAGTACGGATTAATACGCCCAGCAAGGAACTTGGTAATACCCTTGATATTGCGACAATGTATAAACAGATAAGATCAAATATTGTGAAAATATTAAATGGATCTCAGCAGATCTAACTTTGTGATCATTATTGCGATCATTGTCAAACACCGTACTCCCTTTGAAGTTAAAACTGTACGGCGCTTGGTACACTGAGAGGAACTAGAAACATTAAGTTTTTAACTTTTTATATTTTGGGTAGGGACACCGTAACATCAGGAAAACATGTCTGTTTAATATATACCCCACTATACCCCACTTTTATATAGCAAAACTGGGGTATGCATGCGTATATCTATTTTTTCTTATTTTTGCTCCAAAACATAGATTGTGGGTACTCGTTTGTGTACCCACAATCTATGTTTTGAGCAAAAATAAGAAAAATATCAAATTTTCTTCTGGTGAAATTTTCAATTTTTACAGCTTAAAGAAATCTGTATCTTTCAAGACCATGGGCGTGTTTTCATACTGAGGGCTTTAAATGCGGTTCTGTTGTACGTTGTCTTTATTTTAATTACTGAAAAAATATGGGAACAAATGTGATATTCTCTACATTTCAAACGGAATAAGGTTCGGGGCACTCCAAACGCCCCGTCTTTGAAGTTTTGGCATTGGCCTGTCGCTATCTAAAATAACCCATGTACGCAATGCTCGAGTGTGCCAAACTGTATATAGGCTAGCTAGTAGCGCTTATTTGAGCCTCCTCATGGGAAAACCAACAATCTGCATATGCAAAAACAAAGGCGCAGATCAGCTTCGCAGTAACTGCGAAGCTGATCAGCGCCTTTGTTTTCGCTACACGGATAGTACAATTCCTCTACTTTCTAAATCCAAACTTTTAAACCTCTAGCCAGCTTCTGTGCTTGTACAGCCCGGTTTGTGTCGAACCTGTTCGGAAACCACATTGTTGGTTTTCCCACGAGGCGGCTCAAATTTTTATGTTGTTCATTCCGCCAAACTTATGATCGGTCAAAAAACCGACAAACGATTTTCGAAAAATGAAGAAACCCGTCTACCACCGCCGTTGTCCTTGAACAAGCAACTCTAAACCATGTCGTAACAACTTAAAACCATGACCATAAACATGTTGACAACTTGGTCATCAAGCCTAGTTCCAACCAGTATCAAGATAACCTTTAATACAATGAGCATGGATCCACAACCTTGGTTGTGCTAACAAGTAGTAGTAGTAGTAGTAGTAGTAGTAGTAGTAGTAGTAGAAAGTGGCAGTTTTTCGTCATGCCGGACTGAACGGACTTAATCCAAGGTTCCACCACAAGGACGAGTTGTGCTAACAAATACGACAGAAGCCTATATATGTAACTTTAGTCATTTGAGCACTGATTCTTACAGCGGTTGGTCGTTAGACAACCACACTAGCGCTTTCTATTGCTTCCCATTTTGGTGAAAAATGGTGCCCCAAAGCATCACATTAAGATTTGGCCACGAAAATATTTCTACAGCTATTCTTCACCGTCCGCTGATTCAAGAATCGCACTTTCGGTAAGTGGTGAAGGCTTACTCAAGAACTTAGGCTAGGATAACAAACAGACCGTCCCGAGATGACCTTAGTTGCTGATCGTGGACGTAAAGCACTAAACATCCAGCCAACCATACTTAAAAGTGGGGCAAGGGGAGAAATTTAGGCACCAAATTTGTTCGATATTCTAAATTTTATTAACAAAAATATATGAGCCGATACAAGACAAAATTGACTAAAACATGCACCCAGCTAACTTTCATAATAGTCTTCTAAATGCAATTGACTAGTCGAGTGATCAGAAGCTTCAGTCGCATGTCATTTGCTGGATGCAAATTTTAGAATTTGATGCATGTGTTGGCATCGTGATGTATATGGTAACAAAATGTAAATCACTGTACATACATAATTGAGCCGCCTCGTGGGAAAACCAACAATCTGCATAGGCGAAAACAAAGACGCAGATCAGCTTCGCGGTAACCGCGAAGCTGATCAGCGCCTTTGTTTTCGCTACTCGGATAGTACAATTCCTCTACTACTTAAATCCGAAATTTCGAGCTTCTAGCTCTTTTCTGAGAGTGTACAGGCCGGTTTGTGTCGGATCTGGTCGGAAACCACATTGTTGGTTTTCCCACGAGGCGGCTCATTTGACAAAACACGAGCGCACGAGAAATCCTGCTTATAGATTATAGCATAATAATATGAGCCGCGTCATGAGAAAACCGGTCTTTTGGGTTTCCGACCAGGTCGATCACAAACGGGCCTGTATAGTCACAGAAGATGGCTAAAAGCTTGAAATTTCGGATTTGTGAAGAAAAGGAATTATACTATCCGAGAAGCGAAAACAATGGCGCTGATCAGCTACATGCAATAACTGCTCAGCTGATCTGCGCCTTTGTTTTTGCATATGCAAATATCGGGCTTTCTCAGTCATAACACATATTATGTAAAAGACTGTGGTGCGGAAAAGCATGTGCATTTGGCAGTCTCATCAGCAGTACGAGTCTACATCAGGAAAACATGTCCGTGCAATGCATGCCCCTTAAACCCCACTTTTATATAGCAAAACTAGGGTATGCGGGGGTATACCTATTTTTCTTATTTCTGCTCAAAACATAGATTGTGGGTACTCGTTAGAACCTCCTCGCCGAGGCGGTTCTAACGTGTACCTACAATGTATGTTTTGAGCAAAAAATAAAAAAAATCATTTTTACAACCAAAAAATTGTCTGTATATTGCATGAGCGTGTTTTCGTTTTAATATTAGGATGGAAAAAGGTCTTAGTACATGTAAAAACCTCATTTACCCCACTTCTGTATGTAGTAAAATTGGGGTTTGCAGGGGTATACCTAATTTTCTTTTTGATCCAAAACATACATTGTGGTTACTCGTTAGAACCGCCTCGGCGAACGTGTACCCATAATGTATTTTTTGAGCAAAAATTTCAAAAATATTATATTTTTTTTTCAATGGAATTTTCATTTTTAATACAACTGTAAAGTCTCTGTATATTGCATGGGCAAGTTTTCGTAAAGCCTTTAGAGGAGCTAGACAGTTTGCCCATGCAATATACAAAAATTTTGAAAGTTGTCAAAAATGAAAATATTTTGTGGATTTTTTTATATATATATTTTCAATATTTTTGCTCAAAACATTGATTGTGGGTACACGTTAGAACCGCCTCGGCGAGGCCGTTCTAACGAGTACCCACAATCTATGTTTTGAATCAAAAAATAAGAAAAATAGGTATACTCCTTTAAACCCCAGTTTTACCATATAAAATGGGGTACAAGGGGATATACATTTCACGGAAATATTTTCTCGATATTGTCTAAAAAAGGTATACATGTAATCCACAAGACAGACTTTCCCAAAACGACGCTCAAAGTTGAAAGAAAAGAAAATGGAATACTGGATAAAATGAATCTAGGAAATGAGATAAAGTAGAACCGTGGAATGTACGAAGAACCGTGGAATGTAAGAAGAAAAGTGGAATGTAGGAAGAAAATAAGTTATAAGAAGAAACGTAGAAGTTGTAAGAAGATAAGAAGAAATTGTAGAAGAAAACAAATAATGTACATGGTCACTCTACGAGAAAACTGTTTTTACAGCTGGATAAAATAGTATTTGTTTTTTCAAAAGTTTTTGACAAGCAGTCGTTTTAAATGGCTTCAAAAGGAGACGAACTTGAGGCAAGATCGAAAGTCTGTTTAGCATATTTGAAAACCATGGCGTAGATCAGCTGTAGGGGTACATGTACACTGAACAACTGACCAGCACATTTGCTTTCTCTATTTAATACTACTATTTTCTCTGTGAAAAATACGAAATGCACTTTTCTTTTTATCTCCTGTGACTTTACTGTCCTTTTTCCAGTTCCTGCTCGGAAACACCGAAGACGTCAGTTATTTAATACGTATGGCGTGGGTCTGTGCGTGTTGCGCACGGAGCGACGAACGTTTTAGTATTTGCGAACTTAAAGGAGATCCGCTGATAGTCCTGCATCACATGTACACATTGTTAAGTCCTTCACAACTATAAAGACGATGATTTCCAGTCAGGTTTTGGCAAGGCAGTCAATGATGTTTGGCAAAAACTACAGGGACACGGGATGTTAACGTTCACTGTCGTACTGGTATGAACTCCTTCTGGAACAGCCATCTTGAATGGCGCGTAAAGATTGTTCACGTGACCAAATGGAAGTCCCAGTTTCGGCACTTCTCCTGAATATACGCCATTCACACTGGCATTTAGAGGTGAATGGACGCTGTTCAATGGCACAGAATGGACAGCACTGGCATGATTTAAAGCGTTTCTTTCAACTGATGTCAATGTCGCATGAGCATTTTGTTTCACGGTTAGTTCATTGACAAGTTTTCTCATTTCATCTAGTGACTTGTTGAGCATCACAATATAGTTCCTGGCCAACAACAACGTCGCCATCTTGGAAATTTTCTTCACTGACGGTCCATGCGAATACGGCATTACTGATCGTAAACTGTCTAAAGCTGAATTAAGGTCGTGCATACGCTGTCTTTCGCGGCTGTTCACGCGCAGACGAACTTCCTCGGGCACGTTTGACGTATGCCGTCTGTCGAACTTCCGGATATACGGGCTGACGGGTTTCCTGTCTTCCGATTGGTCCTCGGTGTCTGACGCACTACCGTTGGAAATTTCGTCATACGGTTTGACGTCATTATTATTTGTGAGTTTGTCGGCTTTCAGAAGAAGAGTGTCGATACTGTGTGAAATGGCACTTTCTGATGACATTGTATCAACCTGCAAAGTAAAAGATGGATACACGTTATTGTGTTTTGATATATGTTTTGTCAATGATATGCGCGTAATTTAGTTACCGTGAGCGAATTATTGTTAATTTGCAAACGGTGGCGTTTCCACTATTTATTTATTTATTTATTTATTTATTTATTTATTTATTTATTTATTTCTGTGTGTTTGTATTAGCGACCAATACGTTTGTGCATGGGCTTTTGCATCTATCTATATTATTTTTACTTTTTTAATTCATTTGGAAAATTTGGCTTTACTAACATTTTTTGCAACATTTTTGTATGTAAACATTTTATTTTATAGATTAACACACACCAATAAAAAAACAATTTACCCCATTATACCCCACTTTTATATAAGAAATGTGGGGTTTGCAGGGGTATACCTATTTTTCTTATTTTTGGTCTAAAACATAGATTGTGGGTTCTCGCTAGAACCGCCTCGACGAGGCAGTTCTATTACGTGTACCCACAATCAGTGTTTTGAGGAAAATAGTCCAAAATATAAAAACATTTCTAATGAAATTTTCATTTTTTGCTTCTGAAGAGATTTTCTATATATTGCATGGGCGAGTTTTCGAAATGAAAACGTTTCCGAAATACTTTGCCGGTATAAAATCTATTTTTTACGACAGCAAAGTATGAATGAAACGTCGTTTCGAGTTATGAAAAAAATTGTTTGGGGGTATTACAAAAAAATGTACGTCAAAGTGTTGGTAAACGTGAAACCATCTCGATGAGACTGTATGTATATATTAAAGGTTCTGGTTTATTTTATTAAATAGAATATAAAAATTGAAAAGCAAAATTCTTCAGTGGCAACTGTTCATTAATATAGCCATAAAATCGCATATGGTTACAAAATAAATATAAATAATTGTGGTGTTCCATTTATAACTATAATTACAAAGATATGTGAAAATACTAAGAATAAATAAAAAAAAAATGAAAAAAGATGAAAGTTTTGCATTATTAAACTGAATAATCAGTAAAAAAGAACAACATCAATACAATAAAAAGGATGAAGAAAAATACCTTGAAAAAGCCTCCGACAATTTCTGTCTCAGTCCCTTTTCTTTCCGTTTGATGTTATCCAAAAAAAATCTTGTTCTGGAAATGTCGTTGATATGTTCCGGTACTTTAAAAAGACATTAGTAAATGTGTTATCACTTTATTTTGATGACAGATGCTTACGATCAAATTCACACCTTAAACTATATTGGTCCAGATAGTGTATGCCTTTTTAACCATCTTGTCCAATAACTGACCAATCGCGTCACTTCATTGCCTTAAGACCGGTCTTATCATCCGGGATCTTGATCGTCTGATCAGTCTCAGCAGACGACATAATGATATCTTACAATGATCTGCGGTAATTACCGGCACCCAGGGGCAAATTGGTCACATTGCTCCCAATATTAACAGAAGGTGGGTCTAATCGGATTGTCCCTTTTTCTGAAAATTCAAATATTGAAATTCTGAATGAAAATAAAAAGACGATGCTTCTTTTATTTAATATTGCACCAATTCTCCAGTTCTACATCTAAACACTGAAATTTTGACCGTTTTTACTGTTCGTTTTCTTTTTTTTTTCTTTTTTTATTTCGTTTGTATTATATATTATCTGTATATCTGTTGGTTTCTCTAATTTCTACACTCTGAAAAAAGTAAGGATGGTTCTGCGCGTATAAAGGATTCTTCATGTACGAGCACCCGGTTCTAACTGCTGACTTGTCGTTAAAGACCGGTGTTTGTTATTGTCATTTTTAAAAACTTGGATCAGAAAAGTTATCGGCATGGCAGAATTAATTCGTTGAATAATTAGCAACATGCCAAGACGGCCAAATGAAACCATATACAAAGTCGCGTTCTTTGCTGTTCGCACCCGAATGCACTCGAGTATCATCTTTGCATTCATGTGACAAAAACATGCCCATGCAATATACAAATATTTTTTCAGCTGTAAAAAAAAAAAAAAAAAAAAGAAAAAAAAAAAAAATCATCATCATTAGAAATTTTTTTTTAGATATTTTTCTTACTTATGCTTAACATATAGATTGTAGGTACTCGTTAGACCGCCTCGCTGAGGTGGTTCTAATGTGTATCCACAATGTTTTGAGCAAAATTATCAAAATGTCAATTTTTTCCGAGGAAATTTTCAATTTTTGCTTTTGAAAAAAAATCTATATATATTGCATGGGCATGTTTTCGTAATGGAAAGACGGAAAGATGAACCAGCACAGCACAAGTAAAAATCACAACTAACACCTGGTGAAAAAGAAATGACAATACAAAGCGCTTTATAAAAAAATCGAAGATGACGAGCTAAACAGACAGATGGACACATGAAAACAAATTACAAAAAAAAAAAAAAAAAAAAAAAAAAACCAATCAAGTGTAACTGAATTACAATTTTAGGTTTAGATAAGCATTGCAGTCAAAGCGGAAATAGTCCAAAGTTTGATTTCACAATTTGCTTAAAAAAGTGCCGGTCTCACTGAATCGTAAGCAATCGTACGATTGTCTAATAAGTTTATTGATAAGACTGCGCGTGCAAAATTTGTAAAAAAAATCCAACGTGTTTCTGCTTTCTTAATTTTAATATCACAACAAACGTAACCTAGGCGTAAGGAAGAAAAATCAAGTACGACACAGATACTGTTTTCTTCACCTTTTCTTTATCAGACAGCAGATACAGAACTGCTTGGGGGCCGGAGCTTCTTGTCTGTTGCTTGGCCCACCGGGGTCCAACTGGTGTTTTTCTTTTGCTCCGGAATTAGTAAGTTATTGGGTAAGGGATCTCCATCGTCGGCAGCTTACGCAATCTGTGAGTCCTCGTTTTTTTATTCATCATGGAATTTATCATGATTTATTTGTTTGTCCATGATGATTCATTGACTAGTTAGAGATTCACTAGAAGGACCGAACAACTAACTAAATGTTATGAACCACTGCAGAAGCTGAGGATGAGGTTAGGATCCTGTAAAATCGGTTTAAGCCCGCCAGTAATTTTATATTACTGATTGTTCAAAGGCGATACTTCTGTGGTGGTTCTTTTTGTTTCATGTCTTGGTGTTTAATTTTTTGTGCTGTTGGCGCGTTATGTATATTATCATATTTTTAGTTAAGTTTAGGTAACTGAGTGGCCACCTATTGGGAAAATAGCTGCTCACTCGGCTTACTTGATGTTTTCATGGTATAAGTACCTTATTGTTAGTTTGGTTTTTTCCCGCCTCGGTTTTTGGAGTGGGAATCTTTTTCTGATTGCGCCTTTTCCTGATCGTTGCCTACTTGTTTTGAGCATGCATTTTCCCCAAATCTGTTAAGTAACACGGTACGGTGTACATGTACAAGGCACCATCATACCGTTATTGTCTGGAAGATGGGATATGTTGATAAGACAAATTACCCAAATTCTTTGACACCTACCATAAAATTGTAAAATATTTTAAACTGTTAACAATTATATTAAGTGATAAAATTAATTTAGATTTTAAGATAAGATTCAAAAGATGGGAGATGATAAAATGGTGATTATTGACCGTTTTAGTTAAACTTGTTAATAATAATTAGGACCATGGATAACGCGTTGGTTTAAACACTCGTTTATCACCCCTAGAGCTCGGGTTCGAATCTTGGTATTTGCATATGTGGCAGGGTTGTGGTCGCTTGTATAATTGTTAAAAGTAAATGGGTTTCTTCATCATGGTTCTTCGGTTTTCTCAATCGCGTAAGACCATAAAACACAGTTCATATATTCATATATCTTGGTATGTCCTAGGAACTTATGTACAACATGACAACATATAGAATTATGTGCAATATCATTTTGTCAGAGATTTGAAGCTTTCAAAATCACCGATTTTGTAATGCCTGGCCTGGAGGCGGGTTGGGGTCTTTTGATGCTAACAGAACTACCAGAGTTTCCATAAATTCATTCTGCTAAATGCACATCTCTCATGTGCTTCAGTAAACAACATGTACTTCTGCTATGTGCAGTCCGCTTCACTGCATACCGGTTTACATGTGACTGCCAGAATCTGCCGAGAAAATGATAATCATGTCTCTCCTCTCTTGCAGCAGAGACATATGAGCCGCCTCGTGGGAAAACCAACAATATGGTTTCCGAACAGGTCCGACATAAACCGACCTGTACAAGCACAGAAAAGAGCTAGAAGCTTGAAATTTCGGATTTAAGTAGAAAAGGAACTGTACTATCCGAGTAGCGAAAACAAAGGCGCTGATCAGCTTCGCGGTTACCGCGAAGCTGATCAGCGTCTTTGTTTTCGCATATGCAGATTGTTGGTTTTCCCATGACGCGGCTCATATACATATTCATCTTTATCTCAGCTTGCAGTTAGTCGGGCTCTTGATTCAGTGGACGATTTGCCGTTTGCTTTTTTTTGTTTGTTTGTTCAGTAAAACCTGGGGCTAGTTGTTCAAAGTTAACGATGTAGTTAGTTAACAATTCGTTAAAATTTCAAATGGCAATATTAAAACATACACTGTTATTTTTTGTTGAAAAGAAAAAAGTGAGAATCCTTAAGTTTGTATTGCAATGCATAGGATTCTCACATTTTTTTCAACAAAAAATAACAGTGGTTTTGCTTTTGAAGTCGATATACATGTATAATTAACAAACTGAGGGCTTATCGACAGCGTTAAGTTAACGAAGTTCTGAAAAACTGGACCCTGATGTTTATGACAAACACCGACAGCCTGCTACTGACTGTTCTAAGGTGATGTAATGCTTACTTTGTTGTTGGATGTAAATTCCTGCGCTATCAATAGATAGCCTTACTTTGATGCTGCGCTCCCGGGGCCTTCCTATAACTTTTTTTCTGTCATATTCTGTGATGATTGCAACCTCTACATGTACACAATATATCTTGACGATATTTTGGAAACGGAACTGCAGATTTGGTGAAGTTTATCTCTCTGAACAGAGAATTTTTGTGATTTGGAGTACATGATTTTCCTCCTTGACATTTTATGGTGGTTCTGATACGTCATTTCTGGTCAATATTATATTTAGGCTAATGGCCAGTAGGGCAAACCCTCCCCCCCCCAGGGGGAATTTTCTGCACTATGATTTTCTGAAAGTATAGCGAAAAAGCTATCAAATCCTGTTTTCTGCCGTCTGGAAGTGGAAGCGTTTGCATTTTACGCTATGTTTTATTATATGACCTGATACCATCTTTTGTATAGAAATAATGGGGGTAGGCGTAGAAAATCGATCATACCTCTGCTGTTACTAATCCTAGACCATTGAACTTGGTCTTTTTTTAAAGCTTAGACATAGCCCTTTCATTCTATGATAAGTAATGCAAAATATCTACTTTGCATATTTATGACTATTAATGAAAACATGAAAATGGTAGAAAATCATTAAAAACCCATAAATTAACTTATTTTAGGCCTAAACTATAGTTTTGACACATTTATATTGCACCATTTAGACATATTTCATAAATTTATTGTTGTCATGAGCCTATGTGAAAATTATCTCATTTGTATATTCATGAATATTAATTAAAAAGTAAAAAAATCCTGGAAAAATAGGGTGTATACATATAGTATCATTTGTACCTGGGCTGTTGATAAACATGGAACACTAATGTGGAATCAAATGAATGCTATGGCCATGTTCTATCACCCTTATACATATAATACATGTATTTAAGGATATAAGGCTCATCTAAATTTTTTTTCATGAATATTAATGAAAACTAGAAATCGCAGAGAAATAATGAAAAAATGAACTGGTATACCCACAGAATGACTTGTATATGATTATTTCTGTTATTTTCATATTTTTTGTGTATAGAATATGATCCTATCAATCAATTGATACCAATTTCAGTTCTCTAGAGCTTTTAATTGCTGAGATACTGTCAATTCTATTGGTATATTCCCTTCATTTGTCTATGTTTTTCTCTTATATCTAAAGTTTTCTTAAATTTTGGCCACAAGATAGTCAACTTTTTCCTATATCTTATTATATGATTATAAATTATTGTCATATCTATTATTTGATAACAATTTCAGCTCTCTAGGTTTTTTTGCTGTTGAGATATAAACGTTTCCGTTGGTATACCCCCTCTATTTTTCTGTGTTTTTTTTATCTAATTTTTAAAGTTCTTGTCAATATTTGAACAATAAGAAAGTCTAATTATTCATTAATCATATTATGTGATTATAAAACATTATCATAGCAATCATTTGATACCAATTTCAGCTCTCTAGAGCTTTTGGTTGCTGAGTTATTAACCTTTTCATTGGTATACTCCCTCCATTTTTCTGTGATTTTTCCCTGTAATTCAGGGTTCCCACGGAAAGTATAATATAAAATTCCATGACTTTTCCATGATTATTCCATGATCGCAGTTGAATTTCCAGGACTTACTTTTCTGTGTGTTGATTTATTATTTTGTCATATAACACTTTTTAAAAGGCAAGAACAGAAAATTATATTTCAAAAGTAACTCACTCCAAGGTATTTTCTTTTTTTTCTGATGAAGGCGAATTAATTTGACTGACCTTTTGAACATGTTGAAAAATACAGAACTTTACTTATTAATAATTATCGAGCGAGCAAAGCGAGCGAGGAAAAAAATGAAGTCCAAAGACATCCAAACTGGCATTTCATAACAAAATTCCATGATTATTCCATGATATTTCATCATTTTTCAAATTCCATGATTTTTCCATGCATGGAATTATTTTTAGCCACTTTCCATGTTTTCCATGTTTTCCAGTGCCCGTGGGAACCCTGTTAATTTAAAGTTTTATCAATATTCGAAAAACAAGAAAGTCAGAATGTTTGTGTGTCTTACCACATTGTTACAGAACATAATCCTGGCAATGATTTGATACCAATTTCAGCTCTCTAGAGCTCTTGGTCACCGAGATATTAGCAATTTTACTGGTATACCTCCTTCCTTTGACAGTGATTTTTCTGCTATAACTTATGTTTTCTTAAATATTTGAGCAACAAGAAAGTAAGCTTTTTATATATTTTATTACATGATTGTAGAATATTGTCATAGCAATCATTTGATACCAATTTCAGCTCTCTAGAACATTGGGTTGCCGAGATTGAAACGCTTACATTGGTATACCCCCTCCGTTTTTCTTTGAGTTTTATCTAATATTAAAAGTTCTCATCAATATTTGAACAACAAAAAAGTTCGATTATTTATATGTCTTATCATATGATTATAGAACATTATTATACCAATCATTTGATACCAATTTCAGCTCTCTAAAGCTATTGGTCACTGAGATATTAGCAATTTTATTGGCATACCTCTTTCCTTTGGCAGTGATTTTTTCTGCTATATCTTATGTTTTCTTAAATATTTGAGCAACAAGAAAATAAGCTTGTTTATATATCTTATTACATGGTTATAGAATATTGTCAAACAAATCATTTGATACCCATTTCAGCACTCTAGGACATTTGGTTGCTGAGATATAAATGTTTATATTGGTATACCCCCTCCATTTTTCTTTGATTTTTATCTAATATTTAAAGTTCTCATCAATATTCGAACAACAAGAAAGTTAGATTATTTATATGTCTAATCAGACAATTATAGAACATTATCATACCAATCATTTGATACCAATTTCAACTCTCTAGAGCGATTGGTCACTGAGATATTAGCAATTTTATTGGTATACCCCCTTCCTTTGACAGTGATTTTTCTCTTATATCTTAAGTTTTCTTAAATATTTGAGTAACAAAAAAGTCAGCTTGTTTATATATCTTATTATAAGGTTATAGAATAATGTCAACGCAATCAATTGACACCAATTTCTGCTCTCTATGGCTTTTGGTTGCTGAGATATAAACATTTCCATAGGTATACCCCCTCCAATTTCTGTGATTTTTCTACTATATTTGTTGATTTCATCAAAAGTCAAACAGCAGAAAAGTCTGATAGTAAATGTATCTTATTTCAGGGTTTTAAATGTTATCATAGCAATCATTTGTTATAAGTTTCAGCTCTCTATGGCTTTTGGTTGCCGAGATATAAACATATCTGTAGGTATACCCCTCCAATGTTCTGTTATTTTTCTCTTCTATTGAAAGTTCTTATCAATATTTGAACATCAAGAAAGTCAGATTCTCTCTGTATCTTATCACATGATTATAGAACATTATCACAACAATCATTTGATACACATTTCAGCTCTCTTAAGAGTTTTTGGTCACTGAGATATTAGCAATTTGTTTGGTATACCCCCTTCCTTTATCTGTTTCTTTTCTAATATCTGAACTTCTTTTTAATATTTGAGCATTAAGATAGCCAGTTGTTTATATACCTTATTACATGATTATAAAACATTGCCAAAGCAATCATTTGATACCTATTTCAGCTCTCTATGTCTATCAGTAGCCAAGATACATGTGGTAATAGAGGTGTACCACATTAATTCCTCTGCTTATTAGGGGTGGGGGTGGGGGTGATCACTCAAATGGACATTAAAGTGGTCCCCTGACCAAATTGGCACCCATGAGCAATTGGTCTAAGGTTGCAAGGTTATCCTACAACCCACTCATAGCCTTAAATGGCAATAGAGTAAATTTTGATTTTCGCCATTTTCATTAATATTCATGAAAATGCAAATGAGAAAATTTTCATTAAGGTCCATGGCGTCAACAAATTTGTCAAATAGCATTATTGGTACAATAACAATGAGCCACAATGATAGTTTAGGCCTGAAATTAGTTTTTACGGGGATAATTAATTTTTAAATGTTTCGTTTTTCATTTTAATGTTTTAATGAAAATTCATGAATAAGCAAATTAGATATTTTCCATTACTTATTATTGGATAAAAGGGCTATGTATAAGCATTAAAATGAGACCAAGTTCAATGGTCTAGGATAAGATACAACTGAGATATCTTCAGTTTTCTATGTGTACCCCCATTATTAAAACGCAAAAATTGAATATTTAGGGTAATATAATGAAACATAGCATAAAACGCAAACGCTTCCACTTCCAGATGGCAGAAAACAGGGTTTGATAGCTTTTTCAATGTACTTTTAGAAAATCATAGTGTAGAAAATTCCCCCTGGGGGGGGAGGGGGGGTATTGGTAGCTAGAAGACTAATTATTTTATAAAGGATTTGAGATTATTATTTTTTATAGCGCACTTTTAGGTCCTCCAAATTAGGGATATTTGTTTTTTTACAAAGTGAGACCGCGCTTTTACAAAGTGAGACCGCGCTGAAGGATTCAAACCTTCTTCACCTAAGCTTCAAAACAAAAATACATGTACTTAAGTTTTTTGCAGTTTTTGAGCTTCTAAATCTAACTTCAAAGAAGTGTATGAGAACAGGTTGATCTTTTAACCCTATCAAGAGGCTGTCACTCACCCCTCCTACCACCATGTTCACACGTCAAGAGACATGGATATTATTAGCAGCGACGCGAGAAAACCGGTCTTCGGGTTTTCCGACTAGGTCACACACAAACCGGTCTGTACAGTCTCGGAAGTGGACTAGAAGCTTGAAATTTCGAATGTTAGAAGAAAAGGGGCTGTACTACCCATAAAGGCCTGATCAGCTGTTATTTACTGCACAGCTGATCTGCGCCTTTGTTTTCGCATATGCTGGTTTTACGGTGCGGCGGCTCTATTATTATGTCCTCTTAAACGATCATCGCTGATTAGCCACACCCTCAATTACTGGTACTGAAGATTTTCGTTATTTACACAAAGATGCAACCCCTAATTTTCACGCCATCTTTTAACGCTACATGTACTTTGCCGCCCCGTTGGCTTTTTACACCTGTTCATTTCGCCCGATTAGTTTAATAATCTACCCTGTGTATTGTCAGTGTTCATCCGGGCAAATGAAATCCTTCCCACAATGCATATTGTCCACGGAGTGACACCTATGTTGTTTTCATTTCCTCCAGGAAATGAACATTGAATGGCGTCTTTTGTCGACGAGCGGATTTTCAATTTGAGAAACAAAACAGTGCTGATAGTATCTGCAGTTATTCAATGAGAGGCACACATGATAATGGGGTATTATTTGGACATCATATAATTTGGCATTTGTTGAGCATACCCTATTGTAAAATGTGTTGGGCATATTGTCAACATACTGGACAATTGCTGGGTATCAGCAAATGATTGACATTCACATAATTTCTCACAGATTCAAGCGAATTTACGGCGGACCGGGAAAATATGCAATGCTCATAGTCCCTAGCATGGTAATGGGGATCTGTATTTATACATGTAAGTGGCTCGCACATTTAATATGCTAAAAAAGGGAAAGGTATTTTCTACGGAAGCCTATATGTGACTTTTGTCTTTTGACTTTTTGTGTTTTGTGATTTTTGGTTTTTGTCTTTTTGACTTTTGTTTTTTGTGTTGTTTGTTTTATCATCACCATTAATTAAAAACTACTTCATTATAACTCCTATGTCGAAAATACTTACATGTACATCCTTATCTATAACGAAGAAGTTTTACTGATGGTGATGATAAAACAAACACAAAAGACAAAAGACAGAAGTCAAAAAACAGAACACAAAAGAAAAAACTCAAAAGTCACAAAACACAAAAGTCAAAAATCACATACAGGCTTCCGTAATTTTCTGCTGAGCTATGACAAAAGATTTAAATTAAGCATCTTTTTTATTTTAGAATAATAAAAAGTATACTTTTCCTGGTATAAGTAAAGTACTTGTCCAAGAATCGTGCCATTACATGTAAAAAACCACCGTCTCTATCACGACAGGCTGTGCATATTGCATGTCCGTTCAAGTGCTCTAGGCCTCTAGCATACATCTGCACCATCATCAGTGCCAAGATTACAATGCTAAGCCGAATCGTTAAAAAGAATTTTTCCCGTCAGAACAACGATGTGTGCGAATACAAGACGCAGATAACAAATGCATTTCTTTCACTTCTACTGACATGTTCTTCTTTAATAAGCAAAACATGAATAGCCGAGAAGGTCACATCTTCACGAGCGTGTGGATCGAACGCGCAAATCCGGACATGCTCATGCTATCTCGTCCATTCTCTACCATCAAGTAGACATTTATTTTCTCTGTCCGAGTTAAGGGTGTTGCTCGGATTCCTGGTTTGATACCAGTTCTTGTTTTAAGGTCTGTAATGTGGTCTGGGGAGTCTTAAGCTGTTAAAAGATGCCGGCCTGAAACAGAGGAGAAAGCAATTATTTTATAGTCTTACCAACGAAGTTTGGTTTATCATAGTAGATCTATGATACATTTTTTCAAGAATCTACAAAACCCGAATTTTATAAGATACATAATAATGAACTCATCAAAATAATGTAATTTAAATTACAATGTTTTGTGGTGTTTTATTTTCTTTTTAAATTTGGGTCATTCACTTCAATTATTGTTTTTCGCTGAATGTGATTAAGTTATTATATTATATTAGCGATTTTGACGGGACCCAATGTTACCAATTCCATCTTAAGCCTCTCTTTCGTTCCATCAATTTCAAATATGATAGTGAACGAGTTTGATACATGTATATGAGTGGCGCATGGGAAAACCAACAATCTGCATAGGCGAAAACAAAGGCGCAGATCAGCTTCGCAGTAACTGAGAAGCTGATCAGCGCATTTGTTTTCGCTACACGGTTTATATAGTACAATTCCTCTTCTACTTAAATCCGAAATTTCAAGCTTCTAGCTCTTTTCTGTGCTTGTACAGGCCGGTTTGTGTCGGACACGTTCGGAAACCACATTGTTGGTTTTCCCACGAGGCGGCTCATCTTCTGTGATTGTACAGGGCGGTTTGTGGTCAGAACCCAAATTGTTGGTTTTCTCAATCACACGCTCATATGAAATGTGAACATCAGTACCTAACGGTATAACTTACATGTCTCGCCACAGAAAGTAGTCCCTCTTTATACCCTTTCTGGAAATAAAAAGTAATATAATGAAATAAATGTAAAATTCGGAATTTTCAAAGCCAGCACAGAGATAGTGAACGCTCTTTAGGTTTTAGCAAAACATTACGAAAACATGGTCATGCAATATATGGAGATTAATTGAAATTTTTATGAGAAAAAATATTTGATATTTTAAATATTTTTGCTCAAAACATTGATTGTGGGTACACGATAAAACCGCCTCACCAACAATTACTCACAGTATGTGTTTGGATCAAAAATAAGATGAATATGTA
Source organism: Rugalucina vietnamica (assembly GCA_964017185.1). Lineage (NCBI taxonomy): Eukaryota > Metazoa > Mollusca > Bivalvia > Lucinida > Lucinidae > Rugalucina > Rugalucina vietnamica. The sequence goes on from OZ024874.1 coordinate 16,813,738, forward strand.
TGCCCCTGCATCCCCAGTTTTTATAAAAGAAAGGGGGGCTCAAGGGAGTATATTTTTCATGGACATGTTTTCCTGATTCTAAAACAACAACAGCAGCCAAAAAAACTGTATGGTAACTGAAACAAAGTCACAGTTGAAAAATAATAATAAAAAAAAAATACTACAGCGGCGTATTCCAGTTATAAAAATCAATTTTACAATGCATGAAGCCACAATATCAATTTTCGAGTTCGATCCCCACACGTGGCACCGTGTTGTGTCCTTGGGCAAGGCACATTAACTTCCCAGAGTACTGGTTAATACCCTGGAAGCGGTGGCTTCGTCCCGACATGACTGAAAAATTGTTGACTGGGACGTAAAACCTCAAAATAGACAAACAAACAAATCAATTTTTACACATTGATCGCCGATTGATCTCCTACTAGTAAATGTATGACAAACTCAAACAAACTAGTACGCAAGCTGTTGCAGAAGATATCAGCTCTGAACCATTACGAAAACACGCCCATGCAATATACAGAGATCGTTTTAAGTTGTAAAAATTGAAAACTTTCATCAGAACAATTTTTATATTTTTCTTATTTTTGCTCAAAACATACATTGTGGGAACACGTTAGAACCGCCTTGACGAGGCGGTTCTAACGAGTACCCACAATCTATGTTTTGATGCAAATATAAGAAAAATAGGTAAACCTCTGCATACCCCAGTTTACTACATTGCTTGAACATGTTTTCCTGATGCACTGCAACATATGCCAACATATGTGACCAATAAAAATGGTATTGATCAGACAACGCCTAAAATTTATATACATGTATTTAAGGCGCTGTAAAAGAATTCAAATTTGTTCAACGTTTTACCTGTTCCAAAATTCGTCCTCTGCATCGCTTGAGTCATCATAAAACAAAGAACCGTAGTACGCTGTGATGTCGCTGTAAGGTCGCCGCTGGTCCTGGGGATTACCCTCACTCTTATCCTGTGCAGCATCCACACTCAGAGCTTTGTGTGGTCGTCCTCGCCTGTATCTGTCATTGCGCTTATATGCATGTGGGCCATGGTGACCCATTGCCTAGAAAAGTGAGGGTAGAATTTTCAACACCTTACATATACACGTATTAATGCTTAGAAAAAAAATGTTTTACTTGCCTATTCAAGCAAAGCATATTTTTATCAAGAAAGGGAGAAAACATGGTCCCCTTTAAAGTGACACCTATTCTTACATCATAAGATTTTCATTTTTACAACGGACATAAAATGAAATCGCACAAAAATGAACCCCTATAAAGGACTGAAAAATCGTGTTGTTTGATTGTTTGCATTTAGTATGAAAATGATAATTGCCATACTGTGCAAGGAAGAAACCCTACACGTATTAAAGATTGCGTCCGCTATTTTAGTTAAGTTCCTTAGCACGTACATGTGTCAGCACGTGCATGCGCATGTACATGAACATGAAATTGCTTACACGTTCCTGATAGCATCAAACAGACTCTATCGACCCAAGCAAAGACAAAGAAACTGATCTTAATCAGATCATTACGAAAACATGTCCATGTAATATACTATTTTTTCTTATGTTGTGAAAATTGATAATTTTTAGAACCGCCTCCGCCTGGCGGTTCTAACAAGTACCCACAATCTATGTGTTGGATAGAAAATAAGAGAAATTTTATACTCGTTTACCCAATTTTTTACTAGATAAAAGTGGAATTCAAGGGGATTTACTTTTCATGGACATGTTTTCATGATGTGAAAATCTGAACATTACCTCTGGTGGTGGTTCGTGTTTTATTTGATTTCTTTCAACTTTAACTGGCACATATGTGATAGTATACTCCTCGTCCCTTCTATGTAACTTATGAGGTAGGGGGTAACGGGGATCCTTCATAATAAAATTGTCATCACTTTCGAATGCTATATTTTGAGCTCCTGTTTTGGCTGGCTTGTGCTGCTGTCTTTCTGGTTGATGTGACATAACGGGTTTCCGTATTTCGAGAGCGTTAGTGTCTATTTCTGGCGTTTTTTCTGCGTCGGGATAGTCTAAGTGTATGTCATATGTTGTCGTAGGGTTTGTATCATCGACATATGGAGAATGTACGGGATCATTATGCTGGTGGTGATGATGATAGTTCGTGTGTGTAGTGCGCATTTGCATGTCTTCTCGACCTCTCCTCAGTATGCTAAAAAGAATGGTAAATATCTTCAGTTGATATGTCCCTGATGTTTTATTTATAATATAATATTATAAATTAAACACAGAATATAGACAATAAAAATTAATACAATTTTAATGGTTAACCCGTGTGACAACAAAGTTTCAAATATACAGTCAGACATAAGTTAAGCATCACCCTTATTTTTTTTCTAAAGGTGCTTTTCAAGTAAAATTCTTGCAAAAACAAAATTCAATTAGTATGGGTCTTTAACTCGCGTCTATCCCTGATTTGTTAGGCCTTTCAGAATGACATTTGACCTTGTTGCTCAAGTTCTATGGTGTCTTGAATACGCCTACCCCTATTTTGGGGGTATGCCATTAAAAGTTGTATAATTGATCCCCATTAGTTCGCAACTAAGTTGGTAAAGGCATGGAAAGAATCTAGAATTATATCGTAAAATGTGCCAGAAATGTTTTCTTCTACTCAATGTTTTAATGGCAGTTACAGGCAGATGTAGGAAAAGTTATTTGCTTGTTTATTAAACATGACGTTTTGGAAAAACGCACCATAGCAGGCGCCCAAACAGTTTCCTATAATGCATTTTTTTTTTTTTTTTTTTTTTTTTTTTTTTTTTGATGCTTCGTAATAATAGTTTTTAAGTATAGATTTCCATGATTATTCATCAATACTTAATATTAAGTTTCAAACCCATAAGGTACGCTTGGGGCTGTTTCGGAGCGGCATTGCAAAGCAGTAGCGTTTGCAAGGCAGCACTGAATCAGTCCGATGCGTGCCTGGTCCCTGAAGGTTATTGAGTGAACCTCCACAGTGTATTCGCCATGTTGCTTGAAATTGCATGCCCTTGTTGCTTGCTTTTTGTAAGTCTGGGAATAAATAAATTGACTTGACTTGACTTGACTTGGCTATGTAACATGCCATTCTTTAAACTTCTATAACTTTTCATGTGTTCGAGATATCTGTCTGAATTTTTCAGATTGATTATGGTGTTGGAATTGTCAAAACATGAAATTATCATTTTACACTTTTTTGTGATTTGAAAATTTCACAGATTTCCGGCGGCCATCTTGGATGTGTTGCCAAAATTTGACAGACTTGAATTCAAGCTAGATTTGTTCTATAACTCCTGTAAAAGACACAGAATTAAATAAGTTTATAGTACTAAACAATTATAGGTGAAAATCAATGGCACAAAGCAGCGTGAAATGAATAATGAAACAGTGAATTCGGACAATGTAGGGTATGCCTGCATAAACAAAGCCTCGTTGTTTACCTTTCGGTTAATTTAATCCGGATTTGCTTTAAATTATCACCCATATATCAAATATCACAAATATCAAGGAAAATATTTCTGTTCTGAAAGGTGTACTGTTTATTCCTGGAAAATATTCAAGCGATGCTTAACTTATGTCTGACTGTATATTATTGATTTCGGTGATGGTGACAGTTTGTGTGTGTACGTGTAGTGCACATATGCACGTCTTCTCTGTCCCTCTTAGGTATGCTGGAAGGAACGCAAAATGTCTATATCTTAACGTCCTATTTGCTGTGTCCTAGGTTTATATACAGCAAATGCAGAACCGTACGTTCCAAAATTGAACTCTGAAACCTTTAAAATATAATAAATCAACGAAGATATAATTGGGCACATAGGTCACTGTATAGGCGGCAACTTTAATATTCATATCTAGGCGTGGTCGGTTAATCCATCTGTTCAAGTAGGGAGATCGAACTTAGTCGAACTCAGTCATCTTAGAGCGCTGTCACATATTTACCGTTAGAGATCAGCTAGTACCTGTATTTTGTTCAATCCAGTAAATTGGACAAAACTCTTATTTCATTCTTATTTCCTAAAGCCCCATTTACACATTCACGATTTTTGGCTACGGTGCCGCTACGATTCGCCATGATTTGTAAAATCGTCGTGTACCGTGGTGTACCGTAGTGATTCGTAGTAGAACCGTGGTGAATCGTGGTGAATCTTGATGAATCGTTATGATTCGGGAAACTCCACGGTAGCGCTACGGAAGTTTTAAACTGTTTAAAACATTCGTGGCGTATCGTGGCGAATCGTGGTGGTTATTGGGCGTGGCCTAATTCGTAGCGCAACCGTAGCGGAATCGTGCTTATTTGTACTGACACCGTAGCTATATTCGCGGCTATTCGTGAGAGATCGTAGCCAATCGTGGAGCTCCGTAGCGAAACCGTGGAATCTTTGACACCACGAACTCTCACGATTCACCACGAATTGTGAACGGTTGTCCTACGAATCATCCACGGTTTCGCTACGGAGCCCCACGATTGGCCACGACGGCTACCGCCGTGAATCGTACTAGTACCGTATCGAACCGTACAAGCACCGTGAGCATTCGTTGTGCCACCGTGGCTAATCCTCCTTGACCGTAGCGTTGCCGTCATGAATCGTCATTGATTCGTAGCGATACCTTACAGACACCGTACTAATATCGTGGACAGTCTTACTGAAATCGTAGTCACACTGAATATTTCCACTTTTCGCCACGATTCACCCCGATTTTTCTGACCATGAGAAATCGGGATGAATCGTGGTGAATCGTAGAGAAAACCGTGAATGTGTAAACGGGGCTTAACGGAAAACATGTGAGTTGAGTCGTTCAACTGTATACCTTTAGCGTTTACCTAGGTCAGAAGTAGACCATATCCATTAACGTATTCATGAGGTAACGCCCATATAATGACCTATTTGCCGAATTATACAAACCTGTCGGGTTCTGAGACAGTGTCAGTGCTGTTTTCATAGGGGCCTGGATACCGGTTTCTACAATATAACCGTGTGTATTTTATTACCGTGTTAAAAATTATCTTTAATTCAACTATTTTTCACCAGTTAGAAAAATTTCTACTATGCGACAGTCTGCAGTATGCTTAGCTTTTAACCCAATCATGGTTGATAACTACATGTATGCTGCCTTATTTAATTGCACGCCGGTGGGTCGCGTGTCAGACCGACTTAAAGCTATCATTGTAGTTGGTTGGGGCCGGAGCTTCTTGTCTGTTGCTTGGCCCACCTGGGTTCAACTGGTGTTTTTCTTTTGCTCCGGGTTTCAGTAAGTTATTCGGCGCCAAGGGATCTCCATTGTCGGACAGCTTACTGAATCTGTTGTCCTCGTTTTTGATTCATCAGGATGTTTATCATGGTTTATTTGTTTGTCCTTGATGATTCATTGACTAGTTAGAGATAGGACAGAACTACTAAAAATGTTATGAACCACTGCAGAAGCTGAGGGTGAGGTTATGGCCATGTAAAATCGATTTAATCCCGCCAGTAATTTTATATATATTACTGATCGTTCCAATGCGATACTTCTGTGGTGGTTCTTTTTTATGTCTTGGTGTTGAATGTTTGTGCTGTTAGCACCTTATGTGCGTTTTCAAAAATTTTATTTAAGTTTGGGTGGCTGAGAGGTCACCTATCGGAAAAATGGCTGCCCATTCAGCTTACAATATGTTCTCTTAGTATAAGTACCTGATTGTTAATTCATTTTTCCCACCTCGGTTTTTGGAGTGGGAATTTCCCAGTTTCTGATTGCGCCATTTCCTGATCGTTGCCTACTTTTACTTTTACATTAAAACCACATACACATTGGGTGCATTAAATTAGCCTAGTTATAAGACGTTTTGTTCTTGCGACAATTCAGTCTGATTGCATTTTGGGCAGTTTCAAAAAAATAGCCCCGGTCCATTTTGAGGCTTTAGACCCCAGTGTACTGTATGCATGGAAATTATGAATTGATATACCAAAATACAAGTAACCAGACGGGCATGATCTGTGAAAATTTCTATGATGTAACTTCACAAATAATAAATAAGTTATGCAGATTTTTTTTTTTTTTTTTTTTTTTTTTTTTTTTTTTTTTTTTGCAAGGAGTGCAACATTTTTGACATTTTTCATTTAAGTCAAATTTGAAATCTATCATACTGAATCAAATTAAGGAATAGAAATTGAAGAGATACAAAACATCAAACATATGAATATAGAGATAAAAATAATGACCATTAAAGCCACTCTGGTATTTTCAGATTTTAATATCACTGTGCGCAAATCAGCTGGGAGTCAAAATGTAAGGAGTGTAAGATTTCAAGCTTTTTGTGGTTGTCATTTATTTTTTAACTGTTCAGTCATACTAAGCTCAGGCCCCCAATCAGTTAACACAACATTTGGTTTAGCTCTGTCCCTTGTTTACTTTTTTTATGAGCGTTCTTTTTTTTTTTTTTTTTTTTTTTAATGTAAGGAGTGTGAGACTTTTTTTTCCACTTTTCAGCTAATAAATCAACGAAACGCCATCATTTTTATGAACCATCCCTCAGATTTTATTGAATCTCTTTAAAATATTAAATTTGAGGCATTACGGTACAAATAAGGCCAGATTTGTCTGCCAATGCCAAATAACAGCGTTTTAACCCAACGTCACACTTTAGGGCCGGTTCTTTTTTTTTTTTTTTTTTTAGATAAATTTATGAACTTTCCATACATTGTCAGTGGTTGCGGTCCGAATTAGCCAAGGTTCGAAATGTCCATAGCTGAGGTCCGAATCGGGTCCGAATTGGCACGTACCACATGAACGTCTTATGTTTTAAAAGTTTTACTACGTAACCGATATTTTAAAAATGCCATTATCTTTGATAACAAGCAAAGAAAAACAACATAACCGATCTTTTTATTATAATAATTAGGTGGTTTTGATTATTGATATCACATTGGCATTCAGTATCATCATGATACATGTAAGCTTTCTCCTTACTGTTTAGTCTTCATCCTCCTCTTATACGAGTGACAGAGTGCGATACATAGGATGATCATCACTATGGTAACCATAACCATGACACAGATGAGAACTATCATCAGAACGAGGCTAGTATCTACGCTTGGAGGGGGCGGGGTCGTGGTGGGTGGTGGTGGATCTGGAAGAGAAGAAATATTTAAAGACATTACGAACACATGCATATGCAATGAACAATGATTCGTTCGGTTGTAAAACAGAAATTCTAAATATTTTTGTATATTTTTGCTCAAAATATTGATGGTGGGTACACGTTAGAACCGCTTCGCCGAGGTGTATGGGGTTGAATGGGGTATTCCACTGACATATTATCGTGATGATACGTGAGCTGTATGTGGTGCGGTAAAAGATAAAATGTCTTGGCTTCTCATTTATTCAGGGAGTGTGTTCAAAATTTAGATATTAGGTACTTTTATCATATAATTATGGTCATGCTGGAAACTAGTAGTTCTTGCAGCCATCTTGAATGTCATCTTAATTTAAATGGATTTGATTTGATGTGACATCGTTTGTTCTTTACACAGAACACAGGATCTTACAAGAAAAAGTCGTTCTAAAGTCCTTGGGCAGAAAACCCAGCCCTTTTGACGATATCGCGATATCATTTTTCATGGACTGGTGACATTGAAAATTAAGTCAAGGTCATCAAAATCTATCACTTATAGGTCTCGTCCCAACAGTGTATCTGTGTAAGTTTGGACAGACTCCATGCATTTGTTAAGAAGATATTCCGTCAGAAAAGCTAATTTCAATGTTTTCCATGGTCTGATGACCTTGAAAATTAGGTCAAGGTCACCAAAATCTAATCAACTCTAGGTCTCCTCCAAACAATGTCTTCGTGTAATCTAATCAACCTTTGGTCTCATTCCAACAATGTTTCTGTGTAAGTTTGGTTAGAATCAATTTATTTGTTCAGAAGATAAATGCATCAAAAATGCTAATTTCAACATTTGTAATGGACCGGTGACCTTGAAAATTAGGTCTAGGTAACCAAAATCTAATCAACTCTAGGTCTCCTCCAAACAATGTCTTCGTGTAAGTATGTTCTGAATCCATGCAATGCCATTTGTTTAGAAGATATCGCATCAGAACGGCTTATACATTTTCATGGGCTGGTAACCTTGAAAATTACGTCAAGGTCACTAAAATCTTATCAACTATTTACCTCCTCCCAGTCATGTTTTTATAAAAGTTTGGTCACAATCCACCGTCTGGTTCAAAAGATATTGCAGCAGAAAGAATCTAGGCGGACGCCAACGGGATCCGCACCAAACACAATATGCCCCCCCACCTCGTCCCCCGCCTTCAATTTGGGGGGGGGGGGGGGCATAATTACACACACTATGAGCAAAGCGACTAGCTCTTTCCCAACTGGTTAGTCATCCGGCAAAACAAAAATACCGAGTACTACATCAAAGTCGCAGACTGACTAAGCAGAAAACCTGGTGGTCGTGCATGGTCTTTTTAATGCAGATATTGGAAAATACATGTGGGGGTGTAAAACAATTTGTCTGTCATGTTGAATTCTACGAATTGCCCAAGTGCGCCAATGTATAAAGGACAATTTTGACCGATATACTCAAATCGACTCAAATGTACACTATGAGGAAATGCTTACCAACGCATTTTGGCAGTGGAGAGAGGTCCCACTTCCCCGTAGCGAGGCAAGTGACAATATCTTGACCCTGCAGGGTTAGCCCGGTATGGCATTTAACCTGGACCCTCGTGCCTGGGGTTCGAGCCCAGGTTGACACCTGTAGTTCGTAGACGTTGTGGAGGGTCAATAGTATCGTGGTCGGGGTGAGGGTAGTTAGGGAGGGGCATTCTGAAAAACACGATTTACACAATAAGGACGAAATGACTCGGTACTGGTCAGCAAAGTTGTATACTTGGGCAAATAAGTTCCTGTATAGGCGGCAACTTTAATATTCATATCTGGGCGTGGTCGGCTAGTCCATCTGTTCAAGTAGGGAGATTATAGTGTGACAAAATTATTATTTTTGCAAGTCGGTCTTCATAGAAAAGTACCGGCGATTAATTCACTTGGTCGAAACGACTTTGAGTAGCCTGACAACCCCGTTTCTAAGGTAATTTAAAACATAGACTCGCCCGCATAATAGATTCGTCCAAAGTGTGTGACGTCACCGATAGTATAAATACCCGTGTTTCGCGTTGCGAGTTGTTCAGTTAGCAAGAAGTCGTCGAAGAGTGCAGAACAAGTAAATAAACCAATATAAAATCTATTAAAGACTGATTGCAAGCTTGGTTTAGTGGCGAACAGTGGATTTTATCCATCTCAGTAGCAACAGCGAAAAGTGGACACAGTCCATCCTAGTAGCATTGATAAATATAACCAAGCAGTGAACAGTCTTAGGCGATTAAGGTGGTTTATGTTACTAGCATAGGATTGGCCTAGCAGAAGTGTATGCTGGTCACTCACGGAGCATCAGCAGTGTAGGCTGATACCAATAAACAGAGATAGCTCAGCAGAGATTCTGGCTGAGCTCATAACCCAAGTGCAGATCATCATCACATTTGTTTTATATGCATTTTAAGTTGATTCCTATGATTTTTGTTTTACACATCCAATCATTGTAAAATCATTGGTCTATAATCACAGGACAAAGTAGTCCCAAAGGAAAATTATTTATATATTTATCAAGCTAGCCCCGCATACGTTACATATTTTTGGCGCCCAACGTGGGGCAAATTTCTATTGCATTTACCAATAGGCTTACCCATCTATCATCAGTTGTTATTTAGTATTACTGCAATATGGACGATAAATATTACGAAGAAATGTCTCGTCAGATTGAAGAGCTCCAGAGGCAAAATCGGGTCTTAAAGTTGGAGCATGAGCTCAGGAGGTATAGACAAGAGCTAGGCGAAATGTCTGGGCTACTTTCTACCCCAGCACCAGTTAAAGATGAGCAAGGTCTAGGTTCTAGGAAGGTATGGTCAGATATACCTAAGGGGAGATCAGATGATGCTCATGGTGCTGAGGCCGGACTGTCTGAGGCGGAAGGCATAGACAGTCATGAGATACCTGATAGGTTTGTGACAAATAGAAAGAAGCCAGCTAGCTCTGGCTCGAAATCAAAGGACGTAATTATGAAACCAGCCACTTATGATGGTAGTGTAGCATGGATGGACTACAAGGCACATTTTGATGCCTGTGCCGAGCTGAACGGCTGGACGGATCAACAGAAAGGTCTGTACCTTTCTGTATCACTACGTGGACAAGCACAAGGTGTGTTTGGCAATTTAGAGTCTGGCAAGCATGATTATGGTGACTTGGTCAGGGCTCTAGAGGAGCGCTTCGCACCTCCGAACCAGACTGAACTATATAGGGTCCAGTTGCGAGAACGCCGCCAAAAAGCATCAGAAAGCATGGCCGAGCTTGGACAGGATATCAGACGCCTGACCAACCTCGCATATCCTAAAGCTCCCAGCGATGTGAGGGAGACCTTAGCTAAAGAACAGTTTGTCGACTCGCTAGTCAACACGGAAATGAGACTGAAGATCAAGCAGGCAAGGCCTGTTGATCTTAATGACGCTGTGAGACACGCTGTCGAATTAGAGGCTTTCTATCGAGCAGAAAGTAGACAAGCTGGACATGGGTTCATAAATACAGCTGTCTCAAGCGAACAAGTTGATGACAAGAAATTGGCAGAAGTTTTCTCGTCTCTGAACAACAGGTTAGATGAGATGACGAAAGTTATGAATAAGCTGTTGTTTCAGCAACGGAACAGTAATAATCGTCAAGAAAATCAGCCCTTCAAGCAAGGTCCGGTGAGTAATAATAGACCATCTGCTCAGCCAAGGACAGATAATGGCATCAACAGACAAAGGGTTAATAATGGTAGTTATAAACCCGAGGTCAGGGGTCAGAATAGGATAGCTCGCAGGTGCTTTAACTGCAACTCTGACCAGCACTTGATTAAAGATTGTACTCAGCCCAAAACTAGTAAGAGAGACAAGGATAAACCTGGTTCTACAAATAAGGAGAGTGTTTGTCTGAGCAGTACCAATCATGCTGGATTATTTGTGCAAGCTAAGCTCGGAGAATATGGTGCCGACTGCTTAGTGGACAGCGGGGCAACACTCAGTCTACTGTCATTTAAGGTTTGGTCTACCATTAAATGTACAGTCTCTCTGGAAAAATTTGATAAAGAGATCGTATCTGCGTCTGGAAATGTCCTTGATACAAAAGGCAAAGCAAAGGTTTGTTTTGTGATAAACGGAGTGAAGTGTGTCATGGACGTAGTGATAGCTGAAATGGACATTGATGCTATTCTAGGGTTGGACTTCATGTCGATGCACGATGTCATTGTAGATGTTGTTGGTATGACCATGCATATTAAAGGGACAGTGTGTCCTTTGGTTAAAATTGGAAAGATCGGCTGCTACCAAGTCATCGTCAAAGAAAGGGTACATGTGCCAAGTAGATCTGAGGTTATCCTTGAAGGACAATTGGTAGACTGGGGCTCCAGTGATGACAACATAGGCATCATAGAAACTTCGGACAAGTTTCTAAATTCAAACCGAGGAGTTGTTGCAAGAACACTCGTGAAAGCTAATGGAAAAATACCCATTAGATATGCCAACTTTTCTAATGAGGATCAGATATTGTACCCCGGTACAAACATTGCTGAATTTTGTCCAGCGCAGGTTCTGAGGGCCGTACAGGAAGTCAAGACAAAGCCTCCCAGAAATCTACCCAAGCATTTGACTGAGCTCTATGAAAGAGCATCAGAAGGAATGTCTTCCACACAAAAGAAGCAAATTGCAAATCTCTTAGGAAAATATGGAGATATATTTTCCAAGGACGAACATGACTTAGGTAGGACAGGCATTATTAAGCACAAAATTTCAGTAGATAACACAAGGCCAATAAAACAAGCCATGCGCAGAGTTCCTGTACATATGCAGGATGAAGTTGATAGGCAACTTGATCTTATGCTAGAACATGATATCATACGGCCATCGATAAGTCCATGGGCCAGTGCTATTGTGCTTGTGAAAAAGAAGGACGGGTCCAGGCGTTTCTGTATTGACTACAGGCGCCTGAATGACGTCACAGTCAAGGATGCCTACCCGTTACCCAGAATTGATGAATCTCTGGACCAACTTGCAGGGGCGAAATGGTTTTCTTGTTTGGACTTAAGTGCTGGTTACTGGCAAGTGGAAGTCGATCCTGACGATCGACAGAAGACAGCCTTCATAACCAGGCGCGGTCTCTTCGAGTTCAACGTAATGCCCTTTGGCTTATGTAATGCCCCTGCGACCTTCGAAAGGTTAATGGAGTTGGTACTGTCAGGGTTGCATTGGCAAATATGCCTGATCTACTTGGATGACATAATCATTTTTGGGAAGACATTTGCGGAAATGATACAGAATTTAGACACTGTGCTAGCAAGATTTGCTCAGGCTGGTCTAAAATTGAAATCACAAAAGTGTCAGCTGTTCAAGAGAGAGGTCGATTTCTTAGGCCATGTTATAAATGAACACGGAATACACACTAACCCGCAGAAAATTGAATGTGTCAAAACCTGGCCGACACCAAAGAATATCACTGAGCTCAGGTCATTTCTTGGACTGTGTAGTTATTACAGGCGGTTTATTGCCAACTATTCGCACGTTGCTAAACCATTGACGAGGCTCACAGAAAAAGACCAGAGATTCAACTGGACGTCTGAATGCTCAGAAGCATTTGGAAGACTCAAACACATGCTTGTGACGGCTCCCATACTTGCTCATCCAGACTTTACTAAACCATTCATTCTGGACACGGATGCAAGTAATCATGCAATTGGGGCGGTTTTGTCACAGAAAACGGGTAATGAAGAGCGTGTGATAGCTTACGCAAGCAGAACGCTATCCAAATCGGAGAGAAAATACTGTGTAACTCGGAAGGAGTTACTAGCCCTTGTATACTTTGTGAAGTATTTTCGGCACTACCTCTATGGGCGGAAGTTCACAGCTAGGACAGATCACGCGTCCTTACGCTGGCTGATGAACTTTAAGAACCCAGAGGGTCAGGTAGCCCGTTGGCTAGAGGTTCTATCAACGTTTTCCATGGCAATAGAACATCGTCCTGGAAGATTGCATGGTAACGCAGATGGCATGAGCAGAAAGCCTTGCACAGTCACAACTAGCAATAGTGAAAGTTCGCAAGAAAATACAAAGGACTTAGATCCGAGTTGCATGCATGTAGGAAGTGAGGATACTGATGAAAGTAGGAGTGAGTTGGATGACTTAAAATCTCTGCAAGCAGATGACGACGAACTAGCTGTAGTTCGTTCATGGGTGCAAGCAAATAAGAGGCCAGAATTTGCCGTCATTGCTGCTGAAGGTTACATATTGAAATCACTCTGGAATCAGTTTCCATGCCTTGAACTACACGATAATTTGCTTGTTCGGAGACAAGAAAATCTGGATGAAGATAATGTGGTCACATTTCAAGTGATCGTCCCCAAGAAGGCTAGACGATCCATTTTGTATGCCTGCCATGACATGAAAACATCAGGGCATTTGGGTGTCACGAAGACTGTCAGTAAAATCAAGCAGAAGTTTTACTGGCCTGGCTTACAATCTGACGTCAGAAGCTATATAGCTGGTTGTGATGCTTGTAGCAAACGCAAAGGCCCAATTCCATCAAAGCGAGCACCGATGCAGATTGTCAGAAGCGGCTTTCCTATGGAGAGGATTGCCATTGACATTTTAGGTGAGCTACCTGAGACACCAAGAGGCAATAAGTACATTGTGGTGATCGGCGACTACTTTACGAAATGGACCGAGGCTTTGCCGATCCCAAACATGGAAGCATGTACTGTAGCAAAAGTGCTTGTGGAAAATGTGCTTTGCCGATTTGGAATTCCCCAAGTAATCCACTCTGACCAAGGGCGTCAATTTGAAAGTAATTTGTTTCAAGAGATGTGCAAATTGCTAGGTATACACAAGACGCGCACCACCCCTTACCATCCACAGAGCGACGGAATGGTTGAACGGTTCAACCGCACGCTTGCGGCGATGCTTTCCGCATACGTCAGCGAAAATCATAGAGATTGGGATGAACAGTTACCTTACGTTACCATGGCCTACCGCAGTACCGAGCATGAAACAACTGGGATGAGTCCCAACATGCTAATGTTTGGTCGCGAAGTTTCAACACCGCTTGACCTCGTGTATGAGCTCCCAAATCTGAGCAAACCGATTCCAAACAATCAGTGGGTTTGGGAATTACGGGACCGTATAGAAAGGGCACACACGCTCGTACGTCAATACACACAGCAGGCTATGCATAGGCAAAAACGAAATCGCGATTCGCGAACGTCCTTTGAAACATTTAAGACTGGAGATCAAGTGTTTGTGCATTTCCCTGTGAAGAAGGTGGGCACCTCTGCAAAGCTGACGCCTTTCTGGAGGGGTCCATTCAAAGTTACTGGCAAACTGTCAGAAGTTTTGTACAAAGTAAATTGTGGTCGCAATAATGCTGAGCAAATAATTCACTGTGACAGAATTAAGTTGTGTAGACAACAAGTTCTAAGAGGTGAACTTGAACAGTCTGATATAGAAGGTCATGAAGAAGGTCATGCACAAGAACCCGAGAATAATAATGAGCCTGAAGCAGATAGAGATAATGAGATAGATGAAGTAGAAGAATTAGAATCTGCTCACCAGCCCGTTATGGACACAGACATAGAGTATGAATCTGATAGAAAGAGAGTTCGTAGAAAACCTGTTTGGGCTAAAGATTATGTTTTCTCTTGCAGGATGGTTAACACAAAGGTTACTCCGAGAAAACACAACATGGCAGATAAGGCAAAGACCAGATGTACCTGGTGCAAGGGATTATTTGAAGAAGGAGACCAGTATGAACAGCACATGATCAAGTGCTTCAGGAACAGATGGACCTGCCATGCCTGTGGCAATACCTTCAAACTGAAATCGTATCTCGAGAAACACAAGAGAACGCAACATCAGGCAAGCATAAATAGAACATTGAAAAGATCTGCAGGACATTTCAAAGTTGGCCTGAAGACGAACAGTCATGTGGCCAAAGTTAATGTTGATGAAGAGAAGCATAACCTGGATGATCAGAGTAAAGTGAAGGATAGAAAGGAAAAGCAAGTTTCTGATGGTCAGGTACAGAAAAAGGAAGAGACAGTGAGCACGGCTAAGAAGGTAGAAAGTGTCGATCTAAATTCTGAAGAAAACTCTGACTGGGATAAGTCACGTGATGTATCTTTGGAGGGAGAATTACAGGTCTCTGATGATAGTGACAGCTCAAGCGACAATGACTCAAGAAGACAGGAAATTAAGAAAGACAAAGTTGATCAGAGCAGTGTGGATAAGGAGAAAGAGCTGTGCCTTGGCAGGGTGATCCGGAAAGCCATTACCCCTGACATCCCAGTTGCACCTAAGAAACAGAGAGTAGACGAAAAGCCAGAGAACGAGGACATTGGACAGAAAGGGGAAGCTGTACAGGTGAAGAAAGATAATGTGACACTGAAGAGAAAGAAAGAAATCAAGGTGACATGCGAGAGTATGATAAAAGAGGGATCGTCTGAAGCTGTCACAACAGTGACAGAGAATGGTGAGGAAACTTACAGGGATAAAGTTCGAAGGAAAAAGCAGAAGACAGGGCCAGTTAAGATAGATATTGGCGATATCATTCCAGACGGAAGTATTTGTGCAAGTGATATCAGTCTTCAGCTGAAAGGAGAAGGGAGTGTTGAACTGACTCTAAAATATCACCCCGAGTCTGATAATTAAAGTGTTCAAATTCAGTGCTGTCAGGAAGGCATTGAAGTTTCATTTTCATTGACATGATAAATTAGACCAAGGTCAGGTCTATGATATACAAAAAAAAGTAATAATGGATAATTATCCATAAGATAAGCCTAAAGTAAGGCATGGTCCGATGCGGACAGACTTTGAAGATGATGATGATGATGATGATGATGATGATGATGAAAAATGTTGAACAAAAATAATGTTTACGTCATGATTTTTTTTTAGTTGTTTATTTTATGCGAGGACGCATATACCCGGAGGCGTGGGTAGTGTGACAAAATTATTATTTTTGCAAGTCGGTCTTCATAGAAAAGTACCGGCGATTAATTCACTTGGTCGAAACGACTTTGAGTAGCCTGACAACCCCGTTTCTAAGGTAATTTAAAACATAGACTCGCCCGCATAATAGATTCGTCCAAAGTGTGTGACGTCACCGATAGTATAAATACCCGTGTTTCGCGTTGCGAGTTGTTCAGTTAGCAAGAAGTCGTCGAAGAGTGCAGAACAAGTAAATAAACCAATATAAAATCTATTAAAGACTGATTGCAAGCTTGGTTTAGTGGCGAACAGTGGATTTTATCCATCTCAGTAGCAACAGCGAAAAGTGGACACAGTCCATCCTAGTAGCATTGATAAATATAACCAAGCAGTGAACAGTCTTAGGCGATTAAGGTGGTTTATGTTACTAGCATAGGATTGGCCTAGCAGAAGTGTATGCTGGTCACTCACGGAGCATCAGCAGTGTAGGCTGATACCAATAAACAGAGATAGCTCAGCAGAGATTCTGGCTGAGCTCATAACCCAAGTGCAGATCATCATCACATTTGTTTTATATGCATTTTAAGTTGATTCCTATGATTTTTGTTTTACACATCCAATCATTGTAAAATCATTGGTCTATAATCACAGGACAAAGTAGTCCCAAAGGAAAATTATTTATATATTTATCAAGCTAGCCCCGCATACGTTACAATAGAAAAGTCGAACTAAGTCAGCCTGGACCGCTGTCACATAAATCATCTACCTGTATTTTGTCCAATCCAGTGAATTTGACAAACTCGTATTTCATTCTTATTTTCTAACGGAAAAATTTTCACTGTATATGTTTAGGATTTACCTAAGTCAAAGGTAGACCATACCCAATAACGTATTTATGAGGTTCCTCCCAGGCAGTCAGTACCTATTTGCCGAATTATACATGTATGTGCTCGTGTAAAGCAGACGTGAATTTTAAAAATGTCATGCCAAAAAATAAAATAGAAAATATATATTCTTTAAAAGCAAATTGCTGTGTTTAAGTATTATCGCGTAAGTATGTGGAACATGCAATGCTCACCCCGTCCCATCCACCGACCGCGATACTTGGACAATTCGGACCATGTAATTCGGCAATAGTCGATTCGGACTTTTTATTGTTGGTCATTTCGGTCCTCAAGGCCGAATTAGCCACGGCTCGTATTGTCCACAATTCGAACAATTCGACCCACCCAGTTCACTTGCAAAAAGTTGACTTACCGGTTGTCATGTTTGTAAAATTGTTAACATGCTCCCATATTTTATCTTTCACGTCCTCATAATTTCAAATATTTAATGAACATTTAACGAACATTCAAGTAATCCATACCATCATAATTATCACCGAGTAAAATACGAACACGCCCATTTGACAAAGCCGATGTCCTTATCAATATGAGATGGCAACACCTTTCAAATGAAAAAAAAAGTGCGACATATTGAAATTATTGACAAGAAGCTTCCTCGAAAAAATGTTGAGCAAATACAAAAAGGCAGATACGAAGATTAGCCTGTGTCTGACGTGTGCTTATGAGTGCCTTAGCGGGTTTCATTTTCGAGATATTTTCTATTTCTATGATCTCAGGCTTCTGTTCACGTTGTGCAGCTGCGCAGGTCGGTTTGTGTCTGTTTGAGAATCTCGCCTTAGGTTTTTAACCTTGCTGACGGAAGCTGATAAGATGATAACTTGATGATACAAATATGGTTCACAGAAATTGTAGTTGAGAACAGTGTGATTATTCTATGCTTCTTTAAAAACGCTACCTTATAGTTATTGGTAATTTCCCACTGGTATTCAAATTTTGTGGGGTAATACTTTCATGATATTGCCTTAGTTCTCACCATAGCACTAGTGTAACTGTACGGTACGTGGACAATTCGGACCTTGGCTAATTCGGACCTTGGCTAATTCGGACCTGATTCGGACCTCGGCTGTGGACAATTTGGACCTTGGCTAATTCGGACCTTGGCTAATTCGGATCTCGACCACTGGTCAATTCGGACCCCGCAAAATCGAGGTCCGAATTAGCCAATGATTTTTTTCTGAAATAGGGTCCGAATTAGCCAAGGTCCGAATCGGATTAAGGTCCGAATTAGCCAATGTCAGAATCTGTTTAGGGTCCGAATTGACCACTGTGAAAAAGAAATAAGGTCCGAATCAGCCAATGCTTGAATGATTTTAGATGTAAGGATTGCCTGTGTAATCGAAACATTTAAATAAAAATTCATTGTACTTACTCATGCCATTATTTCATGCATTATTCGCGAGTTAAATACTTTGTTCTATTGATTGATTGATTGATTTGTGGCTTAGCATTCCACTCAACAGCTATGGTGATGTCGGGACGTTGCCTCCATTTTGTAGGACTTTTACCCAACATTACGATGTCATGACACCCAAAAAGCGCTTGAAAATATAACCACGCAAATTAACACTGGGGCTTATATGTATGGATGGTTTGCCTTAAAGCAGTTTTCCTAGGCACGATCAGACCTTCTGAGCGGTTAACCAGTAATCAGACGGTTGGTCAGTAGTTAATAAGCTTTGCCTGTAGGCTTTTTTTTATCTTAACGCAGTTTTCTTTATGGAAAATACATAATTCAAAGGTCCGAATTGACCAATGGAAAAGGTCCGAATTGACCAATGGAAAAGGTCCGAATTGACCAATGGAAAAGGTCCGAATTGACAAAGAGAAAAGGTCCGAATTGACCAAAGAATTTTTCTTTTTGAGGTCCGAATTGACCAATAAAAATGGGTCCGAATTGACCAGTGGTCGGGGTCCGAATTGACCAGTGGTCGAGGTCCGAATTGACTAGGGCCGAATTTTTTAGGGTCCGAATTGACTAGGGCCGAATTAGCCAAGGTCCGAATTGTCCATAATTCAACTGTACATATTGCTCATGACACACCTATAATAGCAACTCTGGGTATTGGTCTTTTCTTTTTGTCAGTTAAGTCATCGAAACATTTTATCCCTATGTTGAAGAATCTTAGTCGCTGATTGCTGCACGATTCACCCACGGGACAGTTCGCGCAAATGTATTTATCAGTAATAATTTCAACGTTTTCTTAAAAGGAAGGAACAAAAAAGGCATGGTGTTCAAGAATTTATCAAGGCTAGCCATGAAACAATGAACATGTACATACATGTACATATACATAAATTATAGTACCCGTGTATAAAATAACAAGTCGTTGCTTTGATGTTTTGAAATTGAAGATAGGTAAAAATACGAAACTTACAATAAGAAATAAAAATGGAACAGACTTGCACGGTCTGCGGGACGGCACTGTTCACTCTCGGCATCCGTATTGCATAAATCACACACAATCTGCATGTTCTGTTTTTTTTTTGTTTTTGTTTTTTTTCTTTTCTTTTCTTCTTTTCATTTTTTGATATATGTAGTTTGTGATTCCTGGATAAATAAATAAATAAATAAATAAATAAATAAATAAATAAATAAATAAATAATTGTTAAAATGGGTGTACATGCAATTACAACAAGTGCAGTATTCATAACGTCGTTAATTTGGAATTGTCCTCTAAAGTTAGTTTGCGATCAAACGAGTGAACAGAGTAAGATCACGATAATGAGCAAAACAATTTAATTTAAGGAAGAGAACATCAAACATCTGAAATGTTTTTTTAATGATGCCAATAATTTAATTACATAAGTGACTTAAAGCTCACATTATGGCATTTAACGTCAAAACACTCACTAATTTGTTGGATTGTGTAATATCAACTTTTCAAATGTAATTTGCTTGCTCAAAGACCAGCGGGTTCGACACCCCGTGTGTCGAAAATTAAAATTGAATATACCCGTATTTCCCGCATCCACGGTGTTGTCATCCCTCACAAGAACCACAACTCAGGACTTGCTGTTGTCGTTTGCATCTTTTTGAACATACAACACATGTTTTTAATGTCGACATGCCGACAATATGATAAAAATTAAAACATATACTAAAAGATAAAACTTAAAAAGTTAACTCCAACAATGCTACTGACCTATTTATTTTGCAGGTTGTAACTGTAAAAACGAATTCACCCGTGTACATGCATGATTTTTGCTCAAGCACCTTTCATAAAGTTATATAATGATCAACAAAAATGTTGCACAGTGATGAATCGCTCCCCACATTACAAGCTTAGGGAGAGATTGGAATCATGCTTATTTGCAAAGCAAAACACTTGTCATATAAATATTATAAAAATGGGTGAATCGACCTCTTAATTTGATTTTGCGCGAATCGTCCCAGTTTTTTTGCGCGAACCGTCCCGTTCGATTTGTTGCGCGAATCGTCCCGGTCGAATCGTCCCAGGGAGGAACTGGATTTTGCGCGAAACGTCCCGTAACCACAGATACTGATTGAATCTATTGACGGATGAGTAAATTATATTTAGATATACTATCCTTTGCTCCGTTTTTCGTATTGAATTTTTCTTGTATGTTTTTGTTTCTAGTATTAGTTGTTTTTTCTTTGCTCCACGGGGATTCTGTCTACTTGTCACATCATGTATTGTCCATAAGTAATGTACTTAGTGACAGGTCTATGCTGGTAGTGTCCAAGCTCTTACGGAGTATTATTGACTCCATAACCTGACGTTTAGTTGCTTTTTCTCTGTAAGTCTTGGACACTACTGTGGCCTTTTAATCATTTTCAAATTTACCAAGCATCTAATGCCTTCGCACAACAGTTCTCTCCTTCCGCATCCTTTAGACGTCATTACCCTTACATACCCAATAAGTGATTGAAATTCAGCTCTATAGGATGCGGATTGGCATGCACTACGGTCAACCTGCTCTAACTGATCATTACACAATTGTCCGTGTAATTATACTGAGGTAACTGGCTTCAACTGATGTACAAAGGCTACACCCAGCATAGGCCTTGACCTTGGAAATGAATTTTCCTGAGAATCCTATTTCTCCATTCCCCGTGGAGCTTCACATCTCATCAAACAATTAGTTTTCTGAACAACAACTGTTTTCAAAAGAAACTGTTGAACATTTTTTTATGTAAACATTGTGACAATTACGTTATAGCATACATTTATTCATAGCATATCTTGGGATACAGATTCAAATAAGTCATTCGACTTCTTTCTGGATCCCATTTGTATAATGTTTGTATTCATATCTATTTATGCTGCTTTACTGTTATATGAACTGTACATGTACAAATGAAATAAAAGTTTTAAACCAAATTGTAGTTAGAAAACATGTTTTGATTAAGGCAAGTCTCATGAAGGGTGCAGGACGTTTCGTCTAAAACCATTTCGTGTAAATGCCATTTCGTCTAAATGCCATTTCGTCTAAAGGACATTTCGTCAAAATGCCATTTCGTCTAAAGGACATTTGTCTCTAAAGGACATTTCGTCTAAATGACATTTCGTCTAATGGACAATTCGTCTAATGGACAAGTCGTCTAAAATATCAAGCAGGGGCGACATTTGGCCTAAAAACAGTGAAGAAAAATTAAGAATTTTTAGACCAAATGTCGCACAACAGGCACAACAGTTTAAATCAATATTAATCAATGTGGTAGGTCTATGTTTGTTTACATCATTTCTTTGTACACAGACATTAGTGCAGATCATATTTTTCTTTTGGTCCTTTTAGATTCCTTTTAGGTCAATAAGAACATTTGATCTATATAAAACATACACATGTAGATACATATTTTTAACAATGTTTATTTATTTATTTATTTATTTATTTATTTATTTATTTATTTATTTATTTGACCTTGCACAATATGCACGGAACTGCAAAATATGGCTCATACTATCTACCTTTCACTGTTAAATTTTATGATGCCATTTTAAATATGAAATACATGGATTGTCTACGAGATTTACTACAATTTGAGCTATTTTAAAAAATGTCATAAAATCGATATCCAATAGAATGTCTTAAAAATATTTTCCTTATCATTTATGTTTTAGACGAGTTTTAGACGAATTTTAGACATTTTTAGACAAATTTTAACAAATTTTAGACGAAACGTCATGTTAGACGAAATGTCTTTTAGACGAAATGGTTTTAGACGAAACGCCATGGATCCACTCATGAAAACATGTCCGTGTAATGCATACACCCTCATACCCCACTCGGCGAGGCGGTCCTAGCGCGTACCCACAATGTATGTTTTGAGCCAAATTATTAAAAACATTAACATTTTTCCGATGAGATTTTCATTTTTTTGCGAAAAAAGTCTTTGTATATTACATGGGCAGCTTTTCGTAATCATGACCGCATCATTGCAGGAAAACATGTCCATCATGAAAAGTATACATTCTCTTAATTTTGATCAAAGATTGTGACTTATGTTTTGAGCTATTTATTTTTTTTTTTTATTTTTTTTTTTTTTTTTTTTTTTTTTTTTTTTTTTTTTTTTTTTTTTTGTCCGACTCTTGTGTTTTATGTGTTCCATAGAAAGAAAGAAAGAAAGAAAGAAAGAAAGAAAGAAAGAAAGAAAGAAAGAAAGAAATTGTAAAACTCTAAAACCACTGGGTGCCGACTTTGTCTCGATTTAAAATGTTTTGTTTGACACTTTGGTAAAACGGATTTGTTCTCAATACATGTTACAATAACTTCAAGATTTATATAACTTTTTAGCGAATCAGATAAGAACGTAGTACAAAGTTACATTCTTTCTAAAAATTTCTTTCAGTTTGCACCATTCCTGATTGCCTACTTTTACCTTCTATTTTATAACATGAAGTTCTACAAATGATGTCATAATTTATAATGTCCAAATTCAAGGCTTTGAAAATAATTTAGTTGTTCTTAACAGCTTGTTTTGTGGAGCAAATAGCATTTATTAAATGCACAATTTTTAACCCGACATTTCTACATTTTTTCTTTTCGCTGTTGTAGTCTAATAGCATTTTTTGATTGCAGTGTTTACAAATTTAATTCTTCTTCTATTTGCATTTTTTTTCAGAAACGTTTGACGGCAACCCTTTTTGAAGTCCAAGTCTTTATTCATGTTATAAATAATTACATATATTAATGACAATTCATATAAATTAATGCAAGTTAATTGCGACACGCCGTTTGCAAACAATCTGCATTATTTTTCACACCTTTGAAAATAGCTACCGAATTTGGGCGATTCCATATGACAATGAGCAATCAAGGCGTTCTTCTTGAAAGATCATTCAACTTCAAAGTCGGCGGGGCCAATAATCTTCACCTCTCAACGGAATGGACTCGTCCGGAAGACGTGGTGTTGTTCCAAACGCTAGGGCGACGTTACTATTATTCGAACTGTACCCAGATCGAGAACATCGTCAGCTTCGAGAAAATAGATTGGTATGAGTCTTTTATTTATTTATTTATTTATTTATTTATTTATTTATTTATTTATTTATTTATTTATTTATTTATTTATTTATTGTTTTTTTTTCTCTTTTGGAAAAAAAGAACTGCACTCAATTTGTATACAAACGGCTTTGTTCAGCATGCATGTACAATGATACACATTTTTAAAGTTTTGAAGAGAGATAGCTCTACGGGAGCAGCAAGCTAAGTACAATAAGATGTGCGAATATACCATTTATTTATTTATTTATTTATTTATTTATTTATTTATTTATTTATTTATTTATTTATTTATTTATCTAAATGTTAATGACTGAACTCAGTATTAAATTCTTGAAATAATAGATCTTGCCTTGATGACTTAGTATATACAATAATTATTTTCGTATTGTTAATATCATTTTATTGACATCAGGAAAGGCATGGTTCTGTGAAGGTAAGTAAATTTACATAATCAGTAGGGGTTCTAGGACAAGAGAAGTTTACCAAGAAGGTCAGTTTCCTCCGGTAACAAGGCAACTCCAGTTGTATCTTAGTCAACTCTTACGAATTTTATTATTACCATGCTGTTTCTCCTTTGCGTATAATGTCTACATTGTACCACTTCAAGTTACATGAATTTCTCTCGTTCCTAGTTATTTTCTGTTATACGTATCCTCAATGTTTGTCTGATTTCATCACTCCGTTGTATATTTACTTTTTTTCTCTTAAAGCTTGTAGATATATTACCGCCATATATAAACTACTCAAAATTTAATAAGCATCAAAAGTTTATTTTTGATTACAGGACATATTGGTAATCTTACACACGAAATTTCGCTATAGATATATAGCAGTAAAATCACCGTGCAAATATTCCATCCTTTTTTCGCGTTGCCTGCGAGCCCTTCTCGCAGACTTGCAGGAACAATGGAAACCCCCTGAAACTGAAGTTGTCACTTCTGCCTACCCTATCCAATTCTGTCATTCATCCCCTCTTACTGGTTCATTCAACTGCAAAACTGTTTTGATAATCGAAATGTCGATACTTTTGTGTCTAAAATGCACTTTTGGAAAATTTCAGAAATCTGTGATTTTTGGTTAAAAACACGATTTTTTACCAAAAAAATTTTTTTCGCTTAAAATGTTGTCCTTTGCATGGCGAGCATGAAATTGAAAACCGTTTTTGAATACGCACTCTGGTTAGCTCAAACCAGCGTTTTTAAAATTTGTTGTCAGATGTTTTAATCACATAATGCAAATTTCCATTAAGAAAACGTTCAGTCCAATGACAAATGTTTTAAAACGCTGTAAAATCTAAATCAATGCCCGTAGCTCAAATCGGTTTTCTGTTCCATACTCGCTGCCTAAAGGGCAACGTTTTAAGCGAAAAAAAATTTTTTTGGTAAAATATCGTTTTTTTTAACCAAAAATCACAGATTTTTGAAATTTTCCAAAAGTACATTTTAGACACAAAAGTATCGATATTTCGATTATCAAAACAGTTTTGCAGTTGAATGAACCAGTAAGAAGGGGTAAATGACAGAATTGGATAGGGTAGGCAACAATCAATGAACAATGGCAACTTTAATTTCAGGGGGTTTCCATCGTTTCTGCAAGTCTGCGAAAAACGCTCGCAGGCAACGCGAAAAAAAGATGGAATGTTTGCACAGTGATGGTTCTGCTTCATATCTATAGCAAAATTTCGGGTGTTAGATTACAAGTATGTCCTGTGAACAAAAATAAAGTTTTGATGCTTATCAAACTTTGAGTAGTATATTACACAGTCAGGTCTATTTGGAAAAGAACTATATAAGCATCTATGCTTTCGTTCTAATCCTTTGCATGTTCACATCATTGTATTTGTAATATTTACGTTGTACTAATTGAATAAAATATGTTTAAACTAACTCTTACGAATTTTTTTGAAATTTTCAATTTCCCTTCATTATGAAAACACGCTCATGTAATATAAAGATTTAAGTTAAAAAATTGAAAATTTTCAGTGGAAAAGTTTTAACTTTTTTCTTATTTTTGCTCAAAACATAGATTGTGAGTGCCCACAATTTATGTTTTGGAGCAAAAATAAGAAAAATTGGTATACCTCGCATATCACAGTTTTGCTATATAAAAGTGGGGTATAAAGGGGTATATCATGATTACACAGTAGAGTTATCCTGATGTATGCAAATGAAAAAGTTAAGAAAAGTGCTAGCATGTTCAATTGAAATGGATTCGAAAATGTTAACGCCACATACGTGACTTTGCGACCTTTGTGCTATAGAGAATTTAGCGTAACATCAAGAAAACATGTCCGTGTAATGTATTCCCACTTGAACCCCACTTTTATACAAAAAATGGGGTATGCAGTGGTATACCTAATTTTCTTATTTTTGCTCCAAAACATAGATTGTGGGTACTCGTTAGAACCGCCTCGGCGAGGCGGTTCTAACGTGTACCCACAATCTATGTTTTGAGCAAAAATAAGAAAAATATCAAAATTTTTCAGCTGAAAAATTTCAAATTTTAAAGCTCAAAAAATTGCATGGGCAAGTTTTCGTAATGTTAAGACATTTACCAAATATCCATTTTCTTATCCTGTTTTTACTTATTTAACTTAT
Organism: Rugalucina vietnamica; assembly: GCA_964017185.1. Classification (NCBI taxonomy): domain Eukaryota; kingdom Metazoa; phylum Mollusca; class Bivalvia; order Lucinida; family Lucinidae; genus Rugalucina; species Rugalucina vietnamica. The sequence continues at coordinate 16,839,761 of OZ024874.1, forward strand.
TTCTTTTTTATTGTTTCAGGTTCTACGCTGTTTCATCGTCGACATTATCATTGAACTAAAGAAAAAAAGATACAAAGATCATCAGCTGAGCTGAGAACGGTGAGTAACATTACGAAATCATGCCCATGTTATACATGTATACGTATGAGCCTTCGCATGAGAAAACCAACAATTTGGTTTTCCGACTAGCTCGGACACAAACAGACCTGTACAGTCACAGAAGCAGGCTAGAAGCTTGAAATCTCGGATTTAAGAAGAAGAGGGATTGTACTACTCGTTCAGCGAAAACAAAGCCATGATCAGTTACTGCGAAGCTGATATGTGGCTTTGTTTTCGCATCGACAAAACTTCGGTTTCTCATGACGCGGCTAAAATCATGCCCATATAATATACATATTTTTTCTAGAGCTGTAAACATTGAACTTTTTCATTTAAAAAATTGATACATTTTCTTATTTTGTTCAAAACATAAACTACGGTTCTAACGAGAACCCACAATCTATATTCATTACGAAAACATGCGCATGCAATATACAAAGATTTTTCATCAGATTTTTAGCTCACATGAGCCGAAGGCTCACAAAGTGAGCTTATAGTACAGTAGTCGAGCCGGCGTCCGTGGGTGCGTTCGTCCGTGCGTCCGTCCACATTTTCAAACTTGAATATCTCTAAGACAACAAGGCCAATCGTGACCAAATTTTATCTAAAACATCACTGAAGAGGGAGAAATGTTGCATTAGGTTTTGTGCCAGGTCGGATCAGAACTCTAGTTTCCATGGCAACGGATAGCTCCCATAGACTTACAATGGGAAAAACATAAAAAAAAATCTTCTTCTCAGAAAGCTTTCATATTTTGTGTATAGCAATGCATAGTGGTCCTCTTTATAAATCCTGCCAACCGTGCCCCTGGAGTCCATATGGGCCCCGCCCCGGGGGTGTCATGGGAAAAACATAAAAAAATCTTCTTCTCCGAAACCACAAGGCCCAGAGCTTTCATATTTTGTATGTAGCAATGTATAGTGGTCCTCTTTATAAATCCTGCCAATCATGCCCCTGGGGTCAAAAATGGAGTCACTGTTGGTCAAACCATTCCAATAACATTCCAAAAAGGCAAATCAGATCCCTAGTTTGTCACACGCAATATCCGGGTCCATAATAGAGACCTGAGTCCACAGCTTACAAGACACTTGTTCGCCCACAGCTAGAATATGCAGCTAGTATGTGGTCTCCGCATACAGCTTCAGATATTGACAAACTAGCGCCGCTAGATGGGTAGTGCGAGGCTACAGGCAAGCATCTAGTGTGTCAGCAATAACTGGAACAATGGGAATCAGACTGGTCCATGGAATTTAATCCAGATAAATGTGAAGTGATTCGTGTAACAAAAAGCAAAAACCAATCATCTTTCCTTATAAACTTCACAACATTGAACTAAAAGCCACTGAAAATGCAAAGTATCTCGGAATCACAATTAATGAAGAATTCTCCTGGAAACCCCACATTGAAAATAGGGCCTCCAAAGCTTTTAACACTCTTAAATTCATTAAAAGAAATGTACAGACAAATAATCAGAAAATAAAAGAAACAGCATACAACACTTATGTTCGTCCTCAGCTTGAGTACTGTGCTCCAGTATGGCATCCATGGCAGCAAAAACTTACTTATAAGGTAGATAGAGTTCAGAGAGCAGCAGCTGGATACTGTCTAAATGATTACAACTATACTAGCAGTGTCACTGAAATGCTTAAAATTCTAAACTGGCAAACACTTGAAAACAGAAGAATCCAAAATTCACTTATCCTGTTATATAAAATCAAACACAATCTAGTTGCCGTAGATCATCTTCATCTAACTGAAACAAAAAAAAAACTTAAATTTCTTTGTACCATATTCCCGGACTCTGTACCATATGAACTCATTTTTTCCCATAACAATCAGACACTGGAATAGTCTCCCATACAGAGTAAAGGCCAGTCCCAGCCTAGGTGATTTCACATCTGGGCTGGCCACTGTCACATTCTAATCATCACACCGTTTTATGTTTTTTACTGTAGTAAATGTAACTCTTTTAGTTTCATGATCATTCATTACATCAATGCCTTAACATCACCCATTTTCATCATTTTCCAACTGTTCCCGACAGCGCCTCCCAGCAATTGATTGTTGGGAGTATAGAAGTAGAAGTAGAAGTAGAATCTCAACTGGCGTACTCTCGACCAACGACGCATTGACAGTCGGTTGGTCCTCCTGTACAAGGCACACATCAGGAAAACATGTCCATGTAATATACACCCCCTTAAACCCAACTTTTATATAGCAAAAATGGGGTATGATGGGGTAAACCTATTTTTCTTATTTTTGCTCCAAAACTTAGATTGTGGGTACTCGTTAGAACCGCCTCGGCGAGGCGGTTCTAACGTGTACACACAATCTATATTTGGAGCAAAAATAAGAAAAATATCAAAAATTTTCGACTGAAAATTTTCAAGTTTGTGTAGTAAACGACAAAGTTTAAAAATCTCTGTATATTGCATGGACATGTTTTCGTAATGTATGACTTGTAGCCATCTCTGTCTCAAACTAGCTGGGGTTAGTAACTCGAAGGCATCGAAAGTGGTGGTCTTGAGATGGACGCCTTTACATTACGAAAACTTGCAATATATGGAGATTTTTTTAAGTTGTAAAAATTGAAAATTTTCATAGAAAACTTTTGATATTTTTCTTATTTTTGCTCAAAACATAGATTGTGGGTACATATTAGAACCGCCTCGCTTAATGTTCTTTACTTATCCTTAATAAGAGATACTTAAGGTGGTCGTAAGTTGATGATGGCTTTGAGTTACCAACCCCTGATACGGAACACCCGTTAATCATCTAGAAATCACTCTCTTGCATACTTACAGATCATTACTCTAAGAGACTACTACAAGTACACATTCTTTCCTCGGACTATCATATACTGGAATGATCTAACACCACATACTCTGGCACAGTTTAGCACGGCTGTTTGCCAGATAATAGTCCACAAAACTCTTTAATAACACCAGCAACTGTTTTTATCTTTTAACCATACTAATTCCCTTGTTCTCAATGTACACATTCGCATCACCCGGGCCACTTTTCTTTGCGTTTATCTCGACTTGCCCCCTTAAGCTTTTGGTATACCAAAACACAATCTGAAGTCCTTTTTGTAGGTTAAGATGTAAAGGAAGATAAGGTATAAATAGACTCGTAAAACATACCTCAATGAGCATGTAAGTTGATACGATGCCTGTTGTTAGATATTGGTCTCAAGTTTTATGCTGAGCCATCCTGACCCACCTGAGTGACCTTTGAAATTGCATTGTGATAGTTTGAAAGGGCAAAACGAGCTATTGGTACTTTTGACCATGCCGCTTGCAGGGACGGATCAAAGATATTTCTCGAATGGGGTTCAAATCTATCAAGGGGGTTCGTTTTCAACATTTTTTTCCATAAATTTCCCAATGAAATAAAAATAATTTGGTCCCAGAGGGGGGTTCAAGCGAACCACCCGAACCCCTCTAAATCCGCCACTGCCGCTTGATACCACGCGAAACATATTCACGAGAAGAGTTCATGATCAGAAATATACTTAAAAAAAGAATTGAAGGATATTTGACTTTGTTTGATCGAATTTCTTACTTTCAATAAGAAATTACATGTAACAGTAGTCATTGTTTAGATAGTTGCAGTCGACTGTTCCATAACACTGCTGTCGAACTGTGTGTTAAATTTAGTCACACTTTAAGGTTCCTTATTACTATAATAATAGTGTTTTCTACTCATAAATATTTCATAGATTTTTTTAAAAAAATGTGGCATGTTACATACCAGAATAATCCCTAAACCTTAAACTTTCTTATGAATGATAATGTTTTCCAAAGGGAAGCCATTGTAATAGAAGTTTTTAGTGAAATTACCTATTTTTCTAATAAATTTCCATAAATAATCCTTTAAAATAAATTTTTGATTTTAATTGATAGAAACCTTTGTGAAGGTCTAAATAATGTTCTCCAACTAATTTGCAAGCTGAAAAATTAGCTTAGAAACGATTTGCATGAATAGCAGGTGCATCATCTTTATCAGATTTATTACTTTAAATAATATTGTCCGTTACTTATGCAAATACCTGTACCTTAAATATACCATGCCAAATAAATTAAGCAACTTTTACTTTGAACAGTGTCTTCATACGTTTTAGACATTAGGGAAGTTCTTCTGACAATATCTTTTACATATCTAATAAGGGTAAAAACAATTGTTGTGTGGTGTTGAAGTAACGTTGGATTTAAAGTCCACTGAGACATGTCTCAAATAAAACAGAGATAAAATTATTTTGTACAGTATATTTATATGCATTATAGTATGTACACGCTGTGTATACCTGTTAAAATAGGACAGGTAGTCTGTTCATTCAGGTAGAACATACATATACAGTATATTTCCATGGCCTTTTTACATAACAAATAAGCCCATTAATTTGACCTTGATTAGTCTCAAAAAACGGGCTTTTTGTCTGCAGATATTTCGGTAAGAATTGTTTCAAACAGAACAAAAATGATAGCAGTTGATAGATTTTTCTACTTACTAACTACCGTGCCAGCACTCATCCCACAATATTTCTTATTTAAGCGTAAAACAATGCAAGAAAAATAAAAGCAGTTTTCAAACTAACAGTGCATTTCACTACCAACATGCACGAAAATGCAAATACAAATTCTGGTTATATTACTAGGATAACGTTTGTCATTCATAGCCCTTTCAGGAGATGTAATATCATGAATGATCTGTATCCCAGGACTGAGAACAACATGTTCAAAGTTTAGGGGGGGTTAGGGACTTTGTAAATATATCAATCCACGTTAATGGTCCATGTACAGCACAGTCTCAAATGGCATAACCCGCCATACCCAAATTTCGCAAACGTTTGAAGATGATAAACCCCATTTTAGGAGACTGTTTACCAAACATTTTTTGTGTGCAAATTCATGATTGCCTCTTGAAGTCGAGCTTGAGATCAAAGTTTCACGCTAGTGTCAATTTATTGCTGCCATTTTTGTAATTTATTGACTGAAGGGTGCCATCTGAGCGCAGACATTGTAGATGTGCATATATGCAGGCATTGTATCACATTTGTTTTGACTCATGAGTGATACAGGGTCATGGAAACTTTTCCATGGCGGGTTTAAAAAGGTAGGCAGTAGACTGAAAAGGGTTGCAGCAATCTGAATCCAGTAGAAAAATGACCATGTGACTTTTGGGGTATAGAGGGTTGCTACATTTGGCGCATTACTGTATTGGAACCAGTGATACGTGAACTTTTGTTTGCATTCTGTTCGATTGCAAATTGGCTGCTCTATCAGATTTTCAATATAATTTGGTAATGGGAATTACATTCATTGTAATTAAATGATCTTAAATCGAAATAAGTTCAATATTCCTCAATTGTTTTTCTAAGTATAGGTAATGTCAACATTTTAGTTTTTTGACTGCGTATTGCCCCGCAACACATACGGTTTATGACTATCACATACCCACATTTCTGAATTACACAAACTGCTATGCCAATATGCGCTCGCTCCATGTATGTTCAAGCGGCACGGTCAAAGTATTTTACCTATACGCTGTTCTATCACAGTTCTTGTGTATTTCATTGTTGCTTAAAATTGCCCCAATTTGAGAAAGGCTCAAAGCAAAGAGTATCTCAAAATGAAAACTTAACAAAACTACTGAACAAAAGAAGTGTTACATAACCTCCGGCGGGACTCGAACCCGCAATCCCCGGCTTAGGAGGCCGATGCCTTATCCATTAGGCCACAGAGGCTTTGTTTCAAGTAAATTCCTACTCCAATACCCCCGTCTTTAGTGTAGTAATAATGATAATAATAATAATAATAATAACTTCATTTAAAGAGGATAACATATTTGGCAGATATACCAGTCTAACATATGGTCCTCAACTAACAAATATTTGAATGCTTGACAAAATGAATATACAGTCTAATATTTACAATGGTATGTACAATTTAAAGATACTATGTGCCAGACAGAGTGCATGCGAGCTACATAACCCCGCTCCATTGCATCGGGTTGAAAGTTGGCTTGACGCCATCCAGTGGCTTGATTTATCATTTCAGCGTACCATTCTTTTATTTTTATTGACTCAGCATATCGGTTTCGGCATGACTATGGCCATAGCTGTTGGGGGTCACAAAACGCTATCACAACACCAGGTTCTCGTTTGTACACATCTAGAAAGATAAGTTATTCTGTCAATTTCTTGGTCACTTAGACTGTCCTCCGATATGTTGAATCTCTTCACACACAATGTTCACACACATAATTATATGACTTCCAGACCCAGCGTCGAAACAAGATAGGATTTTCCGAGAACCCCAGTATGAGAGAGCAAACATGTGGCGGAAACCAATGTCCAGACAGCATGGGTGCTCTTCCAGAGTGGGGAACTACATGGGCTGTTTGCAGTTGATTTGAATTTCAATTTATTTTGACCTCGAGCGATGTTCAGACTTAGGTTATGAAAAGAAATTCAAGGTCCCTTAAGATGTTCACGCGAACATGAGGCGAATGCCTTAATCCAGCGTCTCCCCTTAGACAGCGACATTGAGGAATTGATGATTGAAGCTATGTAAATAAGGTATCGGTCTGTTTGGCGAAGGGCCGTTAAATAGGATATTATACAGAAAACCCTCCTAATTCAGACACACCCATGTCCATAGATAAACACCTGGCCTGGAAGTGACCATGCCTAGCATGCCATCCACAGACATGGGCATGCTTGACTTGAGTAGTGCTATATTTTTAAATCAGTATCGCTTTCTATTATCTTGGTAGGATTACAATGATTGGGAGGTTTCCCCACCTTGATAGATCCAAACCCGAGGAGAGCCAATCTACGAATACAAATATTTTATACCAATAGACCACCTTAACTCATTTAAGCCAAGCGTCCCTTTTATGGGACATAGGCAAACAGAATAGCCCCAGATGTGACGCCGCAGAACGCGGCGTCCCATCTGGGGATATTCTGTTTGCTTATACTGCGTTTACACTATGTTCGCGGCGGTCACGGCGGCCACGTTTCAGACAACCGTGAGCAAGAGGCAACGCAGGGGAACGGGATAGGCAAACGTAGCATAACCGTGGACACCGTGACAAATTTTTTGAAAGTTTAAAAATCTGCCACGGCAGTCACGGCGGAAATGAGAAACGTAATGGGCCGTGATAAAACGGGCTGAACGTTACACACCGTGACAGAACGTAACAGTACGTAGCGAAACTTGGAGGCGGTCCGTAGTGCAACGGGAAGCTAGTAAATAGCCCGGCAAGCTACGGATCTTCCACGTTCTGTTGCGTTTGGTCACGGTCGTCTCACGCCTCGTCCCGTTTCCTACGGAATACTCAACACGTTTTGTTGCGTTAAGTTACGGTGCGCTACGGTCTTTGACGGTGTTCACCCCGTTCTACTACGTATGTCACGTTCTGTTACGGTTATCACGGCGCGTGAAGTTTATAAAATGGCATATCATGGGGTCAAGTTCCTTCATATTGGAGCAGTCACAACACAGACCATACGCTGCACTATGCAATTAAAGAAGAATTACAATCTCGAATTTTCTTAATCAACTCTGCAGTCGGTTGTTGAGGAGCGCGGTTGTTATTATTTCAAAGGACTTATTCGTAAACAAAAGGACAAAAATGTGCTTTATATTGTAATGTGTCTACGTTTCGTCCGTAGCTGACCTTGACAGACCGAAAAAAAAACGTGGTACGCCTTGGTAAAAACGCAACTGACCGCAACAGAACGTAACAGGCCGTAATAGAACGTGCTAACAATCGTGATAGATCGTGGGTAACCGTAACGTACCTTAGCACCTCCGTAACACACCGGCTTATCACTACCACGGCTTGTTACGGATATCGTAATACAACGTAAGAAAACGTAACAAAACGTAATAGATCTTGAAAATCAGAGAAATATATTACCAAAACTCCACGACACGCTACGTTTCTAGCAAACGGGGCTGCCGGGGCCGCCGGGAACATAGTGTAAACGCAGTATTAGAGAATACAGCGTAGAGCATACAGCGTTAACAGAAATTCCTTTTCAATCTTATTAGATAGCCCAGTCAGTAGAAAACGGGAGAACCCCCGAGTAAACCACTTGACACAACCGCAAGCAGAACTTGGCTTGTCTTACATGTAGTTGTACGTATCTGGGCTCTTGGTCTCTGATTTTTTCGTTAATTATGGTTATTAATAAATTTCCAGCAATGGAAATAATCATAGTCGGGTACCAAAATCTCGTAAATCAACTTTTGGCGGGAATGTTTTTTTTAAACCGCGGGAATGTATACCATACAGCGCACAACCTGTCGAAGCGGCGTATCTCTACACCAATCGGTGGCTAAATTACCACCATGTGCTGAAAATTTCGTATCTCTAAAATTTTGAAATCATGTCATTCATCAAGACTTCGAAAAAAACGGTAATTCAAACTCCTTGGATAAGTAATAGAATGATCAAGATGGTATTTCATACGTTTTTTAAGTTATAAAACATTATTACTGAATATGTATAAAATACAATTTCAAAAAGTCGATCCTAAGTCATTTTTTGAAAGTTCTGCCTTGTCAGTTTTGAGATACAACATTTTGACAATATCTAAAAATTGCTCTCGTGAAGTAAGAAAAAAAGAGATAAAAGGTTTTGGTACCCGACCGACGATATACCAAAGAAACGGTGAATCCAGTTTCACGAAACTTAGCAGAAGCATTTCTGGACTTTTCCCATTTGCAACGCTAATTCTCTTCGTGTACGATATGTTCTCTTTCTATTGTACAAAAAAGCATAAACTTTAGATTTATGTCTAAATTTCTTTTCCGGGCTCTGTCCGAGCATTTATCGACCGATTTTCTTCAAACTTTGTATAGGAGTTCCTATCGGAAAGGAGTGGTCTGGGATTGAAGATGGGTAAATTTCATCAAATATGTACAGAGTTAGGGCCCTTGATTTACGTAAAATTTCGTTTTCGGGCTATATCTTGAGCATTTATTGATTTTCCTCAAACTTTGAATAGAAGTTCATATCAGGAAGGAGTGGTTTGGGATTGGAGATGGGTAAATTACGTCAAATACGTACAGAGTTATGGCCCTTGATATATGTTAAAATTTCGACGGTTTCCAGGCTCTATATTGAGCATTTATTGACCAGATATAGAAGTTTATATCAGGAAGGAGTAGTTTGGGATTGAAGATGGGTAGATTTGTCAAATGTGTACAGAGTCATTGTCCTTGATTTACGTTAAAATTTCGGTTCCGGGCTCTATCTTGGCATTTATTGACCGATCTTTTTCAAACTTTGCATACAAGTTCATATTAAGAAGAAGTGGGTTGGGAATGAAGATGGGTAAATTTTGTCAAATAAGTACAAGTATAAGAGTTATGGCCCTGGGTTATGTTAAAAATTTGTTTCCGGGATCTATCTTGACCATTTATTGACCAAAAGTTCTAGCTTGGGATTGTTGTCTATCATTTTTCGCAAAATTTTGACGGAGTTACGGCCCTTGATTGACGTCAGAATTTCGTTTCCGCTCAATATCTTGAGAATAAATTGACAGAGTCTATCCAAATTTTGTATGCACATCAACATTGACAATATCTAGCTTGGGATTGTTGCCTATCATTTTTTCCCAAAATTTTGACGGAGTTACGGCCCTTGTTTGACATCAGAATTTTGTTTCCGCTCAATATCTTGAGAACGAATTGACAGAATCTTACCAATATTTTTATGTGCATCAACATTATCAAGATCTAGCTTGGGATCGTCACCTGTCATTGTTTTTCTCAACAAGGAAAAAAGCTCAGAAGCGGGGCTATAGTCAGATCCTCTGACAATTCCTGTTTGTGCAGTTTCTGATCAATTCTCTTTAAATTTTATATAATAGTTCATATTTGGAAGGAATGGTTTGTGATTGAAGATAGGTAAATTTTGTCAGACATATACGGAGTTATCATCAGCTTTTTTGCTCTTTATCTTTAGCATTTATTGACCAAGATATTTTGTGCATTTGTACTAGATTAAATTTGCGTGGCGGGGTATCATGCATGCCCGCAGCCCTTTTATTTTTACCTGATTGTCTGTTTAGTTATTTTCCGACCTCGGTTTTTGGAGTGGGAATTTCTTTCTAATACATATCCTGATCATTGCTAACCTTTTTTTGCATCATCATCAGAAACTGGCGAAGCTGATCAGCGCCTTTGTATTCACTACACATACAGTATGATTCCTTTATTTTCTAAAACCAAAATTTCAAGCTTCTAGATATCTTCTTCGACTGAATGACTGTACAGATCCGTGGACCTGTTCAAAACCACATTGTTGGTTTTCTCATGACGTGACTCACATAAAAGAATCTGGCATATAAACGGAGCTTATGCAGCCCCTAGGTAATTTTGGAAGGGACCATGGACAAAAATGACTTTTTATTTTCAAAATATATCCTTCATTTTGAAAGTGTGAACCGTTTTGATAATGTAAAGAGATAGGCAATACTGTTTCTAGATGAGAGATTTTCTAGCATTTATCAATTTGAAGCCAGCCTTTTATATCATCAGGAAAACATGTCCATGAAAGATATACTCCCGTACCCCACTGGGTATGCAGGGGTATACGTGTTCCTACTTTTCTTTTAATTTTTATCCAAAGCCCTGATTGTGGGCACTCGTTAGTTTTCCACGTGTATCCACAATCAATGTTTAGAGCAAAAATATTAAAAATATCTCAATTTTCCTTTCTGAAAAAAATGTATATATCTATTGCATGGGCAAGTTTTCGTAATGTGAATAATGACCCGGATACTTCACGACAACGTGGCATAGGCTTTTGTTTTCTTAGGCTGAAAGGTGAAGGGTTTAGAACATTTTCTGAGCCAATGTCCTGTAATCTTGTATTGTAAAAGTGTTACATGTCCAAGATAGTCATCATGCCTAATTTGCCTATGTATTCTAGCAAATTCCTTCAAATATTCTTAAGAAACGGTGAGCCAATTTCCACAACTATTTATATGGCACTGGGGGGCCCGTGTTTGCCTGTAGACGTTTTCCTAACGTTTGATTTTATTTTATACCGAAAACTATTTGGGCATGTAAGATACGACTAATGGAGGACCTCGGTTCAACATCAAATGAGCCTGTGCGTAAGAAAACCAACAATTTTGGTTCCGACCAGGTCCGACACAAACCGGGATGTACTGGCACAGAAGATAGTTAGAGGCTGGAAATTTTGGATTTAGAAAGTAAAGGAATTGTACATGCAATATTCGTGTAGCGAAAGCAAAGGCGCTGATCAGCTTCGAAGTTACTGCGAAGCTGATCTGCGTTTTTGTTTTCGCTTATGCAGATTGTTTGTTTTCCCATACGGCGACTCTTTAATAATATTTCCAAAGACTAGATGTCAGGTGAGCGCTCTTTGTACCCTTGGTCTTCTGGCTGTTACATTACGAAATCTTTCCCATGGAAAATGCAGAGATTTTTTTCAGCAGAAAATTTCAGTAGAAAAATTTCGATATGTTTCTTATTTTTGCTCAAAACATAGATTGTGCGTACACGTTAGAACCGCACCGCCGATGCGGTTCTACCGAGTACCAACAATCTATGTTTTGGAGCAAAAATAAGAAAAATAGGTATACCCCTGCAAACCCCAGTTTTACTATATAAGCGGTCCCCGTGGCCGAGCGGTTAAGAGCGCTGTTTCTTAATCACTCGATCGTTTCACCGCTGTGTCTGGTGTGGGTTCGAACCCCGCTCTGGCCACATGTGAGACAAGCCAAGTTCTGCTTGCGGGTGTGCCAGGTGGCTTTATTCGGGGTTCTCCCTTTTTCGCCCACCTACTGATTGGCCCGTCTCTTGAAAGGGACGTAAAACTGAAAGTACAATATAATCGTGGGATATAAGGGGTATTCATTGCACGGACATGTTTTACTGATGATGTATTTTAATGTGCTTGCTTTGATGTCGGTATGAGTGATCTAGTGTACGTTCTGGAGGCTTTACTTGTTAACTGCAATTAAGATCTACGCCACCAATTTCGCAACACATGAAAGTCATATGGTAATTACATCAGTCCCATATGAAATATTTTATATATTTGAATAAAATGAATCCACTGGAAGAATCATATGAAACTTTTGATATCAATGTCATATGAAGCTTATATAGTTTTCATTTAAAGTTATAAGCAAATGATATTTATATGAAGAAGAATGATGCTTACATATGAAGGTACAAGTAGGCAAAGATCAGGAAAAGGTGCAATCAGAAAAAGATTCTCACTCCAAAAACCGAGGTGGGAAAAAACCAAACCAACAATCAGGTACGGATACCAAGAAAACATTTCGTAAGCCGAATGAGCAGCTATTTTCTCAATAGGTGGCCACTCAGTTACCTTAACCTAACTAAACATATGAAAACACACATACGGCGCCAACAGCACAAATTTCAAACACCAAGACAAAACAAAAGGAACCACCACAGAAGTATCGACTTGGAACGATCAGTAACACGGTTACTGGCGGGCTTAAATCGAATTTACATGGCTTACATATGATTTTTATATAAGAATTATGTAACTATAGTACGTGGCTCCTTTTATGTACGTGAATCATATATAAGGATCATTTTATAATATTCATATGTGGCGAATTTGACTGTGTATCCAAAGAAGTTTTCTTGATGAAACATAATGGTACATGTTAAATACACTCAGTCAAAACGTTTAAACTGTTCATTTACATCCCTTATTCAGAATTCATTAATCATTTCCTTTCTTCTTCTCCTTCTTTTTCTACTTATCCTAAAATCCAAAAAATTGGAAGAAATAAGCGAGACGAATAATCCACTGGCATTTTGAGGGAGTGTCACTGCCGTTTCGTATTACTTAAAAATCAGGAAAACATGTCCGTGTGATGTATACCCCTTGAACCCCATATTTATGTAGCAAAACTGGACGTATAGGAAATGCAGGTGCATGTTCTAGGCATTTGACGTAAAAGAAATACAAATCTATTATCTAACCGCCATATCGTTCAATAGGTCATTTATATCAATACAATGTAACAAAGCAAAAATCAAAAGTATGCTACAAATCTACAAAACTGACCAATGCAATTTGTATTTCAGATCCAACAGTGTTGAGATGGCTGAAAGACATTTCGACGACTTTGACCTTGATATGTCTGGCGATAGCGAACGACTGGTGATCAGCTTAACACCCTTCACACCTCTCAACGACCATGACATCAATCAACAACCAGAAGACGTCACTGTCAGTCAACACAAAGAACCAACGGTGTTAACAGTAGAAGTGTACCAGAATGGTTCAGACGTCGACGACGACGAAGAGGGGTCTACTGCTCACAGAACACACCCCAACGAGATCCCTAAGTTCCAGGCAGAAGATCATGATACATCAGACGTCAGCTCCTCGCCGACGCCTCGGCTGTCCAGACCATCGCCGTCATTCCTCGTTGAAAACATCCTCCCATCGTCTTCAGACACAGACTTTAGTCACCAACCGCTACCTGGGATTGAAACGATGATGACAAGATCCGGTGACGTCACAACCACATTCCCACGTGATTTCTTTCCAAGCCAGCACGCGCCACCATCATTCTGGGATACCCCCGACTACAACTACGTCCTTGACTCCGACTACAGCTCCGACAACAGTCAACAGCCGCCAGCGTTGTCCTGGACTTCCTGTAACGTCAACTCTGGACGCTTCGACCAACAGTTTCCAGTCACACCTCCTGTTGACCTCAGCGCCACCAATGTACCAGAGATACCTAAGACAGTACAGAAAGTCATCACCAGTCGCCTCAACCCACTGACAGAGACGAAGCCCTACAAACGCCACCCCAAGCCACCGTACAGCTACGCCGCTATGAGCATTATGGCCATCGAGAACTCTACCAACAAGTCACTCATGTACCGCGAGATCACAGACGCCATCCACGACATGTTTCCAGAGTTCTTCGGCGGCGAGTACCAGGGTTGGAGGAAGTCGGTCCGCCACATGCTGTCCCGGATGAAGTGCTTCACCTACGAGAAGAAGTTCGACGAGCTCAACAACAGAAGCTGCTACAGCTGGACAGTTGATCTCACCAAAGTCAAACCGGAAGAGTTCATGCGCCAGGCCACCAAAGAAAACACCCGGAAGACAGAGCACGCGTTTATGCCGTATCTCCACCAGCAGCTGAATCAACCGCCGGTCATTCTACCAGAGCGACACTGTGACAGCGACACCGCCACTACACCGTCCGCCGTCAGCAGAGCCATGAGAGATGTCCTGCTTCAACACCAGCACGTTGACGCCAAGAAGGTCACCGACGTTGCACCGTTCCCTCTGTCAACTCCCGAGTTGAAGACCATGCCTAGTGATTTCGACGTCACTCTACCGTCCAAGCCTGCCAACTACAAGCTGAGCTCCATGTCAACGCTTGCAGCAGATCCTGATGACTTCCTCGGTGCTAAACCCAACAACACCTACTCCACAGACACCAACACCAACCAGCCAAGTGCTCCAACGTCAGACGTCGTAGAAAAATCAACGGTACCAGACTTTGTCCCATATTCCCATGTAGAAGAAACGATCAAGGATCTGGGTTTGCCGACGTACATTCTCGACTCGCCGATCGCATCACCGATTCCACATGACGTGTACCGAGACACGGAGGTTCCAGACCGACACTGTCCGTCCGTTGGGTTGTCGCCATCTACACCTGCTACGTCGACTAAGTTACAGACCAAGAAGCGATCCCGGCCCAGTACTGGTGTGAAGCCGAACAAGAAAACCAAGAAATCAGCGACATACAACGTCACTTCCTGTGAACAGTCTCCAAGCCAGACGTCGTTAGCTCCCATGTTTTACCCGCCCACGGAATCAGCGACATCGTCATATCTACCTCCATTCTCGATCGACAGCGTCAAACCTCTGTGCTGGCCTATCGCCGACAACACGAGCATCTCATTCCCGCCAGGTGGAGTTGTGCCCTCACTTCCGTTTGGTTATTTACCGGAACAGTTTCCATGGTATCATCAGACTAGTTACCCGTATCAGTTCCCTGTTTCCTACGGTTACCCGACGTATGACTCTCAGTATGGCCACCCTTCTGTGTACGGACACCAGCAGTATCAGAACGAGGCTTCAAGATGGCACCGAGTTCCTTACGACGGCGCCTTGAATTTAAGCACCAAGCCGGACTTCTAAATCTATGAGCGTGTGTATTCTCAAAATGGACGGTATCTACATGTAATTGTGGACATGATAGTGCTTTCAATCAGTGCTCATTGATAATGATTAAGTTCAATTACAAATAGGTTTAAGTGCTTTCAGACAGTGCCGATTTAAAAAAAAAAACGTTCAGTTCTATGTGTTTCCAAACCGTGCTGATAAAAATAAGTTAAGTTACAAATAAATTCAAGTGCTGGATCATTTGTTCCTAGTTGACTCAGAAGCACAGAATCAAATTACATATGATGATTGTGATGTGAAATAGACATTAATGTTACTCTACTTCTTAAATGATTCTACATGTAAAATGTGCTACTTGCAGTTTTGTTTACATTACCAAAACTTGCCCATGCAATAAACAGAGATTTTTTGCTGTAAAAATTGAAAATTTCATCAGAGATAAAATGATTTTATTATTTTAGCTCAAAACAGAGATTGTGTGTACATGTTAGAACCCCTCGCCGAGGCGGTTCTAACGAGTACCCACAATCGATGTTTGGAGCAAAAATAAGAAAATAAGGTATACCCCTGCATACCCCTGCATACCCCAGTTTTACTATACAAAAGTGGGGTTTAAGGGGAAATTCATTGCACGGACATGTTTTCCTGATACAAAGTTTTAAGATTAAACCGCAGGATGAGTTTAATAATTTAATATGTTTGCTAGGTGAGACACAAACCTACGTTTTCTAAAAATAAAAAGTCTATATATATTATGTCATATGTCATAGTATTTATCATATTCAGTTCATATTAATTTCGTAATCAAAAATCAAGGCAGATAATTATTACGTAACCAACACGGGATATTCATATTAAAATGCATTTCTAAATCTGCACGGGGTACTGTTCATTTGTACATATCTTTTTCATGTACTTCATGGCATCTGTGTTTTATCGTTGTAAATTTCTGAGAGCCTTTACTTTGAAACAGTTTGCAACATTCCTTCGCAAAGATTTCAAATTTTGCTACTTATTAATGCTCATGCAAGAGATCCTGTTTTTGCGGTTCCCGACCCGATCCAACACAAACAGAGCTGTACAGCCATAAAGGTTTGTTAATGGTACGAGAAAACATGAAACTGTATGTATAATCGTTTTTTAGATGTAGTGTAGATCAGCTGCGTTGTTGATCTACGCATTTATTATCACTTGTACAAAGGCAGGGTCCCTCAACAGAACATTTGAGCCGCGACGCGAGAAAAAATGTCTTCTGGAATATCGACCATGTCTGACACAAAACCGGCCTGTACAGTCACAACAAGGTCAGAATATAAAAATTAGTAAGAGGCATTGTACTATGCGTGAAGTGAAAAGCGCTGATCAGCTGTGCAATTACTGTATAACTATAGCACAGCTGTGTCTTTGTTTTCACATATTGCAAAAGCCGTTTTTCTTGTGACGCGGCTCATTTGTAGTTAATCACGTGATATTGCTTGTTTAGAAATTCTGATTTTATTCTTATAAATAAAAAGAACTGTTTGTTGTGTTTATGTACGCCCATACCATTGACCGATCATAATAATGGCATGTAAAATCAGCCTTCCCCATGAAAATTGGAAGAAACTAAGCAATGACCAGGTCTGAGGTTAAAATATATGCTCAACTCAACTGAGACTAAAATTTATTCTGCTCATAAATTAGTAGGATAAATTACTGGCTTTGGCGATCTAGACTTTAATTGTACATTGATTTGCGCTAATTCAGATTAGAAATGAGGAGTTTAATTTTCAGTCTCAGTTGAGATGAGCATGAAAAAAAGTTTTATAGCCTCAAGACCGGGAACCATTGGAAGCGTGAACGAATGCCAACACCATACCTCGGATCTGATATTGGACCCGAGTCCATACACAAAGTGGGAAACAGCCAAAACATTACGAAAACTTGTCCATGTGTTATACAGATTTTATTTCAGTTGTAAAAATTGAAAAATTTCAGGAGAAAAAAAATGATTTTTTTTTCTTATTTTTGCTTAAAACATAGACTGTGTGTACACGTTAGAACCGCCTCGCCGAGGCGGTTCTAACCAATACCCACAATCTATGTTTTAAATCAACAATAAGAAAACAATAGGTATAATTCTGTCTACCTTACTATATAAAATGTGGTTTCAGTGGACATGTAAGAAAAGTGTATACCCCCTTAAACCCCAGTTTTGCAATATTACAGTGAGGTTTGAGGGGGTATACTTTTCACCGACATGACATGTTTTCCTGGTGAACACCCAAAATAAAACAGTACTTACTCAAGAAAACAATCAGTCATCTGAAACGGAGCTCTTTCCCAAATTGATGTCCAATCAGTTACCAAAATCTTCATAAGGTATAGATATATCTGGGCCCTGTCCATTTGGGCTGTGAGAAATTGATGGGCTACTTGTATGTTTCTGTAACGAACTGTAACACGACTAAATCTTGTAAGAAAAAAAGAAGAGGGCAGAAAAAGCGACAAATGGTTTATATAGAGAATTCGTTGTATCTTTCTGTAAGAAACTCCCTCAAGACTAAATCTTGAAAGAAAGAAAAATAAGAGGGCTGAAAAAAACGTAACGTTAATAAATGGGCCACAACGTGAGAAAATGTACCGTCGGACAATTTTTTGAGTATTAGAAAACAAAGTTACTTTGAATGTATGATGTTTCTAAAGTCTGCTAGTCTTTATTTGCAACAAAATCCGCTGTTTTCCAAGGCTTTTCAACGTTTTGGTCTTTATTTGACCAGATTATTTCAGTTATTTTGTGAGTTATGACCAATTTACTTTATGAACCCTACATACGTCATTGTCCTGAAAAATGACGTCAAATTTGCGTGTTTCTGCATGTTAGTATAGCTTACAAAACTCGATGCATTTGCTTAAAACTGTTTGAGCACTGGTCAGAACCTATTGTTAAGATAGACGCATACCATCCTTACAGGCAATCTGTCGTAATTATTTTGTCTATTTTATGATGATGCTGTTTCTATGGTTACCGTTTAACGATAGATATAGGAAAATTATGTGTATTATGGGCTAAAGCAAGGGCAGATAACTCCAAATATTGAAAATATCAACATTCATTTGGTAGCCCAGTGTTCAAAGATTACAAATACAGTGTTATTTCTAAAACGTGTATTACATCATTTTTCCGCTTTTTGCTGCTTTCTATTAGTAATGTCAGAATGTCCGAAGGTACATTTTGTCGCGTTGAGGTTCATATGGAATATGGTATATCACTAAGTAAGAAAATGCAACAAGACCATATCTTGAAAGAAAAAAAATAATACAAAGGCTGTAAAACGTCATCAATGCATCAAACATATAATTTAGGGAATATGGGGTTCACTATGATATCTGTAAAAGAAAAACTGCAAAAAGACTACAACTTGTGTTTCAATCACTATAAACAGAAATGGGAAAGGGGGAGGGGCGGGGTGACTGGCTTTTCAGTTGAAGCCATGTTTTTCTGCCATCCAAGAAAATAAAGTCTACAGACAACCAGGACGTTTGTACCCTGTACGATTGGGTTTTATTTCATGTTTTGTTTTCTTCTTCTTTTTATTTTTTAATAGAAACAACTTAAGAAGCTGGGTGGTCATTCATCTTTTAACTTTGTGATACTGACGTGTATGTCATGATGTTTAGACTGGGTCGACATAATTTCCATGCTCCAGTGACTTTGTCTTAAATCTTGACCCTCAATAAGTATATGTTCTTAAGTATTTCAGATTATGAATGAGTACATGTATGACCAGATTTTTGACCACAAAGTAGTCATAGGTCAAAGTGAGTGCGTATGACCAGACCTTTGATCCCAAAGTGCTTATTTTTATAAGTCACTGTGACATAATTTCATGTTTTAGTAAGTTTGCCTTATATCTCATTACTCAGTTTATTATATGAGCATACTTCTTTCACAATATGAGTGAATACGTCACGTCGTATGACCATACCGTTGACCCTAAAGTAGTCTGAGGTCACTGTGGCCTAATTGTATTGTTCCGTGATTTGCCTTATATCTTGACACTAAATAAGTATATCTTCATACTTCTTTTATATTGTGAGTGAGTATGACCAGACTGACTGAAGTGCTTTTTAAGCTAACCGGGCACCAGAGGCACATTGGGGTTACCCCATATGACCAGAGTACTTATAGGTGACTGTTCATGGTTCAGTGATTTTTACTTATTTCTTGATACTGAATTAGTATACTGAGCCAAACTCATAACGCAACATTGATTTATTTTTAATGTTATACTTCGGAACATTATCAAATAAGCTTTGTCTCTACTGAATTAGATTGCCGGACGATCGACACATCTCACAACATCTTGGTCGTAACATTCTGTGTTACGCATCTCAAAAAATTAATCATTTTTCAGAGGTAGGGTCTTGGCAAAAAATGAAATGCATTGTGATTTTCCAGAACGCGTCATGTGACATGTATTCGTACCCTAGAAATAAATGTCGGTTTTCAGGATTATCCCTGCTCCACTTCAGACAATAAATAACTTTACTGTCACAAGATCAATTTTGCTCAATTTTGAGCAGAGTTAAAGACTCATTTTCGCCCCCAACCATTCAAGTTTACTCACATTTTAACATTTGTTACAGTCGTTTCTGACCCAACAATTGGATGTCATTGTGCTTTCTAACAATGCTGAATGACGGAATGAACATGTTTCCACAAAGGTTTCATTAAAAACATTCGCCGTTAGAATTTTTCACCAATTCCATTTTCTATTGTGTTCAAAGGAATACACAGTACTAAACGTTAAATTTTCAATAATGCAAACTTTGATTTAAAATTTTGGGTACAAATGGATGGCATTTTGCAATTACCGTATCGAGCTTCACTGGACGATCCATAAAGAAGCAATTTTTGTTAAAACTGACTTCCAGAATCTCTCAGGAGACGCATGCCACCCAAATAACCGTTTTGACCAATCAGATTCAAGCTCAGTAACCCATGCTCTGAAAACCATTTTTTTGTACCCAATTTATTCACTGGCGATAGATGGCCATCATATGTCTGGTAGACCGTCTTGCATTACATTTAAATGCGAAAAACATGTCATAACCGTGTTGCGTTATAAGTTTGGCTCAGTATATATTTCCATGATTCTTTCAGATCATGAGTGAGTATATGTATGCCCTTATCTTTGACCCCAAAGTAGTCACAGAGACATATTTTCATGGTTCAGTTTATATAGTAAAACTGGGATATACCTAATTCTAGCCCACCTAAGCGGTGAGCATTTAGGATGGACATATTCAGGCGTCCGTCCGATGACGGACCTCCGTACGTCCACAATTACAGAGATCTTCTCCTCGGAAACAGCTTGGCCAATCAAAGCCAAAGTTTATGTGAAGCATCTATAGGATGGGAAAACAATGTGTATATAAATAATCCAGGTCATATGACCAAGATGGCCACCATGCCCATATATGGTAAAACCCCCATCAAAATCTTCTACTCCAAAACCGGTGGACCGATTTCAACGAAACTTGGCATAAAGTATTGATGACTCAAGTACTACAATGTATATATAAATCATGACCTTGTGATGACCTTGACCTATTTTACGGCGAGGTCAACATAGGTCGCCAATGCATTTGAATAGGGAAAATTGTTAAAATGTCATTTGAATGGAAACACTTGCAGAAAATGGGCAAATCGACTGAAGATATATGATTCTGAAAAAAAAAATGTTATGCGCAAAAATAAAATATATATAAATATTTTGCCTTTAAAAAGTCGTAAAACGTGCCGCAAAAATTTCGAAAACCGGTTAATGACAGAAAATGACTTTGAATGTTTTTTTTTTTTTTTTTTTTTTTTTTTTTTTTTTTTTTTTCAATTGCCATCAGGATAACATGACCGTGAAAAATATACCCCCTTATACCCCAATGTTATATAGTAAAACTGGGGAATGCAGGGGTGTAATTTTTCTTATTTTGCCCTTAAACATAAATTGTGGATACTCGTTAGAACCGCACCAATGAGGCTACAATATCAAAAGTTTGAATGAAATTTTCAATTTTTTACGGCTGAAAATAATCTCTGTATAATATATATTGCATGGACAAGTTTTCATAATGTGAAAATGTCAGCAAGGGGTGTATCTATTTCCGCGGATAAAATATAAATTGATCGATTTTCATTGAACATGCACCAAACCAAACTAAAATTGTTTAGTATAGAAAGCTGAGAAGTGAATATAACTCTTTAAATTACTAGTATTCCACGGATATCCTGGTCATTGCCTATTTTTACTTTTTTACATGTAAAACCACATAGAGGTTTCAAGTTCGATTCCTGACCTGTAATGCCAGTTGTGCTGGTAATTTTTATAAATAAAAAAAGCAAGCTGCCCGTCTTTAAAATTAAAAAAAGTGATTTGAAATAAAGTTACTTGAAATCGAAACATCGATCTGCAAACGTTTAATCAAATTTAATTTAGTCAAATGGTACTTTTGTACTGATTGTACGTTTTCCCAGCAAATCATGCTAAAGGTAAATACAAATTGTTTTCCTACTGAGTATCCGAAATTCTTTGAGATGAGGCAAATATGTATTAGTTCAATAATTCATAATTTCCCAAAACGGTATTTCAAACGTACCGTTGCACACGTACATTTCTGTGTGAAAATATTCTTCGCCCCATTGGTAGTGTAGAAGGTTAGAGTTAGTGTGGAGTTAATGAGAAACCACGGAAGTAGGAACAAACTTCACAAAGTTAGTTTTGACCAGCTGTTTCCCCCATAAACAGCCGGGCATTCAGTAAATGGTCCTCTGTCATTTCAGCATGGGGATAAGCCTATGACAGATCCAAGTAAAAGTGATCTACACTTTCAAATCACTTTACGCACAGTATATAGATATACAAAAATCATACTTAAATGGTATTGAATTATTTGCATTAAATCTTGATCAATAAATAACCTAGACGACGTTTTAAGGGGAAGCAACTGTGAAAGTTATTTTTGGACTAATATCGTTCACAGTTACTCCGTGGGATTTTTGGCCAAACGTCATGTCGCGAGAAAACACGGTTTAACAGAATAAAATTGGTCTAAGCATACTGCGCAAGGTTTGGTCAATCGGCATGCTGTGTAGCATTTGTTATAGCAAAACAAAGGAGCCAGTATATAAGTCAGTTAGAGTATGGAGGTGAGGTCAATGCGAAAATTATAGACCCGGGCACGTGAACTTAAAGCCGACCGAGCGCAGCGAGGGAGGCTTTAAGTTCACGTGCCCGGGTCTATAATTTTCGCATTGACCTCACCTCCATACTCTAACTATTACTTAATCTCTGTTATTTAAGTCACATTTTACCAAAACCTAGGGTCATTTCAAAGAAATGTAAATGTTGTTACCACTAAAATAATCTTCCTAATCTTCCACCTAAATGGATTTATAATCTTATCATGCTGATCGCTACAGGGGATGTTGTTGTATTGAATAGCCATGCTGATCGCTACTGTAACAGGGGATGTTGTTGTATTGTATAGCCATGCTGATCGCTACAGGGGACGTTGTTGTATTGTATAGCCATGCTTATCGCTACAGGGGATGTTGTTGTTTTGAATAGCCATTCTGATCGCTACAGGGGATGTTGTATTGAATAGCCAAGCTGATTGCTACAGGGGATGTTGTTGTATTGTATAGCCATGCTGATCGCTACAGGGGATATTGTTGTATTGTATAGCCATGCTGATCGCTACAGGGGATGTTGTTGTATTGAATAGCCATGCTGATCGCTACAGGGGATGTTATTGTATTGTATAGCCATGCTGATTTCTACAGGGAATGCTGTTGTATTGTATAGCCATGCTGATCGCTTTAGTGGATGTTGTTGTATTGTATAGTCATACTGATCGCTACAGGGGATGTTGTATTGAATAGCTAGCTGATCGCTACAAGGGATGTTGTTGTATTACATAGCCATGCTGATCGCTTTAGTGGATGTTGTTGTATTGTATAGCCATGCTGATCGCTACAGTGGATGTTGTTGTATTGTATAGCCATGCTGATCGCTACAGGGGATGTTGTTGTATAGAATAGCCATGCTGATCGCTACAGGGGATGTTGTTGTATTGAATAGCCATGCTGATCGCTACAGTGGATGTTGTTGTATTGTATAGCCATGCAGATCGCTACAGGGGATATTGTTGTATTGTATAGCCATGCTGATTGCTACAGGGGATGTTGTTGTATTGAATAGCTAGCTGCACATCACTCAGGGTAAATGGCAACCTCGAGCAAACTCATCCTTTCTTGGTTGTTTAAAACACCTTTTGGGGGCGCGGTGACCTTGGGGTAGAGCATCCGACTCCGAATCGAGAGGCCCTGCGTTCGAACCCCGCTCGCGTCGCCGTGTTGTGTTTTTAATCAAAAACGACGATTAAATTTTGAATTTCGGTATGCGTTTTATCTAAATTGTTCTTCCCCCGTTGAAAATGAAGAATGGAAGTGGAATTGCACAGTCCAAATTTGTGAAGGCGGAAGAATTTAATGGTCAGTCTTTGGATGTTTTCACTAAAAGTGAATACAACTAAGTCCCTCTTCTGGATAGATCTGTCCCATTCATGCATGATATTATGATCACAAAGGAAGGGGTGACCAAAAAAGAGGATCGGTAGACCTTTGTCGGGTCCAAACCAGTCTTAAGCTTTAGGGCCTGATGAGCTCCATCCTTATGTCCTAAAGGAACTGGCAATGGAATCACCTATCTCTTCTACAGGTGAAATTCCTAAAGAATGGTATCGCGTTAATATTTGAGCCACCTCGTGGGAAAACCAACTATGTGGTTTCCGAACAGGTCTGACATAAACCCAGCTGTACAAGCACAGAAGCAGGCTAGAAGCTTGAAATTTCGGAGTTAAGTAGAGGAGGAATTGTACTATCCTAGTAGCGAAAACAAAGGCGCTGATCAGCTTCGCGGTTACCGTGAAGCTGATCTGCGTCTTTTTTTTCGCATATGCATATTGTTGGTTTTCTCATGAGGTGGCTCATTTGCCCCCTGTTTAAGAAGGGCGACATGTCTCTTCCCCGCAACTACCGCTCTGTGTCTTTGACATGCATCCCTTGTAACTTTTCGTGAACATCATCATGATTGTATGCTCAAATATTTTGGCCTGTCTTGATGAATATGAACTCCTGTCGGACAGACAACATGCATGCTATACAAAGGTCTGAAGGGTAAAGCCAGATATTCTACCCACGTTATCAAAGGTTATTGAATAAACAATTTCTAGAGTATTTGAATTCATTTGATTTACTACATAAATCTCAAAGCGGTTTTAGACCTAAACATTCTACAGAATCTGTTCTTACCCAAATGGTTGATTCCTGGTTGAAAGCAGTTAATGTTGGAAAGCTCGTTGGCTGCGTTTTAATTGATTTAAGAAAAGCTTTTGACCTAGTAGATCATAAAGTACTTTTAAAGAAATTGCAATGTTACAAATGCCATGAAACATGTCTCAGATGGTTTGAATCATACTTGACAAATAGAACTCAACGCTTTAGTTTAAATAAGCATTTGTCTGAATCTGCACCAGTAACATGTGGTGTGCACCAAGGTTCTATTCTGGGCCCAGTACTATTTTTGATTTTCATCAATGATTTACCATTAGTGCTTAAACAATCAGCTTCTGTTGATCTATATGCAGATGATTTCATTTTCTACGACTTCTAAAATGACATTTGCTAACTTGAAACTAATCTTCAATTGACAGACAGACAGACAATAGTTTATTATAGTCTCACTTCCACATATATAGATGTACATACAGCAATATATGATAGAAACATTCTACTTAAGAATTATGAGAGACTTCTTGACTTAATAAATAGAATAAATTACACAATAAACATCAACAAATTATATGTACACTAATCAAGATGCTTCCACCTACCACGATGGCGCCGCCAAGACACGTAACTAAATACCAAAAAGGAGTCACCAATCCGGACGACCACCAGTGCGGTCAGTGGATCAGCCGAACGAACTATGCACCACCCACAACAGCCGAGTGCGAAAAACATGTGGCGGAAACCAATGTCCAGACAGCATGTCACCACTCCGACCGCCGCAGAGGTGCACTGTACGTCCAGTTGAGTTACTATTCTCAAAAGCCTCAAATATACATAAAAACGTTACAAACATATAGATGCATACATCCAAGAGAACACAAATGATTATATACAATTCATTATAACAATATTTTACATGAATATAGATAAAATGTACCGTCCCGCACCACAGACACACGCGGAGCAAAACCCCACATATTCTGGTATGAGAAGCTAAAGAAACTACAGACTGAGTCTGTCTGTCTGTCCGTCCGTCCGTCCGTCCGTCCATCCGTCCGTCCGTCCGTCCGTCCGTCCGTCCGTCCGTCTGTCTGTCTGTCTGTCTGTCCGTCCGTCCGTCCGTCCGTCCGTCTGTCTGTCTGTCTGTCTGTCTGTCTGTCTGTCTGTCTGTTATGTTTTTCGTATCATTTTGGTCATGTAATTATTAAATATTAATATATCACCACATATTTTGCCATGATATTTCGTTTGCTTAATATTGTTTGTATTGTTTGTAACTTTGTAAAATGAAGGCCCCAAGGAAGATTGGTTTACAACCAATCAACCGGAACTTTTGTCGTATTTCAATATAGGCACATAAGCGAGCAATCGATTTCACTAGCGCTCAGGTAAATTTACGGAGACTCTCCGATAATATCCGATATTGGCCGGCGATATTCGATTATCATTCGGCTAATCTGTCCAGGTAATGTCAGTGTTGCCTGGGGACAGTTGTTTTAGGGATTAAAGATTTCATCGCTTTACTTTAGCAGCTTTCTCTGCAGCTTTCTCTGTGTGAAAACTTGATTTTAAAAGACTAAATGCATGACGCAGGGACCGGGGGTATTCATCTGCTACCCCCATGTCACTTCGGATGATATTATATAGGATATAACAGAGAACCAACGTAAACAAAATCATTCGTCTTGCAGACGCGGACACGCCTTTGCATTTTCAAGATAATTTAAGAAGCTGTATATTTTAATAGACTTCATTAGTTGTCTGTAACCTTATATGGAGTATAAACGTGTTGTTCCCCTTTAGAAAATATTTGCGCAGTAGTTATCATATTGTTAAAATAAATTTAGAAGGCTATCAGGATCCGAATGTGAAAGACACATTACGAAAACATGCCCATGCAATATACAGAGATTTTTAAAGTTGTAAAAAATGAAAAAAATCAGTAGAAAAATCTCAATATTTTTCTTATTTTTGCTCAAAACATAGATTGTGGGTACACGTTAGAACCGCCTCGGCGAAGGAGCAAAAATAAGAAAAATAGGTATACCCCTGCAAACCCCAGTTTTGCTATATAAAAGTGGGGTATAAGGGGGTAAATATTACACGGACATGTTTTCCTGATGATACGTTTTTCTTTATATAGAAATTAAATGTAATTCGCGCCAAATAAATGAATTTAGAATATTTATACATTTTCGCTGGGTAAAAAAAAACTTTGATATTCACAGTTTATATATCATGAAAGATATAACCGGGCGGTGATGACCTGCACAGCGCTGAAACACCATTCTCCACCGGTTATTCTTCTTATCCAAGTATGCAGTTCAACCTTGATACCTTGGGTCACCCTCTTGAAATAAAGTGCGTGTTTGCTTGCTTGCAAAACTGAAGACGCTGGAGTGGCCACAACACTAAAAATTGATTTTTCAAACATTCAAGAGCAGCTAACTCCGCAGTCCAGGGTCAAACCTGGCTCAAATTTGAACTCATTCAAGAATGAAGAAGATCCGACTACTTCCAAGAATGAAGAAGATCCGATCAAAATTAAAGGCGCTAGAGTGGCCACAATACAAAATATCGATTTTTCAAAAACTAAAGGGCAGCTAACTCAGAGGCAGCTAGTCAGAGGTCGGATCTGGCCGAAATTCGAACTCATCCGAGATATTGTAGTTATCCTTGTTACCTGCAAGAATGAAGAAGATCCACTGAAAAACAAAGATGCTAGAGTGGCCACAACACAAAATATTGATTTTTCAAACACTCAAGGGCAGATAACTCTGCAGTCGGAGGTCGGATCTGGTTGACATTCGAAATTCGAACTCATCCGAGATGTTATGGATGTCCTTGTTACTTCCAAGAATAAAGGACAGAATAAAAATGAAGGCGCTAGCGTGGGCACAGCACTAAATATTGATTTTTCAAACACTCAAGGGCAGATAACTCCGCGGTCAGAGGTCGGATCTGGTCGAAATTCGAACTCATCCGAGATGTTACGGATGAACTTGTTACTTCCAAGAACAAAGAAGATCCGAATAAAAATGAAGGCGCTAGAGTGGCCACAGCACTAAATATTGATTTTTCACATAGTCAAGGGCAGATAACTCTGCAATCTGCGAGAAGCGCTCGCGGGCAACGCAAAAAAGGCATGGAATGTTTGCACAGTGATTGGTCTGCTATATATCTGTAGCAACAGTTTGGGTGTTAGATTACCAGTTTATCTTGTGAACAAATATAAAGTTTAGATCCCTTTCAAATTTAAGTAGTATGTGATATATGTAAAGTTTGTTCCAATCGGGACCCCTGTGTATCCTTCATCCGAAGGAGTATTGTCCGGAGTGAAGAGCTTCAGGTATTTTTGGCAGCATCACGAAAACATGTCCGTGTAATGTATACCCCCTTGAACCCCACTTTTATATTAAAAAAATGGGGTATGCAGGGATTAACCTATTTTTCTTATTTTTGCTCCAAAACATAGATTGTGGGTACCCACAATCTATGTTTTGAGTGTTTTGAGCATAAATAAGAAAATATCAAAAACAATTCCGCTAAAACTTTTCACTGTTCAAAGCTAAAACAATATATATGTTTATTGCATGGGCAAGTTTTTGTAATTATCTTAAATTAAATTTGTGCTGACTTTTCGTTTGGTTTACTAATTGCGTCAAATGTTTCAGATTTGCCGCGTTATGTCTGATTTTGCTTTAATTTACCCAGGGGCATAAGGAAGTTACTTCTCTTATTTAGACTGACTGAAGCATATAATACTCGTAAATGCATGGTTTTAAACATAATTAAAATCAGTTTTAAATCAACGGAATCAAAATCACTACGTAAGAGTTTGTATTTTTTGTTTAATACTTTAAATGAGTTTGCGAAGATGATGGCGAATTTTGGCGCTTGTCAATCGGATTAAGTTTCCAGAAGTTTTATATTTCTTACCGTTACAATGCGGTGCTTCTGTTATGGTTCTGTTTGTTTCATATTTTGTTGTCATTTTTGTCTTGTTTCATATTGTATGTGCATATTCATATATCTAATTTAGTTTAGGTAGCTGGGCGGCGACCTTTGGAGAAACATCTGCTCACTACTAAGACACAAAACTCGTCATATTACTATTTTATATGCAGGGACGTGGGCGCGAGTCACGAATTTCAGTCCTCGTATTCAAAACAATGTTAGAGCAACGATTTGAAGCAAAATAAATTTATTTATTTCAGACTTCCAAAAATGAAAGTCTTGACGCTACTTCACATAGCAGCACTGGCCGCTGTGGCAATGTGTCATGGACAGCGATCAAGTACACCAATGAGCTTTCCCTCGTTTTTGAACCTGAAGTTAAGGAGTATGAGTAACGAGGTTTCGGGGCTCAAACAGAAAGTTCATGAATGTTGTAACCCATCAGGTAATGTTGAAAGTAGTTGATATCATGCTTATAAGCCCATGGACTTAAGTCTTGGCATCTAGTGCGCATGTACATGTATACATATGTACGTGAACCAAACATTGCTGACACGTAAGTATAGCAAGGATATCAAGTACATGGCATATAACGAGAAACGAAAGATATACTTTAATTTTTCATCTGGACAATATTATTTTTCTTCTGAAAAATATACTTAAAAATTTGTATTTATTTGAAGTTTAAAGTGTAGTGAATGCGCGGAATAGTGGAATTGTACAATTAAATTAAAGTCACAACCCAGACAGGGGGCGGAAAGAAAACACAATTCAAAAACGTCAGACAAAATTTAAAAACCTATGACAACCTCTAAACAAGTAGCCCAAGGGCAACGATCGCTCACCTGAGTCAAAAAGTACAGTCACTGGACAAAGTAGTTGGGGTTTTACCATATATGGGTATGGTGGCCATCTTGGTCATGTGAGCTTGAAACCCTACTTACATCAGCAGAATAGCTCTTGTTAGCAGGGCGGATATGTGAACTGATTGTGCACTTTTTGATAAAAGCATGAAACTTGGTATATAGCTAGATTCATAATTATAAGAATTTTTGTGGGTCAGTGCCACGTGAAATTTGACCTGTGACGACCACCATCTTGAATTTCAAAATGGCGGCTTTTTTCCATTTACAGCCTTTACAAGCAGGCATCAGTTAACAATGTCGCCTTCCATAAAAGTATTAAAAGCAACAGAACCAATAAGTTGATATCATAAGATATCATATTCTAAAACTATACTCTTCAATTATCTAAGATGGCGGCTTTTTGCAAAAATGGCCGCCATTAAGCACCCAAATGTACACAAATGTGATTAAATATAACATTTTAACTTATAACAGGATTTTGTTTTGTGAAAATGTATTCAAGCATATAACATTACAAATACAAAATTGCATGTTAGTTAAAATAATGCAAATTTACTTTAAACTTTTAATGATGGCATCCAAAATGGCTACCAAAGTAGGAAAGTATTAACTGTTTTGCATTTTAACAGTTTATTTAAGTAAAATTGAGATTTTAAAATGTATTTGATGTGTGTAGATGTAATTCAAACACTTGTTGAATAATAAAATCATCATCATCATCATCATCATCATCATCATCATCATCATCATCATCAACAACATCATCATTTTTTAGTCTTTCGTCCTCTACCGAGGGAATAATTTGCCTGACAAGTCATCTACACAAGTCTTCAATCCCAGTTTCTTTCTCACATCAAACAACACTTCATCCCATGTTTTCATCACCACTCTCTTTTGCGCAACTAAGTTTAGCTTGCATAGCGATCTGGCAAATGCCATCTCAGTCTGCTGTAGTGGAGAACCACACCCGCTGTGAGCTAACTTTATCATGTGTCTTGACAATAGAGATTCTGCAGATCATTGCAAGAATATTGCACCACAAGTGGTTAAGTGTATCCATAGGCATTGGCTTAAATTTCCGCAACATTTAGCATTGCACTTCTCACATTAAATGAATACACTCGACCGCAAGTCAGAAGCAGCAGTTTGCTTTTTGCGTTCTTACGCAGATTCAAGATTTAGGTTAAAGCTGATTAAAAGCGTGTGTTAGTAACCGGGCCAGGTTATAATCATCGTCAGCAGAAAGGATCTCCCCTTGGTAACAGAAGCTTTGAAGTTCAACGATCCTCATTATTAACTTAAATCTCCCTCACTATTCCATCATCAATGGTACGTGACTTTCCTACTAGGCATTGGGCACATCGGCAAAGTCAGCTAACAAAACAAGGATCCTTTTATTCACCATGATCATTTGTAAGATAATACAAAAATGGTGAATTGGCGACCAGATGAAATCCCATGTGACATAGCTGAATGCTTTCTCCAGGTCAACGAAGGTAATGTTTAAAAGCTTATTAGCAGCCAAGTGTTTCACTTATAATGAAAACTGCATCCGTAGAGTCACCAAATCAGCTGAAGTCACAATGCATCTCATCAGTTGCATTTCTTTGCTGAATGAGAGACCTTCTATTCATGCTCCAACACCTTCATCGCTTGTTCAATCAGGTACAAGCCCCTGTACTTGCCTCAATTCAGAGTGAACCCTTTGCCCCGAGCACAGATGGATAATGAAGCTATCCTGCCAGTCAGTATCAACAAACGCATGCGCATCAGCTGTCCCGGCTTCTCTAAATGGCTTTGAATAGCACTTCAGCGACATACCTGATGACCCTGCTGCTTTGCAAGATGTTAATTTGCAGATGGCCTTTGTGGCATTCAACGGGTCTTCTCAAGTAAGGTCTCAGGATTCAACTGGAATTGGACAGTTATATGTTCATTTTGCTCTTGCTAAATGCATCCTAATTTAGCAAAAGTTAACCTTCATAATTCCTGAAAGTTGCAAAATTTCAGTAATTATCTTTGGCTCCATGTTGCCAAATCTAAAGGGTAACTGACGAGACTTTAGTAGAGTCGAAACCGCGGTATGGCCCATCCCCTTTCTCGTTAATGTCTTCACTGGTCTTAAAGGATCTCAGTTTTGATTTTTATTTACTAGTAGTATTTATCAAGATATCCTGATTGCCATGTAATATATGCTTACCGATACCGTATTGAAGGTCATTAGTTGACCGTCACTCGTATCTCGTTGTATAAGCGATTCTTACGTTTCTATCCATGGACTTGTATTAGACATGGACCTGAGATGTGGGTTTCGGTTATACCTTTTTTCTTTCATTCGAAAGATTTTGCATTACGATTAAGTGCATTATTTATTCTATAACCGGTATGAGTGTCGCGCTCCTTTTGGCAGTATCAACACAATACTCCCAACTATGACTATCACAAAAAGATTAGGAATTACATTAACTCCCCTTAGGTTGCATGCCGCGTCTACTGTACGGATTCCTCATTCAACTAACAATTTTCAAAATTTATTACCTACTGTTAGGGTGACACCTCTTAATTTATTTTCGGCATCTACTGTTAATCTACACGGAGCTTCTAATTCTAATATGTTTCGTAATAATCTTCAGTGTAGAGGGTTCCGTGCGACAAGCTTGTCCACATATGATTTTTCTACTCTGTATACAACATTACCACATAATCTACTTAAAGAAAAACTTCTGGATTTGATAGAGTGGACCTTCAAAAGGGCATTAAAAAACTGTGGTTCACTTTATTTGGCATGTAATGACAGAAAGGCTTTTTTCACTTCCTCTGACCAAAGTCGGTATACCCTTTGGTCATGTCAGAATGTGTGCAACGCCTTATCCTATCTCCTTGATAATATTTATATTAGATTTGGGACCAAGTTATACAGACAAATTGTTGGAATTCCGATGGGTACAAATTGCGCACCTCTCATAGCTGATTTATTTTTATACTGCTACGAAAGAGATTTCATGGATTCTCTTAACCATGATAATCAAGCTGATGTTATCGAGGCTTTTAATTCCACATCTAGGTACCTCGATGACCTTTTGAACATTGACAACCCTTATTTTGAAGGTATGGTCAATCAAATTTATCCACCTGAACTTCAGTTGAACAAAGCTAATATCTCAGATACCGAAGCCCCCTTTTTAGATCTACATCTTTCTGTTGCAAATGGATTTGTTTCTTCTAAAATTTATGATAAGCGCGATGACTTTGATTTTGATATAGTAAATTTTCCTTTTTTGGATGGTGACGTTCCTCGTCGTGCTTCTTATGGTGTATACATTTCGCAACTTATTAGGTTTGCTAGAGTCTGCAATCATGTTACAGACTTCAACGCTCGAAATAAATGTTTAACGGCAAAACTTCTCCAACAGGGCTATCGGTATCATAAACTTCGAAAAACCTTTTCTAAATTTTATCGTAGACACTATGAATTGATTTCCAAATATAATGTTGGGTTAAAGACACTTTTAAGTGAGGGCCTTTCGGAACCTGAATTTTATGGTGACTTGGTTTACAAATTAAAGAAACTTAAAGGAATAAATGATTTTTCTCTTCAGTTCGGAAAAATCATATCACGTTACAGACGTATAGGTTATAACTTGAATGTTATGCGACAGTCTGCATGCTTAGTTTTTAACCCAATCATGGTTGATAACTATGCTGCCTTCTTTAATTGCACGCCGGTGGGTCGGGCGTCAGACTCTATGATGGCCCCGACTTAAAGCTATTCATTTTAGTTGGTTGGGGCCGGAGCTTCTTGTCTGTTGCTTGGCCCACCGGGGTCCAACTGGTGTTTTTCTTTTGCTCCGGAGTTAGTAGGTTATTCGGCGCCCAGGGATCTCCATCGTCGGGCAGCTTACTCAATCTGTGAGTCCTGGTTTTTGATTCATCAGGATGTTTATCATGATTTATTTGTTTGTTCTTGATGATTCATTGACTAGTTAGAGATTCACCACGAGGACCGAAAAACTAACTAAATGTTGTGAACCACTGCAGAAGCTGAGGGTGAGGTTAGGTACCTGTAAAACCGGTTTAAGCCCGCCAGTAACTTTGTGTTACTGATCGTTCCAAGTCGATACTTCTGTAGTGGTTCTTTTTGTTTTATGTCTTGGTGTTTAAAAATTTTTGTGCTGTTGGCGCCTTATGTATGTTTTCATATTTTTAGTTAAGTTAAGGTAACTGAGTGGCCACCTATTGGGAAAATAGCTGCTCATTCGGCTTACGATATGTTTCATGGTATAAGTACCTGATTGTTAGTTTGGTTTTTTCCCACCTCGGTTTTTGGAGTGGGAATCTTTTTCTGATTGCGCCTTTTCCTGATCTTTGCCTACTTGTACCTCCTTATTAAGACAATGTGTATTTTCTGATTTAGGATCTGTTTTCTGAAGAGCAACCTTCTTAGCCTAACCAATGGGTGCTGTACTATAGGATAGGATAAGCTCTTAGCTGTTGTATGCGGTCTTTCTGCCACCTGCATTTTAGAGTTTGAAAGACCTGGCCTTCATTTCTGCTTTCTCTACCCGAGCTTGCTCAACTACCATGTCTACTTTCTCTGATAATTTGAATACTTCTTTTGTAGCCTGCAGGAGTTTGAATTTCTGAGAAGTCCACCACCCATTTTCTGTGCTTGTCTGTGGCAACTCAGTGTCTCATGTCTCTTCTGTGAAAATTTGGAAAGTTTTGTTTGTTTCTCTTGATTCTTCAGCTCTAGCATCATGATGTGCGACACAAACTTGCAGTTTAGCTAGGAGAGATACAAACTTTGAAGTTTCCAACCATCATTCTGTGTTGTAGAAAATCATACTGCAGATGTCAGGACTAATGCCAGAATGCATTTAAATGCTGTATTTAGAATTAGCAGGCACAAGATGATCTTCACTGTGTTCCTCTAGTAGTGAATGTAGACGGAATTGAATAGTAATTCGGATATGTAGAATTATTGAGTTTTACAGGCTGCATTTGTTTCACTAATGGCATGTTTGTTGAATGTATGCATGTACGTTGTCTTTATATGATTAAGTTTTTAAGTTCTGCATGGAGTGTTAATATACATAGCCATAGGAGGTACAAGACTGGCAATAATAACCATTGCAAAAATTACAACTGATGACCATATATGACTTTGACTGCCATTTTGAATGTCATATTTAACGTTACTGTTTGCATTAAATATATTTAACAGAAATATGCTAGAAATTATGACACTCTTCGTCAGTTCAATCAACATTTTCCAATCCCATTTGCCTTTCCAAATAAAAGTAAAATATGATTTTTTTTTCTTGGCAGCCATCTTGAATACCATGCTGATTTTAAATCTACATCTGAAATAAGACTAATGTTAGATTCCGGTCAAAGCAGACTATTCTTATTCATTAGAAGAAACTTCTATTATTGTAAAGTATCCATATATAACATTTCATTGCTTAAGATGATAATGTGGTGGCCATCTTGAAACTTAGCAACACTGTTAATATTTTTAATCTTAAGTAAGAGTTTAGTGTATAAGAGTATTAATGACAGCAATTTAATTAACAATTAGTGAAGAAAGACTGAGGTTTTGCAAATATATAATTCCTTATTAACAAATAAGCTGAAAACAGGTGGTCATTTTGAAAAACAAGAAAAGATATCAGCCATTTCAGGTGGCCATTACAAGATATTTTGTCACTAAACCTATTTTTGTTTTAATATCAAGTACTTGTAACTTGTATTTGTGACCTTGTATATATGCTTGGAACTATTAGATTAAATATTTTATTAACTAGGTCATATATTCATCTCGCTAACTTGATTTTGGGCAAATTTGTGGCGGCCATCTTTAAAATTGGCCGCCATCCTGGGAAATTTAGGAGCTAACATGCATTAAAATGTTTTAGTATTGGAAGTTTGGCTTTTTCATACTTTTAAATAAAACAACAGTTGGAAGTGGTATCAATCCGTATACGTTTTAAAGGAAAAATGCCGCCATCTTGAATTTCAAGATGGCGGCTGTCACAGGGCAAATTTTACGTGGCACTGACCCTCAAAAACTCTCATAATTATAGATCTACTCCTCTGCCAAGTTTCATGCTTTTATCAAAAAGTGCACAATTCATCAAAAAATTGTTACATATCCGCCTTGCTAATAGTACAATTCCTCTTCTACTTAAATCCGAAATTTCAAGCTTCTAGCTCTTTTCTGTGCTTGTGCAGGCCGGTTTGTGTCGGACCTGTTCGGAAACCATATTGTTGGTTTTCCCACGAGGCGGCTCAAATATGGCGATTACAACAGTTCTGAATCTGAATAGTTTACTGGTGACACGCCAAATGACATTATTTCACCAGGGGGTTCGGATGGGGGAGAAATTAGTCCCTTGAACGCACGAGTGAAGCGAACTTGGACACACAGTCATCAAACATTTCAGCAGAGGAGATAAGTGAATCAGGGAGGTCATTCCAGTCCCTGATAGTCTGTGGAAAGAAGCTACTTTTGTACGCTTCTTTGCTAGCTGAAGGTATCTGAAAAGCCAAAGAGTGTTGATTTCTACAACGCCTATTCTTTGGGATAAGGTCATCTGTGGGTATTCTGGTTTTACCCTTTAGACCTTTGTATAGCAATATAAGTCTACTATCCTTCCTCCTTTTCTTAAGAGATTCCCATTTCAAGTGACCTAAAATGCCAGTCATGCTCCCAGTTTCAAAAACATAATTTCCCGTCACAAACCCTAAAATGCCAGTCATGCTCCCAGTTTCAAAAACATAATTTCCCGTCACAAACCTTGCCGCACGATTTTGGACCTTTTCCAGTTCTTCCTGGAGGCCATGAGTGTGAGGGTCCCAAACTGAGCTTCCATACAGTCCTTTATAAGCTGCTTCTTTTACATCTGGGGGACAAGAATACAAATTTCTCCTCAAGAATTCGAGAGTTCTGTTAGCCTTTGTACAAACATTGGAATTATTAGTATTCCATTTCAAATCATTTCTGATAGTTACACCCAGGTATTTTATGCTTTCAACGTTTTCCAGTACAGTGCCCTTTAGGGTGTAGTTAGCCTGTATCTTACTAGACCGTTTATTTGTCAGCTGCATCATGTTGCATTTGACGGGTTGAAATCTCATTCCCCATTTCCTAGCCCAAATGCCTAAACGATCAATTCAATGTATCCTCTTCATTCTTGCTTTCACGATAGCAAACACAATCATCAGCAAAGAGTCTTATTTTAGACCCAATGTCTGCTGAGATGTCATTTATATACAAGGAAAACAGCAAGGGACCGAGAACGGTGCCCTGAGGGACACCCGACACAACTGGAGCCCAATCCGATTAAATACCATTAACCACTACCCTTTGTTGTCTGAAACAAAGGAACGCATTTATCCAATTCAGCGTTGTTCCACCTATTCCATAGCTAAACAATTTGCTTTTAAGGAGTTCATGGGGAGGAGTATCGAAAGCCTTTTCAAAATCGAGTATAAAAGTGTCGACCTGGCCTTTTTTTGTCTAAGATTTTGGCCCAGTCATTTATCACTGTAGTCAACTGAGTTTCACAGCTATGCCATTTCCTAAATGCGTGTTGCCTCTCCGACAAGAGTTCATGTTCATCAAGATGGGCCATAATATTTGAGCATATAATATATTCAAGAAGCTTACAAGGAATGCATGTCAAAGAAGCAGGGCGGTAATTGCGGGCAAATGACCTGTCGCCCTTCTTAAACAGGGGGTAAATATTAGCAAGAGACCATT
This sequence comes from Rugalucina vietnamica, assembly GCA_964017185.1. Lineage (NCBI taxonomy): Eukaryota > Metazoa > Mollusca > Bivalvia > Lucinida > Lucinidae > Rugalucina > Rugalucina vietnamica. The sequence continues at coordinate 16,876,977 of OZ024874.1, forward strand.
CTTTAGGAATTTCACCTGTATCAATTGACTGCCGGAAGAGATGGGCGAATACCGGCCCTAATTCCATAGGTAGTTCCTTTAGGACTCTGGGATGAAGCTCATCAGGCCCTAAGGCTTTCGACGGGTTTATACCTTTGAGAAGTTTGGTCACCCCTTCTTTTGTGACCACAATATCATGCATGAATGCGGCAGATCTATCCATAAGAGGGACCTGTTTGTATTCACTTTTAGTGAAAAGATCCGAGAACTGACCATTAAATTCTTCCGCCTTCTCAAATTCGGATTGTGCAATTCCACTTCCATTTCTCTTTTTCAACGGGGGAATACCTTGGGTATCTTTTTTCTGACTGTTTATGTACCTGTAAAATCTCTAGGATTAGCCTTAAAATCATCTCCTACCAAGTTGTTCACGTAAAGATAATGCTGCTTCCTGATATCAGCTTTGATCTCTTTCCGTAAAGATTCAAATTTATATCTAAATTTTGCACTACCAGTCTTTTTAGCTTTTGCATGAGTTGCATTTTTTCTGCGAATCTTCCTTCTTATTTCGGGTGTTATCCAAGGGACAGGGGAAACTGAGCGACAAGTTTTTGAGGGGATATGTTTATCTGCCGATTCCTGAATAAACGATATAATGAGATTGAAATTTTCCTGGACCGACCGAGTATCTGAGTAACCGTTGAAGTATTTTTCCTTTGCAAATTTAAGTGTTTCTGCTCTCATAGATTCATAATCACCTTTCTGATAACGATACACTTTTCTCCTAGGTTTCTTTATAGTGGGGATAGCAATTTTCAATGTGCCAGAAACAATGTCATGATCACTGAGCATATCCGGAGAATGAATGTCTGCAAACTGACCAGGAAGAGAGGTCAAAATTAAGTCCAAAGTATTTCTTTCTCTGGTTAGGAAATTGACTAATTGTTCCAAACCATGGTCATTCATGATATCTATCAAAATCTGACCCTCCGTCTGACTCAATGATGACCCAGATTTGCTGAGTCTGTCCGGCCATTTAATATCTCTAAAGTTAAAATCACCTAAAACGTGAATTAAGGGGGGTTTGTTGCCTTTATTAATATTTTTGATTTTGTCAAGCTGTTCTCTAAATAAATTGTCATACTTTTCCAGGAAATTCAATAAGTCATTTCTATTGTCCGATACTGATAAATGACCATCGACAGGTGGTCGATATTAGCTAGCCACAAAATGAGTTTTCTTATTTACAAAAAGTTTGACCCAAACTGACTCTGAGTCATTGTCCAATTCTGTGAGGGGCATGTGTGGGATGTCCTTGTGCACAAGAAGCATAACGCCACCACCATTTAAGGTTCTATCCTTTCTGTACACGCTGTATGGAAAAGATTCCGGTTAGCTAGGCAGATTAAGTCAATTTTCAATAAAAATCGTGCATTTAGTGAAACAAGCATGAAATTTGGCATGTAGGCTCAGAATGTCCAACTGTTTTGAAAAATATCGTTGTCCAGCCGAAAATTCAAAATGGCCGACAAAATGGCCGCCATTTTCAAAATGGCCGCCCTGAAAGACTACAGATCATAGTTTGCTATCTAAAACTTCACTGCATTGACTGATTTTCAGGTTTTTGGTGTCAATGTCCATGTTTAAGAACCCATTGAATCTAACTTTCCACTTAATTTTCATAATGGCGGACAAAATGGCGGAAATTTTCAAAATGGCCGCCATTAAAGGCTTGAATAACAGTTTTTCGTCTTACATTTCACTGCATTGACCGATTTTGATGCTTTTTGTGTCTAAATGTATGTAAATGCGCCTACAGATTATGAATGTATACATAGTTTTCTAATATTTATCATTTGCCATGACATATTTGTCAAATGTAAAGCAAAAACCTCAGCCTTTAATGAGCAAAATGCAGTTTATATGTAGCCGTCTGATAAAATAAAATGATTTTAGCTGCCCTTAAATTTGTATAAAGTTGATATGAATATGTCAGGTGATAATATTCAATGATTATCTAATTGCATTTTATGTGTTTAGCAATTTACACCATTAAAATCAACTGACAATTCACCATTTTGAGTGTAAAATGGGACCGATGTACAAATGAGTGTAAAATGGGACCGATGTATAAATGAGATTATTTTTGCGCCTTATCTTGTGTAACCAGAGTGAAATTATTCCTTCTTTTAAAACCTTCACTACATTGACTGATTTGTTTACGTTTTTGGTGTCAATGTCAATGTCCATGATTAAGAACCCATTGAATCTAAACGGTTACTTAATATTGATGATTGCGGACAAAATGGCGACCATTTTCAAAATTGATGCCACTGAAGACTTGAATGACAGTTTTTCATCTAACATTTCACTATGTAAATGAACCCATAGAATATAAATAACACATAGTTTTCTTGTATTTATCATTGGTCATGACATATTTGCCAGATATAAAGCAATAACATCAGCATTTAATGTGCAAAATGCACTTAATATGGAGCCCTTGAAAACAATGATTTTAGTTGCATTTACTTTTGTATGAATTTGATATAAATTTGCCAGGTGATTATATTTAATGATTATCTCTTTTATTTTTTTAGCAATTAACACTATTAAAAATCAAAATGGTGGCCATGTTTTAACCATACAGGTACTTTCCCCTATAAATAGCAATTCACCCTTTTGATTGTAAAATGGGACCGTAGTATCAGGGATAATTTTGGAAGGGGCCATGGGCAAAATTGCCCTTAATTTTTCAAAATGGCCCCTTAATTTTGAAATAATGGGCCAGTTTTATAATGTAAGGGTATAGGCGATAATGATTTCAGTTGAGCATTTTTTGCGAAATGGCCCCTTACAATTTTAAGCCAACAATATCCCTGTAGTATAATTGAGATTCTTATTTTTTGCGCTTAAGGAGAGTGAAATCAGGCCTTCTTTTAAAATAATGCACCATAAATGTCCATGACGCCCTCTGTAATATACAATTATTGTATGGATTCATGGTCACTTGAAATGATGTAATAGGTGTAAGTATCAGTGCCATTTTTGTGGTAGTTGCATGCATTGGATACACAATAAATGTAATGGCATAAGGGGCACAATGTGTCCTTGCCCTGATTTCAACTGTGCTTCATGCTTGGGCTTAGCTAGTCCTATGGATGGAACAGACAAAATGGAGGTAGAGTTTGGTGATGAAAAGAAACAGAGGGAGAACACCCATCAAGAAGCATGTATAGAAGTCATGACGACTTGGTTGACGTCCAGGACCAATATGTCAAATAAGGTGGAACATGTCACATAATTTTGCTATTTAGGGATATGGTCTCTGGTGGTGGCTGTGAACTTCTTTAATCTGATAGCGGGTGTAGTCAACATGCGTGAGAAGTGTCATGTTTCATGCTGCAGACACTTAGACCATGCCTGTGACTACTCTGAACCATATTCAATGTCATGGCAAGCAATGGTCCATTTGATTTGTAATGTCAAACAAAATGATGAAGCTAGCTCTTTCTCTCAAAGCTTTCAACTCTAGTACTTTGCACTAACAGAATAACAGAATGCGATGGTTTGGGTATGTCTTGTCCAAGATTGCCCAAGTACGCAAACTGCACAGAAGAGACAATGCAGGCCAAAGAAAACTTGGGATGAATTATTTCGAGATGGCAGAAAGAAACTTGGAATTGATTTAACCACCCTGAAAACCGGTCTGAACAGACGGGTGCATTTGCGGGGAAGACTTGTCAACCCTCAGATGAGGAAAATGGACTATAAACTGGATAAAATGATAGTATGATGATAAAATTAGACTAATGTTTTCAGACCTTTTCTAACCATATTCATGTTAGTATCAAATCTCTGTCACATCCAACAGTGATGTCACCACTGTGCCCTGCTTGTGTATAGACAGACACTGTTTTCTCTACACCTACAAAATTTAATGACAGATAACAAAATATGATTAGAAAGGCCTGAAAACAAAAATCTAATTCATCATCATAAAATCATTAGATCCAGTTTATAGTCAATTTTCCTCTACTGAGAGTTGAACTTTCTGCCAAGTCTTCCTCGCAAATGCCGTTCAGACCGGTTTTGAGGGTAGCTAAATCCATTCTAAGTTTCTTTCTGCCATCTTGCAATACTTCACCCTAAGTTCTTTTTAGGAAGCATTATCTCTTCTGTGCAATTTGCATACTTAAGCAATCCTTCCATCGCAACACTCCACATGCCCAAACCGTGCAAAGTGCAGCATCCAAAGTTTGGATGTCAAGCTTTTAGAGAAAAAGCTAGCTTCATCATTTTCTTTGACATTACAAATCAAATGGATCACTGCCCTGCCATAACACCTGAGGTGGTTTAGAGTAGTAACAGGCATGGGACAAGTCTCTGTAGCATAAAACATAACGCTTCTCATACAGGTTGATTACACCTACTATCGGGTCAGATGCGACATGTTGCAGCAGTTGGCAGGACTTTCCGCATTCTGATTTTCAGCAAGTAACAGCAGCCAGTTCACAGCCACCACAGACTATATCCCTAAATAGCAAAACTATGTGACCCGTTCCACCTTATTGGACAAACTGGTCCTCAACGTCAACTAAGTCGTCATGTCTTCTATAGACGCTTCTTGATGGGTGTTCTCCCTCTGTTTCTTTTCATCACCAAACTCCACCTCCATTTTGTCTGTTCCAAGCTCAAGCATGAAGCACAGTTGAAATCAGGGCAATGACACATTGTGCCCTTCATGCCATAACATTTATTGTGTATCCAATGCACGCAACTACCACAAAAAATGGCACTGATACCTACACCTGTCTAGCAGACACCATTTCAAGTGACCATAAATCCATATATTCCATACAATAATTGTCAATTATAAAGGGTGTCATGGATATTAATGGTGCATTAATTTAAAAAGAAGGAATAATTTCACTCTCATTACACAAGATCAGGCGCAAAAATAACAATTTTATTGATACAACGGTCCCATTTTACAATCAAAATGGTGAATTGCCAGTTTTAAAAGAAAGTACCTCTATGGACAACACATGGCAACCATTTTGATTTTAATGGTGTACATTGCTAAACATATTAAATGCAAAGAGATTATCATTAAAAGTAATCACCTGGTATATTCATATCCACTTTTTACAAAAATAAAGGCGACTAAAATCATTATATTTTATCAGACGGCTGCATACAAAATGCATTTTGCACATTAAAGGCTGACGTTTTTGCTTTACCTTTGACAAATTGTCATGGCAAATAATAAATACAAGAAAACTATGTGAATATTCATAATTTATAGGTTCATTTACATACATTTAGACACAAAAAGCATCAAAATCGGTCAATGCAGTGAAATGTAAGATGACAAACTGTAATTCAAGCCTTCAATGGCGGCCATTTTGAATATGGCCGCCATTTTGTCAACCAGTATGAATATTAGGTGGAAATTTAGATTCAATGGGTTCTTAAACACGGACACTGACACCAAAAACCTAAAAATCAGTCAATGCAGTGAAGTTTTAGATAGCAAACTATGGTCTGTAGTCTTTCAGGGCGGCCATTTTGAAAATGGCGGCCATTTTGTCGGCCATTTTGAATTTTCGGCTGGACAACGATATTTTTCAAAATATTTGGGCATTCTGAGCCTACATGCCAAAGTTCATGCTTGTTTCACCAAATGCACGATTGTTTCACTAATCTGCCTAGCTAGGAAATAATTCAGATGTTAATATGGAATTGTCAATTTTTGTCTCCTGAATCGCCAAAATCTGAGATTCAGGGGACAGATACGACAGATACAATGAAACATATTTCACTGCGGTCTGATATATTTAGTTCTAAAGAGGATCGAGAACAATCAGGTAACACATCTGGTTTCAGATTGTCCATATGATGGGACGACTTACTCTCATGGTTCCATCTTTACGGCGACTGACGGCTGTAATGCATGTGTGTGTAGCGATGGATCTGTTGTCTGTACGAACACCTCCGCCGGCTGCGGTCAATGTATGTAGAATTTCGCATATTGGTCTCATATATATACTGTATATTTTGTTTGTTTGTATAGAGGCTTAATGTCCCAGTCAACAATTGTTCAGTAAAGTCTGGAGGGAGCCAAATCTTCCTGGGTTTAACCATTACTGTAGGGAGTTTATGTGTCTTGCTGGACACAACACGGTGACGCATGTGGGCATCGAAACCAGGACCTCTCGATTCGGATTCCGACGCTCTACCACTACGCCACCGCGCTCCTTATATGCTATATAGGAAACAACCCAAACTTACCGAGTAATACAAACGATTTAATTGCATGGCTGCAAACTGCAAACTGTAAACCTAAATAAATTTAGAAAACATATCCCTTCCAAATTTCCTTTGTTTCTTTGCCTTTCTTATTTTGATGTATATTTAAGTAATGTCTAACCTAAATAGAATGTAGAATGTACCTGCAAGTATTCAGATATTCACCTTTTGGAAACAAGCTGCTCACACAGATAGTCGTGGTGTTTGCCTCTGCTTTGCCTCTTCCTGTATATCATCCATAGTACAGATTATGCACTAGTCATTTGTAACCACGGTCCCCAACCCCCGGGGGAGGGCGGGGGATAGCCGGCGAATGACCAAAGTTTTGCCACGGCAGAGCGGAGGGAAACACCCGAGGTTTGCTTTATAAAGGCAAAAAGGGACGTGAAATGAAAAGATAGCAGGCCAAGGGTGAAAACAGCAGTGGTTTTACCAACGAGCAGTCCCGTCAGAGTGGGACTTTCCCGCTTTTTCCCGGGGGTGGGGCCGTGGTTGCAAAAGACTAGTGCATTATATTTTCCTTTTGGCCCTTTGAGATCAGCGAGGATATTCTGAGAAATCGGTAAAGATTCATTCTAACGATTCCATCTAACAAACGTTTAATATACATTGTTAGTATAAAATTTGGTTCAATTCAGAAAATACTAGTCTTGTATCGACTACCCTGTTTGATTAAAATAACAGGAATTCTCTTTGGGTCAATGTTCTACTTGCCAAATCAAGCTGAAACCGCGGTGTGGTCCATTCCCTTTCTCGTTAATTAATGTGTTCATTGCTCTTAGGTGACCTTAGTTTTATTTTTTTTTATTTGCACCGGTTCATGTCTATTGCTTACTTAATTACTCACGTGTTTACAGTCTGCTTGCTTAACAACATTCTATGTTTTCATAAATATTACAACACCCTGCATGGACTATCCTGCATTGCATAGATAACGTCTCTGTGTTTTGCCATGGCAAATGCCTTTTTATCCTGATTATGCTTCACATTAAACATATATTTATATTTTTATTGCAATCGCCCTAGATTAAAGTATCTTTCCTGATGTTCTTCATTTCCCAATGAAAAAAACATTAAGTCACGTGATATAGATGTCAATCTAGATGCCACGCCTATGGGCGGGGCGACGTCAAAACCACACAGTGACGTTGTCTGTTTACTCTTGTTGTCGTGACGTTGGTCGCGTATCGCCATGACGTTAGGGGCAAAAATTTCACGTTTTGGCTGTTCCAAAAGTACGTTAAGTTGGATTTAATGTCAAATAACATGAAAATGAGCGGTGATATGCGCAATTAAAAGTCTGATACTTGATTGATAATATGAAATGCAAATACAAGTATTGAAATTCAGATTTTAGCTTCATCTGGATGATGAAAAACATTGGCTGTTTTAATGTCTCCGAGAAGCCCATCGGTCTTCACAGACATTAAAACAGCCTAATGTTTTTCATCATCCAGTGATAGCAAAAATCTGGATTTCAATCCTTAGATATTATTTTTTTACTCACTATGCTTGTATCTATAGCTGGTTCCGGATTGAGCTACAATTATAAAGATGAAATCGCACAGGCATACTGCGCTTCTACGATTAATACCTGGCCGTATTTGGACATTGTCAGTGCCGTTCGACGTGACTGTGAGGCAAAAGACGACTCCGGGGCGGCAATAACATGCCAGACGATCTGTACCGACCCTACGTATCCTTTTCGCATGACTGTACTAGAGAGAATGGACGAACTCCCAGATCAGACATATGGTTTTTTCGATTGTTTCGGCGGACTGTGGATCTGGCCAGATCACCCGACGCTTGCTCCAAATCCAGGTCCTGGACAAACCGATGCTGGACTGCTCAATATGGTTACCATTAGTTATGGTGATGCAGCCGCATGTACGGCTACTGATTGTGGGCCGAATTATTGCTGCTGTTTGGCCGGTGAACCGGAATAGAATAGAATGTAAAAATAAAATTGATTTAAAATGTTTGAAATAAGAAGAATAAGAAAATAAAGTATACCCCTGTACATCCTTTTACTATATAAAAGTCGTGTATACATGGTATAAGGGGGTATATAGGTAAACTATTTTGACCATGCCGCTTGAACTAACGTGATAGAGTTTTGTAAGCAAGGTAAAATGGGCAACTACATGTATTTGTTTCTCACACTTTTCCATTGCCACGTGAAGCACATGGTCATATACTATGCACAATAAATTTTGTAATTTTCACTATAGCCGCCAATCTCTGCACATAATTTTAAAATAAATGTGGAGATGTTTATATGTGGAGATTTTATAAACAACAGTGCAAAATCCTATTTATGCCTGAGCGCGCTTCCGCCTTTCGGCTTCTTCAGAGGCGTACTAAATACTACATACTAAGATTGTGATATCTACATGTACATCTGCCTATCATAGGCAGTCAATTGTTTGATGTATATTACCTAAATCTTAAAGTATATATATATTATATATATATATATAGTATGTGATTTAGGTAATATACATCAGACAAACCTGTCGCACCGGATCCATAAATGAATGCTTGAATGATATGCTTTAAGTATATGTGGAGATTTTATCATTAACGGTACAAAAGTTTATTTGTGCCGTCTCACCCTCTATTTTTCTCTAAACTTGCAGTAATCAGTATGCCTCTGATGAAGCCGAAAGGCGATAGTTAGCTCAGGCACAAATAAACTTTAGCACCGTTAATGATAAAATCTCCACATATACGGCGATACTTGTACGTGACTTTAGAAACATGATCAAAACTGACAGGTCTGCTTTAAGTGGGAAACCGAAATCATGTTTTACACTCATTCTAAAATAAGGTGCAATTTCTGGAGTAAAAATGAAGAAAAAAAATAAACTTTTAAACATACAATTTTTCGGCATACCATCACCATTTTTAGCTCACCTGAGCCGTCAGGCTCACAAGGTGAGCTTATAGGATAGCCATGATCCGGCGTCCGTCCGTCGTCCGTCGTCGTCCACCATTTTCAAAGATCTTCTCCTCTGAAACCGCTGGGCCAATCAAAGCCAAATTTTATATAAAGCATCTGTAGGAAGGGGGAACTAATGTGTATATAAATAATCCAGGTCACATGACCAAGATGACCGCCATGCCCATATATATGCTAAGAACCTTTAAAAGTCTTCTTCTCCAGAACCCAAAGGCCTAGGATCTTGAAACTTGGCATGTAGCATAAGGAACTCAAGGTCCACAAAGTATATATAAATCATGACCCTGTGATGACCTTGACCTATTTTACAGCAAAGTCAACATAGGTTGCCAATGTATTTGAATGGGGAAAAATGTCATTTAAAGTGAAAGTCTTGCAGGAAATGGGCAGTAGGACTGAATATTAATGATTCTGAAAAAATGGACCCCAGGAGCTCATATGCCCCCACCCCGGGGTAGTATACATGTATATTTCCATAATATTCAAACATCTTCTCCTCTGAAACCACTTGGCCAATCAAAGCCAAATTTTATGTAAAGCATCTATAAGATGGGGTAACCAATGTGTATATAAATAATCCAGGTCACATGACCAAGATGGCCGCCATGCCCATATATGGTAAAAACCCTTCAAAAATCTTCTTCTCCGAAACCGATGGACCGATTTCAAAGAAACTTGGCATGAAGCATCGATGGCTAATTTACTACAATGTGTATATAAATCATGACCCTGTCGTGACCTTGACCTATTTGACGACAAGGTCAACATAGGTTGCCAATGCATTTGAATGGGGGAGAACTGTTAACATGTCATTTGAAGGGAATAAATAAAATAGAAATTGGCAATTGGACAGAATATTGATTATTCTGAAAAAAATGGACCATGGGCTTCATCTGCCCCTGCACTGAGGCTAAATACCATAATATTCAAACATGTTTATTTGCATATGTAGCAGATCTCAGGTGAGCGTTTACAGGACCATTTGTCCTCTGGTTTGATCATTCAGACTTCATCCTGTGAATTTTCACCATCTTCCCGGTATTCTTGCAATTTTTGATCATTCAGGCTTCATCCTGTGAATTTTCACCACCTTCCCGATATTCTTGCAATTTCTACAGCATTTTGAAACTTGATGGGTATATTCCAATGCGGTAATCAACGTGACGCACTACATATGAACTAAATATAACCAAACCACAACCTCAATGTATATTTCTAACTAACAGACTTTATTTTCTCAAATCAAGAACAACATTAAGTAGATCAGATTAAACAATAAACGTCCTTTCATATCTACTATCGAAACATGTTAGACAATGAATATGTTCATGATGCAGACGTCTTAATTCAGAATTTTCAGTGTTGTTAACTTGCAACTATAATAACATCATGCCTGTAAATCAGAATTGTATCAAAGCATGTAATTATAATTACATTTGTCCTTCATGACTGGCGGAGCTTATAATTACTGAAAGACTTTATCCGGATACGTTTACTCCTAACAGACAATCTACAGAAGGTGGACAAAAGTATTCGTCGCGTTTGTAAAACTCCATTGACTTCAATGTATTTTCATGTTTTCGAGAAAAATTATCCTGCTTCTCCTAGTTAAAGTATTTTAATGTTTTTGGTGTCATTTGAAAGGTAAATGAATAAAGCAATAAACAAGGTATTTTCATTTAATTCCATGCATGCGTTTTCAAGCTACAAATTTTTAAAAAGTTGTGAAATATTTTTTGACAATTTTTGGGCGACGTCACCATTGACGTCAATGGGAAAATACTTTTTCAAAATTTCCTGAAACTTTAAACTGTTGTTTTGGAACAATGCAATGTCGGAACTTCGTCAGATGACCTTTATTTATTGCTTTATTTATTTAACTTTCAAATGGCACCAAAATCATGAAAATATGTTGACAAGAAGAGGCAGGATAATGTTTTTTGTAAACATGAAAATACATTGAAGTCTATGGAGTTTTCAAAAGTGACGAATACTTTTGTCCACCTTCTGTAGCATATTCCTATTTCAGTTTTGAACAATTGTTTACAATTTGCACAACAGTCTTTAAAAATGTAATATACGTGACGGTATTATTGAAGTCACCTACATTATTTTCAAACATAGATAGGTTTTCGTTTTTGATAACCTATAATGATGCATGGAATTTGAACCAGTCTGCACTAAAAGTAAATATTTCGATGCTCATGACCATATAATTATTTAGTAGAAGATTACTGTTTTATATTGATAAAAATGTATATTAAAAGTATATTAATCTCAGGGCTGATATTTTACTGTTGGTCAGTAATTTGGCAAGGGCAAATGCGAATAACAAATGTAGTATTGCTATGTCTTTGATTGAAGGAGGCATGATCCTTTTAGACTCCACTGTTTTCAACTATAATCGATAAATAGGGCTATACTACCTTTGTATTTTTCGTGACAAATGCGTAATTTACGTGACACTGCTTGAAAAAGACCATATTCTTTAAACTTAACTTCTCAAAAGTACTTAGTAGACATTTAAATATTTATAGATACTGCTTCAAAGCACAATCCTAGCTTTATAAGATGTCATATTGGTATTTTGAAATTAAGTAGCGTCACGTAAATTACTGTCACGTTTATTACATTTCAATTTTAGCGTCCGAAAATACCACTTAAGGGTCGTTTGATATTAACTTTGTATTTTGTGATGTATTCGGCCTCCATACTTTCATATTAAGATAACGTTGTTTCAAATGCAATGTTGGATTTGTAGAAAAACAGTGTCACGGATGATTACATCTTAAAAGGGACGCACTGGTTAAGCTTGGGGATTAGATCTATTTGACCAAAATAGTAAAGCAAAATGAAAAATCTAAATGTTATCCATATAAAGGACATATTTAACTATCTAATAGGCACTGTTTGGCCTGCAATAAGAGAAACCACTGTAAAAAATTGGACAATCTTCTGTTACAGTAGCGTCTCGTAAATTACAGAAACCTTGTGACATGTTTTTTTCTACTTTTGATTTGATATTTTTGTTTGTTTAACCAGATATCAAAAATCATTGATTTTACTATAAGATAATGTCGAATTAAGTAAATCTCACGAAGTTGTTTCGTGTAAAAATAGAATTTGTTCATTCTGTCGCCTTTTGAATTTTTGCATATGCGGTTTGTGACATGCCATTTTTGGTGGGGTCATGCATTATTCACTACTACCAGGAACTGTGTATCATACTTTATTCGGTCTAACTTGAGAACCAAATTTTGAAAATACAGCCAACCCTGGTGATATATTGAACAATGTCACTCCCTTTTTAATTTAACCAGTGGCTATTTTGCCGGACCCGGCAAAATAGCTCCTTGGGGCTATTTTGCCGGACCCGGCAAAATAAGGCAAAATAGTCTGTAGGCTATTTTGCCGGACCCGGCAAAATAGCTATAATATACATATAGGCTATTTTGCCGGACCAAAAACTTAGTAAATTTTTTATTTTATATATTTTTTATCTACAATTTTTTTTTTATTTTATTTACCTATTTATTTCAGATAATTGTGTTTTAAGATAAAACTGCACATACTGAAAATGATAAAAGACATTATTCAGATACAAATGGTAGTATGGCTTGCATTCTGGGACACTTTAAAAAAAGAATCCCTTAAGAAAAGGAGAAAGAGTGTAATGAAAAGTTCTGAAGATTATAGCCAGAATACACAGATGATCTCCAAGAATATATGCATTGTACAGTGATCGAAATTAGCATTAGCCCGATAGCCCGACACTAGCCAAAGGGTTGTCGGGCTAGTAGTTTTTGCTCAGTTTAACCCGTTTCCTACATAGGTTGGGCTATTGGAAAATTTAGGCAAATGATTAAAGATATAAGGGTTCGGGCTAGTGAGGAAAAATTCTCATTTTGACCACTGATTGTAGAAATCAACACTCGTTGGCATTGCAGATATGTATAGCTAGCAAAGAAGCTTACAAAAGCAGTTTCTTTCCACAGACTATCAGGGACTGGAATTTTTCATCTATCAGACTGTAACATATTCCTTTGTGTGCCTGTCACAAATTTTACTAGCCCAGTACTGGTAATTTTCAGTTGTCTCAAAATGTCACTATACCCCCGGCATTTCTGTCCATGTAATTCCGGAACGTTTGTAGAATTTATGTCTCTAAGTTCATATCTTAGTATATGGTCATAGGAATGTACTGCTATTTAGATTATATACATAATGGGTTTGCTTTTAATTCATGGCACCAAATCCTAGGTGCCGTCCCCAAAGATGCAGCCAGAGGTTAAAATCTAGGACACCTTTAGAATATGATAGATGCCATGATAAGTTTTCTGTTAGTCTATATCTTGACATCCACAAAGTCTTGTCAGAAAGCATTCATACTTAGACAATAGGTACCCTGTAAGTCTCAGACGCTTGGGTCCATGTGTGGGGGTAGGACTAGAGGTTCAAAAGTAGAACACCTGGTAATCCAGGGTAGCGGGGTCAGCACTCAAGTTTCCTTGTACTAGCCATGATCAGCTATAAGTCTATTTAAAATTTCAAAACTCCAGCATTCACCATTCAAAGTTTCAAAAAAGTGACCAATAGAGTGAACAGACCCAGCCAGCCAGCCACATCTCTGAACACAACCCCACTGGCATACACCCCAACCAGCAAACACCCACTCCATCACACACAGAGAGACAAACAAGCCAAAGGCAACATGCCCTTCCAACTTTTCCGAAGATGGGTCATAAAAAGGCGCAAAAAGCAACATTTGGTTGAGAAATACCTCAAATAAATAAAAAAAAAATGTAGATCAGCATACCTTACAAAATATAAAATAAAATTTTTAGTAAGTATTTGGTCCGGCAAAATAGCATGTAAGTCCAATATAGCTATTTTACCGGGTCCGGCAAAATAGCTCCTAGGGACTACTTTGCCGGGTCCGGCAAAATAGCTCCTAGGGGCTATTTTGTCGGGCCCGGCAAAATAGCCACTGCCTTTAATTTAACACCCATAGACAGGGGGTGCACTACTTATTTTAGAATGAGTGTTTAGCATCTGTATAGTTATCAAAAAAGTGGGGGGGGGGGGGTAAAACAACGTTTTGAAACGAAATAAAGATCCAAAGTTTTTGATTTTTACGTTTTTCTCTGGCTCCGTCATTATCGCCTTACAATTACGTTTCTAAGTGGAATTTCCTGAAAAACGGCATTGAGTTTAATTGCCTGTTGCACACCAATGTGATAAAGTGTTTTTGCAAAATTCCCTGTCGTGGCTTCAAAACATGAGCTTAAAGAATGCGTTTAACGTCAGCGTTATCTCACTAGCATGACGCGTTATGACTCAGAAACAAGTTTTACTCGCCACGGTATTGGCTACATTCTTTTTCTTTTAGAGAGTAACCAACATGGAGGCCTTGGTTAAATTTTCTGATTAAGGATGTTCGCTGCTAACATTTGACATTTCGGAACTTCCGGTTTTTCTTTTTTTGAATATCTCGAAAACGGTTGCATATATTTTCCTAATATTTTATATTTGGATACATATTGATGATATGCATTGAATGAGCCATGAAAATTGTCAATCTAAGGAAATTCATTTTTTCACCCCATTTTCTACAACTTTTCAGAAAATTTTAGTTGTCAGTAAAATTTAGGGGGTAGGGTAAATTAAACTTGAATATTAAACATCTTCAAATAAATTACATTAGTTCGATGTTTGTTTTCGCAGCAGTATATGTGTATATGGTCTTCTAAGTCGGTCTTTCTGTCTTTGGCGTGCTAGTTTTAAAATTTTGGGTGGTTTTATGAAATGGGCTTTACGAAACAAAACAGACGAAAAAAGGCTTAAAGTGGTGATTTTCAAGTTGTTGGTTCTCTCTTATATGCACACTACCCTATATATTTCTTTCTTTTATTCGAACAATATAACGAAGTTCTATCTTGTGTGAAAATACAAGAAAAAGTTTGAATCTACAAATATGGGTTTGGCACAATTCAAAATATTGATTTTTTCCGACTTTTCAAGTATGGGGGTAGGGTTGGAAAACGACTCGTAAAGTTTTGTCATCCACTTCAAGTTGCAAATTTTTCATTGCTTTTGGTCCAAAATAGTCTGCATTACGTAAATATTATGACTTTTGAAAGCATTCTAGGTGTATTTTTGTTCAAGACAGGTATGTTTCAAAGAATTGAAAATTAAATTAATTTTTCTAAATTTAAAACAAAGTGTTCAGAGGTCTCATTCACAGGCCTGTAGCTCGAAAAAATGCACACTACCCTATACTTATTTTGTTTTCAAATGTCTTGTGTTGTAATTTGGAATAAAAAAAGAGTGGTTAGAAAAAAAGTTTGAATACTTTTTCATTGGCAGCGAACATCCTTAAATCAAAGCCGTATGCTATTGAACAATACTGTGTTACGCTATCACCAAACAGACAGTACACAAGACACTGAATTAGAGAAAAACTCAGGCAAAACGTAAGAAGGGCAAGACGGGAAAATTTGATGACAAATGGGAAACAGAAACTGAGGAATCAGTGAGCCAGTTCCGCAAACAGGAGCCACTAGAGAGATTTCCCGATGATATCAACCCTGTGACAGGGGAGCGAGGGGGTCCCCGGGACCCAGAACCCACTAGATATGGGGACTGGGAGAGAAAGGGACGGGTCTCAGACTTTTGACAAAAGTGTTTATTCATTTAGGATTATGACAATTTAAAATCTCATCAAGTTTCACTTCACAGTGAAATGTTTTGTTTGTAAATAAGTGTAAATATCATTCTTCAGTGAGAAAGACTCTGTAATTAGGCGTAGAACTATATGATAAGCATCTGGAATTATGTATAGGTGAATTAATAATATTATAGAATATGACTTTTTAAGATATATGTGTAAGATGAATGGTATGGCTTTGAAATTACTATGTTACAGAATAAGTGCCGTATTTACTGAATTGATAAATTATGGGTTGTTATACAATTTTAGTTATTTTGTGTCAAGATAATCACCCTTCCAAGTTTTAAAGAATGAGTTTAACGTCAGCGTTATCTCACTAGCATGACGCGTTATGGCTCAGAAACAAGTTTTAAAAAATGTTATGAACCACTGCAGAAGCTGAGGGTGAGGTTACGGCCGTGTAAAATCGATTTAAGCCCGCCAGTAACATTTTGTTACTGATCGTTCCAAGTCGATACTTCTAGGGTGGTTCTTTTATGTATGTTTTATGTATTGGTGTTTCATATTTTTGTGATGTTGGCGCCTTATGTATGTTTTCATATTTTTAGTTAAGTTAAGGTAACTGAGTGGCCACCTATTGGGAAAATAGCTGCTCATTCGGCTTACGAAATGTTTTCATGGTATAGGTACCTGATTGTTAGTTTGGTTTTTTTCCCACCTCGGGCTTTTAGAGTGGGAATCTTTTGCTGATTGCGCCTTTTCCTGATCTTTGCCTACTTGTACCTTTTTACTCGCCACGGTATTTTGGCTAAGAGATGAAAAGGATGGGTATAATGGAATAAACAAAAGTCAGTTGTTAGCGTTTTGAATTTTTCCTTCACATCCCTTCTGTATTTCTTGGTTGTTCCAAAAGCCTCTTTAATGGATGGCGTTTTTTTTATTATTCATTGTATCGCCCTGTTCTTGTCACTTAAATGAAAGAAATGACCATAGTTGCCATAAGATGAGCAAAAATAAATGAAACATCAATTTTTTTTTTTTTTTTTTTTTTTTTTTTTTTTTTTTTTTTTTTTTTTTTTTACATAAAGTTAGTACATTTTTCTTTCCTTTTAGATCCGAAATTTCAAGCTTCTAGTATATATCTGTTAATGAACAGGCAAAATTGTGTCAGATTTTGTCGGAAACACCGGAGGCCGATTTGCTCGTGTCAATGCTCTTATCTTGATGCCACGATTTCATTGGCTGGCAAACTGAGCGTTGTTGACGATACTTCATGTTGAAATTCATGCCCAGTGGGCAAATGACGTCATGACGTCGCATCAACGTCGATATGACGTATTCATGACGTCATGTGCCTGCTGGGTGTCGGCTTTCTATGGATCTTCAACTGCAAAGCAATTTGATGTATAATTTATATCTGTCAAGTCTGCGAATTTGTATTTTAGTTGATACTTCGTTGACTATAGTTATATGTGAACCGAACAACTTACTTTATATATTTATCATATGACGTCGCTGTTTTCCAGTGGATAACGTCATGTCATAAAAATCGTATGACCACACGTGTATTAACACCTTTGCGGGAATACGTAACGTCATTGACGATGTCCGTAACAACAATGAAAATTTTCATTGAAAATATGTCCACTTCGAAGGCGATAAAATCCTATTTTAAAAGTCATATGATAAAACGAATCTTGCACTCGTGGTCATTTCATATGAAATTTATTAAACTCGCCAAAGGCTCGTTTAATAAATTTCATATGAAATGACCACTCGTGTAAGATCCTCTATATGGGTCATTATCAAAAAATGGAGCAATCCAGAAAGGCAACACGAAAAAAAAAATAATTGTCCAGTTTTTCTTTTTTAATGGAATAGATTTATGAACTAGAGCATATACGAGGTCTGTCCCGGGAAAGCATAAAGATGTCTGATATTTCGTGAACGGTTCGTTGAAATTTAAAGATATGTTCATGCTTTTAAACTACATTTATACTGAGCAATCTGTGAAAATATTAGTTCAATCGCTTACAAATTGCAAAAGTTATGGAGATTTATATGATGGTGTATCGGCGTTTACGGAGCACGTTGAAAATCATTTTGCTACCTTTTTGTGGAGGGGTGGTTGTATGTTTTGTGTGCAGTCTCTTTATTAGAGCTGTAATGGTGATGAATATTGTCATCTAAGCATTGATTAAGTCTTCTTAGTTAAAATTATAGTCAATAATTTGAGTTATAAATGATAAGTAGAAAAAATAGCATGATCAGTTTCATTTATATGAGGAAACACTAATTTTATTTTAGACTTAAATAAAACAAAAAGATGCCGCTTTTTTAAAATGACAACAAGAAACGATCATTTAGAATATTTAAAGAAAAAATGCATACAGAATCATCACAGGATTATTAACGACACAATAGAAGGTTGATTTTATAAATTAATTTTGTTAAATATACTTAACCGGAAAGAAAAGCTTGGGGAAGGTCTAATTTTGCGCCGCAAAACTTACATTACGTCACTATTTTCCAATAAAATAATTGCAGTAGGTTTAAGAAAATTTCTATAAAATCAACGCTGATGGTGGAAATTATTTCAAACTTTCAAAAACTTATCTTACATAATTACTCATGCAACTGATAGTTAGAATTGTGTAATATCACCTCAACTCGCAATTACAGGAACTTGTGAATTTGATCTTGATGAATTTCAAAACAGTGTTTTTGACGTGCGCCGTAGACACCTATCCTTCTTGGAATAAATGCATATAAATCTGTTGTGTAAGGGGTGAATTCATCCATATTTGTACGAAATGCAAACAGCTCATACAAATTTCATGAAATTCTGCAGACACATTACTGTTGAATCACAAATGTCTACGTATTTCTGGGACAGACCCCGTAGAATATAGAAATAAAATATGCCGAGTTTAACTGAACAAATAGTGCACCAGCATTAATTAATTGTATGGTACCTTGAAAAAATATCAGTGCTGTCACGAACAAACATTTTTGCGTAAAACGCTCATTTGAAAAGACGTCCCCAATCTATAAGTGGGGGTATATATAACTTGCCACGGACATTAGTTCACAAAAACCTTAAATACTTTCAATGAATTAACGAGGGAGAGAGCTTCAATGAAAATGCACATACTGTGATTTGTTCTGTTTCTGAAGCGCTTTGTTTTTGTAGACATAATCTTTAACGTTTGAACCAAAAATAATTTCTGCTAAACGTTTACTATTTCAATATAGTATCACTACATACCAAAAGCAATTACTTTTATATGACGCGTTTTGAGTATTTTAAATAATTATGACCGTGACAGCACTGATATCTTGACAGCACTGACGCTGTCGTGACAGGACTGATAATTATCCGATCTCACCTTTTTCATTCCAATGTGTGTGGAGTTGATTAGTTTCTCACCATTACCCGATGAGCTTATTAGGGACAGTGACTGACTTAAGGTCGCAACCAACGAAGCCTCACCAGGGACACCTTTGCGTAGATCCAAAGCTCTAACACAGCACGTACACGCAATCAAAACGCATCTGTAACACGTAAAGCGCAGTAGAAGCGCTATTCAGCTTATCACTTTAAGCGGCAGCATGAGAAAATGTGTCTTTGGGGCTTTCTACGAGGTCTGAGACAACCAGGATTGTTCACGACAAAAGACCGCAGTAAATTTGGGACCCTATCACAGGTTTTAGGGAGCTGGATAGCAGGGCCATTTGTTTTCAGGGAGCTTGGGGTAATTGGAAGTAGGGAATAAGAAAACATTTTTGGTTTAAGGAAGCTGGGAGCCAGGAAAACCTTTTAGGGAGCTGGGGAGAAAGGTCTTTTTATTTTTTTCTTTTAGTGAGCTTGGAGCTAATACCCCCATGGGCCTCAAATTTAGGTTACCTTGCAGATGAGCTGCACGTTCGCTTTCACATTGTGCAAAATCATCTCTTTTATGACGCGTCTAATATTTTTGTTTGATTTCTGTACCCGAGTCAATAACTTTCAGTCATGTCGGGACGGAGCTATTATTTTCTTTCGTCGTAGTAACCAGCCTCATACATGTACGCGTAGTTAATTTCAAACCGACACAGTGAAATGAACAGAAAGGAATCAGAATCAGAATAGTTTACTGGTGAAACGTCAAACTGACAATACTACACCAGGGGGGGATGGGGCTTGACCGGAGGGGGTTAGTCCCGAGCTCTCACAAGAGAAGTAAATTTAGAATAAAAAAGAGCCATGAGTCGACGTGGTTGTAGTGTTTGCATGTTGCCGGTTTCAATGCTTGGGCAAATTTTGCTGTTGGTGGTTCCTCTTTACGTTTTGTCCACAACATTTCATTTTTATGTTAAAATAGCGGCGAGGCAGTTCTAACGTGTACACAATCAGATATTTTTTTATAATTTTTAAAGCTGAAAAAATCTCTGTATATTGCATGGGTAACACATTTTCGTAATGGTATACGACATGCAAACACAAAAGACACATGCGTCAAAGAAGGTTAAAATTTTCGTATTTTCATGTACAATAGACCCCTAGTGTGAATATTACCGGTCTTTTTTTTTTTTTTTTTTTTTTTTTCGAGGTATATGAATTTGGTAGGTTTTACGGCACATCCGTACCAGAATTACCCCGAGTTGCCCCTCCCAAAGGATGGCGTTTTAAACGGAAAAATGCGGTTTTTCTGTATAAAGTGGGGGCGTAAAATTTATTTTTCACTGAAAATGGGTAGATCGACGCAAAAAGGGCATTTATCGCGCTACATACACATACTGTCTCAATATCTTTATGGGAGTACCACCCCCGGGGCTAATTGGATATACCCTGGACTCGACGAAGAATTTTGAATTTGTAGTTTTGTATCACCCTCACACACACCTCAAATGGTTTTCAAACAGATACTGTCTTATAAAATGATCACTTCTGGCTGCTGCTAGTAACTGAGACCCTCTCGTGAAAGGCGACCTAACTCCTTTCAGTCTAAGAAATTGCCTGAATCCAGGTCAACTCAGTGCTGTCACACATCAGTACTGTCACGACCGTGACAGCACTTACCGTGACAGTACTGAGTTTTCACACATAAATTTAACTCTAATGACTAACAACAAAATGCAGGATGAAAACTTTGCATGTCTATTCAAACCGGTCCTAAGCTGAAATTCAGTCACTGTCTTAAAACGTATGTGATATTTGCAAGAAGCGGCAAAATGCGCGTGATAGGACTGATTGTTGAAAAATTCCCACTCCGATTTTGACATATCTTTATGATATATTAACGAAGTAATGCGATTTGTTCAAAAGTTGTTTACCATTACTACTTCAGCTTGGTGCCAAATACAAAATGCGATTGTTTTGATCTGAGAAAATTATTCATAACTCTGGTCGAAATCGATTTTTAATAACAGTGACAGTACTGATACGTTTTCCAGGGACAGCACTATATATGTGCCGCCGCTCTTAAATGGCACTTTATATATCACATGATTTTTGAATTTGACTTCAATAACATTATATGCAATAGATGGTAACAGAAAATGTGATTTCTGTCAAGCTTTTTTTGCAATGAAAACAAATAAAACTACTTACCCTAACCCAGGGACACGATAAAAATCGATAAAATAGCACTTTGTGCATCTCTTTCTTGCAAATTACATACTCGGAAACGTGAAATCGCGTGTGGTTCTTGTAAAGCACGGCGGATAATAATATTATAGAAGGAGAAAGCAAACCTCGGACATCGCACCTGCGAGAAAATCATCAGGGACAAGGATTGCTCCATTTTTTGATAATGACCCATATATGTTTTGAACCACTGGAAAAGAGGGTGAGGCTGGATACCCGTTAACCCGGTCTTCTATTAAAGCCAACTCCAGTTAGTTTATATAAATTGTAGTTACTGACTGTTCCAAGGCGATGCTGTTGTATTTTTCTGTTGTATTTTTCTTTGTCTCTTGTATAAGTGTACATCTGTTTCAGTAGAGTTTCTACCTTACATATGCCGTATTATTGAACAGCTTTTTAGGAAAGATCTGCTCACCCTGGTGATCATCAGTTCTCATTACGAAAACATGCCCGTGAAATATACAGAGATATTTTTTCAGATGTTAAAAAAAAATAAAAAAAAATCACCAGAAAAAAATCGATGTTTTTAATATTTTGGCTCAAAACATACATTGTGGATACACGTTAGAACCGCCTCGCCGAGGGCGTTTCTTTTGATTCAGTTAATTCTGTTTTATGTCCCTTTTAAGATTATTTCAGCTCATATGAACATATTTCATTTTATCAGTAGGTGGGGCGAGAACGGGAGAACCCTGAGAAAAAAGCACCTGGCACACCCGCAGAAATTATCTTGTCTCACATATCTCATTTTAAAGCCATTATGTTTTGCATTGTGACCACACAAGCTACTGACTGTTTGACTGACAAACTTGAGCCGCCTCATGGGAAAACCAACAATCTGTATATGCGAAAACAAAGACGCAGATCAGCTTCGCGAAGCTGATCAGCGCCTTTGTTTTCGCCACACAGATAGTACAATTCCTCTACTTTCTAAATCCAAAATTCCAAGCTTTTAGCCATCTTCTGAGATAGTGCAGACCAGTTTGTGTTGGACCTGCTCGGAAACCACATTGTTGATTTTCCCACGAGGTGGCTCAATTGTTTTTCAACTGGATGGATATCAATCTGATCTCGGGAACCATGATAAATATTTGAAAAATAATGAAGCCTTAACAAAATTGACTAAAAGATAATATTTGTATTTTTGTGAAACACAATCATCTTTTTATGGAGTGTTGCATTATAAGCTTGGCGCAGTATATTAATAAAGTGATACTGAATTGTTAACTATTTGCTAATAATAGTTGGGACGATGAAACTCGTACGACGCTTAGTTTTGACGAAAAATACACCCATGATTCTAAAGGCTTAATTTGGTATCAAATTAAAGGTTATTATGTCTCCTTTCGTTTCCCAGTTGTTGTTGGGTCAAAAAAGTGTAGCGTCATATTGGAAAATGGGGAGATAACTCTGTGCTGCACTGTACTTCATATGTGCTAGTATAAGTAGTAGAATGGACGTATCTCTGCCAATCTTCAAGATAAATCAGCAAACGTGGTACCAAATTAGAGTGAAGATATTTATCCTTCATCTGAATTTAAAGATGCAAATAATTCATAATTCTGAATCTATGAATATTCATGATTACTCATAAAAACTGACGATTTTATCAAATTATTGATCAAAATGTCCAAATCAAGCACAGTTTGAAGTCAAGGCAATAGAAATACTCAACAAATACAACAATAATTTCTTCCAGTATGTCAAACATCTATAATGAAACTAGTATGTGTAATTTTGCTAACGTAACTACCAGCTAATTTGCATACTAATTAGCTTATTACATTATCCTATTTTACCCCAGGAGCTAATTTGACCTACCTAGGACAATTTTTCATGGGTGCCAAATCGTTTATTGGGACCCCAGAAATGCAAATAATTTTTATTCTCAAAGATAATAGTCTTTTTTGCACCATGAAAAAGAAAACCGCATGGTTTCCATGGCAACCGTTAACGGGATTCTTGAGCATTGGGGGTGTACATACAAAATTGCTCATGTCTCCACTATTACTTATCCTAGACCACTTTTACAGTATTAGGTCTCATTGTAAAGCTTAGACAAGTCCCTTATTTCCTATTGTAAGTTATGTGAGTTACCATATTTGCATATTTTATAAATTTTAATGAAAACACAAAAATGACAGAAAAATCGTTAAAATCCATAAACTGTTTTCAGGCCCAAACTATCACTGCGACACTTTGTTATTGAACCAGTAATATCATATTACAAATTTATTGATGTTATGGACCTAAATGAAAATTATCTCATTTGCATATTCATGAATATTAATAAAAATGTCGAAAATAGAGGGAAAACGAAGGAAAAGCTATAGCCATTGCAAGGCTTTGGATGGGTTATAAGATGATCTATCTGCATCACTGACTCCAATTTTCATTACTAATAGTGTGGTCAGAGGGACCACATTAATGCCATAAATAATGTCTACGACGAACACATTTGCATGATGTAAAATTACATAGTCTCCACACACCCCTAGTGTGAGTGTACTCACAAAAATAGTCATATTACAACAATAGCATGCTCTGGAATACTATAATTGGTCTGATAGTGATGCAACGACCTAGCGATTCAACCTTAATCCCTATTATTCAAATAGTTGAATTTGCTTATTCATGAAAACTAATAAAACCCACAAGCAGTCGGGGAAAATCTTGGAAAAATAGGGGGTATACGTACAAAATCACTTGTACCAGAGTTGTTAAGAAACCCAGGATGCTCAAAGAAGTATCAAATGAATGCTATGGCAATGTACTTTCAGCATCCTGGGTTTGTTAACAGCTCTGGTACAAATGATTTTGTAAGTATACCCCCTATTTTCCAATATTCTTCTACGATATCTTAAGTATTTCTTAATTTTCATGAATAAGCAAATTCAACGATTTGAATAATAGGTTTTAAGGTTAAATCGCTAGGTCGTAGCATCGCTATCAAACAAATTATAGTATTCAAGGGAGGGCATGCTATCGTTGGTTTATGAATATGTTTGTGAGTGCACCATATTCTTTAGAATCACACTAGGGGTGTGTGGAAACTATGTAATTCTAAATCGTGCAAATGTGTTCATTGTAGAACAATACTTATGGCATTAAGGGGGTCCCTCTGACCACACAGACAGCCATGAAAATTTGTTTCAAGGATGCAAGATAGATCATCTTTTAACCCATCCAAAACCTTGCAATGGCTATACTTTTTCCCTCGTTTTTCCACTATTTTCGACATTTTTATTAATATTCATGAATATGCAAATGAGATAATTTTCATTTAGGCCCATGACATCAATAAATTAGTTAAACGATATAACCTGGTTCAATAACAAAGTGGCACAATGATAGTTTGGGCCTGAAATCAGTTTATTTATGGATTTTTAACGATTTTGCTGTCAGTTTTAATGTTTTCATTAAAATTCATGAATACGCAAATTAGTTAACTTGCATTACTTACAATAGGATGAAAGGGCAATGTCTAAGCTTTAAAATTAGATAAGGTTCAGTCACAGTAGGAAGTGAACGGACAATTGCTACTGACCGGAAAGTCATGTCACTTGTGATCATGTACAGTTGAGAATCGGTCACTTGCGGTATTGATTATTTGTTTACACCTAATAAAACGTACGTTCAAATTCCCGGAAAAGTAGTCAGACCTTTTTTATTTGGGTTTAGGTAAGTTACATATATGCACTTCATTTTGACCACTTGAACTTGCTATTTCATCCCTTGCTTTCCATGAAACAGACCTTTGATCACTTGTTTATCATGGTTTGATAGGCGATTTTTGAACGCGAATTTTTAAACACGAATAAAACATGTGTAAAGTCGAAAAAAAGACCTTGAATTAAAAGCTTAAGTCAAAAAATGGTAATATTTGCTGAGAAAATGAAACAAAATAATATAATATAATACTTGCTGAGAAAATGAAACAAAATAGTCGCAAAACGTCCAAGGATGCAAAATATATGGAAAATATAACACGTGTAAAACCCAAGATTTGTACAGTCACTTGCTTTGATGACGTAAAAGCAAGTGACCGAGCGTCTATTGTACAATAAGCAAGTGACCGATCCTTCCACACTGTACATTCGCAAGTGCCGTTACTTTCGTTCACTTCCGCTCCCCTACTGTGTCAGTGGTCTAAGATAAGTAATAGCGGAGTATGTATGTACACCCCCATGCTCAAGAATCATGTTAACGATCGCCATGGAAACCATGAATTTATTCATAGTGCAAATAAGTTTATCTTTGAGGACAAAAATTCTTTGCATTTCTGGGGTCCCAATGAGCGATTTGGCACCCATGAAAAATTGTCCTGGGTGCAAGGTAGGTCAAATTAGCTCCCGGGGTATAGGCTGAGATATGCTTGATTGCGCTGATAGACCGCCCGTGTGTTTAAAATGTACTATTGGGTTATCTCCCCATTTTGCAATATGACACTACACTTCTTGGAACCAAGAATAAATGTAAATCGATAGGAGATGTACTAAGATTTAAATTAAGATATTTTTTGTTCTTTAAATCGATATATGAGCTGATTCAATGGGTAAAACACAGGAGTCAATATTGTAAAATAAGTGATAGATGATTAGAATTTGCATATTCATTAATATGCAAATCAGGTAATTTACATATTTAAACATCATCCTGAAGCACAATGCCTACCCATTTCTTTGATACTAACTTTATTAATTTAAGACGAACGTAAGCTGAGATAGGCTTCAGTTTGTTGGTAAATTGCATGTGTGCATACACTGTACTATTGGTTTATCTCCCCATTTTGCAATATGACGCTATATTTCTTGGAAGCAAGGAAAATGTAAAAAAAAAAAAGATGAAAGAGGTATCAAGGTTAAATTTAAGACACTTTCTGTTCTTTAAAACGATATTTTATCTGATTTAATGGGGTAAGACATCGGAGTCATCTGTCAAACAATATCTGATAAGTAAAATTTGCATATTCGTTAATATGCAAATCAGATAATTTGTATATTAAAACATTATTCTGAAGCACAATTGCCTACCCTTTACTATGATAATTAATCTATAACTTTAAGGCGAACGTAGGCTGAGATATGTTTGATTGAGTAGGTAGACCACATGTATGTATAAAATTGTACTATTGGGTTATCTACCCATTTCGCAGTATGACGCCACACTTCTTGGAACCAAGAATAAATGTAAATCGATAGATGTACTAAGGTTCAATTTAATACATTTTTTGTTGTTTTTTTTTTAAATCGATATATTAGCTGATTCAATGGGTAAAACATAAGAGTCATCTATAGTAAAATAAGTGATAGATGAGTAAAATTTGCATATTCATTAATATGCAAATCAGGTAATTTGCATATTTAAACATCATTCTGAAACACAATGTCTACCCTTTACTTTGATACTTAATTTATTAATTTAAGACGAACGTAGGCTGAGATATGCTTGATTTTGTTGGTTAACTCCATGTATGCATAAACTGTACTACTGGGTTATCTCCCCATTTTGCAATATGACGCTACACTTCTTGGAAGCAAGGACAAAATAATGTAAAAAGATGGAAGAGATACCAAGGTTAAATTTAAGACACTTTCTGTTCTTTAAAACGATACTTTACCTGATTTAATGGGGTAAGACATTGGAGTCATCTATTGAACAATATGTGCTAAATAAGTAAAAATTGCATATTCATTAATATGCAAATCAGATAATTTGCATATTAAAACATTATTCTGAAGTACACTCGCATACCCTTTACTTCGATACTAAATCTATGAATTTAATGCGAACGTAGGCTGAGATATGCTTGATTGTGTTGGTAGACCGCCTGTGTGTATAAAAATGTACTATTGGGTTATCTCCCCATTTTGCAATATGACGCTGCACTTTTTGGAACCAAGAACAAATATAAATCGATAGAAGATGTACTATGGTTCAATTTAAGACAAGTCTTGTTCTTTAAATCGACATATTTGCTGATTCAGTGGGTAAAACATAAGAGTCATTTATCGTTAAATAAGTGATAGATGAGTAACATTTGCATATTCATTAATATGCAGATCAGATAATTTGCATATTAAAACATCATTCTGAAGCACAATGTCTACCCTTTACTTTGATACTTAATTTATTATTTTAAGACGAACATAGGCTGAGATATGCTTGATTTTGTTGGTATACTGTCTGTATTCAAAATACGCGTGCTATAGAGTTATCTCCCCATTTTACAATATGACGCTACACTTTTTGGAACCAACAACAACCAGAAATCGATAGAAGAGGTAATAAGCTTTAATTTAAGACCAAGTTTGTCCTTTAGAATGATGGGTGTATTTTATCCCTCAGAAATCGGGGTCATCGTCCCAACTATAAGGAAATGTTGATGGCATGGGATGAATGGTTCATAATCATGAATGTTAATGTCAGGTTCAACATTTTGTTATTAAAACATGGTTGCAAACATTGTGTTGCTATTTTATACCCCTGCAAAACGAATCTATTATAGAGTAAATAACATCCATGTACCCCTGCAACATCAGGAAAACGTATCCGTGAAATGTATATCCCCTTAAACCCCACTTTTGTACAGTAAAAACTGGGGTTTGCAGGGTTAAACCTATTTTTCTTATTTTTGATCCAAAACATAAATTGTGGGTACTCGTTAGAACCGCCTTGGTGAGGTGGTTCTAACGCGTACCCACGATCTATGTTTGAGCAAAAATAAGAAAAAAAATCGGTATGCTGCATGGGCACGTTTTCGTAATGATGCCGCAAAGTTGGTCTCTTGACTTGCATTGCATAGACAACTGCTGGATAGATCTGACTGGAAAGAAGCATCAACATTTTGTGAATATGTTCTACTGCGCTTATATTGATCATGAGCAGTCCAATCGCACAGGAAGCTGCCTTTGGCGTCCCGAAATTCTGGCATATTCTAAGTCAATGTGACACGTTTTGGCGAGTAGTTTTGTGTAAGTTCTGTCTGTGAATATTGTCCATTTCTGACGGTGAATGCTAAGCATTGACATCTGCTATAGAACAATATGAGAAGGGTGAAAAGAATAATAACAAAAAAATGTTATTTTTCTGACGCTCAAACTGCCATATCATTATTTCTTTTAAAACATATTATGGTAACATATGTTACAGACTGTAACAGACAAATGCTATACAATGTACATAGAGCAAACATCTCTTATTGTAGGAAACTTGACTTGTCCTTTAAGATATACTATGTATGCAAAATTTCTTATGGGATAGAGTATCAGACTGGCATGTACTGGCATTCCTGCTATGTACAATGTCCTTCGTTATTCAATACATGTTTGTTACATATGTTACTTTCTGGATTGAAATCTTTGATCCTAGATACTTGGTTACAGACCCTCAGATCCATGGTGTTTTTCTTTTGCTCCGGAGTTAGTAAGTTATTCGGCGCCCAGGGATCTCCATCGTCGGGCAGCTTACTCAATCTGTGAGTCCTGGTTTTTGATTCATCAGGATGTTTATCATGATTTGTTTGTTTGTTCTTGATGATTCATTGACTAGTTAGAGATTCACCACAAGGACCGAAGAACTAACTAAATGTTATGAACCACTGCAGAAGCTGAGGGTGAGGTTATGGCCATGTAAAATCGATTTAAACCCGCCAGTAACTTTGTGTTACTGATCGTTCCAAGTCGATACTTCTGTGGTGGTTCTTTTTGTTTTATGTCTTGGTGTTTAAAATATTTTTGTGCTGTTGGCGCCTTATGTATGTTTTCATATTTTTAGTTAAGTTAAGGTAACTGAGTGGCCACCTATTGGGAAAATAGCTGCTCATTCGGCTTACGAAATGTTTTCATGGTATAAGTACCTGATTGTTAGTTTGGTTTTTTCCCACCTCGGTTTTTGGAGTGGGAATCTTTTTCTGATTGCGCCTTTTCCTGATCTTTGCCTACTTGTACCTTTTCATGATAAAATAAGCAAGAATGTATGGAATTATGAGATATATCCACCAGTTTCAAGTATTTCACATATTTCACGTTCATTGCAATGGAAAATATTTCATTTGAAATTGGCGGTAGGGCTACTAAATACTTCATTTAAGACAATATATATATATATGAAAGGAAAATAAGCCTTGGTATTGAACATGCTGGTGGAAATAAATCTCATATCATAGCGCAACTGTAAAAGTAAATGATATCACTAAAAACTGTTATTTTCAAAGGTTATTTTAATTTACGTTACGTACGTTACAGTTAGTGTGGGTCAAATTTTGTTCAAGCGATTTTTATATGTAGTATAGACATACAGCAAACCGACAATATGTAAAAGTTGAGTAAAATGATGAACTATTGTCATTTTTTCTGTTGCTGAAAACACCATATCACATTTTCTTAATTTTGTTAAGGTAACGTACATGTATGTAACAGGCTATTTCAGGATAACGCACCAACGCTCAGGGTGCAATCATCTCTTATTCGACTCAGCTTGAATTTTGCTTTAACTCATTTAAGCCTGGTGGTCATTTTGTGGGACATAGGCAAACAGCATAGCCCCAGATGTGACGCCGCAGAACGCGGCGTCCCATCTGGGGCTATTCTGTTTGCTTAAACAGAAATTTCATAGAAAAATGGAAAAAATAAAATCACACCTGCAGCCCCTAAAATGAAAGTGGACTCGCCCAAATTATAATGATGGGAGAATTCATTCGTCAAATATGGGTTAACATTGAGTATGTCTGGGGGGAAGCAATCGACCCTCTGGCTAGCCGCCTATAATGTGGAACACCAAAAATTGCCCTGGACCTGGTCATAAACCCAAATTGTTGGTTTTCTCATGCACATGCCCAAATTGCATCTACCCGGGAGAGCAATGTATATTGATGATCAGAACACTGCCAGAACTTCAAAGGTCAGTGTAGCATTTGAAAGACTCCGTGCAAATGTCTGGGAGCGAAAGGGAATCAAGCTAAACTACAAGCTGATAGTCTCTACGCTGCTTTGGAACAACCGACCCGTTAATACATGTACGCTTGTGATAATATATCAATGGCATGCAAAGCGACGTTATCATTTCCACTTTAGTGCTAAAATCAAATGGCAAGACAAGATCCCAGAGGTCTTGAAAAAGGCAGGGATGAACATACGAATGTAGGAAAAAAAGTCACAGGAAAAAAAGTCACAGAAAACAAAGACACAGATTTGGGTAGGAAAAAAAGTCATAGGAAAAAAAGTCACAAAAAAGAATTATGCTTTTTCTCAACTTTTGGTTAGGAATAACATTTTTATTTTTATTATTACCATTATTATCACTTTGTGTTTTGTTTGGATTGATTTTTTAGCCTTTTTATGTCCCACTTAACAATATTCGGTCATGCCGGAACTGAGCTGATACTTCCTGCGTACTTGACCAGTCATTTGGTAACTTGAAATAGGCTTGTTCAAGGACACTGCATGGCAACAGTTCGTTTCAATGCACCATGGTCTGAAACTCTACCATAATGCCACCATGCTCCTCATATTGGGTGGATTCTCATCCATTCAATGTTTCCCATTCTACGGGCATGTTTTGATTCTGATTATGACATTTCCTCATAATTGCTTTCTTTTAACATGAAAATCATGTCCTACTACATTTATGTACTCATATATGTATTTTCTCTCGGTCTTTTATAATAGTGACTTTTTTTTCCTGTTACTTTATTTCCTGTGACTTTTTTTCCGTGACTTTTTTCCGTCACTTTTTTCCTGTGACTTTTTTTCTGTCCACCGAACATACATGCGGTATTAAAGCTAGCACAGCTGAAATAGACAGACCATGTTATAAGAATGCCTGATGAGCGACTTCCAAAAAATATTTTCTATAGAGAATTACAGGAGAAAATGACGCTCTCAAAGGCTGCAACATACAAATAGAGGCTTGGTGATCGATCAAAGTGGCGCCGTCTTATCAAAAAATGAGCAGTTCATCATGAAGAAATGAGAATCTGTGAAAGAAAGTGCAGAGCGCAAAGCCTGAGTCCAGATTTAGTCTCCTCAATACTGATTTGCTCTACTTGCAACCGACAGTTAAGAGCTTAACCTGGCCTAGTCAGCCATCAAAGAACTCACCGACACACATGAACAATCTAATCATCAAGATGGTCCATAACAAATGTGAGAGACGAACGCCAGTGTCTTCTGTGACTTGTTTTGTGCGTGTTTAAAGTTGAATTTAGATCTTTTTTACCCAGAGGCGTAAGGAAACATATATTTATTATATTTCATTCATTTTATATTAATTAACTGTCATCAATAGGAGGGAGAATAGGAGGGAAAACAGTAAGTAAGAGCTTTATTTCTTCAAATCTATTTTACATCATACTACGTCTAAGTCCGTGCAATGTATACTCCTCTACTGCCAACATTATGTTGCATAGTTTCTTAATTTCTTAGATGAAGGGTACCCGTTACAATCGCCTTGTCGATGTGGTTATGCTGAACATAAGGAAAAAGAAACAAATATACCAAGAAAAGTCACAATCTGTATTTGACTTAGTTAATTGTCCTATTTTTCTCACCCGAGTGGTCTTAATTCAGTCTATGTCCAATTCACAAGAATGGAATTATAAATGATACAAAGAACTATCGTGGGGTATCTTTATTACATGAAATAAGTAAGATTTTCAGAAGTTTCTTAACAAACGTCTTAAAACATGGTGTGAAACAGATAATATATAGAGGACATTTGCTTTTTTTTTAGGTGAATATCAAATATATTTCATTGAGTGAGTTGAAAACATCAGAATTTTCACGAGTGCAGCACGAGTGAAAATTTTTATGTTTTCAACTCACTCGATGAAATATATTTGGTATTCACCGAAAAAGCCATTTTTTTTTTTTTATTTTATGCAATACACGGGAATTTTCCAATTCACAAGGCAGGCTGTGAAATTGCAAAAAACAAATTTTTTTGAAAACACAAATAAGAAAATGAATACCCGCACTTTATGTTTTCGTTCATAAATAACAGAGTTATAGGCGTTAGACTTTCTGAAGTGAGACACATTTAATGGTATGGGAAATGTGTCAGTTTTTTTGATAGAATTTACTTTTCTGTAGTCCGTGCACATTCGAAATGTTGAGGATGATAAGCTGATGACTTGTATTGTTTAATGCCAAGTTCATGCATTACTCCCTAGCTGACCTGACATGGGAGTTTCATGTGCCAAGTTTAAGATTTCTGGACGATAAGCCTTAGGAACCACAATTTTGTGATTTACGGTCCACTCTTTTTCTGCAGAAACATCAGGAAGATGCCATTTTCTCATTAAGATGTCATTTTTGTCATAAAAGCAAACAGGAACCTTAGAAATTTAATTTTCTTTTAAAGCCCTTTCAAATAAAGGCGAGATTTCAGGAACACTGTACTGTTCTTGACAAAGTTGTGACCCTGACATTTGGTCATGACCTTGGTCACCTTAAATTGAAGGTGAAAGGTCACTGAAAGGTCACTGTCTGACTTTTGATTGTTGAAGTCAGGTCGACTTGAGGAAAATATTTTGAAATCTAATCATGAAAAGACTGACCTGTAAAAGTGCAACACGCGTATATCAGTTTGTGTATACAATACCACGCGTTTATCAGCTGTGAATATGCGTCAACGATAGATTTGTTTGTTTGAATTGATGCATTACGTCGCAGTCAACAGCTCAGGTCATGTCGGGACGTTGCCTCCACGTTATGGGACTTTTACCCAAAATGAGGATGTCATGACATCCAACAAGTGCTTAAAATATAACCATCCAACGAAGCCACAAAGGTTTATATGTGTGAAAGGTTTGGCTTGAAACCACTTTTCCTGGGCAAGCTCAGACCTGAGCGGTTAACCAGTATTCAGGTGGTCAGTCAGCAGCGAACAAGCTTTGCCTGGAGGCACAAGCAGCCCATCTATTTCTTTAGGCCCAAATGGGCGGGGGCACGCGTCCACGATAGAGACATATCAGCCAAAACATCATCGTGAGAGCGTAGAGAATCTTGTTTTCATCCGCCATTTTGACGACGTAAAACACCCGTGATACCCTACCCTGTATATCACGTATTCTTATTTGAATTTTGATTTGTCAAAATGCCCAGAGGCTGAAGGAAACTACTTCGCTTGTTAGTCCTGGAGCATATAATAAATAGAGATTTTAAAGATGTTACAGCGTTTAAATCTGATCTGCGCTTTTTTTTTTTTAATTCAAAGGAATAGAAATTAAAAAAGAGTAATATTTTTTGTTATTTCTTTTTAAATAGTTTTAATAATTTTCTAACAATGCTGAGCTTATAATTGTAACAGTGCATTGTAGTATGACTTTCTGCTTTTCTTTTGATGTTTTTGTAAGATTAAATCCAATACAAGTGAATATCAGAGGAGGCGGGCCTTCATATTAATACTCAGGAAGGAGGCGGAATTAAAACCATACTGTAACTTCATGATATTGGAAGTTATAGTACGAATCTGTCAATTGGTATTCTGTCATACTACAAGTTAGTTAAAGACCTCGTAGCAAAAATAAGTAAAAACAGCTCGTCTTCGACTCGCTTTATTTTACTTATTTTTTCTACTCGGTACTTTAACTCTAACTTACAATTTATCATACAATGATAAATGACGCCGTTGTCTTCCAGAAATAAATAGAGGATATTCAAATATTTCTGTCGAATATGGTTTTTAACGGAAAAACTTTTCCAACAGGGCTATCGGTATCATAAGCTTTTCTAAATTTTATCGTAGACACTATGAATTGATTTCCAAATATAATGTTGGGTTAAAGACGCTTTTAAGTGAGGGCCTTTCGGAAACTGAATTTTATGGTTACTTGGTTTACAAATTTAAGAAACTTAAAGGAATAAATGATTTTTCTTTTCAGTTCAGAAAAATCATAACACGGTACAGACGTATAGGTTATAACTTGAATGTTATGCGACAGTCTGCATGCTTAGTTTTTAACCCAATCATGGTTGATAACTATGCTGCCTTCTTTAATTGCACGCCAGTGTGTCGGGCGTCAGACTCTATGATGGCCCCGACTTAAAGCTATTCATTTTAGTTGGTTGGGTCCGGAGCTTCTTGTCTGTTGCTTGGCCCACCGGGGTACAACTGGTGTTTTTCTTTTGCTCCGGAGTTAGTAGGTTGTTCGGCGCCCAGGGATCTCCATCGTCGTGCAGCTTACTCAATCTGTGAGTCCTGGTTTTTGATTCATCAGGATGTTTATCATGATTTATATTTGTTTGTTCTTGATGATTCATTGACTAGTTAGAGATTCACCACGAGGACCGAAGAAATAACTAAATGTTATGAACCACTGCAGAAGCTGAGGGTGAGGTACCGAATTAAGCCCGCCAGTAACTTTGTGTTACTGATCGTTCCAAGTCGATACTTCTGTGGTGGTTCTTTTTGTTTTATGTCTTGGTGTTTAAAAAAAGTTTGTGCTGTTGGCGCCTTATGTATGTTTTCATATTTTTAGTTAAGTTAAGGTAACTGAGTGGCCACCTATTGGGAAAATAGCTGCTCATTCGGCTTACGATATGTTTCATGGTATAAGTACCTGATTGTTAATTTGTTTTTTTCCCACCTCGGTTTTTGGAGTGGGAATCTTTTTCTGATTGCGCCTTTTCCTGATCTTTGCCTATTTGTACCTTTTTATAAGCTCACCTGAGCCTAAGGCTCAAAAGGTGAGCTTATAGGATGGCCATGCTCCGGCGTCCGTCCGTCCCTCCTTCGTCCACAATTTCAAAGATCTTCTCCTCTGAAATCGTTTGGCCAATCATAGCCAAACTCCATGTGGAGCAGCCTTATTAGGAAGGGGTAACAAAAGTTTATATAAATGGTTCAGGTTACATGACCAAGATGGCCGCCATGACCATACATGATAAAAAGCATAAAAAACATCTTCTTCTCTAGAACCGGTGGACCGATTTCAACGAAATTTGGTGTGTAGCATCGGGGACTCTGGCCCATCATAGTTTATATTAAACATGACCTTGGGTTGATCTTGACCTATTTTACGGCAAGGTCAATTTTAGTTACATTGGCTTTTCATTGATAAAAAGTGAAAACATTGAATTTTTCAGGAAGTTTTGTAGCCTGTGACCTGAAAGTTGGTAGATACAGACAACATGTTGAGCTAATGAAGTGTTGTGAGTATTAAAGGTCAAGGTCATTTCTTGACCTTGGCCAAAGGTCATTAAATTTTACAAATTTAATGCAAAAATTATTTTTCTTGGTAGCCGCTCGACCAATCAAAGCCAAATTTTATATGTAGTATCCCTGGGATGGGGGAATGAAAGTTTATAGTTAAGGTCATATGACCAAGATGGCCGCCATGGCTATAAATAGCAAAAACCTTTAAAATCTTCTTCTCCAGAACCAGTATATTACCATAATTTTCAAAGGTCTTCTTCTCTGATACCGCTTGGCCAATCGAAGCCAAACTGCATGTGGAACATTCGTAGGATGGGAGAATAAAAGTTTATATGAATGGTCGAGGTCACATGACCAAGATGGCCGTCATGGCTATAAATAGCAAAAACCTTTAAAAATCTTCTTCTCCAGAACCAGAATGAGCTCCACAAAGTTTATATAAATCATGACCTTGGGATGATCTTGACCTATTTTATGGCAAGGCCAACATAGGTTGCCCATGCATTTGAATGGGAAAATTAGTAAAATGCAATTAAATGGGGGGAAACTTGCTGGGAGTATGCAAATGGACAGAATATTTATGTTTATGAAAAAAACTGCCTCAGGGGGTTGTCTGCCCCTGCCCCGGGGCTATATACATGTGTATCTATCTTCATATACTTTTTTTTTTTCAATTCAATTCAATTCTTTATTCCGTAAGCCATACAGCTTATTGGAGAGTACAATACACATATCATGCTAAATATACAAAAGTGTCATGAAAACAATGTAAACATATAATATTGTATGTCGAATATGAACAGATGGACTAATATTTTAAGTAATAGTTAATTATTTCTTCTCTCCGTAGCTTTTGCCAAATATTTCCCTAGGTTACAAAGTATATTCTTGTTAGATGAGCTGAACAGCTGGGTCAGTTTGTACGCACTTGGTCTGGAAGTAAAATAAGTATTTATATGCTGGCGACGAATGTCTGTATAATATGGACACTTTAAAATGAAATGGTATTCGTCCTCAATGTCTCCAACGTTACATTTATCACATAGTCTGTATTGACGATCTCTCCGATCGTATCTACCTGTTTCTACTGTCAGTGAATGTGATGATAAGCGGAACTTACTTATATACTTTCTATATTTCACTGCTATGCTCTGATTTAAATAATGTTGAATAGATCTGTCCCTTTTTAATACATGTTTATATAAAATACATTTGTTTGAATCCTCAATAAAACTGTCAATTTTTTGATATGCTAAATCTTCCAGTCTTGGCTTGCGGCAAGGTACAGAAATAACGTCTCGTTTTCAACGCTCTGGTAATTCCATACATCAATCATTCCGATACTTATGAGAATTTCTCGTATTTCACCTAGCCAATTATTAAATTTCTCTTGATTGCATGACATCAAAGTTACTTCATAAATGTTCTTGAGAATGCAGTTTTCAGTTCGAGTCAGTTTAAGCCAATATTTCAACATATTGAACTTTCTATATACAATAAGGGGTAATCTCCCTGTTTCGCAATAGATCATGTCATTGCTAGCCGATCTTTTAACCCCCAGTAACCTTTTTATGAACATCGTATGTATTTTCTCAACGTCTTGTGCTTTTATGTATCCCCAAATTTCAGAACAATAATTAAGTACTGGTTTGACATATGTATCAAATAAAGATAATGTGGTAGCAACATTAAAATTATGCTTTTTGACTTCTTCCATTAGACCAAATAAACATTTTTACCCTGTGCCGCAATATGTTTTTGTGTAACATTAAATTTGCCATTGTAATTAAGAGGTAAGCCTATTTCATTTAAAGTATTTACGATTTCTACAAGGTTTACGTTACCGTTATAATAAAATGTATCGTCTCCAGTTTGCCACGATCCCCTAAAAATCACTACTTTAGTCTTATCTACGTTCACAGTCAATTTATATTTTCGTGTCCAGTGGAGAAGAGAATCCAACATTCTCTGTAAGTCTTCGCTGCTTTCGGCTAAGAGGACGGTGTCATCAGCGTACATTAATAAGAATAGGTTAATATAATTCAATTGTAAAGGGCACAGTCATGTAATAAATCCAATTCAATGTCATTGACGAATAAGGAGAATATTAAAGGTGATAAGGCCTCGCCCTGTACAAGGCCTTTAAAGCACGTGTAGAAGTCTGAAAGTCCGTTGTTAAACCTTACACAAGATTTGATTTGTTGATACATCGACTTGATAACATTCAATAATTTACCAGTGATACCCACTTTGACCATGCGTCTCCACAGTTGTGCTTGATCAATGCTGTCAAATGCTTTTTGATAGTCCACAAAACAGCAATATAGTTTCTTTTTCTTATCTAAATATTCAGAAATTAACGAATGTAAAGCAAAAATGGCATCGCATGTGCTATGGGCAGGTCTAAAACCGAATTGAGCATCAGTTAGACAATTATTTGTTTCACACCAATGTAACAATCTACGATTAAGTACCGAAGTAAAAAGTTTCGCAAGGTGGCTTATTAAGGTAATGGGTCTGTAGTTTCCGGTATCTGAATCATCGCCCTTCTTATAGACAGGTATTACAATCCCTTTGGACCACTGTTCTGGGTACACTCCGGTTGATAAGATATGATTAAACAGTTTTTTAAGAACTGGCAAGAAAATTGCCTCACATTTCACAAACATTTCATTAAGTAAACCGTCGATACCGGGGGCTTTGTCCTTTTTAAGATTGCGTATTTGCTCACTTATTTCTTCATCAGTGAAGTCTTCATCTAGTTCATTAAAAACACAGTGGGTTTCATCTGTATGCTGTGGTTCAATATCTGCCCCAGACATAAGATTTGAGAAGTACTGGAAGAAATCCTTTACATTCAAGTTCGATTTACATGTTTTACGCTTCTTCCGAAAAAGCCTATTAAACTGTTTTGGGTTATCTCGTTTCATATTATCGAGCATATTTCCCTCTTGTCTGAAATAATGGCGCTTCATTTTAGTTTCGCATGTTTTGTACGCGTTTTTTGCATTGGCTAGATTAATTCTGTTTTGAAAAGTTTTATGATTGTTAAATTGTAATAACTCGTTTTTATATAGTTTGTATTTCCGCACACATTCGTCAGTAAACCATGGCTTATTTTCAGGAAAGTTTTTCTGACGTTGCTTATTTAATTTGCAGAATTCGCACACGTCAGTATAGGTATACGTTTTTGTACAGAACTTGTCAGTGATTGACTTGATTGTAGACGTTAGCGAATGTATTGTTTCATTTATATCAGCAATATTATGAACACAGGCTGACAGCGAGTCTTGATTAACCAGCATGCACTCGTATAATTGTTGAGCGTTCTCTGGATTCCATGATGTACTAGCAGTCGTACGCCTTTTACATGCACAATAAAGTTGTGGAACTGAGAATGTAGTTTTTTAACACAAGCGTTACCGGTGCATGATCTGAAAATTCAGTGAAATTTCCAACCTCCAAATCTTTAACTAGTTTGAAAGCGGAGAAATGAATTGCCGCTAAATCAATCATGCTGGTTCCCTGCCTGTTCTGAAAAGTTATTTCGCCGTTTGGGTCCGATACAGTACGTCCGTTAATTACACGTAACCCGTTTTCTCTACATAAACCAATAAATTTTCGTCCCTGGGAATTAATATTGCTGTCTTTCGAATTTCTAGGCGACAATTGCGCATCATTCGGGTATAAAAACAAATGCTCAAGATTTTCGACCACTCTTCTATCCAAATAATCATTTATGATCGTGTCATGTAATAATCCTAGCCGTGCATTTAAGTCCCCAATTATACATGTAACTCCTTTATTAGCAAAAAATTCCAAATCTGATTCCAAACATTCTAATAAATCGCAGTCATAATGTGTATAGTATGGGTTTCCTGTGGGTGGAATATAAGCACAGCACAAGTAGAAGTCTTGGTTATTGCTAAATAAAGATTTATGTAATTTTAGCCATACAAGGCTATCTTCAGTTGTTCTAACTAGTATTATTTTATGTTTAATTTGCTTTCTTATCATGATACAAATGCCACCGCCTTTGCATTTCGTCCTTTCCACCACGATCACATGAAATTCGTTAATGTCGTATTCTGCAGGATTAAACTGTTTTGTAAACCAGCATTCAGTCAGTATATTTATATCATTCCCTTTAAGTATCGAGATAAAGTTTGAATCGTTTAATTTTCGTTCCAAAGCGCGCTGAATATTCCACGTCCGTATGGACACTGCACTCTCCGCGTATCCCTAGCCGACCGTGCTGTTCACATCTGATCCTGACGCGTCGTTACTATGTCCAGGCTGAATCCCGTTATCAGTTGTTGGGTCGGAACCCGACACAACCTGTCGTGAATGTTGCACCAGGTGTGTTTCTTGGCTGATCCAACGACTCCTGCATTCCTTCCATATCCGTATGCATCGCCACATGGTCTTGAACGGCGCTATTGGAGTGGTTTGGGGATGGGGGAGGGGATGGGGGTTGGGAAGAGGGGCGGGAGAGGGGGTCCGGTGTAGGCTGCGGGGTAACATCGCGAGCCTTTTTAGCGAGCGCATCCTCCAGCGGTGACGTTGCTTTCTGTTTCCGTCTCCTGTAAGTGCTGTCGCCGGCGTCCTGTAGTTCGCGAAGAGGAGTGTAGTAATTCTGGGAGAAGAAACTTAACTTCGGTATTGCACCAGAATCTTTGTTGAAAGCGGGTGTTAACGCTTGCCTGCGCCCCTGTGCGCTTTCATCGATTTGCATCATCCGTTGCTGTTGGGGATTGGGAGGGAGTTGGGACTGGGGTGGGGGGGTAGTAGGGCATCCTCGCTCCGGTGTTTTCTCTGTTGCGCGTTGTCCAGTAAGGTGGGGGTGGGGGTCTCATTCCTGTATCCTGATTGTTTCGCACTGTCCACGTATTGTATGACCGGGGTGGGGGAGGGAATTGGGGTTGGGGTTGGGGTGGGGGTCTCGCTCCTGCGTTAGCGTCTGTGTCCCTGTGTTTGTCCTCGGTAGTTTCCTCCACGTCCTTATATGTATAGGTTATCCCATTTATAACAAGCTTATCCCATATAAGCCTAGCGTCCGTGAATGGGGTTGATCTAGCGTTTTTTAGAAACGGATAAAGAATTTTCCGTCGTTCTTCGATTTCTGCCGGGAATTGTTCACGTACACTATACGTCTTGTCTTTGATGCTGCTAGACGATCTTCGCACGCACTCGCGTTCTTTGAAGTTTGCGAATGCGGCAACAATAGGTCTGGGTCTTAATAGTCGCCCGCTCTGGTCAAATCTAGGCCTGCCGAGTCTATGAACGCGCTCGAATTTAATCGCGTATGGGTCGAGGGAATCGCCTTCTTCAAAAGTTATTTCGTTTTCAATTAATCGTTTCAGCAGTAGCTCTGTGTCTTCACGGTACGATCTGTCGTGTAGATTTTCCGCTCGTTCGTCGATACCGAAGAACAGAAGGTTATTTTGCATACTCCTAGACTCCATCTCCAAGAGCTTTTCTTTCATTGTAGAAACCGTAGATGCGAGAGTTGTGTTATCTTCTTTCAAAAAGTTATAATCAGATCTTAAGGTTTTATTTTCCTGCTCAAGTTGCTTTAAATAACTATCTGTCGACATGTGTTTGCGATTGTAATCGTCCATGAATCCCGATACCGATTGACAAAAGCGATCGAGCTCCCCTACGTTTGTTCGTAAGACAACATTATCAGATTTTATGTTTGAGATCTCTGTTTGGACACCTGAGATGCTGCTTTCAATTGCTGTTAGCTTAGATAAGTTTGTTCGATACCAGAGAGTCTGATGCTCAGTTGTGTATTCATTTGTTGCACCAAGTCAAAAACATTTTGGCCCGACCCTTGCATCGCCCCGTTAGATGCACTGTTATTACCGTATGACGGAAGCATATCTGGCGACTGTACCGTAGTTCACTTGTGCATAACCATAGTATTGTTGTTATTAATACCCAGGCTATTGTTGTTGTTAACAGAATTCACATTGTTCATACTGTTTGTATATTG
This sequence comes from Rugalucina vietnamica, assembly GCA_964017185.1. Classification (NCBI taxonomy): domain Eukaryota; kingdom Metazoa; phylum Mollusca; class Bivalvia; order Lucinida; family Lucinidae; genus Rugalucina; species Rugalucina vietnamica. Next base: position 16,918,684 of record OZ024874.1, read on the forward strand.
TCTATTTATTTGAACATGATTCTGTACCATCGGCTGAAACTGCCGACCATTGTTGTAGTTGCTGACATACATCTGTCCAGATGGGGGATAAAGCACATTATTTGCCTGATTTAATACTGCACTAGTCTCTGGTGCTTGGAAATTATAACCACTTACCCCACCTGAGGGTGCAGCCATTGTTACGCTACTTTGGGTCTCACTCACTCCTGACCTATTTCCAGCTTTCTTTTTCTTTTTAGAAGATCCTGGCATTATATACTAAGACCAACACAAGAACTCATGCGCGATCTCTCACTTAGTTCCTCCAAAGAATAATTTTGGTTCCCTTTTCATGAACTAGAGCTGATAAAACACAATTCATATTACGAGCGAGAAAATCACATCCGCCATATTCGACTGGTATATACTGAGTCGATCAATTTCTGATTATCATCTCAGGTATGACCATAATATTCAAACATCTCTGAAACGCTTGGCCAGTCAAAGCCAAACTTTATGTGGAGCATCCTTAGTGAAAGGGAATGAAAGTTAATATAAATGGTTCAGGTCACGTGACAAAGATGGCCACCATGGCTATAAATAGCAATAAAAAATTATAAATCTTATTCTTCAGAACTGGAAGACCTATGATTTTGAAACTTTGCCTGAAGCATCAATGAATGGAGCACTACAAAGTTTGTATAAATCATGACCCCGGGATTACCTTGACCTATTTTATGGCAAGGTCAGCTTAGGTCGCATATCCCAGATCTCAGGTGAGCGTTTATAGGACCATTGGTCCTCTGGTTTCACGAGTGAAGTGAAAAATATTTATATTTTATGAGTTGCAAAGCCACGAATGAAATATACATATTTTCACTTCACGAGTGAAATTAAAGCCAAGAAACATTTGAATTTTCTTTTTTATTATATACAATATACAGTAAAATCATTTCATTATTATGTATGGTATTTTTTACTATCTCGCTTTCATTTAAAGTTAATCCAAAATGATTCACTTAAATGGTGATCAAAAGTTTTGAATCTGGTTTATAATTATTTTCAAATGATAGGTTGTTTGTTTTAGTTATTTGTTTGCAAGATGTTGAGAATTTCTTATGTGTTTCTATGACATCATAATGGAACTAATGAATATTCATGAGATAAAATGCCAACTTACAAATCAAGCTATCTCTGAAACTAGTCATGATAATTTGGTGAGATTTTCGGCAATCAGTTCCTTTTATCAATGTCTACTTCAGTTTTATAAAATCAAAACCTTTCGATATGAAAAATCTAAACTCAAAACCTTTAGATATGAACTTTAAACGAATAAGTATCATTTATTTCAGATTTCCGAAAATGAAAGTCTTCGTGCTACTCAACATAGCTGCAACACTGGCCGCTGTGGCAATGTGTCATAGACAGCGATCAAGTACACCAAGGAGCTTCCCCTCGTTTTTGAACCTGAAGTTAAGGAGTATGAGTAACAAGGTTTCGGAGCTCAAACAGAAAGTTCATGAATGTTGTAACCCATCAGGTAATGTTGAAAGTAGTTGATATCATGCTTATAATCCCATGGACTTAAGTCTTGGCATCTAGGGCGCATGTACATGTATATGTGAACCAAAAATTGCTGACATGTAAGTATAGCAAGGATATCAAGTACATGGTATATAACGACAAACGAAAGATATACTTTAATTTTTCATCTGAACAAAATAATTTTTCTTTTAAAAAAGAACTTAAAAAATAGTATTTATTTGAAGTTTAAAGTGAAGTAAGTGCATGGAGTAGTGGAATGGTACAATTAGATAAAAGTCACCACCCGGACCAGGAGACAGGGGGCGGAATGAAAACACAATGCAAAAACGTCAGACAAAATTTAAAAACGAACATAAAGAACCTTATAGCTACCTCGGTAGGCAGCCGGCTAGCATAGTGCAAAACAAATGAGCCGTCTCGTGGGAAATCAACAATGTGGTTTACGAACAGGTCTGACACAAACTGAGCTGTACAAGCACTGAAGATGGCTAGGGGCTGGAAATTTTGGATTTAGAAAGTAGAGGAATTGTACTATCCGTGTAGCGAAAACAAAGGCGCTGATCAGCTTCGAGGATTGAAAACAATAAATCAAGTGACACATCTGGTTTCAGATTGTCCATATGATGGGAAGACATACCCTCAAGGTTCTATCTTTACGGCGACTGACGGCTGTAATACCTGTGTGTGTAGCGAAGGATTTGTTGTCTGTACGAACGCCTCCGCCGGCTGCGGTCAATGTACGTAGAATTCCGCATATTGCTTTCACTTATATACTGTATATTTTGTTTGTTTGTATAGAGGCTTAACGTCCCAGTCAACAATTGTTCAGTCATGTCGGGAGGGAACAAAATCTTCCTGGGTTTAACCATTACTGTAGGGAGTTTATGTGTCTTGCTGGACACAACACGGTGACGCATGTGGGCATCGAAACCAGGACCTCTCGATTCGGATTCCGACGCTCTACCACTACGCCACCACGCTCCTTATATCCTATATAGGAAACAACCCAAACTTACCGAGTAATACAAACGATTTAATTGCATGGCTGCAAACTGCAAACTGTAATCCTAAATAAATTTAGAAAACATATCCCTTCCAAATTTCCTTTGTTTCTTTGCCTTTCTTATTTTGATGTATGTTTAAGTAATGTCTAACCTAAATAGTACCTGCAAGTATTCAGATATTCACCTTTTGGAAACAAGCTGCTCACACAGATAGTCGTGGTGTTTGACTCTGCTTTGCCTCTCCCTGTACATCATCCATAGTACAGATTATGCACTAGCCATTTGTGACCACGGTCCCCAACCCCCGGGGGAGGGTGGGGGATAGCCGATGAATGAGCGGGGCTTTGACCAAAGTTTTGCCACGGCAGAGCGGGAAACACCCGAGGTTTGCTTTATATAGGCAAAAAGGGACGTGAAATTAAAAGATAGCAGGCTGCGGAGGAAAACAGCAGTGGTTTTACCAACGATCAGTCCCCACAGGGTGGGGCTTTTACCGGGGATTTACTGGACCAAAAGTCAAAGTCCCCGCTATTCCCCGGGGGCGAGGCCGTGGTTACAAATGACTAGTGCATTATATTTTCCTTTTGGCCCACCAGAAGTGAATTATCGGTAAAGATTCATATTCTAAAAATTTATCTAACCAACGTTTAATATACATTGCTAGTATAATATGTTGTTCAATTCAGAAAATACTAAAAACAGGCTTTGTATCGATTAGCCTGTTGAAAATTACAAAATGACAGTAATTCTCTTTGGATCATGTTGTCAAACTAAAGGGTTACTGACGATTGAGCTTAATCCCCTTCTCAATAATTAATATGTTCCCTGCTCTTACGGGACCTCAGTTTTACTAAAAAAATAGATCAGCTCTAGTAGTGAATTGTTGAGTAATATATCACTGTTTGGAGGTCAGTTGTAAAGCAGAGCAAATCACGAGCGTGCAGCAACAATTCACGCACTACAGCTGATCTATTTCGATTCTAACACATAATAAACGGAATAAAATCATTTTAAACCTTCTACAGTTTCTATAACTTTTCCACCATTGCACTAATGAAATCTCGCCAAACTTTTGACTGTACCGCAAATGTTTACATAATTATGTTTGTTACGTTTTGGAAGCGTTGCAATGACGTTACACCGTCTAACGTCAAGCTAACGTGACTTATGGGATAGCTGACGTCATAATTTAATCAAAATGGCGTCAAAACGGCACGCTTATCCGCCCATGCAGTGATATATGTATATCACTCAATATATCTCTGCACTTTAACATTGGCTTCTAAATGCAGGGTGTGTTAGAATTTTCATTTGCGCCGGCCCCTTAATTACTCATTGTTTACAGTCTGCTTGCTTTAAAAACAAAATTCTATGTTTTTCATAAATATTACAACACCCTGCATGGACTATCCTGCATTGCATAGATAACGTGTGTTTTGCCATGGCAAATGCCTTTTTATCCTACTTATACTTCACATCTCAAACATATATTATTTCACTCACTATGTTTGTATCTATAGCCGGTTCCGTATTGAGCTACAATTATAAAGATGAAATCGCACAGGCATACTGCGCTTCTAAGATTAGAACTGGGCCTTTGGACATTGTCAGTGCCGTTCGACGTGACTGCGAGGCAAAAGACGACTCCGGGGCGGCAATAACATGCCAGACGATCTGTAGCAACTCTACGTATCCTTTTCGCATGACTGTACTAGAGAGAATGGACGAATTCTCAGATCAGACATATAATTTTTTCAATTGTTTCGCCGGACTGTGGATCTGGCCAGATCACCCGACGCTTGCTCAAAATCCAGGTCCTGGGCAAACCGATGCTGGACTGCTCAATATGATTAGCATTAGTTACGATGGGGCAGCCGCATGTCCGGCTACTGGTTGTGGGCCGAATTATTGCTGCTGTTTGGCCGCTTATATATAAAATACTTTGACCATGCCGCTTGAATTTCGGGCAGAATTGTATTGTGCGTAACCCATTCCATACCACGTGTTTTTCAGCTGTGTTGACTATAGTTAGAGAATTACCACTTACTATATATACAATATATACTCATCAATATATACAAATCTAAAGAAGTTTTGCACCAGTTAATATTTTTCTCATTCTAAATTAATGTTTAGTATAATAGTTCTTTTTCAAATAAACTTTTAAGCCTTAATACCATCTTAAAGGGCTAGACTTCGTGAATAACAAAGCAATAATTTGTCTTGAATAGATTCAGTTAAAATGTGCAAAAATGCATGTTCTTGAGAACACCAAAATTTGGGATGCAGAAAAAATACACATCTTTATTTCTGGGCTTCCAAGCCTGAATTCGTTTCACATCCTTACTCGAGACACTGGAAGCAATCATTTAAAGCAAAAAATAAAAATAAATAAATAAAAATTGAATTTTTTGGACAAAACGCTATTTTTGACCAAAAATAACGATTTTTGAGATTTTGTTTTAATTCTAAGATAAAGCTTAGTAACTCATCTCTCCAATAAAACGGGTTGTTTTTACACCAAGCACAGCATACAACACCCCTTAATGTTTAACCGGAGGTACTGCTTTTCAACCCATTTTAAAAAGCTGCATATCAAAAACATACTCATGCAATATCTTTGACATGAGATCGCCTTTAACAAAAAGAAAGTATGCGGTAGGTTTTGGTGTCAAAACATCTCATAGTGATCAAAAATTGAAATGAAGTTTGATTTTACTCATTTTCTCCAATATTTGTGATTTTTTCTCAAAAATTGCAAATTTGTCAAAAAAAGCTTTTTTACCCAAATTTTTAGATTTTCTGAATTGTTTTTTTTTTTAGCTTAATCATTTGCTTTGGAGCTCTTGTGTGTAAATTTAGAAACAAAAATGTGTACTTAACACTGTGACATTTTTGGTGTAATTTTTTCGATTTTCCAATATTCAGTATTTACAGAAAATGAGAAAATTGTTTCCGTAACGTTTTTTTTTTTTTGTTTTTTTTTTGTCTAATTACACACATTATTAAACTCTTTCAGACTGTGCAAATTCAAAAAGATAAGTAGATAAGTTTAAAACTTGTTAGTCAAAATGTCATTTAAAGATATGAAAAAATCTAAATGGTGCAAAACTTCTTTTGATGAGTATATGTTTTGAACCACTGAAAAAGACGCCGGCGAGGGTGAGGCTTGGTACACGTTAAGCCGGTCTACCAACTCTTGTTAGTTTACTAAATTGTAGTTACTGACTGTTCCAAGGCGATACTGATGTATTTTTCTGTTGTATTCTTCTTTGTTTCTTGTATAAATGTCTGTTTCAGTAGAGTTTCTACCTTATATATGCCGTATTATTGAACAGCTCAATCATCATTACGAAAACATGCCCGTGCAATATATATAGAGATTTTTTCAGATGCAAGAAAATAAAAAAGAAATCAGAAAAAAATCGACATTTTTAATATTTTTGCTCAAAACATACATTGTGGGTACACGTTAGAACCGCCTCGCTGAGGCGGTTCTAACGAGTACCCACAATGTATGTTTTGGATCAAAAATAAGAAAATTAGGTATACCCCTGCAAGTCCCAGTTTTTCTATATAAAAGTGAGGTTTACGGGGGTATACATTTCACGGACATGTTTTCCTGATGTCCTGTTAGTTGGTTGTTCTGGCATTACGAAAACGTGTCCACGTAATATACAGATTTATTTCATTGGAAATATTTTGATATTTTTTTATATTTTGTATATAACATTAATTGTGGTTACACGTTTGAACCGCTTCGGCGAGGCGGTTCTAACGAGTACCTAGTACTACCTACAATCTATGTTTCGGATAATGAATAAGAAAATATGCATACTCCTGTAAACCCCAGTTAAACTGTAAATTTTGGGGTATAGCCACTCCGTTAAATGAAACGCCCTTCATGTATCATAAAAATCAAAACCAAAATGCACCATGATTCCTGTTCGGTGCCATCAGAAAAGCATGTCCGTGTAATAAATACCCCCTTATACCCCAAAATTTACAGTTTAACTGGTAATAGCCATTTTAACGTTTTTTGGCTAGTGACAGTTGACTGTAAATAGACTCTTCCTTCTTTTAATTCAGTTAATTATGTTTTACGTCCCTTTCAAGATTATTTCAGCTCATATGAACGTATTTCATTTTATCAGTAGGTGGGGCGAGAACGGGAGAACCCCGAGAAAAAACACCTGGCACACCCGCAAGCAGAAATTATCTTGTCTCACACATCTCATTTTAAAGCACTTATGTTTGCATTAAGCGCTGAAGAGTGTGACCACACAAGCTACTGACTATTTGACTGACATAATTGTTTTTCAACTGGGTGGATATTAATCTGGTCTCGGGATAAATATTTGAAAAATAATGAAGCCGCTTAATAAAATTGACTTAAAGATAATATTTGTATTTTTTCACTAGTGTTGCCGTATAAGCTTGGCTCAGTATATTAATGAGTGGTAAATTGTTTTTAAAACTATTTGCTAATAAGGAAATGTTGATGGCATAGGATGAATGGTTTATAATCATGAATGTTAATGTCAGGTTCAACATTTTGTTATTAAAACATGGTTGCTAACATTGTGTTGCTCTTTTATACCCCTGCAAAACGAATCTATTATAGAGTACAAGTAAGTCTTAAACTAACATCCATGTACCCCTGCAACATCAGTAAAACATGTCCGTAAACCGTATACCCCCTTAAACCCCCTTTTATGGGGTTTGCAGGGTTATACCTATTTTTCTTATTTTTGATCCAAAACATAAATTGTTGGTACTCGTTAGAACCGCCTTGGTGAGGCGGTTCTAACGCGTTCCCACGATGTATATTTCTATAAATAAGAAAAATAAAAAAAATCTAATGAATTCTTAGATATTTTCACAACCAAGAAAAATTCTGTATGTTGCATGGGCATGTTTTCGTAACGATGCCACAAAGTTGGTCTCTTGACTTGCATTGCATCGACAACTGTTGCATAGATATAAATCTGACTGGAAAGAAACATCAACATTTTGTGAATATGTTCTATTGTGTGAAATGGTATTTATTATTTTTTATATTGATCATGAGCAGTCCGATCGGACAGGAAGCTGCTTTTTGTGTCCCGAAATTCTGGCATATTCTAAGTCAATGTGACACGTTTTGGCGAGTGGTTTTGTGTAAGTTCTGCATGTAAATATTGCCACTTTCTGACCTGAATGCTAAGCATTGACACCTATTGCAGTTGCCCAAACTTGATGTACTGTATCTTAGTAAGGTAGATATATAACTGGCCCTGTCCATTGGGGTTGTGATAAATAGATGGGCTACTTCAGTGTATGCATGGTTCTGTAACAAACTGTAACACGACTAAATCTTGAAAGAAAAAAAATAAGAGGGCAAAAAAAGCGTAACAAATGCGACAAATGGTTTATATAGGGAATATGTTGAGATGAGCATAAAAAAAAGTTTTATAGCTTCAATTATAAGCTGTTCGCACAATAAATGTAGTATGATTCATTTTGAAGCGTAAAAACAACAGAAATGATGTTTAAAATTCTCCATTTACTATATATTTATTATATTTTGATAGTACCTCTAGTTTTTCACCCAACAGACTAAAGTCTGTCCATTTATTTAAGAAGGTACAAGTAACTCTAAGTTTAAGAAACTCTAAAAAAGGACTTTTAAGAGACTTATATTGCTTAGAACTTGCTGTTACTCAGTAGGTATGCAACAGCAGTAATCCTAATTTTGGTTAAATATTTCAGACATATACATGTTCATGTGCTCAGAAGCTCTGTAATTAGATAGAAATTATGGCTATTTTGAACAGTTTATACTGAGACGGGGAGTCCATTTGTGGTTGGAATAGCGATAATAGCAGGACCCAGACCACAATTAATTTTACTATATAGTTTAATCATTTGTTTTGCCTCCTACCTTCTTAACTGACATTGCTGGCTTTGTTCTGAAGCTTTTCCCCAAGTCTACACTGTATGCCAGTACTTTTAATCAAGATTAAAATAGGGGTTGACCGGCTCGTTTGGGAGGTATCTGCCAATTTCTATACATACCGGTGTCTTCGTCAATTATCCGCCTGCCTAGGAGCAACCGCATAACAGGTGGTTCAGTTGGCAGTTAAATACCTGAAATTACCAGATATCTCCACTAATTTAACATTTCCTGAAAGCTTAGACAACAATCTAACCAAACTGATATCAAAAGCAGCAATTCAACATGATTTGTCAACTTTACACCCCAATAAATAGGGGAACTATTTTGTGTGTAAGTATATCCGTATCGTGTTCTACCATTCAAGGGAAGTAATTGTGTCCTGATTCCATAAACAGACGCCATTGACTATAAATAGAATCGAACCGACTCAGTAACTTGGAAAAACATAAACATGAAACGACACTTGGATGTCGATGTTACATGTAAATTTGATCAAGCAACGTAATATATAATTATGTATGTTATATAAGTGCTGCCCGACAAAGCTTACTGACCAACCGGTTGATTACTGGTTAATCGCTTAGAAGGTCTGAGCTTACCCAGGAATAGTGGTCTAGTGAAACCTCATTCATAGAAGCCTTACTGTTTATTTGCCAGGTTATATTCAAAAGACGTTTCGGAAGTAAGTCAGTCTCAACCGAAAAATACTTTTTTATACAATGAAGATTGTGAAAATAAAAAGTTACTGTTTTTGAATAGATTAAACGTGTATCGTAATAACCCAAATGATGAAAATAGACAGGAGATGGTTAATTCACGTTCTAGTTTTAAGAAGTCTGTTCGTGAATTTAGGTTAGATTGTAGAAAACGTAAAACTCAGTATCTACTTGACAATAAATACAAGAATGCAAAAGAATATTGGAAATTATTAAAGAATGCACAGAAACATCCTGAATCTAGATCTTTATCGGCACAAAAATTTGGAAATTATTTCAAAGCAATTAACGACCCAAATACCGCATTTTATCAAGCTGACGAGGATGTTATATTTTTCAATGAACGTTATTTTCAATCGGAAGTCCAAATTATGTTTTCAGAATTAGACGAAGAAATATCGATTGAAGAAATAAAAACGGCTATTAAACAATTAAAGAATAACAAAAGTGGGGGTCCTGATAGGTTGTTAAATGAATTTTTTTCGTGTGGTATAGATGTACTTCCAGAATATCTGCATAAGCTGTTTAATGTTTTATTTGACAAAGGTTACTTTCCTTCTAGTTGGGCTGAAGGCCATATCATTCCAATCCACAAAAAGGGATCGGTGGATTCACCTGAAAATTACAGAGGTGTTACACTCTTAAGTACACTGGGCAAATTATTTACTAAAATTTTGAATTCACGACTTACAGAGTGGGCAGAAAACTATGGTGTTTATATAGAAGCACAGGCGGGTTTCAGGTCTAAAATGGGCACTACAGACAATATTTTTGTATTACACGGGCTAATCACACACCTCATTAATGAAGGGAAAAAACTGTATTGTGCTTTTGTGGACTTTCGAAAAGCCTTTGATTTTGTAAATAGGGATATACTGTGGTTTAAATTGATAAAAATAGGGGTAAGGGGTAAGATTTTAAATGTTATGAGGGGAATGTATAGTTCGGTCAAATCTAGAGTGAAGTACCAAAACGAATTAAGCTCAGAATTTGAATGCTATTTAGGAGTCAGACAGGGTGAATGCTTGTCACCTTTCCTTTTTTCTATGTATATTAACGATATAGAGGATGAATTTTATTTGCATGGTATAAACGGTATAGAAATTGATACAATCAAAGTGTTCTTACTGCTTTACGCAGACGATATTACTATTTTTGCGGAAACTGCGGAAGGATTACAAGAAGGGTTGAATTTACTTAGTAATTATTGTACAAGATGGAAATTGATTTTAAATACTGACAAAACCAAAGTAATGGTGTTTCGAAAAGGCGGTATTTTACCTAGAAATTTAAAGTTTTATTACGACGAGACAGAATTAGAAATAGTAAGTTCTTTTTCATATTTAGGAATAATATTTAGCACTGGTGGTTCATTTTCTAATGCACAAAAAACACTTGCTGGACAGGCGCAAAAAGCAGTTTTTAAGTTAAATAGTTATTTATACAATTTTGACACATTGACAACTAGACATACTTTAGAGTTATTCGGCAAATTAGTTTCACCTATCCTGAATTATGGGGCAGAAGTTTGGGGTTTTTTCAAAGCTAACCAGATTGAAAGAGCTCATCTTCAATTTTGCAAGCGTCTTTTAGGGGTCAAAAAATGTACTCAAAACAACTTTATATATGGTGAGCTTGGAAGATTGCCTTATCAAAAGCAGCGTTATTTTATTATCATAAAATACTGGCTCAAAATTGTCAATTCAGAAGAAAATAAGATGATCAAACATGTTTATAATCAAATGTTATTAGATTTAGAACTTGATAATAGAAGAGTCAACTGGGCGTCACTTGTAAAAAAAATTATTATCAGAGTTAGGTTTTTATGAAGTTTGGCTTCAGCAAAATGTTGGCGATCATCAGATGTTTTTAGCAATATTTAAACAACGTGTTAGAGACAGTTTTATCCAAACATGGAATTCAGAATTAGCAGAGTCGTCTATGGCACTTTTCTTTAGAAACACTTCAGACTTCGGGTTTAAGGCTTATTTGAACATAGTTACAGTTAAGAAATTTCGTAGAGCTTTATCCAGATTAAGAATGTCTTCGCATAGGCTTGAGGTAGAAATGGGTAGATGGAAGAGACCAGTAAAGGTAGCGTATGGTGAGCGTAAGTGCCGAGTATGTGGAGTTTTAGAGGATGAATTTCACTTTTTAATTGAATGTCCTATTTATGTTAATTTAAGAGCTAAGTATATTAAAAGGTATTATTATATCAGTCCTAGTATGTATAAGCTTGTGGAATTGTTTTCAACTAATAATAAAAGAGATATTCAAAATTTAGCAACATATGTATACAAAGCATTCGATGAAAGAAACAAAACACTATATCTTCGGAACACGTAGGGCTAATGTTATACATGTATTATATTTCAACACGGCATATTTAATATAGGATATAACATTTTGAGTGCTACTATGCACACTCTCCGTATATTCATATACGCGGAAATAAACTATGACAATTGATATGCATGTGTATAGTATTTTTGTAACATTTATGTTTTTCACACTGTCTGTTATCACTGTGTATTGTTTGTATTGTTTACTTATGTAAACATGTGATTGCACAAGGACCAGATTGGTCTATTGCTTATGAATAAAATTTATCTTATCTTAATTTATCTTATAATGACATTCCCATCCCAATATAGGAGGCAACATTCAAATATGACAACATATTTGTTGACTGAGATATAACTTGGGCATAAAATCTAGCAAAGTATCAAAACCTCAAATAACATACACATGCATAATCTTTTTAAGGCAGCCTGATATGACGTCAGAGGGTAATATGATCATGCAACATGACAGAATAGCACCCTTCGCGTGATCAGTTCTGGACTAATAAAAATTCACACTCAGCCAATGCCAATGCAAAAAACGACGGCGATCGGGTCAAATTCGTTCTCGATAAACTGTTTATTAACGGCAGGGAGTATGTCCCTCCTCTGTAGGGGAGTCAAGGGAAGCAATCCGTCTCCATATTAGCCTGGAATGTTTGGGGACTAAAACGTAAGCTCTGCGATGTGGACTTTGTAAACTACGTTAAAACCTTCGACGTTCTGTTATTAGGTGAGACCTGGCAAAATAAGGACGATCCTTATGACTTTGGAATTTCAGACTACGAATGTGCGCATGTTTATGCACAGAAATCGCTCGGTGTTAAAACTGGCCGATTCAGTGGCGGAGTTTCCGTATACTTCAGATCTTCTCTTAAACAATATATTTCTGTTGTCCACACGTCTAATGATGGTCTTATCTGGATTAAAATCGACAAGCACTTTCTATTATCAGATCGAGATGCTTATATATGTTATGTCTATGTCCGTGATAAAAATTCTAAAGTATTACGTGAAGAAGAAATTGACTACTTTGAGATTCTCCAGTCGGATATTTCAAAATACTCCCTGCTTGGTGACGTTTTTGTTGCAGGCGACTTTAACAGCCGGACTTCAAACGAACCAGAATTTTTACTACGAGATTACTATTTAAACGTAGGCATGAATGAAACTTTACGCGACAATGAAATTCCTTTACGCAAGAGTAGAGACCACGTGATAGACAGATACGGACGACGCTTATTGGATCTATGTAAATCCACTGACTTGTTGATAGCCAATGGCAGATTAGGCGATGACAAAGACACTGGCGAGTTCACCTACGTAACAAGCCGAGGGCGGAGCGTTGTAGATTACCTTTTGTTACCTGTACAAACTTTTGATTATGTTTCACACTTTAGTATTTGTGACATAGACGAACATTCAGATCATTCAGCTTTATATTTTTGTCTGAAACTTTGTGTAAATAACATTAACCAAATTCCTATTCATAACGCAAGTACTTCACAAAAGAAATTGATATGGTCATGTAATAACCAAGATAATTTCAAACGATCACTTTTGCAAGAATACCCAAAATATGACGATATAATCACGAAAATTGAGAGAGATGTCTCATTTGTAAATGACGGTGTACAGAATTTTTCGAAATATCTTTTTGATGATTCTTTTCAATATTTTGGAAAAACAGTTATTTATGAATCTGAACAGCAGCCAAGTCCTTCTAACACTTCAAACCCATGGTTCGATAATACATGCAAAACAGCGAAGCAAAACTTTAATCGCGCAAAACATGCATATTCTCGCTGTCGATCGGATCAAAACAGGATTAATTTGACACAATGTAGAACGAGCCTTAATAAAGCGAAACGGCGTGCACAAGCTATCTATAAATTTGAAAAGGGCAAGCGCGTACAAAATTTAGCTAGAAAAAACCCAAAACAATTCTGGAAAGAAATTAAAAAAGTTACCGGCCGGAAATCTAAAATTTCAAATAAATTATCATCTGAAGACTTTTTAGAACATTTTTCAAATGTTTTTAAAATTCAACCAAATAATGATAATAATGATACTTTCGATGGAAATTTTGGTGAATCGTCCGATGAGATGATGGATTGTCCTATTTCTGACGAAGAATTAAGAAAAGTTATCGTTTCCTTGAAAATAAATAAAAGTCCAGGCATAGATGGGTTAATAGCTGAAATCTTCAAATGCTCGTATGATACTATATCCCCACTGTTATTAAGGCTATTTAATACAATTTTCACGAACGGGGTATATCCTGTCTCTTGGTCGGAAGGAGTAATAACACCTATCCATAAAAAGGGCAGTTTAGACGATACAAATAACTATAGAGGTATAACATTGATTAATACACTCTCTAAAATATATTCACACATTTTAAATAATAGACTTCTTAATTGGGCTTCTGAACATAATAAAATTTCCGAATTTCAATTTGGCTTTCAGAAAAACAAATCTACGGTAGACTGTATATTTTTATTCCACTCTATTATTTCAAAAATTTTAGATAATAAAGAAAGACTCTACTGTTGCTTTATTGACTACCAGAAAGCGTTTGACTCTGTGAATAGATCTCTTTTATGGCTGAAACTATTAAGGAATGGTTGCAGTAAAATTATGCTAAAAGCTTTGTTTGCTATGTACCAAAGCGTCAAGTCATGTGTTCGATATAAAGGCGTGTGTTCAAACTTTTTCAACACTGATACAGGGGTAAAGCAGGGGGACCCGCTGTCCCCAGTACTGTTTATATTTTTCATTAATGATATTATTGAAAACACTTCTGATCATAATGATGATATCTTAACAATAAATGAGATTAATACATTTATACTCATGTATGCAGATGATGCTGTATTCTTCTCAAAATCTGCACAAACCTTGCAAAATATGCTTAATAAACTACATTCGTATAGTAATGAATGGGGCCTCAAGATCAACACAGACAAAACTAAGATAATGATTTTTGAAAAAGGTTTTCCGTCTGAGGATGTGCATATTTATTATAATGACATAGAGCTTGAGGTTGTAGACAGTTTTAAATACCTAGGTATAATGTTTTATAAAAACGGCAGCTGGAACAGAACGCAAAAATGCTTGGCTGAATATGGATCATTTGCCCTCTATAACCTATATAAACTTTTTCAGGATATGCATCTAAATGTAAATGAAAAATTCAAACTTTTTGATTGCCTTGTAAGCTCAGTACTCGGATACGCGGGAGAAGTTTGGGGATTCCATGGAGCGCCTGATATTGAACGGCTTCACAAACAATTCTGCAGAAGTATACTAGGCGTCAAAAAATCAACCAACCTAGCAGCGCTTTACAGCGAACTAGGACGTAAACCACTAATAGTTCTTAGAAAATTACGGATTTTGAAATATTGGCGGAAAGTTATAGAAAGTGGCGACAGTCTCATAAAAAATGTTTACTCCGTTTTGCATGACGATGCTTTGAATAATAATACTTACAATAACACAAACTGGGCATATCAGGTCAAAAAACTACTTGAGTCACTCGGATTTGCGTATATATGGGAAAATCAAGCTCTTGATAACTTGACACTAAACGAAATAAAACAAAGGCTGTTTGACCAGGCAAATCAAGACCTTATGATGTCAATAAATACGTCTACAAGATTGGACTCATATTGTATTTTTAAAGAAGATACCAAACTGGAGCCATATATTGATATCATTAAATCAAAGAAATTTAGATTCGCATTAAGTAAGTTCAGACTAAGCTCACACTCTCTCGCGATAGAAGTAGGCCGATATCCTGACACTCCTAGACATGAAAGAATTTGCACCTTCTGTAATATGAATGTAATAGAGAATGAATTTCATTTTCTCTTAGCATGCCCAAACTATATTGATATTCGAAGAAAATATCTTCCAGCTTATTATTGTAGTTGGCCTTCCATGCCCAAATTTAAAAGTCTCCTTCAATCGAAGTCAAAAATACTCATAAATAATATCTCTAAATATATTTATTTTGCTTTTAACAAACGAAATGATGGACCCTGACATATAACTGAAATGATCATATAAGCTCATAGAAATAAGATGTAAAGAAAATAAATACATGTACATGTACTTGCATTAGCATTTAAATCTGTGTATTTAAATTGCTTCTTGTTAACTATGTTTATATATGTAGTTACCACTCACTTTGTTTATTTGTATATGCGAAAAGCATTGTAATATGTTTCATGTCAATAAATTTAATTGTATTGTATTGTATTGTATGTAAATAAACATGGCTTATTGTTATATTTACGAGGTATAATAAACACGACATTTACAACCGCACAAATACCAGCTAAGCAATTCACAAGCTTCAGACATCTCAAAATCAGTTATCAAAGACAAGAAATTGACAATCCACAACAGTTATCCAGGTGCAATTTAAATATAGAAAAAGTTGTTCATTTCTTTAAAATAATCAAAAGCTGTCAGATAATCACCTTGGTGTGTTTCATGATTTTCAAACAACCAATGAATGTTTTGAACGAGAAATCAACATCTATCAATTCCATCTTACTGTGACCAATCAGAGATAAATAAGGTAATGATGTATATTTCAAGGTTGATACAAATAGATACAAGATAGATACAAATTTATTCGGCAAATTAAGCAAACTACAATGCTACAATGATCCCAGGGATCTCCATCGTCGGGCAGCTTACTCAATCTGTGAGTCCTTGTTTTGATTCATCAGGATGTTTGTCATGATTTATTTGTTTGTTCTTGGTGATTCCTTGACTACTTAGAGATTCACCACGAGGACCGAAGAACTTACTAAATGTTATGAACCACTGCAGAAGCTGAGGGTGAGGTTAGGATCCTGTAAAACCGGTTTAAGCCCGCCAGTAACTTTGTGTTACTGATCGTTCCAAGGCGATACTTCTGTGGTGGTTCTTTTTGTTTTTTGTCTTGGTGTTTAAATTTTTTTGTGTGCTGTTGGCGCCTTATGTATGTTTTTGGCGCCGTATGTATGTTGAAACAGATAAGTGAGAAGCTTATGAACATTAGAAAAAAACAAAATTGATTTCAAATGTTTACATTTCATTCTCATTTCTTAATTTTGTTGCAAAATAAAGATATTTTGAAAGACTGAGTATTTCATTTTTATTTGTTGATGACATAATCCTATCAAATTTATTGAGCGTTGGCCATATACAGTAAAATGGTTTCAGATATTTCTGTCTTAATTCCCTATAAAAAGGACACACTAAAAGAAAATGAAATTCATTTTCGATTGCATTTATAGGACAAAGCTTACATGTGCGTTCTTGTCTAGAATTTTTAATGTGACGACTTCTTTCTATCTCTAATTTGTGCGATGATAGTCTAAAGCGTGATAAAGCGATTTTGTATTTACGTTCAGTTATAGTATCTAGATATTTTTCTATTTGGAAAGAATGTTTGTATCGACAATAAGATTCTAACCTACTTGAATTATTAATATTGCTATACCAGGTCTGATAATATTGATCTAAGATGCGTTGTTTTATCAAAGGAAGATTAATAATATTTGTGTTTCCTTGGTGCAGCCAAAGGTAGCCTAAGCCAAGACTTTCCAATATTGATTTTATATGATATGCCCAGTTGTTGTTGTTGTTATATTTAATATCGTTGTTTGCGTCATCTTTTAGCATCGTGTATACATGTTTTTCTAAACTGTTTCCTTTTGACTGTAATACTCGTAGTTTATTCCAGTAACGTATCATATTTATTTTTCGTGAAATATGTAGGGGCACTCTACCTAATTCACCATATAAGCCTGTTAAGTTGGTGGACGTGTTGACGCATAGAATTTTTCGTAAAAATTTTGTATGAATTAGTTCTATATTGTAACCCTTATTCATTCCCCATACTTCGGAACCATAATTAAGAATCGAACCAACTAAGGTATCAAATAAATTACATTTTTTTCTGTTTTGAATTCGTATTGATTGAGTATTGAAAAGAGCCTATGTAACGATTTTGATGCGTGATCTGCTATATGTTTCTGAGTTCTGTTCCAGTGACCATTTTTGAAAAAAGTATACACCTAAATATTTAAAAGAGGAGACAACTTCAAGTTTTTTGTTATAGAGATAAAAGTCATAATACTTAACTTTTTTCAAATATCAGTACTTTAGTCTTATTTACTTTTATTTTCAACCCCCATATATTGCAGTACTCTTCTATGTCATTTAGCATCGACTGAAGTTGGTGACATTGAAAATAAAACTTGGTCATCAGCATAGGCTATGAGAAAAACTTTAAGTTCGTTCATCGTAAATATTCCTTCAAGGTTTGCATTAATATTTGTTAAAATATCGTTTACAAATAATGTGAAAAGTAAAGAAGAGCTAGGATCACCTTGTTTTACACCAAGATGGGATTCTATTGTGTTTGTTATTTGTTTGTTATATTTTATAGCTGATTTTACTGACGAATACATGGCTTTGATTGCTTGAATGATTTTAGCGCTTATATTTTCTGTTATTAGTTTCCGCCAAAGATACTGACGATTTATTTTGTCGTAGCATTTCTCGTAATCGATGAATACTGTATAAAGTTTTTGATCTGAACTTAGTGTTTTGGCAATGATTGAATTTAAGATGTATATGCAGTCTACTGTACTTTTTCCTTTTTGGTATCCGAATTGGCAAATGTCAATATCATCTTATGACAACTAATTAGGAGATGTTTGATACCCCTAGATTGCTAAGCTGCTATTTGCCTGGTTGTAAACACTGCAGAAGTGAAAAATGCATTGTAAATTTTGCGAGGTGATTCTTAGGAGTACTTGTATAGTCACGTTGTTTTGTTTACAGGGCACGTGGAGGATGCTATTCTGTCTTATTACCTAACATACTATATAAAGAGAAATAAAACATTTAAGTTTTTTTTTTTTTTTTTTTTTTTTTTTTTTTTTTTTTTTTAATCATCAATTTCAGTTAAAGCCAGTTTAAACCAGTTTTAATGGATTATTTCATGTCATGTGACGAACTGTTTCATGGGATACAGTTTTTACTTTTACCCAGTCATGTGACATGCTTTGCATGCTTTTATACTGCCTCACCATACCTGCAAATATTGTCAAACAAAAACTAATCAAAAGCAAACAAGAAACAAATGAATCAAGCAAAAACAAAACACATGACCAAACAAACAAAAACAAGCAAACAAACAAAGTTTTTAACAAACATAAAACAAACAAAACCTTTAATCACAAATAAGTACATGAAAGAATATTATAAGAAAACACAAACAAAAAAAAGCTAACAATTACTTAAACAAACAAGCAAGACAAACAAAAAGCATTATAATACAAACAATCATACAAACAAAAAATGAACCAACCAAACAGAATCATCAGTAAACGAAACAAAATCAGTAAAATAAGCAAACAAGTAAATCAATTTAAGTGCCAAACAAACAAGCAGAACTTACAAAAAAAAACAATAAAGTAAACAAACAAGCAAATCAGAATCAAACAAGCAAACATGATCTGTACAACTAAACCAGGATATAGGCATGTTCAACCATATTTTCAGTTTTAACATTTAATGTTACAACCAGTCTTGTCATAATATAGTATG
Organism: Rugalucina vietnamica; assembly: GCA_964017185.1. NCBI lineage: Eukaryota > Metazoa > Mollusca > Bivalvia > Lucinida > Lucinidae > Rugalucina > Rugalucina vietnamica. Next base: position 16,937,825 of record OZ024874.1, read on the forward strand.
TGTCTGTTATGACGGTTTATAATAAATGTTTGAGTTGGTTAATAAAACAACTATTTCAAACCTTCCTGTGTGACAGTCATAACTATCACCCCTCGGAGCTGTGGGTGACCCTGTGAACTGCTGCCAGAGGCAAAGTAGCAACGCGCGATTTCCGAAAGTATGTGCAGTACGAACGCGCGCTCTGTCGCATGACGTATACACAAATGATAGCATACACGGACTTTGTTTCCCGACACTGTTATATAAGGTCTGCAGTATACATGCACAAAAATATTAATTTTATTGACTGTGAATTTTAAACGTAAGCTAATGAAATTAAACAATAAAATTAATAGATACATTAATAAATTGGACCACAGAGGGTACTTATGGTAAACCCAACATATGTTTGTCACAAATTCGACATTTCGATTATCCAAACAACTTTGCATTTGAATGAACCACCAAGAGGGTATGAATGACAGAATTGAATAGCGTATGGAACAGTGACAACTTAACTTTCAGGGGGGTACATCGTTCCTGCAATTATGCGAGAAGCGCTCGCTTGCAACGCGAAAAATGGAAAGGTATGGCATGTTTGCACAGTGATTGTTCTGCTATATATCTGTAGAAAAGTTTGGGTGTTGGATTATCAGTTTATCCTGTGAACAAAAATAAAGTTTAGATCCCTTTAAAATTTAAGTATTATGTGATATATGTAAAGTTTGTTCCCATCGGGACCCCTGCGTACTGTGTAACTTACATCCGAAACCGTAAAAAGGAATATTGTCCGGAGAGCTTCAATTGTTTTTGACAGGATTTTATATTAAATTTTTGCTGGCTTTTCGTTTGGTTTACCAAATAACTATTGCGTCAAATGTTGCCGCTTTGTCGCGTTATGACTGGTTTTGCTTTAATTTTTCCAGGGGCATAAGGAAGTTACTTTTTTATTTATACTGACTGAAGCATATAATACTCTTAAATGTATGGTTTTAAACATAATTAATATCTGTTTTAAATCAATCAGGAATCGAAATCACTACGTAAGAGTTTGTATTTTTGTTTAATACTTTAAATGATTTTGCTAAGATGACGGCGAATATTGGCGCTTGTCAATCGGATTAAGTAAGTTTCCATTAGTTTTATATTTCTTACCGTTACAATGCGGTGCTTCTGTTATGGTTCTGTTTGTTTCATATTTTGTTGTCATTTTTGTGTTGTTTGCATATTGTATGTGCATAGTCATATATATATAATTTAGTTTAGGTAGCTGGGTGGCGACCTTTGGAGAAACATCCGCTCACTACTAACACACATAAACTCGCCATATTACTGTTTTATATGCAGGGGCGTGGACGCGAGTCAGGAATTTCAGTCCTCGTATTCAAAACAATGTTAGAGCAACGATTTGAAGCATGTAAATAAATTTATTTCAGACTTCCAAAAATGAAAGTCTTGACGCTACTTCACATAGCAGCACTGGCCGCTTTGGCAATGTGTCATAGACAGCGATCAAGTACACCAAGGAGCTTTCCCTCGTTTTTGAACCTGAAGTTAAGGAGTATGAGTAACGAGGTTTCTGAGCTCAAACAGAAAGTTCATGAATGTTGTGATCCATCAGGTAATGTTGAAAGTAGTTAATATCATGCTTATAAGCCCATGGACTAATGTCTTGGCATCTAGGGCGCATGTACATGTATACGTGAACCAAAAATTGCTGACACGTAAGTATAGCAAGGATATCAAGTACATGGCATATAACGAGAAACGAAAGATATACTTTTATTTTTCATCTTGACAATATAATTTTTCTTCTGCAAAAATACATAAAAAGAAAGTGCATTTATTTATTTGAAGTTTAAAGTGTAGTAAGTGCATGGAGTAGTGGAATGGTACAATTAAATCACAGGGGGGGGGGGAGAAAACACAATGCAAAAACGTCAGACAAAACTTAAAAACGAACGTAAAGAACCTTATGGCTACCACTTTCCGAACACTTAGGTAGACAGCAAGCTAGCATCATGCAAAACAAATATGGCGATAGACAGATGCAAGCATTCGACGAAAGATAACTCACTGCGTTATGAGAGATTTAGTTCTAAAGAGGATCGAAAACATATCTGGTTACAGCTTGTACATTTGATGGGAGGACTTACTCTCATGGTTTCATCTTTACGGCGACTGACGGCTGTAATGCATGTGTGTGTAGCGATGGATCTGTTGTCTGTACGAACGCCTCCGCCGGCTGCGGTCAACGTACGTAGAATTTCGCATTCTGCTATCCTATGTATTATACATTACAAAAACATGCCCATGCAATATACAGAAAATATTTTGGTTGTAAAAATGAAAATTTTCACTAGAAAAAATTTAATATTTTTTCTTATTTTGCTCAAAACATAGATTGTGGGTACACGTTAGAACCGCTCGGCCGCCTCGGCAAGGCGGTTCTAACGAGTACCCACAATCTATGTTTTGGAGCAAAATAAGAAAAATATGTATACCCCCGCATACCCCAGTTTTCCTAATTAAAAGTGGGGTTTAGGGGTGTATACTTTTCATGGACATGTTTTCCTAGTGGAAAACGACCCAAACTTACTGAGAGATACAAATCTGCAAACTGTAATCCTAAATATATTTAGAAAATAAATGCCCTTTGTTTGTTTGCTTTTCTTATTTTGGTGTATGTTAAAGTAATGTCTAACCTAAATGAGCCGCATCGTGAGAAAACCGGATTTTTGCCTAGGCGAAAACAAAGGCGCAAATCAGCTTCGCGGTAACCGCGAAGCTGATCAGCGCCTTTGTTTTCGCTACACGGATAGTACAATTCCTCTTCTACTTAAATCCGAAATTTCAAGCTTCTAGCTCTTTTCTGAGTTTGTACAGGCCGGTTTGTGTCGGACCTGGTCGGAAACTCCGAAGACCGGTTTTCTCGCGTCGCGGCTCAAATAGATGTAGATATACATGTACCTGCAAGTATTCAGATATTCACCTTTTGGAAACGAGCTGGTTACACCGTCAGATAGTCGTGGTGTTTGCCTCTGCTTTGCCGCTCCCTGTATATCATCCATAGTACAGATTATGCACTAGTCATTTGTAACCACGGTCCCCAACCCTCGGGGGAGGGCGGAGGATAGCCGATGAATGAGCGAGGCTTTGACCAAAGATTTGCCACGGCGGAGCGGGGGAAATATCCGAGGTTTGCTTTATATAGGCAAAAGGGGACGTGAAATGAAAAAAACATAACAGGCTGCAGGGGTAAAACAGCAGTGGTTTCACCAAGTAGCAGTGTGGTCCATCCCCTTTCTAAGTTCACTGCTCTTACTATACGGGACCTCAGTTTTATTTTTATTTGCGCCGGCTCATGTCTTTTGCTTACGTAATTACTCACGTGTTAACAGTCTTTGTCTACGCGCCAGCGCGTAGACTACTCTAAGGTTTGAGATTGACCTACTTACAAGACAACTCATACACCTCTCTACAACTGCAACTGCACGTTTGAGTCTAGTGGCTTGACCATCGTGTTAGTAGGATTCCGGGTCGTTTCGCCAAGGACCGTGTAAACACCCCCAAACACCCATGCAGACCTCCCTTTGGTTGGTAACATTTGTACCAATGGTGCAGTAGGTACCAAAAATGGAGCAAATTGTTAAATTCGTGGAACTTGTGCATGATTGCATTCTATCTAAGCAACAACGGAATGAAATGAACCGACGGTATTGTGACGCTATATGGTCAGGTATGAAAGCTTTGACCGCGCCCCACTTGCCGTGTAGCCAATTACATTCTATCCAAGCTACAACGGAATGAAATGAACCGACAGTATCGTGACGTTCGATTGTCAGGTATAAATGCTTTCACCGCACAGGTTTTATTTCTGTTAAGTCAAATGCACCACGATGAAATGGGAGTACGGTCAGATTCTTTGACATTCTAGTTTATATATGCGAAGCGTAGACCAAGCTTTTTGTTAAAGCTTATACTTGTTTTGCTTTAAACATCATGCTATGTTTTTCATAAACATCGGACAAACAAGCCCGTGCAATGAACACCCCCTAAACCCCACTTTTATATAGTTAAAACTTGGGGATGCAGGGGTATACCTATTTTTTCTTATTTCTGACCCAAAACATATATTGTGGGTACTCGTTAGAACAGCCTCGCCGAGGCGGTTCTAACGTGTGCCCACAATCTATGTTTTGAGCAAAAAAAAAAAAATATCAACATTTTTGAGCGGAAATTTTTCTTTTTTTCAAGCTCAAAAAAATCTATTGCACGGGCAAGTTTTCGTAATGTATTACAACCCCTGCATGGACTATTCTGCATTTCAAAGATAACGTTTCTGTGTTTTGCCTTGGCAAATGCCTTTTTATCCTGATAACCTGTATATGATAGATGCATGCGACTTATGCTTCACATTAAACATATACTGAGTTCCACAGCCAACGCAACTCGTCAGTTGAACTTAAATGTCTTTTTGCGGTTTCATGTGATTATCTGAAACTTTCCTATTTTAGTGACACATTTTATGCAATAAGGTTAGGTCTGTAACACAAAATAAAGCATGTGGTTGGCATATGCAGTGACGTCGATGACGTGACCGTGTGACGTTGAAGCTTAAAACATGCAACTTATGGCTACCCAAAATCAATAGCGATTTCGCGTGTTAACCCGTAGGTTTCCACATTGCACTTGACATACTCATCGGTTACAACTGAATGCATCTTTTCGACAAAACAAAAACAAGAGCCCGCGTGCGAGAGGCACGGAAAATGCACTTTTGTACCCTGAGACATGTTCCCGCGCATGCGCACTAAAATCTTTGATTTGATCAGACAGAAACATTTCGGCTCTTTTTAATGCTGATTGGGCGCAAATGTTTTCCTATGACTGACCCATTTAAAAGATAAGCACACTGTAGAAACGCATAGGCTTCCTCAGAAGTGATGGGAGGTAAAGATAAAGTTGCTTTGGTTGTGGAACTCAGTATATATTATTTTCACTCACTATGTTTGTATCTATAGCCGGTTCCGGATTGAGCTACAATTATAAAGATGAAATCGCACAGGCATACTGCGCTTCTACGTTTAACACCTGGCCGTATTTGGGCATTGTCAGTGCCGTTCGACGTGACTGCGAGGCAAAAGACGACTCCGGGGCGGCAATAACATGCCAGACGATCTGTATCAATCATACGTATCCTTTTCGCATGACTGCATTAGAGAGAATGGATGAATTCCCAGAGCAGACATATGATTTTTTCGATTGTCTCGCCGGACTGTGGATCTGGCCAGATCACCCGACGCTTGCTCCAAATCCAGGTCCTGGGCAAACCGATGCTGGACTGCTCAATATGGTTACCATTAGTTACGATGGTGCAGCCGCATGTACGGCTACTGGTTGTGGGCCAAATTATTGCTGCTGTTTGTTCGGTGAAGGGGATGGAACATAGAAAATTGAGCCGCGACGCGAGAAAACCGGTCTTCGGGGTTTCTGACCAGGTCTGACACAAACTGACCTGTACAGTCACAGAAGCGGGCTAGAAGCTTGAAATTTCGGATATAAGAAGAAGAGGAAATATACTATCCGTGTAGCGAAAACAAAGGCGCTGATCAGCTTCGCGGTTACCGCGAAGCTGATCTGCGCCTTTGTTTTCGCATAGGCAAAAATCCGGTTTTCTCACGATGCGGCTCGAATGTTAGATATGTAAATATTTTAAATTGATCTATTGAAAATGGTTGAAATAAAAAGAATAAAAAATAAGGTATACCCCTGTTTTACTATATAAAAGTGGTTTGACCGTGCCGCTTGAACTTCGGGCAGAATCGCATTGTGCGTCACCCATTCCATACCACGTATTTCTCAGCTGTGTTGACTTTAGTTAGAGAATTAACATGTGAACTGAACAACTTACTATATATACAGTGTGTTAAGAAATTTCGAAGACATTGAAATATTCCTTATAACTTCATAATGAATAATAACACAATCTAAAAAATCAACACAGTTAAAACCCATTTCAATATCAGTTTGCACAGTATAATAGAACTTCTACAACTTCTGTTTTGACTGATTGATATTACAATTTTTAAGTCAGGGTGCCACAGCTTTCCGCATTTTCTATGAGATTTGCGTAAAAGGGGGGTGGCATATTAAACATAATTTAAAATATTCACAATTTATATCAGGGAGCATAAAATATCTTTAAGTGATAGTCACTGTCCTAAAGGTCACGATGAACATAATAGTTATTTTAAGATAGTTCAGAACACATAATTTTTTATCAATTGAAAAAACATGATTTCCGATCAGAAAAACTGTGGGTGTTTTGATAGGGGGTAGGGGTAATCAAGACTAAACGAAAACAAAAAAAAAATGATGCAAATAATATCCATAAAATATTTCATATTATGTATGCAGTGTCCGGATAGTTAATAGAATTGTTAAAAATGTTCATTGTCTAGATTATAAGGTTAGAATTCATCAAACATTAAAGCTGACCCTAAAAAGTGGCAAAAATAGAGTAAAATGACGAAAATTGAGAATTTTGTTAACAATATAACATTTTTACTGGCATGGGCACCGTAAACCACAACAATACACACGCCTGTAACAAATATTACCACACAATTCTGAATAAACTACTGTATGTGTATGTTATATTCAAAATAATGACGTTTTTAATGCAAAATTTCATGTTGACGAAAGTGAGGGACAGGCTAAGGTATAATATGTTTTTCATGGAGTTTTGTTCAAATATAAGGAAGCAGCGTCATCAAAAATGATTTTCCGTTATGCAACAACATATCTAATAACATTATATTAGAAAAGGAAATGACAATAACCACGCAGTTTCAAATGTTCATAAAATATTTACCTATACCCCCTACTATTTGTGGCCTAATTCAAGAATGGGGGTACCCTAAGACTTTGCTGAGCAAATTCCATATTATAGTTTACTAGACAACAGAAAATGATGACTCAGATTAGCATAAAACATTCTTGACAATATTTGTAATCAATGTATTCGATGTGAATCCACTGGTATTCGAAATTAAAACTGTTTCTTGGACAAGCACTGGTTAAACCCACTTTTTGCATTTTATGACACTCAATTCAGAAGAGGGGTCACTTATTTCCTTGTATTTTTCTTATCAGTTTGCTATACAACAAAGTTTTGTCCATAATATCTTGTATGCCATATTTTCAAGATTAAAATAAGAGTATATAATTAGATCTAAATGCTTTATCTAACACTCAGTGTCCTTTTGAATAATGTCTTCGAACTTTCTTAACACCCTGTACATACATGTATTGAACCACTGAAAAAAGACGCCGGCGAGGGTGAGGCTTGGAGCCCATTTAGCCGGTCTACTAAGCCAACTTCAGTTAGTTTATATAAATTGTAGGTACTGATTGTTCCAAGGCGATACTGTTGTATTTTTCTGTTGTATTTTTCTTTGTTTCTTGTATAAGTGTAAATCAGTTTTAAAATTAATTGGTTTTGGTCAATTAAAAATTCTGGTGAGGTGCTCAGTAAATTGAAGTGTAGAGGGTTCCGTGCGACAAGCTTGTCCACATATGATTTTTCTACTCTGTATACAACATTACCACATAATCTAATTAAAGAAAAACTTCTGGATTTGATAGAGTGGACCTTCAAAAGGGCATTAAAAAACTATGGTTCACTTTATTTGGCATGTAATGACAGAAAGGCTTTTTTTACTTCCTCTGACCAAAGTCGGTATACACTTTGGTCATGTCAGAATGTATGCGACGTCTTATCCTATCTCCTTGATAATATTTATATTAGATTTGGGACCAAGTTATACAGACAAATTGTTGGAATTCCGATGGGTACAAATTGCGCACCTCTCGTAGCTGATTTATTTTTATACTGCTACGAAAGAGATTTCATGGATTCTCTTAACCATGATAATCAAGCTGATGTTATCGAGGCTTTTAATTCCACATCTAGGTACCTCGATGACCTTTTGAACATTGACAACCCTTATTTTGAAGGTATGGTCAATCAAATTTATCCACCTGAACTTCAGTTGAACAAAGCCAATACCTCAGATACTGAAGCCCCCTTTTTAGATCTACATCTTTCTGTTGCAAATGGATTTGTTTCTTCTAAAATTTATGATAAGCGCGATGACTTTGATTTTGATATAGTAAATTTTCCTTTTTTGGATGGTGACGTTCCTCGTCGTGCTTCTTATGGTGTATACATTTCGCAACTTATTAGGTTTGCTAGAGTCTGCAATCATGTTACAGACTTCAACGCTCGAAATAAATGTTTAACGGCAAAACTTCTCCAACAGGGCTATCGGTATCATAAACTTCGAAAAACATTTTCTTAATTTTATCGTAGACACTATGAATTGATTTCCAAATATAATGTTGGGTTAAAGACGCTTTTAAGTGAGGGCCTTTCGGAACCTGAATTTTATGGTGACTTGGTTTACAAATTTAAGAAACTTAAAGGAATTAATGATTTTTCTTTTCAGTTCAGAAAAATCATAACACGTTACAGACGTATAGGTTATAACTTGAATGTTATGCGACAGTCTGCATGCTTAGTTTTTAACCCAATCATGGTTGATAACTATGCTGCCTTCTTTAATTGCACGCCGGTGGGTCGGGCGTCAGACTCTATGATGGCCCCGACATAAAGCTATTCATTTTAGTTGGTTGGGGCCGGAGCTTCTTGTCTGTTGCTTGGCCCACCGGGGTCCAACTGGTGTTTTTCTTTTGCTCCGGAGTTAGTAGTTATTCGGCGCCCAGGGATCTCCATCGTCGGGCAGCTTACTCAGTCTGTGAGTCCTGGTTTTTGATTCATCAGGATGTTTATCATGATTTATTTGTTTGTTCTTGATGATTCATTGACTAGTTAGAGATTCACCACGAGGACCGAATAACTAACTAAATGTTATGAACCACTGCAGAAGCTGAGGGTGAGGTTATGGCCATGTAAAACCGGTTTAAGCCCGCCAGTAACTTTGTGTTACTGATCGTTCCAAGTCGATACTCCTGTGGTGGTTCTTTTTGTTTTATGTCTTAGTGTTTTTTTTTTTTTTTTGTTTTTTTTTTTTTTTTTTTTTTTTTTGTTTTTTTTTTTTTTTGTGCTGTTGGCGCCTTATACCTTATGTATGTTTTCATATTTTTAGTTAAGTTAAGGTAACTGAGTGGCCACCTATTGGGAAAATAGCTGCTCATTCGGCTTACGATATGTTTCATGGTATAAGTACCTGATTGTTAGTTTGGTTTTTTCCCACCTCGGTTTTTGGAGTGGGAATCTTTTTCTGATTGCGCCTTTTCCTGATCTTTGCCTACTTGTACCTTAGTAGGGTTTCTACCTTACATATGCCGTATTATCGAACAACTTTTTAGGAAAGATCTGCTCACCCTGGTGATCATCAGTTCTCATTACTAAAACATGCCCGTGAAATATACAGAGATATTGTCAGATGTAAAAAATAAAAAAAAAATCACCATAAAATAATTGATATTTTTAATATTTTTGCTCAAAACATACATTGTGAGTACACGTTAGAACCGCCTCACCGAGGCGGTTCTAACGAGTACCCACAATGTATGTTTTTGATCAAAAATAAGAAAATTAGGTATACCCCTGCAAACCCAAGTTTTTCTATATAAAAATGGGGGTTTATGGAGGTATACATTTTAGTTAAGACAGGAATTAAGAAAAGTTAACAAGTACAGGCATTTTGTGAGGAAAAGTGTTTGACACTTGAACTAGGGGTAATTTGGTGTGCTGAATCCAAAAACCAATGTTGGCAAGTTGAGAAATGACGTCTTCATGTCCTAATTTGCATATTTTCAAAATGGCCGCCAAAATATCTAGAATCTGTTGTATTGGTGAAACGTTTCATTTGTTTACCATGATCTGAGCCTATAATCACTTAAAATATATTGTTATATGCTTGCTTGACTAATTTAAATAAATTGAAATGCAAAGAATTTTTGCCTACAAAGATAAACTCAATTGCACTATGCAAAAATGCATGGTTGCCATGGCAACTGTTAACATGATTCTTGACTAGGGGTGTACCTACAAAAGTGATCATATCGCCACTGTTGCTCGTCCTAGGCCACTGAGCCTGGTCTCATTGTTAAGCTTAGACATATTCTTTTTATCCTGTGGTAAGTAATGCAAATTATCTAATTTGCATATTCATGAATTTTAATGAAACATTATAAATGGTTTAAAATCCATAAATAAACAATTTTCAGGCCCAGCAATCATTCTGACACTGTTATTGCACTAGTAATGTATCATGTGACAAATATATTGATGCCATGTCCCTATTTAAAAAAAAAAATATCTGGTTTGCATATTCATGAATATTAATTATAATGTTGAACACTGGGGCAAAAACCAAGGGAAACTATTGCCATTGAAAGATTTTTGGTGGATTATAAAATCTTTCTTACATTTTAGGACAAATGTTCATGGCTGCCAGTTTGGTCAGAGTGGACACTGAAATGCCGTGAAATATTGTCCTCAACAATGAACATATTTGCATGATGTAAAATCATATTGTTTCCGCGACCATCCATTGTGTGATTCTAAATAATTGGATGGACTTACAAAAATACCCATATCCTACCAATAACATGCTCTAGAATACTATGGTTGATCTGATAGTAGTGCTTGGACATAAAGATTTAATGGTAATCCTAATATTCAAATCATTGAATTTGCATATTCATGAATGTTAATGAAAATCGTAAGAAATGGGAGGAAAGTCATGGAAAAATATGGAGTGTACATATAAAAGCACTGGGCTGTAAATAAACCTAGGATGGTGAAAATGGTATCAAATAAATGTTAAGGTATCAAACTATCCCTTTGAAGTGTGATATAAGAAAAAAATGATTTTCAATTTCATGTGTGTTAATGAAAACTTATGAAATCGGGAGAAAAAAAATAGAAGAGATAAAACAGATACACCTTCAAACACATTTGTATCTTGGCAACCAAAAGTTCCAAAATGGAATCAAATGCTTACTAGGGCAATATTATACCATCCATACTGTAATAGATAATTATTTGAGTTTCTTTTTCATGAATATTAATAAAATCTTTAGGAATTGGGGTAAAATGCAGAAAAATTAGGAGGTATCTTGGCTACTGAAGGACCTAGAGAGCCGAAGTTGAAATCAATTGATTGCTATGACAATGTTTTATAACCATATGATCTGATATATAAGGCATCTAGATATTTTTGTTGTATGGATATTAATGAGCTCTTTTAAATTAGAGAAATATCACCGAAAAGTAAAGGCGGTGTACCAACAAAGTTGCTAATATCTCCACTGCTAATACCCGTAGAGGGATGAAAATGGCACCCGTAGAATGTTAGGACAATATAGCCTGATAGGTAAACAGAATCTGATTATTATGTAGTCTGATAGAGAAAACATAAATGTTACGAAAAATTGTAAAAATTACATAGAATTGAAGGTTATGCTCAAACAAAATCGCTTATATCTTGGTCGCTAACAAATATGCTGTATAAATCTGAACATATGGCAATAATAAATTGTATGTGTACTAGCAATAATTTGATACCACTTTGAACTCTCTAAGTCTATTTGCAGTCCAGATATAAGCAATTTTATCGGTAAACCCCCTTCATTTTCCGGTCATTTTTCTCTTATTTATAAAGATCTTATTAACATTCATACAACAAATATGTCAGGTAAAGCAAATAGTAGATTATATGGTTATAGAACAATGTCTATGCAATCATTTGATACCAATTTCAGCTCTCAAGATTTATCAGTGCTCATGATATGCACGTTTTTACGTGTATACTGCCTTTTGCTGTCAGCATTTTTACCCCAATTCCTAAAGATGTTATTAATATTCATGAAAATAAAAATGAAATGACTTATAAATTGTAATATAGGATGGCATAATATTGCCTTAACAGCCACTTGATACATTATTCAGCACTTTAGGGTTTGGGTTGCCAAGATACAAGCCATTGCTTATGTTTACCCCTTTAATTTTTTCCATTTTTTCTGTCCTGTTTTTAAAGATTTCATAAATAATTATACATGAAATTACAAATCCGATAATTCTTATATTATATTTCAGAGTGATAGTAAATTGCCACAACATTCATTTGATATCTCTTTTGGCATCCTATGTTCATTAACAACCTGGGTCCAGGTGTTTTTGTACGTATACCCCCTATTTTTCCACGATTTTCTCCCATTATGATTTTTACTAATATTCACGAATATATGTAAATTCAATGATTTCAATATTAGTTATGAAGGTTAAATTGCTATGTCAATGCAATACTGTCAGACCAATCATAGTATTCTAAAGTATGCTTTTGGTTGGACATGGGTATTTTTGTAAGTTCATCCCATTCTATAAAATCACACTGGGGTGGTTGTAGAAACAATGTGATGTTTACATCACACGAATGTGTTCATTGTTGAAGACAACTTTTTATGGCATTTGGCCCATCTGACCAACTGGCAGCGTTGAAAATTTGTCCTAAATTGCAAGAACGATCATATAACGCACCAAATACCTTTCAATGGAAATAGTTTTTTCCGTGGTTTTCGCCCCTATTTTTGACATTTCAATCAATATTCATGAATATGTTAATGAGATGAGTTTCATATTGACCCATGACATCAACAGATTTGTCATATATGGTATTACTTGTGCAATAACAAGTTGTCATAATGATAGGATCGGCCTGAAATTTGTTTATTTACGGATTTTAAAACCATTTTTCAGCCATTTTTAATGTTTTTATCATAAGTTAAAATTCATGAATATGCAAATTAGATAATTTGCATTACTTACCAACAGATCTAAAGGCTATATCTATGCTTTACAGTGAGGCTAGGTGTAGTGGTCTAGGACTTGTTACAGTGGAAATATGATCACTTTTGTAGGTACAAGTAGAAAAGCCCACACCCCTGCCCCCTCCGCACCCCCACCTCAGCCTTTTAACTTTTGAGATTTTTTTTATTCATTATAAAATGTTATTTTTATTATTTTGTAGCAGTTTGGAATCCTAAACATATACCAATTTGCAGCAATGAATGTTTTTCTTAATTTTGGCGGCCATCTTGGAAATATGCAAATTAGATGGTGAAGGAGCCATTTCTCAGCTTGCTGACATTAGTTTTTGGATTCAGCATACCCGAATACCCCTAAAAATGATCTCAAACCCTTTTCCTCACGAAATGCCTGTACCTTCATAACGAAGCGTCCTTTCTCTCATTTTTCTGTCTTAACTATTTCACGGACTTGTTTTCCTGAAGTCCTGTCAACCACTTGTTCTAGCATTACGAAAACGCGCCCATGCAATATACAGATTTATTTCGGCGGTTAATATTTCATTGAAAATGTTTTTATATTTTCAATATTTTTGTTTAAAACATTGATTGTGGTTAAGCCTAGGCTACATTTGCCCTACGATTAACTTGCGATGATCGTACGATGCCATTTTTTGCATTTTCATGCGGTCTCCGCAGGGTGACCCTACGATGCCCTTACGATTCCACGGCTTCCTACGAATTTTAAAAATCGTAATACCGTAGCCCGTAGACACGTCGTAGGTAGCATCATCGTACGGGCGCCTTACGGAAACCCTGCGATGATCGTGCGGTCACCGCACGGTTTTATGATAATTTGGGGACTAAAATAATAAGATAATCGTAGACCTTTAGGATGATCGTGCGGCATCCGTACGTTTATATCACAAGTTTATTAAAATCGTACGGACACCTAACATCGTACGGCTATCGTAGGGAGACCGCAAGAAATCGTAAGGACTCCTTTCTGCCATCGCACGGGCTCCGTACGATTTCAACTTAAAGTGTGCGGAGACCCTTTGATTTCCTTACGGTCTCCAAACAGTTCCGACTCAGGACATCGAAGAAAGCTAGAACAAAAAATCGAACGATGCCCGTATGAATTGTAAACACCTACGTCGTAGCCCATGATCACATTCGATTTTTTAAAAAAAAATCGTAGGGAAATCGCGGACCGAAAAATCGTACAATGATCGGGGCAAATGTAACCTACTAGGCATGACCCCTTGCGGCCTCCCTACGATCACTGTATGATTTTTGTTCCCAAATTATCATAAAAAAATCGTGCGGTGACCGCTCGATTATCGCAGGGTATCCGTACGGTGCCCGTATGATGCCCTACGACGTGTCTACGGTCTACGGTCTTACGATTTTAAAATTTGTAATAGTGCAGACTATTACAAGATCGTAGAGGCTACGGAGATCGTAGGAAGTCGTAAAATCGTAGGGACATCGTAAGGTCACCCTGCGGAGGCCGCACGAAAATGCAAAAAATGGCATCGTACGATCATCGCAAGCTAATCGTAGGCCAAATGTAACCAAGGCATCAGTCAGAAGTCCAAGGGACTCCGTACGATATCCACTAACAGTCTGCGGAGACCCTAAGACTACCGTGCGGCCTCCTTGCGTTTTGTATCAAAACGTATAGGGACTCCGTACGGACAACGCACGGGATCCGTACGATATCTACGTACTATCTGCGGAGACATACGACTGCCGTACGATCGCCTTGCATTTTTGTATGAAAACGTCGACAAATGGCAGATCAAAAAATCGCACGATGCCCGTATGAATTGTTAACACATATGTCGTAGCCCACGATCTCCTACGATGTCTAAAAATCGTAGAGAAAATCGCAGACCGAAAAATCGTACGATGATCGGGGCAAATGTAACCTAGGCTTAACACGTCAGAACCGCCCCGGCGATGCGGTTCTAACGAGTATCAATCTATGTTTTTGACTATGAATAACTAGAAAATATGTATACCCTTGTAAACCCCAGTTAAACTGTAAAATTTGGGGTATAAGGGGGGTATTTATTTCACGGACATGTTTCCCTGATGGCACCGAACAGTACTCATGGTACATTTTGTTTTTGATTTTTATGATACATGTAGGGCGTTTCTTTTAATTCAGTTAATTCTGTTTTACGGCCCTTTCAAGATTATTTCAGCTTATATGAACATATTTCATTTTATCAGTAGGTGGGGCGAGAACGGGAGAACCCCGAGAAAAAAACACCTGGCACACCTGCAAACAGAACTTGTCTTGTCTCACATATCTCATTTTAAAGCACATATGTTTTGCATTAATCGCTGAAGAGTGTGACCACACAAGCTACTGACTGCTTGACTGGATTGTTTTTCAACTGGATGGATATCAATCTGGTCTCGGGAACCATGATAAATATTTGAAAAATAACGAAGCCTTAAAATAAAATAGACTTAAAATTAATATTTGTATTTTTTCACAAGTGTTGCCTTATAAGCTTGGCACAGTATATTAATAAAGTGATAAATTGTTAACTATTTGCTAATAAGGAAATGTTGATGGCATAGGATGAATAGTTAATAATCATGAATGTTAATGTCAGGTTCAACATTTTGTTATTAAAGTATGGTTGCAAACATTGTGTTGCTCTTTTATACCCCTGCAAAACGAATCTATTATAGAGTAAATAACATCCATGTACCCCTACAACATCAGGATCACATGTCCGTGAAATGTATACCCCCTTAAACCCCACTTTTGTATAGTATAAACTGGGGTTTGCAGGGGTATACCTATTTTTCTTATTTTGGATCCAAAACGTAGATTGTGGGTACTCGTTAGAACCGCCTTGGTGAGGCGGTTCTAACGCGTACCCACGATCTATGTTTGAGCAAAAATATGTAAAACAAAACCCGTTATGTTGCATGGGCACGTTTTCGAAATGATGCCGCAAACTTGCATTGCATCGACAACTGCTTCTGACTGGAAAGAAACATCAACATTTTGTGAATATGTTTTATTGTGTTAAATGGTATTTATTTTATATTGATCATGAGCAGTACCATCGGACAGGAAGCTGCTTTTTGCGTCCCGAAATTCTGTTATATTCTAAGTCAATGTGACACGTTTTTGCGAGTGGTTTTATGTAAGGTCTGTCTGTGAATATTGCCACTTTCTGACCTGAATGCTAAGTATTGACACCTATTTTAGACACCTTAAAACGTGTATTTTATATGCAAAATATTTAAAGTTCGGAACATGAAACGAAATTGAAATGCATCCTCGTCCTGGTATATACATGCAACTATCTAACAAATGCATGTTTTCATCAAATACATGTATATTGTCCGCAATTTTATCCAGGTTAATGCGTCTGAGGTAAGTTATATTATAAGTCGACATAATGTTTAGAAAATGGTTCCGGCATGCATGTATTTCGCAATGTTTCAAGATATGTAATGACCTTTTAACGATCCGCAACGTGAGACTGAACCCGGATTTTGTGCCTATGCGAAAACAAAGGCTCAGATCAGCTTCGCAGTGTCAGCGCCTTTGTTTTCGTTGTACACGGATAGTACAATATCTCTTCTTCTCAAGATTCTTGTCTGCTTCTGTGACTATACAGGTCGGTTTGTGTCAGTCCTGTTCGGAAACCCCGAAGACCGGTTTTCTCGCGTCGCAGCTCAAATTAAAGGTGAATGCCATTTAATTGCGATACGAGCTTGTATTGTGACTGGTGATTTCAAACGATGAGATGGCTTATAGTAGAAACTTCTACAAAACGAAGATAAAACGCTCAGAAAGCACAGTAAGAAGTAAGGACATTTTGCTTTCTTCACACACGCCTGCAATGACATATATGGAGTGTATTTAAAAGGTAAAAGTAGGCAATGATCAGGAAATGGCGCAGTCAGAAAGAAATTCCTACTCCAAACACCGAGGTGGGAAAAAAACAAATTGACAGTAAGGTACCTACACTAAGGGAACATAGTGTAAGCCGAATGAACAGCTAATAGCGATCAAACAGTATTTTTGTCGATCAACATTCGCAAGGTCCCTCTGGAAGTGTTGCAAACTAAGGGCGTAGCCAATTCTAGCTCTAGACTGTCGGTTGCAAGTAGAGCAAGTCAATGTCATGGAATCAGCTGGTGGCCCGTTGGTATTGGCTTTGCGTTCGGTGGAAGACAATGATCACTTTTTAAGTATGTTTCTCAAAGAGCTCAGGTTACCAAATATTTGAATAGTAATTGAATAAGAATATTGCTTCTCAGTCTTATATGTCCCAATTAAACTGTATTTTGGGTAATAAAGATCCTGTCATAGTTTAGTCATATGTAAAGATATTGCCTGTTTCATAACAGTGCAGTTTGCCCTCAGATCATAATTTATGGTTGCCTTCTAGTCATGTTTTATAGTGATTGTTGTTGAGTGGGCTGTTGAGTGGGCTGTGGTTGTGGCCCATGGATTACAAAGTGTAGTTTATACATTCTATGTATCTTTTTTCATGTTCATTTTCTTTTGCTATTCACCAAATTTCTTTCATTCCTCGTTGTTTATTTTCAATCTATGATGTCCTTTAAGGATTTTCTAATAAAGATATTGTATCTTGTACATAATTGTTTTAAATTTTATTTGTCTGAAATTGTTCCATTTATGTCAACATTTGTTTTAATGAATACTGTTACTTTCGTGCGTGACATGAATTCTTTTACAACTACACCAAATTATCTTACAATTGGTCATTATTCCAGTACGATGATCTGGACCTTGTTCGTATCAAAGGCACCTTTTTGTGTATGCTGTAGTGCTGCTATGCATATATAATTATGTACCGTTTATTACATTACGAAAATATCTCCGTGAATACTCGGTCATCTCCGTAAATGATATTTACACTCAAAATAAACATTTTTCAAAAAAGAATAAAATTTAATGTTAAAAATAATATAATAATCAGTCCATTATTGAGTAAAATAAGCATAAATTACATTTATTTATTTTATTTATTATTGATTTACCATTACATCTGAAAAAGTAAAAGTAGGCAATGATCAGGAAATACCGCAATCAGAAAGAAATTCCCACTCCGAACACCGAGTCTGGGAAACCTCCTTTTTACAATATACGTAAAGGGGGTTTGAATCGATCAAGTTCACATGGATATGTTTCCATGGTGATAAAGTTTGCATGTTTTCTGTATGTACCTGTCATTATTCGAAATTGAGTTTTGCGGTTACTGTTTTGTTTCTATTAGAAATACAATTTTTCATAAGTATGGAATGTTCTATTATATTCCGCTTGATCATCAGAAGTATTAAACAAAGAAGCGTCTCGTAATTGTTTGCGTTTGACACAAGCTTCGTGGCACATTAAAGCTGATACACTGTAGCAGTCTATACAGGGTCAGGAACGGATAGGGAAGCTGCATAGATAGAACCAGTTCCATCAGGAAAATTTGTCCGTGAAATGTATACCTCCTTGAACCCCACTTTTATATAGAAAAACTGGGGTATGCAGGGGTATATCTATTTTTCTTATTTTTGCTCCAAAACATAGATTGTGGGTACTCGTTAGAACCGCCTCAGCAGTTGGTTCTTAGGCGATACTTCTGTTGTGGTTCCATTTGTTTTATGTTTTGGAGTCGAATTTTTGTGCTTTTGAACCTTATGTTGTACGTTTTCATATTTTTTATTTAAGTTCGGGTAATTGAGTGACTGCCTATTTGGAAATAGCTATTCCTTCGGCTTACTTTAATCGGCTGTGAACCACTGCAGGAGATGAAGGTGAGGTTAGGCGCCTGTAAAATCGATTTAACCACACCCCCTCCCCCCAGCAATTTTATATTACTGATCATTACTTACCTGATTGCGCCTTGAGTAGCCGAAACCGCGGTATAACCCACCCCTTTTTCAGTAATATCTGCTCTTAAAGGCTCTGTTTTGATTTTTATTTGCTAATACTGCAGCTTGTGTTGTGCCATGTTGCGACCCGTCTAAGCGAAATAACGGATACAAGTTGTAAATTAAATATAATAATAATTATATTACTAATATAGTTGGAAAGACACGTACTGCATGCTGACACCATTTGTTGATGTAATCTAAGGCTTCTGCAAAAGATGACGACAGACACAGAGACTGTTACCTTAAGTGTAAACATTTAATAATTTTCCTTTTAGTTGGTTGGGGCCGGAGCGTCTTGTCTGTTGCTTGGCCCATTGGGGTTCAACTGCTCCGGAGTAAGTAAGTTATTGGGCGCCTAGGGATCTCCATCGTCGGGCAGCTTACTATATCTGTGAGTCCTCGTTTTGGATTCATCATGGAGTTTATTTGATTTAGTTGATTTATTTGTTTGTCCATGATGATTCACTGACTAGTAAGAGATTCACCACGATGACCGAACAACTAGCTGAATGTTGTGAACCACTGCAGAAGCTGAGGGTGAGGTTAGGTACCTGTAAAACCGGTTGAAGCCCGCCAGTAATTTTATATTACTGATCGTTCCAAGGCGATACTTCTATGGTGGTTCTTATTGTTTTATGTCTTGGTGTTTAAAACATGTTTGTGCTGTTGGTGCCTTATGTATGTTTTCATATTTTTAGTTAAGTTTGGGTAATTGAGTGACCACCTATTGGGAAAACAGCTGCTCATTCGGCTTACGATATGTTTTCATGGTATAAGTACCTGATTGTTAATTTAGTTTTTCCCACCTCGGTTTTTGTTGAATCTTTTTTTATTGCGCCTTTTCCTGATCGTTGCCTACTTGTGCCTTTTCATAATAATGTTGCTTCTTATGATTGCTTTCAAAATTATTTACATGTATTAACCGTTCTTATTTATAACATGCACTTAGATATTTATGTAGTCAGGGCAAAAGGTATCATGTTTTTTGTTGTTGTTTTTTTTTTTCTGATAAGCGCTGATAACGATTTCCCTATTCTATCAAATAAAATCACTAACTTCGTTGTTTGGTTGGATAGCAATTTAATAAGCTGGTATAGCTTATTTTCATTCCATACACACATGTACGTGTCCGTTAATTGTATACCCCCTGAGATATACAGTGATTAACATGATTTTATAAGCGTTATAACTGCTTGGTTCTAAAACTATCTACAAATCATTATTATGAGTTGTTGCCATATGATTTTTGTGTTGTCAATTTCACTTATCGACTCGTATATTCATGAATAATTTCAGATATGTTTTGTGCGTTTTTTTACTTGGGAATGCTCATGGGGGGTTCTAAAGTCGCTGGTTGGTACCTTTTCGATCACATTGGTTGTCATGTTTATGAAACTACCGGAATGTGTGGATGGTGTAATGGTGGATGTTGGCCATATTTCAAAATAGAACCCGGTACATGTGGACAATGTACGCCATGTGAAGGATGCAAAAGCGGACACAAGCTGGACGAGCTGTGTAGGTGCACAGATGAATGCCCCCTTGGGTTATATGGAACAAATTGTGACATGTATTGTCCGTACAGATGTAGATCCTATGACAGAACCACCGGTAAATGCCTTCTTTGGTGCAGTGACCTCTGCCTTGACGGAGTATGTGAATTGCATACGGGATGTTGTCGATTGAATATGACAAAACTATTGGAGGGTGGTTGCGGTGCGTATAACAGGAGCGGGGATCATTGTGAAGGTCATTCAAGACATTGTAACATACATATAGTTGGTTAAGTGTTTTAACAAATGAGCCGCCTCGTGGGAAAACCAACAATGTGGATTTCGAACAGTCTGACACAAACCGAGCTGTACAGTCACAGAAGATGGTTAGAACATTGAAATTTTGGATTTAAGAAGAAGAGTTAGTGTACTATCCGTGTAGCGAAAACAAAGGCGCTGATCAGCTTCGCGGTGCTGATCTGCGTCTTTGTTTTCGCCAATGCAAATTGTTGGTTTTCTCACAAGGCGGCTCAATTTAAGTCACCCATCGCACGCTAAAGAAACTGTGTTCGTTTTATAAAGAACGTGCTTAGAATACCACATTACTGTCGAGGTTCATTGAGACTGGAGCCATCATAACATCTTCATTTAAAAAATTAAAATGTCAAAACTTACTAATGATATTTTCAGTGTAAGAGAACCGTGCGATTTTATTCTTTGGTTTTTTCAATTCCATATATGGTAAATGCAGTTCGACGTGCATATGGTGTAAGTAATCAGTGATGGGCTGAATTGAAGGAGACAACGGAGAATCAATGTATTACCACAGTACATGTATAGTTACAAAGGGGTGTACCCCATAGAACTAGAAAACATTGACGAAAAGATTGGCGGTAAAATCTACGCCACAAAAGAAATATGATTTTAGAAAACTGGATTTGTATTATTCAATTTCTTTCAAAAATAATCAAAATGTACAATACATTTATACATGTACATAGTTTATATTTTGAGCAAGACTCATTTCACAACGACTTAAAATAATGCACCAGTCATTTGTATCCCCGGTCCCACTAGGGCCGGGGATAGCGGGGACACAGCGGGACTAAAGTGCGAGGCTTTTACCTCTGATTAGTCCCGGCAGTGCCGGGGATGTGCCGGGGTTTTAATTTCCCGTCAATATACGGTCACATTAGTTCAAATTAGATATTAATGGTATTTAAACATTTAACTACTTTTATGGTACTTATATGGGTCATTATCAAAAAATGGAGCAATCCAGAAAGGCAAAACGAAAAAAATTAATTGTCCATTTTTCCTTTTTAAATGGGATAGTTTTATTAACAGGAGCATATAGAATATAGAAATAAAATATGCCGAGTTTAACTGAACAAATAGTGCACCAGCATTGATTAATTGTATGGTACCCTTGAAAAAATATCAGTGCTGTCACGAACAAACTTTCTTGCGTAAAATGCTCATTTGATAAGACTTCCCCAATCTGTAAGTGGGGGCATATATAACTTGTCACGAACAATAGTTCACACAAACCTTAAATACGTTCAATGAATTAACGGGGAAGAGATCTTCAATGAAAATGCACATACTGTGATTTGTTCTGTTTCTGAAACGCTTTATTTTTGTAGATATTATCTTGTGGGATTAAACCAAAAATAAGTTCTGCTAAACGTTTACTATTTCAGTATAGTATCATAACATACCAAAAGCAATTACTTTTGTATGATGCATTTTAAGTATTTTAAATAATTATGACCGTGACAGCACTGATATCGTGACAGCACTGATGTTGTCGTGACAGCACTGATAATTATCCGATCTCGCCTTTTTCATTCCAATGTGTGCGGAAATGATTAATTTCTGACCATTTACCGATGAGCTTAGGGGCAGTGACTCACTTAAGGTAGCAACCAACGAAGCCTTTGCTGTTGCTCTAACCAGGGACACCTTTTGCGCTTCACGCAAACCAAACGCGATGTAACACGTAAAGCGCATTGGAAGCGCTGTTCATCTTAAGCAGCAGCATGAGAAAATGTGTCTTTGGGGCTTTCGACCAGGTCTGAGACAACCAGGATAGTTCACGACAAAAGACCGCATTAAATTTAGGACCCTATCGCGGATTTTAGGGAGCTGGGTAGCAGGGCCATTTTGTTTGTTTGTGTTTCTGTTGGGGCTTAACGTCCCAGTCAACAATTTTAGTCATGTCGGGACGGAGCCAACGCTTCCTGAGTTTAACCAGTACTGTAGGGTGTTAATGTGTCTTGCCCAAGGACACATCACGGTGACGCCTGTGGTGATTGTACCCAGGACCTCTCGATTCGGAGTCCGACGCTATACCACGACGCCACCGCGCTCCCCACGGCCATATTGTTTTCAGGGAGCTTGGGAAAACTGGAAAACAATTGAAGGGAATTGAGGATTACTAGAAGAGAACACTCTTGGTTTAAGGAAGCTGGGAGCAAAGAAAAGATTTTTAGGGAGCTAGGGAGAAACGTCATTTTTCTTTTAGTGAGCTTGGATCTAATACCTCCTTGGATGGGCCTCAACTTTAGGTTAACTTGCAGCTGAGCTGCACATTTGCTTTCACATATATCCCATTAAATCCCACTTTTATGTAGTGACGTATACAGGGTAAAATGAGGTATACAATGTTACTGCTTTTTGTTTCTAAAATTTGACAATCAGATATATTTTTTTCTTCAATTTTCAAAGCTAAAAAAAATCTCTGTATATTGCATGGGTAACACATTTTCGTAATGGTATGCAACATACAAACACACTGAAAGACACATGCGTCAGAAAAGGTTAAAATTTTCGTATTTTCATGTACCATAGACCCCTAGTGTGTATATTACCGGGTCCCTTTTTTCGAGGTGTATGCATTTGGTAGGTTTTACGGCACATCCGTACTTGCATTACCCCGAGTTGCCCCTCCCACCCCTCGAGGAAAGGGATGGCGTTTAAAACAAAAAGGCGATTTTTCCGTATAAAGTTGGGGCTTAAAATGTTTTTTTTTTTTTTTTTTTTTTTTTTTTTTTTTTTTTTTACTGAAAAGGGGTAATCTAATTTGGAATGGACCGCCAAAAAGGGCATTTATCGCGCGACATACACAAACTGTCTAAATATCATTATGCAAGTACCACCCCCGAGGCTATTGTTTACCGTGGTCGACGAAGCATTTTGAATTTGTAGTTTTGTATCTCCCACACACAGTCACACACCTAAAACGATTTTCAAAGCGATATGAATTGGCCACTTCTGGCTGCTGCTGGCGTTAGTAGCTGAGACCCTCTGGTGAAAGGCGACTTAACTCTTGTCAGCCTAGGAAATTACCTGAATCCACACCTGCTGACAGAAGTCAACTCAGTGCTGTCACATCATTACTGTCACGACCGTGACAGCACTGATCCGTGACAGTACTGAGTTTCACACAGAAATTTAATTCTAGTGACTAACAACAGAATGCAGGATGAAAACTTTGCATGTCTATTCTTACTGCTCCTAAGTTGAAATTCAGTCATGGTTTTAAAATGTATGTGATATTTACGATAAGCGGCAAAATGCGCGTGATAGGACTGATGCTTGTAAAATTCCCACTCCAATTCTGACATGTCTTTATGGTATAGCAACGGAGTAATGCGATTTGTTCAAAAGTTTTTTACCGTAACTTCTTCAGCTTGGTGTCGTCTACAAAACGCGATTGTTTTGATCCGGGAAAATGATTTGTAACTCTGGTCAAAATCGATTTTCAATAACTGTGACAGCACTGATACGTTTTCCAGGGACAACACTATATATGTGCCCCCACCCTTAAATAGCACTTTATATATCATAAGATTTTTGAATTTGACTTCAATAACATTCTATGCAATAGATGGTCACAGAAAATGTGATTTCTGTCAAGCTTCTTTTGCAATGGAAACAAATAAAACTACTTACCCTGACCCAGGGACACGGTAAAAATCGATAAAATAGCACTTCTAGCATCTCATTTTTGCAAATAACGTACTCGGAAACGTGAAATCGCGTGTGGTTCTAGTAAAGCACCGCGGAAACTAATATTATACATGGAAAAAGCAAACCTCGGACATCGCGCTTGCGAGAAAACCATCAAGGACAAGGATTGCTCCATTTTTTGATAATGACCCATATATACTTAAGGAATTAAAATACGCAACACATAAAATTTCAGCTGTCACGTATGATTTGACGGTGTAATAAAATCTCTATTAGATATGTCTTGCAGACTACTTGTGGCATGTAATGAAATGTGAAAACGTCATTTTTTTGACAAAATTGACGTCAAAACATCAAAAAACACGAAAAATGCAAATTATGACGTAAACGTTGGGAAGTAGGTGAATATTCCAAATATTGTGCATGTTTGGTAGTCTGGTGTCGACTTGACGGATAATCTGCAATAAAGATTGGCGCCGTTGATTACTTGAATGTCATCCCATTTGGCTTTAAAGTTGGCACATGGAATGCACAATAATGAATAATGAGCAATTAACGTCATTTGGATTATTAAATGAGGGTCTTTTATGCTTATTCGGTATTTATTTTATACTTTACAGTGAAAACCAATGTATATCAAAACTTGATAAAATTTGTATTTTCATTGATATGAAATTTCACTGATATCAAATCTCACTGATATCAAAAGTCACTAGTGACTGATATCAGCCTATATCTTCACTGTAGATTTTGGATTACTTCTGACGTTTCCATTTACTTGACGTCATTAAATGTGTCTCACTTCAGAAATTCAAACGCCTATAACTCCGTTATTAATGAACGAAAACATATAGTGTGGGTATTCATTTTCTTAGTTAGAACGTAAGGAACAATGTGGTACCAAAATTATTTGTGTTTTAAAATATTTTTGGTTTTTGCATTTTCACCGCCTGCCTTGTGAATTGGAAAATGCCCATGTATTGTATAAAATAAAAAGAAAATTTTTTCGAACCGCGAGAGGACACGACATGCTTTTCAAGCAACAGTGACGTCAATTGTACTGTAGAATTTGGACTCCTAGCGTTTGTTTTGTAATTGACGTTGGTGACGTTAAACATCCCAAACATGATCTAATGCTACCAACCGGGTAAATGAATACATCAGCAATCACTTTTAACAGTTTTGGAATCAACAAAATTGTGTTTGGTTCAAAGTTGACTTTAACTCATCATTTTTCTAGCGTGTGCCTCGGTGGGTTTGCGCACGCCATCAAGCATACGTAACGGACATAGTGACTTAACCTGCCGTATTTTGACGTTTAGATACTGCTTTCATGTAATAAGATCGTATACATGACAAGCTTGCATTACAAAGCCAGTCTACAATACCCCACAGTGTTTGTTGCGTTTCTTTATTCCTTAAGTATATTTAATTAGCAAATTCACCTAAACATTTATATGCATAAATTGAAGCCCTTCTCACATGTTCCAGTTTAATCAGAACAACTCCCAGCTGTTGTTCCACATTATTGTCAGCCTCCGGGGAGCCGGGGCTTTTAGCCGGGTTTTTACTATAAATCTGGCCCCAAAGTGCCGGGCTTTCAGCCGGGCTTTAACAATTGAATAGTTAAAAGGCCCGCTATTCCCCGGCCCTAGGGGAGCCGGGGATATAAATGACTGGTGCATACTAGGAATCAAACATAATATAATGCAAGATATAATGCAAGATATCGTTCGGAACAAGAAATACTCTTAAATTCTACTCGAGGAGCACAAGATTTGACGTCTACTGTATTCTACTTGTTACATGCAAAAATCCCACTGTTCACCAATGATAGGAAAAATATAACTTCCTCATAGAAAATGACAGAACGCAACCTATACAGTACGAACTTTTAAATGTCTCTGGCCAGACTGTATAGAATGCCATCTACTGAACACATCTCCCTGGACACACACAGGCCTGATGCTATCGTCACTCAGTAAAATACATTTGGTCTAGATTTCGCTGATGAGTCGGGACCCAAGTATCCTTACCACTGCACTATGATGTGCCGCATCTCTTTACACGTTTGTCGTGAGTCTTTACGCCTTTAATCGTCCATTATCCCTAGGTGCCTTTGAGGCAGAAGATGACATTATCGTATTATCATATAACCACTCATATAACCACTAGTTTTGCAAGTGAAAGTGTGTTTAATTACATGCATATTCGTCACTCAATATGCAAATCAATCAGTTGAGGGTCACTCCTTTGTTCTGTTCCTTATCCGATGGGGCTCTGCCTCCTCAGTCTGTGTTTCTCTATTTTTCTCTCCCTA
Source organism: Rugalucina vietnamica (assembly GCA_964017185.1). Lineage (NCBI taxonomy): Eukaryota > Metazoa > Mollusca > Bivalvia > Lucinida > Lucinidae > Rugalucina > Rugalucina vietnamica. The sequence continues at coordinate 16,964,366 of OZ024874.1, forward strand.
CCCCTATTTTTTCTACGCTCCTGTGTTTCATGTCTGTTCCGTCCGGTGGTCACTGGCCCGCCTCCCCCATCTTTAGCACGTGTACATTCTACCATAGTAACAGTTGCCATGACAACCAGCAGAAGACAAATGAGAATAGTGATCTTCATACTTTACTACTCTGAAAATATGTAACTTGTCAGTTAATACAACTAGGAATATGCCAAACATTTAAGTCTCATTTATACTAAGAAACAAAACTAGTAAGTACATTTTCTACTCCTCTGACTTTAAGGATGCGCTGTCCTAACACGAGCGTTATTTTCTTGTTGTCCTTACGATATTCGATGAGGTACATTTAAAAATTACAAATTATAGGAAAAGGGATGAAAACGTGAATTATACTAACACAAACAGTAACGATGCTAACAATGTAGCACTTGTTCTATTCAAACAATGAATCGCAGTGGCAAAGCCTCTGACTGGGCAGACGGGTCGCTGGCTCGAGTCCGGTTGCCGTTTGTTGTGACTTTGGGCTATTCTTATTTTCCACGGCTCCCGAAGTTTTGGTCAGGAACTGATCGACTCGGTATAGTTGTAAAAAGTACAAAATTGCCAACCATCAGGAAAACATGTCCGTAAAATAAATATCCCCTTAAACCCCACTTTCATATAGTAAACCTGGGGTATGCTGGGGTATTCTTATTTTTTCTTATTTTTGCTCCAAAACACAATCTATGTTTTGAGCAAAAATAAGAAAAATATCAAAATTTTCCACTGAAATTTTTCATTTTTACTACTTTAAAAATCTCGGTATATTGCATGTGCATGTTTTCGTAAAGTTTTCTGTGTTACAAGTGTGGAATAATACAAAATTCAAGACAAAAGTTGTGGCGACTAGACTGCTTGCCTCATATTTTTTAGTATTGTTTGCATCGTAAACTGTAAAATTTTATTTTGCTTATACGAGTAATAACTGACGAATATGCGTAATAACTGACGAAGCGAGAATCTCAAAATATATCTTACCTGTGTAACACTTTCAGTGAAAATTAGCATATACAGTGAATAAAAGCTACTCGTTTTTTATATATAATCGAGGTTATTTTGCAATTTATATTTTTGTCAAATAAACAAGACAGGTAAATGTCACGTACGAATGTTGTTTAACAACAAGGATATTTTAACCGCGCCTTTTAATATGAGAAAAATGCTTGGCTGAAAAAGATCATTTTAAGCTTGAATTTGATTGTTCCGGACATGACACAGTGTATATTGACGCAAATATAAAGTGCATGTAAACAAGCAAGCAGTGTCCAGGAATCGGGGCAAGCATAACATAATTCAAGCGCGAAACACCGAAGTGGAAAACAGTCAAAATAACAAAACGAATTGATAATGACCGACATTAAAAGAACAATCTGTAATCTGAGTGAGCAACTTTGTCCCACAAGGTGGTTATTATGACATTACGAGAACATACCCATGCAATATACAGAATTTTAACTCAAATGTTTTAGAGTCAAGATGTACCCAGCTGTTACATACGTTTCTTTTCTAAGGAGCCTTTAACTCGATTAACATAATTTTCATGTTCTGAAGATGCTGACAACTGTTACATTCGTCACTTTTCTTAAATGATATCTCCTACAAAATCAATATATTGACAACTGTTGTAAATGGCGTTTATATGCTCTTAGGTTTTTGAATTGGTATTATATTGATTGCATTAAACGACATGGGAGACATTTTGATAAAGACATTTTGGATGCGATATTTGCTTTGACAGTCAGCAATGAGTCTTTAAACATATAAATCCGTGGTAAACTAGATCACTTACATATTGTAAACTCAAATAGTTCGGGTCGGAACACATAAATATATTTATAAGAATCTTAAACTTGATATACAAGGACATAATTTCAATGTTCTCTACGTGTACTCAACTGTTACATACGTTACTTTTCTATAACATTCTATACAAAAGCTCCATAGGGTCACTGAGGAGGCTTAAGTAGCCAAACATCCCCTTTCTCAATAATTAAAGGATCTCAATTTTATTTTTAGTTGAAGAGGACTGTGTATAGAACTTTAGACTGGGAAAGTCCTAAAAATGGGGACAATTCATTTATATATGACTTACTGGATCAGATTTTACGGGAAAAGGGGTTTGTCTCCCATGAGTGTATTTTTGTTACCTATCTGATTCAATCATTTAAATGTTGATATGCTTAACCCACCATGTCACTTTCTTTTTTGAGTGGTATTGTCTAAAATGTATATCCAAACAGCAGATGATGATGAATAAAAAGATAAAATGTATAAATATGACATCATCCATAGTTCAGATTAACTTTTTTACCCTTTAAATATTTGGAGTTTTAAGAACAGATAATATGTCAAGAAACATCTGAACATGCGTTCATTATTTCGTCCCTTCTGTGAAACATTCTTTGATCTAGATAACGCTGATGCAAATATTCGATAGAGCACAAGTGTCTGGCTTTTACTGCCTGTTTGTAAAGGGACATCGAAGAGGAAGAATGACATATTTTTTTTTCCTTTGAGCGTTTTCACTGCTTCCAAATGATCTTACTTTTATCATTTATTTGTTATTAGTGCAGCTGTGTTATGTATAGCTTTGTTATATTGCGGACCTAAACGTTTCCCTGTACATGATCCATAATGTCAGTTATATTTTTCGGCCCCTTCAAATAAGAAAGAATATTCAAAATAAAAAATGTACATTGAGAGCCATCTTCTAAACATTGTTTTAATTATCGAACCCAATTTAGGCATGTGTCTTTGATTTCGACTTCCTTTGTGTAAATTTTTGAACTTGCAGTGTATTTATCTGGCTATCGTATACAATTTATAAAGGGTCACTGATGAGGGTTCATTACCTGAAATTGCGCAGTATGGCCCATTACTTCACCCCTTTGAGTGTGTTCACTGTTTCCAATATTTCATTCATTGCCAGAAATTGTATAATGTACCCACACTTCTCCTTTTAATTGTTTATGCCACTTCCAAAGAATATAAAGTAAAGGGGTCAAGGTACCGAAATCGTAATCCTAGCTCGTAAAAATCCATAATAACCTTGACAAATACGATATATATGTAGCCATACAGAATAACAGGAGGTGTGATTAGGTGTTTCCGAAGGGTGAGCATCACCTGCCCATTATAATGCACCCGCCATGTCCTTATGACTGATTACAAAGCCGAGAAAATGAATATCTGGTAAGAAATGAATGTCCAGTAATTGAAAACCTTATTAATTGTTGCCAATTGGCATAAGGTCAGTCACAAGTTTAGACGCAGCCACGCTGTAGGGATCAACAAGGTCATGGTTTTTAAGAGTTGACACAAGCTTGGTACTGCGATATCCCCGTGACAACAATTTTGTGGTGAGTAATTTCCCCTATCAACAAAGTCTTCGTAGTTACAACAGGCTCTAGCATAGCGAACTAGCTGAGAGACATTTAACGTTTAACTTAAAAGTTAATAATCTGATAATGTTATAAATATTTTGCAAAATTATTACAAGTTCAATTATAAAAAAAGATAAATCATAAAATTACTTTAAACAGTTTAAAAGTGAACAAAAATGGTCAAACTCTTGATTTTATGGGGATATACTAATAAGAGTAACATATGTAACAGTTAAGAACATCTGCATTGTGTTAATAAAGAAAAAATACTCTAATACGTAACATTATATTCATAAATATATATAAAACAACAATATGTAATGTAAATAGTTAAGACCAAAGATTATATGTGATTAATACAACTAGTAGCCTCAAGTAAAGGGGAATGCTTGTTTTTAAACAAAAGTTAATGAAAACAAAACCAGTTTGATCACCCAAATGTTTTATTTGTGTTGTGGGTTAACATGCCAGTCAAATAATGTTTGAGTATTTTGTTGACAGAGACATTTAACCAGATACCTTAAGCTTAACTAGCTTAACTCATATAAGCCTGGCGTCCCTTTTATGGGACATAGGCAAACAGAATAGCCCAAGATGTGACGTTGCAGAACGCGGCGTCCCATCTGGGGCTATTCTGTTTGCTTAAAGAATTTTCATCGAAAGTTGAATAGAATTTAAAAATTACACCTGATGCCCCTAAGAACTGAATACTCACCAGAATGATAAAGATGGGAAAATGCATTCGTCAAATATGGGTTATGGAAATATAACTCCGTGCCAGCATGGTTCAAAACAAGGAGCGCTCATTTGGGAGTGTGTTGCTATAATACTACACCAAACATGGTCTTCAAAACTACACAAATTTACTTTGATTAAAATTGTCACAATCTTTTATAAAGAAAATATAATACAGGCTTTCATTAACAGAAATCGGGACCATTAAACAAACAAGATTAGGCAAATAATGATTTTATATGGGATTATAGGATATCCTATGACAAGTAACATATGTAACAGTTGTCAACATCTTGAGAACATAGAGAACATTCAAATATAATAGGAGGTAAATGTGCTACGACATTTGTATAATAATTCATAAAAAAATCAGCAGCTGTTGAAATTGTGTGTGTTTAGAACCCAAATGTATCAGTATTCAATGTTTAAGTGATCGAGATGAACCTTTATTTATGCCTTCAAAAACATGCTGCTGACCAACAAAAGCAGAAAAAAATCACCAAAAAATTGCTATAACAAGACACCCCTCGTGTTTTGTAAAAATATTAATGCAAAAATACACAAAACTTTAAAGAATAGCACTAAAATATACAGTAACACTGAATATTATGATTTTGTAGCATGTAACATTAATGGTGTAACGTATGTAACATGTGAGAACATCAAAATCGTGCTAAATCAAATTAATTTAAAAATGCAAATTTCTATTTTATGTTTTATTGATAAAACATAAGTAGCTGTTCAATTAATGTGTTCAAACCCAAAATATGTGAATTTATGATATTTTAGTGATCAAGTGTGAACCCGGATTTATGCGTTCAAAGACCCATTGTTGACTTAAGTGTTAAGATTAAGTATCTAAAATTGCTTTATATAGATGTTCATTATGTCTTTCACTGCACTAAATACAAAAACACACTTAAACCTTTAAATGATACCACTCAAACAAACAGTAACAGCCAATCTATCATTTAATGGCAGATAGCGTTAAAAAGTAACGTATGTAACACATGAGAACATACAAACTGTGTTAAATAAACTTTATATGCTTCAACATATGTTTAGTTTATAGAAAACCAACACTGAATGCAGTTAAATGTAACAAAATCTAAAATGAAAAAGTTTATTACGCAAACCTGTACAATTCCTAATTTTGGCGGCCATCTTGGATGGCGGCCATTTTGAAGACTTTCGCCGGCCTAAATTTTTATACACGGACCTGTTTCATAGACTACTATCATATATCTTTCAAAAAAAGCCATCAAACCTTAAGGCCAAGATCGTGTAGGGTAAACCAAAATTTTGACATCTCCTAGATTTTGGATCTCGGGCTAAGAGCTATTTTATTGATATAGAATTGATAAAATCTGCTGATAAATTTGATATTTTTCTTATTTTTGCTCAAGACACAGATTGTGGGTACACTACACGTTAGAACCGCATCGATGAGGCAGCTCTAACTAGTACCCACAATCTATGCTTTGGAATAAAAATAAGAAAAAGTGTACCCCTGTATAGTATTACCCCAATGTCACTGACAAAAGTGGGGTATACGGGGGTATTTATTTCACAGGCATAAGCGGCCCCCGTGACCGAGCAGATAAGAGTGTTGTTTCTTTAATAATCACTCGATCATCTCACCGTTGTGTCTGGTGTGGGTTCGAGCCCCACACTGGCCACATATCAGACAAGCCAAGTTCTGCTTGCACGTGTGCCAGGTGGTTTTTCTCGGGTTCTCCCGTTTTCGCCCACCTACTGATTGGCCCGTCTCATATGAGCTGAAATAATCTTAAAGGGGACGTTAAACTGAATTTTAAAAAAAAATCACAGGCATGCTTTCCTGTTGTTACCTCAAAATAACCAACTTTAACTTTACATACTTAAGGTAGAAATATATACCACTCCAAGTTTGATCAGCATCAAAATTTTATTTTTGTTCACGGGACACACATTGGTAATCTAACACCCAAACTTTTGCTATAGAGATGTAGCAGAACCACCACTGTACAAACATTCCATCTTTTTGTGCGTTCCCTGCGAGCGCTTCTCACAGACTTGCAGAAACGATGGAATCCCCCTGAAATTGAAGTTGTCACTGTTGCCTGCTCTATGAACCAGTAATAGGGTGTGAATGACAGAATTGGATAGGGTAGGCAGCAATGACAACTTCAATTTCAGGGGGGATTCTATCGTTTCTGAAGTCTGTGAGAAGCGCTCGCAGGCAACTCGAAAAAAAACGATGGAATGTTTGCACGGTGATGGTTCTGCTATATAGCTATAGCAAAATGTTGGGTGTTACCGGTAATCAAAAATAAAGTTTTGACGCTTATCAAAGTTTGAATAGTATATATAGTATTTTAATGAAATAGACACCAAAATAAAGAGCCACGGAGAACCACAATAGAAGCACTGTGCGGCAATTGCCAGTTATCTATTTCTGTGGAGCTTACCCTAATTTATCCGGTTTAACGGGTACCCAATTCAATAAACGCGAGATAAGGCACCATATTATCCATTACTTATACCCAGACTGTCTGCCATTTTTAGCTCACCTGAGCCGAAGGCTCATAGGTGAGCTTATAGTATACCCATGCTCCGGCGTCCGTCCGTCGTCCGTCGTCCGTCCGTCGTCGTCCACAATTTCAAAGATCTTCTTCTCTGAAACCGCTGGGCCGATTGTTCTCATATTACACATACACCATCTACAGGTAGGGGGAAAGAATAATTGTGTTTTTTGTTTTGATCGGATAAGGACTCTGGTTGCTATGGCAACTTATGCTTCCCATAGACTTATAATGGAAAAAAGTGAAAATTGCCCGAGTTTTTGCTGTCTTGTTGGAGATATTTGAATTTTGTTTTTGCAGAAATGTTTATTGAGTAGTCCTCTACGTTTCATGTGACTTTTGTCCTAATCCTTCATTTTGATTGGTTGCAGGGGCCCCATATAGGGCAAAATTTCGAAAAACATTCAAAAATCTTCTTCTCAGAAACTGTCAAGGGGATGAAGCCTATACTTTGTATACATGTTCCTGACAGTGGCTTCTACATAATTTGTGTTTTTTATTCCAGGCGGATAAGAACTCTGGTTGCTATGGCAACTTAAAGTTTCCATAGACTTATAAAGGGAAAAGTGGAGATCGGCTATTTTTCCGCTAAAATTGCAGACATTTGAATTTTGATTTTGCAGAAATGTTTATTGAGTAGTGTTTGACGTTTCTTGCGAGTTTTGTCCTAATCCTTTATTTTGATTGGTTGCTGGGGCCCCATAAAGGGCAAAATTTTGAAAAAAAAAACATTCAAAAATCTTCTCCTCAGAAACTGTCAAGTGGATGAATCCTGTACTTTTTATGTATGTTTCTGACAGTAGCCTCTACATAATTTGTGTTTTTTATTCCAGTCGGATAAGAACTCTGGTTGCTATGGTAACTTTAAGTTTCCATAGACTTATAATGGGAAAAGTGGAAATTAGCTATTTTTTGAAAAATATTGCAGCCTGAGATCTGAAAAGTGGTAGATGCAAACAACTAATGGATTAGATGAAGGTATATGATTAATTTAGGTCAAGGTCATCTCTTGACCTTGGCCGGTCTGTCGTCCATACACACTTTTCAAAGATTTTTTTCTCTGAAACCACTTGGCCAATCAAAGCCAAATTTTATATGAAGCATCTATAGGAAGTGTGAACCAATGTATATATAAATAATGTAGGTCACATGACCAAGATGGCCGCCATGCCCATATATGGTAAAAACCCTTAACATATCTTCTTCTCCAGAACCGGTGAACCGATTTCAACGAAACTTTGCATGAAGTATGGATGACTCAAGTACTACAATGTATGTATAAAACATGACCCTGTGGTGACCTTGACTTATTTTATGGCAAGGTCGTCAATGCATTTGAATGGGGAAACCTTTTACAATGTCATTTTAAGTGAAAGGGCAGTAGGACTGAAATTTAATGATTCTGAAAAAAATGGACCCCAGGGGCTCATCTGCTTTTAAAATGTTATTTGAAGGGGAAAATCAGCAGGAAATTGACAAATGGACAGAATATTGATTATTCTGAAAAAAGAAAAGGGCCCAAGGGCTTCATCTGTTAAATACCATAATATTCAAATATGTTTATTGGTATATGAAGCAGATCTCAGGTGAGCGTTTACAGGACCATTGGTCCTCTGTTTTTTTTTTTTTTTTTTAATTCAGTTTTACGTCCCTTTCAAGATTATTTCAGCTCATATGAGACGGGCCAATCAGTAGGTGGGGCGAAAACGGTAGAACCCCGAGAAAAACCACCTGACACACCCGCAAGCAGAACTTGGCTTGTCTCACATGTGGCCAGAGCGGGGCTCGAACCCACACCAGTCACAGCGGTGAGATGATCGAGTGATTAAGAAACAGCGTTCTTAACCGCTCGGCCACTGGGGCCGCCTCTGCCATTTTCGTCAGCATTGTATTATACATGGCATTTTCAAGATTTGTCGTTACTATTATATTTGAGGTAAAGCTTCCATCTAACAGCTACGTTAACAGGTCTCGGTTAGATATGAGCCGCCACATGGGAAAACCAACAATCTGCCTAGGCGAAAACAAAGGCGCAGATCAGCTTCGCAGTCACTGCGAAGCTGATCAGCGCCTTTGTTTTCGCTACTCGGATAGTACAATTCCTCTTCTACTTTAATCCGAAATTTCAAGCCTCCAGCTCTTTTCTGTGCTTGTACAGGTCGTTTTGTGTCAGACCTGTTCGGAAACCACATTGTTGGTTTTCCCACGAGGTGGCTCTATTATATACTCATCAAAAGAAGTTTTGCACCAGTTAATATTTTTCTCATTTTAAAATAATATCTAATATAGACATTTTTCAAATAAACTTTTAAAACTGAATACCATCTTTAAAGGGCTGGACTTCCTGAATGACAAATCAATATTTCTTCTAAAAAAGATTAAATAAAAATGTGCAAAAATGCATGTTTTTGAAAACACCAAAATTTGGGATACAGCAAAAAGCCCATATCTTTATTTCTGGGCTTCCAACCCCGAATTCGTTTCACATCCTCATTCGGGATACTGAAAGCAATCATTTTAAGCAAAAAACTAAAAATTGAATTTTTTTGACAAAAACACTATTTTTGACCAAAAATAACGATTTTTGAGATTTTGTTTAAATTCTCAGATAAAGCTTAGTAACTGATCTCTCCAATAAAATGGGTTTTTTTTTTTTCTTTCAAACACAGCATGCAGCACCCATTAATGTTTAACTGAAAGTACTGGTTTTCAACTCATCCAAATTCAGAATTTTTAAAAAGCTGCATGTCAAAAAAGTCCTCATGCAACATCTTTGACATGAGATTGCCTTTAACAGAAAGAAAACAGGCGGCAACTTTTGGTGTCAAAACATCTCATAATAATCAAAAATTGAAATGAATTTCAATTTTACTCATTTTTACCAATATTTATCTTTTTTTTTTTTTCTCAAAAATTGCAATTTAGTCAAAAAATGAATTTTTACTAAAATTTTGAGATTTTTTTCAATTGTTTTTAGGCTTAATCATTAGCTTTGGAGCTCTTGTGTGTAAATTTGGAAACAAAAATGTGTTCTTGATGCTGTGGCATTTTTTGTGGAATTTTTTCGATTTTCCAATTTTCAGCATTTACAGAAAATTGGAATTTTCAATTTTTCCTCAAATCGTTTCCGCAACAACTTTTGGTCTTATCACACACATTATCAAACTTTTTCAGACTGTGCAAATTCAAAAAGCTAACTTTAAAATTTGTTAGTTAAAATGTCACTTAAAAATATGAAAAAATCTAAATGGTGCAAAACTTCTTTTGATGAGTATATTATCAAGACACGAGATCTCAGTACTTGTTTTACAAGGGGAAATGCCAATGCCAATCAAAATCGGATGTTTTTGTTTGTTTTGTTTCTCTCTCTCTCTCTCTCTCTCTCTCTCTCTCTCTCTCTCTCTCTCTCTCTCTCTCTCTCTCTCTCTCTCTCTCATGGCCGATATATTACATTGTTCTGCTGAAAAAAAATGGATCAAGTCACTCTCATGAACCCGATGCAAGTATTTTTATTCAGAATATGTTGCCTTCGTGAATGGATTTTAGACTCGTGCACGCGCTTTCGTGTTACAATGTGACAATGTGTTCACTGGCTTTATTTAGAGACATTCTATAACTTATGTGCCGGTCCCACTGAATCGTAAGCAATCGTACGATTGTCTAATCATAATCGTAAGCGATCTTAAGGTCCCGGTCCCACTGCGTTTAAGATCACTACATGATTGTCTTAATATTAATTTGGGGGTCATTTCTTTGACCCCGATATACGGGGTCAAAGAAATGACCCCGATATGCAAATTAAAAAAGCACAGACAAGATGAAAAACATTTTACAAATTTTGCATACGCAGTGACTGTTGTATTAATAAACTTATAATTAGACAATTGTACGCTTGCTTACGATTCAGTGGGACCGGCACTTAAGCGCAGTGGGACTGGGACTTTAGAGGTCTTTGTTAAGTCGTGTTTGGATTTAAATGCATCACTTGCATTGTTTTCATACCAATAACCAAAATAAGTTCAAAATAGTCAATTCTTAGTCGAAGAGGTTTTATTTCGTTGGGTACACAAAATTCGGACACATCATGACAACTTTCTAGGAGCCCAAAGCGCCCAGCCAGGGCGCAGATCAAATCCATCTGAAAGGGAAATCATACACGTGTATGTCTCTGCACTGAAAGTATTAAGCAAAAGCGCAGGAATTGATACATTGAATTTAAACCCCAAACAAGATAACATGCGGGAAAAGAGCAATTATACTATATAGATAGCAAATACATTATAAAAATACGAGTACAAAGCAAGGTTTCAGAAAGGTGGTCATTTGGATATCTTCAACTAATAATAAGGCGCACAACATTAAAAAGTCAAAATAAACAGTCAAAAAACAGTCATTACGAAAACATGCCCATGTAATATACTGAATTTTTTCAGCAGAGTGAAGTTAGTTTGTTTTTCGTTTTTCGTTATTCGACATTCAAGTACAGGTGAAGTTAGTTTGTTTTTCGTTTTTCGTTATTCGTTTTTCGTTTTTCGACATTCGAACTGGGACCGAATTTCTTATTTTGACATTCAAAATCCTATTTTGACATTCGAACTGGGACCGAATTTCTTATTTTGACATTCAAAATCCTATTTTGACATTCGAACTGGGACCGAATTTCGTATTTTGACATTCAAATTCCTATTTTGACATTCGAACTGGGACCGAATTTCGTATTTTGACATTCAAATTCCTATTTTGACATTCGAACTGGGACCGAATTTCGTATTTTGACATTCAAAATCCTATTTTGACATTCGAATTGGGACCGAATTTCGTATTTTGACATTCAAAATCCTATTTTGACATTCGAACTGGGAGCGAATTTCTTATTTTGACATTCAAAATCCTATTTTGACATTCGAACTTGGACCGAATTTCTTATTTTGACATTCAAAATCCTATTTTGACATTCGAACTGGGGCCGAATTTCGTATTTTGACATTCAAAATCCTATTTTGACATTCAAAATCCTATTTTGACATTCGAACTGGGACCGAATTTCGTATTTTGACATTCAAAATCCTATTTTGACATTCGAACTGGGACCGAATTTCGTATTTTGACATTCAAAATCCTATTTTGACATTCGAACTGGGACCGAATTTCTTATTTTGACATTCAAAATCCTATTTTGACTTTCGAACTTGGACCGAATTTCGTATTTTGACATTCAAAATCCTATTTTGACATTCGAATTGATCCGAATTTCGTATTTTGACATTCAAAATCCTATTTTGACATTCGAATCGGGACCGAATTTCTTATTTTGACATTCAAAATCCTATTTTGACATTCGAACTAGGACCGAATGTGTTATTTTGACATTCAAAATCCTATTTTGACATTCGAACTGGGACCGAATTTCGTATTTTGACATTCAAAATCCTATTTTGACATTCGAACTGGGACCGAATTTCTTATTTTGACATTCAAAATCCTATTTTGACATTCGAACTGGGACCGAATTTCGTATTTTGACATTCAAATTCCTATTTTGACATTCGAACTGGGACCGAATTTCGTATTTTGACATTCAAAATCCTATTTTGACATTCGAACTGGGACCGAATTTCGTATTTTGACATTCAAATTCCTATTTTGACATTCGAACTGGGACCGAATTTCGTATTTTGACATTCAAAATCCTATTTTGACATTCGAATTGGGACCGAATTTCGTATTTTGATATTCAAAATCCTATTTTGACATTCGAACTGGGACCGAATTTCTTATTTTGACATTCAAAATCCTATTTTGACATTCGAACTTGGACCGAATTTCTTATTTTGACATTCAAAATCCTATTTTGACATTCGAACTGGGGCCGAATTTCGTATTTTGACATTCAAAATCCTATTTTGACATTCGAACTGGGACCGAATTTCGTATTTTGACATTCAAAATCCTATTTTGACATTCGAACTGAGACCGAATTTCGTATTTTGACATTCAAAATCCTATTTTGACATTCGAACTGGGACCGAATTTCTTATTTTGACATTCAAAATCCTATTTTGACATTCGAACTGGGACCGAATTTCGTATTTTGACATTCAAAATCCAATTTTGACATTCGAACTGGGACCGAATTTCGTATTTTGACATTCAAAATCCTATTTTGACATTCGAACTGGGACCGAATTTCTTATTTTGACATTCAAAATCCTATTTTGACATTCGAACTGGGACCGAATTTCTTATTTTGACATTCAAAATCCTATTTTGACATTCGAACTGGGACCGAATTTCTTATTTTGACATTCAAAATCCTATTTTGACATTCGAACTGGGACCGAATTTCGTATTTTGACATTCAAAATCCTATTTTGACATTCGAACTGGGACCGAATTTCCTCTTTTGACATTCAAAACCCTATTTTGACATTCGAACTGGGACCGAATTTCTTATTTTGACATTCAAAATCCTATTTTGACATTCGAACTGGGACCGAATTTCTTATTTTGACATTCAAAATCCTATTTTGACATTCGAACTGGGACCGAATTTCGTATTTTGACATTCAAAATCCTATTTTGACATTCGAACTGGGACCGAATTTCGTATTTTGACATTCAAAATCCTATTTTGACATTCGAACTGGGACCGAATTTCTTATTTTGACATTTAAAATCCTATTTTGACATTCGAATTGGGACCGAATTTCGTATTTTGACATTCAAAATCCTATTTTGACATTCGAACTTGGACCGAATTTCGTATTTTGACATTCAAAATCCTATTTTGACATTCGAACTGAGACCGAATTTCGTATTTTGACATTCAAAATCCTATTTTGACATTCGAACTTGGACCGAATTTCGTATTTTGACATTCAAAATCCTATTTTGACATTCGAACTGGGACCGAATTTCGTATTTTGACATTCAAAATCATATTTTGACATTCGAACTGGGACCGAATTTCGTATTTTGACATTCAAAATCCTATTTTGACATTCGAACTGGGACCAAATTTCGTATTTTGACATTCAAAATCCTATTTTGACATTCGAACTGGGACCGAATTTCGTATTTTGACATTCAAAATCCTATTTTGACATTCGAACTGGGACCGAATTTCGTATTTTGACATTCAAAATCCTATTTTGACATTCGAACTGGGACCGAATTTCGTATTTTGACATTCAAAATCCTATTTTGACATTCGAACTGGGACCGAATTTCTTATTTTGACATTCAAAATCCTATTTTGACATTCGAACTTGGACCGAATTTCGTATTTTGACATTCAAAATCCTTTATTTTGACATTCGAATTGGGACCGAATTTCGTATTTTGACATTCAAAATCCTATTTTGACATTCGAACTGGGACCGAATTTCTTATTTTGACATTCAAAATCCTATTTTGACATTCGAACTGGGACCGAATTTCTTATTTTGACATTCAAAATCCTATTTTGACATTCGAACTGGGACCGAATTTCTTATTTTGACTTTCAAAATCCTATTTTGACATTCGAACTGGGACCGAATTTCTTATTTTGACAGTCAAATTCCTATTTTGACATTCGAATTGGGACCGAATTTCGTATTTTGACATTCAAAATCCTATTTTGACATTCGAATTGGGACCGAATTTCGTATTTTGACATTCAAAATCCTATTTTGACATTCGAACTTGGACCGAATTTCGTATTTTGACATTCAAAATCCTATTTTGACATTCGAACTGGGACCGAATTTCGTATTTAGACATTCAAAATCCTATTTTGACATTCGAACTGGGACCGAATTTCTTATTTTGACATTCAAAATCCTATTTTGACATTCGAACTGGGACCGAATTTCGTATTTTGACATTCAAAATCCTATTTTGACATTCGAACTGGGACCGAATTTCGTATTTTGACATTCAAAATCCTATTTTGACATTCGAACTGGGACCGAATTTCTTATTTTGACATTCAAAATCCTATTTTGACATTCGAACTGGGACCGAATTTCGTATTTTGACATTCAAAATCCTATTTTGACATTCGAACTGGGACCGAATTTCTTATTTTGACATTCAAAATCCTATTTTGACATTCGAACTGGGACCGAATTTCGTATTTTGACATTCAAAATCCTATTTTGACATTCGAACTGGGACCGAATTTCTTATTTTGACATTCAAAATCCTATTTTGACATTCGAACTGGGACCGAATTTCTTATTTTGACATTCAAAATCCTATTTTGACATTCGAACTGGGACCGAATTTCTTATTTTGACATTCAAAATCCTATTTTGACATTCGAACTGGGACCGAATTTCTTATTTTGACATTCAAAATCCTATTTTGACATTCGAATTGGGACCGAATTTCTTATTTTGACATTCAAAATCCTATTTTGACATTCGAATTGGGACCGAATTTCGTATTTTGACATTCAAAATCCTATTTTGACATTCGAACTGGGACCGAATTTCTTATTTTGACATTCAAAATCCTATTTTGACATTCGAACTGGGACCGAATTTCGTATTTTGACATTCAAAATCCTATTTTGACATTCGAACTGGGACCGAATTTCGTATTTTGACATTCAAAATCCTATTTTGACATTCGAACTGGGACCGAATTTCGTATTTTGACATTCAAAATCCTATTTTGACATTCGAACTGGGACCGAATTTCTTATTTTGACATTCAAAATCCTATTTTGACATTCGAACTGGGACCGAATTTCTTATTTTGACATTCAAATTCCTATTTTGACATTCGAACTGGGTCCGAATTTCTTATTTTGACATTCAAATTCCTATTTTGACATTCGAACTGGGACCGAATTTCGTATTTTGACATTCAAAATCCTATTTTGACATTCGAACTGGGACCGAATTTCGTATTTTGACATTCAAAATCCTATTTTGACATTCGAACTGGGACCGAATTTCGTATTTTGACATTCAAAATCCTATTTTGACATTCGAACTGGGACCGAATTTCTTATTTTGACATTCAAAATCCTATTTTGACATTCGAACTTGGACCGAATTTCGTATTTTGACATTCAAAATCCTATTTTGACATTCGAACTTGGACCGAATTTCGTATTTTGACATTCAAAATCCTATTTTGACATTCGAACTGGGGCCGAATTTCGTATTTTGACATTCAAAATCCTATTTTGACATTCGAACTGGGACCGAATTTCGTATTTTGACATTCAAAATCCTATTTTGACATTCGAACTGGGACCGAATTTCTTATTTTGACATTCAAAATCCTATTTTGACATTCGAACTGGGACCGAATTTCTTATTTTGACATTCAAAATCCTATTTTGACATTCGAACTTGGACCGAATTTCTTATTTTGACATTCAAAATCCTATTTTGACATTCGAACTGGGGCCGAATTTCGTATTTTGACATTCAAAATCCTATTTTGACATTCGAACTGGGACCGAATTTCGTATTTTGACATTCAAAATCCTATTTTGACATTCGAACTGGGACCGAATTTCTTACTCCTATTTTGACATTCGAACTGGGACCGAATTTCGTATTTTGACATTTAAAATCCTATTTTGACATTCGAACTGGGACCGAATTTCGTATTTTGACATTCAAAATCCTATTTTGACATTCGAACTGGGGGCGAATTTCGTATTTTGATATTCAAAATCCTATTTTGACATTCGCATTGGTCAGGAATATGCTATTTTGATGTTCAAAATCCTTTATTTACATTCGATTTAGTCAAGAATATGCTATTTTGATATTCAGTGTTACATTAAAATCTGAATGTCAAAATACAAGTTACAGGTAATTTAAGATTTCGCAAAACCGACTTATTATTTCTACTTGATACTTTAGACACACTGAATATCAGTTAACCTCCCGATATTGTCGATTTCTGCTTTTCGTATTTTGACATTCAAAATCCTATTTTGACATTCGAACTGGGACCGAATTTCGTATTTTGACATTCAAAATCCTATTTTGACATTCGAACTGGGACCGAATTTCGTATTTTGACATTCAAAATCCTATTTTGACATTCGAACTGGGACCGAATTTCTTATTTTGACATTCAAAATCCTATTTTGACATTCGAACTTGGACCGAATTTCGTATTTTGACATTCAAAATCCTTTATTTTGACATTCGAATTGGGACCGAATTTCGTATTTTGACATTCAAAATCCTATTTTGACATTCGAACTGGGACCGAATTTCTTATTTTGACATTCAAAATCCTATTTTGACATTCGAACTGGGACCGAATTTCTTATTTTGACATTCAAAATCCTATTTTGACATTCGAACTGGGACCGAATTTCTTATTTTGACTTTCAAAATCCTATTTTGACATTCGAACTGGGACCGAATTTCTTATTTTGACAGTCAAATTCCTATTTTGACATTCGAATTGGGACCGAATTTCGTATTTTGACATTCAAAATCCTATTTTGACATTCGAATTGGGACCGAATTTCGTATTTTGACATTCAAAATCCTATTTTGACATTCGAACTTGGACCGAATTTCGTATTTTGACATTCAAAATCCTATTTTGACATTCGAACTGGGACCGAATTTCGTATTTAGACATTCAAAATCCTATTTTGACATTCGAACTGGGACCGAATTTCTTATTTTGACATTCAAAATCCTATTTTGACATTCGAACTGGGACCGAATTTCGTATTTTGACATTCAAAATCCTATTTTGACATTCGAACTGGGACCGAATTTCGTATTTTGACATTCAAAATCCTATTTTGACATTCGAACTGGGACCGAATTTCTTATTTTGACATTCAAAATCCTATTTTGACATTCGAACTGGGACCGAATTTCGTATTTTGACATTCAAAATCCTATTTTGACATTCGAACTGGGACCGAATTTCTTATTTTGACATTCAAAATCCTATTTTGACATTCGAACTGGGACCGAATTTCGTATTTTGACATTCAAAATCCTATTTTGACATTCGAACTGGGACCGAATTTCTTATTTTGACATTCAAAATCCTATTTTGACATTCGAACTGGGACCGAATTTCTTATTTTGACATTCAAAATCCTATTTTGACATTCGAACTGGGACCGAATTTCTTATTTTGACATTCAAAATCCTATTTTGACATTCGAACTGGGACCGAATTTCTTATTTTGACATTCAAAATCCTATTTTGACATTCGAATTGGGACCGAATTTCTTATTTTGACATTCAAAATCCTATTTTGACATTCGAATTGGGACCGAATTTCGTATTTTGACATTCAAAATCCTATTTTGACATTCGAACTGGGACCGAATTTCTTATTTTGACATTCAAAATCCTATTTTGACATTCGAACTGGGACCGAATTTCGTATTTTGACATTCAAAATCCTATTTTGACATTCGAACTGGGACCGAATTTCGTATTTTGACATTCAAAATCCTATTTTGACATTCGAACTGGGACCGAATTTCGTATTTTGACATTCAAAATCCTATTTTGACATTCGAACTGGGACCGAATTTCTTATTTTGACATTCAAAATCCTATTTTGACATTCGAACTGGGACCGAATTTCTTATTTTGACATTCAAATTCCTATTTTGACATTCGAACTGGGTCCGAATTTCTTATTTTGACATTCAAATTCCTATTTTGACATTCGAACTGGGACCGAATTTCGTATTTTGACATTCAAAATCCTATTTTGACATTCGAACTGGGACCGAATTTCGTATTTTGACATTCAAAATCCTATTTTGACATTCGAACTGGGACCGAATTTCGTATTTTGACATTCAAAATCCTATTTTGACATTCGAACTGGGACCGAATTTCTTATTTTGACATTCAAAATCCTATTTTGACATTCGAACTTGGACCGAATTTCGTATTTTGACATTCAAAATCCTATTTTGACATTCGAACTTGGACCGAATTTCGTATTTTGACATTCAAAATCCTATTTTGACATTCGAACTGGGGCCGAATTTCGTATTTTGACATTCAAAATCCTATTTTGACATTCGAACTGGGACCGAATTTCGTATTTTGACATTCAAAATCCTATTTTGACATTCGAACTGGGACCGAATTTCTTATTTTGACATTCAAAATCCTATTTTGACATTCGAACTGGGACCGAATTTCTTATTTTGACATTCAAAATCCTATTTTGACATTCGAACTTGGACCGAATTTCTTATTTTGACATTCAAAATCCTATTTTGACATTCGAACTGGGGCCGAATTTCGTATTTTGACATTCAAAATCCTATTTTGACATTCGAACTGGGACCGAATTTCGTATTTTGACATTCAAAATCCTATTTTGACATTCGAACTGGGACCGAATTTCTTACTCCTATTTTGACATTCGAACTGGGACCGAATTTCGTATTTTGACATTTAAAATCCTATTTTGACATTCGAACTGGGACCGAATTTCGTATTTTGACATTCAAAATCCTATTTTGACATTCGAACTGGGGGCGAATTTCGTATTTTGATATTCAAAATCCTATTTTGACATTCGCATTGGTCAGGAATATGCTATTTTGATGTTCAAAATCCTTTATTTACATTCGATTTAGTCAAGAATATGCTATTTTGATATTCAGTGTTACATTAAAATCTGAATGTCAAAATACAAGTTACAGGTAATTTAAGATTTCGCAAAACCGACTTATTATTTCTACTTGATACTTTAGACACACTGAATATCAGTTAACCTCCCGATATTGTCGATTTCTGCTTTTCGTATTTTGACATTCAAAATCCTATTTTGACATTCGAACTGGGACCGAATTTCGTATTTAGACATTCAAAATCCTATTTTGACATTCGAACTGGGACCGAATTTCTTATTTTGACATTCAAAATCCTATTTTGACATTCGAACTGGGACCGAATTTCGTATTTTGACATTCAAAATCCTATTTTGACATTCGAACTGGGACCGAATTTCGTATTTTGACATTCAAAATCCTATTTTGACATTCGAACTGGGACAGAATTTCTTATTTTGACATTCAAAATCCTATTTTGACATTCGAACTGGGACCGAATTTCTTATTTTGACATTCAAAATCCTATTTTGACATTCGAACTTGGACCGAATTTCGTATTTTGACATTCAAAATCCTATTTTGACATTCGAACTTGGACCGAATTTCGTATTTTGACATTCAAAATCCTATTTTGACATTCGAACTGGGGCCGAATTTCGTATTTTGACATTCAAAATCCTATTTTGACATTCGAACTGGGACCGAATTTCGTATTTTGACATTCAAAATCCTATTTTGACATTCGAACTGGGACCGAATTTCTTATTTTGACATTCAAAATCCTATTTTGACATTCGAACTGGGACCGAATTTCGTATTTTGACATTCAAAATCCTATTTTGACATTCGAACTGGGACCGAATTTCTTATTTTGACATTCAAAATCCTATTTTGACATTCGAACTGGGACCGAATTTCTTATTTTGACATTCAAATTCCTATTTTGACATTCGAACTGGGTCCGAATTTCTTATTTTGACATTCAAATTCCTATTTTGACATTCGAACTGGGACCGAATTTCGTATTTTGACATTCAAAATCCTATTTTGACATTCGAACTGGGACCGAATTTCTTATTTTGACATTCAAAATCCTATTTTGACATTCGAACTGGGACCGAATTTCGTATTTTGACATTCAAAATCCTATTTTGACATTCGAACTGGGACCGAATTTCGTATTTTGACATTCAAAATCCTATTTTGACATTCGAACTGGGACCGAATTTCTTATTTTGACATTCAAATTCATATTTTGACATTCGAACTTGGACCGAATTTCGTATTTTGACATTCAAAATCCTATTTTGACATTCGAACTTGGACCGAATTTCGTATTTTGACATTCAAAATCCTATTTTGACATTCGAACTGGGGCCGAATTTCGTATTTTGACATTCAAAATCCTATTTTGACATTCGAACTGGGACCGAATTTCTTATTTTGACATTCAAAATCCTATTTTGACATTCGAACTGGGACCGAATTTCGTATTTTGACATTCAAAATCCTATTTTGACATTCGAACTGGGACCGAATTTCTTATTTTGACATTCAAAATCCTATTTTGACATTCGAACTGGGACCGAATTTCTTATTTTGACATTCAAAATCCTATTTTGACATTCGAACTGGGACCGAATTTCGTATTTTGACATTCAAAATCCTATTTTGACATTCGAACTGGGACCGAATTTCGTATTTTGACATTCAAAATCCTATTTTGACATTCGAACTGGGACCGAATTTCGTATTTTGACATTCAAAATCCTATTTTGACATTCGAACTGGGACCGAATTTCTTATTTTGACATTCAAAATCCTATTTTGACATTCGAACTGGGACCGAATTTCTTATTTTGACATTCAAAATCCTATTTTGACATTCGAACTGGGACCGAATTTCTTATTTTGACATTCAAAATCCTATTTTGACATTCGAACTGGGACCGAATTTCTTATTTTGACATTCAAAATCCTATTTTGACATTCGAACTGGGACCGAATTTCTTATTTTGACATTCAAAATCCTATTTTGACATTCGAATTGGGACCGAATTTCGTATTTTGACATTCAAAATCCTATTTTGACATTCGAATTGGTACCGAATTTCGTATTTTGACATTCAAAATCCTATTTTGACATTCGAACTTGGACCGAATTTCTTATTTTGACATTCAAAATCCTATTTTGACATTCGAACTGGGGCCGAATTTCGTATTTTGACATTCAAAATCCTATTTTGACATTCGAACTGGGACCGAATTTCGTATTTTGACATTCAAAATCCTATTTTGACATTCGAACTGGGACCGAATTTCTTACTCCTATTTTGACATTCGAACTGGGACCGAATTTCGTATTTTGACATTTAAAATCCTATTTTGACATTCGAACTGGGACCGAATTTCGTATTTTGACATTCAAAATCCTATTTTGACATTCGAACTGGGGGCGAATTTCGTATTTTGATATTCAAAATCCTATTTTGACATTCGCATTGGTCAGGAATATGCTATTTTGATGTTCAAAATCCTTTATTTACATTCGATTTAGTCAAGAATATGCTATTTTGATATTCAGTGTTACATTAAAATCTGAATGTCAAAATACAAGTTACAGGTAATTTAAGATTTCGCAAAACCGACTTATTATTTCTACTTGATACTTTAGACACACTGAATATCAGTTAACCTCCCGATATTGTCGATTTCTGCTTTTCGTATTTTGACATTCAAAATCCTATTTTGACATTCGAACTGGGACCGAATTTCGTATTTAGACATTCAAAATCCTATTTTGACATTCGAACTGGGACCGAATTTCTTATTTTGACATTCAAAATCCTATTTTGACATTCGAACTGGGACCGAATTTCGTATTTTGACATTCAAAATCCTATTTTGACATTCGAACTGGGACCGAATTTCGTATTTTGACATTCAAAATCCTATTTTGACATTCGAACTGGGACCGAATTTCTTATTTTGACATTCAAAATCCTATTTTGACATTCGAACTGGGACCGAATTTCTTATTTTGACATTCAAAATCCTATTTTGACATTCGAACTGGGACCGAATTTCTTATTTTGACATTCAAAATCCTATTTTGACATTCGAACTGGGACCGAATTTCGTATTTTGACATTCAAAATCCTATTTTGACATTCGAACTGGGACCGAATTTCTTATTTTGACATTCAAAATCCTATTTTGACATTCGAACTGGGACCGAATTTCTTATTTTGACATTCAAAATCCTATTTTGACATTCGAACTGGGACCGAATTTCTTATTTTGACATTCAAAATCCTATTTTGACATTCGAATTGGGACCGAATTTCGTATTTTGACATTCAAAATCCTATTTTGACATTCGAATTGGGACCGAATTTCGTATTTTGACATTCAAAATCCTATTTTGACATTCGAACTGGGACCGAATTTCTTATTTTGACATTCAAAATCCTATTTTGACATTCGAACTGGGACCGAATTTCGTATTTTGACATTCAAAATCCTATTTTGACATTCGAACTGGGACCGAATTTCGTATTTTGACATTCAAAATCCTATTTTGACATTCGAATTGGGACCGAATTTCGTATTTTGACATTCAAAATCCTATTTTGACATTCGAACTGGGACCGAATTTCTTATTTTGACATTCAAAATCCTATTTTGACATTCGAACTGGGACCGAATTTCTTATTTTGACATTCAAATTCCTATTTTGACATTCGAACTGGGTCCGAATTTCTTATTTTGACATTCAAATTCCTATTTTGACATTCGAACTGGGACCGAATTTCGTATTTTGACATTCAAAATCCTATTTTGACATTCGAACTGGGACCGAATTTCGTATTTTGACATTCAAAATCCTATTTTGACATTCGAACTGGGACCGAATTTCGTATTTTGACATTCAAAATCCTATTTTGACATTCGAACTGGGACCGAATTTCTTATTTTGACATTCAAAATCCTATTTTGACATTCGAACTTGGACCGAATTTCGTATTTTGACATTCAAAATCCTATTTTGACATTCGAACTTGGACCGAATTTCGTATTTTGACATTCAAAATCCTATTTTGACATTCGAACTGGGGCCGAATTTCGTATTTTGACATTCAAAATCCTATTTTGACATTCGAACTGGGACCGAATTTCTTATTTTGACATTCAAAATCCTATTTTGACATTCGAACTGGGACCGAATTTCGTATTTTGACATTCAAAATCCTATTTTGACATTCGAACTGGGACCGAATTTCTTATTTTGACATTCAAAATCCTATTTTGACATTCGAACTGGGACCGAATTTCGTATTTTGACATTCAAAATCCTATTTTGACATTCGAACTGGGACCGAATTTCTTATTTTGACATTCAAAATCCTATTTTGACATTCGAACTGGGACCGAATTTCTTATTTTGACATTCAAATTCCTATTTTGACATTCGAACTGGGTCCGAATTTCTTATTTTGACATTCAAATTCCTATTTTGACATTCGAACTGGGACCGAATTTCGTATTTTGACATTCAAAATCCTATTTTGACATTCGAACTGGGACCGAATTTCTTATTTTGACATTCAAAATCCTATTTTGACATTCGAACTGGGACCGAATTTCGTATTTTGACATTCAAAATCCTATTTTGACATTCGAACTGGGACCGAATTTCGTATTTTGACATTCAAAATCCTATTTTGACATTCGAACTGGGACCGAATTTCTTATTTTGACATTCAAATTCCTATTTTGACATTCGAACTTGGACCGAATTTCGTATTTTGACATTCAAAATCCTATTTTGACATTCGAACTTGGACCGAATTTCGTATTTTGACATTCAAAATCCTATTTTGACATTCGAACTGGGGCCGAATTTCGTATTTTGACATTCAAAATCCTATTTTGACATTCGAACTGGGACCGAATTTCTTATTTTGACATTCAAAATCCTATTTTGACATTCGAACTGGGACCGAATTTCGTATTTTGACATTCAAAATCCTATTTTGACATTCGAACTGGGACCGAATTTCTTATTTTGACATTCAAAATCCTATTTTGACATTCGAACTGGGACCGAATTTCTTATTTTGACATTCAAAATCCTATTTTGACATTCGAACTGGGACCGAATTTCGTATTTTGACATTCAAAATCCTATTTTGACATTCGAACTGGGACCGAATTTCGTATTTTGACATTCAAAATCCTATTTTGACATTCGAACTGGGACCGAATTTCGTATTTTGACATTCAAAATCCTATTTTGACATTCGAACTGGGACCGAATTTCTTATTTTGACATTCAAAATCCTATTTTGACATTCGAACTGGGACCGAATGTCTTATTTTGACATTCAAAATCCTATTTTGACATTCGAATTGGGACCGAATTTCTTATTTTGACATTCAAAATCCTATTTTGACATTCGAATTGGGACCGAATTTCGTATTTTGACATTCAAAATCCTATTTTGACATTCGAACTTGGACCGAATTTCTTATTTTGACATTCAAAATCCTATTTTGACATTCGAACTGGGGCCGAATTTCGTATTTTGACATTCAAAATCCTATTTTGACATTCGAACTGGGACCGAATTTCGTATTTTGACATTCAAAATCCTATTTTGACATTCGAACTGGGACCGAATTTCTTACTCCTATTTTGACATTCGAACTGGGACCGAATTTCGTATTTTGACATTTAAAATCCTATTTTGACATTCGAACTGGGACCGAATTTCGTATTTTGACATTCAAAATCCTATTTTGACATTCGAACTGGGGGCGAATTTCGTATTTTGATATTCAAAATCCTATTTTGACATTCGCATTGGTCAGGAATATGCTATTTTGATGTTCAAAATCCTTTATTTACATTCGATTTAGTCAAGAATATGCTATTTTGATATTCAGTGTTACATTAAAATCTGAATGTCAAAATACAAGTTACAGGTAATTTAAGATTTCGCAAAACCGACTTATTATTTCTACTTGATACTTTAGACACACTGAATATCAGTTAACCTCCCGATATTGTCGATTTCTGCTGCAAACTTGCACTGCTGCATCATCGCTTAAACAGCAGTCACACAGGAATGTATAACCCAAACGCGCGCCGGGCGTATGAAAAATCTTAAAACGCTGAAGACTTTGGACGTATAAAAATTAATTTGTTCCTTTAACTCGCTTTAGCAGTCACACATTAGCGCGTGACCGAAGCGAGCGCCGGACGTATAAAAAATCTCAAAATTTTGGAGTACGGTTGTGATACGCCCCAGACAGGCTAAGCACGCGCTACAGGCGCGCGTCGAACGTTCAACGCGCATCACACTAGCTTGGGGCACGCTACTGAAGCAACATCTAATAAAATCGGAACGTGGATGGAACGTACACTGGCGTGCTTGAAACGCGCGTCAAACGCGTTCAGAGCGTATTCAAAGTGTCTGTAGCGCGCGTGGAACTTATTCGGGAAGTATAAGTCACACGCCCGAGACACGCCGAGCTTTTAGAAAACATTTTAGCATGTTTAAAATTTTTTTTTAGCCCAAACGCGCGCGAAACGCGCAGAAACTTTTAGCGACGTACAGCGATGCGCGCCGGACGTACACCAAGCGTACCCAACGCGCTTGTAGCGAGTTTTGAACGTGTTTCTGACGTGCGTCTGGCGTATGTGGAATTTTGCTATTTTTTCAACATGCCCAGCGCGCGTTTACTGTGTGATTGCTGTTTTAGTACACGCCCATGGTCCATGGAGTTCTAGTAATTATTGCTTAGGTTACATTTGCCCCGATCATCGTACGATTTTTTGTTCTGCGATTTTCCTACGATTTTTTTAGACATGGTAGGTGATCGTGGGCTACGACGTTTGTGTTTACAATTCATACGGGCATCGTACGATTTCTTGACCTGCCTTTTGTCGACGTTCTGATACAAAAACGCGCAAGGCGATCGTACGGTAGTCGTAGGTCTCCGCAGATTTTAAGTGGATAGCGCACGAAGCCCGTGCGATGTCCGTACGGAGTCCCTTTACGTTCCGATACAAAACGCAAGGCGGTCGTACGGTAGTCGTAGGGTCTCCGCAGACTTTAAGTGCATGGATATCGTACGGGGTCCCTTGGATTTCTGACTGATGCCTTGGGGCCTCCCTACGATAACCGTGCGATTCCAGGTGTCCGTCCGTCTTTCGTGTACTACCAAACGTGTACAACCTCACAGTGCATCACGGCTCCTCCGAAAGGAAAATGCAAACGGTCCTATTGAAACCTAATGGTGAAATGCAACCATATCCCTTCAAAAATGCACACGATAAACGTGCGGTCGCCGTGGTATGTCCGTATAATGACCGCACAATATCCGTGCGATTTTAATAACCTTGCGAAATAGCCGTACGGATGCCGTACGATCACCCTAAAGGTCTAAGATTATCTTACGATTTTAGTTCCAAAATTATCATGAAAACCGTGCGGGTACCGCATGATCATCACAGGGTTTCCGTACAGCGCCCGTACGGCCCCTGTACGATGCTACCTACGACGTGTCTACGGGCTACGGTCTTACGATTTTTAAAAACTTGTAAAAGTGCAGACTACTACAAATCGTAGAGGCTACGGAGATCGTAGGAAGTCGTAGAATCGTAGGGACATCGTAGGGTCACCCTGCGGAGATCGCGCGAAAATGCAAAAATGGCATCGTACGATCATCGCAAGCTAATCGTAGGCCAAATGTAACCTAGGCTTTATCGGGGCCCAATCGATAAGATCCATGAGTAATAGGTGGACTGCTTGTGTCTCCGGGCAAAGCTCTACCATCTGTTTACTGGTTAACCGTTTAGAACGAGGTCTAAGCCTATCCAGGAAAATAGTCTAACCAGTGGGTGCTTATTTCGCGTGTGATGACATCAAAATTGTGGACCAATAAAACAGAGACAACGTCTCGACATGACCACAGCCACAATTGGGATGTAAAGCAACAAAAAGTATAACTTCTTCCTCATGACTTGTTACAGATACGTTACATGCACGCTAAATGCACGAAATATACGCTTACCACGCGACTTATGCTTGGGGGACGTTGCAAAATCGTCAAGCAAACACCCAAAACATGAGTGAAATTCTGAACATGCATGGAGCGTACACGACGTGGTTAATATAGGCGTCACACCTAGTCTATTTTGACACACGATGAACACACGATTTTGGAAATTTTCAAATTCGGCACGGTCTTGAAGACATCGTGCCATTCGTGAATGCATCTTTACCCAATATATGTCCGTCGGTTGATACATGCGCTGGAGGTGTTCAATCCCTTATTCATCAATCCTCTAGTTAATTCATTAGAAACGACCGAGCTTCTGATGCGTGTGTTTCTCCCGAGCCGAAATGAATACCGGCTTACAAGGACGTACACAACGTAAGTCCAAAAGTACACAACGTGCATGTTTATACGATTGCTTTTACCCTGTTTTTGTCATATTACATGTGCATACAACTGATATTTCCAAAAAAGCTCAACACGCGTTCGTTCTGAAAATATGTCAGTGTATGAAGGGGTTTAATGTACAAACCATACCGTTTGTTTGTAAATTGTAGTTTTATTCTTCCAAATATGCCTTTGATACTTATACAGCAATGTTACAAACAGTTGGGGTAATTGATTTATTATCTGAAGCTATATTTTCGACAATTATAATTGCTTTAATTATAAAGACTATTTCGCGAATTGTTCGCGACTATTTCGTGACAAAGATTAACGATATTAACGATATTAGATCTAACACAACTTTCACGTTGCAGTATCATTGAATGGATATTTATGCAACAAATTCGCGAATTTTGGTCTAATTTTAAAATTGTCGCGCGATAGTTCTCACGACGTTCCCACGAATGTAGCTCTATTTTCATTTCTAATTTGTACGACAGTTGCGAGACATTCGTGAGAGGTCGCACGACATTCGTATGAATGTCGCTTAGCTTTCGCCATATAGTTGCGAGGTGTTCGCATGTTTTTTCAAGACTGTCCCGCTACAGTCGTACGACATTCGTACGAGTGTTGCGAAACGTTTGCATTGTAAATTCGCCAAAATGTCGCACGACAGTCGCACACGTGACAGTCTTGCGAAATATTTTGGCAAAAAAATCGCATAACATTTTTAAACGTTAAAAATATTCGCGACCAGTTCGCGACACATGAAAATTCTCACGACACTCGTGCGACACCCGCACGAATGTCGTGCGAATTTTCGACTAAATTCGCAAAACAGTCGCGAGAAATTCGCCTGCCAGCGAGATACTAGCTTAAATTCGCATGCCAGTGAGACACTAGCTTAACTAGTCGAGAACTGTTCGTGAAGGTTTTAAACATGTTTACAAATTTTATGCGATTTTTTTCGCCAAAATATTTTGCAAGACTGTCGCGCGACTGTCGTGCGACAGTGGTACGACATTCGTGCGAGTGTCGTGAACCTGTCGCCGCTAATTATGGTGAATTCACAATGCGAATTTTCGCGACACTCGTACGAATGTCGTACGACAGTCGCACGACAGTCTTCAGTAAACAAGCAAACACCTCGCGACTTTCGCGAGAAAACAAAACTAAGCAACATTCGTACGAATGTCGTGCGACACTCTCACGAATGTCGCGCGACTGTCTTACGAATGAAAATCAAAATAAGCTACATTTGTGGGAACACCTCGAGACACTCTCATGAATGTCTCGCGACTGTCGTTCGACAGTCACAAGTTATATTTTTTAAAATAAGACAGAAATTCGAGAATTTGTCGCATAAATGTCCATTCAATGAGACTGCAATGTGAAAGTTGTTGATATCATTAATCTTTGTCACGAAAAAGTGGCGAGCAATTCGCGAACTAGTCTCCAGTTGTCGCATTCCAGTGAGATAGGAGCTTATGTCACACTATTCTTAAGAATAGTTCGGGTGAAATTTTGATATTTTTTGTGGCATAGATAAGATTATTCGACGAATTTATGCATCACAATACTTAAGGATATATATGGACAACTCTTGATAGATCATTTTATTTGAGTTTGTATGGTAGTTATAGTTACGGATACGGATGTTGTTGGTCACGGCCGTATAGAGACGTTAGCTATGGCGTCAAATTTCAGTCACACTACCACATACGAATATATTATATCAGAAAGGAATCGTATTTTATCCTTAATCACCCGTATCTGTGCGCATCGTTAGCACAGAGTCTTCAGTAACGTGTTACATGTACATGCATTACGTATAGATTTGGATTTGTCAAACATGCCAGATTTTGTGTCTTTCAAAATTTAGCGCCGATCTAACGGATCTTGCACAGATTCGCACAGTTACCAATATTTGCGTATACGATAGGCACATCTACATGTACGGCCGATAACGAACGAGATACGAATCGTTACGAATTTGGCGGATAGATGATTCGAAACAAAAACTTTCAGCAGTTGTTTCTGTGTAGATCTACTAGTTTGACTGTACATTGCCGAAAAAGTACTTTTTGCTGATGCCATAGCGAAAGTCTCATAGGCACACTGTGTGACCGGCAACAATCGTATCTTATCCCGATATTTCCGTAACTGGCCTTATCATCCAAATACAAGTAAAATCATATATCAATAGGTGTTTATGTTCATCCTTAAGTACCCTTATCTAACCCCATTCTTAGATAATTAAGATGCATACATTCGTCAAATTATTTTAGCTTAGCTCAAAAAGTTAAAAAATTTCATCCGAAACGTGCCAGTGTGACCAAAGCATTAGTGGGAAAAGTGTTAGAGTGGTTCTACAGTAATTGCTTGTGATTGATAAATGCTATGAGTAAAACATAATTCTTATTTTGTTGTTGTTTGAATTCAGGGTTTGTTTAAAGTTAAAAGTAAGCAATCAGCAGGGACTGGTGTAATCAGTAGCAAAACCCAACCCTAAATACGTTGCGAGAAAACAATAAGAATGCATTACGAAAACACGACCATGCAATATTCAGCAGTTTTAAATGCTGTACAAATTGAAAATTTTCAGATGAAAAAGTTTGATATTTTCCATATTTTTGCTCGAAACATAGATTGTGTGTTCACGTTACAACCGTCTCGGCGAGGCAGCGCTAACGAGTACCCACAATATCTATGTTTTGGATCGAAACAATTGTATACCCCTTCAAACCCTATATTTGCTACAAACGTTTGGTTCAAGGGGGGTATACATGTCACGGACATTTTATTCTGATGATGCGATATGCAGGATAAGCATCTATTTCCTTAATGATGGCCACTCAGCTACATGAACTTAACAAACAATATGCGTATGCACAGTATAACATAATACCAAAAGAACCACAACCTGTCAAATAGATTTTTGAATATGAAAATAGCATATTCCTGACCAATTCGAACGTCAAAATGGGATTTTGAATATCAAAATAGCATATTCCTGACCAAATTGAATATCAAAATGGGATTTTGAATATCAAGATAACATATTCCTGACCAAATCGAATGTCAAAATGGGATTTTGAATATCAAAATAGCATATTCTTGCACAAATCGAATATAAAAATGGGATTATGAATATCAAAATAGTACATTCTTGGCCAAATCGAATGTCAAAATGGGATTTTGAATATCAAAAAAGCATATTCCCGACCAAATCGAATGTCAATATTGGATTTTGAATATCATAATAGCACATTCCTGACCAAATCGAATGTCAAAATAAGATTTTGAATATCAAAATAGCACATTCCTGGCCAAATCGAATGTCAAAATAGGATTTTGAATGTCAAAATACGAAATTCGGTCCCAGTTCGAATGTCAAAATAGGATTTTGAATGTCAAAATACGAAATTCGGTCCCAGTTCGAATGTCAAAATAGGATTTTGAATGTCAAAATAAGAAATTCGGTCCCAGTTCGAATGTCAAAATAGGACTTTGAATGTCAAAATAAGAAATTCGGTCCCAGTTCGAATGTCAAAATAGGATTTTGAATGTCAAAATAAGAAATTCGGTCCCAGTTCGAATGTCAAAATAGGATTTTGAATGTCAAAATACGAAATTCGGTCCCAGTTCGAATGTCAAAATAGGATTTTGAATGTCAAAATAAGAAATTCGGTCCCAGTTCGAATGTCAAAATAGGATTTTGAATGTCAAAATACGAAATTCGGTCCCAATTCGAATGTCAAAATAGGATTTTGAATGTCAAAATACGAAATTCGGTCCAAGTTCGAATGTCAAAATAGGATTTTGAATGTCAAAATAAGAAATTCGGTCCCAGTTCGAATGTCAAAATAGGATTTTGAATGTCAAAATACGAAATTCGGTCCCAGTTCGAATGTCAAAATAGGATTTTGAATGTCAAAATACGAAATTCGGTCCCAGTTCGAATGTCAAACTAGGATTTTGAATGTCAAAATACGAAATTCGGCCCCAGTTCGAATGTCAAAATAGGATTTTGAATGTCAAAATACGAAATTCGGTCCCAGTTCGAATGTCAAAATAGGATTTTGAATGTCAAAATAAGAAATTCGGTCCCAGTTCTAGTGTCAAAATAGGATTTCGATTGTCAAAATAAGAAATTTGGTCCCAGTTCGAATGTCAAAATAGGATTTTGAATGTCAAAATAAGAAATTCGGTCCCAGTTCGAATGTCAAAATAGGATTTTGAATGTCAAAATACGAAATTCGGTCCCAGTTCGAATGTCAAAATAGGATTTTGAATGTCAAAATACGAAATTCGGTCCCAGTTCGAATGTCAAAATAGGATTTTGAATGTCAAAATAAGAAATTTGGTCCCAGTTCGAATGTCAAAATAGGATTTTGAATGTCAAAATACGAAATTCGGTCCCAATTCGAATGTCAAAATAGGATTTTGAATGTCAAAATACGAAATTCGGTCCAAGTTCGAATGTCAAAATAGGATTTTGAATGTCAAAATACGAAATTTGGTCCCAGTTCGAATGTCAAAATAGGATTTTGAATGTCAAAATACGAAATTCGGTCCCAGTTCGAATGTCAAACTAGGATTTTGAATGTCAAAATACGAAATTCGGCCCCAGTTCGAATGTCAAAATAGGATTTTGAATGTCAAAATAAGAAATTCGGTCCAAGTTCGAATGTCAAAATAGGATTTTGAATGTCAAAATAAGAAATTCGGTCCCAGTTCGAATGTCAAAATAGGATTTTGAATGTCAAAATACGAAATTCGATCCCAATTCGAATGTCAAAATAGGATTTTGAATGTCAAAATACGAAATTCGATCCCAGTTCGAATGTCAAACTAGGAATATGAATGTCAAAATACGAAATTCGGTCCCAGTTCGAATGTCAAAATAGGAATTTGAATGTCAAAATAAGAAATTCGGTCCCAGTTCGAATGTCAAAATAGGATTTTGAATGTCAAAATAAGAAATTCGGTCCCAGTTCGAATGTTAAAATAGGATTTTGAATGTCAAAATAAGAAATTCGGTCCCAGTTCGAATGTCAAAATAGGATTTTGAATGTCAAAATAAGAAATTTGGTCCCAGTTCGAATGTCAAAATAGGATTTTGAATGTCAAAATAAGAAATTCGGTCCCAGTTCGAATGTCAAAATAGGATTTTGAATGTCAAAATAAGAAATTCGGCCCCAGTTCGAATGTCAAAATAGGATTTTGAATGTCAAAATACGAAATTCGGTCCAAGTTCGAATGTCAAAATAGGATTTTGAATGTCAAAATACGAAATTCGGTCCCAGTTCGAATGTCAAAATAGGATTTTTAATGTCAAAATAAGAAATTCGGTCCCAGTTCGAATGTCAAAATAGGATTTTGAATGTCAAAATACGAAATTCGGTCCCAGTTCGAATGTCAAAATAGGATTTTGAATGTCAAAATAAGAAATTCGGTCCCAGTTCTAGTGTCAAAATAGGATTTTGATTGTCAAAATAAGAAATTTGGTCCCAGTTCGAATGTCAAAATAGGATTTTGAATGTCAAAATAAGAAATTCGGTCCCAGTTCGAATGTCAAAATAGGATTTTGAATGTCAAAATAAGAAATTCGGTCCCAGTTCGAATGTCAAAATAGGACTTTGAATGTCAAAATAAGAAATTCGGTACCAGTTCGAATGTCAAAATAGGATTTTGAATGTCAAAATAAGAAATTCGGTCCCAGTTCGAATGTCAAAATAGGATTTTGAATGTCAAAATACGAAATTCGGTCCCAGTTCGAATGTCAAAATAGGATTTTGAATGTCAAAATAAGAAATTTGGTCCCAGTTCGAATGTCAAAATAGGATTTTGAATGTCAAAATACGAAATTCGGTCCCAATTCGAATGTCAAAATAGGATTTTGAATGTCAAAATACGAAATTCGGTCCAAGTTCGAATGTCAAAATAGGATTTTGAATGTCAAAATAAGAAATTCGGTCCCAGTTCGAATGTCAAAATAGGATTTTGAATGTCAAAATACGAAATTCGGTCCCAGTTCGAATGTCAAAATAGGATTTTGAATGTCAAAATACGAAATTCGGTCCCAGTTCGAATGTCAAACTAGGATTTTGAAGGTCAAAATAAGAAATTCGGTCCAAGTTCGAATGTCAAAATAGGATTTTGAATGTCAAAATAAGAAATTCGGTCCCAGTTCGAATGTCAAAATAGGATTTTGAATGTCAAAATAAGAAATTCGGTCCCAGTTCGAATGTCAAAATAGGATTTTGAATGTCAAAATAAGAAATTCGGTCCCAGTTCGAATGTTAAAATGGGATTTTGAATGTCAAAATAAGAAATTCGGTCCCAGTTCGAATGTCAAAATAGGATTTTGAATGTCAAGATAAGAAATTCGGTCCCAGTTCGAATGTCAAAATAGGATTTTGAATGTCAAAATAAGAAATTCGGTCCCAGTTCGAATGTCAAAATAGGATTTTGAATGTCAAAATAAGAAATTCGGTCCCAGTTCGAATGTCAAAATAGGATTTTGAATGTCAAAATAAGAAATTCGGTCCCAGTTCGAATGTCAAAATAGGATTTTGAATGTCAAAATAAGAAATTCGGTCCCAGTTCGAATGTCAAAATAGGATTTTGAATGTCAAAATAAGAAATTCGGTCCCAGTTCGAATGTCGAAAAACGAAAAACGAATAACGAATAACGAAAAACGAAAAACAAACTAACTTCACCTGTACTTGAATGTCGAATAACGAAAAACGAAAAACAAACTAACTTCACTCTGCTGAATTTTTCTAAGCTGTAAAAATTGAAATTTTCACTTTAATTATTTTTATATTTTCTTATTTTTACTCAAAACATAGATTGATGGTACACGTTAGAACCGCCTCGGTGAGGCGGTTCTTAGGAGTATACACAATCTATGCTTAAGAGTAAAATAATAAAACAAGGTATATCCCTGCGCACCCCAGTTCTGCTATATAAAAGCGGGGTATAAAGGGGTTTACATTTCACGGACATGTTTTCCTGATGAAACATAAACCACAGCAGAACCACCATGGAACAGTCAGTTTTCTCATTACGAAAACTTGCCCATGCAATATATAGAGGATATTTACTTTCTTGAGGTGAATACCAAATATATTTCATCGAGTGAGTTGAAAACCTCGAAATTTTCACGAGTGCGTAGCACGAGTGAAAATTTAGATGTTTTCAAGTCACGAGATGAAATATATTTGGTATTTACCGATAAAAAGTAAATTTTCTTTTTATTTTATACAATACACGGGCATTTTCCTATTCACAAAGCAGGCGGCGAAAATGCAAAAACCAAAAAATTTTGAAAACACAAATAATTTTGGTACCACATTGTTCATAACGTTCTAACTAAGAAAATGAATACCCATACTTTATGTTTTCGTTCGTAAATAACGGAGTTATAAGCATTTGAATTTCTGAAGTGAGGCACATTTAATGACGTCAAGTGAATGGAAACGTCAGAAGTAATCCAGGCTCTACAGTGAAAATATCGGCTGATATCAATCACTAGTGAAAATATCAATATCAATTCTGCAGTGAAAATATCACTTTTATCCATTTTTGATATACATTAATTACACTATAGGAATGAATTTTATTTTTGTTGATTTTATCGATGTGTAAACTCAGGCGAATCACTCACAAACTAAATAAAGCCCGAAGGGCTTTATGAAAATGTTTGTGAGTGATTCGCCTGAGTTTACACATCGATAAAATCAACAAAAATAATAATTCATTCCTTATAATTCCAACTTTGTCTCATTACACTGCATTTGTCTACATTGCTTTTATTTTTTATAGTCAGCGGAAGGAAAATAGTGCAAAACGGATCTTCATGGGGCAGCCATCTTGAAAATTTCCAACGCATAAAACTCACTTCTTGCAAATATATAGAGGATATTTGCTTTTTTGAGGTGAATACCAAATATATTTCATCGAGTGAGTTGAAAACATCAGAATTTTCACGAGTGCGCAGCACGAGTGAAAATTATTATGTTTTCAACTCACAAGATGAAATATATTTGGTATTCACCGAAAAAAAGCAAATTTTCTTTTTATTTTATACAATGCACAGGCATTTTCCAATGCACAAGGTAGGCGGTGAAAATGCAAAAACAAAAATTTTTGAAAACACGAATAATTTTGGTACCACATTGTTCCTTATGTTCTAACTAAGAAAATGAGTACCCACACTTTATGTTTTCGTTCATAAATAACGGAGTTATAGGCGTTTGAATTTCTGAAGTGAGACACATTTAATGACGTCAAGTAAATGGAAACGTCAGAAGTAATCCAAAAAATCTGACGTCATTACAGTGACGATATAGGCTGATATCAGTCACTAGTGACTTTTGATATCAGTGAGATTTGATATCAGTGAAATTTCATATCAATGAAAATACTAATTTTATCAAGTTTTGATATACATTGGGTTTCACTGTAAAGTATAAAATAAAGAAGCTATAACTGGCTTGCTTTGGGCAGGCTGTCAAATCGGGAGCTTTAAAACATCTCCCCATTCATACAAAATTGTGCTTTTGGGAGAAAATATCGTCGTCTGGACCGAAAGAAAGACATGTCGATTTTGAACTGGGGCTCGGTGTATAAGAAATACAAACGTCAAACTTCAACATACGACAAGAAGATAAAAACACTTACCGTACGATGTTCTGTTAAAAGACAAAGCGTCCATGTTAATAAAAATTCCAAATATTCATTTTGACGCCTTCAAAACGCGTCCATCCATTGTTTTTATGACGTTTAGATTTGGTGACGTCAACGTTTCTTCAAAGAAACGCCACGTTATCACGTAACGTCGCGCCGTTTTGTGGTGAAAACTGAGTATTCTTACGCATTGCTTTTATCGAAGTATAAAGTC
This sequence comes from Rugalucina vietnamica, assembly GCA_964017185.1. Lineage (NCBI taxonomy): Eukaryota > Metazoa > Mollusca > Bivalvia > Lucinida > Lucinidae > Rugalucina > Rugalucina vietnamica. The sequence continues at coordinate 17,001,022 of OZ024874.1, forward strand.
TTCCAAACAACCAATCAGAAAGTAGGAAATTAGTTAAGTTGGAATTATTGCTGAGTATAAAATAAACAGATTTTTCTTATTGCTTGAAAACATAGATTGTTGTTTCACGATAGAACCGACTCACAGCGTACCCACAATCTAATGTGGAGCAAAAAAAAAAAAAAAAAAAGAAAAAAGAAAAAAGAAAAATAGGTATAGCCCTGCATACCCCAGTTTTGCCATACAAAAGTGGGGTATATGGGGTACGTATTACACGGACATGTTCTCCAGATGTATTGTATTGTTATCCTGATGTTATCCTGTACTGTCTGAGTGAAGATGAAACATCAAGAAAACATGCCCGTGTCACAAATACCCCCGTAAACCCCACTTTTATATAGTAAAACTGGGGTATGCAGGGGTATATCTATTTTTCTTATTTTTGCTCCAAAACATAGATTGTGGGTACTCGTTAGAACCGCCTCGGCGAGGCGGTTCTAACGAGTATCCACAATCTATGTTTTGAGCAAATATAAGAAATATATCCAAATTTTTAGCTGAAAATTTTCAATTTTTAAAGCTCAAAAAATCTCTGTTTATTGCATGGGCATGTTTTCGTAATGTATGTTCTTGGCAAATTTGGTCAAGAAATGAAAAGTTGACTGACAAGTTGGATTATTGAAACTTTACCTATCTTTCATCTTGATAAAGCAGCCACAGCCATCTTCGTGACAGAAATCAAATCGAAAACCATGGGCAAGACAGTAGAAGTGACACCTAATTGGCTCACAGTGACCGTTTTCGGTAGGATCAGCTGGGTCCAAAAAGTGGATGACGACTGAAAAATCGCTGAGTTTATTATAGTTGTATCTCATTAGTTTGTAGAAACTTTCAACCGGCAATAAGTGCATATCATTAATGATTCATTTCATTCGTTGGGATTAATTAAGAAACCGAAAGTCGGTGCAAAATTACGGGTTTAAAATGATTATATTTTTTAATAGATGGATTCATGTACATGAAAGGTTTGTGAATGATTCACCGGAGTTAAGAAATTGTTAAAATCAACAAAAATAATTAATTGCTTGTAATTTCCTTTTTTGTTTCTACCTTAATATTTGAGCCGCCTCGTGGGAAAACCAATAATGTGGTTTCCGAACAGGTCCGACACAAACCGGGCTGTAGAAGCACAGAAGATGGCTAGAGACTGAAATTTTGGATTTAGAAAGTAGAGGAATTGTACTATCCGAGTAGCGAAAACAAAGGCGCTGATCAGCTTCGCCGTTACTGCGAAACTGATCTGCGCTAGGCAGATTGTTGGTTTTCCCATGTGGCGGCTCATTTAATCTGAAACAGTCGTGGGCATCTCAGGGTCAGATGGAAATGGCAGTCTTGTCATTACGGGCATTTCTTTTTTATTAAAAGCGATTCGCTCATGTACTTTATCAAAACGTAAAATCTTTAAGGATGTTCGCTGCCAATGAAAAAGTATTCAAACTTTTTTTTTAACCACTCTTTTTTGATTCCAAATTACAACACAAGACATTTGAAAACAAAATAAGTATAGGGTAGTGTGCATTTTTTCGAGCTACAGGCCTGTGAATGAGACCTCTGAACACTTTGTTTTAAATTTAGAAAAAAAAAAAATAATTTAATTTTCCATTCTTTGAAACATACCTGTCTTGAACAAAAATACACCTAGAATGCTTTCAAAAGTCTTAATTTTTACGTAATGCAGACTATTTTGGACCAAAAGCAATGAAAAATTTGCAACATAAAGTGGATGACAAAATTTTACGAGTCGTTTTCCAACCCTACCCCCATACTTGAAAAGTCGGAAAAAAACAATATTTTGAATTGTGCCAAACCCATATTTGTAGATTCAAACTTTTTCTTATATTTTCACACAAGATAGAACTTGGTAATATTGTTCGAATAAAAGAAAGAAATATATAGGGTAGTGTGCATCTAAGAGAGAACCAACAACTTGAAAATCGCCATTTTAACCCTTTTTTCGTCTGTTTTGTTTCTTAAAGCCCATTTCATAAAACCACCCAAAATTTTAAAACTAGCACGCCAAAGACAGAAAGACCGACTTAGAAGACCATATACACATATACTGCTGCGAAAACAAACATCGAACTAATGTAATTTATTTGAAGATGTATAATATTCAAGTTTAATCTACCCTACCCCCTAAATTTTACTGACAACTAAAATTTTCTAAAAAGTTGCAGAAAATGGGGTGAAAAAATGAAGTTCCTTAGATTGACAATTTTCATGCCTCATTCAATGCATATCATCAATATGTATCCAAATATAAAATATAAGGAAAATATATGCAACCGTTTTCGAGATATTCAAAAAAAGAAAAACCGGAAGTTCCGAAATGTCAAATGTTAGCAGCGAACATCCTTAAGTTGTAATAACAAAGACGTACAAAAATGAAATTAAAAAGGCTGAAAATGCAAATGTTCTTACATCCATCTTCCGCGGTGTCGTCATTCGCAGCTAACTCTCGAACGGCCTGTGCGAGGATAACCATCACCAGGAACAGACTAGTACTCATTTTCGTTGCTCTAAACTAATGTAGATACCAGAATGATTCATCAAAATATTTTAAACATCCTTTGAGCCGCCTCGTGGGAAAACCAACAATCTGCATAGGCGAAAACAAAGACGCAGATCAACTTCGCGGTAACCGCGAAGCTGATCAGCGCCTTTGTTTTCGCTACTCGGATAGTACAATTCCTCTTCTACTTAAATCAGAAATTTCAAGCTTCTAGCTCTTTTCTGTGCTAGTACAGACCGGTTTGTGTCGAACCTGTTCGGAAACCACATTGTTGGTTTTCCCACGAGGCGGCTCCTTTCTTTATACTGGCACAACCCTGTGAAATGTTCAAGACGAGCCATCTATGAACAAGGCTTAAAGAGAATGGGCGTGTCATCTGCATGTAAAATATCAGATTTTCGTACACAGCAGAGATAGTGTCAGGTGAAAACAAGGTCTTGTAAAGATCCCAAAACGATAGTGATTTGTAACAACGAAGATACATTTTCGCCTCAGAAAAAAGTAAGAGAATGTATTTCATTGCAAATTTTATCATTGAGTTTTATTTTTATACCAATGTATTGTTTTACATTTTAATCTATAGATCTAAAATAAGGTATGAATTTAATATCAATTATGAAAGCGACACATCTTCTCATACACATCTATTGGCCTACTTTATATTTTAGCCGCCGGATGAGAAAACCAACAATTTGCATTTGCGAAAACAAAATCCCAGACCAGCTTCGCGGTTACCGATCAGCGCCTTTGTTTTCGCTACAAATCCGAAATACCAAGCTTCTAGCCTGCTTCTATGACTGTACAGGCTGATTTGTGTCAGACCTGGTCAGAACCCAAATTGTTGGTTTTCTCACGCACAGGTTCATTAGTTCAAAGTATAGGACACATGTATAATGTCAAATGAAATATTATATCATACAGTCTGTTTGACACAATAAAACATATTAACAGGATCCCGCAAAAAACTTCTCGTTCATCACAAATCGTTAGATGCAAATGTTGGCGTGATGATTTCATTTCCACTGCTAGAAATCCAACACCAGCGGCCGCCATCCACGTTTAATTAACTAGAAAATTAAAAAAAAAAAAAAACATATTTAATACACTGTATTAAATGATTATCATATTACACGTATACGATGGGCTTAATGCTATTCCTACGGAATCGCAAGGTTTGCTTAACCGCTGAAATATGCATGCATCCCTAAAATAGGCATGTGCCTGCATTATAGGGTCCACCTCAATTTCAAAATAGGGGTTAACCTCTAAATATGCGGGTGCACCCTTATATTTGCGGGTGTATATCTAAACGTAAATTTCGAAATAGGCCTGGACCGATCAGTTAACCACCACTTCGGTCATTTTGACCCTTCCTACAGCAATCGTAGGATTTTAAATATGAGCCGCCTCGTGGGGAAAACCAACAATGTGGTTTCCGAACAGGTCTGACACAAACCGGCCTGTACAGCTACAGAAGCAGGCTAGAAGCTTGAAATTTCGGAGTTAAGTAGAGGAGGAATTGTACTTTCCGAGTAGCGAAAACCTAGGCGCTGATCAGCTTCGCGGTTACCGCGAAGCTGATCTGTGCCTTTGTTTTCGCCTATGAAGATTGTTGGTTTTCCTATGGGGCGGCTCATATGTTCACAATTCTGAATCAAACAGGCTCTACGGAGGTGCAAAGACAGGCGGAGATATTAATGTTGTATTAATTCTTGGGCATTTTTTCTTACGTTTCCTATTATGCTGGCTTATTGATCTACCTTTCTGTATTCTTTAAGAAACAGGCACACTTTCCATCAACCGTGCAGAATTCGAAATAATATCCCATGATCACGCAATAGAAGTAACACGCGACCAAGTCGCAGGTAGCTGATTCAGAAGGAAGTGGAATTGGTTCAATGTCGACATGAAGCTTGTCTCTATCATATGATGCCACTGTAATGACACGTACAGTCAAACATAAGTTAAGCACCACCTTGACATTTTCCTAGAAGTGTTTTTCATGTAAAACTATTTTCAAAACACTTATTTTGTATGGGTCTTCAACTTGCGTTTGTCCGGCCTAATTTGATAGGCATAACAGAATGGTATTTAACCCTGTCACACTTAGGTTCCATCCCAGCGGGCACATGACGTCAGAATGACGTCAGATCGACGTCGATGCGACGTCATGACGTCATGTGCCCGCTGGGATGGTGTACGGAATACGCCTGTCCCTATTTTCGGGGTCTGCGATTAAAAGTTGAATAATCCCTCTAGTTTGGTCATATTTAATTTGCATAAGCATGTGAAGAAACTAGAATTATCTCGAACATTCTCTTCTATTCAAGGATTTATATGGCAGTCACAGGAAAAAAAGGAAAAGTTATTCGCTTGTTTATTAGCATGGCGTTTTCATTATGAAACATGTGCTACTTTAAACTTATATATTTACATTTCTGATGCAAAGTCTTAAATGAATCTATAGAATTGCAATGCGATTCATAGTTCCATGAACAACATCGTGTCACGCGACGTCACATGATCAAATTTGACGTCATGAAAAACCATGGCTCTCGCCAATTTGATTGGACGTTGTAAACGTCATGACGTCGTCGACGCCGTTCCGCTGTTTCCACACACACTGTGTGTAAATTCCCTATTTGCTAATAAATGTGATCGCCTTGATAATTTTTCAACAAGCAAAAGAGAGAAATGAATGTAAATATAAGCAATGAGTTTAATTTTTCTGATGTTCATGGAGCTATGAACCAAAGTGGGTCGCTAGCCAAGCTAACATGAACCCCTTCGGGGTTCATTCACTTTGCACGCGACCCACTGTGGTTCATAGCTCCATGAACATCAGAAAAATGAAATTCATTTCTTAAATAACCGTTGATGTATAATGAATATCTACCCATCAGGAAAACATGTCCATGAAAAGAATACCCCCTTGAACACCACTCTTTATACAGAAGAAGTGGGGTTTGCAGGGGTGTACTTTTTTTTCTTATTTTTGCTCCAAGACATAGAGTGTGGGTACTCGTTAGAATCGCCTCGGCGAGGCGGTTCTAACGTGTACCCACAATCTATGTTTTGAGCAAAAATAAGAAAAATATCAAAAGTTTTCTGATGACTTGAAAATTTTCATTTTTGATAACTTTAAAAATCTCTGTATATTGCATGGGCATGTTTTCGTAATGTGTATTTTTCAGTCTGCTTATAGTTTTGGAATTGTTTCAAAATGACATTAACATTTTCAGGTTCGTAGCAGTTTCAGAAAATAGATATCTCGGTATATTATTTAGCCGAAGTTGTTCGGTCTTAGACTTATAAAGTCTGATGAGATGATGTCTTTTTCTATATAATCTTAAAATTACATATATGATACCATAGTCCACTCCACTCCGAAGACTATTCTTCTTGGTCATGATTTTGCTTCTCTGACTATCTCATGTTTGAGTCAGCTTAATGTAAAGCATGGTATGACATATCAGCATAATATAAAATAAGGCATGGCACTTTGGGAATATATTTCAACATCTACGGCTGTAATCAGTCTAGTTCGGTCTCAGCAGCCAAACAATATATTGCAAATCAGGCCACTAGAGCGATGTTTTAGTCTTTGCTATAGATTTACAATTCGAATTGTTTCAGAAAACAATCAAACCGATATTAGTATATAGAGCTCTGTGAAGTTTTGGGTTTCGGTGATTTAGAAGTACTAGAACGGGTGCAGTTGAAATAAAGCAAGTTCTAATATGAAAAGAAGTACTCCTAACAGCATTGTTTATGGAGAAACAGGTTTTATTCCCCTCAAGTTGGATACTAGTATTCAAACTAGAATAGTTGGGTATTTGGCAAAGCTTGTTAGTCCAGCATCAAGTATTATACTAGTGTCTGTTCACCATCTTTTTCATAAGCTCGCTTTTCTGAAAAACCACAAGAAAAATATGGCCATGTCATCTTTTTGCAACCCAAAAGTCGTAAAAAATGCCGCAGAAATTTTAAAAATCGGTTCACTAATAAAATAATCATGCCCAAAACTTGTTTTGAATAGGCATTTTGCATGTGCAAGGGAGGTAATCTGAACACCTTACAATTGAAAATCAAGGAAATTTGTGGAATAATTTCAAGAGTTTGACACTCAGCTATGCATGCAATACAATGTTGTTTTGGTTTGGTGCAATTTAATTGAAAATTAACCAATTTAGATTTTTCTGGGAAAATAGTTACTTCCCTTGCTGGCATTTTTACAATGGAAAAAGACCTATACAATATTATTTTTTCGAATAAATTTTTTATCTGTAAAATATTATTTTCATTCTTCAGATGACACCAAAAATTTATATTCTGCCATCTGCATTCCTACCCTGCATTCCTACCCTTTCATGTTCAACCTCCTGGAGATATTCCAGGTGTTCCAGATACAGCATTAAACCAAGATCTGTAGAGCAATTATCAGGGACACATTAAGTTTCTTTAATATATCAGCCAAATGCCCATGATGCCTTAAATATTCCAGGTGATATTGAGGGGCGTTGACTGTTTATGAAGTTAACCACGCAACTGTTCTGAAAATATTTCTAGGTATTTTGCTAAAATCTATGGCATATCATATCATGATCTGTGGCAAAGCTTTAAAAACTTGATACCATTAATTGACATATTTATTTTAAATTTTAGATGACATCAAAAATTGATCTGCCATTCTCATTCCTTCCCCCTTCATGTTCGACCCCCAGGAGATATTCCAGAAACTTAAGGTGTTCCAGATACTGCATGAACCTAAGAGTAGGGTCCCCAGAAAGCACGAACATATTCATTTTGTAAGGAATATTGGACAGCCTATCACGTGACAAGAATTGCCGTTTGTATTACACAATTACATTGACCAATTTTTACCATAGTTCATAAAATATTTTGGGCGCAACTGACAAGTTTGAATTTTTTCCTCCGTTTAAGCATGGTGATCGTTGAAACATACCATGCAATAAAACTTTCAATATTTGCAAAATTAAGCAGTATCACATTGGGGTATATAAAAAATTATGATAAAAATCGCTACCTATAAAAATTTTGTGAAGCACCCGTATCTTGCACAAAATACGTCTATTTGTCGCCTTTTGACCCATATGCGTATTATTAACCTGTGAATACAGATGTCCCCCAAAATAATGAACGATTACGCATTTGTATGTTATTTGAGGTCTTGACACTTTATTTGATTTTATGGCTTACATCCTCTTAGTGGGACTTCTAACCAACATTGGGAGTGTCATGACATCCAAAAAGTCCGAAAAGTCTATTGAATATAACCTCCCAAGTAAACAGCTAAGGCTTCTATGAATGAGTGGTTTGACTAGACCACTTTTCCTGGGCATGTTCAGACCTTCTAAGTGATTAACCAGTTATCAGGCGGTCGGTCAGTAAGCTTTGCCGGGAAGCACTTATATAACATATGAGCCACCTCGTGGGAAAACCAACAATGTGGTTTCCGAACAGGTCCGACACAAACCGGCCTGTACAAGCACAGCAAAGAGCTAGAAGCTTGAAATTTTGGAGTTAAGTAGAGGAGGAATTGTACTATCCGAGTAGCGAAAACAAAGGCGCTGATCAGCTTCGCGGTTACCGCGAAGCTGATCTGCGCCTTTGTTTTCGCCTATGCAGATTGTTGGTTTTCCCATGGGGCGGCTCATATATCACGTTGTTTGGTCATAATTACATGTATCATCGACATCCGAGTGTCGTTTCATGTTAATCAAATAATTTTGCAGACGCCTGAATGTTTATCCAAGTTATACTGAACCGACAAGGTCTAGATATTATTATTAATCAGTTGTGTCTGTTTTTTGCTATTCCATCCACAAATGCACTCCCCATCTATAAACTGTTCAAAATAACCATCATTTCCATCTTATTACAGAGCTTCTGAGCACATGTATGTGTCTGAAATATTTACCAAAACATTAGAGCCGCCTCATGGGAAAACCAACAATCTGCATAGGCGAAAACAAAGACGCAGATCAGCTTCGCGGTAACCGCGAAGCTGATCAGCGCCTTTGTTTTCGCTACTCGGATAGTACAATTCCTCTTCTACTTAAATCCAAAATTTCAAGCTTCTAGCTCTTTCTGTGCTTGTACAGGCCGGTTTGTGTCTGACCTGTTCGGAAACCACATTGTTGGTTTTCCCACGAGGCGGCTCATTAGGATTACTGCAGTTGTATACCTATAGAAAATTGCAGCGGATGGTAAAGGTAGGCAACGACATCAGGAAAACATGTCCGTGACAAGTATACCCCCTTGAACCCCACTTTTATATAGTAAAACTGGGGTTTACAGGGGTATACCTATTTTTCTAATTTTTGCTCCAAAACATAGATTGTGGGTACTCGTTAGAACCGCCTCACAGAGGCGGTTCTAACGTCTACCCACAATCTATGTTTTGAGCAACAATAAGAAAAATATCAAAAAATTTCCGCTGAAATTTTTCAATTTTTAAAGCTAAAAATCTCTGTTTATTGCATGTGCAAGTTTTCGTAATGATCAGGAAAAGGCGCAATCAGAAAAAAGATTCCCACCACAAAAACCGAGATGGGAAAAAAACTAAATTAACAATCAGGTACTTATACCATGAAAACACATTGTAAGCCGAATGAGCAGCTATTTTCCCAATACCAAAACTTAACTAAAAAATTGAAAACATACATAAGGCGGAAACAGCACAATAGTTTAAACACCAAGACATAAAACAGTAAGAACCACCACAGAAGCATAGCCTTGGAACGATCAGTAATATAAACTTACTGGCGGGCTTAAATCGATTTTACAGGGCCCTAACATCACCCTCAGCTTCTGCAGTGGTTCACAAATTTAGTTTGTAGTTCGGTCCTCTTGGTGAATCTCTAACTAGTCAATGAATCAGCATGGGCAAACAAATAAATCATGATGACCACCCTGATGAATCAAAAACGAGGACTCGCAGATTGAGTAAGCTGACCGACGATGGAGATCCCTGGGCGCCAAATAACTTACTAACTTTGAAGCAAAAGAAAAAACACCAGTTGCACCCCGGCGGGCCAAGCAACAGACAAGAAGGTCCGGCTCCAACCAACTAAAATAAATAGCTTTATGCCGGGATCATTTTTTTCGAGTTTCATAAATAAACGGTCGGACTATAACAACTTAATAACTTAAACTCATCGTCTTCTCTCTAAAACACAATTACATGTAGCCTTGAAGTATGCGCATACTAGTTTGTGTCGTAACAAGTGCAATAGTCACTCAATCTTTCTAAACAAATTTGAACTTACACTTATCATTTTCGCTCAAAACGAAACTTGCCTGACAAAACGAAAATACAAAAACATATTTGAAAACACTTTCCATTGCTAACTGGACATTAAAGATTCATATTACACGTTTGAAATAGTGCAGCGAAATACGAATAAAATAGTTTCAATCATTACGTGAATCTAGGTATCAAAAACGATGTGATACTTGAAACAAATATTTCAAAATAGCGTTTAGACGGGTGTTGAATTTTAAAAAAGATAGATGTTGATCGGTAACGTCACCATTGACGTCAGTGGGAAAGTGACTTTTTCAATATTTGCTAAAACTTTGAACTGTTACACCGGGTTTCAAGTGGCATAGCTAATAAATCATTAAGTTTGTGCCATGGCTGCACATATTACCGCTGGGCAGGGCAGTTTGTATTCCGCTTGAAATTGTACCCAATACACGATAAACTCATTAATGTACGTCATGTTTCATTTAATGCCCTTTTAAGAGAAGCTGATGCTTTCTTGTTGTTGTTGTTGTTGTTGTTGTTGTTGTTTATTTTACTCTTTTCTTGCAAATGAAAGAGCAGAAGAGTTATTTACTGTACAATAAATCTATTTTCATCATTCCAAATCTGAAGTTTGACGGCTGAGGCCATCAACTGGGGCTGTACATCTTGGTCAATTTTTGTCCTGGTTGGAAACCCAAAACTATATTCATGACGTGGTTCATTTACTAGCTGATAGCTGACATTATGATCGATTAACATCTTGTTTTTGATTAATGTTTGTAGGAAGTGAAAACATAAATTTTAGCTAGTATCTCTTAAGGGCAATTTTCTGTTTTGGATTTTATCAAATTTGTGGTCTTTTGGATCGTCTTAAACGTGATAAAGAACTTTTCCGAGGTAGGAGCATCTACAGGGTCAATGGTCTTCTGGTCCATTGCTTTATAGAAGGTTCAACCTCAACAGTGAATAGAAAGTGCACAGACAATTTTTTTCCAAAATGGCTTCTATTCTACACAAGACCTATGCATTTGTTTTCACTTTATGATTTACAAAATGTACTTTTCTTATTCATGATGCAACTAATTAATATAGAATGGACAAATCAGTATGTCTCCCCCCGTAAGGGTCGGGAGACCAATGTCTTTTCCCCGTGCGTCCGTCCGTTCGTCCGTCCGTCCGTCCGTCTGTCTGTCTGTCCGTCACAAATCATGTCCGCTCTATAACTCGAAAACCGTCAAAGATATTTCAATGAAACTTGATACACTTATAAAGCTTGATGAAACGATGTGTCATGCACAAGAATCATAACTCTTGCTTTCATTTCTTTGCAGTAATTTCCCTTTGATTATTTTTGATACAATTTCGTGTTCTCTCTATAACTCGAAAACCGTCAAAGATATTTCAATGAAACTTGATACACTTATAAAGCATAAGACTATGTGTCACAAGAACCATAACTCTTGCTTTCATATCCTTGGAGTTATTTCCCTCTGATTATTTTCCATACAATTTCGTGTCCGCTCTATAACTCAAAAAAGTTAGAGATATTTCAATGAAACCTGGTACACTTATAAAGCACAATGAGATTATATGTCATGCTAAAGAACCATAACTCTTGCTAGTATATCTTTGGAGTTATTTCCCTTTGATTATTTTCCATACAATTTTGTGTCCGCTCAAAAACACAAAACTCGTAAGAGATATATCAATGAAACTTAGTACACTTACAAAGCACAATGAGATGATGTGTCATGCTTAAGAACCGTAACTCTTGCTTGCATATATTTGGAGTTATTCCCCTTTGGTTATTTTCCATACAATTTCGTGTTCGCTCTATAACTAAAAAAACATAAAAGATATTTCAATGAAACTTGATACACTTATAAAGCACAATAAGACGATGTGTCATGTACAAAAATCATAACTCTTGCTTGTGTATTTTTGGAGTTATTTTCTTTTGATTATTTTCCTTACAATTTCGTGTCCGCTCTGTAAATAAAAAACGGTAAGAGATGTTTCAATGAAACTTTGTACACATATAAAGCACAATGAGACGATGTGTCATGCACAAGAATTATAACTCTTGCTTGTGTATTTTTGGAGTTATTTCTGTGGTTTTATTATTGAAGACAGCCTTAAAACAAGAAAGCATGGTACATGCATTTAGAAAGGGGAGATACATCAGTTTTCGTTGTATCGCCTACCCTGTTGAAATTTAAAAAAAAAAAAATCAGTATTTTCCTTAGGCTCCATGTTGCCAAATCAAAAGGGTCACTGGCGAGACTTCAATAGTCGACACCGCGGTATGGCCCATCCCCTTTCTCCTTTATGTGCTCACTTTTAATTTTATTCACATAGAAAACAAATTCTAGTGTGTCTATAATTTATGTCTAGTTCTAGATTATGATTTTTCAGTTCTAACAAATTTGCTTCAGGTTCTATGAATTCTTTTCTTAGCAGAGAAATTTAGCCTTCTTTGCACTTGCTGACATTTTATTATGGAATTCTTAGTTTGGTGAACTTTGAATGTTCAATGCCTAGCAGGCTTAATTACTTAGCTTGAATATGAAAGGAAATTTTATAGCATCTGAAGTTGAAAGCAAGTAAGGAGATCTATGCCTACTCGTACATGTACGCACTGCAATTAATAATTATATAGAAACTATTTTTGAATGATCACGTCGATTAATATTTCTACTGTCCATAAAGCATCTTTCAGAAACTGCCTTTCTCAAAATATCACTTTTCTGAAACACCTCCAACGAGAAATGATTGCCATGAATGCCAATACACGTCGGGATGAAGTGCGCATCACCAGATGATGTGGGGACGTAAGCACCACAATCATCGTTTTCATTACGAAAACGTGCCCATGCAATATACAGAGATTTTTAAAGTTGTAAAAAATGAAAATTTTCACTAGAAAAAAAAATGATATTTTTCTTATTTTTGCTCAAAACACAGATTGTGGGTACACGTTGGAACCACCTCGCCGAGGCGGTTCCAACGTGTACCCACAACCTATGTTTTGGAGCAAAAATAAGAAAAATAGGTATACCCCTGCATACCCCAGTTTTACTATATAAAAGTGGGGTTTAAGGGGGTATATATTGCACGGACATGTTTTCCTGATGGAGATCGATACAGTTCCAGTGGAGGGGCCAAACTTATTTTGCGGCACTTGTAGGGTTACATGTATGGTTGTTTATTATACTTGTACTCTATAATAGATTAGTTTTGCAGGGGTATAAAAGAGCAACACAGTGTTTGCAACTATGATTTAATAACAAAATGTTGAACCTGACATTAACTATCATGATTATGAACCATTCATCCTATGCCATCAACATTTTCTTACTAGCAAATAGTTAACAATGTATGATTTTTATTAATATACTGAGCCAAGCTTATTTAAGGCAATAAAAACTGATTCTATTTGTAAACAGATGTTTTGTCGATTTTGAGACGGCTTCATTTTATTCCCAACATTTATGAATCCTAAGAAATCGCAGTTTAAAGTGACCAGGTCCCGAGGTTATAAAACTTTTTTTCATGCTCAACTCACCAGAGCATAAAAATTAAACTGCTCATAAATGACAAAATAGCCAAACTAAATGGAAATTTCAAGTTAAGATAACAAAAGCCTGTAATTTATCCTGCTGAGAAATGTTAAAATGCCAACAATTGTTGGCATTTTAACATTTATGAGCAGGATAAATTTTAGTCTCAGCTGAGCTGAGCATGAAAAAAGTTCTATTACCTCGGGGCCAGGTGTCTGAACTAAAAATCAGTCAAGCATTATCTGTCCCTACTGGACAAGAATTCGGGACGACCGTTAATGAATGCGGTTGCCGCATGAGCTTTATTCGTGTCCCCTCTGATAACATGTGACAAATCGCACGATATTGGGGAAATATTCGTAACGTCAAAACGTCAATCGGGCGTTGCGTTATAATTAATTTACTCTGACGTCGGCGCTAAACTTTGCGTCGTGGGACATTTTGTAAGACTTGCGAAAATTTGAATTTCGGCTTTGTACATCGGCGCATTTACTTGAAAATTTCAGACAAAGTATTTCAGTCTGTGTGCATTATCATCAATACAATATTTTTGTATGCTTACTTCATGGTTTGACAAAATTATAGGACAAACTTTTGTCTATATGTTTTGAGGACAGACAAACTTGCCCGTCTTGGGACATTTTGTAAGACTTGCGATTTCGAGTTTTGAATTTGCATTTGAAATGGCAAACATCCTAGTTGTGTTGATTTTGAAATAATGGCTTAACAAAAAACACATCCCGTGAAATTCGACGTACTTTTACTCAAAGTTAACACATTCTCCTGTTCTTGCGATGGTCCGTAATGCGCTTATTTTAGCTGCGAAAACAAAATAAGTTGCATGGTGTGACACTGTGGCAATTTCTTTTAAACATAAGACGTCTATCGCAATTTTTCGCGTCGAAATGATTGAGATATTGTCATTTTCGTAAGAGCTACTGTGTATTTTTGTTACAAGTTAACAAGCTATTTTTTATTAAAAATCGGCATTTTCTTAAAATGTATTGCCTAAATTGCGATCAAAATATGACATTTTTACATCATTACTAATGTTTAAGACTAGCCAAAGATACTCCAAAATTCTTGGTTTAAAAACATGCAAACCGGCTTTGTGTTGTAAGCTTTTAGCTGCCATATACAAAAGTTCCCCAACAGCGTGCGCGACGTCACGTACAATCAAACCCGTCTTTCATCAGGAAAACATGTCCGTGCAATGAATACCCCCTTAAACCCCACTTTTACATAGCAAAACTGGGGTATGGAGGGGTATACCTATTCTTATTTTTGCTCCAAAACATAGATTGTGGGTACTCGTTAGAACAGCGAGGCGGTTCTAACGTGTACCCACAATCTATGTTTTGAGCAAAAATAAGAAAAATATCAAAATTTTTCTACTGATTTTTTTTTTTTTTTTTTTTTTTTTTTTTTTTTTTTTTTTTTTTTTTTTTACAACTTTAAAAATCTCTGTATGTTGCATGGGCATGTTTTCGTAATGAACTGCAACATGTGTGTTGCCTTTGAACTGTCATTCAAAGATGCAAGTAGGCAATGATCAGGAAAAGGCGCAAATAGAAAGAAATTCTCACTCCAAAAACCGAGGTGGGAAAAAAAAATGACAATTGGATACTTATAATTAGAGAACATATCGTAAGCCGAATGAGCAGCTATTTCCCAATAGGGTTAAAGGCGGCCACTCTGTTATCCGCACTCAACTAAAACTATGAAAACGTACATAAGGTTCAAACAGCACAAAATCGACTCCAAAACATAAAACAATTAGAATTACGCCTTCGACCGACTTAACTGGTATACAAATTCGTCTAGTCCTATTGATTTCCAGTAGTTCAAAATATTTACATGAAGCTAGTTGTTTGTTTCTCATATTCAACCTTAACTAGCAAGTGAATCATCACACATAAAATAATCACAAATGCACCTTAGCAAGATACCAAAATTATGATTAAACAGGTACAAAGAGTTGCAATTCAACTAAAATCCTGGGAAAACCAAAAAAAAACAACTCCAACATAAACTATCATCAATAACTCTCAGTGCCCAGTTGTTCAAAATCAACGGTTAAAATTTCAAATGGAAATTTTACAAATACACTGTTTTTTTTTTTTTTTTGTTTTTTTTTGTTTTTTTTTTTTGAAAAAATGTGAGAATCTTAGCCCCAGTTTGCCAGCCAAAACAACATGGGCCTTAATCTTCACCTGACAAACAACAGCAATAATTGGGGCCACAGTCAGTAGCCGAGCTTGCGGCTACATCATCGTAACTTATAGTAACCATATTGAGCCGTCCAGTTTGCCCAGGGCAAAGCGTCGGATGATCTGGCCAAATCCACAGTCCGGCGAAACATCTGAAAAAATCATATGTCTGATTTGGAAATTCGTTCATTCTCTCTAGTACATTCATGCGAAAAGGATACGTAGAGTCGGTACAGATTGTGTCACATGTTACAGCCCCGGAGTTCTCACAGTCACGTCGAACGGCACTTACAATGTCCACAGGCCCAGTGTTAAACTTAGAAGCGCAGTATGCCTGTGCGATTTCATCTTTATAGTTGTAGCTTTCCCCTTGGTCGGCTATAATTAGAAACACAATAAGTGAATCTGATATCAGATACAAAAGAATGACATTTTCCATACAACATCATAGGAGTCTTAGTTGTGCAACGAAGAACCAACGAAGGGGTCCTCCAAGCAGAGTGTTGTAATATTTATGCAAATATATATTGTTTAATGCAAGCAGACTGACATTGAGTAAAACATTTGAGCCGCATCGTGAGAAAACCGGATTTTTGCATATTGGTCCATGAGCTATTTAAGATGTCGGTATCACCTGACCTGAACAGATCCCCCCGCACTTTTTCACAATTTTGGCATGTATAGAATTAGATAAAATCGGGGGGACCTTTCTAGGTGGTAGCTTTATGGTTAAAATCTTCGAGTTTATTCTAGTATACCCCCTTCATTTGTCTGTGTTTTTCTCATATATCTTAAGTTTTCTTTAATTTTTGGAACAAGATAGTCAGCTTGTTCATATGTCTTATTATATGACATGGCTATCAATTATTGTCATATCAATCATTTG
The DNA here is from genome assembly GCA_964017185.1 of Rugalucina vietnamica. Lineage (NCBI taxonomy): Eukaryota > Metazoa > Mollusca > Bivalvia > Lucinida > Lucinidae > Rugalucina > Rugalucina vietnamica. The sequence goes on from OZ024874.1 coordinate 17,017,502, forward strand.
ATACCAATTTTAGCTCTCTAGGACTTTTGGCTGCTGAGATATAAACGTTTCTGTTGGTATACCCCCTCTATTTTTCTGTCATTTTATCTAATATTTTAAGTTCTCATCAATATTCAACACTAAGAAAGCCTAGTTTTTCATAAATCTTATCCTATGATTATAGGGCAATACCATTTTGGTGACGTCAGTGACTGTGTTTGATGAACATTGTAATACTTCTCCACATTCAGCAGTTTCAGCAAAGATACCTTTTGCTCAGTTACTCTCGCTATCAACAGAAGATAAACCTGACATTAAATGTAAACTCCGGTGGGATAAGGTTGATAAAGACAGATATAAAGAGTTGGTTGAATGTAGCCTTAGTGAGGGAAATGTCCTTGATGTGGAAAAAGACAATATAGATCTGGTTGTGGAGGATCTAACAGACATTTTTGTAACTACAGCTCAACAGTGTGCTCCTCAGCGCAAACGGAAGAAAAGTAAATGTAAGAGTAAAGGATGGAACATCGACATCTCTAATGCATGCAGAGAAAGTAAAATCATGTTTCATAAATGGAAAGCTGCAGGAAGGCCTGTTGACCCTGGGGATCAGACTTATATTGAAATGAAATGTAAGAAAAAAGTACTACGCCAGATTCAGAGACAGCTCGCAGCCAAACATAGAAATATGCTATTCAATGAGATAATGTTGTGTGCAGATGCTTCAAATACTGTAAAATGTAACACAGAAAAAAGGTTGTTTTATAAACTTATAGACAAGCAAAGACAAAATGGTAAAAAGAAAGTATCATCGCTACAGTTTGAAGATAGACACCTTACAAGTGATTCAGAGATACGTGAAGGTTGGGCAAAATACTTTAAAAACATTGCAAATGCAGAAACTCCTAGTGATCATAGTGATCAAGAATATACAACTCATATTCAACTGAACAAACTCCTGATAAAAGAACAGTGTAAAATAGAACATGGTGATGTTGATGTCCCAGAAGATTTAGTTAAAACTGTAATTCGTCAGTCAAAAACCGGAAAGGCTGCAGATATTCGTGGTTTACAGACAGAACATTTGAAGTTTGGTGGTGATGCTTTATTGGAACATGTCACAAAACTGACAAAAAGGATTATCAATACTTGTGAAATTCCGAATCTGTTTAAGCATGGACTTATAACCCCTGTACATAAAGGACATGATAAGCCAATGGATAAGCCTAATTCATATAGACGTATAACAGTAGCTAGTAATCTGGGTAGAATTGTTGAAAAAGTTCATTTGGAGCTGTCTAAGGATGACATTCTTCCTAGTCAAAATCCTCTTCAACGTGGTTTTACCAGTAGAACCACGCCATCAAATGGAAGCCTGTTGCTGACGGAGGCCATAGGTGAATCATTAGACAGGAAGCAAGAATTAAATGTAATCTTCGTTGATGCAACTCAGGCTTTTGACAGAGTCTGGCATGACTCAATGCTCGTGAAATTGTATGATGTGGGTCTCAATGGAAGAAAGTGGTTATTTCTCAACAACTGGTATGAAGACCTGACCTCGCAAGTAAAGCGGGAAGGTGATATATCCAGTTCCTTCAGTGAGACTATCGGAGTGAGGCAAGGTGGTACATGGTCCCCAACAGGATACAAATTCTTCATTAATCCACTGTTGAACATTGTAACGGACCATGACATCGGGTTCCACATTTGTACGGAGTATTGTGGGACAGTAGCCGTAGCAGACGACCTATTATTCCTGTCGGAATCAGAGAGTGATCGCCAACTTCAGGCCAGCATACAGGAAGAATATGCTCTAAAGGAACATTATAGTATCAGTGAAACAAAAACCAAACTTATGAACTTAAACGCTAACAATGGAAACTCTAGTTATCAAGATTGCTTTCTCAATGGAAAAGCCCTGGGTACAGCTGAAGAATATAAACACATCGGTGTTACCAGATATAGTAACCTGAAAATAGCAAATAAATGTTTAGTAGAAGAAAGAATTACATCAGCTAGGCGTACAGCCTATGCACTCATGGGTGCTGGTTTTCATGTACATAACGGACTTAATCCAAAAGTGTCAAGGACAATTTACAACCTGTATGTACGTTTGCTCTACGGACTTGAAACTGTGATTCTTCTTCAAAAAGACATTGATAGTTTGAACGATTTTCATAAGGATATGTTACGTCTGATACAACACTTACCACAACGTACAGCTCTACCTATTGTTTATGGTCTCGTGGGACAGTTTCCTATCGAGTTTGAATTACATAGACGACAATTTACTCTGTTTGGTAACATCATTAGAGAACAGTGTGTAGAGAAGAATCTTGCTCTTCGACAATTGTCTGTTAAAGATGATAATTCACACAGTTGGTTTATCATGATCAAGAAAAACCTGTACAAGTATGGTCTTCCAAGTCCCTATGAGCTACTCCAGGATCCACCGTCAAAATCTTCATGGAAAAGAATTGTGAATGATAAGTTGGAGAAATACTGGAAAGAACAACTGATAAGCGATTCACTGAAAAAGACTTCTCTTCAGTTCTGGAACCCGAACATTATTAACTCTAATGTATGCAGTCAAATCTGGGAGTCTGCTGGAAGTGACACAGTTTCAGTACATAAAGCAAACATTCATGTGAAATTGTGAAGTGGTACTTATATTCTTCAAAAGAACAAAGCTAGATTCAATCAGTATGCAGTTAGTAGTTTGTGTCCTCTCTGTGGTAAAGATTCTGAAGACCTAGTGCATTTCATGTTGAATTGTGAGAAATTGGAAGCGGTACGACGACCCTTCATCACGAAGTTACAGACTTTGCTTGCTTCTCATCATGGGAATCACTGGTGGACTCAACTCAGCGACAGAGATCGGGTACAGCTGATATTGGATAACTCTAAACTGACAGATATCGATGAGCTGGCGAGAACGCTGATCTGGGACATTTCTCGAGGGCTGTGCTATGTTTTGCATTCTACGAGGAGTGCTATCATTGACACGGTTATAAAGTAATTACACGTAGTGTGCGGAAAGGACAGAATGAGATGTGGCTCTGCACATGAACTTTTATGTGTCCATATATTTTATGTGGTGCTGGGACTTATGTACATATGTATATACTCCAATAGTAATGATTTTAATATCCGAAGAGAGATGCACACACAACGGGCTCAAACGTCATTTTATATAAAGTTTTTATAGTAAACGTTTCTGGGAAGCGGCAAGACAAGAATAGAACTTTTAAGTGTACAAGACTTTTTATAACTACGTCTTCTAGACGGTGATCCAGGAAGTGGAGGAATATCCTATCAACATAGAACATAGAACATAGCAATCATTTGATACCAATTTCGGCTCTCTATAACTTTTGGTTGCCGAGTTATAAAGATTTTGTGGGGGGTATACCCCTCCATTTTTTTCTGTGATTTTTCTCTAATATTTATAAATTTTATCAATTTTCGATAAAAGTAAGTCATGTTGTTTGTGTGTCTTACCACGTGATTTTAGAACATTATCTAAGCAATTATTTTATACGAATTTCAGCTTTCTAGAGCTGTTTGTCATTGAGATAGTAGCAGTTTTATTGGTATACCCCCTTCGTTTGCAAGTGATTTTTCTCTTATATCTTAAGTTTTCTCAAATATTTGAGCAGCAAAAAACTCAGCTTGCTATATACCTTTTACATGGTCATAGAATATTGTCATATCAATTATTTGCTCTCATAGTTTTTTGGTTGTTGAGATATATATGTTTCCTTTGGTATACCCCCTATATTTTTCTGTGATTTTTTATCTAATATTTTAAGTTTTCATCAATATTCAAACACTAAGAAAGTCTAATTTTTCATAAATCTTATCTTATGATTATAGAACATTACCATAGCAATCATTTTATACCAATTTAAGCTCTCTATAGTTTTGGTTGCTGACGTATTAAGTTTTTTGGTGGTATACCCCCTCAATTTTTCTGTGATTTTTCTCTAATATTTAAATTTTTATCAATATTAAAAAAAGTAAGTCAGATTGTTTAAGTGACTTACCAAGTGGTTTTAAAATTTTAATTAGGCGATCATTTGATACCAATTTCAGCTTTCTAGGGCTTTTTGTCGATGAGATATTAGCAGTTTTATTGGTACACCCCCTTCGTTTGCAAGTGATTTTTCTCTTACATCTTAAGTTTTCTCAAATATTTGAGCAGCAATAAACTCAGCTTGCTATATACCTTTTACATGGTCATAGAATATTGTCATATCAATTATTTGATACCAATATCAGCTCTCTAGGATTTTTGGTTGTTGAGATATATATGTTTCCTTTGGTATACCCCCTATATTTTTCTGTGATTTTTTATCTAATATTTTAAGTTTTCATCAATATTCAAACACTAAGAAAGTCTAATTTTTCATAAATCTTATCTTATGATTATAGAACATTACCATAGCAATCATTTGATACCAATTTAAGCTCTCTATATTTTTGGTTGCTGACGCATTAAGTTTTTTGGTGGTATAACTCCTCAATTTTTCTGTGATTTTTCTCTAATATTTAAAATTTTTATCAATATTAAAAAAAGTAAGTGAGATTGTTTAAGTGACTTACCAAGTGGTTTTAAAATGTTATTTAGGCGATCTTTTGATACCAATTTCAGCTTTCTAGGGCTTTTTGTCGATGAGATATTAGCAGTTTTATTGGTATACCCCCTTCGTTTGCAAGTGATTTTTCTCTTATATCTTAAGTTCTTTTAAATATTTGAGCAACAAGAAAGTCAGTTTGTTTATATACTTGTTACATGGTTATAGAATATTGTCAAAGCAATCATATTATAGCATTTTCAGTCTCTAGAACTATTGGTTATTGAGATATATACGTTTCCGTTGGTAAACCCCCTATATTTTTCTGAGATTTTTTATCTAATATTTAAAGTTCTCATCACTTTTTCATCAATGAGAAAGTCAAATTATTTATGTTTTTATCACATGATTAAAGAAAGTTATTCTAGCAATCATTTGATACCAATTTAAGCTCTCTAGATCTTTTGTTTACTGATATATTAGCAGTTTTCTTGGTATACCCCCTTTGTTTGCCAATGTTTTTTCTCCTATAGCTTAAGTTCTCTAAAATATTTGAGAAAGAAAAGACATTTTTTGTTTATATACCCTTTACATGGTTATAGAATATTGTCATAGCAATCATTTGATACCAATTTCAGCTGTCTAGGACTTTTGGTTGCTGAGAAATATACGTTTCCGTTGGAATACCCCCTATATTTTTCTGAGATTTTTATCTAATATTTAAAGTTTTCATCTATATTTCAACAATGAGAAAGTCAAAATATTTATGATCTTTATCTTATGTTTATAGAACATTATTCTTGCAATCATTTGATACCAATTTTAGCTCTCTAGAGCTTTTGGTCACTGATATATTAGCAGTTTTATTGGTATACCACATTCGTTTGCAAATGTTTTTTCTTCTATAGCTTAAGTTCTCTTAAATATTCGAGAAACAAGAAAGACAATTTATTTATATACCCTTTACATCGTTATAGAATATTGTCATAGCAATCATTTGATACCAATGTCAGCTGTCTAGGACTTTTGGTTGCTGAGAGATATACGTTTCCGTTGGCATACCCCCTATATTTTTCTGAGATTTTTATCTAATATTTAAAGTTCTCATCTATATTCCAACAATGAGAATGTCAAATTAATTATTTTTCTTATCTAATGATTATAGAACATAATTCTAACAATTATTTGATTTAAAATTTAGCTCTGTAGAGCTTTTGGTCACTGAGATATCAGCAGTTTTATTTGTATACCCCCTTCGTTTGCCAGTGATTTTTCTCCTATATCTGAAGTTCACTTAAGTATTTGCGCTACAAGAGAGTCAGCTTATTGATATATCTAATTGTATAATTAGAAAATATTGTTATAGCAATAATTTGATACCAATTTCAGCTGTCTATGACTTTTGGTTGCTGAGATATATACGTTTCCGTTGGCATACCCCCTATATTTTTCTTAGATTTTTATCTAATATTTAAAGTTCTCATCTATATTCCAACAATGAGAAAGTCAAATTTATTATTTTTCTTATCAAATGATTATAGAACATAATTCTAACAATCATTTGATTTAAATTTTAGCTCTCTAGAGCTTTTGGTCACTGAGATATCAGCAGTTTTATTTGTATACCCCCTTCGTTTGCCAGTGATTTTTCTCCTATATCTGAATTCCACGAAACTTGGTATGTAGCATTGGGGACTTCAGCCCATCATAGTTTGATAAAATGATGACCCTTGGATGACCTTGACTTATTTTACGGCAAGGTCAAATTTGGAAACATATGCTTTTACATGGGAAAAAGTGAAAACTATGGATTTTTTGAAAACTATTGCAGCCTGAGGCCTGAAAAGTGGTAGATGCAAACAACTAATGGAGTAGATGAAGGTATGTGATTAATTTAGGTCAAGGTCATCTCTTGACCTTGGCCAGTCTGTCGTCCATACACACTTTTCAAAGATCTTCTTCTCTGAAACTGCTTGGTCAATCAAAGTGAAATTTTATGTGGAGCATCCATGAGTAGGGGAGACGAAATTTTGATTGCGAAATTCAGGTCACATGAGCAAGATGGCCGCCACGCCCATATATGGTAAAAGCCACTCAAAAATCTTCTTCTCCAGAACCGGCGGGCCGATTTTCACGAAACTTGGTATGTAGCATTTGGAACTCCAGCCCATCATAGTTTGATCAAATGATGACCATAGGATGACCTTGGCCTATTTTACGGCAAGGTCAAATTTGGAAACATATGCTCTTACATTGGAAAAGTGAAACTATTGATTTTTTTTGAAAACTGTTGCAGCCTGAGACCTGAAAAGTGGTAGATGCAAACAACTAATGGAGTAGATGAAGGTATGTGATTAATTTAGGTCAAGGTCATCTCTTGACCTTGGCCAGTCTGTTATCCATACACACTTTTCAAAGATCTTCTTCTCTGAAACTGCTCGGCCAATCAAAGTGAAATTTTTGTGGAGCGTCTATGGATAGGGGGAACGAAAGTTTGATCGTGAAATTCGGGTCACATGACCAAGATGGCTGCCGTGCCCAACTATGGTAAAAACCACTCAAATATCTTCTTCTCCAGAACCGGCTGGCCGATTTTCGCGAAACTTGGTATGTAGCATGATTCCAGCCCATCATAGTTTGTTGAAATAATGACCCTATGATGACCTTGACCTATTTTACGGCAATGTCAATTTTGGAAACATAGGCTTTTACATGGGAAAAGGCGAAAACAGTGGATATTTTGGAAACTGGTGCAGCCTGAGACCTGAAAGTTGCTAGATGCAGACAACTAATGGAGTCAATGAAGGTAAGTAATTAATGAAGGCCAAGGTCATTTCTTGACCTTGACCCCAGGTCATTTAAATATCAAAATTAAAATTATGGTTTTCTCAGAAATCACTGGGTTTGGAAACTATTGCAGCCTGAGACCTGAAACTTTGCAGATGCAGACAACTTATGAAGTCAATAAAGGTGTGTGAGTATTCAAGGTCAAGGTCATTTCATGATGACTTAATACTTCAAGATCAGGCTTCAGGTGAGCGTTCTCAGGACCAATGGTCCTCTGGTTTTCAATGTACTTTTAGAGAATAATAGTGTAGAAATTTCCCTTGGGGAGGAAAGGAGGATATGGATAGCTAGAAGACTATTCCCTACCATTTTTTTGTGTTAAAATGCCGTTTTTTTTTAATTATGGGGTATCGTAAATAACGTGTCGTTTCACCATTAAAGCTACCAGCAATGCAAGTTCCCCCGATTTTTTACAAGTCTACAAACATAGTCCTGCATGAAAATCATAAGGGGATCTGTTCAGGCCAGATGGTACCGACCCCCAAAATTTACGGTATTGGCTCATGGACCATATGCGAAAACAAAAGCGCAGATCAGCTGTGCAGTAACTGCACAGCTGATCAGCGCCCTTGTTTTCGCTAAACGGATAGTACAATTCCTCCTCTACTTATATATTCAAAATTTCAAGCTTCTATCCTTATTCTGTGACTGTACAGGACGGTTTTTGTCGGACCTGGTCAGAAACCCCGAAGACTGGTTTTCTCGCGACGCGGCTCTAATAAAGTAAGCAATAGATATGAACCGGCTTAATTAAGCAGAGGCTAATTCCCGTCCCAAACACCACGATTATTTGTGTGAGCAGCTCTTTTCCAAAAGGTGAATATCTACATGACAATAAGGTAGAAACATAACTGAAACAAAAAAAAAAAAACAAAAAAAAAAAAACAAGAAACAAAAGAAACAAAGGAAATTTGGTAGGAATGTGTTCTAAAAGTATTTAGGATTACAGTTTGCAGCCATGCAATTAAATCGTTTGTATTACTTAGTAAGTTTGGATTGTTCTCCGAGTATATATACTGAACAAAAAAAGAAACGCAAACAAAAACAGAAACGCAACAATACGCCACCGAGGATTTTCGAGTTTAAGGATAAACGATGATAATTTCGGGTTTATTGCTGTATGACTCCCATTCATGGGATACAAGGGTATGACATGCGAAAAAAATTATTTTCATTTCGATTAAAATTGAATGAGATTTTTTGTCTTCTTGAATAATGCAAATCGGTAAGATTTGTCTTGCGCATGCGCATACCTTTTACCCTCCAAATCATCAAGAAACAATGTCAACTGCTCTCTCTCTCAAATTCATTAAAAGAAATAAATTTCTACGACAAACAAGCTCGCAATTAAAACCATCAAAATCCCTATATGTTTAATTGAAAGGGTGATAATTTTAATTGTATTCATTTTATTTCTTTAACGCCTGAGTTATCTGCTGAACGGTACATGGTGATTTTGAATGGGGGTTTATAGTCAATTTAAATCATGCCATTATTTTAATGCTTGCGCATGCGCGCTGTATGTTTTATTACTTTCAGTAAGCCTGTGGTCGACATCAAATAACTCCGGAAATATCCATTAAAATGAAAATCGTGCATTTGGAAGTCAGAGGTAGAACATACAATTATTTCTGATTATCTACTAGTATCATAGTTTGCACAAAATTTAGTGGAATATAATTGTTGTGTTTATTTTCTTGTTCAGTATATATGAGAGCAATATGCGAAATTCTACGTACGTTGACCCGAGCCGGCGGAGGCGTTCGTACAGACAACAGATCCATCGCTACACACACATGCATTACAGCCGTCAGTCGCCGTAAAGATAGAACCATGAGTGTAAGTTGTTCCATCAAATGTACAATCTGGAAACAGATATGTTAATTGATTTATCATGCAGTCAATACTGTTGTGAGTTATCTATGCATTGTATGACTGAGTTATCTGCATTGTATGACTGAGTTATCTATGCATTGTATGACTGAGTTATCTATGCATTGTATGACTGTGAGTTATCTATGCATTGTATGACTGTGAGTTATCTATGCATTGTATGACTGAGTTATCTATACATTGTATGACTGAGTTATCTATGCATTGTATGACTGAGTTATCTATGCATTGTATGACTGAGTTATCTATGCATTGTATGACTAATCTCATTGTCGCCTCAGCACTGGCCTGTCGACTCTTGGATTGGCCGCCATGGCGGTCATTGTTTCCGCCATATTGAGGCTACTTGGCATGCGCAGCCTTTCATTTCAAAATCAAATATTGAATGTATATATATTTGAGCCGCCTCGTGGGAAAACCAACAATGTGGTTTCGGAACAGGTCGGACACAAACCGGCCTGTACAAGCACAGAAAAGAGCTAGAAGCTTGGAATTTCGGATTTAAGTAGAATAGGAATTGTACTATCCGAGTAGCGAAAACAAAGGCGCTGATCAGCTTCGCAGTTACTGCGAAGCTGATCTGCGCCTTTGTTTTACTGCGAAGCTGATCTGCGCCTTTGTTTTCGCCTATGCAGATTGTTGGTTTTCCCATGTGGTGGCTCATTTATATTTTCTCGATAGTATATTGCATACTTTATGCAGAGTAAATTAAACAAGGCAATTTAAACACAAGGATAAAAAATATATTGATAATATTTAGTTAAGGCCATGCCTGATCTCATGAACATATTAAGATCAGCCGATTTGGCTATATCTCACAGTTCAAAGCGACAAGTGCGAGAGAGTCTAATTGCGATATCGTCAGATCTCGCGAGAATGTGACTAATCTGTTTAAGGGAGTTTAAAGCCTGGTTTCGGCCTCAGATCTTGGCAAAAAAAAAAATAAATTTCGGAATTGAGATGAGAGAAGTAGTCCTAAAAGCAGCCACATGCCTCCTTTTTTTAATTTCTAGAACAACTTCATTCATCCTACTAGTGTTGCCATGGTTACGTACAGAAGAACCATTTGTAGAGCACATTTTGCACCTCGTGCTCACTGTTGGCGATTTCTGAACGCAATTTTTAATTTTTAACTACATAATTACTAGTTTAATAGTGAAAAATAGACATAAAAAGTGCGAAAAATGGTATTTCTGTGTTTTCGGAGTGTTTCTATGGCAACATTTACTGTTTGAATGAACAAGTTGTACTAGATTTTGAAAGCAAGGACACATACCTGCTATTTGCAATACTACGTTTCGCAGCACAATTCAAAAAATGCTTTTTTTTTCTATTCTCGTTGTACTACATTTTGAATTTACAAGATAATTACGTTGTAAATAGTTTTCCTCAAAAATTTGATGAAAGTATTTAATACATAACTTCCATGCGTTTATCGTATTACAAGATTCATTTGGTCTCCTTGCCGTTTTTATATCTACGTATAAAAATACATTTACATTACAAAAACTTGCCCGTGCAATATACAGAGAATTTTTTTCAAAAGTAAAACTTAAAATTTCATTGGAAAAAAAATGTTGTTTTTATTATTTTGCTCAAAACATTGATTGTGGGTACACGTTAGAACCGCCTTGCGAGGCGGTTCTAACGAGTACCCACAATCTATGTTTCGGATTAAAAATAAGAAAAATAGGTACACCCTTGTATGCCTTAGTTTTTCTATATAAAAGTGGGGTTTAAAGGGCTATATATTGCACGGACATGTTTTGTTGACGAGGTCATAGTTTTTCTTATTTAAAGAAAACGTATCAGTCGCTCTCAATAAAAGTGTAAAGCCATGAGTATTGTTCATGGGCTTATAAGCATGGTATTAACTCCTTTCAACATTACCTGATGGGTTACAACATTCATGAACTTTCTGTTTTAGTTCCGAAACCTCGTTACTCATACTCCTTAATAGCTTCGGGTTCAAAAACGAGGGAAAGCTCCTTGGTGTACTTGATCGCTGTCTATGACACATTGCCACAGCGGCCAGTGCTAAAGCTATGTTGAGTAGCACCAAGACTTTCATTTTCGGAAATCTGAAATAAATGATTCTTATTCGTTTAATTATGGCTTTCATGTTTCCAAACGGAGACGATGCTCCTTGGTGCACTCGATTGCTGTCTATGACACATTGGCACAGCGGCCAGTGTTGCAGCTATGTTGAGTAGCACAAAGACATTCATTTTCGGAAATCTGAAATAAATGATAATTATTCTTCATGTTTCCAAACGGAGAGGAAGCTCCTTGGTGCACTCGATCTTTGTTTATGACACATTGCCACAGCGGCTGTTGCGTAGCACCAAGACTTTCATTTTCGGAAATCTGGAATAAATGGTACTTATTTGTTTAGGTCATATCTAAAGGTTTTGATTTTATAAAACTGAAGCATTGATAAAAGGAGCTGATTGCCGAAAATCTCACCAAATTATCATGACAGGTTCCAGAGATAGCTTGATTTGTAAATTTGGCATTTTATCTCATGAATATTCATTAGTTGCACTACGATGTCATAGAAGCACATAAAATTGAAAGTTTCAGCTGAAAAATTTCGATTTTTTTCTTATTTTTGCTCAAAACATAGATTGTGGGTACAAGTTAGAACCGCCTCGCTGAGGCGGTTCAAACAAGTACCTACAATCTATGTTTTGGAGCAAAAATAAGAAAAATATGTATACCCCTGCAAACCCCAGTTTTGCTGTATAAAAGTGGGGTATAAGGGGGTATTCATTGCACGGACATGTTTTCCTGATGTTTGGCATTTTATCTCATGAATATTCATTAGTTGCACTACGATGTCATAGAAGCACATAGGAAATTCTGAACATCATGCAAACAAAAAACTAAAACAAACAACTTATCATTTGAAAATAATTATAAACCATTTATACAACTTATTGTTTCAGATTCAAAACTTTTGATCATCAATTAAGTGAATTATTTTGGATTAACTTTAAACGAAAGCGAGATTGTAAAAAAAAAAAAACATACCATACATAATAATGAAATGATTTTACTGAATATTGTATATAATAAAAAAGAAAATTCAAATGTTTCTTTTCAGTGAAAATGGCTTTTTCACTCGTGAAGTGAAAATATGCATATTTCCTTCGTGGCTTCGCCACTCATAAAATATAAATATTTTTCACTTCACTCGTGAAATAAAAGCCATATTCTACAGAAACATTTGAAATCCTCTATTTCATCAGGAAAACATGTCCGTGTAATATATACCCCCCTTATACCCCACTTTTATATAGCAAAACGGGGGTTTGCAGGGGTATACCTATTTTTCTTATTTTTGCTCCAAAACATAGATTGTGGGTACTCGTTGGAACCGCCTCGCCGAGGCGGTTCTAACGTGTACCCACAAGTTATGTTTTGAGCAAAAATAAGAAAAATATGAAAAATTTTCTACAGAAATTTTCAATTTTACAGGTGAAAAATTTACTTTATATTGCATGGGTAAGTTTTCGTTATGTATTACTGGAAAACAGCGGCGCCATTTATCATTGTACGATAAATTGTAACGCACTGTAGCAATTATAAGTTCAGCATTGTTAGAAAATTATTAAAACTATTTAAAAAGAAAATACAAAGAATATTACTCTTTTTAATTTCTATTCCTTTGAATTTTCAAAAAGCGCATATCAGATTTAAACGCTACAACAACTTAGAAAACCATGTATCATATGCTCCAGGACACACAAGCGAAGTAGTTTCCTTTAGCCTCTGGGCATTTTGACAAATCAAAATTCAAATAAGAATACACGATATACAGCGTAGGGATTACGTGTGTTTTACGCCATCAAAATGGCGGTTGGACAATAGATTCTCTAATGTTTTGGCTGATATTTCTCTATCGTGGACGCATATTGATAACAAGTTGCGTACGTGATCCCCCAACTTGGATATTTATCTCATTTTCAATCGATATGTCCTCTGTTGAAGCTCACCAGGAAAACATGTCCACGAAATGTATACCCCTTAAACCCCACTTTTATATAGAAAAACTGGGGTTTGCAGGGGTACACCTGTTTTTTTTTTTTTTTTTTTTTTTTTTTTTTCTTTTTTTTTTTTTTTTTATTTTGGATCCAAAACATACATTGTGGGTACTCGTTAGAATGTATGTTTTGAGCCAAACTATATATTAAAACAAATCTAAGTTTTTCCAATGAAATTTTCAAATTTTAATGCTGAAAAAATCTCTGTACATTGCATGGACGTGTTTTCATGATGTTAATGTAAATGTAAGAAATGATCAGGAACAATCATAACCAACGTCTCATACTTAATCCCAAGTGAGAAAACCCCTATTGAAAATTAGGTACTGGCACAACGAAAGCATATGGTGAGTCGAGTGAGAAGCTATTACCCTAAAAAGTGGTCACTCAATTACATGGTTAATCAAATTTATCCACCTGAACTATAGCTGAATGAAGCCAAAAGCCCTCTTTTTGGATTTACATCTTTCTATTGCAAATGGATCTGTTTCTTCCAAAATTTATGATACATGCGATGACTGATTTTGATATAGTAAATTTTCCGCTTTTAGATGGTGGCGCAGCTCGCCGTGCGTCTTATGGTGTATACATTTGGCAATTTATAAGGTTTGCTAGAGTCTGCAATCATGTAGCGGACTTCAACGCACGAAATAAATGTTTAACAACCAAACTTCTCTATTAGGGCTATCGGTATCATAAACTTCGAAAACATTTTCTAAATTTTATTGCAGCTGATGAGCTGATTTCCAGATTTAATGTTGGGCTAAAGACGTTTTTACTTGAGGGCCTTTCAGAACCAGAGTTTTATGGTGAATTGGTTTACTTATAGGGAGGAATGATACTGCTTTTCAGTTGAGAAAAAACATCATAACACTTTACACACGTATAGGTTATAGCTTGAATGTTATGCGACAGTCTGCATGCTTTGTTTTTAATCCAATCAAGGTTGATATCTATGCTGCCGTCTTTAAGTGCACGTCGGTAGGTCGGGCGTCAGACTCTATAATGGCCCCGACGAAAAGCTATTCATTTTAGTTGGTTGGGGCCGGAAGTTCTTGTCTGTTGCTTGGCACACCGGGGTTCAGCTGGTGTTTTTCTTTCGCTCCGGGTTTCAGTAAGTTATTCGGCGCCCAGGGATCTCCATCGTCGGGTTTTGAGTGCTCGTTTTTTATTCATCATGGTGGTTATCGTAATTTATTTGTTTGTCCTTGGTGATTCATTGGTTAGTTAGATATTCATCACGGGGACCGAACAACTAACTAAATGTTATGAAGATGGTTAGGTTAGGCGCCTGTAAAATCGATTTGAGCCCCGCTCGTTCCAAGGCGATACTTCTGTTGTGGTATTGTTTGTTTCATGTTTTGGAGTAGAATTTTGTGCTGTTTGAAACTTATGTACGTTTTCATATTTTTATTTAAGTTCGGGTAACTGAGTGGTCGCCTATTGGGAAATAGCTGCTTACTCGGCTTACGATGTGTTTTAAGTATAAGCACCTAATTGTCAATTTAGTTTTCCCACCTCGGTTTTTGGAATGGGAATTTCATTTTTATTGCGTCTTTTCTAGTTGTCTATTTGGTTTTTCCCGCCTCGGTTTTTGGAGTGGGAATTTCTTTCTGATTGCGTCTTTTCCTGATCATTGCCTCCTTGTACCATTTTCCTGACCATTGCTACTTGTACCTTTTTATCACATTAGTTCAAGCGGCACGTTCAAAGTATTTTATCTTTTTGATACATATACATGTACATATAGGTATGTATACGTTTTTTTTCCATGACGCGGGATCCTACGTCATGTTTTCAAGATAAAATTTGAAACGTACAGCTCCTGAAGGCTTCTATTTGTTTTATGTTTTGGAGTCGAGTTGTATGTAACTGTTTGAACCTTATGTAAGGCCCCAGTAATTTTATATTACTGATCGTTCCAAGTCGATACTTCTGTGGTGGTTCTGTTTGTTTCATGTTTTGGAGTTACTGTAGATTTTTTGTGCTGTTTGAACCTTATGTACGTTTTCATAGATTTCGTTAAGTTTGGCAAACTGAGGGTCGCCTATTGGGAAATAGCTACTCACTCGGCTTACGATATGTTCTCTAAGTATAATTACCTAATTGTCAATTTGGTGTTTTACCGCCTCGGTTTTTAGAGTGGGAATTTCTTTCTGATTGCGCCTTTTCCCGAACATTGCCTACTTGTACCTTTTTCATCACGTGAGTTCAAGTGGCTTGTATATGTATTCATTATAAGGATTGTTTTCGCATTAATTTAAAATGAATATTTTCCTTATTTCCTGAAAAGGCTTGGCTAGAATTCGCTTAAAAGGGCCTCGCGGGCTAATGTTATACATGTACGAACTGAAGGACTAAGACCGATCAAGGAAAGCCACGTATTTACTAAACATACGTACATACGAGTACTTATAGGTTATTGAAAGAATATCGTAAAATATTCGGAACGAGTTCATATTGAATTTTGTTGTCAGATGATGTTTCATAGAAAAATCTCTGATTTCCTGCTTTAAATCCATTATTTCTGTGAGATTTACTCATTCAGCATGTACATGTAGTTATTATTTTCTATCAGTACTCGTAAATAAGATCATATGATCAAACGAACTTCACAAAATGAATTCCGCATGCATAAAGGACAATAAGTTACGTCAAATATAGGTTGCGATTTTTCTTGGTATTCCAAAATTTAATGAAATACTACATAAATCTTTAAATCTAAATAAAGACTTAGTAGTCTCTAGATTTAACTTAGCAAATCTTATAGATTGAAATGTTAGCGCTTAGACCTGATCACAGTGCATGTACCAAGTCGAACAAATCATTAGAAAAACTTGTGCAAAAACACACCATTGTAATATTCAGCAAGTTTTTCATGCATAAACATGAAAACTTTCTTATGCTCAGCAAAGCTCGTGTGTATACTAGTAGTTAAAATCACCTCGACGAGACAGTTGTAACGAGTAGACGAAATCTAACTTGGTTGATTAAGGGTTTACCGTCACACCAACAGCTATAGGGAGACGGGACCTCGGTCTACAGTCTCGTCCGACAGGTACAAGTAGGCAACGATCAGGAAATGGCGCAATCAGAAAGAAAATCCCACTCCAAAAACCGAGGTGTTGAAAATTAGGTACTTATCGTAAGCTGAGTGAGCAGCTATTTCACAATAGGTGGCCACTCAGTTACCCAAACCTAACTAAGAATATATGAAAACGCACATAAGGTGTGAACAGCACAAAATTTCAACACTAAGACATAAAACAATAAGAACCACAATAAAAGTATCGCCTTGGAACGATCAGTCATATAAAATTACTGTCGGGCTTAAACTATACTCATCAAAAGAAGTTTTGCACCAGTTAATATGTTTCTCATTTTAAAATAATGTTAAGTATAGATCTTTTTCAAATAAACTTTTAAAACTTAATACCATGTCAAAGGCCTGGACTTCGTGAATAACAAATCAATATTTTTTATTAAAAAGATTAAGTAAAAATGTGCAAAAATGCATGTTTTTGAAAACACCAAAATTTGGGATGCAGCAAAAAGCCCGTATCTTTTTTTCTGGGCTTCCAAACCTGAATTTGTTTCATATCCTCACTGAAGATACTGAAAGCAATCATTTAAAGCAAAAAACTAAAAACTGATTTTTTTTTGGACAAAAACACTATTTTTGACCAAAAATGACGATTTTTGAGATTTTGTTTGAATTCTCAGATAAAGCTTAGTTACTAATCTCTCCGATAAAATGGGTTGTTTTACCTTCAAACACAGCATGCAACACCCCTTAATGTTTAAATGGAGGTACTGCTTTTCAACCCATCCAAATTCCGACTTTTTAAAAAGCTGCATATCAAAAACATATTCATGCAGCATCTTTGAAATGAGATCGCCTTTAACAGAAAGAAAACAAGCGGCAGGTTTTGGTGTCAAAACATCTCATAGTGATCAAAAAATGAAATGAATTTTGATTCTACTCATTTTCTCCAATATTTTTTTATTTTTTTTTCTCAAAAATTGCAATTTTGTCAAAAAATGCATTTTACCAAAATTTTTAGATTTTTAAAATTGTTTTTAGGCTTAATCGTAAGATTTGGGACTCTTGTGTGTGAATTGGGAAGCAAAAATGTGTTCTTAAGTCTGTGTCATTTTTGGTGGAATTTTTTCGATTTTCCAATTTTCTGTATTTACAGAAAATGGGAATTTTCAATTTTTCCTAAACTCGTTTCCGCAACTTGTTTTGGTCTTATCACACACATTATCAAACTCTTTCAGACTGTGCAAATTCAAAAACCTAGGTTGAAATTTGTTAGTCAAAATGCCACTTAAAAATATGAAAAAATCTAAATGGTGCAAAACTTCTTTTGAAGGGTATAGTTTTACTTGGCCATAACCTCACCCTCAGCTTCTGCAGTGGTTCTATTATACACAAATATAAACAGAAAGTAAGGAAAACATATTAAGTATTAAATGAAAGTTGGCAGTAGAGAAGTCTACACTGCACGGACCTGTTAGTCTGATGTAAAATAGATTTGAAGAAATAAAAAAAATACTTACTGTTTTTTTTTTCCTGCTATTAAAAACTGTAAATTAAAATAAAATTAATACAATATGAAATAATGTTTCCTTACGCCTTTGGGTATTATATGATCTAAAATGGTACAAGTAGGCAACGATCAGGAAAAGTCACAATCAGAAAGAGATTCCCTGTCCAAAAACCGAGGTGGGAAAAAACTAAATTAACAATCAGGTACTTATACCATAAAAACATATCGTAAGCCGAATGAGCAGCTATTTTCCCAATAGTTGGCCACTCAGTTACCTAAACTTAACTAAAATATGAAAACATACATAAGGCGCAAACAGCACAAAAAAGTTTTAACACCAAGACATAAAACAATAAGAACCACCACAGAAGTATCGCCTTGGAACGATCAGTAACATAAAATTACTGGTGGACTTAAATCAACTTTACAGGTACCTAACCTCACCCTCAGCTTCTGCTGTGGTTCACAACATTTAGTTGCTTGTTCGGTCCTTGTAGTGAATCTCTAACTAGTCAATGAATCATCAAGGACAAACAAATAAATCATGATAACCACCATGATGAATCAAAAAAACGTGGATCACAGATTAAGTAAGCTGCCCGACGATGGAGATTCCTGGGCGCCAAATAATTTACTAACTCCGAAGCAAAAAAAAAACACCAGTTGAACCCCGATGGGCCAAGAAACAGACAACAGACAAGAAGCTCCGGCCCCAACCAACTGAAATGCATAGGGGGTCATCATAGAGTCTGACACCCGACCCACCAGCGTGCAATTAAACTGAAGGCAGCATAGTTATCAACCATGATTGGGTTAAAAACTAAGCATGCAGACTGTCGCATAACATTTAAGTTATATACTATACGTCTGTAACTGAAAAGAAAAATCATTCCTTCCTATAAGTTTCTAAAATTTGTAAACCAAGTCAACATAAAATTCTGGTTCCGAAAGGCCCTCACATTAAAGGGTCTTTAGCCTAACATTAAATTTGGAAATCAATTCATAGTGTCTGCGATAAAATTTAGAAAATGTTTTTCGAAGTTTATGATACCGATAGCTCTGCTGAAGAAATTTGGCTGTTAAGCAATCATTTCGCGCATTGAAGTCCGGAACATGATTGCAGACTCTAGCAAACCTAATAAGTTGCGAAATGTATATACCATAAGTAGCATGGCGAGGAACGTCACCATCCAAAAAAGGAAAGTTTACTATATTAAAATCAAAGTCATCGCTTTTATCATAAACTTTAGGAGAAACAAACCCATTTGCAAGAGATGTAAGTCTAAAAAGGGGGATTCGTTTTCTGTGGTGTTTGCTCTATTCAATTACTAGTTCAGGGGGGTAAATTTGTTTGAACATTCCTTCAAAAATAAGGATTGTCAACGTTCTTATCTTTCTAGATGTGTACAAACGAGAATCAAATGTTGTGATAGCGTTTTGTGACCCCCAACAGCTATGGCCATAGTCATTCGGAAACCGATACGCTAAGTCAACAAAACATAAATGAATGATACGCAGAAATGATATACCAAGCCACTGGATGGCGTCAAGCCATCTTTCAACCCACTGCAATGGAGCGGGGTTGTGTAGCTCGCATGCACTCTGTCTGGCACATAGTATCTTCAAATTGTACATACCATTGTAAATATTAGACTGTATATTCATTTTGTCAAGCATTTCAATATTTGTTAGTTGAGGATCATGTGTTAGACTGGCTTATCTGCCAAATATGTTATCCTTTTTAAATAAAGTTATTATTATTATTATTATTATTATTATTATTATTATTATTCAAAAGGTCATCGAGGTACCTAGAAGTTGAATTAAAAGCCTCGATAACATCAGCTTGATTGTCATGGTTAAGCGAATCCATGAAATCTCTTTCGTAGCAGTTTAAGAGGGGTGTTCTTTAATTCTTGTCATCGACTCGTTTTCTCCTAAACCAGCATCTGTACCAGCAGAAAATTACTAGGTAGTTAAACATAGGTTCTTTGCCCAACCATTTTAAGATGATACAATTGATGATTGCAAACTGAGCCTCCAAATAGGGGCACCTTTATGATACTGCATACATGTACTTCACACAGTCCCAAAAGACAGTATAGTGTTTGAATTACGATGGTTAGAAGAACCATTTTATACTTGCGGACTCTTCATAACCTTGCTAATACATAGGCGAAAAGTTATTTTCCTAAAAAGAAATTGCAATTTTTACGAGAACTGTAAACATAGCACTAAGTCTGTTTGGAATGGATTGTAAAATGAAAGAATGTCGGTATAGAAGTTTCAGAGCCTCATAATTTCATTTCCAGCTATGACTGATCCAAACTGTTAATGCTGCTATGTGTCAGATCTTTGCTAATTCCATTGATGTAAGTTTGGGATTGTTTATCCTCCAAAACATTGATTTATAAGTTGTAACATTTTTCAAAAATAGTACAAAATTCTTTTGAAAGAGGCGTCCATACCACAATGTAATCATGTGGTAATACCACTACAACTTCCCAAAATCTATTTGCTAGATATTTTTAAGAAGCGTTTTGGTAGACGTTTTCAATTACAAAATATGACTAGCTTTCTATTATTATAGAGACGAACATCTGTCCTAAAAACTGTGCGCCTGCTTCACCTTAAACCTGACGTAAATATTAAATTTTCCAGTTTAGCAGTTTACAGCGAATATCCATTTAGACCATTTAATACAAGATTAAGAGAACCATAAATTTGATATATTCACCATACAAT
Organism: Rugalucina vietnamica; assembly: GCA_964017185.1. Lineage (NCBI taxonomy): Eukaryota > Metazoa > Mollusca > Bivalvia > Lucinida > Lucinidae > Rugalucina > Rugalucina vietnamica. The sequence continues at coordinate 17,038,142 of OZ024874.1, forward strand.
CCAATTTGAAAAATTTTAAATGGCGTATATTCAAAATATTATAACGTCAAAAAGCAGGGGCAATAAATCTATAAAGTAAATGTGAATACATTCTACAAAAGTGTTTTCTGATGCTCATATGAATGGCAAGTTTATGTGTAAAATGGAAGCGGTTATGTATATAGCGTAGCGAATGTTACAGCATTTTCAATACTTGTGATCGAAATTACATGTTTTAAATTTACTGGAAAACAACGCAGTGTCATTACTGTACCCTGTTTTAGAATGCGATTACTATAGGATCGTGCATCAGAGAGCAATAATTTTGGTACTAATCTGATCAGAAAAGATTTACCTTTCACCACATATAAACAACATTCTCATTGTTAGCCCACGGGAAAAATAATCAAGCAAATGACAAGTATTAAAGAACACCCCTCGTAAAGTTAACTTTAAGGGCAATTCTAATGAGAGGGGACCGAATGTTTCGCGACCTGGTTGGTTCGCACTTAGTCCTTTGGTCCTTTCTCTACTCGGTATTTTTCGCTCCTTTTCGCACCTTATCGATCCTAGTCGGTTCGCTACCACGTTCTGACCCCACCAATTATGAAAGTCAATGACCGTAAATTATTTAATTCACTCACTAATGAACCACACCGCTTCCCACCAACTATGACCGGCGATAATTATTCACTCACTACTGAACTTCACTGTGCGTAGTAGGACTTTTAAATTTTATAAAGATGGTTTTTAAATAATTTATTTTTACAATGTTAATATTTTAGTGTTTTAATGTTTTATCTTTAATCATTTACATCTTACTTTTTCAAATAACAGGGAAAAAAAGGGGGGGGGGGGTCTAATTGCATATATTTAGTAGGAAGGCACAAGTAGGCAAAGATCAGGAAGAGGCGCAATCAGAAAAGATTCCTACTCCAAAAACCGAGATGGGAAAAAACTAAATTAACAATCAGGCACTTATACCATGAAAACACACCGTAAGCCGAATGGGCAGCTATTTTCCCAATAGGTGGCCACTCAGTTACCTTAACTTAACTAAAATATGAAAACATACATAAGGCGCCAACAGCACAAAAAAATTTAAACACCAAGACATAAAACGAAAGAACCACCACAGAAGTATCGCCTTGGAACGATCAGTAATATAATATTACTGGCGGGCTTAAATCGATTTTAAAGGTACCTAACCTCACCCTCAGCTTCTGCAGTGGTTCATAACATTTAGTAAGGAGAATGTGTACATGCACTACAATGTAACAAAATCATTTTGGATTTTTTAGGACTGGCTTGTGATGGTATTATGATAAATTGAACTTTTCTTCAATATCTTAATTCATTCTAACAAGTTTACCACAATTATACTTGAGTGGCCGCCTATTGGGAAATAGCTGATCACTCGGCTTACGATATGTTCTCTATGTATAAGTACGGTAAAAAACCTAATTGTCAATTTTTTTTTTTTTTTTTTTTTTTTTTTTTTTTTTTTTTTCCCGCTTCGGTTTTTGGAGTAGGAATTTCTTTCTTGTTGCGCCTTTCCCTGATCATTGCCTACTTGTACATGTACCTTTCCATTTTTCGATTCAATAAATTTCCAATTATGCCAGTACAAAATCATCTACGTATATTACCAAGGGCTGTCACTAGACTCTAGCCGTCTTTTGTGATTAGCTCTGTTTGTGTCGAACCTGTTCGAAAACCACATTGTTAGTGTTCTTATTACGCGGTTCGTATCGAGACAATAACCTAATAACTAAACAGATTTTTGCTCTTTAAATTTTAAGAAAATATATCTTCTCTGCAAAAAATGTGGGGTGATCGGAAAGTACGTATAAAAATATTGTCATTTCTTTATCTTTCGTTATTTCGAGATGAAATTTCATCAAATAATGCAGCAATATATATGCTATTAATCCATTGCAATAAAGCATGCATAAAACGCGCACGTGCGTTGCAGCTGTCGTTATGGAAACACCGCCTAACAGTATGCGGCGCAACGTAACGTCGAAATTTTATTCTTATTCCAAAATACTTCTTAGTTCAATGTACTATAACACCCGTTTTGATTGCGTATGCCCGCATTTTATTTAATACTCATTAACTGCAACGTACACTGCTTATATTTATAAAGTTACGAGGTTGTTTATCGAATGGATTTGTCTGTAGAGTCTTGCAAATACCGACTGTGTCAAATAAGACAAAACTGTTAAGATTTTTGAAAATGTTGCATTTTTGGGAAGTCATTTTTTAGAAGTATATACTTACTGTAAGCTTGAAACATATCTATTCTTGACATTGTCTCTATTACTTATAGTTATGCCTGTATTTTATCATTTCGTTAAACATCGGCCAGAAAACAAGGTATTGAATTTAAGTTTACAAAATGAAATCGACGTTCTTGCATATTTTACGCTAACCTGTTGCATTCAATTTCACCGTATTAGTAGATAAAGCATCAGAATGCCGTATGTTTTCGAAAAATGGTCAATTAATGTTAGAAAATTAGTTTCCATTAAAAAATGTCGACCAACTTTCCTAACCCCACCAAATACACTCACAAAGTCAACTCAGGGGTACAGGTGCGCCGGGTCACGTGAAGTGACGTCATTACGCTGCCTCGTGCATGAACGTCTGACGTCATTGTTTAAAATGAGAATGACATTTAATTACAAAAGGGCCAATGTTTATTCGTACTAAATTACATATCAATCGGTTGACGCAAACTTATTTTACAACATTTTTATACGTACTTTCCGATCACCCCTCGTATATATATACGGTATGCTTGCCATATAGAAAACGCACATACAAAACAAACCAGTCAACATGTTATTCGCGATCGTGAGACGAATGACATAAAATCGAACGAATATAGAAGATCTTACAAGAGTGGTCATTTCATATGAAATTAAACGAGCGTATGATTCGTTTTATTATATGACTTAAAATATTTGCATTGAAAATTTACATGTACATTGTTGTCACGGACGACGTTAGTGTATCATAAAAGAAAGCTTCACCACTCATGAAATATAAATATTTTTCACTTCAACAGGAACAATTATTACTGGAAACAGCGGTGTCATTTATCATTGTATGATAAATCGTAATGCACTGTAGCAATTATAAGTTCAGCATTGTTAGGAAATTATTAAAACTATTTAAAAAGAAAATACAAAACCATTACTCTTTTAAATTCTATTCCTTTTGATTTTTAAAAGAGCTCTGATTTAAAGGCTACAACAACCTTAAAATCTCTAATATAATATCATATGCTCCAGAACACACAAGCAAATAGTTTCCCTCTGCCTCTGGGCATTTTGACAAATCCAACTTCAAATCAGAATATACGATATACAGGGTAGGGTATCACGTGTGTTTTACGTCATCAAAATGGCGGATGGACAATAGATTCTCTGCGCTATCACGATGATATTTTGGCTGATATTTCTCTATCGTGGACGCATATTGACAACAAGATGCGCACGTGATCCCCAACCTTGGATATACATTTCATTTTCCATTGATATGTCCTCTGTTGTAGCTTTAACACCTATTTCCAAGTCTATTGAGGGCCATTAGATAAGGGATGGGGCACTAGAAAACCTAGTCAAAAAAAAAGGAAAAATCAATATTGGCTGCAGAGGAAGGAAGTTTTATAGCACAGGTTATCAGGGGCCATAAAACCAATAAACAGCGGAATTACATGCGTTATCCTTTAGGGGCCTCTTTATTACCCCCCGCAGAGATGTGATAGTCACCTCATAATGACAGTCCTTTGATCTAAGAATCATTAGGGGTCATTAACCGAATAAATAGTGGTACCAATATAGCTCATTCAGAAGTCTTTAAGGTAAATGAAAGAAATGATCAGGAACAATCATAACCAACGTCTCATACTTAATCCCAAATGAGAAAACCCCTATTGAAAATTAGGTACTGCCACAATGAAAACATATGGTGAGTCGAGTGAGAAGCTATCACCCTAAAAGTGGTCATTCAGTTGACTGGACTTAATTAAAGTTTCCTTAACTTAATCAAACACAAACAGCTTAAATACTCGATGCAAACATGAAACAAATAGAACCACAACAGAAGTAATGCATTCGAACGGTCAGTTATATAAAAATTACTGGGGAATGAAAAGGTACAAAGGTACAAGTAGGCAAAGATCAGGAAAAGGCGCAATCAGACAATAAATTAATCAGAAAAAGATTCCCACTCCAAAAACCGAGGTGGGAAAAAACCAAACTAACAATCAGGTACTTATACCATGAAACATATCGTAAGCCGAATGAGCAGCTATTTTCCCAATAGGTGGCCACTCAGTTACCTTAACTTAACTAAAAATATGAAAACATACATAACGCGCCAACAGCACAAAAAAAATTTTAAACACCAAGACATAAAACAAAAAGAACTACCACAAAATATCGACTTGGAACGATCAGTAACACAAAGTTACTGGCGGGCTTAAACCGGTTTTACAGGTACCTAACCTCACCCTCAGCTTCAATTGACAAGTAGGCAAAGATCAGGAAAAGGCGCAATCAGAAAAAGATTCCCACTCCAAAAACCGAGGATGGAAAAAACCAAACTAACAATCAGGTACTTATACCATGAAACATATCGTAAGCCGAATGAGCAGCTAGTTTCCCAATAGGTGGCTACTCAGTTACCTTAACTTAACTAAAATTATGAAAGTACAAGTAGGCAAAGATCAGGAAAAGGCGCAATCAGAAAAAGACTCCCACTCCAAAAACCAAGGTGGGAAAAAACCAAACTAACAATCAGGTACTTATACCATGAAAACATTTCGTAAGCCGAATGAGCAGCTATTTTCCCAATAGGTGGCCACTCAGTTACCTTAACTTAACTAAAAATATGCAAACATACATAAGGCGCCAACAGCACAAAAATATTTTAAACACCAAGACATAAAACAAATAGAACCACCACAGAAGTATCGACTTGGAACGATCAGTAACACAAAGTTACTGGCGGTCTTAAACCGGTTTTACAGGTACCTAACCTCACCCTCAGCTTCTGCAGTGGTTCATAACATTTAGTTAGTTCTTCGGTCCTCGTGGTGAATCTCTAACTAGTCAATGAATCATCAAGAACAAACAAATAAATCATGATAAACATCCTGATGAATCAAAATCCAGGACTCACAGATTGAGTAAGCTGCCCGACGATGGAGATCCCTGGGCGCCGATTAACCTTCTAACTCCGGAGCAAAAGAAAAACACCAGTTGGACCCCGCTGGACCAAGCAACAGACAAGAAGCTCCGGCCCCAACCAACTAAATTGAATAGCTTTAAGTCGGGGCCATCATAGGGTCTGACGCCCGACCCACCGGCGTGCAATTAAAGAAGGCAGCGTAGTTATCAACCATGATTGGGTTAAAAACTAAGCATGCAGACTGTCGCATCACATTCAAGTTATAACCTATACGTCTGTAACGTGTTATGATTTTTCTGAACTGAAAAGAAAAATCATTTATTCCTTTAAGTTTCTTAAATTTGTAAACCAAGTCACCATAAAATTCAGGTTCCGAAAGGCCCTCACTTAAAAGCTTCTTTAACCCAACATTATATTTGGAAATCAATTCATAGTGTCTACGATAAAATTTAGAAAAGGCTTTTCGAAGTTTATGATACCGATAGCCCTGTTGGAGAAGTTTTGCCGTTAAACATTTATTTCGAGCGTTGAAGGCTGTAACATGATTGCAGACTCTAGCAAACCTAACAAGTTGCGAAATGTATACACCATAAGAAGCACGACGAGGAACGTCACCATCCAAAAAAGGAAAATTTACTATATCAAAATCAAAGTCATCGCGCTTATCATAAATTTTAGAAGAAACAAATCCATTTGCAACAGAAAGATGTAGATCTAAAAAGGGGGCTTCGGTACCTGAGATATTAGCTTTGTTCAACTGAAGTTCAGGTGGATAAATTTGATTGACCATACCTTCAAAATAAGGGTTGTCAATGTTCAAAAGGTCATCGAGGTACCTAGATGTGGAATTAAAAGCCTCGATAGCATCAGCTTGATCATCATGGTTAAGAGAATCCATGAAATCTCTTTCGTAGCAGTATAAAATAAATCAGCTACGAGAGGTGCGCAATTTGTACCCATCGGAATTCCGGCTCAAGTAAAGTATAAGCAAAAAGTAGTTTTACCAGTTTTGCGCAGTAATTTGTATTTTTGCGCACTAAATTTTCTTTAAAACAACGACACTACAAGAAAAACAAAGATAAATACATTATTTTATTTATAAGTTAATGCAAAACGAAAGTAATGTTTTAGAAGCATAGTCCTTAATAACATCCGCATATATCGACTGATAAATACACTATCATATAAGTGTATAATGAAAGCAGTGCGTAAGAAGCAAAGTATGATCACACTATCACAGTATAATGAAAGCAGTGCTTAAATATCAGTCTTTAATGATATCAGTATAGCTGATCAATGCCGAAAGGTCGAGTTGCCGGGTTGTCGACTTGCCAGGTTGCCGAGTTGCCTGATTGCCAAGTTGCCGGGTTGCCGAGTTGCCGAGTTGCCGGGTTGCCGAGTTGCCGGGTTGCCGAGTTGCCGGGTTGCCAGGTTGTCGAGACATATAGTATAACTATAACTCGTATAATGAAAACAGTGCTTAAGAATCGGTCTTTAATGATATCAGTATAGCTGATCAATGCCGAAAGGTCGAGTTGTCGCGTTGCGGAGTTGTCGGGTTGCCTAGTTGCCGTGTTGCCGAGCTTCTGGGTTGCCGAGTTGTCGGGTTGCCGAGTTGCCGGGTTGACAGGTTGTCGAGATATATAGTGTAACTCGGCTACCCAGCAACTCGGCAACCCGGCAACTCGGCAACCTCATTTCTGCACACTCCAGGTTGTCGGGTTGCCGAGTGTCCGGGTTGCTGAGTTGCCGGGTTGCCGAGTTGCCGGGTTGCCGAGTTGCCGGGTTGCCGAGTTATATAATATAACTCGGCTACCGTTGCCGAGTGGCCGGGTTGCCGAGTTGACGGGTTGCCGAGTTATATAGTATAACTCGGCTACCCGGCAACTCGGCAACCTCGTTCCTGCGCACATTCTGTAGCTGAGTAAAATGAAGATGTGTAAAAAAAATCAGTTATTAAAATACTTTCTTTGCCACTTGGGATTAATTTTGCTTTCCAGTTCGCATTGAGCCGAATTACTCAAACATTAACCGAATTACTCAAACTTTAACCGATTCACTTTATTATTATCTACGGGGTTATTTTTTTCTTATACTATACTTGACCCGGAATTCCAACAATTTGTCTGTATAACTTGGTCCCAAATCTAATATAAATATTATCAAGGAGATAGGATAAGGCGTCGCACACATTCTGACATGACCAAAGTGTATACCGACTTTGGTCAGAGGAAGTGAAAAAAGCCTTCCTGTCATTACATGCCAAATAAATTGAACCATAGTTTTTTAATGCCCTTTTGAAGGTCCACTCTATCAACTCCGAAGTTTTTCTTTAATTAGATTATGTGGTAATGTTGTATACAGAGTAGAAAAATCATATGTGGACAAGCTTGTAGCACGGAACTCTCTACACTTCAATTTACTGAGCACCTCACCAGAATTTTTTATTGACCAAAGCCAATTTTTATTTTAAGTTTCATACACTGTCTCACAGTATCTTATAACATGAGATTTGATAGCAGTAAGACAGGAAGTTAATAATTTAGAAAGTTCAGTGGTAGTACAAGAGCTAGAATTTGCAATAAATCTAGCTTTGTATGGTCTTTTGTGAAGCTTAGGTAACCAATACATCGTAGGAAGTTTGTCTTGGCCTTCATTAACACAAACAGAAAACTTAACAGGTAAATCGTTTAAGTGGGCATTTACTACAGGCACCTCATCAGTATCTGTCTCCAGATAAGCCCTGGTACCATCAAGCTTCTGTATTAAGGTGTTAACGTAGTGAAGCCTACAAACGACAACAACATTGTTTGCGGCTTTATCTGCCGGAACCAAGACATACTTTCTATGAAATTCTTGAATACCCTGCTTCAAATGCCTAAATGACGATTAAGGTTTAGGAGGTAAAAGATTAGTATTTTGTGAATAAAACTTAATACGTTTATCCACGATAGTGAAGATACTTCTTTTCCATTCTTTAAGAGCATTATCCTCAACACCCTCTCGTTTACACCATCGATTACCGAAATCATTTAATGCAGATGCAATCTCCTCTCTACATTTGTCGAAATTAATGTAGGAAGGGAATCTATATTTCGGACCTTTAGAAACAATTTTGCGAATTCTAGAATCCGAAATTATTTTTAAATTTCCAGTAACTATATGTCCAGCTGGTTGATAAACATATTTAGAATCTTTACAATCTCAAGACTTAGGAGTATTAACATGGATATCAAGATCAGAAACAAGCTTACTGAAATTAAAAATAGTATTTCTGATAGGTTTGTTATTATTTGTAACAAATAATAGGAGGTTCTGAATTTTGGAAGTAGGTAGGTATAGACTGTATCACTGATTTATCCTGGAATATGCTTGGTAAATTAATAAAGTCAATTCCTTTATTGATGAAAGGAATTTTAATAAAACTTCTAATGTGATTAGATTCGGAATCGATAAATGGGCGAAGAGCATGCTGGGTATAACATCTTGTTAACAGTGCAGCGTCATACATTTGATGATTTCTATCGTAAAATCTATTAGCCTCTGTGTCCAAGGAACGTAATGCAGCAATAGGTAGAGAACTAAGATAAGACAGCATTGGATGTCGACCGTGAATCCTTAGTTTAACAGCTAAATCATTAAGGGAAATGTTCAATTTCAATACAGCGCACCGTTTACGTTTGTCATTACCCTTTTTCCGTATACCATGAGATCTAGATTTACGTTTACGAGACTCTGAAAGTGTAAGTACATCAAAATCGGGCATTTTGGAAATATCGCCTTCATGGTAAATGTTGTCGTTAAATCCCAGTGGAAAGGGTGTTTGCAGTAATTTTATCCATTTAAGTTCAGTTTCAAATCGTTTAATGTTTTTGAATCTAACTAAAGAATTTTCATCATATGAGATTTTCTCCACTGGTTGAACTTTAACAGCATTGGGAGAATGACCAGTGCGCTTAAAATGCTGGTACAGAAAGGTATCATTATTTTTGGGCTTTCTGATTCTACGATAGTGCTCACCAAATCGTTTTTGCAAAGTTCGACAAGTTTGTCCAACATATTGCATCCTACAATTGTTTGTATTTCAAGTAAGAACATATACAAGATCCATTGATTTTCAGTCTAAATCAGAATCATTAACCACTGAAAATGTCCTACCATTCACAGATGAAGTAATAGTAGTCTTAGAGCATAAATGATTGCAACAGTTGCACTTCTTGACATTGCACTTAGAAATACTAGGGTACATTCCATGTCTCTTGAACGGATTAATATATTTACGTAAAATTGGTGATTTGAGTAGAGATAACCTAATCTGAAGATTATTACGAAACAAATTAGAATTAGAAGCTCCGTGTAGATTAACAGTAGATGCCGAAAATAAATTAAGAGGTGTCACCCTAATAGTAGGTAATAAATTTTGAAAATTGTGAGTTGAATGAGGAATCCGTACAGTAGACACGGCATGCAACCTAAGGGGAGTTAATGTAATTCCTAATCTTTTTGTGATAGTCATAGTTGGGAGTATTGTGTTAATACTGCCAAAAGGAGCGCGACACTCATACCGGTTATAGAATAAATAATGCACTTAATCGTAATGCAAAATCTTTCGAATGAAAGAAAAAAGGTATAACCGAAACCCACATCTCAGGTCCATGTCTAATATAAGTCCATGGATAGAAACGTAAGAATCGCTTATACAACGAGATACGAGTGACGGTCAACTAATGACCTTCAATACGGTATCGAAGAGTTGTGGTAGTTGGAGATAGGAAAATACAAACTGATTGCAAGCAATCCCTGAGGATTGGAAAAATAAGAGCATTAAATGGATGTACGGGGAGACTTTTTAGGGCCGCCACACGGCACAACCACAAGAACTCTGATATAAAAAGGTACAAGTAGGCAAAGATCAGGAAAAGGCGCAATCAGAAAAAGATTCCCACTCCAAAAACCGAGGTGGGAAAAAACTAAACTAACAATCAGGTACTTATACCATGAAACATATCGTAAGCCGAATGAGCAGCTATTTTCCCAATAGGTGGCCACTCAGTTACCTTAACTTAACTAAAATTATGAAAACATACATAAGGCGCCAACAGCACAAAAAAAAATAAACACCAAGACATAAAACAAAAAAGAACCACCACAGAAGTATCGACTTGGAACGATCAGTAACACAAAGTTACTGGCGGGCTTAAACCGGTTTTACAGGTACCTAACCTCACCCTCAGCTTCTGCAGTGGTTCATAACATTCAGTTAGTTCTTCGGTCCTCGTGGTGAATCTCTAACTAGTCAATGAATCATCAAGAACAAACAAATAAATCATGATAAACATCCTGATGAATCAAAACCAGGACTCACAGATTGAGTAAGCTGCCGGTTTAACAGACCCAAAAGAGTTAGGTAGTTGTTCGGTCTTCATGGTTAATAACTAACTATATAATCATTGAATAATAACGGTCGAACCAATGAAGTATTTTACTTTACACTGCTCGAGAGTGATTAAAGGCAAAAGGAAAGTCTATTGTCACTGGATCCAGATGTAACATATAGAACACAAAACAAGGATAATACTGAACTCCCTGTAAGCCATAACATTCGTTTATGGATCACTTTGGGATGACAATTTTCATGCTATATGATACAAAATTGAATTGGTTCCGCTCTAGGTCCTAAAAACATTTTCAAATACCAGGACAAATCGCGCGATATTGGGGAAATATTCGTAACGTCAAAACGTCAATCGGGCGTTGCGTTAGACGTCGGCGCTAAATTTTGCGTCGTGGGACATTTTGTAAGACTTGCGAAAACTTGAATTTCGGCTTTGTACATCGGCGCATTTACTTGAAAATTTCAGACAAAGTATTTCAGGCTATGTGCATTATCATCAATACAATATTTTTGTATGCTTACTTCATGGTTTGACAAAATTATAGGACAAACTTTTGTCTATATGTTTTGAGGACAAACTTGCCCGTCTTGGGACATTTTGTAAGACTTGCGATTTCGAGTTTTGAATTTGCATTTGAAATGGCAATTGATTATCGTTTAGTGTTTTGATATCCTTAGACAATGTGCATTTGCACCATATAAAAATAAACATCCTAGTTGTGTTGATTTTGAAATAATGGCTTAACAAAAAACACATCCCGTGAAATTCGACGTACTTTTACGCAAAGTTAACACATTCTCCTGTTCTTGTGATGGTCCGTAATGCGCTTATTTTAGCTGCGAAAACAAAATAAGTTGCATGGTGTGACACTGTGGCAATTTCTTTTAAACATAAGACGTCTATCGCAATTTTTCGCGTCGAAATGATTGAGATATTGTCATTTTCGTAAGAGCTACTGTGTATTTTTGTTACAAGTTAACAAGCTATTTTTTATTTAAAATCGGCATTTTCTTAAAATGTATTGCCTAAAATGCGATCAAAATATGACATTTTTACATCATAACTAATGTTTAAGACTAGCCAAAGATACTCCAAAATTCTTGGTTTAAAAACATGCAAACCGGCTTTGTGTTGTAAGCTTTTAGATGCCATATACAAAAGTTCCCCAACAGCGTGCGCGACGTCCAGAGAAATGCCAGGAAATTTTAATGGTGGTTGAGAAAAGTGAGCGGGTGGGTGGCTGAGTGGCCACCTATTGGATAAATGGCTGCCCATTCGGCTTACAAAATGTTTTCTTAGTATAAGTACCTGATTGTTGAAATTAGTTTCTTCCCACCTCGGTTTTTGGAGTAGGAATTTCTTTCTGATTACGCCATTTCCTGATCGTTTCCTACTATTACTTTTATACATGTACTCATTAAGAGACTTGTTTTCGCATTGATTTAAAATGAATATTTTCCTAATTTCCTGATAACGGGCTTGGCTAGAATTTGTTTCAAAGGGCCTCGCGGGCTAATGTTATACCTGTACGAACTGAAGGGCTAATACCGATCTAGTAAAGGCACATAGGTACATGTACATGCGTACTATAGGTTATTGAATGAATATCGTAAAATATTCGGAACGCACGAACTTGCGAATAGATATTGAATTTTGTTGTAAGATGATGTAATCTCTGATTTGGTTTAAACAATATTTATTTCGTATAAAGTGCATGGGTAAATATATGGGTCATTATCAAAAAATGGAGCAATCCAGAAAGGCAAAACGAAAAAAATTAATTGTCCATTTTTCCTTTTTAAATGGGATAGTTTTATTAACAGGAGCATATAGAATATAGAAATAAAATATGCCGAGTTTAACTGAACAAATAGTGCACCAGCATTGATTAATTGTATGGTACCCTTGAAAAAATATCAGTGCTGTCACGAACAAACTTTCTTGCGTAAAATGCTCATTTGATAAGACTTCCCCAATCTGTAAGTGGGGGCATATATAACTTGTCACGAACAATAGTTCACACAAACCTTAAATACGTTCAATGAATTAACGGGGAAGAGATCTTCAATGAAAATGCACATACTGTGATTTGTTCTGTTTCTGAAACGCTTTATTTTTGTAGATATTATCTTGTGGGATTAAACCAAAAATAAGTTCTGCTAAACGTTTACTATTTCAGTATAGTATCATAACATACCAAAAGCAATTACTTTTGTATGATGCATTTTAAGTATTTTAAATAATTATGACCGTGACAGCACTGATATCGTGACAGCACTGATGTTGTCGTGACAGCACTGATAATTATCCGATCTCGCCTTTTTCATTCCAATGTGTGCGGAAATGATTAATTTCTGACCATTTACCGATGAGCTTAGGGGCAGTGACTCACTTAAGGTAGCAACCAACGAAGCCTTTGCTGTTGCTCTAACCAGGGACACCTTTTGCGCTTCACGCAAACCAAACGCGATGTAACACGTAAAGCGCATTGGAAGCGCTGTTCATCTTAAGCAGCAGCATGAGAAAATGTGTCTTTGGGGCTTTCGACCAGGTCTGAGACAACCAGGATAGTTCACGACAAAAGACCGCATTAAATTTAGGACCCTATCGCGGATTTTAGGGAGCTGGGTAGCAGGGCCATTTTGTTTGTTTGTGTTTCTGTTGGGGCTTAACGTCCCAGTCAACAATTTTAGTCATGTCGGGACGGAGCCAACGCTTCCTGAGTTTAACCAGTACTGTAGGGTGTTAATGTGTCTTGCCCAAGGACACATCACGGTGACGCCTGTGGTGATTGTACCCAGGACCTCTCGATTCGGAGTCCGACGCTATACCACGACGCCACCGCGCTCCCCACGGCCATATTGTTTTCAGGGAGCTTGGGAAAACTGGAAAACAATTGAAGGGAATTGAGGATTACTAGAAGAGAACACTCTTGGTTTAAGGAAGCTGGGAGCAAAGAAAAGATTTTTAGGGAGCTAGGGAGAAACGTCATTTTTCTTTTAGTGAGCTTGGATCTAATACCTCCTTGGATGGGCCTCAACTTTAGGTTAACTTGCAGCTGAGCTGCACATTTGCTTTCACATATATCCCATTAAATCCCACTTTTATGTAGTGACGTATACAGGGTAAAATGAGGTATACAATGTTACTGCTTTTTGTTTCTAAAATTTGACAATCAGATATATTTTTTTCTTCAATTTTCAAAGCTAAAAAAAATCTCTGTATATTGCATGGGTAACACATTTTCGTAATGGTATGCAACATACAAACACACTGAAAGACACATGCGTCAGAAAAGGTTAAAATTTTCGTATTTTCATGTACCATAGACCCCTAGTGTGTATATTACCGGGTCCCTTTTTTCGAGGTGTATGCATTTGGTAGGTTTTACGGCACATCCGTACTTGCATTACCCCGAGTTGCCCCTCCCACCCCTCGAGGAAAGGGATGGCGTTTAAAACAAAAAGGCGATTTTTCCGTATAAAGTTGGGGCTTAAAATGTTTTTTTTTTTTTTTTTTTTTTTTTTTTTTTTTTTTTTTTTTTTACTGAAAAGGGGTAATCTAATTTGGAATGGACCGCCAAAAAGGGCATTTATCGCGCGACATACACAAACTGTCTAAATATCATTATGCAAGTACCACCCCCGAGGCTATTGTTTACCGTGGTCGACGAAGCATTTTGAATTTGTAGTTTTGTATCTCCCACACACAGTCACACACCTAAAACGATTTTCAAAGCGATATGAATTGGCCACTTCTGGCTGCTGCTGGCGTTAGTAGCTGAGACCCTCTGGTGAAAGGCGACTTAACTCTTGTCAGCCTAGGAAATTACCTGAATCCACACCTGCTGACAGAAGTCAACTCAGTGCTGTCACATCATTACTGTCACGACCGTGACAGCACTGATCCGTGACAGTACTGAGTTTCACACAGAAATTTAATTCTAGTGACTAACAACAGAATGCAGGATGAAAACTTTGCATGTCTATTCTTACTGCTCCTAAGTTGAAATTCAGTCATGGTTTTAAAATGTATGTGATATTTACGATAAGCGGCAAAATGCGCGTGATAGGACTGATGCTTGTAAAATTCCCACTCCAATTCTGACATGTCTTTATGGTATAGCAACGGAGTAATGCGATTTGTTCAAAAGTTTTTTACCGTAACTTCTTCAGCTTGGTGTCGTCTACAAAACGCGATTGTTTTGATCCGGGAAAATGATTTGTAACTCTGGTCAAAATCGATTTTCAATAACTGTGACAGCACTGATACGTTTTCCAGGGACAACACTATATATGTGCCCCCACCCTTAAATAGCACTTTATATATCATAAGATTTTTGAATTTGACTTCAATAACATTCTATGCAATAGATGGTCACAGAAAATGTGATTTCTGTCAAGCTTCTTTTGCAATGGAAACAAATAAAACTACTTACCCTGACCCAGGGACACGGTAAAAATCGATAAAATAGCACTTCTAGCATCTCATTTTTGCAAATAACGTACTCGGAAACGTGAAATCGCGTGTGGTTCTAGTAAAGCACCGCGGAAACTAATATTATACATGGAAAAAGCAAACCTCGGACATCGCGCTTGCGAGAAAACCATCAAGGACAAGGATTGCTCCATTTTTTGATAATGACCCATATACAATGTGTGAGACAGGATCTGACATTAAGCGTAAAGCTTTTGTCAAAGTCATTTCCTGAAATCTCTGATTTCCTGCTTTAAATGATATTTACTTATTCAGCATGTACATGTATACTTATTATTTTCTATCAGTACTCTTACATAAGACCATATTTTCCAATTAATTCCGCATGCATATAGGACAATCAGTTACGTCAAATATAGATTGCAACTTTTCTTGGTATTCCAAAATTTAATGAAATACTGCACAAGTCTTTAAATCTATCGACTTACTAGTCTTTAGATTTAAAGAAGTCTATTTTAGCAAATCTTTAAATATAGAATTGAAATGTCAGCACTTAGACCTGATCATAGTGCATGTACCAGGTCGATCAAATCATTAGAAAAGCTTGTGCAAAATCACAACATTTGCAATATTTGAAGCAATTTTTTCATCTACAAAAATGAAAACTTTCTTGTTCTCAGCAAATAGTAGTTACAATCACCTCGACGAGACGGTTGTAACGAGTACATGAAATCTAACTTGAATGATTTGGGGTTTACCGTCACACCAACAGCTTTAAGGAGACGGGACCTCGGTCTATAGTCTCGTCCAATAGACTGGAGAAGCCAGGGATCGAAAGTGATCAGGAAATGGCGCAACCAAAAAGAAAATCACACTCCAAAAACTGAGGTGGGAAAAACTAAATTGACAATTAGGTACTTATACTAAGAACACATATTATAAGCCGAGTGAGCAATAGGTGGCCACTCAGTTACCCAAACCTAACTAAGAATATATGAAAACGCACATAAGGTGCAAACAGCACAAAAATTCAACACCAAGGCATAAAACAATAAGAACCACAACAGAAGTTTAGCCTTGAAACGATCAGAACTAAAAATTACTGGCGGGCTTAAACTAGTTTTACATGGCCATAATTTCACCCTCGGCTTCTGAAGTGGTTCTATTATACACAAATATAAAAATAAGGCAAATCATGTTAAGAAAATATACAGGTACCAACATGTAACATGTATAACGGAAAGCACTGCGAGCAGCATCGAAGGCGAGTGATATGACCACTGTGCCACGGAGGCTCCATAATGAAATTTAGAAACCTAAGCCTTTGTGCCACATAATTTTACAAAATGAAAGTTTACAGTAGAGGAGTATACACTGCACGGGCCTATTATTCTATTGTAAAAAAATGAAGAAATTTACTCACTGTTTTTCCTCCTATTGAAAACTGTAAAATAAAATAAAATTGATAAAATATAAATGGATGTTTCCCTACGCCTCTGGGTATTTTAAAAATGATCTAAAATTAACTTTAAGGGCAAGTCACGTGAGACACTGGCTTGTGGCCTTTCGTCTCTCACTGATGATAAAGACCATCTGAGCCGCGACGCGAGAAAACCGGTCTTCGGGGTTTCCGAACAGGTCCGACACAAACCGGCCTGTACAAGCTCAGAAAAGAGCTAGAAGCTTGAAATTTCGGATTTAAGTAGAAGAGGAATTGTACTATCCGAGTAGCGAAAACAAAGGCGCTGATCAGCTTCGCGGTTACCGCGAAGCTGATCTGCGCCTTTGTTTTCGCCTAGGCAAAAATCCGGTTTTCTCACGATGCGGCTCATCTAGAGTTTTTGATTATTAGATTGTTCATTAGGCCAATTTAAGCTCTAAACTGTTGGTTGCAAGTAAAGCAAGTCATTGTTGAAGAGACTAGTGATGGCCACTCGACTCTTGCTTTCCGCCGCCTAGATGCTTTCAGTTTCACACAATCTCATTTCTCTATTATAAGCTGCTCCTTTGTTAATGAGATAGCACCACTTTGAACGTTTCAGTGTAGCCTGTTCCCAAGACTCTATTGGTATATTGCAGATTTTTCTTTGAAGCTTTTTGTCATGTAATTCGCCATAGAAAACCTTCTTTGGAAGTCGCATTCTTATAACATGGTCTGTCTATTTCAGCTGTGCTAGCTTTAGTTCCGTATGTATGTTTTGCATCCCTGCTTTCTTCGAGACCTCTTAGTCTGGGATCTTGTCTTGTCATTTGAATTTTAACAATTTTCTTAATCAACTTAAGTGTCTCTTTGTATGACATTGTTATATTGTCCAGGCCCCGAGGTTATAAAACTTTTTTCATGCTCAACTCAGCTGAGACTGAAATTTATCCTGCTCATAAATGTTAAAATAGTCAGAAATTGTGGAAAATTAAGGTTCAAAACTCAAAAACTAGTAATTTATCCTGCTAATAAATGTTAAAATGCCAACAGTTGTTGGCATTTTAACATTTATGAGCAGGATAAATTTTAGTCTCTGCTGAGTTGAGCATGAAAATAGTTTTATAACTTCGGGGCCTGGTCTCACATGCGTGCATGTATAAGATGGTTGGCAGTTCCAAAGCCTTGTAGTCTTTCAGCTTGTAGTCTAGCTTGATTCCATGTCACTCCCAGACATTTGCACGGAGTCTTCCAAACGTCATGTCTATTGTCACTCTGTCACCACAATGACTTTCTGTGATAAGTCTCGTCTGGTCAAGATAAATATTCAAACGATTTAAGATAGAACAGGATTTTTGCAAGTATCGTTCCAGCAATTGCAAGGAGATTTATTATAGCCCCGCTTTGGAAAAGTGGGGCTATACTGGATTCACCCTGTCCTTCCGTGGTTCCGTGATTCTGTGATTCCGCGGTTCCGTCATTCCGTGAACATTTCGTTTCCGCTCAATATCTTAAGAACAAATTGACAGAATCTGACCAAATTTTGTATGCACATCAACATTGACAAGATCTAGCTTGGAATTGTTGCCCGTCATTTTTCGCAAAATTTTGATGGAGTTACGGCCCTTGATTGACGCCAGAATTTCGTTTCCGCTCAATATCTTGACAAGGAATTGACAGAATTTGACCAAATTTTGTATGCACATCAATATTGACATGATCTAGCTTTGGATTGTTGCCCGTCATTTTTCGCAAAAGTTTGATGGAGTTACAGCCCTTGATTGACGTCAGAATTTCGTTTCCGCTCAATATCTTGAGAAGGAATTGACAGAATTTGACCAAATTTTGTATGCACATCAACATTGACATGATCTAGCTTGGGATTGTTGCCCGTCATTTTTCGCAAAATTTTGACGGAGTTACGGCCCTTGATTGACATCATAATTTTGTTTCCGCTCAATATCTTGAGAATGAAAGTACAGATTCTGACCAAATTTTGTATGCATATCAACATTGACAAGATCTAGCGTGGGCTTGTTGCCCGTCATTTTTCGCAAAACTTTGATGGAGTTACAGTCCTTGATTGACGTCAGAATTTCGTTTCCGCTCAATATCTTGAGAAGGAATTGACAGAATTTGACCAAATTTTGTATGCACATCAACATTGACATGATCTAGCTTGGGGTTGTTGCCCGTCATTTTTTTGCAAAATTTTTACAGAGTTACGGCCCTTGATTGACATCATAATTTTGTTTCCGCTCAATAGCTTGAGAATGAAAGGACAGAATCTGACCAAATTTTGTATGCATATCAACATTGACAAGATCTAGCTTGGGATTGTTGCCCGTCATTTTTCGCAAAATTTTGATGGAGTTACAGTCCTTGATTGATGCCAGAATTTTGTTTCCGCTCAATATCTTGAGAACGAATTGACAGAATTTGACCAAATTTTGTATGCACATCAACAGTGACATGATCTAGCTTAGGATTGTTGCCCGTCATTTTTCGCAAAATTTTGATGGAGTTACGGCCCTTGATTGACGTCAGAATTTCGTTTCCGCTCAATATCTTGAGAAGGAATTGACAGAATTTGACCAAATTTTGTATGCACATCAACATTGACATGATCTAGCTTGGGGTTGTTGCCCGTCATTTTTTTGCAAAATTTTGACAGAGTTACGGCCCTTGATCGACATCATAATTTTGTTTCCGCTCAATAGCTTGAGAATGAAAGGACAGAATCTGACCAAATTTTGTATGCATATCAACATTGACAAGATCTAGCTTGGGATTGTTGCCCGTCATTTTTCGCAAAATTTTGATGGAGTTACAGTCCTTGATTGATGCCAGAATTTTGTCACAGTTCCGCTCAATATCTTGAGAACGAATTGACAAAATTTGACCAAGTTTTGTATGCACATCAACACTAACATGATCTAGCTTGGGATTGTTGCCCGTGAGTTTTCACGAAATTTTGACTGAGTTACGGCCCTTGATTGATTTTAGAATTTCATTTCCGCTCAATATCTTGAGACCAAATTGACAGAATCTAAGCAAAATTTGTATGCACATCAACATTGACAAGATTAAATTTGGGATTGTTGCCCTTCATTTTTCGCATAATTTTGACAGAGTTACGCCCTTGATTGACGTCAGAATTTAGTTTCTGCTCAATATCTTATATTTACATTTTTATTGCAATCGCCCTACATGAAAGTATCTTTCTTGATGTTCTTCATTTCCCAATGAAAAACATTAAGTCACGTGATCTAGAGGCCACGCCTATGGGCTGGGCGACGTCAAAACCCATCCAGTGACGTTGTTTGTTTACTCTTGTGGTCGTGACGTTGGTCGCGTATCGCCATGACGTTAGGCGCAAAAATTTGCGTTTTGGCTGTTCCAAAATTACGTTAAGTCGGATTTAATGTCAAATAACATGAAAATGAACGGTGATATGCGCAATTAAAAATCTGATACTTGATTGATAATATAAAATGTAAATATAAGTATTGAAAATCAGATTTTAGCTTTCACTGGATGATGAAAAACATTAGCTGTTTTAATGTCTCCGAGAAGCCCTTCGGGCTTCACAGACATTAAAACAGCCTAATGTTTTTCATCATCCAGTGAAAGCTAAAATCTGAATTTCAATCCTGAAGAGAACGAATTGACAGAATCTGACCAAATTTTGTATGCACATCAACATTGACAAGATTAAATTTGGGATTGTTGCCCTTCATTTTTCGCAAAATTTTGACAGAGCTACGGCCCTTGATTGACGTCAGAATTTAATTTCTGCTCAATATCTTGAGAACGAATTGACAGAATCTGACCAAATTTTGTATGCACATCAACATTGACAAGATGTGGCTTGGGATTGTTGCCTGTCATTTTTCGCAAAATTTTGATGGAGTTACAGCCCTTAATTGATGTCAGAATTTTGTTTCTGCGCAATATGACAGAATCTGACCAAAATTAGTATGAACATGCATTGGCAAGTTTTCTTAATGATATGAGCCTGTGCATGACAAAACCAACAATTTGGGTTTCCGACCAGGTCCAACACAAACCAGCCTGTACAGTCACAGAAGAAACCCAGAATCTTGAAAATTTGGGAATAAGTAGAGGAGGAAATGTACTATCCGTGTAGCGAAAACAAAGACGCTGATCAGCTTCGCGGTTACCGCGAAGCTGATCTGCGTCTTTGTTTTCGCCCATGCAAATTGTTGGTTTTCTCACGCACAGGCTCATATGATTTTTAGTGTTACTGTATAAGAACGCTATAAGTCTATCGTAACTAAATCATGTCAAATAAAAAGTTTCATTGTTCAGAGAAGCTAATTTGACCTACCTTGCACCCCAGGACAATTGTTCATGCGTGCCAAGTCGTTCAATGGGACCCCTGAAGTGCAGAGAATGTTTGTCCTCAAAGATAAACGCTTTTCCAATTTAAAAAAAAACTGGTTTCTGTGGCAACCATTAACGTGATTAACGCATATTGATAACAAGTTGCGTACGTGATCCCCCACCTTGGATATATATCTCATTTTCAATCGATATGTCCTCTGTTGTAGCTCACCAGGAAATATGTCCACGAAATGTATACCCCCTTAAACCCCACTTTTATATAGAAAAACTGGGGTTTGCAGGGGTACACCAATTTTTTTTTTTTTTTTTTTTTTTTTTTTTTTTTTTTTTTTTTTGATCCAAAACATACATTGTGGGTACTCGTTAGAATGTATGTTTTGAGCCAAACTATTAAATCAAATCTAATTTTTTCCAATGAAATTTTCAAATTTTAATGCTGAAAAATCTCTGTACATTGCATGACGTGTTTTCATGATGTTAATGTAAATGTAAGAAATGATCAGGAACAATCACTAACCAACGTCTCATACTTAAACCCAAGTGAGAAAACCCCAAATGAAAATTAGGTAGAGGCACAAAGAAAACATATGGTGAGTCGAATAAGAAGCTATTACCCTAAAAAGTGGTCACTCAATTACACATGTAATTGAGTGACCACTTTTTAGGGTAATAGCTTCTTATTCGACTCACCATATTCGACTCACCATATTCGACTCACCATGGTCAATCAAATTTATCCACCTGAACTATAGCTGAATAAAGCCAAAAGCCCTCTTTTTGGATTTACATCTTTCTATTGCAAATGGATCTGTTTCTTCCAAAATTTATGATACATGCGATGACTGATTTTGATATAGTAAATTTTCCGCTTTTAGATGGTGACGCAGCTCGCCGTGCTTCTTATGGTGTATGTAACATTTGGCAACTTATAAGGTTTGCTAGAGTCTGCAATCATGTAGCTGACTTCAACGCGCAAAATAAATGTTGAACAGCCAAACTTCTCTAGCAGGGCTATCTATCGGTATCATAAACTTCGATAAACATTTTCTTAATTTCATTGCAGCTGATGAGCTGATTTCCAAATAAAGACGCTTTTACGCGAGGGCCTTTCAGAACCAGAATTTTATGGTGACTTGGTTTATAAATTTAAGAAACTTATTGGGATGAATGATTTTTCTTTTCAGTTCAGAAAAAAATCATAACACGTTACATACGTATAGGTTATAACTTGAATGCTATGCGACAGTCTGCATGCTTAGTTTTTAATCCAATCATGGTTGATGACTATGCTGCCTTCTTTAAGTGCACGCCAGTTGGTCGTGCGTCAGACTCCATAATGGCCCCGACATAAAGCAATTCATTTAAGTTGGTTAGGGCCGGAAGTTCTTGCCTGTTTCTTCGCTCACCGGGGTTCAACTGGTGCTTTCTTTTGCTCCGGATTTCATAAGTTATTCGGCGCCCAGGGATCTCCATCGTCGGGCAGCTTACTGAGTATGTAGAGTCCTCGTTTTTGATTCATCATGGTGGTTATCGTGATTTATTTGTTTGTCCTTTGTGGTTTGGTTAGTTAGAGATTCATCACGGGGACCGAACATCTAACTAAATGTTGTGAACCACTGTAGAAGATGATGGTTAGGTTAGGCGTCTGTAAAATTAATTTAAGACCCCCAGTAATTTTATATTACTGGTCGTTCCAAGGCGATACTTCTGTTGTGGTTCTGTTTGTTTCGTGTTTTGGAGTAGAATTGTTGTGCTGTTTGAACCTTATGTATGTTTTCATATTTGTATTTAAGTTCGGGTAACTGAGTGGTCGCCTATTGGGAAATAGCTGCTTACTCGGCTTGCGATGTGTTTTAAGTATAAGAACCTAATTGTCAATTTAGTTTTCCCACCTCGGTTTTTGGAATGGGAATGTCTTTCTGATTGCGTCTTTTCTAAGTATAAGTGCCTAGTTGTCTTTTTGTTTTTTCCCGCCTCGGTTTTAGGAGTGGGAATTTCTTTCTGATTGGGTCTTTTCCTGATCATTGCCCCCTGTACCATTTTCCTGATCATTGGCTACTTGTACCTCTTTATCACGTGAGTTCAAGAGGCACGGTCAAAGTATTTTACCTTTTTTATACATGTACATGTACATATAGCTATGAATACGATTTTTTTCCTGACGCGGGATCCTACGTCATGCTTTCCATGCAAAAAGGTAAAGAAGGCAAAGATCAGGAAAAGAAGCAATCAGAAAGAGATTCCCACTCCAATAACTGAGGTGGGAATAAACTAAATCAACAATCAGGTACTGATACCATGAAAACATATCGTAAGCCGAATGAGCAGCTATTTTCCCAATAGGTGGCCACTCAGTTACCTAAACTTTACTAAAAATATAAAAAAACATATATACGGCGCTAACAGCCCAAAAATTTCAAACACCAAGACATAAAACATAAAGAACCACCAAAGAAGTATCGCCTTGGAACGATCAGTAATTCAAACTTACTGGCGGGCTTTTAAAGTTTGAAACGTATAGCACCTGAAGGCTTCTATTTGTTATATGTTTTGGAGTCGAATTGTTTTGTGTTGTTTGAACCTTACGTCAGCCCCCAGTTATTTTATATTACTGATCGTTCCAAGGCGATACTTCTGTTTTGGTTCTGTTTCTTTCATGTTTTGGAGTAGACTTTTTGTGCTGTTTGAACCTTCTGTACGTTTTCATAGTTTTCGTTAAGTTTGGGTAACTGAGGGCCGCCTATTGGGAAATAGCTACACACTCGGCTTACGATATGTTCTCTAAGTACAATTACCTAATTGTTAATTTGGTGTTTTACCGCCTTGGTTTTTAGAGTGGGAATTTCTTTCTGATTGCGCCCTTTTCCCGATCATTGCCTACTTGTACCTTTTCATCACGTGAGTTCAAGTGGGTTGTACATGTACTCATTATAAGGCTTGTTTTCGCATTAATTTAAAATGAATATTTTCCTAATTTCCTGAAAAGGCTTGGCTAGAATTCGCTTAAAAGGGCCTCGCGGGCTAATGTTATACATGTACGAATTGAAGGAGTACGACCGATCAAGGAACTAAACATACGTACATGCGCATACTTATAGGTTATGTACTCATTCAGCATGTACATGTAGTTATTATTTTCTATCAGTACTCGTAAATAAGACCATATGATCAAACGAACTTTACAAAATGAACTTGATTCCGCATGCATATAGGACAATCAGTTACGTCAAATATAGATTGCGATTTTTCTTGGTATTCCAAAATTTAATGAAATACTACATAAATCTTTACGGCCGTGTAAAATCGATTTAAGCCCGCCAGTAACTTTTTGTTACTGATCGTTCCAAGTCGATACTTCTGTGGTGGTTCTTTTTGTTTTATGTCTTTTGTGCTGTTGGCGCCTTATGTATGTTATCATATTTTTAGTTAAGTTAAGGTAACTGATTGGCCACCTTTTGGGAAAATAGCTGCTCATTCGGCTTACGAAATGTTTTCATGGTATAGGTACCTGATTGTTAGTTTGTTTTTTTTTCCACCTCGGGTTTTTGGAGTGGGAATCTTTTGCTGATTGCGCCTTTTCCTGATCATTTGCCTACTTGTACCTTTTTAAATCTATATAAAGACTTACTGATTTAAAGACGTCTATAAATAGCAAATCTTTAAATATAGAATTGAAATGTCAACGCTAAGGCCTGATCATAGTGCATGTACCAAGTCGAACAAATCATTAGAAAAGCTTGTGCAAAATCACAACATTTGCAATATTTGAAGCAATTTTTTCATCTACAAAAATGAAAACTTTCTTATGCTCAGCAAATAGTAGTTAAAATCACCTTGACGAGACGGTTGTAACGAGTACACGAACTCTAACTTGGGTGATTTGGGGTTTACCGTCACACCAACAGCTTTAAGGAGACGGGACCTCGGTCTATAGTCTCGTCCAATAGACTGGAGAAGCCAGGGATCGAAAGTGATCAGGACATGGCGAGAATATATGAAAACGCACATAAGGTGCAAACAGCACAAAAATTCAACACCAAGGCATAAAACAATAAGAACCACAACAGAAGTTTAGCCTTGAAACGATCAGAACTAAAAAATTACTGGCGGGCTTAAACTAGTTCTATAAGGCCATAATTTCACCCTCGGCTTCTGCAGTGGTTCTATTATACACAAATATAAAAAAAAATAAGGCAAATCATGTTAAGAAAATATACAGGTACCAACATGTAACATGTATAACGGAAAGCACTGCGAGCAGCATCGAAGGCGAGTGATATGACCACTGCGCCACGGAGGCTCCATAATGAAATTTAGAAACCTAAGCCATTGTGCCACATAATTTTACAAAATGAAAGTTTACAGTAGAGGAGTATACACTGCACGGGCCTATTAGTCTATTGTAAAAACATGAAGAAATTTACTCACTGTTTTTCCTGCTATTGAAAACTGTAAAATAAAATAAAATTGATAAAATATAAATGGATGTTTCCCTACGCCTCTGGGTATTAAATGATCTAAAATTAACTTTAAGGGCAAGTCACGTGAGACACTGGCTTGTGGCCTTTCGTCTCTCACTGATGATAAAGACCATCTGAGCCGCGACGCGAGAAAACCGGTCTTCGGGGTTTCCGAACAGGTCCGACACAAACCGGCCTGTACAAGCTCAGAAAAGAGCTAGAAGCTTGAAATTTCGGATTTAAGTAGAAGAGGAATTGTACTATCCGAGTAGCGAAAACAAAGGCGCTGATCAGCTTCGCGGTTACCGCGAAGCTGATCTGCGCCTTTGTTTTCGCCTAGGCAAAAATCCGGTTTTCTCACGATGCGGCTCATCTATAGTTTTTGATTATTAGATTGTTCATTAGGCCAATTTAAGCTCTAAACTGTTGGTTGCAAGTCATTGTTGAAAGCAAGTCATTGTTGAAGAGACTAGTGATGGCCACTCGACTCTTGCTTTCCGCTCTAGATGCTTTCAGTTTCACACAATCTCATTTCTCTATTATAAGCTGCTCCTTTGTTAATGAGATAGCACCACTTTGAACGTTTCAGTGTAGCCTGTTCCCAAGACTCTATTGGTATATTGCAGATTTTTCTTTGAAGCTTTTTGTCATGTAATTCGCCATAGAAAACCTTCTTTGGAAGTCGCATTCTTATAACATGGTCTGTCTATTTCAGCTGTGCTAGCTTTAGTTCCGTATGTATGTTTTGCATCCCTGCTTTCTTCGAGACCTCTTAGTCTGGGATCTTGTCTTGTCATTTGAATTTTAACAATTTTCTTAATCAACTTAAGTGTCTCTTTGTATGACATTGTTATATTGTCCAGGCCCCGAGGTTATAAAACTTTTTTCATGCTCAACTCAGCTGAGACTGAAATTTATCCTGCTCATAAATGTTAAAATAGTCAGAAATTGTGGAAAATTAAGGTTCAAAACTCAAAAACTAGTAATTTATCCTGCTAATAAATGTTAAAATGCCAACAGTTGTTGGCATTTTAACATTTATGAGCAGGATAAATTTTAGTCTCTGCTGAGTTGAGCATGAAAATAGTTTTATAACTTCGGGGCCTGGTCTCACATGCGTGCATGTATAAGATGGTTGGCAGTTCCAAAGCCTTGTAGTCTTTCAGCTTGTAGTCTAGCTTGATTCCATGTCACTCCCAGACATTTGCACGGAGTCTTCCAAACGTCATGTCTATTGTCACTCTGTCACCACAATGACTTTCTGTGATAAGTCTCGTCTGGTCAAGATAAATATTCAAACGATTTAAGATAGAACAGGATTTTTGCAAGTATCGTTCCAGCAATTGCAAGGAGATTTATTATAGCCCCGCTTTGGAAAAGTGGGGCTATACTGGATTCACCCTGTCCTTCCGTGGTTCCGTGATTCTGTGATTCCGCGGTTCCGTCATTCCGTGAACATTTCGTTTCCGCTCAATATCTTAAGAACAAATTGACAGAATCTGACCAAATTTTGTATGCACATCAACATTGACAAGATCTAGCTTGGAATTGTTGCCCGTCATTTTTCGCAAAATTTTGATGGAGTTACGGCCCTTGATTGACGCCAGAATTTCGTTTCCGCTCAATATCTTGACAAGGAATTGACAGAATTTGACCAAATTTTGTATGCACATCAATATTGACATGATCTAGCTTTGGATTGTTGCCCGTCATTTTTCGCAAAAGTTTGATGGAGTTACAGCCCTTGATTGACGTCAGAATTTCGTTTCCGCTCAATATCTTGAGAAGGAATTGACAGAATTTGACCAAATTTTGTATGCACATCAACATTGACATGATCTAGCTTGGGATTGTTGCCCGTCATTTTTCGCAAAATTTTGACGGAGTTACGGCCCTTGATTGACATCATAATTTTGTTTCCGCTCAATATCTTGAGAATGAAAGTACAGATTCTGACCAAATTTTGTATGCATATCAACATTGACAAGATCTAGCGTGGGCTTGTTGCCCGTCATTTTTCGCAAAACTTTGATGGAGTTACAGTCCTTGATTGACGTCAGAATTTCGTTTCCGCTCAATATCTTGAGAAGGAATTGACAGAATTTGACCAAATTTTGTATGCACATCAACATTGACATGATCTAGCTTGGGGTTGTTGCCCGTCATTTTTTTGCAAAATTTTTACAGAGTTACGGCCCTTGATTGACATCATAATTTTGTTTCCGCTCAATAGCTTGAGAATGAAAGGACAGAATCTGACCAAATTTTGTATGCATATCAACATTGACAAGATCTAGCTTGGGATTGTTGCCCGTCATTTTTCGCAAAATTTTGATGGAGTTACAGTCCTTGATTGATGCCAGAATTTTGTTTCCGCTCAATATCTTGAGAACGAATTGACAGAATTTGACCAAATTTTGTATGCACATCAACAGTGACATGATCTAGCTTAGGATTGTTGCCCGTCATTTTTCGCAAAATTTTGATGGAGTTACGGCCCTTGATTGACGTCAGAATTTCGTTTCCGCTCAATATCTTGAGAAGGAATTGACAGAATTTGACCAAATTTTGTATGCACATCAACATTGACATGATCTAGCTTGGGGTTGTTGCCCGTCATTTTTTTGCAAAATTTTGACAGAGTTACGGCCCTTGATCGACATCATAATTTTGTTTCCGCTCAATAGCTTGAGAATGAAAGGACAGAATCTGACCAAATTTTGTATGCATATCAACATTGACAAGATCTAGCTTGGGATTGTTGCCCGTCATTTTTCGCAAAATTTTGATGGAGTTACAGTCCTTGATTGATGCCAGAATTTTGTCACAGTTCCGCTCAATATCTTGAGAACGAATTGACAAAATTTGACCAAGTTTTGTATGCACATCAACACTAACATGATCTAGCTTGGGATTGTTGCCCGTGAGTTTTCACGAAATTTTGACTGAGTTACGGCCCTTGATTGATTTTAGAATTTCATTTCCGCTCAATATCTTGAGACCAAATTGACAGAATCTAAGCAAAATTTGTATGCACATCAACATTGACAAGATTAAATTTGGGATTGTTGCCCTTCATTTTTCGCATAATTTTGACAGAGTTACGCCCTTGATTGACGTCAGAATTTAGTTTCTGCTCAATATCTTATATTTACATTTTTATTGCAATCGCCCTACATGAAAGTATCTTTCTTGATGTTCTTCATTTCCCAATGAAAAACATTAAGTCACGTGATCTAGAGGCCACGCCTATGGGCTGGGCGACGTCAAAACCCATCCAGTGACGTTGTTTGTTTACTCTTGTGGTCGTGACGTTGGTCGCGTATCGCCATGACGTTAGGCGCAAAAATTTGCGTTTTGGCTGTTCCAAAATTACGTTAAGTCGGATTTAATGTCAAATAACATGAAAATGAACGGTGATATGCGCAATTAAAAATCTGATACTTGATTGATAATATAAAATGTAAATATAAGTATTGAAAATCAGATTTTGGCTTTCACTGGATGATGAAAAACATTAGCTGTTTTAATGTCTCCGAGAAGCCCTTCGGGCTTCACAGACATTAAAACAGCCTAATGTTTTTCATCATCCAGTGAAAGCTAAAATCTGAATTTCAATCCTGAAGAGAACGAATTGACAGAATCTGACCAAATTTTGTATGCACATCAACATTGACAAGATTAAATTTGGGATTGTTGCCCTTCATTTTTCGCAAAATTTTGACAGAGCTACGGCCCTTGATTGACGTCAGAATTTAATTTCTGCTCAATATCTTGAGAACGAATTGACAGAATCTGACCAAATTTTGTACGCACATCAACATTGACAAGATGTGGCTTGGGATTGTTGCCTGTCATTTTTCGCAAAATTTTGATGGAGTTACAGCCCTTAATTGATGTCAGAATTTTGTTTCTGCGCAATATGACAGAATCTGACCAAAATTAGTATGAACATGCATTGGCAAGTTTTCTTAATGATATGAGCCTGTGCATGACAAAACCAACAATTTGGGTTTCCGACCAGGTCCAACACAAACCAGCCTGTACAGTCACAGAAGAAACCCAGAATCTTGAAAATTTGGGAATAAGTAGAGGAGGAAATGTACTATCCGTGTAGCGAAAACAAAGACGCTGATCAGCTTCGCGGTTACCGCGAAGCTGATCTGCGTCTTTGTTTTCGCCCATGCAAATTGTTGGTTTTCTCACGCACAGGCTCATATGATTTTTAGTGTTACTGTATAAGAACGCTATAAGTCTATCGTAACTAAATCATGTCAAATAAAAAGTTTCATTGTTCAGAGAAGCTAATTTGACCTACCTTGCACCCCAGGACAATTGTTCATGCGTGCCAAGTCGTTCAATGGGACCCCTGAAGTGCAGAGAATGTTTGTCCTCAAAGATAAACGCTTTTCCAATTTAAAAAAAAACTGGTTTCTGTGGCAACCATTAACGTGATTCTTGAGCATGAGGTGTGCATACAAATTGGATCATATCTCCGTTGTTACTCACCCTAGACCACTACCCCTGATCATATTTTCAAGCTAAGATATAGCCCTTTCATCCAATTATCTAATTTGCATTTCATGTATTTTAATGAATATTTCAAAAATTGCAAAAACAAATACATGAAAAGCCATAAATGTTAAATTAACTAATTTCAGACCCAAACTATAATTGTGACACTTTGTTATTGAACCATTAATATAAGATGAAAATTTTATTGATGTCATAGGCCTATATAAAATTATCTCATTTGTATATTCATGAAAATTAGTAAACTTTGAAAATGTAAATGAAAAAAAAAATCAGGAAAACCAGTGGAAAACCTATAGCCATTGCATATAATTATTATAGGATATAGGAATAATCTGATTTACAATTTCATGAACTTTAATGAAAACTTTAGATATTTGAGAGAAAAAGTGAGGAAATTAAACGGGCAAACCTACAAAATGACTTGTATGTTGGCAATCAAACGGATTATACATATATACACATATACAGTTATTTAAAACATCCACAATTGAACTCCAGTACACTTCTGTTAAATGTAATCTTAAGTATCTTCTGCAACCATACAATATAGCTTCTTCTAAATTTCATAAACTAATAGGAGAGTAACAGGCCCGTGTAATGTCTACTTTAGCACTACTGTCTACGATAAGCTCAAGCAGGGTATCAATGTCAATAGCAGGCTTACATAAGTCACAACTAGCTCCTCTACTATAGAGTTCATAACCCAGCGGGCACATGACCACACTGGCGACTTTCTCCACAAATCTCCCCAAATTTTGGGGTTCTCAAATCTCTCTGATTTTGTTTTATCTCAACAGCTCTTGCAGTTTAATTACCTTCAGTTTAAATCTACTTATAAGACAGGTAGTATTACAGCCAGTCTGCTGCTTTTAACATCACTCTTTTACTATCATGTAGTTACATATAAACAAATCACTGCGGATTTCATGATATATGACCAGTTTATCAAAACACTCTTGCAGAGAAGTGTAGAGCTCTAGATAAGTCAAATTGGAGAAAGTCGCCTGTCTGTGACGTCAAAATGACGTCATATCAACGTCGATGCGACGTCATGACGTCGCATCGCCGTCGATCTGACGTCATTCTGACGTCCTGTGCCTGCTGGGAATGGATCTCGTATCTCAGATAACACATTCTTGCACACCAGACAGAAATTGCCACACTTTTTGCCTGGGTGATAAAATTGCATCTCACCCAGGTGTTCTCACCCAGGCCAAAAAAATTACGCAAAACCTTGAAATAAACCAGATTTTGGGGGTTGTTGTGCAAGAAAAAGAATCTAATATGGTGTTCTGTTCTAGATGGAAGTTTCCAACCCTCGGGATGACCGTGCTGAGCGGAACCTCGGCGGAGCCTCGGTTCCGCTCAGCCCGGTCATCCCTTGGGTTGGAAACTTCCATCTAGAACAGAACCCCATATAAGATTCTTATAGGACACTGAAGCAGAAAATGCTGCATGGTTTCATCACCACTTCTACACATCCACCTCATTCTGATTAAATGACGTCATCTTTGTTTGCAGAATGTAGGTTCCAGTCGTTATCTTCAGTTTGGTATGTACCCGATGCACCTCTCTATCATTCCTGCAGGATGTATTCTCCCACACACATAGTTGTCTACCATTACGAAAACACGCCCATGTAATATATAGGTTTTTCTTAAGTTTTAAAAATTGAAAATTTTCTGCAGAAAAGTTTTGATATTTTTCTTATTTTTGCCCAAAACATAGATTGTGGGTACACGTTAGAACCGCCTCGACGAGGCGGTTCTAACGAGTACCCACAATCTATGTTTTGGAGCAAAAATTTGGAAAAATAGGTATACCCCTGCATACCCCAGTTTTGCTATATAAAAGTGGGGTTTAAGGGGGTATATATTTCACGGACATGCTTTCATGATGACAACCAGATACTCCAAACTGGGATAGAGAACAGCTCTGCTTCTGATGACGCTTGTCCAGAATTCACTTATATGCTTATTCATCCTATGTTTCCAGGCACATTTTGTTTGTGGGCTCTCCAACAGTTCCGTAGGCCCAGGAAGTTCGTATTTCACTAGCTGCTTCTTTATGGCAATAAACAAACTAAATAAATTGCTAGTTGAATTTTCACTGCCTTGCGTCTAAACGTTGCTTTGTGGAGTTGTTCTCCTGTCAACGAACATTGGCAAACAATGAAAGCTCTCTCTTACGTATTACTCCTTCTACGGGTATGGTTCCTGACAGTATGCAGACTGCGGAATCTGACCTTGTGTTGGGCGGACTCAAGATATGCTTCATAAAGTTTCAACGAGTCCACAAGTCGATGCTCTGGCAGATTAAGTTCAAGTCGATAGACTGATTCTGACGAGAGTTGGCACAACATAGTAAGTAAGTAAGTAAGTAAGTAAGTAAGTAAGTAAGTAAGTAAGTAAGTAAGTAAGTAAGTAAGTAAGTAAGTAAGTAAGTAAGTAAGTAAGTAAGTAAGTAAGTAAGTAAGTAAGTAAGTAAGTAAGTAAGTAAGTAAGTAAGTAAGTAAGTAAGTAAGTAAGTAAGTAAGTAAGTAAGTAAGTAAGTAAGTAAGTAAGTAAGTAAGTAAGTAAGTAAGTAAGTAAGTAAGTAAGTAAGTAAGTAAGTAAGTAAGTAAGTAAGTAAGTAAGTAAGTAAGTAAGTAAGTAAGTAAGTAAGTAAGTAAGTAAGTAAGTAAGTAAGTAAGTAAGTAAGTAAGTAAGTAAGTAAGTAAGTAAGTAAGTAAGTAAGTAAGTAAGTAAGTAAGTAAGTAAGTAAGTAAGTAAGTAAGTAAGTAAGTAAGTAAGTAAGTAAGTAAGTAAGTAAGTAAGTAAGTAAGTAAGTAAGTAAGTAAGTAAGTAAGTAAGTAAGTAAGTAAGTAAGTAAGTAAGTAAGTAAGTAAGTAAGTAAGTAAGTAAGTAAGTAAGTAAGTAAGTAAGTAAGTAAGTAAGTAAGTAAGTAAGTAAGTAAGTAAGTAAGTAAGTAAGTAAGTAAGTAAGTAAGTAAGTAAGTAAGTAATAGTTTATTAATGTGCCACATGTTATTATATACAGACATACTATACATATAAAACATAAAACATTACATATGATAATCACATCCAGCCAAAAAGGCTTATAAGACATTCTAACACACCTCGCCTATAAGGCCAATGGTAAAAAATCGTGTTATATTTAAGAAATAGATCAGCTCTAACAGTGAATTGTTGAGTAATAATTCACTGTTTGGAGGTCAGTTGTAAAGAAGATCAAATCACGAGCGCGTAGCGCGAGTGATTTATCTTCTTACAACTGACCGACAAACAGTGAATTATTACTCAACAATTCACGCACTTGAGCTGATCTATTTCGATTCTAACACACAATAAACGGAATAAATGTTGCTGAAACCGTCGATATCGTTCAGCTTTCCGCCATTGCATTGCAGATATCCCGCCAAATATTTGACTGTAATGCTGGTATTTACACACACTTATTACGTTTGTTGTGCGCTAAAACGACGTTTCACCGTCTAACGCTGCTTTGTGGGATAGCTGACGTCACAAATGCCGCAAAGTAACGTCACGCTTATTCGCCCAGTGAAATTGTTGCACAATATAACACGTTTTTTTACCATTGGCTATATAGGCGAGGTGTGTTAGAATTAAGAAATAGATCAGCTCTAGCAGTGAATTGTTGAGTAATAATTCACTGTTTGGAGGTCAGTTGTAAAGAAGATCAAATCACGAGCGCGTAGCGCGAGTGATTTATCTTCTTACAACTGACCGACAAACAGTGAATTATTACTCAACAATTCACGCACTTGAGCTGATCTATTTCGATTCTAACACACAATAAACGGAATAAATGTTGCTGAAACCGTCGATATCGTTCAGCTTTCCGCCATTGCATTGCAGATATCCCGCCAAATATTTGACTGTAATGCTGGTATTTACACACACTTATTACGTTTTTTGTGAGCTAAAACGACGTTTCACCGTCTAACGCTGCTTTGTGGGATAGCTGACGTCACAAATGCCGCAAAGTAACGTCACGCTTATTCGCCCAGTGAAATTGTTGCACAATATAACACGTTTTTTACCATTGGCTATATAGGCGAGGTGTGTTAGAATGTGCAACAATTTCACTGGGCGAATAAGCGTGACGTTACTTTGCGGCATTTGTGACGTCAGCTATCCCACAAAGCAGCGTTAGACGGTGAAACGTAGTTTTAGCGCACAACAAACGTAATAAATGTGTGTAAATGCCAGCATTACAGTCAAATATTTGGCGGGATATCTGCAGTGCAATGGCGGAAAGCTGAACGATATCGACGGTTTCAGCAACATTTATTCCGTTTATTGTGTGTTAGAATCGAAATAGATCAGCTCAAATGCGTGAATTGTTGAGTGATAATTCACTGTTTGTCGGTCAGTTGTAAGAAGATAAATCACTCGCGCTACGCGCTCGTGATTTGATCTTCTTTACAACTGACCTCCAAACAGTGAATTATTACTCAACAATTCACTGCTAGAGCTGATCTATTTCTTAACTATAAGTTGTGCACTGCAATAAAACTCAATATTAAAATGGAAATAAAACATGTTCTACTTTAAGATTAAACAATTGCGATATGCATTATTGAATGGGCATGTAATGCAACATAGTTTTTAAGGCACTTGTGGCACAACATATACCTGGTATAGCTGTACTGACGTTTCAGTATCAAGACCGTTGTACGGAAGTTATGGCAGGGGAGATTGAAGACACCCCTAGTTCAACTGTACACCTTGGAATTGTTAGAAACACATCTGGACAAGCAGATATTAAAGGGAAAATAAGTTTGGGGCGAAAGACTGTTAATTCCTTAATGGGCGCGGGGCTCCATGGGGGTAGCGGGTTAAAGCCATCCTAAATGGGCACATCTGGTCTACCTGTGTCATTCCACGTTTTCTCTACGGCCTTGAAGTCCAACTTTTTAAAAGTTCAGATATAGAAAACTTGAAAAAATTTCAAAGAAAATGTCTCAAACAAATACAAGGTTTACTCGACAATACTTCAAATACAGCTTGTTTAGCTCTCCTTGGCGTTTTGTCAGTTGAGGCATTGTTACGTGTGCAAGAATCTGCTAAACATGTTTGTAACATGATTAGAAATGAAAACTCAGTAGAATATGAAATAGCCACTGGTAATGAAAGATACGCGCCGAGAGAGTATTTTTACTCATATTCAAAGTATTCTAGACAGGTATTGTTTACCTTCGGTTTTTGAGCTTTTAAATAGCCCACCAACCAAGGAGGCCTGGAAATATACACTTAACCACAAAATAAATGATATGATATAAAGGTTCTGGAGGTCTGATATTGAAAGCAAGTCTTCCACAAAATATTTGAACCCAAATTTATTGAATGTTGGCAGCAGTCACCATATATGGTCAACTGTAAGGAATAATATTCATGACAGTAGAAGAGCACAAATTAAATGTAAATTGTTGACGGGCACATATATACTCCAAGCAAACAGGGCAGCTTTCAACCAATAGGCTGTAAATCCAACCTGTAAACTGTGTAACACAGCTCCAGAGACAAGACAGCATTTTGTGGGGGAGTGTGAGAGGAAGATCTACATAGAGAAATTGGAGGCGAGCCCGAATCCTATCTGGTGTCCCTCAAGGATCAGTCTTGGGACCGGTCCTTTTCTTGATCTTTATAAATTATCTTCCAGACAATATCAGGTCGTCCGTTCGCCTCTTTGTTGCTGTGTTTTGTATAGAAATATTAAAACCCTCACAGATTGCCAGATATTACAGGATGACCTGAATAGCCTAGGACAACATGAGACCGATTGGCAAATGAAATTCAATGTTGCCAAATGTCATTCAATGAGGGTGACTCGGCACCTCCCTAGCAATCAAATACACTTTAACTACTCGCTGCATCAACAAACATTGGAACAGGTTGAGTCCGCCAAATACCTTGGAATTACTATTACTGACAACTTGGAAGGGGGTCAACATGTTTCTGAAATTTCTTCTCAAGCAACTAAGACTTTACTTTGGGTTTTCTTCGGCGCAATTTGGCACTTGCACCTCAGCATACGAAGGAAGTTGCATACCAAACATTGGTTCGCCCTCAGCTCGAGTATGCAGCTCCTATTTAGCATCCCTATAGTGAAACTGAGACGAAAAAGGTGGAGAAAGTGCAGAAGACAGCAGCTAGGTGGGTCTGCAGGCGATGGCATAATACCAGTAGCGTCGATGACATACTTAATGACCTCGACTGGCGATCCCTGGAGGGCCGCAGGCTAAAGTCTTCCTTAACTTTCTTTTACAAGATTCACTCCGGTACAGTGTCTCTTGTTAAAGATAAATATCTGACCCCGGCACCCAGATTAAGATCTACCAGGGTATCTCATGATTCACAGTACACAAGATACATGTCCTATAGTGATGCCCCGAAGAATTCATTCTTCCCAAGGACTATTCCATTGTGGAATAGTCTTCCTTCTTCAGTTGTCGCATCTAAGACCACGGAAGAATTCAAGGCTCTTATTTAGAACCAAGGGTCCAGATGTATACATTTTAGTATGCCTCTGTCTAGCTTCTTGTAAATAGTTTTAATGGCCCATCCCGAATGTTTTCCCCTATTTTACTAAATTCAAAATTTAGCCACCCACCCCACACCTGAGGTGATGATCAGAAATTGATCGACTCAGTATCTGAAGAACGAAAGAAAGAATCTTTCGGATCAGCATATCCCGAGTCTACGAATTTCTCACACAGCTAGAATTAGACGCGACAGTGATACCCCGGGGTGATACCAGACTAAGAGGAAGGTGATTCAGAAGGGTTGGGGTCACTCGAACTTTGTACGACGGAGTATGATCGAGTATATTCATAAAATTCATGTGAGCCCCTTATGAACATCTACATTTAAAATTTATAAAAGAAATCCTAGGGGTTCATAGTAAAGCTTCAAATGATGCATGCCGAGCAGAATTAAATAGATTACCTTTAAGATATAAGATTTTAAATTCGGCCTGTACTTACTGGAATCACTTCTGGTCTTCCCCTAATAGTCTAGTCTGTAAAGTAGTGGAAAAATCCAAGTCCAATAATGGTTGGTTTAGTCAAATGGGTTGCATATTTAACTCTTTAGGTCTCTCATATCTTTCTGACACCTCAAATGTTAGCTTACGTAAACAATTTTCTGTCAAACAACGTATCATTGATATACACATACAAGAACAAAATATGAGATTGAGAAATTCAAAGAAACTCAATACTTTAATGAAATTTTATAAGTCAAATAGTCGCCCTTCATATGTTGATATCCTAAAAAATAAGAATGAAAGAGCGATGCTCAGTAAAATGCGCGTAAGTGCTCATAAACTTGCGATAGAAAGTGGCAGATATACACGTATAAAAAACCCCAAACGGGAACGACTTTGTATTGTTTGTAATTCTGGTGAAATAGAGGACGAAGAACACTTTCTACTCAACTGCAATGCATATACATCTATAAGGCATGTTTTTTGACAAAGCTTGTTAATATGAAAATAAATCAGTGTCTAGACCTTAAAATCATTCTTGATAACAACAATTATTATATCTTGAAAAGTCTGCAAACTTTATAGACAATTGTTTTAAACAAAGAGAAAATGTCATTTCTTAATTCAATATTTGCTTAAAAATAGTCATATGGCTTGAGTATTTAAAATAGATAAATTCTCTTGAATTCGTAGACTCTAATATCCTGACTACTTTGACTACCATTTGTATATAAAATTATTTGATTTTTAAACATGTTTGTTCTATTGTGTATTATGTTTGCTCCAGCCATAACCATTGAAATGTAAATGTGTTTGTGCTGAATAAATCATTTGTCATTTGTCATTTGTGAGACGCATAGTAGCACTGAAAAGGATTTCCTAAATTCTGTATACAAAAACAGGTTATGTAAAGCAGTTAAAGAGCACATGTAAATACAAACATTCACTAGCTTTGAACGTAAAATTGATAAACGCTCAATACTTTAAAGTCAACAGACAATACAAGATCTTTATTACGAATTTTCGGCCCACATAAGCGGGGGAGATCTACGATACAACAACAACAACGTGGCTTCGTTCCGGTATGTACGAGTCCGGTGTTTATCATTTTCTTATCTTGTTCGGTATGTTGTGATACCTACTACCACCAAAGTTGACAGATTTAATCGGCAAGCAACCGTTTTCGCAAAATGCCTACCTCGGGTGGAAAGAAACAGTCCCAGAGAACAAAGGGAAACGTAAAGGTAATCTCATTTCATTCAAGTATTCGAAAGAAATAAGTACACAAAGAAATATTCTTTAGTCATTAGTTTTCGTGACTTGCAATTATTTCACAATACATGGGCAATGAGTTAGCAAGTGTGCTAGACTGACAGGGATAATTCTGGAATGGCCCTCTGCTAAAAGGCCCATATTTAAAAAATGAATAAAAAAAGGACTTTCTTCAGAAAGGCATTACTGACCCCCCCCCCCCCCCCCCCCCCCCCCCCCCCCCCCCCCCGCGGCCCTTAGTTATAAACAAACCAATTCAACAATGCGTTAAAACAAAATCAACAAACAAAATTTATTCCAACTTATATGATTTCAATTTCTTGTGCTGTATTGTCATTTTGGCATTACACTAGTCGGCTATTCTCATTCTTCCACTATCTGATTATCACGTCTGTATACTTTTTATCATGTTCCAGCCTTCAAGCAGTAGTCAAGCGGCAGAACTCTTGGTCAGTCAGGGTACAGGCTCCACAGCAGGGTTTATTGGGTTTGGACAGGGTCCCAAGTATGTTCCTGCCAGTGAAACATTGGATGATATGGACAGTAGTCTTGATGCTGACTTCCGAATGGTTCTTAGGAAGCTGACAAAAAGAGATTCAACAACTAAAATAAAGGTATTTTGAAACATTTGATATTTTTCATAAATGTTTACTCACATCATGAATTTAATAGACAGTGAGTCTTTTAAAAGTACTAACATGTATTGTGGGACATACAAGCAGCAAACTGTTTAGCTCCAGGTGTGACACCACAAAATGCAGCATCATATCTTTGGCTTTTCTGTTTTTGTCAGAGGAATTTCATTTAGAAAAAAAATGGAGAAAATAAAATCACATCTGATGCCCCTAAAGCTGAAAGTGGACTCATCCAAATGGTAAAGATGGGCCAGTCCATTTGTCACAGATGGTTAAAATTGAGCCGCCACATCAGAAAACAAACAATCTGCATATGCAAAACCAAAGGCGCAGATCAGCTGTGCAGTAACTGCACAGCTGATCAGTGCCTTTGTTTTTGCTACATGGATAGTACAATTTCTTTGCTTATTAAACCTGAAATTTTAAGCTTCTAGCCTCCTTCTGTTACTGTACAGGCCAGTTTGTGTCAGACCTGGTCGAAATCCCAAATTTCTCATGTGAAGGCTCAGTTATTGATTTTCATTCCAGAGCTTACAAGAACTTAGTGAGATCTGTGGAGACAAGGAGGAAGAAAGTATCAAAGCTGTGTTACCTTTCTGGCCAAGGATCTACAATAAAATGACTTTGGTGAGACATAGGCAATCAGAAGGGCATTGCTAACACATCTTCTTAAAAAAAAAAAATTGGATGTCG
Source organism: Rugalucina vietnamica (assembly GCA_964017185.1). Taxonomy (NCBI): domain Eukaryota; kingdom Metazoa; phylum Mollusca; class Bivalvia; order Lucinida; family Lucinidae; genus Rugalucina; species Rugalucina vietnamica. Next base: position 17,077,553 of record OZ024874.1, read on the forward strand.
AGATAATAAGCCGCGACACAAGAAAACCAGTCTCCAGAGTTTCAAACCAGGTCTGACACAAACTGCCTCTACAGCCACAGGAGGTGGCTTCAAGCTTTGAATTTCAAATTTAAGACATAGAGGGATTGTAATACCTGTGACGGGAAAAAAAGTGCTGATCATCTGTTACTGCATAGCTGATCTGTGTCAATGTGTTTGCATAGGCAAGAATATGGTTTTCTCATGATTCGGCTACTAGGAGCACAGTGGGCTAGTGCCAGCCTCCAGATAGTGTTTGGTGGTTCAATCCCCACTGGCACAATGGGGACATAGGTTTGCAATTTTCGTGTTGCAGTCTCTTTGAATAGACGTTTATGTAACAACTTTGCAATTTCAGCCAAATATGTTGCATGACTGTAGAGCAATAGTCGTGAGATTCTAGGGGGATAGTCATAATACATTTGAGAGAGTACCTCACAACGTTTTCACGAATGTCGCTAAGTCTTTTTTTCTCACAAGATAGTTGTGATTTGTTTTCATTCTAAGTCTTTTTTTCTCACAAGATAGTTGTGATTTGTTTTCATTTTGTTCTCAAGACAATTGTGTATGACATTCTGCGAGTGTCACAATTTGTCAAGTTGTAAATTCCCTAAAATTTTGAGGCAAGAAAATTTGCACATGATAAGCAACATGTTTGTGATGTGCTCACCACACATGCAATAATTTTGAAAAAGATTTTGGACATGCTTCGCGAATATTTAATCGCATAGAATTTTAAAACATGTTTAAAACTTTACTATTTCTCTCGCAAACTGTTGGCGGCTAGTTAGCAACACATGCGAATCCCCAAGAAAGTTGTGGAATTGTTGTATGACAGTTTTGCAGCTCAGTTTGCAAAACATTTGCAAGCCAGTGAGATATGTGTTTTGAACAGGGATGGGGTGAGTACTGAGGTATAGTACTCGAGTAAGTACTGAGTACTGGCATATTTTAAAGTAAACGAGTAAGTACTAAGTACTGACTTTTTGAAAATACTTGAGTAAGTCCTGAGTACTTTATAAAAAGTACTCATGAGTACTATGAGTACGTCTGCGTACTAAAGTAACTAAACATATTAAAACAAAAGCCAAAGTTCATATTTACATTTTAAAAACCCATCAGATAAGCAATGACATATCATGCTAAAATCATTTCAAGTTATTAAAGCTTTTCCAGTTCAACTGATTTTCAGATCATTTTCTAGTCATTAAAGTCTTATACATTTCACAGGTTCAACTTATTACATTAAGTTGCTGGTTTGGGAACTTCGGTATTGCACAGTATCATCATAAGTCTCTCAAAAGTTTCATCCTTAAGCCTGCATCTGTCAGGTCCAAAAACCTTGCCTGCAATACTAAAGAGTCTCTCTTCTGCAGCGGATGAGTAATTTGAGTAATACAAGTGCTAAACAAAAATCACCGGTAAACAGTAAACAAAAATGTATACATGAATGCAAGATTGCCCTCACCAAAAGATTCAAAATTATGCTGTCAGATTTGTGGCCTCAGGTTTGTAAGTTTGACAATACAATCTACAGAGTGGTAGCAGGTGTGAAAAATATCACAATTGCAAGATAATCCATACTTATAATTGCTACTGGGCGATTATATGCATCATTAGTCTGACCAAAAGACATAGACAGGTATCAGTCCACTAAATAAAACAATAATTATCACTTGACAAACACTTATAAGTCAAGAAATGTTCATCAGATTCAGATTGCAACTATTTTCTGTACTATCAAAGTCAGATTTAATGAAGTTTTAATGATTTAATGTAGTTCAGCTAATGGGGAAGTAATGAAGCAACATGGTAATATTCCTTCATTGGTTATGTACCTTTCAGTAAGAATTAAGATAATCTTGTAGAGTCAAATATATCTAAATACATGGCCTGAATGCCAGGCTACAAAAGACACTGTACCAACAATGCCCTAAAATACAATCTTTCAAACTAAAATAACTAATTTTCAATACAGTCCTCAGCTGTACTCGTAGAATACTCATAAGTACAGGGCTTTTTGAATCAGTACTTGAGTAAGTACGAGTACTTGTACTCAGAAATTTTGCTGAGTACTGAGTGGTGCTGAGTACTGGAAAAACTGTACTCGAGTAAGTACGAGTACAAGTACAAGTACGAGTACTCCATCCCTGGTTTTGAATAATTGGTACTGATACTATTAAATGACCCATTTCTTGAATTAGGTTTGATGCATTGTTAAACTAACAAGTAACTAAACATATTGTATGAGCCTGTGCGTGAGAAAACCAACAATTTGGGTTCCGACCAGGTCCAACACAAACCAGATTGTACAGTCACTAAAGATGGTTAGAGGCTCGAAATTTTGGAGTTGGAAAGTAGAGGAATGGTACTGTCCGTGTAGCGAAAACATAGGGGCTGATCAGCTTTGCAGTTACTGCGAAGCTAATCTGCACCTTTGCTTTCGCCTATGCAGATTGTTGGTTTTCCCATGCAGCAGTTCATATTTATTCTTTATTTGCTCCGTCCAGGACTTAGACTACCGAGTGCGGGAAGCTGCTCAACATGTTATGTCCACCCTCGTAAAGAAGGCGGGCAGAAATATCGCCCCGTACCTCAAGAACCTGATGGGTGCGTGGCTGTTGAACCAGTGTGATACTTACCCTACGGTGGCTAGCGCAGCCTACTCGGCATTCACAAATTCATTTTCACCACATAAACAGAAAGATGTATGGAGCTTTAGCAAAGACAGTATTTTGGAGGTATTTGAGCATATTCACGTGCCAAAGTTATAAAAAGTCTGTAATCAGTTCATTCTTTTTTTTTTTTTTTTTTTTTTTAATCAGTTTTACGTCCCTTTCATGATTATTTCAGCTCATATGAGACGGGCCAATCTGTAGGTGGGAGAAAATGGGAGAACCCCGAGAAAAAACACCTGATACACCCGCAAGCAGAACAGCTTGTCTCATATGTGACCAGAGAGGGGCTCGAACCCACACCAGACACAGCAGTGAGATAAGCGAGTGATTAAGAAACAGCACTCTTAACCGCCATCAGTTCATTTTTCTGCATCTCTATATGTATAACATGAATAATAAATGGACTATTGTAATGTTGTTACAGCATTATCATTACGAAAATTCGCCCATGCAGTATACAGATTTTCCTAAAAGCTGTAAAAATTGAAAAATTTTAGTTGAAAAATTTGGATATTTTTCTTGTTTTTAGCTCGCCTGTATAAAAGTACAGAAAGAGCTATTGCAGTCACCCCGGCATGGGCGTTAGCGTCGGTGTAGCTCAATCAGTAAAATGTTAAAGTTTTTAGCTCGCCTGTACGAAAGTACAGGAAGAGCTATTGCAGTCACCCCAGCGTCGGCGTCGCTCAAATGTTAAAGTTTTTGGTTAAAGTTTTTAGAAGTCTATATCTCTTGAAGTTGTTGATGGATCAAGTTGATATTTTGCATGTTGGAAGATATTGGTCTGAAGTTTTATGCTGTATTATCATGACCCACCTGGGTGACCTTTAGGTCAAGGTCACGGACTTAGAAATTTTGTGTGAAAGTTTTTGGTTTAAGTTTATATCTCTTGAACATGTTGATGGATCAAGTTGATATTTTGCATGTTGGTAGATAGTGGTCTGAAGTTTTATGCTGTATTAGCATGACCCACCTGGGTGACCTTTAGGTCACTGAAGTTTTATGCTGTATTAGCATGACCCACCTGGGTGACCTTTAGGTCAAGGTCACGGACTTTGAAATTTTGTGTTAATGTTTTTGGTTAAAGTTTTATAAGTCTATATCTCTTCGATATGTAGATGGATCAAGTTGGCACTTTGCATGTTGGTAGATATTGATCTAAGTTTTATGCTGTACCATCATGACCCACCTGAGTAACCTTGAGGTCAATGTCATGGGTCTTAGATTTTAATAGATTTAGTGGCAATGCACAAGTCAGGCGAGCTACGCTGTCCTGCGACAGCTTTTATTGCTCAAAAGATTGATTGTGTGTCATGTTAGAATGCTAAACCGTAAAACACGCAGACATGCAAACACTCATAATGTTGTTTTCATGGTTGATAAGATCGTGTAGTTGTCATTTAAATTTTATTGTTTGCTTGTTTGTATTTTCAGTATCTGTGTGACAATATTCTGAAGCAGACGCCACAAACTCTCAGTGATCCAAAGTAAGTACATCAGGAGCCAGTCACTTGAAATGAATTCATAACATCGCTTTTGTTTCGCAAATGAACTATGTCCCAATTATATGTGAGTTCTTAAATTCTTAAGCAAGTACTCTTGTAGTCTATAAAGCTTATTGCTAGTCTCTATTTACAAGAAATTTGAATTTGCAAGGCAACGAAAGATCCCGAAAGAATCCAAAGTTGTGTGTTTCTGGCATCTTCTGTGTTATTTGTATAGAATATCTGTTGCAATAAAAATAAAACTAAGTTGTCCAACTTACAGTAATGTTTCATTATGAATATTACAAGTATGTACACTACTATGTTGTGTTGGAAAAATTTGAGAATCTTATGTTATTTAGATTCAAGTCATAGATACAACTCTGATGGACAAACATTGCACTTTTACTGCATATCAAACTCAACTAGATGTATTTTGAGCAGTGCTAAGTTGTGAATACAATATACCAGCTTTTGCTGAAAAAGGTAATCACAGCTAAGACTGTTTTTCTCATATCATGGCTCATTTCAGGGCAACAAGTCCCGAAGATATGGAGAGTAAATATGTTAGAGTGATCACATGTTCTCTATTGGCGGTGAAAAAACTGCTGCAGGGTCTACCTGCTGACCAGGCCGCAACACTCACAGAGCAGCTCAAGGCTTTACTGGAGGATCCAAAGTTTTGGAAGCATGGGAAACATAAAGTTAATATGGTAGGTGGCTCTTTTTATATACACTTGAATTACAGCGTTGAGTTCATCTAAGTGTGGGTGAAATTTTGTTCCTTTTAAAGTGTAAATGAGCCTGTGCATGAGAAAACCAACAATTTAGGTTTGGACCAGGTCTGACACAAACCAGCCTGTACAGTCAGAGAAGAAGGTTAGAAGCTTGAAATTTCGGGTTTACGTAGAAACGGAATGGTACTATCTGTGTAGCGAAAACAAAGGTGCTGATCAGCTTAGCAGTTACTGCGAAGCTGATCTGCGCCTTTGTTTTCGCCTATGCAGATTGTTGGTTTTCTCATGCAAAGGCTTAAATCTCAATTTGGTGTAATCAGATTTTATCTCCAGATACACTACTTTTTGCACCTGGGATAGCTTATTCGCATATTTTCAAAAATCTTCACCTTGTTAACCTAATTTTAGCCAATCATTATTGAATTGTTTCCTTGAGCAAGGCACATTTACTCCACACAGTACAGGTGCTGCACAGGAGGCATTGGCTCCATCCTGGCGACAGGACTAGAAATTTGTTGGATGGGATGCTAAGCCTTAAATCAAATAAAACCTTTGATGTTGTACAACAGTTTAAGTACCATTTTAGCTATTAAGTTTAAGTTGCCAAACAAGAAAAATTGACTGTCTACAACAGTCCTGCAGGTGATTGGTTTTCCCCGGTTTGTGGTCTCCTCCACCAAGTCGGACCACAAAACACCAACATCCAAGCTTTCAACAAAATGTACAGTGGTGTTATGGCTAAAAACCCAAATTAGCCGTTTTAACGGCTAATTTGTTAACGGCTAATTGTAAAATTTCGCGGCGAAATTGTGTGTAAAATAAAAGTCAGCGCGGAATTTCGCCGCGAAATTCCAGATTTCGCGGCGAAATTACGCGGCGGAACACGGCAAAAAAAGTTTACCTGTTATAACGCATAAAATCAATTGACCGGTGTTTCGCGGCGAAAAAGACGACAGTCACAAATTTTTTTTGTTGTTTAAATAATATTTTAAATGGGATGTTTTTATTTCATTTCAAGTTTTATCAATATTTTGTTTACGTCTCAATTTTGTATAATTATCGTTTTAGTCCCGACAGTCACAACAGTTTTATTGTTTAAATTTCATTTTAATTTGTATGCATCTATTACTTTTCAAGTTTTGTTTTCTTTTCAATTTTGTATAATTATCGTGTTTTATTCGTGTCTTTACTACTTTGAAGTTTCTGAGACCCTGATTATTGGCTTTGTGTTTATTTCCATGCTTCTTTTTCAGATTAATCAGACTTACCCGATAATGTTAGATCCTATTATCTAGCTTAATTAACAGGCAGAAGCTCATAGCGGCGTTAGCAATTTTCATGGTATGATTGCCCACAGATTTGTTTGTTTGTATTCAGGCTGGACGTCCCAGTCACCAATTTTTTAGTCATGTCTGGACGGTGCTACCGTTTCCTGGGTATTAATAGTACTGTGGGTAATATCAATGTGCTTTTGTCAAGGACACAACACGGTTTTGCCAGTGCGGATCGAACTCAGGACCTCTCGATTCGGAGTCTGATGCACTACAACTATGCCACCGCGATCCCATCCCATATATTAATACAAGTCTTTGGATTCAACATGATGAAGCAATCGGCTTCAACTCTGTTTTAGACATTTAATCGCCTGTGGTTAATGACACTGCTAAAAGCATCAATGATTTTCGATTACGTCAAGTGGATGCCGTTTCGTTGAAATCAATTTAGTCGAAACGACATTTGGTCGCATACGACCTTCACCGGGTCGATACGATATTCGGTAGAATACGAGCAATACAGAAACGTACATGTACAAAATTGTGTCAAAATTGTCGATTTTTGCTAACCGTTTTGAGTTTAACAGCGTGTTCTGTTCCTTCCAAAATCCTCATGTACTAATGGCTTGGAACACGTTGAATATCGAATGACAAAACCACATTGTATACAAGGCGCAATACACTAGAAAAGGGAAGATAATGTGTTTAAAACAAAGTACTGACGTCAGTATATGAAGTTTTCAGTTTATTTTTGAACACATATATACAGTAAGGGCCGTGTACGCACCGTGGCAATATGAGCGCATGCCGCATTAGATTAATTAGAACAAAGTTGAGCGCAGAAGCCTAGTGGTGGATTAAAGGAATTGACCGGAATCTAAATGTCCTGTGTTCGATTTCTATATTCGTTGGGCGTACCTGAGCAAAAAGGTACAAGTAGGCAAAGATCAGGAAAAGGCGCAATCAGAAAGAGATTCCCACTCCAAAAACCGAGGTGGGAAAAAACCAAACTAACAATCAGGCACTTATACCATGAAACATATCGTAAGCCGAATGAGCAGCTATTTTCCCAATAGGTGGCCACTCAGTTACCTTAACTTACATGTATTACCCTGAAAGTGTTGTCACCATGGGACTGTTGACTGTTAAACTGATCTTCGCTAGTTGTACTTCTACAAGGCAAGTATAATGTATAAATCCATATGACTGCGATTAGTCTTATGCTGGCATTCATAGAGGGTGCCCAAATGTCAATATGCCTCTTTTTGTTTTGTCGTTTTTACATGGTTGAGCTCAAATTAAGTTATCGTAGTTCAGGAAAATTTACAAAAAAGAAAGTAAGGAATCTAACTGTTTATTTAGCATTACCCTTTAGACAATTTTTCTGCTACAAAATAAGGCACAAAGTTAGATGGCCCCTGCCTATTGGGACCTAAACAAATATATAGACTGCTTGTGCCTCCAGGCAAAACTTATAAGCTATTGGCTGATATAGACTGCTTGTGCCTCCAGGCAAAACTTATAAGCTATTGGCTGATCATCTGATTACAGGTTTACCGCTCAGGTCTGTGTCTGTCTATGAACAATGGTTTCAGGTAAAACCATACATATAAGCAGTATTGGCTTAGAGGGATCGTTATATTTCAAACATGTCCCATAAAATAGAGGCATGACCATTGCTGTTGATTAGGACGTAAAGCATCTATTCAAACAAACAAACAACAAAGTTAGATTCAACGAGCTGGCGCATTACGTTATAATTATTTTCGTCAATCCGTGATTTCGCTGTCGTACCACGGACGAAAAACCATTGGCAAAGTCGCGTTCTGCACGTTTTTCATTTCTATACATGTATAATCGTACATATTATGCGCACGTAAATAATGATCTATGGAACAGATGAATCATAGTGTTGTCATTAAATTAAAAATTAATTATTTTATGTTAACATTTACAGGTATTTCGCCGTGTTTCGCGACTAAAAAGGAAATTTTAACTTACCTGTTGTAAACGTTAAGAAACAAATTTCGCCGCGAAACACGGCGGAATTTCACCGCGAAAATCGGATTTTCGCGGCGAAAAAATTAACCGATTAAACGTTTAAATTTCCCCTTGGCTGGTGAAATTTTGGGGTGGTTTCGCCGCGAAAAATCACAAGTGATCAGCGCGAACTGTGCAAAAGTGGGTTTTTAGCCATAACACCACTGTAATTAGGTTCCATGAGCTTTCTGTGTAATTGAAGTAAGATAAATAATGTTTAAACTTGTCCTAATATGATTGAAATAATTTGAAAGGGATTTAAATTTGAAGTAAAAGAAGTACAGCAGAAAACCCATTTTGCATATGCGAAAACAAAAGACGCAGATCAGCTGTAAAGTAACTGCACAGCTGATCAGGGCCTTTGTTTTTGCTTCACGGATAGTAGCGTATTGCACCAACGTCAATATTCTTCAGGCGAAAGGAGAAAACCAACAATTTGCATATGCAAAAACAAAGGCGCAGATCAGCGTCGCGGTAACCGCAAAGCTGATCAGCACCTTTGTTTTCGCTACACAGATAGTACAATCCCTCTTCTTCTTAAAACCGAAATTTCAAGTTTCTAGCCTGCTTCTGTCACTGCACAGGCTGGTTTGTGTCAGACCTGGTCAAAAACCACATTGTTGGTTTTCCCACGAGGCGGCTTATGTCTTCAGGTGAAAGGAGCCATGTATGGATGCATCTCAGGACTCTGTCAGTCGCTGCCAGAATTGTGTGAAAATTATGTGAGCAAGATGGCGCCGATTGTCTTCCATAATCTGGACGAGAAAGATCCCGTCATCTGTGCTAATCTATGGGAGGCAACTCTGTCACTTGTTAACTATTTACCGGTAAGTTTTTCTGCTGAGGTTGGAGTGCTTGATCTGCATTATGAAAGAAAAACAAAAACTGTTGCTTGCATATGCAAAAGCAAAGGCTGTACAGTTATTGTGGCACACTGTGAAAAACGTGCAATTCCTCTACCCCTTGTTCTTAAATCTGGCTTCCATGCATTTTATTTTTATTTTACTTTGAGCTGGTTTTCTGAAGACATGGCTCAGTTCTATCAAACTTTTGCTCAAAATATCTCTCTCTGCACTATTTATCATTCCTTGTCTCCATATGACCTTAGATGTTGAGTGGGATATAAAACTCAACCATATTTCATTCTTCAGAGACACCTTTTGCTCAGATCTTTGCATAAATTTTCAAACTAAACAATGTTGCATCTTGTAAATGTAAACGAATTCAATTAAATTTTACCGCAGGAGTGAATTAAATATCCCTGATCTTTTACAGGCATGTTGGCAACACATAAACGCACAGAAAGGATTTATGCCGAAATTAAAACTGCTTCTGGAAAATGGTTGCTATGGAAATGCTGTTGTCATAGGACCGAGTCTGCTGCCGTTCATCAGCAAAGTCCCGCCAGACATTTTACCAGACAGTAATAAATTTGTGCTGGATTTCTTTACTAACCTCAAGACTGGGTAAGATTTTGTGTAAGCTGGAAACCGTAAACTGACATAACGGGAGGGAAAGCTCAGTTGATAGTGTTTCTGATTAATAACAAAGTTGTTCTGTCACAGCACATTTGTTGCTTCAAGATTTGGTCATGAAAAATATTTCTTTGGCCATTTTTTCCCACTGATAAAAGAAGAGCATTAATCAGTTAAAGGTGAAAGAAATGTGCACTAAATACCAGGCTCCAAGATTATAAAACATTTTTCGTGCTCAACTCAGCTGAGACTAAAGTTTATTCTGCTCATACATGTAAATGTTAAAATGCCAACAATTGTTGGCATTTTAACATCTATAAGCATGATGAATTACAGGCTTTGGCGTTCTAAACCTTCAATTTCAATATATTAGGGCTGCTTCATTATTTATGAGCAGTTTAAATTTTAAACTCAGCTGAGTTGAGCACCAAAAAAGTTTTATAACCTCAGGACCTGGAGGCTTGATCAGGAACAAATTGGCTTGGGCTACTGACTATTCCGGCATTCCGTGAGCTGTGGACCATAGATGAAAAGCACCAATGCAAACAAAAGGATTTGTCCTCACATCGGTATGGTATAGATTCAACAGTAATTTGAATCCCCTCTGACCAGGCAAATTTCTGCATTGTCTGAGGAGTTCCAAATTTCATCAGTGGCATTGAATGCATTCATTAATTTCTTAGTTTTGCTGAGTAATTAATTTATGTAATATGTAAAAGTAGCCAAATGTTAAGGCATTATTTGCCACAAAAGGATTGTTTTGATTAATATGGTTTACCTGCTGTACTAATCTAAAGCAGATTTGCAAGTTTAGTTTTCTTGCTGTTAGAATAAATCAGACAAATGAAATAAAAACAATATGGCTGTTCCATCTTTACCTATCCATTTATAAGCTTTTAATAATATTGGTTGAAAAATATTCCATCTTATGATGTAAATGAAACCTATAACAAGCATATTAGTTTGCCAAGGCTCAAATAATTTCAGACTCAGTATCAGCACAGTACAGAGCAACAGAAGTGAGTGTAATGCTCTGGTCAGGGCGTACATGGAATGTGCCAGTTATGTTCTTCTGAAAGAAAGTGCACCATCGACTTTTCTATGCGATCAGGTTTGTGAATGTTTTTATGTATCTTTAAACAATACTGTAAATTTTGAAATTTTCGCATGACTTTTTTTTTTTCACGATTTTTCTAATTTTGAAATTATTCGCGAGTTTTTTAATTCGCGAGTACTTGTGTAGTCTGTAAGGCTTATTGAAACTCTGTATTAGCATGAACTTTGAATTTGCGAGGCAACCTATTGGCGAATATTTGGTAAAATTAAGTTTTCGCGAAAATATCCGAATTTACAGTAAACAAATCAAATTACAACAGAAGCAGCATACTTTTAGCAGATGTTTTAATTGATAGGTAAAGAAAATTTTACATATGGGATTTAAATTTGTTGTGAGAAAAAAAGAAATCATTTTATCACATACTTCACGAGGAGGGCTTCACATACTTCACGAGGGCTAAGATTAGCTGCACAGGGAAGCTGCCTGATCAGCACCTTTGTTTCACATATCCTTGATTGTATATGTATGCTAACTTTTTACATCTTCATTAGTTATTGTCATTGCTGATAAACTTTGCAAACAGTATGAGCTCATATAATGCACGACAAAATTTAGGCTTCCTCTGGATCCAGAATGTTGTATTCTCTGAAGATTAGTTCTAAAGACACTATTTTCGGGGGGAAAATGCAGACAACAAAGTAAAACTTGCAGAATTACTCATCATGCATCCTTTTATTGTAGGTTCTCCCCCTTGTTGAATCTTCTCTGGTGGAGGAGAAATCACACCTGCACAAGACTCCATTACACAACATGGTTTCCCAGCTCCTGGGCCCGGCTCACAAATGTGACACCATTCCTGGTTCTGCAGAGTTCTGGGACCAGCTGACTGGTGCCCTGCTCAATGTCCTAGATACCACAGGCACTGATACTGAGGATCATGCAGTGCAGGAGACCAGAAGATCAATATGTGATAGACTTTTAAATTTTGTTAGAATTTTATATTATCCAGATTTGGAATTGAATAAGAAATTAGTAAAAGTAACTTTTAGAAGTGAGGATGAAGTTGAAAGATCTTTTAATGAAATAAAAGTTGAGGATACTGGCCAAAAAGCTGAATTAGGCAAACATGCAACTGGGTTTGTTCACAAGGTTGTACAGCAAACTTTCAAAAGGGCCTACAGGGACAGAAGTTCTGATAGCCTGAAATTATTGTGTGAAATATTGAAGCTGAACAGTTGTGACGATATTGTTTCCAAACTTGTGCAATGTAGAGATGTAGACCCAGAAACGAGAGAAAATGATAAAAATGATAGTGATATTGCTGATGAATTATTGGAAAATGAGAACAATAGTTCCATAGTGGATAACAAGGTTAAACCAGAAATTGATGTCAAATTGGCACATGAACATTTTGTGTTTGACGTTTGTCTGGACTGGCTCAGACAGTTACAGAAACAGGGTAGATCCTCAACAGACTTGAATAATGTGATGAATATGATAAGCCTGTTCATGAACACAATGGAAAGAGAGAAGATGAATCAGCTGTTAGAAGAACTTAATGAGGTATGTTTTTTTGTTGTTTTTTTTTTCTATTTTACATGAATCACCAACTTTCAGAAGGATAATATTTAAGAAGCACATGCCCTTTGCATGAAAGACGGACTAAAGAAGTACAACACCCTCAAATTATTCCTAAAACAAATTTATAATGATCATATAGAATGTCACAACCTGTCAATATGCTGAAATGCCATTTATATCTTAAAATTTTAATGATATCATCAAGGGAAGTCAGGAACGTAGCCCGTCTTAAATAAGCCTTTGAATCAGAAAACAAACAATTTGCGTTTCTGACCATGTCCGACACAAATCAGCCTGTACAGTCACAGAAGCAGGCTAGGAGCTTGAAATTTCGCAGTAAAAGCACCTTTGTTTTACGCCTATGCATGCTTCTGGTTTGGTAATTTCCAGTCAAACCTGGCCATACATTTTTGTATTTATCAACCAGAACTGTGAAACTGAGCAGCCTTTGCTCATAACAATCCTTATGGCAATGCCTACACCCAAGTTTTGCAAAGGGGAATGTCAATATTCCTGTTATTCCCTCAAAGATATTTTCCCCAATTATGGAATGTCATCATTATAAAGATATTTGTACAAAACTGTAGGCCATAACTTGTAATCAGGAATTTGTAAGTATTACTTCCCGCACCTCTATAGATTAAGCAACTTCCAAGTAGCACACAACACAAGCATTCTTTACATCCAGCCCATTCTATTTTAAAGAATTTGTGCACAAGCTTTTCCATTTATACAAGTCACCTCATTTTCCTTAATTATAAAGCAAATGTGCCATCAAATACTTTCTATTGAAATGGACATATTACATGTATGTGAAATACAAATATAAGGGGTCTGGATTTAATTGGTGAGCTTGATGTGAGCATTGTCCATGTTCTTTATTCTTCTATTTAGCCCCAACAAAATTAGCCATACACAGATAGATGATGCTTTTTGTCACTTTATTTTCTCCCTCGAATACTCAACACACACACAGAAAAAAAACATTCCCCTTCCCCACCCCGAGTACTTGCTTGATTATAGCAACCTTTGCACAAAGCGTTCAACCAAGGGCTATAACTTGATAGTTATATTCATAATGCAGCAGACCCATGATCGATTCTTGTGTCATGTAATTTACTGTGTCGCATACTATACCATATTTTCTATTATTTGCCTTTTCCCTATTACCCGACCAAAAGTTCAGAGATCGACCCTGAAGGACGAAACGTCCATGGAACGAAAAGACTCGGTACATAGTCGTACCGGAACCACCAACGTGCGCGCATGCGCAAGGCGCGAAATCAGATTTCCTTTTGGTCGCGAGCAACATGGACGCTGAAATTTGACTTGAGGAAAAGTATTCTTTATTTTTCCATCGTTTTGCGTCTTTAAATTACTTTTACTCGCGACCGTTTTATACCCGATCAAATGTATTTTCAATATATGAAGATGGTTTGTAGAATTTATTTCTAAAATATCGAATTGTTTTTGCTTTTCGTACTTGGCATTTTCGGCCGTTTGTGTACGAAATTTTTCATCTGAATTTACTTATTTTCTTTTCGTTCCAGGTGTTTGTATTCATATGTCATTACCTGTGAACGATTACTCTCTCTTACCAAGATTGGTCTATAGCGAAGAAAGATGTCCCAGGATTGGTCTGTGGCAACGGTGAACACAATGATGTGTAATTCGGGGACTAGAGCCTTTTGGCGTGTTATTATCAGTGACGCTCGGGCTAAGGCGCCGCAGTAAACTGGTAGTGACCTAGTCCTCGACCCCGATTGTCCAGAATATCGGAGAAAGTTGCGCTCCAACTACGGCCAGGATCAGGGTTTGGAGACGAAAATGTGAATCCCGGGAAATAGGGCTCCAGCTCTGAGTTGGATATTCCGGATCGTCAAACTGGCAGACCAGAATATTCTCTAATGTTAAACTGGCAAGCTAGGACGAACCGACACCAACTCCCTGGATTGTGCGTAATGTCGGTACCGATACAACTGCCTCTCACAGGTACACTGGTTACTGACAATTTACCATTGGGAAATAGAAACGAGATTCACTTCAAGACAATCGGATACTATTTCCCGGGACTGTGATCAAGTGCAGGACTGGTATTTCTGAATACCGGATCCAATAATAGTGTCTATCTTACGGTCTTGCTTTGTAAATAAACACTAGCTTGACTAATTCCAGGACTCCATTGGAGTTCTGGAAGGTATAAATCAACGCAAAGTGAATGCTTGGTACTTATTCATGTACCCTCTAATTGTTCTGCAGATAATTCAGATCTGTTTGCAGTTCAAGTTAAATTTTCCACACAGTCCATTGAGAGTTCGACATAAGAAGTCTCTTTAACAGATCAACAATCCTAGATTAAGATCATACAGGACTGTCAATACATAATACAGTATATACTATTTCCTGGTATCTGTAATTACTTGTACAGGTCAACCTCATTATAACGCTATCTTTGGGGTCCATGAAAATAGACCGTGTTATAAGTGAACCGTGTTATAATGAGGTTATTTACAATAGACATATAGCAAAATCATTAATTTGGGAGCCATGACATGGCCGCGTTATATTGAAAACCGCACTATAGTGAGGCGCATTATAATGAGGTTGAACTGTAGTATCAGCAACACTTTCTGCAGTACTGTCGGTTACTTAAAACTGTTAAGTTGTTTAGTACTGGTTTTATTTTTAAGGACAAGACTATGTACTTATTCTCAGAACCATTACTTAGTATCAGTTTTGTTAAGACTTAACGTTTAACCGCTTGATACTATGTCAAGATATTATTTTCCGGGATTGTAAAGAAGAACTGTTTCAGCACTGGTCTATCGGCTTCTCTCTTTACTTTTATATATTACTTCTTTCTCTGGTAGATGTTATACAACATTTTGCAACTACTTTCTGAAGTCACGATTTTTCGGAAGTAGGTTTCAATATTTTAAAAAAAAAAAAAAAAGTATAACTTACTGTCAGTTTCGACTCTGGTTTGCGATTTTTGCATACTCGTATTAACAACAGAGTCTTATGGGCTTAGTGAAATGTATTCAATTTCACTATCTGATTAAACTTTGCTTGACTGATTTTCAGTCTTTGCAAATCTGATAGCCTGATTTTTCAGTAGAACAAACATTAGGATTCTTTCAGATAGTCGGATCATTTAAATTAAAAATGATAAACATTAACAAGTTTTGTTTCTCTTTCACCAAGACGGAAAGAATCATTATTTATTCAGAGATAATAGCCATGATTCTCTTCTTTCTTATCTGCTTCCTAACGTCGAGTTTTTAAACGGAGGTCAGATCTCTGTAAGACAGTCCCTCCGATTCGATTTGCTTTAATTTTCAAAGAAGACGTACGCATATACTTAGGCTTTTGTCTTCTACATTTTATCTCAATATATACTCTCTAAACTATCGTTAGTATATGAAGTATTTTATTTTAACTGACATAGTATTGATGCATGGCAGTTTTAATATTTTACATCCTTGTTATAGTTGGATAACTATTCTCCAGGATTATGAATTTAAAAACAAATATTTTTAATGGTCTAAAGTCCAAATGATTTTTACAATAAAAAACCTAGTTGAGTCAGACGAAACTACTGTTTTTCATTGCTACATCTATGACATAAAATCAATGAATACGAGGTTTTGTTTGATTGTGATAATAATTATCCTTTCAATCTGTTTTGGCAAAGTTTAGGATAATAATTTACACGAACTATTGTCAGACTGACAAACAATGAAACGCTATTTTGTTCAGTCTCACACTTCGTGTAAAACTGAATTCTCTCTTTTCACTTGCGATTTGTGAAAAACATGAGATGTAATTATGATAGTTCTAGATATTTTATTTTGTTTTAATTCCTCTTGTGACTTTCACGTGTAGCCAACAAGAGTGTCCTTACTTAAACAAATTTCTCTGAAAAGAACTTTTAGCCAATCGCTAATCTGAGAATTTGTGTTATTCCTATATTCAGAAATTGTTTTATTAAGTATAATGAATGCATTCGTTTAACATGTTAATACTTAACTCCAGTGACAGCATTTTTATCCCTAAGCGATACATGTCTGTCTTTATTAACCGGAATTGGTAAGATTGCTAAACCGTGTTTTTCTCATATACTGCATCGGGGTGATGAGACGGACCAGCAGTATCAAACACGGTAATTATACAAACACGTAGTGTTAATGACCTTTTGCGACAGCCGCAAAACGTTATTAATCTGGTCCGCGATTGGTAGAACCGACAGAATGTTTCAATTTGGAGCCATGAAAACATTAATCTTGTTTATCCAAAAGTCGTTTTTGCTGCTCAACGTCAGGCAGTTTATTTTTGCAGTGCTTTAAACATCGTTTCTATGCAGGATCGAACAGTCTTTAGACTCAATGAACGTCAACGACATGATCAGTTTTCGTGACTGCAATTTTTGTAGATAATGACCAACTACCGATTGAAATATCTACACACATTAATAGAGATCATTTTTCATTTATCAGTCTCTTTGTTTTCAATTGGTTAGTCAACAAAGAGAAATCATCTCCTCCCTTCAGACTTGTCATCATAGGTATGGGTGGAATTTTCTTGTTTTCGTTTTGAATCAAAGACTTTGAAATTCTACTATTGCATCCACATGAATGAATCCAATGGGAAACAATTACTGTAGATATTCAGGAGACTATTCTGTAACTCTGAATTATCTGCAATCTTCATTCTCTACTTTTTCTGATAGCTCAGTATAGTGTTCTTTGATACATTGTTCACTAACTGAGACATCATGGCTAAATTTGTGCTTTTGAAAAAACCACCCGTACAGGTTTAGTCCTTGGTACTTCTGTCCTGAACCAAAATAAGAATGCGCCTACAGAGGCGCTGCATAGCCTGACTTTGGTGTCAAGGATTAGTGAGTCATCAGTGGACTTTGTAATGTTACTTAACTGCTTACAGTTTGAAACATTGCAAATGTCTTTTTGGATGAAAATGTTCATATTTTCTTCTGTAAATTACTGGGGATTTATCTTGAAACAATATTACAGATCATCTCTAAACTAAAGAGCATGTTCAATCAGTATTTAGAGATTATTTATACATGTTTACAGTACTATACAGAAATTTCATAAAATAGGGTTTTCTTCATTTATTTTATATAGAAATGTGATTATGTGACAATGGAACAGATAAGAGCTGCAGTTTATCTAACTTTCTGTTTCTAAATTCAGAGTTCAGTTTTGTAGGATTACTGAATTTCATATACATGTATTTGAGGAAAATTTGGTTATCAGACCTATAATTCCCATTTACAATTTATATAAGTTTTTGTATGTTTTCATTTTTGAACTTATACAAAAGAAACTATGTGATATCATTTTACATGAATTTCTTTTTATTTATCACATTGGTTACATCCAATTTTGTGATAATTATATTCTTAAAGACTATAAACAATACCATTTGCAATTAATTTTGTTTATGGCTATTTTACTTGGGAATTCAGCTTGATTTTCTATCAAGCTTCCTCCTCATTTGAAAAGTTTAATGCTCAGAAAGAAAGTTCTGTACATGTACTAACTTTCTGAATTTAATATTCATAACCACAAGGAGATAAGCACATTTCCGAAAACAAATATCTCAAATTTGGTTATCTTTCATTATCAGTCTGTTGACAAAGATATACATTCGTAAGGCAATTAAGTTGTGACCTTGATTTGCCTTTGAATATACTTTGAAAACATTTATTTTACTCATGGTATTTATATATGTCAACATTTTGGTCCATTGGTTCCATTCGTTTACTCTCTCTTTATTTCCAATAATTGACTAGAGTAAATGATATTTCAATTTTGAACCTACCTTTCACGGTTCAAAAGAGAGGGGGTGGGGGTCATGATTCTGGCTCCACCTCATTATGGGAACTTATCTGGACAGAACATCTATTAGCCTATGCTGAATCATTGAAGGTTATTGGGTGTTATATGGTGATTTCCAGAGATGTTTTAATGAATGTGTAAAGATTATGAATTAATCTATCAACACATTATTTTTATTTCTACCAGGTTCTTTTTATCAAGATCATTTATCATGATCTACTTAACCTTTCGGAATTTTCTCTGGAAATTTTACTTCAGAGTCGACCCTGTTTATGAGGGATCCTCCCACCAATTGAGTGATTCTAGCAAATAATAGAAAATATGGTATAGTATGTGACACAGTAAAATAGAAATTTTTCAAGTAAATTTCAGTTTACTGAGCATACTTACCATTTTCTATGCTAAGTTCCCTCCTCAAACCACCCCTCATCCTCCTCTATATATATTAAGGAAATATATATATTGCAAAGGAAATCTGATTTCGCGCCTTGCGCATGCGCGCACGTTGGTGGTTCCGGTACGACTATGTACCGAGTCTTTTCGTTCCATGGACGTTTCGTCCTTCAGGGTCGATCTCTGAACTTTTGGTCGGGTAATAGGGAAAAGGCAAATAATAGAAAATATGGTAAGTATGCTCAGTAAACTGAAATTTACTTGAAAAATTTCTATATTTCTATCTTTAGAGCTTTGATCATGTAGTGAGCCTGTGTGTGAGAAAACCGACAATTTGGGTTCCGACCAGGTCCAACACAAACTGAGCTGTACAGTCACAGAAGATGGTTAGAGGCTGGTAATTTTGGATTTAGAAAGCAGAGGAATTGTACTATTCGTGTAGCGAAAACAGAGGCGGTGATCTGCGAAGCTGATCTGCACCTATGTTTTCGCCTATGCAGATTGTTGGTTTTCCCATGCGGCGGCTCAAATTATTTCTATTCTCATTTGTCCACTTCTGCTGATTCAAAAAAAAAAAGCATTTTTCAGTTTGTGTGAAAGATGTGCACTCATCTGCATCTGAGAGGCTTCAAGGGAACATCCTGGTTTGGAAAACCTACAGTGGTAGCATGACCTTAATAGATAACTGTGAATGTAAACTATTGTGAAGCACAACTGTTCAGGCATACTGACAAAACAAACCAGGCTTTCAGGTTTCTGATCATGTATGACTCCAGTAGGCTAGCTACACAGTCACTGCACATGAGATTTGCAATTTTGGTTTCTAATGCCATATATATTAGCTATCCATTGTTTAGTTCATCTTCATATTTCTATGATTCTATTTCAGATTTTAATGGATATGGAGGGGTTCACAGTCTTGTTGGCAAATATCCTTGACCTCAGCAAAACTATCCCAGTTGTCCGAGAATGGGTGAAAGGTCCAGTACTTGGGTCTCGACTGGTGAGCCTCACCAAGGAGTTGTGCAGAGGAGTGCCAGAAAAGGAGGGAAATTCATCAACAAGAGGATGGGAGATGCTTTCCATGGCATTGTCCATGAGAGAAAGTGGAGGTATGTCTATGTTGCATTTGGGGCTATAAAACATTTTTGTTCTCAACTTTGTCGGCAGCAACGGGTGGATTGTTCAAGTATGCAAACTACATGTAGCTGCACAAAAGACATGCCGAAAAAAAGTTGGGATAAAGTTTTGAAGGATGACAGAAAGAAGCTTAGAATTTATTCTCAGATGATGATGATGAGGAGGAGGATAAGCATGAAATTTAATGCTCATTACTACAGTAATCACCAATTTTAAAGGCATGACACCCACATGTCTTGGTTATACATGCACATGTTAAAATGCCAACAATTATGTTTGCTAAACACTTTTGTCTCAGCTGAATTAAGAATGGAAAACTGAACTTACCGTATTCGTTCTAATTAGCGCACATGCTCCAATAAGCGCACACCCCGGTATTTTCCGAAAAACATATGCATAAGCGCACACTCCTCGAATTGTATATTGGTATTTTACACCAATTCTACACATTTATACCGCATTAGAAGCATAAAACTTAACCTTAGATGATCGAAAACTACTTTCCAACATTTTGAATACTTGAATGACATCACAATTGATAGATTTGAGATGGTTATTTCAGCATTTTGATGAGCAGCTTTCCTTCATAGTGTGCGCTAATTAGAACGATATTTTGTTACCTTAACTTTTAGTTATTTTGAAAAGTTAAGCGCACTGTGCGCTAATTAGAACAAATACGGTAAGTCTAAAAACTGGCCTCTGATGTTTTTTTGCAGAAATTTTTTGTGTGGATGGCGATAGGAAAATTAGTTTCATGTCAAAATCTTTATATTAGTTTGTCCTAATAGGACCTGCATATTTTTAAAATCTGTGAACAGATGTAATTTTAATAGCCAAAATGAAATTTGAATTGGGATTTTGCATTGTCAAGGTAGATAATCGATTGTCAAGGTAGATAATCAATGATCATGAAAATTCTTACTTTTCGAAACTCTTTACTTGAACATGAAGATTGAGTCCTAGTTATGTCATTTTTGGCTTTTAAAATTGATTTTGAGGAAGTCATAACAAAATAAGAAGAATTTCAACTTTTTGCGGGAAATATTTACCTCCCTTGCATGAGATTTTTGTACAGAAAATCCCTATTCAAAAATGTTATTGACCAGAACTTAATTATTTGTCAACCGATTTTCAAAATTTTTGTGGCACATTTTGTGACAAAGTAAATGCTTACTTGTGACAAAAAATATTTAATCTTCATTTAAACTGTTGTAAAATATCTGCGAAAAACCATTATCAGACACAAGGAAACACGTTTTAAAAAATAACTAAAGCTGATGTAGATCACACTGATAGCTGTATATTAATCATGAACTTATATTAGCTTAGCTAGTAATTTTAGCTTAGCTAGTATATTAGCTTAGCTAGTAATTTTGTTTTATTTTTATGCTTGTTGGATGGCTACATCACTGGGAAAGAGCTAGTCATCTTGCACTTCATGTGCAGTTTTCTTCTTTTGTCCTTTCTTTCTGACATGGTGTCCACTTTATTGGGATTTTGAATTTAGTTGTGATAATTCCTGTATCTTTTTATTCTTACTTTTCAGATCTGCTGATTTCAAGTGAAACATCTGATGCTATACTTCAACTGATGGTTGAAAGGTTGTCCCAGCTGGACTGGGCTAGTGACAGAACTATGGTTGATGTAGATAACATTGCTGGGGCAGTGGCAAAATATTTCCAAGAAGAGGTAAATAATATAGGGATCAAACATGATTTTCCATTCATTAACATTCGCTATGGGAGTGTTGAAAACTGTTAATGAATGACAAAATCATTTTTGATCGCTATTTTTGCATAAATTCTGCAGAAACAAAAGAAATAATGGTGCACTATATTTTACAGCCTTATCACATTTTCTAATGCTAAAAAGCTTTCATTTTTATGCCTGTTCCGGACGGACTTCAGTTTCTCATTACTAGCACATGCTTTGTGTGGCGCGTAAAGAGCATAAGTAAAAGCCATGTATTAACAGCATGCCTGCGCGTGAATTGCAGTATTAATGCATGGCTTTCTCTTCATTAATAAAAGGCTGTTAATATTGTGTGACACGAGTATTTATGCAATAATGATGGTTAAAATTTTACGTTATGATTTGGTGCAAATATGCCATTTGCAAAATCTTTTTATGACAATAGAATTGAACATTTATGTGTAGGAAATTGGAATAAGTTATTATTTGTAAATATTGGTAACAATTTCTTGGTTATCATCAAATGTGTTCTTCTAAATGATTAAATGAAGGGACATCGCTGTGTCTGGTGTGGGTTCGAGTCCCGCACTGGCTACATGTGAGACAAGCCAAGTTCTGCTTGCAGGTATGCCAGGTGTTTTTTCTCGGGGTTCTCCCGTTTTCTTCCACCTACTGATTGGCCCGTCTCACATGAGCTGAAATAATCTTGAAGGGGACGTAAAACTGAATTTAAAGAAAAAAATGAAGGGAATTATTTAAGCACTGAACACAGCAGATTGTAGCAAAAACTGCAGTCAGGTCCAACCTCTTTCTCATACATGAGCCTGTGCTTGAGAAAACCAACAATTTTGGTTCCGACCAGGTCCAACACAAATCAGCCTGTACAGTCACAGAAGATAGCTAGAAGCTTGAAATTTCAGATGAAGGAAGAAGAGGGATGGTACTATCCATGTAATGAAAACAAAGGCGCTGATCAGTTTTGCGGTTACCGCAAAGCTGGTCTGCGCATTTGTTTTTGCATATGCAGATTGTTGGTTTTCTTATGCAGCGTCCTCATGAAAAGAATTGTTATTTGGGTTCATTGATTTTATATTCATGAGCAATGAAAGTCATAGGAGCCTCATCATGAGAAAACCAACATTTTGCATATGCGAAAACAAAGGCGAAGGTCTCCTTTGCAGTAACTGCTAAGCTGATCAGCACCTGTTTTCACTACACTGATAGTACAATTCTTCTACTTTCTAAAAATTTCCAGATTTTAGCCATCTTCAGTGCTTGTACAGCTCGGTTAATGTCTGACCCAATCGGAAACCACATTGTTGGTTTTATGACCCGACTCATATGTTTAACCATTACTTTACATTTACATTTACAGACATGTTTGGAATCTTCAATAGCTGCTGATCTTCTTCTACAGTTATTCAGCATCTCAGTCACAAATATCAAGAATATCACAGGTAATATAAGAGCCGCAATGCGAGAAAACCAGTCTTCCGGGTTTCCAGCAAGATACGACACAAACCAGTCTGTGCAGTCACAGAAGAGAGCTAGAAGCTTGAAATTTCATATTTTAAGAAGAAGAGGAATTGAACTATCTGAGTAGCGAAAACAAATGCGCTGATCAGCTTCGCAGTTTGTGCGAAGCTGATCTGCGCCTTTGTTTTCGCATAGGCAAAAATCTGGTTTTCTCATGATGTGGCTCTTTATGTTTCATGTATGTACTGTATGTTTGGAATTACAGTTCTTTTAACATTTAAAAGAGTTGTTACATGACAAAAAGTTTTGATCCCTCTATAAAAGATTTTGAAGTTTTAAGAAACATTTCCAAAATACTGTATTAAATCCCAACTTCGATCCCCACTGGCGGCACTGTGTTATGTCCTTGAGCAAGGCGCATTTACTCCCTTAAGTACTGGTTAATACCCAAGAAGCTATGTCTCCGTCCGGACATGACTGAAAAATTGTTGATTGGGGCATTAAACCTCAATACAAACAAACAAATGAATCATTAGATTGGAAATTTGAGAACTTTATCATTAGAATGGGAATTTGAGAAATGTATCATTAGAATGGTGTGGTATTGTCAATTTGACGTTTCACCAGGAAACTATTCTGATTCTGAATGGGAATTCGAGAAATGTATCATTAGAATGGGAATTCGAGAAATGTATCATTAGAATGGGAATTCGAGAAATGTATCATTAGAATGGGAATTCGAGAAATGTATCATTAGAATTGGAATTCGAGAAATGTATCATTAGAATGGGAATTCGAGAAATGTATCATTAGAATGGGAATTCGAGAAATGTATCATTAGAATAGGAATTTGAGAAATGTATCATTAGAATGGGAATTTGACAAATGTATCATTAGAATGGGAATTTGACAAATGTATCATTAGAATGGGAATTTGACAAATGTATCATTAGAATGGGAATTTGACAAATGTATCATTAGAATGGGAATTTGACAAATGTATCATTAGAATGGGAATTCGAGAAATGGGAATTTGAGAAACATTCGTTTTATGTCAGTAGAGTCACACGCGATCTAGGATGCCCACAGTTTTGCTTAAAAGAAAATTTTAGTTTCATTGCTATGCTATTTGTGTTGTCATTACAGCTGAGACTAAGGAACTGCTACAAACTGTATGGTCATCAGGGTTTTCCCTGATATTCCAAGATACAGAAAACACGGTTAGGTCTGCTGAAATCTGGACCAAGGCTGCTGATATTGTCACCAGCTTTGTCAATAAATCTGTCCAATCACTGGACATGTAAGTATTGTTTATAATACAAGTCAGCCTCATTATATGAGCCCCCTCATGGGAAAACCAACAATCTGCATAGGCAAAAACAAAGACGCAGATCAGCTTCGCGGTAACCGCGAAGCTGATCAGCGCCTTTGTTTTCGCTACTCGGATAGTACAATTCCTCTTCTACTTAAATCCGAAATTTCAAGCGCGTAGCTCTTTTCTGTGCTTCTACAGCCCGGTTTGTGTCGGGC
This sequence comes from Rugalucina vietnamica, assembly GCA_964017185.1. NCBI lineage: Eukaryota > Metazoa > Mollusca > Bivalvia > Lucinida > Lucinidae > Rugalucina > Rugalucina vietnamica. The sequence goes on from OZ024874.1 coordinate 17,101,989, forward strand.
CTGTTCGGAAACCACATTGTTGGTTTTCCCACGAGGCAGCTCATATCTCACTTCACTGTATTCATACAAAACATTTTAACAAGGAGGACTTTCCATAAAAATATCTCAAATATTCTTTTGTAATAGCAAACAATGTAGGTGCTGATCAGACTTATCTTTTCTATTTGAAATTTTAGATTTATGAAGAAAAGGGTTAAATGTGCCATATATATGTATAGAGAAGCACAATATCTCCATACTTTGCACTGCTTAAGTATCCAGGAAGTGGTTACTCCATCTTAACATGACTGAAAAACTGTTGAAATGTTGTCTCAAGCCTCAAAAATGAGCCGCTGCACCAGAAAACCAACAATTTGCATATGCGAAATCAAAGGAGCAGATGAATGCCTTTGTTTTCGCTACATGGATAGTACACCCGCTCTTCTTTATAAATCTGAAATTTCAAACATCTAACCTTCTTCTGTGACTGTACAGGCCAGTTTGTGTCTGACCATGTCGAAACCCAAAATTGTTGGTTTTCTCATTTGAATGCTCAAAATTAATGTTTTCCTCACTTCACAATGTTATTTTATCAGGTTAGATGGTGTACTGTCGACCGTAAAGGCATTGTTACATGTGATATTAACCAGCTCTGACAGTAGTGATGTCATGACTGTTTCTTATCAGCTGTTTGTAGAAATACCGTCACAGGTTCCCTATGAGGTGAGTTGTACAAGTATTGTGATTCTTTCATTTCATGAATTTTCCATTTCTGAATATTTTGCAAGTTCTTGAATTTGTGAGTCAGTACTTGTGCATTTAATGTAGCATAATGTTTTTATGAAGCGTAATAAGTTGTTGTTTTTTTAAGCAAGGATTTTGATTTCAGGGGCCAATGAATTTCTGAAAATTAAATTTCTTGCAAATATTTCCGAAGTTACAATACTATTAGAAACAGAACATCATAAGTACTACATGTATCACTATTGAATGGTCAACTCATGCAGCTGATGTTTCATGGGTAATACAACTTGTTTTTAATGTGTAAGAGGTAAAAGGCATAGTAGAATTAATCATTGATTTTTGGATTCCGCACACCCAATTATCTTAAGATGTCAAACCTTTTTCTTAGCAAAATGCATATACCTGATAACCTTTATTGTTTCTTTTTCTGGCTATTATACAACCAGACATTTCTGTTCTAGATCTGGGAATATTTATGTGTGAAGGGAGACTACCCTGCAATAACCAAGAAAGGGCCACCATCTGTCAGCAGGACCAGAACTTTATTCACTACCCTGTACAACACGAGATTACTAAACCTGACCAGATCTCTTGGAGGGGCAGGGGATACTGAAATGGAAGGGGGAGAGGCATTTTGGGGTCAAGAGGCTCTGGAGTACCTCTTGAAATGCTACCAAGGTTCTGCTGTTGTTGAGATGTCTATGAATGCTGGGGAACAGGTACAGTAAAGTTTCTAATATGTCCAACACCGACTAATACGAATCAATAGAAATACACCTGGCACACATGCAGGCAGTGGGTTTTGATCTCACAGTGAACACATCAGTGAGAGGATCCAATGATTAAGATTATTTTATCATCTCACCACTGTACACGGTGCACATGTGAGACAAGCCAAGTTCTGCTTGCGGGTGTGCAGGTGGGTTTCTAAGGGTTTTTTCCTGTTTTTACCCCACCTACTGATTGGTCCATCTCATATGAGCTTAAATAATCTTGGAAGGGAAGTAAAACTGAATAAAAAAAGAATGATTAAGAATGGTAATGAAATGGACCACTCGGCCACAGGAACTTACTCTCCTAAAATTGGACATTTAAGGTCTTCACAAAGTAAAGGAATTAAGCTTGAAGTTTTATGTGAAAGCAAAGAGGCTGATCATTTGTTTGCTAGCTGCGCTGCTGATGTATATCTGTATACATGTATATATGGAAAAAAGCTCAAAATTAATCTGCCCATTTCATTTTAGTAATGCAGGAAATGTCCATTGTTGAATCATGACACTTTTCATATTCTTTCAGAAACCCAAATATACTGACGGAGAGACTGCCATGAACCTCAAAAGCACCTTGTCTGCCCTGGTCACAAGACTGGACAGACCAGGGACTGGTGCCCTGCTGGAACTGTTGTTGGCTTTATGTGACAGGGAACCGGACTATTGTCTCTGTGTGGGCACAGTACTGGCAGCACTGAACAGTCGGAGTGATGCCCCTTTGACGTTGGAATTGTCTCAACTATCAGAAAGGTATGTTATATCACATGGGATTATTTGAATATTAGTATTTATGAGTGGTTTAAATCTCATGCTCATATGAGTTGAGCATAAAAAAGTTTTATAACCTTGGGGCCTGACTAAATGGGGTTAGTGGGGTACAGACTGCTAAGAGAATGTGCTTAGCATGGAACCTTCTAGCCATTTTTCTGTGGCCATACTGCTTTGATTATGCTTGTTGATATGGTAAAAAAGCAACAAAAGACATGTTTTCTAATGATGGGGCACATGTACATAGTTTGATATCCTTTATGACTTCAGATGCAGTAACCTTACACCAAGCTATCAATACCTTATGCGCACTTCTCTCCCTTACTTGACGTCTGCTGACCTTTTGACCTTGACCCAGTTACTGACAGCACTGGTTCTCAGCTCTTCACCAGAACAAGATATTTTTAGTAACAATGCTGGTATCCTGTCTCTTATCTCACAATGTGTTGCTATGGTAATGCATCACAATGAGGCTGAATCTAAGGAACTGTTGCTAGGGACTCTAGAGCAGATACTTGTTGTCAAGGAAACCAGAGAAGACATGTTTTTATACAATAGGTAAGCTTTTATGGTTTATTGTTGGATATTGTTGGATTCCTAAAAGAACAACAACAAATAAATTTTCACCTCCACAAGGTACAAAAAGAGAAAAGTACATGTAAATGAATGTAAATGACTGAATGAAATATTTCTGACTGGGACATTTAGTGATAACCAAACCAAAGGAATTACAGGTATATGGAAAAGTGCTCTTTAACAATAGCTCTGCTGAAAACAAACAGAAAAATCTGCTGAAAACAAACAGAAAAATCTGCTGAAAACAAATATACTCAGAGGAACTAGAAACTTAAGTCTTGTCTTTAGAAAGTTCCTGCTTTGAACAAAAGCTAATAGACGTTGAGGAGCCAATAGACCCTGGTGCACCATGCTGGGGATTTTTGTAGGGTATGATTTTCTGAAAGCCCATCCAATTACCTTCAAAATGACACTTGTTAGCACTCTGACCGTTGGGGCGTTTGGACGTAGCGGCCTTTTGAATGCGTTACGTATGTGGCATGTTGCCAATTTCATGAGAATCGCCATAAAATCTACATTTGGTATATTTTTATAGAGTTTAGTGTTGAAACAAACACATAAATTAGCAAATAGGAAAAACATGCTAAAACAGACGCTTTTCTATGAACATTATTCATTGTACCACGTATGGTAACGTATGTAACAAAATATGCAGTAGACGTTCCATATGAACATACAGGACTTCGAATTTCTAACGCAAATAAACAAACTGACTGTATGGAAATATTTTTGAATAAAGTCTGTTATCCGAATTAGTTTACTCAAAAGTTTGTACTTTGTTTGCAGCTGCATGTCATATATTGAAACTTGTGTCTTCCCCACTTGCCAGTATACATATATTTACGTGTATAACTAAATCACACTTAGTAATTCTCAAAGGGACGCCAGGAAATAGTACAATTCTGTGATGTATTTCTTGTTAAAACTTGGCATTGTCTAAATGGTAAACATATCATAGCCCAATGACACCTTATTTATTGTTACCGAGTGGTTTGTCATTGGTAACGTAGATAACGGCAAGATACCATAAGAACATTCCCTTCATACAGAGGGCTGAGGTGAAATAAGTTGTGAGGCTGTGCTTTGAATTAATGAATTTAGTGTTTGCAAGTAAGTCTGCTGTCCAAATTATTTAGCCAACAATGTTTGGACTTTGTTTGCAATTTGCAACTGTATTCCGTTGAACGAAACTTGTGTCGTTCTTGCTTGTCTACATATATGAATATGACATATACGTATTTGAAAATACATATCATACTTTCTTGAAGGGTCATTGGGAGAAAAACTCAATTCAATGACACGTTTTCAGTTTAAAATTACCACTGTTTTAATGGTTACAAGCTTAATACTAACACAACGCCACCTTAATGCATGTCGCCTGGTGTCTTGTCATATGGTAACGTAGATAACGATAAGTGTCGTAAAGTCATTCCACTCATACAAAAAGGGCTAAGATTCCTAAACGCTTATGAATCTAAACAAAAATAAAACACGTCTTAGATTTCAGAATTTTGCTCTAAAATGGTGGTCAGTGTTTGTTGATCATATTCTAATCAGTCTTTCAATCAATTAAACAATCATGAAAGTCACTGGATATTACAATAGGACAATCAATCTTCGTCATATCTTTGCAAGCAAAATGTGAAGATGGGCTGATTAACTTTAGCCATGGTTTTGTGACATAGCCTTACAGCTGGTGTGTAACAAGGCACTATAGGGCTAAACTTGTTAAAGCTACATAAAAATGAGCCTCGCAGATATGTCTATTGGTGTCAAGAGTTATGTCATCAAGGCTTTTGACTCAGTGTGCTATAGGTAATTCAAACGCCATACCATAATCCAAGGGATCGATTAAAATGGTGGGTTTTTGTGTGGTTTGCAAGATGTCTATATTTACTTCTATTGTGTCAAAACTGTTGCATTCTAAATTGGTATTACACATGATATTGTAATGTTAGGCTTTTTACACCGAAAAGAAAATATCATATGTTTTCTTAAATGTGACTGCTGAAAAAGTGGTGGCAAAATGTGCTTCGTTAGTGAAATTATAAATGAGTATAATCATACCGAACCGATGTGGCAAGACAAGCTTGATTTTTCAAAACTTTCTTTACCGTGAATTCTCTACAAGTATACGGTCAACAACAAAAACGGCAACAAATGAAAAGTAAGAAATAAATCCAAACCATCACTTTAAACAATCAGTAGCAAGCAACCATGGTGGTTATGGGACATAAAACACTTAATAGCTGCCCTCTTTATCACGAAAATTTGTCATTTTGCGCATTTACTGTCTGCGATATCGCAAGCTACATGTATTTTATTTAGACGGACACAGTTATGCAGTTAAAATGCATAAGAAAACCCCAGATCAGAACAGATTTCCGGTTTCCATGACAATGTATAATATTAATGGGTGAATGTACTACGGTCACTCTAGATTGTTTCTCCTTTGAACTACGGCATAGCTGCCATTGAGAACAAGATAAAACATGATACATCGAAGATGGTGAATTTGTAAGCATGACCATTCTATAGCACCTTCAATATCTTATTTAAACGTACCTTCGGTAAGATTAGAAGTACATGTTCATAAATGAAAATTACCATGACTGATTTTGGCGTGTCTGGAAATAGTGTTATAGTAGGCTGGGCTGGGGCCAGACCCTTCATGTGTCTGGGTCAGTCCACTGATGTTCATCTGGCAGTTTTCTTTTGCTCCAAAGTTTCTTTATTTGTTTGAATTGATACTTAGCGTCCCAGTCAACAGCTATGGCCATGTCGGGACGTTGCCTCCATTTTATGGGACTCATACCCAAAATTAGGACGTCATGACATCCAAACATTGCTTCAAATATAACCACCCAACTAAACCATTGAGACTTATATGAATGAATGGCTTGACTTAACCACTTTTCCTGGACAATCTCAGACCTGAGCGGTTAACCAGTAATCAGATGATCAGTCAGTAGTTTCAGTTGTGTTCCCTGGGATCCTAAAAAGGTACAAGTAGGCAATGATCATGAAAAGGCGCAATCAGAAAGAAATTCACACTCTAAAAACCGATATGGGATAAAAAAAAAAAAAAAAAGCTAAATTGACAATTAAGCACTAATATTTAGAAAACATATAGCAGGCTGTATCTGTGGTGTAGTTTTCATTTTTTGTGAAATAATGGATGCATTTTATAAGCAAACCCACATGTTTACACAATTTTACATTGCTTCACAAACGTCCTAAGGTTGTATTATAGGGTTATGGCACTGATATCGGTGAATATTGTCCCGAGTTGGGATATCGAAGGATGCGAGCTTGCGAGCGTCCGTAGATATCCCAACGAGGGACAATATTCACCGATATCAGTGCGATAACCCTTTTATTATATAGCTATAAATAGCTGCTTCTCATATTTGATGTTTTGTTGAGAGTTAGCCTTACAAAATTAAAATATCTACACGAAGGCCGCAATAACATCCATAAGTGATATCATTTTTGCACTAGTGCAATATCAGATGATATCATTTTTGCACTGTTACTTTTCGGAAGCACATATTGCAACTGAATCAATATTGCTGACATTTTGTTTTCTTTTTTTCGGCTTAAATTGCTTAAATTTGAAAGGGACAAACTTCAGCTGACGTTTCTGCCCGGTATGACGTCATTTTCCACGCGACGTCAGATGAAGATGACGTCATTTGAGTTGACGTCTCAATTTTACAAATTCGCATGATGGCACTCAAGTCGAGAATTTGGAAATGTTTCATAAACAGTTTTTTTTTCGCTTTTAACAAAGTGTGCAATATTAAGTAAGTGTGCAGATATCGTCTGATATCTGCACACTTGTTACTCGGCTTTTATCCCTATGTTTTAATCATTTGATATTTATAGCTATATAATAATTACTTTTATAGTCTTACATGTACATGTATTTGTTTTAAGTTTTGGTGTCGATTTCTGAAGTCAAACGGAAGTAGTTAAGTTCAGGTAGTTGTATGGCCACATTTAATGAAATAGCTGCTCACTCTGCTACTATAATGTTCTTTAGAGCCTTCACTTTATGGTCCATTTGATACGTATAATACATTATACCAATTGTGGTAGACTGGCGTCACAGATTTACCATTAACATTATGTAGGAAGTGAATGTATTTGACCAATTGCAACAGGCGAGTCATTCAGATTTATAACGGTAAATCTGTGACGTGAGTCTTCTACGATCACAATAGAATTATACAATAATGTGAATACGCAAATAAGCGTTAATTAATTTGAATTTTAACAGAATGGAACCACAATAAGTAAGTTTTATTCCATTCCTGTTACTGATTTAATCCTTTTCGGACTTAATTGTTATCAGGTGAGCGATTGATGCCCTTTTGGATCTCCTTTCTTATATTTTAGAACAGATATTTAGTAAATTTAATTTACTAATTGAAATGATTATGGGAGAAGAACGATAATCTACTATAAATTGTAAGTATTTGATTCTATAGAGAAAATACAAAATTGTTACGTACGTTACCATGCCATTACGTGAAGTATGTTACCGTTATCATTAAGGATGTTCTTTAGTTCATTTTTTTGTGCTTTTAATACCTTTTAGGACAGATATTCAATAAATTTAATTCCCTAACTGAATTAACTGTGAGAGAAAAATGATAATCTTCAATATATCATAGAAGTATATGACTCTATAGTGAAAATACGTTACCATGAAATTACGTAAAATATGTTACCATTATCATGAAACATGGTCTGTAGTTGATTTTTCGTGTGCTTTTAATACCTATGGAAGTTTTATTTCGAAAACTGGGGTGATGTTCAGGAAAGGGAGTGTTTTTGTTCTTTTTCTGCTGGGACATGGTTATTAATGGGCATAATATTTAAATGGGGGTAGGGGAAGACAATCAGCATTTGTGGACTGATGGAAGGTCACAGAGAGCTCTACTATATGTCATTTTAAAGGACAAGGACTGTAAATAACTATAATATAAATTGTAATTTGATATTTGGTCTAAGCTATATTCTATAAGAAATGAAACACGGTGGATATGCTAAATTACACAGGTTATTTACGTTACTTCTATTGTACCAGTAGTAATTTTATCTAAACATTATTGAATTTGGCCCTGTTAGATTAAGTAACATCTCTGCTACATATCTAAAGATAAAGTTCTTGTCAAATATTTGCTTTTTGTCATAAATTTTGGTGATCCCCTTAGCAGCTTGAATTTAAAAATCATACATCGGTAACGTACGTAACACGCTCTGGCACGATAAAGCCCCAGCAGTCAGAGTGCTAACAAGCGGCATTTAGTAGCTTAGGGTACTGGCTTTCAGAAAATATATGTCTACAAAAATCCCCGGCATGGTGCACCTCTGCCATATACTATGTGATAGCCTATAATGTTCTGTTTCTTGTTATAAAATTTGCTTACAACAACATTTCTGTTACACTGTTGTTTCGTCAAAAAATAATAAATTTGTTTAGGGAACTGTCTATGGTCAACTTTTTGATGCAATTGTCAAAATCTGAGTGTCCAAGTTCACAGATAACGTCATGCGTCGAAAATCACACACAAGATTCAATAAACGTAATCAACGTGACCAATCGTTAACGTCATTAAAATGGCCATTCTTTTTGCATCTTTGCGTGTTTCCAGAATTAGTTTTCGATTTGCTTCTAAAATCTTGATGTGGTATAGATTTCTGTTCTGTATGCACTTTTCAGCATGAACAAAAGTGACCGATCAGTTGTGCGTTATGTCACATTGACGTTTGAAATGTCGGTGACTTTTGTTTTCAATCAATTAATCATTAAATAAAAGGGCACATCATTTGCTGATTCAAATAAAACACCTGTTTACAAAAAATTGGACCTCCATTCCTGACGTTGAAGTGACGCTCATGATTAAAATATAAACTGTACAAACACCGAAAACGGGTTTCGAATTTCAAATTCAAGAAAACAAATGACTCGCCTGTGTTCCCATAGACATCAGCCTTTGTCATTTATCATGAAAATATTTTACTGGTTTAAGAAAACGTTGAAAGTACACTTTCATGTTTGACGTTAAAAATAAAACGATAAAATCTTAAATTAACAATATTTTGTGCATATTCACACACCTGGATCACGGACGTTTATACTCTGCAAAAACCGCAATAATCATGGTCTTTAATGCTTTTTGGGAAGAAAACGTCAACACTTGACGAAATCCAAAATTTGTGAAGCAGAAATTACACAATGCCATAATCAAAATATACAAACAGGTTTTACCGGTATTCAGAATCGATCTAAAAATAAGAAAACAATAAGTAATGTTGAAAACTTAAGTTTCTAATTCCTCTCAGTATAGAAAAATCTGCTGAAAACAAACAAAAAAAAAGGAAAATAGAAAACAAAACAGCAAAATTCCCAGTATTCTAACTGTCAAGAATCAATTTTTATATTACAGTGACCTATCACAATCTACAGACACAGAAATTTTGATAAATAGTGATATTGCCAGATTCCTGTGTTCTGTAGTGAAGCTGGTTCCAGAAACGTTATCTGATAAACACTGGGACTTCATCATGTGTAGTCTAGCATCATGGATACAGGTAATGTTTTTATCATCAGGAAAACATGTCCGTGTAATGTATACCCCCTTATACCACACTTTTATATAGTAAAACAGGGGTATGCAGGGGTATACCTATTTTTGCTCCAAAGCATAGATTGTGGGTACTCGTTAGAACTGCCGCGGTGAGGCGGTTCTAACATGCACCCACAATCTATGTTTTGAGCAAAAATAAGAAAAATATCGAAAATTTTCATTTTTATAGCTATAAAAATCTCTCTATTATTGCACGGGCAAGTTTTCGTAATGTCAATGTAGGAAGTTTTAAGATTAAGATACAGGTCAACCTTTGTCCTTATTATAGAGCTATCTTTGGGGTCCATAGGAAGAGACTGTGTTATAAGTGAAACCATGTTATACTGAGGTTGCTTACAATTGACATATAGCAAAAAATCAATTTGGCAGCCATGACATGACCATGTTATATTGAAAACCACATTATAGTGAGGCATGTTGTAATGAGGTTGGACTCTACTCTGTCTCAGATTTAACTTTTGCTAAGAATTACAGCCACTCTAAAATCCAAACAAGTCAAAAAGACTATAGTCTATGCTGAACTGATTCCTCAGTGATATATTAGCTCACCTGAGCCGAAGGCTCATGGGGAGCTTATAGTATGGTAGTCAAGCCGGCGTCCGTCCGTCCGTGCGTGCGTCCGTGCGTGCGTCCATTCACATTTTCAAAGATCTTCTTCTCTGAAACCGCTTGGCCGTTCAAAGCCAAATTTTATGTGGAGCATCCATGGGTAGGGGGAACGAAAGTTTGTGTTTTTTATCTTGATCGGATAAGAACTCTGGTTGCTATAGCAACTTATGCTTCCCATAGACTTATAATGGAGAAAAGTGAAAATTGCCTATTTTTGCTGTCTTGTTTGAGATATTTGAATTTTGTTTTTGCAGAAATGTTTATTGAGTAGTCCTCTATGTTTCATGTGACTTTTGTCCTAATCCTTCATTTTGATTGGTTGCAGGGGCCCCATATAGGGCAAAATTTCGAAAAACATTAAAAAAATCTTCTTCTCAAAAACTGTCAAGGGGATGAAGCCTATACTTTGTATACATGTTCCTGACAGTGGCCTCTACATAATTTGTGTTTTTTATTCCAGGCCGATAAGAACTCTGGTTGCTATGGCAACTTAAAGTTTCCATAGACTTATAATGGGAAAAGTGGAAATTGGCCTTTTTTCCGCTAAAATTGCAGACACTTGAATTTTGTTTTTGCAGAAATGTGTATTGAGTAGTGTTTGACGTTTCTTGCGAGTTTTGTCCTAATCCTTTATTTTGATTGGTTTCTGGGGCCCCATAAAGGGCAAAATTTTGAAAAAAAAAAAAAAAAAAAAAAAAAGAAAACATTCAAAAATCTTCTCCTCAGAAACTGTCAAGTGGATGAATCCTGTACTTTGTATACATGTTCCTGACAGTAGCCTCTACATAATTTGTGTTTTTTGTTCCAGTCAGATAAGAACTCTGGTTGCTATGGTAACTTTAAGTTTCCATAGACTTATAATGGGAAAAGTGGAAATTAGCTTTTTTTTGAAAACTGTTGCAGCCTGAGATCTGAAAAGTGGTAGATGCAAACAACTAATGGATTAGATGAAGATATGTGATTAATTTAGGTCAAGGTCATCTCTTTACCTTGGCCGGTCTGTTGTCCATACACACTTTTCAAAGATTTTTTTCTCTAAAACTACATGACCAATCAAAGCCAAATTTTATATGAAGCATCTATAGGAAGTGGGAACCAATGTATATATAAATAATCCAGGTCACATGACCAAGATGGCCGCCATGCCCATATATGGTAAAAACCATTAAAATATCTTCTTCTCCAGAACCGGTGAACCGATTTCAACGAAACTTTGCATGAAGTATGGATGACTCAAGTACTACAATGTATGTATAAAACATGACCCTGTGGTGACCTTGACCTATTTTATGGCAAGGTCAGCATAGGTCGTCAATGCATTTGAATGGGAAAAACTTTTAAAATGTCATTTTAAGTGAAAGTCTTGCAGGAAATGGGCAGTAAGACTGAAATCGCTGCACTGGTTGGGATTGAACCCCCAGCCTCTCTATCTTGAATCTGATGCTCTAAAAACTAGACTACATTGTTCCTCTGAGGATCCTCAGTGAGCACTCAAATAATATCCTTGAATATTTGAGCCACGATTCGAGAAAAATGGTCTTTGGGGTTTCTGACAAGGTGTGACACAAACTGACCTGTACAGTCATAGAAGGGGGCTAGAAACTGGAAATTTTGGATGTAAGAAGAAGAGGGATGGTTCTGTCTGTGTAGCGAAATCAAAGGCGCTGATCAGCTGTGCAGTTACTATACAGCTGATCAGCGTCTTTGTTAACTGCACAGCTGATCTGTGTCTTTGTTTTTGCATAAGCAAAAATTTGGTTTTCTCATTATGTGTCTCATTTTATCAGACATACACAGTAAATTTCATTTCTCTTCCTTTTAGAGTTTGAATGAAAGTAAAGCCAGCCTATTGAAATCGACAGCTGAAAAGTCATTAACTGTGTCTATCTGTGATCTCGTCGTGCAAGTGTCAAAATGTATAGAAAACATACAGCCGGGCCGAGGCTACCCAGAAAACCTAGGGACAGAGTGGACAGAATTCTTCAGTGATTCCATTTTTGACGTGATTCTGCCCTTGTTTGTAGAGATTTGTGGTGAGTTTTCTTGGCTCCCATTTTGCATCATCAGAAAAACTTGTTTTCTTAGATTACTAGCAGACTAGCTTCATACCATGAGAGATTCAACATGGTTTTACTATTTTCCAATATCTGACGAAGTTGGCAAGGGATCTGGATGTGTGATCTCCCCTTCTGGATAACATACATGTGATACATCTGGAAAGCCAAATAGGGAGATTTACCATTAGGGTTGCTAGTAAACTATACAGATGTACTGTATATGAATCATTCACTACAAAAAATAATCTTCGGGGCTTCCAACCAGGTCAGACACAAACCAGCTGTACAGTCTCAAAAAAAGCTTCAAATTTTGGATACGAGAACTTACCATGAAGTGAACAAAGATGCTGATCAGTAGTGCAGTTACTGCACAGCTGATCTGCATCTTTTGTTTTTCGCATATGCAAAATCCGATTTTCACATATAAAATCTAAGGTGTTTTTTTTTTTGTTTTTTTTTAAATGTTTTGTCTTCTAGGTGCTTTGAAAACTCAGACTACCCCAACAGACTGCATACTTCTAACTGCAGTATGCAGTGCGGCATCATACACGCCAAAATCCCAACTCCTTGATCACCAGTTACCTCCCCTGCTAGCCATTGATGATACATCGTCACTCCCAGACGAGTTGCAGACCTTAGTGAATCATATAGGAAGTTTGATGCTGTACAAGAACAGAGCAACACAGATATCTGCTTGGCATTTATTGAACAGGTAAGTTGAACTGCATCATGAAAAAAAAACCCAGATTTTTTGCATATTTGAAATTAAACAAAGGTGCAGATCAGGTGTGCAGTAACTGCACAGCTGATTAGCGCCTTTGTTTTTGCTACACAGATAGTACAATTCCACTTTTTCTCAAATCCAAAAACCTGGTCGGAAACCTCAAAGACCTTTTTTTTTTCACGTGGAGGCTCATATATTGCTTCTATCAATGGTTACTACATAAGCAGATAACTCATCAGCCAGCAGTTTGTTCAAGTTTCATACAAATCTTGTATGTTTTAGATTAAATTATCAATTAATAAAAAATCAATCAAATTACCAAAATAAAACAAACATTGTGAACATTTACTTGAATGTGGGTCAGGGTGATCACAGAATGTTGCAAATTACATGTATTCTGGTTCAGTTTTGAAAAGGGGTAGTCACATTTTTTGCCTGAATTCTCTTTTTATAAGTATCAGCTGTGCTTTTATTTTCGCAAGTCAAAAAAAAACTGCTTTTCCTATGGAGTGCATGAAAGCTCGTTCATAGGAGCCATGTTATGAGAAAACCAACATGTGGTTTCTGAATAAAGGTCCAACACAAACTGAGCTGTACAAGCACATACTGGAAATTTTGGATTTAAAAAGTAGAGGAACCACTATCCGTAGAGTGAAAACAAAGGTGCTGATCAGCTTCGCAGTTACTGCGAAGCTGATCTGCGCCTTTGGTTTCGCATTTGCAGATTGCTGGTTTTCTCATGAGGTGGCTCATATGTTTTCAGAATCATTGGAGATTTACCACAATATGATAAAGAAGGCAGCTCAGAAGAAATTGCTACAGACCATCAAGAACCTACAGCTAGGTGTGTACATTTCTGGAAATTCCAATTCTATAAATAGATTATGTACATGAGTCTGACTGATATATTTTTAGACTACCTGGAATCTACACTTAGTTAAGTACATTTCTAGAATTTGACATTTCTAGAATTTCGGAATCTTTAATCCGTTAGCGTGAACAAAATAGATGACTGGAATTCCAGGGTGTAACTATAGTCAAAGACTTGGAATGAATTTCTACATCCTGTCCTTTCTATTTTAGATTATGTCACTCAAAATGGGTTGTGTTTTGATTATAATTGTCTCTTGAGTTGGAAATACATTGTGCAAGTCTGTGTGCAACTGATGTATACTTGTATTGTTTTTAGCTCACCTGAGCCGAAGGCTTACAAGGTGAGCTTATAGGATGGCCATGATCCGGCGTCCGTCCGTCGTCTGTCGTCCGTCGCCCACAATTTCAAAGATCTTCTTCTCTAAAACTGCTTGGCCAATCAAAGTGAAATTTTATGTGGAGCATCCATGGGTAGGGGGAACGAAAGTACGATCGCGAAATTCGGGTCACATGACCAAGATGGCCGCCATGCCCAACGATGGTAAAAACCACTCAAAAATCTTCTTCTCCAGAACCGGCAGGCCGATTTACGCGAAACTTGGTATGTAGCATTTGGGACTCCAGCCCATCATAGTTTGTTGAAATGATGACCCTAGGATGACCTTGACTTATTTTATGGCAAGGTCAATTTTGGAAACATAGGCTTTTACATGGGAAATTTTGGAAATTGTTGCAGCCTGAGACCTGAAAGTTGCTAGATGCAGACAACTAATGGAGTCAATGAAGGTAAGTAATTAATGAAGGCCAAGGTCATTTCTTGACCTTGACCCAAGGTCATTTAAATATCAAAATTAAAATTATGGTTTTCTCAGAAATCACTGGGTTTGGAAACTATTGCAGCCTGAGACCTGAAACTTTGCAGATGCAGACAACTTGTGAAGTCAATAAAGGTGTGTGAGTATTCAAGGTCAAGGTCATTTCATAATGACTTAATACTCCAAGATCAGGCTTCAGGTGAGCGTTCTCAGGACCAATGGTCCTCTGGTTGCTCTATATAGGACAATACCTCATTGGTTGTACAGCTCTATTTGTATTGGACCTGGTCCCGAGGTTATAAGACTTTTTTCATGCTCAACTCAGCTGAGTATAAAATTAAAACTGCTAATAAATGGCAGAATAGCCCAAATAATTTGATATTTCAGGTTTAGAACTCAAAGCCTGTAATTTATCCTGCTCATAAATGTTAAAATGCCAACAATGGTTGGCATTTTAACATTTATGAACAGCATAAATTTTAGTCTCAGCTGAGCTGAGCATGAAAAAAGTTTTATAACCTTGGAGCCTGGTCAGAATCCTGAAAGACTTTATTCCTTGCTATGCCACTCAACTAGTTTTGTTTCTATTTCTGAATCTAGAGGGCCGCCATTATTTCTACTGAAAATTCTTGATGACTGTTCTGAGTCCCTGCACAGTCTCCTGGAGGATTCTGAGATAGACAGACATACCATAGTCAGACCTGAAGATGCCGGGTACCATCATACGCTGGCATATCTGTTGTCATGGCAACTGATCGTGAATTTCTTTACAAGTGCTCCTGCTCAGGTACTTATATATTGTGTTCTTTGATCTGTGTAGGAACCAATCAGTTTGCAGCACCACATTTAAAACAGCATTTATTTTACCATTCTAATGATCATATGAGCCGCTGCATATGAAAATCCACAACATGCGTAGGCGAAAACAAAGGCGCAGATCAGCTGTGCATTAACTGCACAGCTGATCTGCACCTTTGTTTTCGCTACACAGACAGTACAATTCCTCTTCTTCTTAAATCCAAAACTTAAAGCTTCTAGCCTGCTTCTGTGACTGTACAGGCTGGTTTTGGTCGGAAACCCAAATTGTTTGAATTTCTCAGGCAAAGGCAAAGGCTCAGTCATCTTGTTTGCTAGCAAAGCCACCAGTGATGTATGTGACAGAGAGAGCTATACTTTGCCCTACATATTTTTCATGAAAACATTGGCTATCCAAGTATAACTTTCTATAGTCTTTACTCTTCTTCTGATACATGAAGAACACTTATGAGGTAGTGGCAAAAAAACGGCATAAGCTGAGTAATGCCTTCAAAAGCTGGCATAGAAGAAATGTGGTTTATGTATACATTATTGACAACACTCAGTATTGGTTGAAACTGGCTGTGCTGTATAAGTACAGTCGATGAAGATGATGATGATGGTGGTAGTGGTGAAAGTGATTGATGCTGCTGATGATGATAATGATGATGATGATGATAATGATTGATGCTGCTGCTGATGATTATGATGATGTTGATATATGATGCTGCTGATGATTATGATGATGATGATGATGATGATGATGATGATGATGAAAGTGATTGATGCTGATGCTGCTGCTGCTGCTGCTGATGATGATGATGATGATGATGATTTCATCCTCCAATTGTCAAAATATTCCAGATCCGCCAAGAGTATGCACGGTACTTAGAGGAGCACCACCTAGTGGCTATTCTGATGTGGTGTCTGTATAAACTGATGCCTGCTAACCCGGACAAGATGTTTGACTATGTTCCTGATATGACTGTCAGTGGTAAGAAATAAATGAGCCTTCCCATGGGAAAACCAACAATCTGCATAGGCGAAAACAAAGACGCAGATCAGCTTCGCGGTAACCGCGAAGCTGATCAGCGCCTTTGTTTTCGCTACACGGATTGTACAATTCCTCTTTAACTTAGATCCAAAATTTCAAGCCTCTAGCTCTTTTCTGTGCTTGTACAGGCCGGATTGTGTCGGACCTGTTCGGAAACCACATTGTTGGTTTTCCCACTAGGCGGCTCAAATGATAAAGTCACACTGTAGGAGATGTGATGTGCATTTTGCAAACTACCAGGAATGTTATACTGGTAAGCTAGGAAGCAGAGCTCTGGTGGTGTAAAGCTTAGACTAAAATTAATAGGCTTATGAAAATCTTGTTCTGAAAAAACTTTTAGTTTAAATGATCAAAGCCAGCAATTTATTTAACACATAAATGTTAAGATACAATAATTTGTTAGCATTTTAATGTAGATAAGCAGGATAAATGTAAGTTTTGAGTGGAGTTGAGCATGAAAAACCCAAGTTTTGTAATTTTGATGCTAGAACTTTTCTTGACATTGTATATATTACAGACACAGCCTCATCAACAGAGATACAGCACATAGCTTGCAACTTGTATAAACTGGCTTTAAAGAACATGCCAGCCATGGTTCGAAACTGGTGGAAAAACTGTGATAGAAAAACTTCAGCATATGTTGACAAGTAAGGATATTCTTTTCTATGAATGCCTGCATGATATAGTGGTTAAGCCACTGTCCCCTTAAACCAAGGATGGTGAGTTTTAGTCCAGGGTTATCCAGTGTTAAACACGAGACCCTATATGATGTAAGCTGTTGAGAGGGACACAAAGCATGATCACAACCACTATAAGATATTTAATGACTGGGTTTTGTAATGAAATGAAGTGAAATCCCTCATTGCAATTATCGATGCGCCTACATGGTAGACTTTTACCCTCAATAAAATTTTGGTTTTAACAGTTATTCCCATATTTTGCTTTAATTTTAGCCAAAGTATGAAAAATATGTGTAAACATCATGACATTCACCAGCAAGAATTTAGAATGTTGGCAATATAGTATCATGTCCCAAAATGGGCCTAAGCCTTTCAGGTGGTCTTGTCAATAAAAGTACTGATTTTAAGATCAGAAAGTAGATCAGCATGTTTGTTTACATGATGCTATGTAATTATTTGCCAGGTTCACAACAAAGAATGTTAGCAATATTCTGGGTATCCAGGAGATACAGTAGGTTTGTTAACAAGATGCTGTGTAATGTTTTGCCAGGTTCACAACAAAGAATGTTAGCAATATTCTGGGTATACAGGAGATACAGTGTTATGTAATATTTTGCCAGGTTCACAACAAAGAATGTTAGCAATATTCTGGGTATCCAGGAGATACAGTAGGTTTGTTAACAAGATGCTGTGTAATGTTTTGCCAGGTTCACAACAAAGAATGTTAGCAATATTCTGGGTATCCAGGAGATACAGTGTTATGTAATATTTTGCCAGGTTCACAACAAAGAATGTTAGCAATATTCTGGGTATCCAGGAGATACAGTAGGTTTGTTAACAAGATGCTGTGTAATATTTTGCCAGGTTCACAACAAAGAATGTTAGCAATATTCTGGGAATCCAGGAGATACAGTAGGTTTGTTAACAAGATGCTGTGTAATGTTTTGCCAGGTTCACAACAAAGAATGTCAGCAATATTCTGGGTATACAGGAGATACAGCATGTTGATTTACATGATGCTATGTAATGTTTTGACAGGTTCACAACAAAGAATGTTAGCAATATTCTGGGTATACAGGAGATACAGTATGTTTGTTTACAAGATGCTGTGTAATATTTTGCCAGGTTCACAACAAAGAATGTTAGCAATATTCTGGGTATACAGGAGATACAGTATGTTTGTTTACATGATGCTTTGTAATGTTTTGACAGGTTCACAACAAAGAATGTCAGCAATATTCTGGGTAAACAGGAGATACAGCATGTTGATTTACATGATGCTATGTAATGTTTTGACAGATTCACAACAAAGAATGTTAGCAATATTCTGGGTATACAGGGGATACAGTATGTTTGTTTACAAGATGCTGTGTAATGTTTTGACAGGTTCACAACAAAGAATGTTAGCAATATTCTGGGTATACAGGAGATACAGTATGTTTGTTTACAAGATACTCTGTAATGTTTTGACAGGTTCACAACAAAGAATGTTAGCAATATTCTGGGTATACAGGAGATACAGTCAGTCCAATCTACTGGGAAAGAGCTGGATGGCATGACAGTAAGTTCAGAATATTTCTTTGTAAAATTGTTTGTTTTGGAACCATTTGAAACTGAGCCGCAATGTGAAAAAATCTTGTTTTGGGGGTTTCTCACCAGGTCCAAAATGTTGGCTGTAGAGCTAATATAGAAGATGGCTAGATATTAGAGTTAATTATAGTAAAATTTTAAAAGTTCTCACAAACAGAGAACTGCAGTAATTTGTTTTGATTTGTTTAAAAAAAATGAAAGGTTTGCATTTGTTAAGTCAGTATAGACATTTTTCTGGACAGGCATGTACCTGCCGAGGCCAAACTGGGTTGCAAAGCAAATAACCTATCCACTATAGACCACCATTTTAAAAATACAACTTTTAATACATTTTTCATGTAAACATGTTAAAATATTGTACAGGTTAAAACAAGAACTGCAACTAGAGAGGTCATAGCCACATACTGTCTTAATGAGGTCACCATAGAGATGGTCATAGCCCTACCCCCTAACTACCCCCTTGGGCCAATTAGTGTGAAGAGTGAGAAGAGGGTTGGGGTAACAGCCCAACAGTGGGAGAAATGGTTGCTGCAGTTGAATATCTTCCTTCAACATCAGGTAAATATTATACAATTATTGACTATTGAGTCATTGAATATGATGTGATATCCAACAGAGACTACCAATATTGACCTCGGCTTCGCCTCGGTCAATATTGGTAGTCTCTGTTGGATATCACATCATATTCAATGATTCAATAGTCAACAATTGTTTTATTGTATAACACTTTCTTTTAATAAAAAACTTTTAAAAAGAATGAGCAGAATAAAATATTTTTTTTTTTTTTTTCATTTTAAAATGGATTGTTTTCAACAGCTTGCATGAAGTCCCAGCATGACTAAAAAGTTCATTGGGACATAAAGTCTTAATTCAAATAAATTAAACAGTAGTAAATATCATCTGTAGTTCATCAGCGGGAATGCAAGACATCAATCAATGTACATTTCCATGATAGATACAGTGTTCTAAATTTAGCAACATATATTTAATGGGAAAAACCCCAGGTCATAGAATATGACAAAATATGCAATGGGCTGAAAGCATTGTCTGAAATACTGTCTATTTATAGCTATACAATAATACCTACTTGTACCCCCTGGTCCCTAAGTGCCCCCTGGGGCCAATCGGTGTTAAGAGTGAAGAAGATGGAGGTAACAGCCCAGCAGTGGAGAAATGGCTGCTACCCTTGAACATTCTCTTTTGACACTTTGTCATTGTTTTACTGCCAGTTCAGGTCCTGACCTTTGTGCTTATTGCCCACTCTTAATATATAAGACAACAGTGTATTTTTTATAAAAAAAAACAATGCCAATCTTGTGGGTGATGAAATCATAAAATGATGATTAGATACACCTGTTTTATAAGTTCATATTGGTCTCATCCAATAAATTTCATATGAAATGACCACACATGCAAAATGTTCATAATTGAGCCGCCTCATGGGAAAACCAACAATTTGCATAGGCGAAAACAAAGAGGCAGATCAGCTTCGCGGTAACCGCGAAGCTGATCAGCGCCTTTGTTTTCGCTACTCGGATAGTACAGTTCCTCTTCTACTTAACTCCAAAATTTCAAGCTTCTAGCCTGCTTCTGTAGCTGTACAGGCCGGTTTGTGTCAGACCTGCTCTGAAACCACATTGTTGGTTTTCCCACGAGGCGGCTCAATTATATTGTAGAATGGTAACATAATAGATGGTCTAGAACTCTGGAAGAACAACATTGACAAGAAGTTTGAGGGTGTTGACGACTGTATGATATGTTTCTCGGTGCTACACGGAACCAACTTCCAACTACCCAGAATCACTTGCAAAACATGCAAGAAAAAGTTTCACTCAGCTTGTCTGGTAAGAGAAAACATGTCAACTTCTGCCATGTGGGGTTTTGAGGTTTTGGTTTCATTTGTTTTGGTTGGCTTAACATCCCAGTGAACAATAATTTTTCAGTCATGTCGGGATGAAGCCACTGCTTCTTTTGGCACTAACGCACCAGTTGTTTGTAACCACTGTCCACCTCACCTACGGGGAAGGGTTGGGGATAGCCGGGCTAAAGTGCAGGGCAATTACTTATCGAATGTCCTGTCGGTGCAGGGGAAATGACAGGGTTTTGACATTAGGATCCTTACCCCAGGGAGATGGCATGGCAAAGAGCGAAGTTTTGACCTCCAGTTTGCCCCCTGGGGGTGGGGCTCATAGCAGGGCACTGAAAGTTGAAAGGTCATAATCCCTGCCCTTCCCCGTAGGTGGGAGAGCAGTGGCTACAAATGACTGATGTATTACCACTACTATTGACAGCTTAAAGTGCCTTCTCAGCTCTCAAGGAGGTAAGTGAGCCGCCTCGTGGAAAAACCAACAATGTGGTTTCCGAACAGGTCCGACACTAACCGACTTGTACAAGCACAGAAAAGAGCTAGAAGCTTGAAATTTCGGATTGAAGTAGAAGAGGAATTGTACTATCCGAGTAGCGAAAACAAAGGCGCTGATCAGCTTCGCAGCAGTTACTGCGAAGCTGATCTGCGCCTTTGTTTTCGCCTATGCAGATTGTTGGTTTTCCCATGTGGTGACTCAAGTATCAAACCCAGAATATATCGCTCTTGAACCCTGCACTCTACCACTAGTTAACGCCGCTCCCCATGATGGGAAATTTATATAGAAAGAGTTATTTGCAATAGGCAGTTCCCCTCTCCCCCCCTATAAAAAAGGGGGGAAAACGAACAACTTAAGACAAGGATCTAAATGTTTCTATTTAATAATATTTTGACTTTTACAATTGTTATGGTAATGAAAAGGAGCTGCCAGGCTTATATAACAGAAATGTCATTTTACAGTGAAGTTTACAAAATAGGACAAGCAACGAACAAAAAGATGTTTTATCTGTACTCAAAACATTTTGTGTAGCCAAAATTTGAGCCACGCCATGAGAAAACCAACAATCTGCATATGTGAAAACAAAGGCGCAGATCAGCTTCGTGGTAACCGCGAAGCTGATCAGCGCCTTTGTTTTCGCTACTCGGAAAGTACAATCCCTCTTCATCTTTAATCTGAAATTTCAAGCTTTAAGCTGTCTTCTGTGGCTGTACAGCACGGTTTGTGTCAGACCTGTTCAGAAACCACATTGTTGGTTTTCCCATGAGACAGCTCATATATAGCCATATTATGATGCTGTTATTTTCTATTTGCAGTATAAATGGTTCAACACTAGTCATAACAGCACATGTCCACTGTGTAGAAATGTGTTTTGAGGCAAAATAGAGCAGAATTTCATATATAATACCTTACAAAAAGAGTGGGCCTGGAAAACCATTATATTTACAATTGACATTTTAAAACAGATTGTTATGAAACTGCTCATAATGAATATTTATAATAAATATGCAAGAAATTGTCATCATTTTGCATTTCTTTAATCCAACATTATACCTAAAAAATAAGGAAAAGTGGTTAGCAAATGAAAATAAAATACAGGAAAATAATGAGATACATGTATTTGCAATCTTGCATGCTGAAATTATTAGAAGGGGCCAGCCTAAACAAAATTTTGTAGCTCCATTTCAGTACAGTCCATTTTAACTGAGCCGCGACGCGAGAAAACCGGTCTTCGGGGTTTCCGACCAGGTGCGACACAAATCGGTCTATACAGTCACAGGAGCAGGCTAGATACTTGAAATTTTGGCTATGAGTAGAAGAGGAATTATACTATCCGAGTAGCGAAAACAAAGGCGCTGATCAGTTTCGCGGTTACCGCGAAGCTGATCTGCGCCTTTGTTTTCGCCTAGGCAAAAATCCGGTTTTCTCACGATGCGGCTCAACTCTTGTGGTTGTACAGCATGTTTGACCTAGTCAGAACCATGCCTCCTCACCCTTAAACAGGTTATCTTGTGACCTAGCTCAAATAATTGAGCCTGTGTGTGAGAAAACCAACAAATTGGGTTCCGACCAGGTCCGATACAAACCAGGCTGTGCACTCACAGAAGATGGGTAGAGGCTGGAAATTTTGGATTTAGACAGTAGAGGAATTGTACTATCCCTGTAGTGAAAACAAAGGTGCTGATCAGCTTCGCAGTGACTGCGAAGCTGATCTGCACCTTTGTTTTCACCTATACAGATTGTGGGTTTTCCCATGTGGTGGCTCAATTATGTTTGCATGGCGTGTGGCTGCTACCTCCTAGTTGCACTAGTAATCTGTACTTTGATAATATCTGTAACACCATCAGTAACTGTGTATCTTGGGGACATCCTCCTTGACTGCCTGGGGGGTGGGGATCGTGGGCCTATGGGGGTGTGGGTCCGCTCCCCAAACACAACAGGAAATTGTAACACTCCTTGAGAGTCCACTAAAAGGTCTGGTGAAGGTATGATGGGTAAATCACGTCCCAGAGGGTTTGTCTTTGGGTAAAATCCACGACCATTATTGAGTCGGAAGCTCTCATATTTTGATCTAGATCTCTCAATCAGTGGTCTGCCTGTGAATAAAATACATGTAAGTTAGATGGAGAAAGCTACTTCTTGCACACCAGATAGAGAAATCCAACGTTTTACCCCATGTGAGAAATTCTTATCTCACCCTCGTTATCTCACCCCGTCACATGCTGCGTTCAAGCGTTCTTTTTTAACACTGGTTGTATAGGACGTCACGTAATTTCGTCACTAAGCGCACACGTCACAATGACGTCAAAACGTTTTAAATCAAAATGGCGGACGCCGCGATTTTATCATTTTTCTAGTAAAATAGTATGAAAATCAATCTTCGCTGCATTAAGGTGAGCAAGAAAAAGAATCCATCATTCGTGTCAGGTATGGATAGACAAATCTGTCCCTCGGGTCACAATTTGGCATCACTCGGCGAGCCTCGTGATGCCAAAATGTGACCCTCGGGACAGATTTGTCTATCCATACCTGACACTCATGTAAGATTCTTATATTATGACATGGGGATGTGATGAAATTGTGGTAAGGTTTCAGATTTTAAGCACAAGGTCCTCGGTTCAAACGTACCTCCAGGCCTCGAGGTTATAAAACTTTTTTCATGCTCAGCTCAGCTGAGACTAAAATATATCCTGCTCATAAATGTTAAAATGCCAACAATTGTTGGCATTTTTGGCATTTTAACATTTATGAGCAGGATAAACTAGTTTTGAGTCCTGAACCTGAACTTTCCACTAATTTTGACTATTTCAACATCTATGTGCAGTTGAAATTTCATGCTGAGCTGAGCTTGAAAAAAGTTTTATTAATTCGAGGCCAGTCGTGCACCATGTTTTGTTCTTTGTGGGTCAAGATTCTGATTTCTGATTAAAAAGGACTAAATTTTAAACAATAAAGTGGCCCATATCCTTAAACAATCTGATTAAATGCATTTAAAAATCAAAATCATACCTGTTCCGACCACTTTTGCCTTTGTTATTTCATCGAAGTATGACCTTGCCTCACGTGGGGTTAGTGTTTTAGGTGCTGATGCTGGAACTCTATACACAGTATTTGGTTCTCTTTTGGCCGTAATTGACGTTGCCCTAGTAACTCTCGACCTCTGACTCATATTTGAAGACCATGACCTTAAATTGTGTTTGTCCTCACTAACTTTCTTTGTAGATGGTTTATAAATTTCAGTGATTTCACTGCCCCCGCAGATACTTTTGGTTGGATATATTTCTTCATCAACACAAGAGTTAACAGGCGTACAAACTTGACTTTGCCGTCCAATAGGAATATTGTTTTTAACCGGTGTTGCACTTTTTCTGTCCTCTTCTTGTATAAAGCGGCTATTGGACATTGAATCACCATTCTGATTAGTTCTGTTCTTTATACCACTTTTCATAGAACCATGTTTCGTAACAATGAATGATTGTTCCCATTCGTACCGCCTATCTGGGATTTCGTATTCAATTTGTTCATTATGGGCATATGTTAGGATAAAATCAGGGACCATTCCATTATCTTCATCAATTCTTGTTTGTTTACCTACTCTAAGTTTATTATTACGTGTACGCAAACTTACACTCCCTTTGAAATCCCTTGGTTTATAATCTGAATATTTAGAAGATGAGTATTTGAACAAATCTACCGTCGGCTTTGACGAAACCAGAGATGAATTTTCTTTTTTAATCACAGGCAGTTCTGTACTGGCTTTAAACATTGTATCCGTTTTGTTTTTATCACACTCTTTTAAGTATTCAAGGTTTATCGGTGGAACACCCACCACCTTGTGACCAGATTCAAAATGTTTCTGCAAGAGCTGGTATGTCGCTGCCACGGCATTCATTTTCCTTTCCATGACTGAATAAAATATATCATCCTCGTGATAATTAAAAACTTTTGTCATGTAATTCACGATGAAGCTGTTAGGGACAGTTGGGAATAGTTTTCCAAGTGGAGGCTGTTGTGTTATCAGGGGACTTTCATGCCCCTCACACATCCAGTTGTGAACTAGAATATCACCTATTGTCATTCTGTTGTATGCATCCACTGTTAACATTCCAGCCAGCAAGGTGCTACAATCTTAAAAGATAAAAAACAATAAATAATTCAAAATGAAAAGTGTACTAGAAAATGCCCTATTGGAAGTAAGAGGGCTTATCAATATGAAGAAATAGAAGACAGATGAGCCCGTATGGTTTACATTACATAATATTTGAGCCGCGACGCGAGAAAACCGGTCTTCGGGGTTTCCGACAAGGACCGACACAAACCGGCCTGTACAAGCTCAGAAAAGAGCTAGAAGCTTGAAATTTCGGATTTGAGTAGAAGAGGAATTGTACTATCCGAGTAGCGAAAATAAAGGCGCTGATCAGCTTCGCGGTTACCGCGAAGCTGATCTGCGCCTTTGTTTTCGCAAAGGCAATAATCCCGTTTTCTCACGATGCGGCTCATTTAATGGTCACTAAACAAACAAAATGTATATATACACACCATTTTATAATATAAATCCAACAAAGAGAGAAAATGCATATACTGAAATTTCCTGTTAAGTTCTTCATTAATTGCTGGAATATGTGTTGTGAATGTTTTTGTACATTTATTTCTGCTGCTACAATTCAATCAATTTTCGGAAGCTGTTTATTCAAGGGAACAAGCCCCCCCCCCCATGCCCCCCCCATGCCCATTGGAGCAGTGAGAAGTAGATGGATTGCTTGTGCCTCTAGGCAAAGCTTAGAACCACTGACTGACCACATGATTACTGGTTAAGTTCATACAAGATCTTAGCCTGCACTGGAAAAGTGGTTTAGTCAAATCATCCATATAGCGATATAATAGCTATTTATTTGGATGGTTATATTCAAAGCATGTTTCACTAGTCGTGACATCCCCAATGTTTGGAAGAAGTCCTATTATTAATAAATTGAGGTCACATCTGTTAACTAGGATGTAAAGCAACAAATCCAACAAACAACTGATACAGTTTTATTGTGACCCCAATCTGACACATAACCAAAATTTGTCATGACTGTTTTAATTCCTAGCTTAAGTAATATCTGCAATTTCAACATTATAATTATTCCTTTTAAACAATGGATTTTTTCAGCCATTGTGATCTTCCTAAAAGAAAAACAAGTGTTACTGAATGTTATGTTGTTTGAGTTTTTAAATAAATAATTTTGTCTTTTGCTTTCTTAAGGGTTAGCTATTTATTTAAGGTTTTTCATAAATAAATCTCGGATCAAACATAATAAAACAAGTAAATAGTCTCAACCACTTACATGAAAGATTTATAATTTAAAAATTAAAATGCATGGTTGTATTCTATAATAAAATGCATTATATCAATCATGCATATTTCTGGCAATCGGACAAAGATAAAATAGATAATGGATAATAAGTATTTCAAATATGTTAAAGGCATAGGTTGCAAAATCAAGTCAAGAACAGTTTACGCCATCAAGAGACGTTTGCAGACATAAATTATATGCATATTTTAGTAAAGTTTCTGACTGATCAGTCAAAAAAATTTTAGTCATGTCAAGACACAGCAATTGCTTCCTGGGTATCATCAAATAGAACTATGGCAAGTTCTTGCTCAAGGACACTTCTCTAGGCCAGTAAGGTTTGAATGCAAGACCCAGGGTCTTTTTCTGTAACCACTGGGCCACCACCACCCCACTCCACTGATTCAAAGTAAAAACTATACCTTGTGATATCCACTTTGGTATGTCTACACCTTTCATGATCATCATTTGTAGGGACGTAAGATTGGTGTTGGATGATGATGGGACAAATGGAAGTTTTCCTGTTAGCATGGCATACATGCATACACCCCTGAAAAACAGTGTAAATATACAAAAAGCATGGTTGATGTATTAGTTTTATGTGATCAATGTCTAAGGCAATATATACGGATGAGACATAATCCATGTTTGAATTGTCACCACAAACATAATAAATTTTATCTGAGATTTCGGAAGGCAGTGGCACCCCAAGGAGTGCTAGAGCCTAGAAAAAGAACATAGTGTAGATTGTATGGTACTGAATAGCTCACATTAGGTAGTGAGAGCCTCCTGCCAGAAAGAAGTGACTTTGTGAGAGAGCGCTTATGTATGCAGTCTATAAAGCTTAGACTGTATGTCTTAATTTGATAGCAAGAATTTTTAACTAGTAGGGCACCAAATTTGTGAAAATAATAGAAAATTAATCACAAACATGTCCAAACTTACAGGAATAAGCGAGTCATATCATGAGAATTTTTTTTTTTTTTTTTTTTTTTTTTTTTTTGCTTAAGCAAAAGTAACTGCACAGCTGATCAGCGCCTTTGTTTTCCCTACATGTATAGTACAATTTCTCTCTACTAAAATCCAAGCTTACATCCTTCTCCTTCTCCTATTAACCAATTCCAATAGCATAATGGTTAGAGCATTTGCTTCGGGAGCGGGAGGTCATGGGTTCGATCCCGGGCCGGGTCATACCAAAGACTTTAAAAATGGTACCAGTGGCTACCTTGCTTGGCGCTCAGCATTATAAGGCAAGCACTGGCTTCTCTTCTCCCAAAACAAAATATAGCATCACTAACATCGCATGTCTATGAAAAAGTCTGAAAAATAACAAAAAAGGTCCGAAAATAATCAATGTCTGTATTCACTAGAGGACCGTATGGAAGACTGGCCGTTGTGCTAAATATGTTATCCTCTATAAATATAGAGATTATTATTATTATTATTATTATTATTACTGTAAGGCCAATTTATGTCAGACATGGTCAGAAACCCCCAAAACTTGTTTTCTGTCGTCGCAGCTCACTTTAAAAAACCAGAGGACCAATGGTCCTGTAAACGCTCACCTGAGATCCGCTTCATATACCAATAAACATACTTGAATATTATGGTATTTAACCCCAGTGCTGGGGCAGATGAAGCCCTTGTGCCATTTTGTTTTTTCAGAATAATCAATATTCTGTCCATTTGCCAATTTCCTGCTGGTTTTCCCCTTCAAATAACATTTTAAAAGCAGATGAGCCCTGGGGTCCATTTTTTTTTCAGAATCATTAATATTCAGTCCTACTGCCCATTTCCTGCAAGACTTTCACTTTAAATGACATTTTAAAAGTTTTCCCCATTCAAATGCATTGACGACCTATGTTGACCTTGCCATAAAATAGGTCAAGGTCACCACAGGCTCATGATTTATATATACATTGTAGTACTTGAGTCATCCATACTTCATGCAAAGTTTCGTTGAAATCGGTTCACCGGTTCTAAAGAAAAAGATATTTTAAGGGTTTTTACCATATATGGGCATGGCGGCCATCTTGGTCAAGTGACCTGGATTATTTGTTTACTGATTGATTCCCACTTCCTATAGATGCTTCCTATAGATGCTTCATATAAAATTTGGCTTTGATTGGCCAAGTGGTTTCAGAGAAATAAATCTTTGAAAAGTGTGTATGAACGACAGACCGGCCATGGTCAAGAGATGACCTTGACCTACATTAATCATATACCTTCATCTAATCCATTAGTTGTTTGCATCTACCACTTTTCAGATCTCACGCTGCAATAGTTTTCAAAAAATAGCTAATTTCCACTTTTCCCATTATAAGTCTATGGAAACTTTAAGTTACCATAGCAACCAGAGTTCTTATCGACTGGAATAAAAAACACAAATTATGTAGAGGCTACTGTCAGGAACATGTATACAAAGTACAGGCTTCACCCCTATGACAGTTTCTGAGGAGAAGAATTTTAAATGTTTTTCTAAATTTTGCCCTGTATGGGGCCCTAACAACCAATCAAAATAAAGGATTAGGATAAAAGTAACAAAAAACGTGGAGCACTACTCAATAAACACTTCTACAAAAACAAAATTCAAATATCGGCAATTGGATCGCAAAAATAGTCAATTTCAACTTTTCCCATTATAAGTCTATGGAAACTTTAAGTTGCCATAGCACCCAGAGTTCTTATCCGCCTGGAATAAAAAACACAAATTATGTAGAGGCCACTGTCAGGAACATGTATACAAAGTATAGGCTTCATCCCCTTGACAGTTTCTGAGAAGAAGATTTTTGAATGTTTTTCAAAATTTTGCCCTATATGGGGCCCCTGCAACCAATCAAAATAAAGGATTAGGACAAAAGTCACATGAAACGTAGAGGACTACTCAATAAACATTTCTGCAAAAACAAAATTCAAATATCTCCAATAAGACAGCAAAAACTGGCAATTTTCACTTTTTTCCATTATAAGTCTATGGGAAGCATAAGTTGCCATAGCAACCAGAGTCCTTATCGGATCAAAACAAAAAACACAATTATTCTTTACCCTTACCTGTAGATGGTGTATGTGTAATATGAGAACAATCGGCCCAGCGGTTTCAGAGGAGAAGATCTTTGAAATTGTGGACGACGGACGGACGCCGGAGCATGGGTATACTATAAGCTCACCTATGAGCCTTCGGCTCAGGTGAGCTAAAAACAGTTTTGGACTTATCACTAACATGCTCCAGACATCTACAGCTGGTCCATATTTCTTGCTGGAGAACACTTCTGGTGCGGCATATACTGGTGAGCCACACTGAGTGCTGAGACTATTCTCTCCATAGAAAATATTGCTTGACCCAAAATCTGAAAAGTGTTTAATATACAGTATAAGGAAGAGTATATTGACCCCCCCTTAAATTAAAGGCCAAATTACAAATTTAAAGCATACTTGTGCATGTTACATGAGAAACTAATATGATATTGTTGTGTTTTTACATTATTTTTTATTTTGGCTCAAGTAAACAAAATAAGTAAAAGATGTGTCATACATGTTTCTGCTTTACTAATGCACTGAAACATTAATTTTATAAAAATAGATGGGCTTTTCAGACAATAAAAATGTTTCATATGAATTCTAAGAAGTAAGAATAAAATTGAGAAAAAAAACACTCGCCAATAATTTTCAGATTAGATCCTTTATCCAGTAATAGATTTTCTAGCTTTAAATCCCTGAAAGATAAATACTTTTCATATAGATATTTCTGTATATTGTATATTACAAATGAGGGATAATGAAAATGCCATGTGAAACTGTGAAACCAAAGTACGGGGTCTGTCCCAGAAATACGTAGACATTTGTGATAAAACAGTAATGTGTCTGCAGAATTTCATGAAATTTATATGATCTGTTTGCATACATCTATTAAACATTTCGTACAAATATGGACGAATTCACCCCTTACACTACAGATTTATATACATTTATTCCAAGAGGGGTAGGTGTCCACGGCGCACGTCAAAAACACTGTTTTGAAATTCATCAAGATCAAATTCAACAGTTCCTGTAATTGCGAGTTGAGGCGATATTACACAATTCTCACTATCAGTTGCATGAGTAATTATGTAAGATAAGTTTTTGAAAGTTTGAAATAATTTCCACCATCAGCGTTGATTTTATAGAAATCTTCTTAAACCTACCGCAATTATTTTATTGGAAAATATTGACGTAATGTAAGTTTTGCGGCGCAAAATTAGACCCTCCCCAAGCTTTTCTTTCCAGTTATGTATATTGAACAAAATTAATTTATAAAATCAACCTTCTATTGTGTCATTAATAATCCTGCGATGATTCTGTATGCATTTTTTCTTTAAATATTCTAAATGCTCGTTTCTTGTTGTCATTTTAAACAAGCGACATCTTATTGTTTTATTTCAGTCTAAAATAAAATCAGTGTTCTCTCATATATGAAACTGATCATGCTATTTTTTTCTACTTATCATTTATAACTCAAATTATTGACTATAATTTTAACTAAGAAGACTTAATCAATGCTTAGATGACAATATTCATCACCATTACGGCTCTAAAAAAGAGACTGCACACAAAACATTCAACCACCCCTCCACAAAAACGTAGCAAAATGATTTTCAACGTGCTCCGTAAACGCCGATACACCATCATATAAATCTCCATAACTTTTGCAATTTGTAAGCGATTGAACTAATATTTTCACAGATTGCTCAGTACTAATGTAGTTTAAAAGCATGAACATATCTTTAAATTTCAACGAACTGTTCACGAAATATCAGACATCTTTATGATTTCCCGGGACAGACCTCGTACCATTGGCCCTAAAATTCTTTTTTTTTTTTTTTTTTTTTTTTTTCTTAGAAACGTGTTGGTCCTTTAGTTCTTAACTTCTCTCAATAAGGTGCAAGGTCGTCATTGTTTTCTCATACTCATTCTAACTGAGCATGACAATTATCCTGCTCTCAAATGTTTAAATGCAAACAATACTCATGTTTAATGTGCATGATAAATTAATGGTACTGAAACACGCAAATTCTATTATAAGCAGTTATGTTTGTCAATGAAGTTGAACATGAAAAAGAACTGTAACTGAAGGGTTTTACTTAGGGAGATAAGGGGATATTCAAGACTAAGTAATGTCAACAGCATCAGGATCAAATGGTCCTTCCCTTACCTGTGTACAATGTTTGATGTATGCATGTGGTCTAGAGCTGATGACATCTGCCGAATATATTTCCTGCATTCTGTCTCATTTAGGCATTTCCTGGACAAAAATTTAAACTTGATTATTACATATGTAAATGAACTTTTTTTTGGGGGGGTGGAGGGGGGGGGATATATGATCATATTGGTAAAATTAATTAGCTCACCTGAGCCGTTAGGCTCACAAGGTGAGCTTATAGAATGGCCATGATCCGTCGTCGTCCGTCCGTCTGTCGTCGTCGTCGTCCACCATTTTCAAAGATCTTCTTCTCCGAAACCGCTTGGCCAATTAAAGCCAAA
This sequence comes from Rugalucina vietnamica, assembly GCA_964017185.1. Classification (NCBI taxonomy): domain Eukaryota; kingdom Metazoa; phylum Mollusca; class Bivalvia; order Lucinida; family Lucinidae; genus Rugalucina; species Rugalucina vietnamica. The sequence continues at coordinate 17,133,895 of OZ024874.1, forward strand.
TTTTATATGAAGCATCTATGGGAAGGGGGAACCAATGTGTTTATAAATAATCCAGGTCACATGACAAAGATGGCCGCCATGCCCATATATGGTAAAAACCCTTCAAAATACCACTGGACCGATTTCAACGAAACTTGACATGAAGCATTGGGGACTGGAGTACTACAATGTGTTTATGAATTATGACCTTTGGATGACCTTGACCTATTTTACGGCAAGGTCAACATAGGTCGCCCATGCATTTGAATGGGGAAAATTGTTAAAATGTTATTTGAAAGGCAAAACTTGCAGGAAATGGGCAAATGGACTGAAGGTAGGTAATTCTGAAGAAAAAAAAATTGGACCACAGGGGTTGGTCTGCCCCCACCCCGGGGCAATATACATGTATATTACAAAAATATTCAAAGATCTTCTCTGAAACCACTTGGCCAATCAAAGCCCAATTTTATAGGAAGCATCTATGAGAAGGGGGAATCAATGTGTTTATAAATAATCCAGGTCACATGATCAAGATGGCCGCCATGCCCATATATGGTAAAAACCCTTCAAAAATCTTCTTCTCCTGAACCAATGGACCGATTTGAACGAAACTTTGCATGAAGCATCGGGGACTGAAGTACTACAATGTGTTAATAAATTATGACCTTTGGATGACCTTGACCTATTTTACGGCAAGGTCAACATAGGTTGCCAATGCATTTGAATGGAGAAAACCTTTAAAATGTCATTTAAAGTGAAAGTCTTGCAGAAAATGGGCAGTAGGACCGACTATTAATGATTCTGAAAAAAATTGGACCCCAGGGGCATATTTGCCCCAACCCCGGGGCATTATACACGTATATTACCATACTATTCAAACATCTCTGAAACCGCTTGGCCAATCAAAGCCAAATTTCATGTGAAGCATCTATAGAATGGGGGAGTCAATGTATATATAAATAATCAAGGTCACATGACGAAGATGGCCGCCATGCCCATATATGGTAAAAACCCTTAAAAAATCTTCTTCTCCGGAACCGTAGGACCTATTTCAAAGAACATTGGTGTGAAACATCTAATGGCTTAAGTACTACAATGTATACATAAATCATGACCCTGTGATGGCCTTGACCCAGTTTATGGCAAGGTCAATATGGGTTGACCTTGCATTTAAATGGGGAAAATTGTTAAAATGTCATTTGAAGGGAAAAGCCAGCAGGAAATTGGCAAATGGACAGAATATTGATTATTCTGAAAGAAAAAGAAGAAAATGGCCCAAGGGCTTCATCTGCCCCTGCACTTGGGTTAAATACCATAATATTCAAACATGTTTATTGGTATATGCAGCAGATCTCAGGTGAGCGTTTACAGGAACATTGGTCCTCTTGTTAATACTTGTTTCCAAAATGCTCATGGGCGTCTTATTTTCACATTCATCTTATTCATTCCAGCCTACTACAGTATTGTAGTACAGTTAGGTTTCCCTTATAGAAAAGTTGCCATTAGAGAAAAATCTTGAATGTTTGATGAATTTTCTCGGAACTGGATAGTTTCAAAATAATTTTGATTTCGGTGTCATACTGACCAATCCATGCAGATTCAAAGCATACACCATTATATTTCAGCCTTGTTGCATTTTGCCTGAGATCTGCTTGAAAAAATTATTAGCAGTTTGCCGACCTTCTTTATTTGGCTTTATTTTGAAACACATTTTTTGTACATATGCGTCACTTTTTCTTTTCTTTGAAACAAGGTACTTAAAAATGGTATAATACTGAAGTATTTTTTATCCTGAATAGATGTATACCAGGAACCGCTAATTGCTAATTCACATACTGGATTTATAAACAAAAATGTAATGCATGGTAAGGTTGCCATTAGGGGTTAATGAATTCATATGTTGGAAGTATGTCACCCAGGCTCATCCTGAAAAGTGATTTTAGCTGATCAAGTTGGCTCATTTATCACATCAAGGTGTCTTAGACCTCCAAGGCACAAAAAGATGTAAAGGTTTTCATAATTATAGGCAAAAAATTAAGTAAAACACAAGGGCGTGTTATATTTACATAAAATCTTTGCTTACGCATTATAGTGCAGAAAAGTAACAAAATTGTAAATTTTCCTGGAAGATGACAAAAAGTGTTTAGGTTGCCAGCTGTCTGGTGACTGGTTCTGAGGTTTCAGAGTGATTTTTGCTTTTTTCAGGCGGACAAATTTCACCAAATGTAGCTGATTCTATAAGGGGGAAAATGGTTCTCTATAGGAGACTGAATGGGCATAAGAGAAAACAATGAAGCATTTTCAGCACAAAATTATTTCAAGGAACAGACATATCTTTTATTAGATGCATTGATAGTCTTCCTATACCAACCATTAGAAAAATCCAGAAATGTTCTGTAAAAGAAAAAAATCCATATTTTGAATTAGTGATTCTATAAAGGAAACCTCACTGTAACTCTTTGTCACAGAAATGGTTATTCATATTACTCAGAATCTGCATTCGTGAGGTTTGCCGTTTGCCTAAACAAGGTAATGAAGCCTATCACTGGTATGAATGGGCCATTAAACCCTATTGCATGAAGCATCCTGTGTGCATGAGAATGGCAATGATCCTTCTCCCTTACATGAACAGGTTTCTCACTCGCATGAATAGTTCAACATAGCTTCTCACTTGCATAAATACTTCATCAATGCTGCTCTTTTGTATCATTGGGTCAACAAAGCTTCTCACTTGCATGAATATGTCAACGGGCCTTCTCATTTAAATGAACATGTCAACGAAGCCTCTGTTATTAAATAAGTTTCTCACATATATGTCATCGAAGCTTCTCACTTGCATGAATAGGTCATCGAAGCTTCTCATTTGCATGAATAGGTCATCGAAGCTTCTCACTTGCATGAATAGATCATCGAAGCTTCTCATTTGCTTGAATAGGTCAAAGAAGTTTCTTGATCGCAGGATATTAAAATGACACGTTGAGCACCACCTACTTTTCAGCGAGATAATTAACAAAATCCCCAGCGTAGGCCAGCTCCAACACGAGATAATAGCAATTCTCCGTCTCCATGATTTCATACATCTTGATAATGTTCGGATGTTCCAGCCGCTGTAACATCACCACCTCACGGCGCACGCGCCTCTTTACGTAGTCTCTTAGCAACAGAGTTCTCTTGGATACGACCTTCACTGCTACCTAAAAAAATGAGTTACATAGCCATGAAAGTAGAAAGAACTAGAACTTGTTTTCTATGTGAAAACTGATGGCTCCCCCCTTTCTACGTGCATGTCCAAAATATGCAAGCAAGAGTTATAGTTCTTGTGCATCACATATCCTGTCATTCTGTTTTATAAGTGTACCAAGTTTCATTGAAATATCTCTTACGGTTTTTAATTCATAGAGCGGGCACGAAATTGTATGGAAAGTAGTCAAAGGGAAATAACTCCAAAGATATGAAAGCAAGATTAATGATTCTTGTGCACGACACATCGTCTCATCGTGCTTTACAAGTGTACTATGTTTCATTGAAAAATCTCTAATGGTTTTTTAGTTGTATAGCAGACACAAAATTGTATGAAAAATAATCAAAGGGAAATAACTCCAAAGATATGCAAGCAAGAGTTATGGTTCTTTAGCATGACACATCATCTTATCGTGCTTTATAAGTGTTCTAAGTTTCATTGAAATATTTTTAATGGTTTTCAAGTTATAGAGCAGACATGAAATAGTATGGAAAAATAATCAAAGGGAAATAACTCCAAAGATATGAAAGCAAGTGTTATAATTCTTGTGCATAACTCATCGTGCTTTATAAGTGTACCAAGTTTCACTGCTCTTACGGTTTTAGAGTTATAAAGCGGACACGAAATTGTATGGAAAATAATCAAAGAGAAATAACTCATAAAATACTCAAGCCAGAGTTATGGTTCTTGTGCATGACACATCATCTGATCATGCTTAATAAGTGTACCAAGCTTTATTGAAAAATCTTTGACGGTTTTCAAGTTATAGAGCGGACACGAAATTGTATCGAAAATAATCAAAGGGAAATAACTCCAAAAATACTCAAGCTAGAGTTGTGGTTCTTGTGCATGACACATCGCCTCATCGTGGTTTACAAGTGTACCAAGTTTCATTGAAAAATCTTTAACGGTTTTCAAGTTATAGAGCGGACACGATTTGTGACGGACAGACAGACGCACGGGGAAAAACAATATGTCTCCCGACCCTGAAGGGGGGAGACATAATAACTGCATGTATCGAGAAATGTGTAGCACCGCTTTCCTTTTGCTGCCTTTACGCTGGTTGATTTGTGTACATGTGTATGAGGCCCAGTACAATTAAGAAGAAATTAAAGTTCTATTCTGCGTATAAACCTGTCTCTCTGGGATTAATTTTCATAATACAATAATTTAGCCCTTCGAAATAACTATCGATGTACGAAGGAAAATGTAACGTGCAATAGGCTTACGCATTGGGGACTATGGAATATAAAAGAATGCCATGCTTCTTACCTTTTCTCTCGAGATAATGTGGAGACCCTCCCTAACTTTTGCAAACGAGCCTTCACCGAGCGTCTTCCCGAGAAGATAATTTCCAACTTTTTTCTTCCGAATATCATTTTCCTCTTTATTGTCTAGCGATTCCATTACAGCTGAAGATTTGAGTCAGAAAATTGTCGGTACCGCTATCAAACACAGCCATCTGTGGACGTCAAAGCGCGGGTGATTTCAGTTTAAGCTTATGGCAAAATGCAGACCTTCTCAAATAATGTATGCATAGACCATAACCGGTTGTTCCAAACTTTAAAAGACAACCTTTTGCACTAAATGAGTACTCACAATTCATTTAAAGCGCAAAAATCTAAAACAAACTTCATGTCGTTTCGTATAAATCTTGTCTCAACGATGAAAAAAATCACTATTTCAGAAGCATTTAAGCTAATTCTACATAATGCCACCAAAGTCTCGGAAGATACTAGACTGACGGATACCAAAGCTGTTCTGTCTTTGTTGGGTTGCATTTACATGTACCATTGAAGAAAACTAAAACCTACAGGAAAATGTAATGTATAAAACAGACAACTTCCAGTCCATAATTCCAATTCCCGTCATGCAGATTTATTTTTCTGCACGTGACACGAAGACATATATTTCCGCTGTAAATTAATTAAGACAATTCAATTCCATATTGTTTTAGCCGACATATAGAAAATATGTCTACACTTATTGTATATGAAGATACCTCGTTTGTTTTCAAAAAGATGCAAACTACTGATAGCAAGCATGGTTTTATGTACTAATTAAACCTATTATTTCTATTCAAATTAATTCATTCCTATTTATCAATTTAGCCAGGTTCAGAAAAACCTGCTGCGTATATAGATGATTATTTTAGTTGTTTATACGCTAACGAAAATATCAGTTCGCAGTTCTGATCAGTGCTTTTATCCAAAGTAAAAAAGCGCATTTCATCTAATATGTCCGATGACGATTGTGTTGGCTTAGTGGTAGAGCGTCAGGCTCCACAGCGGGAGGTCCTCGGCTCAAAACATACCCACCGTCACGTTCATGTTTCCACAATTAAGTAGACATTACGACATTTCCGACCCAACATGAGTGAATGAATGTTGTCTGGGTCGTTAAGCCATTATTGAATCAACTTGTATAAATGAGCCGCCGCTTAAGAAAACCAGCAATCTGCATATGTTAAAAAAACATCTTTGATCAGCGCCTTTGTTTTCGTTCCATATATGCGGCTAAAGTTTTAAACATTGCCTCTGATAACGGTTTTTTTCGCAGAAACAATTTCACTACTGGGAATCACGTGGTATTGTTTACATACAAACAGGTAAAGGATCGGGTGACACACACTACAATGAGAATGAATTTGACGTTAGATTTTCGAGTTTTCTCCAGTACAGCGTTTCTTCTACTGACTGATAGATAGGTGCAGTCAATACAGAAATTGAACATGTATTGAAAGAAACTAACATAAGAAATCCCGATTATTTCGTTTTCGCAAACACTTACTTTCATTCAATAAATGTTCAATTTCTGCATTGACTGATCTATCAGTTAATAGAGTAAACGTAATGGGAGAAAACTCAAATTTCTCATCTCAACATTGAACAGAATTTCATTGTGCGTCACCCGATCATTTATCGATTTGTTGGTATACAATACCACGTGTTTCTCAGCGCAAGACGATGGGAAAATTATTTTCATGTCAAAATGTCGATCTTAGTTTGTCCTAATAGGACCTGTTAAAATTTTGAAAATCGGTCATCTGACCAAAATGAATTTTTAAATAGGGATTTTGCATTGGCAAGGGAGGTAATCGATAATCATGAAAATGCATATTTTTCGGGGAAAAATAGTTCATCATGAAGGTTTCGTCTCGGGTATGTCATGTGTGCCTGTTTTCGTCCTTCAAACATTTCATTTCCAAAGATAAACTCATAATGAACACGTTGTTTATGGACAAAATATGAAAAAAAACTACCCCACCGCATAAAGCAAATTCTTGTCATTATTAAAATTGATGGTACTTTTGTTTGGCAAGGCCTCCTTGGTCCATATTTTTTATTTGTACCAAGCTGTCTAGTGGCGACCTGTGTATCAAATGAAGCAAAAAGAAATATAGTGCTTTTGACTTCGTAGAAAATCGATAAAAACATTGGTGGCCGGTTAGAACTTTTGACAAAACCATTATCGGACTCACCGTCACACTAGGAAACGCGTTTTTTTTTTTTTCTTCTTCTAAAACCTGAAATTTCAAGCATCCATCATTCTCCTGTGCCATTTACAGGCCAGTTTGTGTCAGACCTGGTCGGAAACCCAGATCTTTTGTTTTCTCATGCGAAGCCTTTAAATGTGCTGGGCAGTTCGACTGTTTGTACTATATTTAGTACCTGTCTGCAGAAATACAAAATATCTGACGTCACGGAACGTTATTTTTTGCACCTATCAACTATATGTACAGCGCTTCGGGATCAAACTGGTGTGACAATGAAAGGTCGACGCCAGTCAAATCTATAAAGAAATCCATGCCAAGACGCTAAAGTGGCAAGAGGCTCGACTCCAATACGCTAAATTACATCCATTCAGACCTAATGTTTCCATCGATATGAAAATGTTCTACGTGCAAAAACATAAGCCCCCCCCCCCGACCCCCCCCCCCCCCCCCCGATCCGATATGAGCAGTCTGCCTTTATTAAGTGAGGATAAATGCAAGTCACCAACATTACATGATCTTACATGCATTACCAGTTCTTGCCTTATAATGCTGAGCGCATTGAGCAAGGTAGCGACTGGGGCCATTTTTGACATCTTTAGTATGAAGCCCAAATTCGAACCCACGCCCTTCCGTTCCGAAAGCAGGCGTTTCTAACGATTGGGTTAACGAGGCTGGTAGCGGCAAATTGTAGGAAAAAATCACATTTCGCTGCATTATCATTATCACATGGTTGTTTTGAAATGTTATTTTATTATCGAGTAATAGTGGGATGAACTATTCCCTATACCCAACTTGAGACATACCAGGGCATCTCATTATTCACAGAGGGGGGCGGGGGGGGGCTCTTCACAGTACACACGATACACGGCCAATAGGCCTATACTACCCAATAGCGATACTCTGAACAATTTCTTTAGTCTCTAATACTATTCCACTGTGTAATAGCTTTCAATTTTCATTAGTTTATTCCAAGACCACTGAGGAATTAAGGTTCTTGTTGAGTTCACTGATTCAGAAAAAATGTTGATCTTGGGACTTTATATGTAATTGTATCGATTCCCTTATTTCTTACTGTGCATAGTATGCCTCTGTTCGCTTCTTGTAATTACTTTCAATGGCCCATCTCGAATGATTTTACCTTTCAGACTAAATTCAAATTTTAGCCACCCACCCCTTCGCTAAGGCCTTTGACAAGGTCCCACATAAAAGGTTATTATACAAACTTGACTATTACGGGATTAGAGGATCCACACATAAGTGGATCGACTCGTGGCTCTCTGAGCGCTCTCAAAAAGTGGTATTAGATGGCCGAGCCTCAGATCCAGTCCCGGTTCTATCTGGTGTCCCGCAAGGATCGGTCTTGGGACCGGTCCTATTTCTTATTTTCATCAATGATCTTCCGGATAATATCAGGTCATCTGTTCGGCTATTTGCTGATGATTGTGTTTTGTACAGGAATATCAAGTCTCCTTTGGATTGTCACATTTTGCAAGATGACCTGAATAGCTTGGCCAAATGGGAAACGGATTGGCAAATGAAATTTAATGTTAGCAAATGTCATTCAATGAGGGTGACTCGGCTACACCCAAGCAATCACATACAGTTCAGCTACACACTGCACCAGCAAATATTAGAACAGGTTCAGTCCGCTAAATACCTAGGTTTAACTATCACAGACAACCTTGATTGGGGTCAACATATTTCGGAAATTACATGCAAGGCAACTAAGACTTTGGGCTTTCTTCGGCGCAATTTGGCATTGGCACCTAGGCATACAAAGGAAGTTGCATACAAAACATTGGTTCGTCCTCAGCTTGAGTATGCAGCCCCTATTTGGCATCCCTATCATGAAACTCAGACTGAGAAGGTGGAGAAGGTGCAGAAGACTGCAGCCAGGTGGACCTGCAGGAGATGGAGGAACTCCAGTAGCGTCGGTGATATGCTTGACGAGCTTGAGTGGCCATCCCTGCAGTCCCGCAGAGAGCGGTCCTCCTTAACCTTCTTCTACAAGATACACTCCGGTACAGTGTCTCTTGATATTTAAAAGACAAATACCTGACCCCGGCACCCAACCTAAGGCGAACTCGGGCATCGCATGAATTACAGTATACAAGACAATTTGCCTATAGTGATGCCCTGAAAAACTCATTTTCCCCAGAACTATTTCGGTTTGGAATAGTCTCCCTTCTTCAGTGGTCTCATCTAAGACCATTGAGGAATTTAAGGCTTCTATTTAATCATAGGCCCAGAGGCATGTGTTTTAGCATGCCTCTATCTATATCTTGTAAATAGTTTTAATGTATTCAGGTGAACGGCCAGAAACATTTTGATCCTAACCAGCAAAGAACATGTTTCGCCAATTATTTTGAGGACTTGGCAATGCCAAAAGATAAGAACTATGACAGTGTATTCTTGGAATTGTGTAATGTCAGATGTGGGGAGATAGAAAATGACTTTCTCACTCAAACCGAGGACAGTATATATATCATTTACGAATAGGAATGTTGAGGACGCTATTGATAAATTAAACTCTGGTAAAGCACCTGACGAGTATGGGCTCTCTGCAGAGCATCTAAAAGCCGCAAAACATGTGATAGTTCCTGTGATCACGGAGACATTTAATCAAATAATGAAACTAAAGACAGTTCCAAGCAGTTTTAAAACTGGTATAATAACTCCTGTTCTGAAAAAGGGAAAAGATGCAAAAGCAATGGAAAACTACAGAGGTATCACAGTGTCAGGAGCATTGGGCAAACTATTTGAATATACTTTACTTAGTAAACTGAACTTTACTCAATCATCTCAACAGTTTGGATTTACAACAGGCCTGTCGCCCATTATGGCAGGTCTTCTTGTCAGTGAAGCAAAATCTGAAATTCAGTGTCAGGGTCGGGAAGGATTATTTCTTGCGACGTTAGACAGCCAGAAGGCATTCGACGTCGTTCATCATGTGATACTGCTTGAGAAACTGGCCCAAAAAGGAGTTCATAAAGACATATGGTTAATTGTGAAAAATCTGTATGAAGGATTAACTTCAAAAGTAAAATGGATCGGGCACTGCAGTGAAAGCTTTCCGGTGAAGCAAGGGGTCAGACAAGGGGGAATATTGTCGACCCATTTATATAAAGTGTTCATCGACGAGCATCTACAAATTCTTGAGAACAAACGCCTGGGGCTTCGAATAGGAACAGTGTACGCTGGTAGTCCCGCATGCTGTGACGATGTCGCATACCTGACCAAGTGCAAAGATGAACTTCAGATCATGTTTAACGAAGCAAATGGATATTCAAGTAAACATAGATACGAAATACACCCAACCAAAACAAACGTTGTAATAGCAGCAAATGAACATAAAGTGAAAGATAGTTTAAATTGGAGATTAGGGGAAAATTCGATAGAAACTACAGACAGTGCTGTGCATCTTGGTATATATCGATCTGGTAAAAAGGAGTCCAATATCAACACTACAGAACGAATTTCGGTCGCTAGGCGAACTTCATATTCATTAATGAACACGGGGTTACACGGTGCTAATGGTTTAAGTCCAGAAGTGTCATATCAGATCTATCGGACTTATGTATTGCCACGTTTGTTATTTGGAATTGAAATTATACCACTAACACAAACTCAGCTGGAGCAGTTCTCCAGATATCATCTACGAACTCTGAGAAATCTCCAATCCCTACCTCAAAGAACAGCTATATCAGCGGTTTATATGCTATTGGGAGCACTCCCAATAGAAGCAGAAATTCACAAAAGACAGTTGAGCTTACTCCACAGTGTAATAAGTAGTGACAATAAATGTTTACAAGAATTGGTAGAAAGACAATTAGCCTGTAGTTTCAACATTCAACGGAGCTTCTTCTATATGGTTAACCAAGTGCTCATTAAGTATGAACTTCCCAACCTTAATACAGTTGTGACTTCAAATTATTCTAAAACTCAGTGGAAAGGACTGTATACCAAGGCAATCAATTCGTATTGGACCGGCCAGTTTGTGAGGGATATCAAGTCGAAAAAGTCATTGTGTTACCTACCAACTAATAAGTTGAGGAGTGGTACAGTCCATTCGGTCTGGAAAGGGATAGAAGAAGTCAGACAAGTAAAAAGATGTATCATTAAAGCCAGAGTTCTCACAGGAACATACACCCTGCAGGCTCAGCGTAATGTCTTCAGTGGAACCGTGGACCCTACTTGTCCATATTGTCAACTGGAACCAGAGGACCTAAGACATATGTTATGCCGCTGTCCGGCATATCACGGGGATAGGGTATCAACTGTGGGACGGCTTAAACAGATCATTGTGCAAGAAGCTGGCTTGAACACTTGGAATCTTCACTTTACTGCCTGGGATACTGTGTTGAGAGTCCTTGTATGTCCAGACTTTATAGATATTGAAATCCCAGAACTAGTTCCAGTTATTTCGAAAATAGAAATTCTCTCCAGAGACTTCATATATAACATACATGTAAAAAGACTAAGGTTAAAACAGAAAAGGGAATAGTGGCTGCCTTCTCCAAACAGCATTGCAGATATTTAGTTTTGGTGGTGGTAGAATTAGAGAACAACATATCTACTGTGAGTGATCGCAGGTGCTCCAATCGGGTGGAGGAAAATACAGACTGAAAGAAAGAAAGGCCCACCCCAAATGTTTTTTTTCTCCCTTGACTAAATTCTAAATTTAGCCACCCACCCCACACCTGAGGTGATGATCAGAAATTGATCGACTCACTATCAGAAGATAGATAGGTGAGGACAGGTGGTAATCAGAAAATGAAAGATTCGTTTAGCTGAAGATAGGGGTCGAGTTGACCTGATCTTGTAATTTTCTCGAATTTAATAAACTCACGACGTACTATCTATCTTCTGATACTGAGTCGATCAATTTCTGATCATCACCTCAGGTGTGGGGTGGGTGGCTAAATTTAGAATTTAGTCAAGGGAAAATAAAACATTTGGGGTGGACCATTAAAACTATTTACAAGATATAGATGAGAGGCATACTAAAACGCATGCCTCTGGGCTAATGATTTAAATAGAAGCCTTAAATTCCTCAATGGTCTTAGATAGGACCACTGAAGAAGGGAGACTATTCCAAACCGGAATAGTTCTGGGGAAAAAGGAATTTTTCAGGGCATCACTATAGGCAAATGGTCTTGTGTATTGTGATTCAGGTGATGCCCGAGTATGCCTTAGATTGGGTGCCGGGGTCAGGTATTTGTCTTTATCAAGAGACACTGTACCGGAGTGTATCTTGTAGAAGAAGGTTAAGGAGGACCGCTCCCTGCGAGACTCCAGGGATGGCCACTCAAGTTCGTCTAGCATTTCACCGACGCTACTGGTGTTCCTCCATCGCCTGCAGGTCCACCGGGCAGCAGTCCTCTGCACCTTCTCCACCATCTCAATCTGAGTTTCATGATAGGGATGCCAAATAGGAGCTGCATACTCAAGTTGAGGCCGAACCAATGTTTTGTATGCAACTTCCTTAGTATGCCTAGGTGCCAGTGCCAAATTGCGCCGAAGAAAACCCAAAGTCTTAGTTGCCTTGCATGTAATTTCAGAAATGTGTTGACCCCAATCAAGATCATCTGTGATAGTTAAACCGAGGTATTTAGCGGACTGAACCTGTTCTAATGTTTGCTGATGCAGTGTGTAATTAAAATCTATATGCCTGCTTGGATGTAGCCGCGTCACCCTCATTGAATGACATTTGCTAACATTGAATTTCATTTGCCAATCCATTTCCCATTTGGCCAAGCTATTCAGGTCATCTTGTAAAATTTGACAATCCAATGGTGACTTGACATTTCTGTATAAAACACAATCATCAGCAAATAGCCGAACAGATGACCTGATGTTGTCAGGAAGATCATTAATGAAAATAAGAAATAGGACCGGTCCTAAGACCGATCCTTGTGGGACACCAGAAAGAACCGGGACTGGATCTGAGGCACGGCCATCTAATACCACTTTTTGAGAGCGCTCAGAGAGCCACGAGTCGATCCACTTATGTGTAGATCCTCTAATCCCGTAGAAGTCGAGTTTGTATAATAACCTTTTATGTGGGACCTTGTCAAAGGCCTTAGCGAAATCCATGACAATCACATCCGTCTGCCTGTGGCCACGACCCACTGCTCGGTCCAGATTACTAACCAAATCATGATAAAACTGAACTAACTGGGTTTCGCAAGACCTTTGACTTCGGAACCCATGCTGACAGTCAGCAAGAATGTTTTCAAGAGCCAAGTGTTTGTTTATGTTGCTGACTATTATATGCTCTAGAGTTTTGCAACAGATACAAGTAAGCGACACCGGTCGATAATTAGCTGCATTGTATTTCTCACCTTTCTTAAATACCGGGGCTACATTTGCCTGTCGCCAATCGTCTGGTACAGCACCCTGAGCAAGCGACTCATTGAAGATATAGGTCAGTACAGGAGCAATTTCAGAACTACATTCCTTCAACACCCTAGCACTCAGGCCATCTGGCCCAGGCGCCTTGTGTATATTCAAATTATTCAACAGTTTAATGACCCCATTGGGGTCAACTGTAATTTCACCCATAGCGGTGAAAGGACTTGCGCCTTTGGAGGGGATTTCATCATCTGATTCGCGAGTGAAGGCTGACTGAAACTGCCTATTACAAATATTAGCCTTATCCAAAGTGTCAGTCTTCAAGATACCATTTTCTCTAAGAGTATTGATCCCAGACGCGTCTTTCTTAAGGGACTTGACAAATGACCAAAACTTTTTTGCCTTTTCATTTTTTCGGGGACAATCGGGATCAGGGTTATCATTTTCAAAGGAGAAGATATTGGTAATATGCTTCCAATATGCATCTCTAATGCTCTTTTGAACATGTGCTCTGAACCGTTTGTAATGGTTCTTAATGTCAGGGCTGCTTGACTTGCGAGCACGAAAGTACCGGTCAATCGTGAGAAATACACAGCTATGAAAATCACTAACAGGAAGTGGATCAGAAATTGACACGACCTCAATTTTCCAGTGATTTTGTGATATTTTTTCTCTCTTTTGAGGAAAAAAACCACTATGGCAACGTCAAACGTTTTGCCGACATTCCAAAGATACATTAATGGTGTTCCAGTCCCACAGGGGCGTAAAGCTCTTCGAATGCGCGAAAAATACATCATTGTTTTGGTTTTCTTGACTTTTGGAATTGTTTGTTTTGGAGCATTTTTCTTTCTGCCAGATCTCAGGGACAGAGTAAGTGTTGCAGAAATGAGAAGACACTTTGACAAGGGAGGACATGAAATTTTCATCCCCGCAGGTGACGTTGTACATCCGATCCATGGCAAACATGATGACACAGTGGATATTCATAAGATACAAGATAAAGCGGCACTTCATGGTAAAATTGAGCAAGATTGGCAAAGAGAGAAGGTTTTTGAAGCATTAGGTAAGAAAGAAGGTCTTAAAAAAGATGACACTTTACGATTTCAAGCAGAGATAAAAGACGCGAAAGAAAAAGTCGTCCAACAGAAAGCGGCAGAGGAGGTCGTAAAAAAGTTGGAAGAGGAGAGAAAAGCGGTGGAGGAGGTTCATGTGGAACATGCTGGTGGTGATGGTACGAGGGGTGGAGAACCTAGAGATCCTGAAGTGAAAAAGAAGAGAGATAAAGTTAAAGAGGTATATAAAAATTATTAATAATCCTGTCAGCCGTCATCCAATGATTCGTTTTGACTGAGAAACAATCAGGTATCAAAATTCATTTTTTGACGGCTGACTCTTCAGACTAGGTAACTTGTAATATCCAAAAAACTTTGTGCATGTACAATGGGTAAATCAATGAAGTGTTTTTTTTTTAATTAATTTGGAAAAATTGAAAATTGCATTCATATGGCAAACTGCTACATGGATTTTAAGTGCATCTATAGAATTGAATAGAATATTTTTCAAGCGATAGAGAGGGGGAGCGTGATGGTGTTTTGGTAGAGCATCAAGGTTTGATACCCTCGGGCGGCAATGTATTGTGTTCTTGAGCGAGGCACATTAATTTCTCCAGAGTACAAAACCTAGGAAGCAGTGGCTTCATCCCAACACGACTGGATACCCTCGGGCGGCAATGTATTGTGTTCTTGAGCAAGGCACGTTAATTTCTCCAGAGTACAAAACCTAGGAAGCAGTGGCTTCATCCCAACACGACTGAAAAATTGTTGACTGGGACATTAAACCTCAAAACAAACAAACTAAATCAAGGGATAGAGCATTGGTAACACCCTTGTTTGTCATTTCTGCTCCAGGTATAGGCATGTGGTAGGGTATTGGTTGTCTGCTCAGGGTTGGTGACTGTCCCCATGTCATCAACTTTAAAATTTTTCTATACCTGACATGCTAAGACCAGAGTTTATACGCCAACATCTACACATTTAAATCTCAAGAGCACATTTAATTTCTGTGTAACTGAAAAAGAATATGATAATTTGTTTGAAGGTAAGAAATCAAATTTCAGCATTCCAAGGGTCATTCTAAAGTACATGTACTGCGGCTGTGAAGTCTTTATAATTCTTAAACTAGCAGAAGGGAAGTGAAAGAGAGGAGTACATGTATTTTACAATGCCCTGCTGGCAGAGAGTTTGCCAACACATTATTCGGCATCCGTAGATGTGAAAATTTGAGTTGGGCTGCTCAACTTTGTTCCAGAGATTTGTAGGATGCAGGCTTCAAGTTTTTGCCACAGGACATTCTAAAAATTGGCATAATTAGCTGCCTTGTGGTTTGTAGTGTCAGTATCTCCAAACATTTGTTTGTATTTCTCATCTTAACTGTGTTAAATCCCAAGGCAGATCGTGTAAACAGTACTTCCTGGCCTTTAGCCATGTTATGTGGCTGTAGAGCTTGGTTTTTGTTGGACCAGTTGAAAGAAACAAAGCCAGCCTTTCTTATGTCACAGCTCTAGCAATATTAACAGTTTAACATTCTGAACTGTGTCATATGAAAAGCTTTCTTTGGCCACGCTAACCAGGTATGACACAAATTGGGCTGTACAGCCAGAACCTTGAAAGTAGAGATTAGAAATTAAAGCAATCTTTGCTACCCATGCAGTGAAAATAATGGCGCTGATTAGCTGCACTTTTATTGCGGAGATGAGCTGATCTATGCCTTTGTTTACTGCAAGGTTATTCTATAATATATGACTATGTACCATAGAAAGACCTTTTACACAGACACTTGAAGTTATATGATAACCATATGTCACGAGAGAAATGCTTCAAATACATGTATAAGTGTCAACATGGCAAAACAAAGATACTGTCTTTTAGAATTTATGCTTTATTTTACCAAAGATTGTGTTTCTGACATATCAGCTTATCTTATTCTGTCACAGATGATGAAACATGCATGGGACAGCTATGAAAAATATGCGTGGGGCTCCAACGAACTGCGTCCCATATCCCGACGGGGACACAGTGCCAGTATATTTGGGGCAAGCAGTCTTGGAGCCACAATCATCGATGCCTTAGACACACTCTACATCATGGAGCTGGACGATGAGTTTAAGAAAGGTCGTGACTGGGTGGCAACCAGCTTCAAGTTTGAAGGGGTAAGTGGAGAGGGTGTACTTGTTTAAAGCATCGTTAGCCAAGCCATATTGTAAGATGCTTGTTGAAAATAAACCAACACAACGATTACCTCCTATTTTCTGTCTAAGTTTAATATGATTATCAAATCTAATCAAGTCTGATCATAGTCTTCATTGAATTTGTTTGATTAGTTCTAAGTTAATCTTTTTTCTTTAAATTTAGAGTTCTTCCCCGCACAATTTTAGGGTCTTTTCCAAGGTCTTTAAAATCCATATTTGACTTGGACATCAATTCCTGCCTTAAAGTACTCTTTCTATTGCTTTTTATGCTGACAGAATTTCCATTTTCCATTATCAACATTCCCCAGACGGGATCAGTGATTAATGATTTCAGGAAATTTTGTCAATAATCATTGTCTGCATTAAGCTTGTATAAGCCTGGCATCCAATTTATTGGAAATATGAAAACATTTTAGCCCCAGATGTGATGCCATAGAAGGCGGCGTATGAGATGGTGTCCCATCTGGGTCTATTCTGTTTGCTAAAAGGATTTTAGAAGAATTTAGAAAAAAAAAAGATTTAAAATCGCACATAATTCCCCTAAAAACGAAAGTGGACTCATTTAAATGATACCGATGGTTAAGTCCATTCATCACAAATGGGTAAATATCTTAGCACAAGCAAGCTGGGTTTGCTTTGTTTATTGGGGTGTGCAGATTTGTTTCTTCTTTTTTTTTTCTCAAAATCATGTTGTTGTTTACAACAAAATAAAAATCCAACCAATATAAAATAGATGCTCATATGAAGTGCTCATTTGAGGCACTTTCAGTGGCAACCTGTAACCTTGTCTTGATGGGGTAATTATTGAAAACATAATATTGATGACAATTATGCCACTGACTTTCTTTTTTCTGGCATGCTGATCAATTAATACAATATGAGCCGCCGCATGGGAAAACCAACAATCTGCATAGGCGAAAACAAAGGCGCAGATCAGCTTCGCATATTGCGAAGCTGATCAGCGCCTTTGTTTTCGCTACACGGATAGTACAATTCCTCTACTTTCTACATCCAAAATTTCCAGCCTCTAACCATCTCCTGTGACTGTACAGCCCGGTTTGTGTCGGACCTGGTCGGAACCCAAATTGTTGGTTTTCTCACGCACAGGCTCATATTTCTATGGCATGGGCAGTTATTACCAAAACTATTGACATTGCAGGAATTTTGTCAATAATGTACATCTATAATTACTTCCATGAATATGAAACTCTGTCTGCATTTGAGAAAACCAGATTTTTGCCTATGTGAATACAAAGACGCAGATCAGCTGTGCAGTAATTGCACAGCTGATCAGTGCCTTTGTTTTCACTTCTTAGATAGTACAATTCCTCTTCTACCTCTGTCCAAAATTTCAAGATTCTAACTTTCTTCTGAGACTGTACAGGCCGGTTTGTGTCAGACCTGGTCAGGAAACCCCGAAGACCGGTTTTCTTACGTAGCAGCTCATTTGGAAGGCTAGCAGACTAATATTGCCTTCCTCTTAGATAATCTTTTAGAATCAAACCATGAGAATCCTTGAATTTTACATTTGAGAAAACAAATATGTGGGTCACCTGCATAGTACATGTATATGCATAGTAAATGCATGTGGGTACAAGTCCTTCTTAGGGCACATGTGTGCCAAGCCAAGCTCTGCTTATGGTTTTGTCGAAAGCTTTTTCTCAGTGTTCTCCTCCACCCCCCACCCACCCACCTCCTACTCCATCGACTCATTAGCCCATTTCATATGTGTATAATTATCTTGAAAGGGTCATTAAACTGTATAAAGATGTCCATGAAAACAGAAAAGAGAGAATGACAGCAGCTGTGAAAAAGGTTGTTTCTATGTTTTGTTTGCATCATTTGGTATCATTCTATACTTAAGGAATTAAAATACGCAACATACTAAATTTCAACTTTTACGTATGTGTTTGACGTTTTGATAAAATCATTTTATGAAATGACCTACGGACTGCTTTTTGCACGTGATGGAATCAGAATACGTCATTTTACTGACAAATTTAACGACAAAACGTCAAAAACTATGAAAAACGCAAATTGTGACGAAAATGTCGGGGCGTAGGAGAAGATGACAAATTCTTTGCATGTGGGTTACGTGACGTCGACTTGATAATGTGCATTAAAGACTAGGATCATTGTGTACTTAGGTGCCGTCCAATGTTGCGTTAAATCTTGTTAACGGAATGCTGAAGTTAAGAATAACGAAAAATGAGTAATTAACGTCATTTATGTTATTCGATTTTGGCTATTTGTACCTAAACGGTATATATCGAACCAACATACGACACAACATGCTTTTAAATCAACAGTGACGTCACAGGTGCCGTAGAAATAGGTCATCGGAGCGTTTGTTTTGACGTTCGTTAAACAGAATATCACGTTATTTAAGGGAGCGAAACGGATTATATGCTTTGAGTAAACACTCGATTTACGCACTGTAATCAAACGTTTGGCAATTGATCGTTTTTGAAAGCAGAAAATTTTAAAAACATCATGCGAGTTTTTAAAATGCAGGATGTTGGATTTTGACGTTATAATGGACGTTTTAAGGACGTCTGAAGAACAAAGGTCATAATGTTTACGTAAATAATCATTTTATTGAATATAACGCATGCCAAAGGAAATTTCACTGGCTTTTGACTTATTTTTTCGATTGACGTTGGTGACGTTAAACGTCCCATAACATACCCAAATGTTACCAACTGATCAATGGTTACATCTGCAATCACTTTTAGGGGTTTTGGAAACAAAACATTGGCTTTGGTTTCAAATTTGGAATTTACTGATCATGGTGACAGTGTGTGCTACTGTAGGTCAGTGTGGTTATGCGTGCGCCATTTCACATACGTAACCGACATTGTGGCTCAACCTGTTGCAATTTGACGTTAAAATATTGTTTTCATATAAGAAGCTCATTTATACCACAGACTGGCATTGCAAAGCATGTTTTAGTAACCCAAAGTTTTTGTTGCGTTTCTTTATTCCTTAAGTATATTTTGGAAGGCCCAAACAAAAATCAAAAATTGTTTTTCAACCATCAGGTTACATGAAATTTGAAATGTGGAAGGTAGGAGGGCAGTAGACTAAATCATTTTTCATTTTATCATTTTTACATTGCGGAGATAGGGATGGCAGAGCTCAAAATCGTTATGATATCCCATAAAATAGCTTAAGGTGAAAGGTGAAAAATTAAGCACAGTCGAATATCCTGAAACATGTATCATTTTTATTAGGATAATTATTCAAGGTAATTGTTGTTTTGTTTGTGAAAGAAATGTGTTGTTTTTTCTTTCAGTCTACAGAACTGTCAGTATTTGAAACCAACATTAGATTTGTGGCAGGATTACTGACAGCCTATGCATTTACTGGAGACAAGGTATGGTGATACTGCACTAACAAAAACTTAATAATCAGACGAGCTGAGTTTATTGGGTTCTAAATGACAATTAGATGAACTGGGCTTATTGGGATTTTAGTAACAATCAGATGACTTGGTTTACTGGGTTACTGTCTTCAGATATAATATTAATGGGTGGAGAGGCTATAGAGTGACCAAGGAGACATTATCTAACAAATTTTCCAAACAACTCCCTAAATTCAGCTGAGTATGGATTGAAAATGTATAGAATATAAAGGGGGAGTTATCATAGAAGAACCAGGAATATATACTATTAAAATCAAAATTACCAGGCAGGAAAGAAAGACAATACATCACCAAAATATTAATAAATCAAATGAATTAGTGAATGTTATCACAAAATATAATTTTCATATGGAGAAATGCTTACTGTGCCTACCATTTATTTTGTAGATGTTTAAAGAAAAAGCTCAACAAGTTACGGACAAACTTTTACCAGCATTTAAAACACCTACAGGCATTCCTCAGTCTATGGTGAATATTAAAACGTAAGTACACTTCAACCCCATTATAACGCGTTGCATTATAATGGGGTTTTCAATAGAACAGGGCCTTGTCATGGCCCCAAATAGATGATTTTGCTATAGAGTCTTAGGAAGTAAGCTCATTATGCATGATTCACTATAAACATGGTCTGTTTCTATGAGCCCCAAAGATAGCATTATAATGAGGTTGGCCTGTAATCAGTATTCAGTATCGTCATTTATATGCATGTGTGTACTGTTATAATTTTCATTTGTACTAGAACGAGTTTGAATGTTGGTATACAAACTTTTTTTTCATAGCAGAAGAGCCATTTTAGCCTGATCTCCTGCACAAAGGTTTTCTCATCCCTTGCAGCTCAGTTTAGAAAGACAGGTCTTTTTATAGCCCCGCTTTGAAAAAGTGGGGGCTATACTGGATTCACCCTGTCCTTCCGTAGTTCCGTTATTCCGTTATTCTGTTATTCCGTTATTCTGTTATTCCGTCCTTCCGACATTTTTGTTTCCATTCATTATCTTGAGAATGAATGGACAGAATCTGATCAAATTTTGTATGCACATCAACATTGACAAGATCTAGCTTGGGATTGTTACCCGTCATTTTTCGCAAAATTTTGACGGAGTTATGGCCCTTGATTGATGTCAGAATTTCGTTTCCGCTCAATATCTTGAGAACGAATTGACAGAATCGGACCAAATTTTGTATGCACATCAACATTGACAAGATCTAGCTTGGGATTGTTACCCGTCATTTTTCGCAAAATTTTGACGGAGTTATGGCCCTTGATTGACGTCAGAATTTCGTTTCCGCTCAATATCTTGAGAATGAATTGACAGAATCGGACCAAATTTTGTATGCATATCATCATTGACAAGATCTAGCTTGGGATTATTACCCGTCATTTTTCGCAAAATTTTGACGGAGTTATGGCCCTTGATTGACGTCAGAATTTCGTTTCCGCTCAATATCTTGAGAACGAATTGACAGAATCGGACCAAATTTTGTATGCACATCATCATTGACAGGATCTAGCTTGGGATTGTTACCCGTCATTTTTCGCAAAATTTTGACGGAGTTATGGCCCTTGATTAACGTCAGAATTTCGTTTCCGCTCAATATCTTGAGAACGCATTGACAGAATCCGACCAAATTTTGTATGCACATCAACATTGACATGATCTAGCTTGGGATTGTTACCTATTATTTTTTGCAAAATTTTGACGGAGTTACGGCCCTTGATTGACGTCAGAATTTCGTTTCCGCTCAATATCTTGAGAACAAATTGACAGAATCCGACCAAATTTTGTATGCACATCAACATTGACAAGATCTAGCTTGGGATTGTTGCCCGTCATTTTTTGCAAAATTTTGATTGAGTTACGGCCCTTGATTGACGTCAGAATTTCGTTTCCGCTCAATATCTTGAGAACGCATTGACAGAATCCGACCAAATTTTGTATGCACATCAACATTGACAAGATCTATCTTGGGAATGTTGCCCGTCATTTTTCGCAAATTTTTGACGGAGTTATGGCCCTTGATTGACGTCAGAATTTCATTTCTGCTCAATATCTTGAGAACAAATTGACAGAATCGGACCAAATTTTGTATGCACATCATCATTGACAAGATCTAGCTTGGGATTGTTACACGTCATTTTTCGCAAAATTTTGACGGAGTTACGGCCCTTGATTGACGTCAGAATTTCGTTTCCGCTCAATATCTTGAGAACGCATTGACAGAATCCGACCAAATTTTGTATGCACATCAACATTGACAAGATCTAGCTTGGGATTGTTACCCCTTAGTTTTTGTTAAATTTTGACAGAGTTATGGCCCTTAATTAACGTCAGAATTTCGTTTCCGCTCAATATCTTGAGAACGAATTGACAGAATCCAACCAAATTTTGTATGCACATCAACATTGACAAGATCTGGCTTGGGATTGTTACCCGTCATTTTTCACAAAATTTTGATGGAGTTACAGCCCTTGATTGACATCAGAATTTCATTTCCGCTCAATATCTGGAGAATGAATTGACAGAATCCGTCCAAATTTTGTATGCACATCATCATTGACAAGATCTAGCTTGGGATTATTACCCATCATTTTTTGCAAAATTTTGACGGAGTTAACAGCCCTTGATTGACTTCAGAATTTTGTTTCCGCTCAATATCTTCAGAAGGAATTGACAGAATCCGTCTAAATTTTGTATGCACATCATCATTGACAAGATCTACCTTTGATTATTACCCGTCATTTTTCGCAAAATTTTGACAGAGAACGAATTGACATAATCAGACCAAATTTTGTATGAACATCAATATTGATGAGATCTAGCTTGTGATAGCCTGTGATAGTTACCTGTCATTGTTTTTTTTTCACCCTGCAAAAAAAGCTGAGAAGCGGGGCTATAGTCAGATTCTCTGACAATTCTAGTTTATACAGAAGTTTTTTTCAAAAAATGAAACGTGTAATGCCACAAATATGAAACTTGGCAATACTACAAAAATGAATCTTATGATATACAAAAAAAAGATAATCGCAAAACTTTTAATAAAAGTCTGTATATTTCAGCGGTAGCAGTAGAAACTGGGGCTGGGCGTCGGGAGGATCGTCTATTCTGTCAGAGTTTGGTTCTCTACATCTAGAGTTTATGTACCTCTCCAATATCACAGGAAATCCAGTTTATAAAGAAAAGGTGGGCTTTAGATAGGTTACTGTCTCTCATTTCTGTTATGTCCAAAATTAATTATAGCCCCGCTTTGAAAAAGTGGGGCTATACTGGATTCACCCTGTCCTTCGGTTGTTCGGTAGTTCCGTCCTTCCGTTGTTCTGTCATTCCGTTATTCCGTCAAAATTTCATTTCCGCTCAATATCTTGAGAACCAGTTTACAGAATCTGACCAAATTTTGTATGTACATTAACATTGACAAGACCTAGCTTTGGATTGTTGACCGTCATTTTTCGCAAAATTTTGACGGAGTTACGGCCCTTGATTGACGTCAGAATTTCGTTTCCGCTCAATATCTTGAGAACGAATTGACAGAATCCGACCAAATTTTGTGTACACATCAACATTGACAAGATCTAGCTTGGGATTGTTACCAGTCAATTTTCGCAAAATTTTGACGGAGTTACGGCCCTTGATTGACATCAGAATTTTGTTTCCGCTCAATATCTTGAGAAAGAATTGACAGAATCCGTCCAAATTTTGTTTGCACATCATCATTGACAAGATCTAGCTTGGGATTTTTACCCGTCATTTTTCGCAAAATTTTGACAGAGTTATGGCCCTTTATTGAGGTCAGACTTTCGTTTTCGCTCAATATCTTGAGAACAAATTGACATAATCAGACCAAATTTTGTATGCGCATCAATATTGACGAGATCTAGCTTGTGATAGTTACCTGTCATTGTTTTTTTCACCCTGCAAAAAAGCTGAGAAGCAGGGCTATAGTCAGATTCTCTGACAATTCTAGTTTTATCGATTTTGCATTTAAGAGTTTACAGTTCAGATTGAGAAGCAGCTGAAGCTTAATGGTCAAGCCACATTTCTTGTTTACAAGGGGTTCTGAACTGTCTTTCTGATGAGACTGTAAGCAGAGGTTGCATTACGAAAACACGCCCATGCAATATATAGCAAAAAATTTCGTTGTAAAAATGAAAATTTTCACTGGAAAAATTTTGATATTTTTCTTATTTTTGCTCAAAACATAGATTGTGGGTACACGTTAGAACCGCCTCGCCGAGGCGGTTCTAACGAGTACCCACATTCTATGTTTTGGAGCAAAAATAAGAAAAATAGGTATACCCCTGCATACCCCTGTTTTACTATATAAAAGTTGGGTTTAAGGGGGTATACATTACACGGACATGTTTTCCTGATGGTGTGTCTGTATGATCTTTGTTGGAATTTTTGTTGTGAATATACTAGTACTTTGACTACTTTAAGTTCCCAAATATTCGCAAGAACTTCATTTTTGCGAATTGGCTGCCTCACAAATTTAAAATTCTCGCAAATAAAAACTTACTGTAAGCATATAGACTGCATGAGCATACTCTCATGAATTCAAGAACTTGCCAATAATTCGGAAAAATAAAAATTCACAAAATAAATGTTGTGCGAAAATATGCAGATTTACAGTATTCTTCTTATGTTACCTGTCGCTGTTCAGGAACAGTATGTTGTTGTTAGGCTAGGATACCTGTCTATCATAACATGACCTTGACCGTTTACCTAGGATGTACAGTATATATAGCAAATTTTAAACTCACTGAACAAACCAAACAAACCTCATCTTTAGAGTTATTTCCCTTATTTCAGGTATTGAAGATTAGAGACCACTTAAACTCTTTAGACAAACCAAAGGGGCTATACCCTAACTACCTCAACCCCAAAACTGGAAAATGGGGACACCGTAAGTTAAAAAAAAAAAAACCGAGAAATAATAGATACATATCTTGAATTACAGGTTATGAAAATCCGAGAAATGTTGAATTCTATTGAAAAACCAAAGGGACTATACCCAAACTATCTAAATCCCAGGACTGGTAAATGGGGGCAGCGTAAGTCCAAGAGTTTTCTAGTAACCCCCACGCATGTTTTCCCTTTGTATTTACTTCTTCCTTCCATCCTTGTTTTCATTTTGTCTAATATCACACCTGTTATCCAAAGACAATTAACGTCACTGAGAACAACCTAAAATTGGTGACAGTAGTGAGTAAATCCAGTCTAGGAACAACTTTCTTCTAACACAGATATTCACATTCGATAGCCTTAACATTGATTTCATCGGGGTTGATTGTTCACAGTCATGTTGGTTGTCATTGGATATCCTGTATGAATATACTTTAATTGTTGTTGAATTGCTATGTTTATGTACGTATCATTTGTAACTATATCCCTGCTCAGCCCCAGGGCATGCATTACTTTGCATTATCCTTGTACTGGGCAAAATGTGTAAAGACATGCTTTATAAGCAAAGTAGCGAAATGTAAAACATTTAGGACTGCATGGAAAAATACTGTTGTTCTACCATATTTTTGTCTCTAGTGCAGTGTGTGTATGTGTCAGTGGTGGGAATCCTTGGTTACAAATGACATGTACATCAATTTTGTTTGGTAGCAAAAATAGTGCCAGTAAACTTGTTCACAGGTTCATGTACATGAGCAATAAAGCCGCATTGAAACTGTTACTCTGAAGTCTCACAAGTCTAGCTTGATTTCTTGACTATCAAGCCCCTCAGAAAGTCACATGAATTAAACTGTTGTGCTATTAACCTTCATTAAGCATGCCTCGCTATAATGCAGTTTTCAATATATACTGACCTCAATTAAAAACGCCTCATCGAAAATGTTGCATAACTTGGTAAATAGATGCACAATATAAACAAAATTTGCATTTTCCTTATATTTACATTCTCTCTCATGGTATAACATAAACCGAATGTGGTTAAGATGCGCAGTTTTCTCAAAACTTGCCTGGGTGCACCGTTTTTAAAAATGCATCCTGACGTCATTATACGGACATTTTTGATGTAAAAAATCTTGAAAGCCGTGCAAAGTCGTTTTACAAACTTAAGAACATCAAAATTTTAAAATGTTACATTACTGGGCTTCGTGAAGTTGAAATACTGAAAATAACATAGGGACTTTTCACAAGAAAAGAAACAGAAGGAACGAATAAATGATACTGTTCGGTTTCTGCCATTCGAAATGACTCCATAGTCCGGGACCATCGTTCGCTTTGGTATAAGATTCCCTCTGTCGATTTTTGTGACCGTACCTCTTCCGCTGACGCTTCTGTAGCAAAATCTTTTTGACGTCGACGTCTCTAATGCTTACAAATTCTAATGATGAAACATTTCAGAAACGATGCCGTTATATTCAGATGCACACCTTGAGTGAATTTTCATTACATAATCGCATCATTTCAAATAAATAGCCAAGAATAGAGCAATGGTAATCTGACGATTATTTCACTAGACGTCAAATACATGTTATCCGTAAGGACTTTCGTTTCACGGTGAACGGCAGGAGAAATAACAATAGAAATATTTTTTGTCAATAGCCATGCCAGGATAGTCTTTTTGTTTTGAAGGCGATAACCATTCATAAGCTGCAGTGACGTCAATAACGCTAGAGAACGAAACTCGGTTTTCAAAAATGTGTTTAAACAACATATGGTCACATATGGATATCTCACTCTATGGTATATGTGTTCGTATCCCAAAGGAGACTTTCAGTAATCGAAAGAATCGACGCCTGGTAGACCGGTTCTTGAACAGAATTGGGATTTTGCGAGGGGTGTGCATTTTCAACAGCATGTCACTTTTCAAGCAGCTGTCCGAATAATTCCATTTCAGCATTTCCGAATGCGTAAAAGGTTAGCAAAACATATGACTAATATTTGAAATAATTTAAGCTGTTAATCTTGGCATTATGACGTTTCAAAGTTGACTGAGGCGTTTTTTGTTGACGTCAGTATATCATGGCCATGTCCTGGCTCTCTAATTAATTGTACTATATCTTTAATAATTTTATAGTACCTATAGTTTATGTTCCTTCATTGTAACACTTCCATTTATAACATGGTTTGCTTCTATGGACCCCAAAGCTAGTGTTACGATGAGGTTGATAAAAGGTTTCTTGTCAAGATAGGACACCCAACTTATTTCCAGTGTAATTTTAAATAGGCAAATATAGTCTCTTGTAACTTTATTAAGACTCGATACAGACAATTTTTTGTTGTTACTTATTATGTTGTACGAATGTATATTTACAAATGTGATTTTATTTCATTATGTTTCCATTATGTTTCCATAAAAGAAATTTTAAAAATTACTTGACAAACAAAACTTTTAGGAAAAAAATTTTTTTTTTTTGTCTGAGTATTGTTCCAAATATATTTAACATATTTAATTTTGAATTTAAATATAATTTTTGTTTCTGTCTATATATGTATACATGTAAGTAGACCTCAGATTATGTCGAGTTAGCATAAAGAATGAAAATGTTAATTTTTTCCTGAAAAATGCTGTTGTCATTGTAACTTTAGTACACAACAATAAATTATCAAGATACTATCTTTGGTGGAATATATGGGAAAAAAATGCAATTTTGATCTGAGAAATATAATGTTTGACAGCTATCTGAAAAAAAAAAATAAACAGAACAAAAAACAACCTGTATATTGTATTTAAAGCCCCGTTTACACATTCACGATTTTTGGCTACGGTGCCGCTACGATTCGCCACGATTTGTAAAATCGTCGTGTACCGTGGTGTACCGTGGTCATTCGTAGTAGAACCGTGGTGAATCGTGGTGAATCTTGATGAATCGTGATGATTCGGGAAACTACGGCAGCGCTACGGAAGTTTTAAACTGTTTAAAACATTCGTGGCGAATCGTGGTGATAATTGGGCGTGGCCTAATTCGTAGCGCAACCGTAGCGGAATCGTGCTTATTCGTACTGACACCGTAGCTATATTCGCGGCTATTCGTGAGAGATCGTAGCCAATCTTGGAGCTCCGTAGCGAAACCGTGGAATCTTTGACACCACGAACTCCCACGATTCACCACGAATTGTGTACGGTTGTCCTACGAATTATCCACGGTTTCGCTACGGAGCTCCACGACTGGCAAAGACGGCTACCGCCGTGAATCGTACTAGTACCGTATCAAACCGTACAAGCACCGTGAGCATTCGTTGTGCCACCGTGGTTAATCGTCATTGACTGTAGCGTTGCCGTCATGAACCGTCATTGATTCGTAGCGATACCTTACAGACACCGTACTAATATCGTAGACATTCTTACTGGAATCGTAGTGACATTGAATATTTCCACTTTTCGCCACGATTCATCCCGGTCCACCCCGATTTTTCTGACCATGAGAAATCGGGGTGAATCGTGGTGAATCGTAGAGAAAACCGTGAATGTGTAAACGGGGCTTTAGGATAATGTGGTATTTATAGTATATTCTATTTATAGAACACACTGCCATTGGTGCCCTGGGGGACAGTTTCTATGAATATTTATTGAAGGCATGGATACAGTCAGGTAAACAGGACAAAGAGGCTCGCAAGATGTACGATGATGCTATAGAGGTAATTTTTGTTGTCAAATGATTAAGGTTTTCAAAATTTTCATTTTGCAATGTTTATCTTTGGATATACAGTCACTCTGTCGGTCAGAAATTTGTTTTACGGTGACACATCAACAAGTTGTAAAACACAATTTCTGACTGTATAAAGGAAGATATACATTCCCTGATGAAAAATTTCAATACTGTTCAGTTTATCTCAATTCAAATGTAATTTGGCTTTCACATGTAGATATCAATATCACCCATGTTTTTTCTCTTTTCACCAACTTTAGCATTGTTAACTGCGTAGAAACTCGACATAGAAGAAGCAAAAGCAGGTCTGACAAAAATTGGTCTGGCTACTCACAGAAGTGGGCCAGATTCTAGAAATTTGGAAAGTAAGAAGGAGAGGGAATGTTACATCCTTGAAGCGAAAACAAAGATGCTGATCAGTTGTTCAGATACTGCACAGCTGATCTGCGTCTTTGATTTTGCATATGGAAAAAACAGAATTTGTGATAATGTGACACATTTATTTACAGGCAATTGAGCGTGAACTAATAAGGACATCCCCTGGTGGCTTGAAGTATGTGGGAGAATATAAGGCAGGAAGAGTGGAACCAAAGATGGACCATTTAGGATGCTTTTGTGGTAATTATAATTTGTTTGTTGTTGTTCTTTTACAGACAAATTAATAAGTGCCATAGCTTGATAAATAGCATGTCCCACAGATCATTTGCATTGAAGTGGAGAGGCAGGACCTTAGCTGTTGACTGTGGACATGAATCCATTTCCAACCATAGCATGTGTGTGATTTGTTTTGATTTTATGATTTTGATTCCAGCTTCTTTATATGTGAAACTCATGTTGTATGGGTTGAACCATCTGTTTTGATATATAATAATGTAAGTAATAAAACCATATGTTCAACATCCTTGAAGACTATTCAAATAATCATTGATTTTCTTGATTTATACTATTTTAGCCTATTGTTGACTGAAAGCATCATTTATCTCTGGACTTGACCTAGTTTGCTAAATGATATACATGTAAATCATCTTTACCATGGTTTGTGCATGTATATAATGCTTTTATAGACACTTCTCATGAACCATGGTAATGTAAAAGACTTCTCATTTACTCTTCATTGACAGACAAATGGACGAACTTTCCTTTGAAAGAACGCTTTGCAGATAAGGCATTAAGAGATCATTACTTTGTATGAAAACTAAACAAAAAAAATATATGTTATAGGTGGAATGTTTGCCCTTGGTGCGGAAGGTTCCAGTGATCCTAAAAAATATACTCAACTTGGAGCAGATATAGCAAATACATGTCACGAATCATACGATAGGACAGGTAACACTTTAATATGAGCAGCTTCATGAGATATCCTGATTTTACATACCTTATGCAAAACCAAGATGCAGATCAGGTGTGCAGTAACTGCACAGTTGATCAGTGCCTTTGTTTTTGCTTCCAGGATAGTTCAGTTCCTCTTCTTCATAAGCCTGAAATTTCAAGCTTCTAGCCTGTGTCTGTGACTGTAGAGGCCAGTTTGTGTCTTACCTGGTTAAAGCCTGGTAACCACCCAATGTGCAGGATACAAACTGGTTTTACTGTATCCAAACATGGCTAGAAGTTTAGATTATCAAAGTAAAGATGGGTTGTAAAGTCAATGTAGAAAAAAAAACAACAACAGAGCTGAGCAGCTGGTGTCATGCACCCTGTCACTGTGTTTTTGAACATGGAAAATACAGGCTTTCTCAGAACACAAATTCTGTTAAGATTTAGATATCAATTGGTAAATTATTTTATGTGCTTTAAGGCTGTGAAAAACAAAGGTTTTATCAGGGTAGCATAGCCAAATAAAAAAGAGAAACAACATCAGAAAATCATACCTCATAAATCACATTTCAACCTCCAAAATGTGAAATAAGAGTCTACCTATATTGAATGAGATAATTTAGGGGAAAGCATTTATATCTCTAACAGTTCCTTGATATTTATTTCAGCTTCAAAGCTTGGTCCTGAAGCGTTCAGGTTTGACGGTGCTGCTGAAGCAAAAGCAACAAGACAGAATGAGAAGTATTATATCTTAAGACCGGAAGTATTAGAAACCCATTTCTACATGTGGCGACTAACGAAAGAACAAAAATATCGAGATTGGGCTTGGGAAGCTGTACAGGTATGTGAACTACTTCAGAATATATTTGTAAGAACTTTTTCAATACATTTTTGCGAATTCGTTGTCTCAATAATTCAAAGTTTTCGCCAATAAAAACTTTCTATAAGCTTATAGACTGCACAAGTACATGTACTAGCATGCTAATTCAAGAACTGACTAAATATTCAAAAATAGAAACTTCATGAAATAAAAGGCATGCAAAAATTTCCAAACTTATCGTGCTTATAATGAAATTTTCATTGGATAATTTTAATTTAGGGTTTGCGGAGTCTGGATAAGGGGTGGGGGTGGGGTCTAGTGGTTAAGTGTAGCAATATATTGTACAAGAGATTGCCGATGCCATGGAATCCAAATTTTGGGTAGAAATGTCATAAAAAACTGGATATGACATCAGTAATGGCTATGTCTCACCTTTATTGATTGCCAATTGCATTC
This sequence comes from Rugalucina vietnamica, assembly GCA_964017185.1. Taxonomy (NCBI): domain Eukaryota; kingdom Metazoa; phylum Mollusca; class Bivalvia; order Lucinida; family Lucinidae; genus Rugalucina; species Rugalucina vietnamica. Next base: position 17,164,825 of record OZ024874.1, read on the forward strand.
GGAAATCTTCTCAGAAATATGACTGGTTGCCTTTGAAACAGGTATGGCTCTTATTACAGAACAGATTTCCATATGATATTGACTGTTAAAGCTGTCAATGAAGGCTTTGTATTGTGCAAGGTCAAACATAGCAATAAGAAACCAACAAAAGATATTTTAACATATGTTACATATGAGCCGCGTCATGAGAAAACCAACAATTTGCATATGTGAAAACAAAGGCGCAGATCAGCTGTGCAGTAATTGCACAGCTGATCAGCGCCTATGTTTTCGCTACATAGATTGTACAATCCCTCTTCTTAAATCCGAAATTTCTAGCTTCTAGCTGTCATCTGTGACTGCACAGGCAGATTTGTGTTGGACCTGGTCGGAATCCCAAATTATTGGTTTTGTCATGCAGTGGCTCAATTACAGCAGTAAAACAAATAATGGATATAAACACATTCATTTTATGATTAAACTATTTCTTTTTGACAGGCATTGGAGAAGAATTGTCGAACAGACAGTGGATATTCTGGTTTAAGAGACGTCTACCAAAATAATGCACAGAAAGATGATGTTCAACAAAGTTTCTTTTTAGCTGAAACTTTAAAATATTTATATTTAATTTTCTCTGAAGACGATTTAATACCATTAGATAAATGGGTTTTTAACACCGAAGCTCATCCGCTTCCTATACAACACAAAACATCCATTTCCAGATAGTCATTTTTTTATTTGAGCTGTGATTTGAGAAAACTGGTCGAGTTTCGAGTTTATCACCAGGTCAAACACAAACCAGTCTGTACAATCACAAAAGGATGCTATGGGCTTCTAATTTCGGTTTTCAGAAGAAGAGGGATTGTGCTATCTGTGCAGCAGAAAAACAAAAGCACTGATCAGCAGTACAGTTACTGCACAGCTGATCTGGGTCTTTGTTTTTGCACAAGCAAAAAGCCTATTTCCTCATGATGCAGCGTATTTATTTAATTGATGTTTGTTTATTTTTAACATTTTTATAACATGTATTATGGTGTTCTTGTCCCGTCATTAGAAAACCTGTTTTGGGGTTATGAAACTTTTTCATGCTCAACTCAGCTGAGCATAAAATTTTAACGGCTAAATACCAAAATAGCCCAAATATATTTAAAATGAAGGTTGAAGCCTGCAATTTATCCTGCTAATAAATGTTAAAATGCCAACAATTGTTGTTATTTTAACATTTATGAGCAGGATAAATTTTAGCCTCAGCTGAGCTGAGCATGAAAAAAGTTTTATAACCCTGAGTTCTGTTTTGCATTACTGCAACTCAACTTATTTTCATGGCTATTTTAATTTACCACTTTGTCTACATCCAAGGTTTTGCAGAGATTTGAGCCGCCGCATCAGAAAACCAACAATTTGCATATGCAAAAACAAAGGCGCAGACCAGTTTCTCGGTAACCTAATGATAAGCGCCTTTGTTTTTGCTACACAGGTAGTACAATCCCTCTTCTTCATAAGTCTAAAAGCTCAAGCTTCTAGCCTTCTTCTGAGGCTGTACAGGCCGGTTTGTGTTGACATGGACGGAAACCCAGATTGTTGGTTTTCTTATGCAAAGGCTTATTTATTTTCACAGACTGCAGAATAGGCCAGTGCAAGGAAAACGTGATGTATGTCAGAATGGACTTAAAATTTAGTGGTGATCTATTTTCCCAAATACCTCTTTCTAATAAAAATAAATTGGCTTACAGTGCATGCAATTGTAACAAAATGATTATTATTCATCTGTGTGACTGATTTTATCCTTGTAAAAAAGATTTAAAAAAGCAAATGGAGTCAGGTGGCCTAGTGGTGAAGGTCAAAACGTATTAATGGGGATGGAACCCTGGACCTTTTGATCTTGGCCCGAGATTATAAAACTATTTTTCATGCTCAACTCAGCTAAGTCTAAAATTATAGCAGGATACATTGATGGTCTAAACCGAAAATTTCAATTAATTTGGGCTATTTCAGTGCTTTATGAGGAATTTAAATCATGCTCAGCTGAGCTGTGCATGAAAAAAGATTTATTAACCTTCAGGCCAGATTAAAAGGTTGAGAGTTCTATCCCCATTAATGCCTTTTGAGTTTTTTCCTTGAGCAAGACCCATGAATTTCCCAAAGTACTGGTTTATACCCAGGAAGTGATGGCTCTGTACTGACATGACTGAAAATGTGTTGACTGGGGTGAAAAATCACATTACAAACAAAAATTACTGCATCTTTCACAGCTGTAAAAATGGCAATTTACTGATGGTGTTTTGTTTTCTTGTTTTATCATGTTGATTGTGGTTGACCATGATCACAGCCTCTCCTTGAAATTTTTTGTTTTTGTGACTACAACAATTTGAGCTGCCAAGCAAAAAAAAACAGTCTTCAGGGTTTCTGACCAGATCCTATACAAACTGGCCGGTACAGTGACAGAAGAAGGCTAGATGCTTGAAACAGAAGAGGAAATTTCGTATACGAACAGAAGAGGAACTGTACTATGGATGTAACGAAAACATAGGTGCAAATCAGCTGTGCGGTAAATGCACAGCTTGTTTTGCACCTATGTTTTCGCATATGCAGAAATCTGGTTTTCTCATTGCTTGCTCATTTATGTTTTATAGCAATAGAATTGAGCCGCATCGTGAGAAAACCGGATTTTTGCCTATGCGAAAACAAAGGCGCAGATCAGCTTCGCGGTAACCGCGAAGCTGATCAGCGCCTTTGTTTTCGCTACACGGATAGTACAATTTCTCTTCTTCTTAAATCCGAAATTTCAAGCTTCTAGCCTGCTTCTGTGACTGTACAGGTTGGTTTGTGTCAGACCTGGTCGGAAACCCCGAAGACCGGTTTTCTCGCGTCACGGCTCAATTAAAGAATTATATACTTTCATGTGCACCTCAGTTTTACAATGTAAAATGGAGGCATACATCACAAGAACATTTTTTCAAAGTGTCCATAATTCATATTCTGTTTTATGCAACGGTACGCTTACCCACTTTGAAGTGAGGTATTTAAGACCCGAAGTAACGTGTACCAAAACACTAACATCTAAACATCGGACACCGAAATATACATTGAAATTATTGCTAAAATAGTCTAACCAACGAGCACTGCCGTATAGAAAAATGCTCTCAAGAAAATGCTCTCAAATATTCATATAAAATTCGCTATCAATGCAGAGCCTTGTCAGGATGTTCTGTGTCTAATTATTTTCTATAACTCTTCTGTGTAAATGACAACGGAATTGATTTGAGCAAATGTGTTTGTCAGTCATTTTTAGCTCACCTGAGCCGAAGGCTCACAAGGTGAGCTAATAGGATAGCCATGATCCGGCGTCCGTCCGTCCGTCGTCCGTCGTCGTCCACAATTTCAAAGATCTTCTTCTCTGAAACCGCTTGGCCGATCTAGTTGAAATTTTATGTGGAGCCTCCTTGGGTAGTGGCATTTCAAGTTTGATCGCGAAATCCAGGTCACATGACCAAGATGGCCGCCACGCCCATATATGGTAAAAACCCTTCAAAAATCTTCTTCTCCAGAACCGGTGGGCCGATTTCCACGAAACTTGGCATGTAGCATCGGGGACTTCAGCCCATCATAGTTTGATAAAATGATGACCCTTGGATGACCTTGACCTATTTTACGGCAAGGTCAAATTTGGAAACATAGGCTTTTACATAGGAAAAAGTGAAAACTATGGATTTTTTGAAAACTATTGCAGCCTGAGGCCTGAAAAGTGGTAGATGCAAACAACTAATGGAGTAGATGAAGGTATGTGATTAATATAGGTCAAGGTCATCTCTTGACCTTGGCCAGTCTGTTGTCCATACACACTTTTCAAAGATCTTCTTCTCTGAAACTGCTTGGCCAATCAAAGTGAATTTTTATTTGGAGCATCCATGGGTAGGGGAGACAAAAGTTTGATCGCGAAATCCAGGTCACATGACCAAGATGGCCGCCACGCCCATATATGGTAAAAACCACTCAAAAATCTTCTTCTCCAGAACCGGCAGGCCGATTTTCATGAAACTTGGTATGTAGCATTTGGGACTCCAGCCCATCATAGTTTGATAAAATGATGACCCTAGGATGACCTTGACATATTTTATGGCAAGGTCAATTTTGGAAACATAGGCTTTTACATGGGAAAAAGTGAAAACTATGGATTTTTTGAAAACTATTGCAGCCTGATGCCTGAAAAGTGGTGGATGCAAACAACTAATGGAGTAGATGACGGTATAAGATTAATTTAGGTCAAGGTCATCTCTTGACCTTGGCCAGTCTGTCGTCCATACACACTTTTCACAGATCTTCTTCTCTGAAACTGCTGGGCCAATCAAAGTGAAATTTTATGTGGAGCATCCATGGGTAGGGGAGACGAAAGTTTGATCGTGAAATCCAGGTCACATGACCAAGATGGCCGCCACGCCCATATATGGTAAAAACCACTGAAAAATCTTCTTCTCCAGAACCGGCAGGCCAATTTTCGCGAAACTTGGTATGTAGCATTTGGGACTCCAGCCCATCATAGTTTGATCAAATGATGACCATAGGATGACCTTGACCTTTTTTACGGCAAGGTCAATTTTGGAAACATAGGCTTTTACATGGGAAAAGGCGAAAACAATGGATATTTTGGAAACTGTTGCAGTCTGAGACCTGAAAGTTGCTAGATGCAGACAACCGATGGAGTCAATGAAGGTAAGTAATTAATGAAGGCCAAGGTCATTTCTTGACCTTGACCCAAGGTCATTTGAATATCGAAATTAAAATTATAGTTTTCTCAGAAATCACTGGGTTTGGAAACTATTGCAGCCTGAGACCTGAATCTTTGCAGATGCAGACAACTTATGAATTCAATAAAGGTGTGTGAGTATTCAAGGTCAAGGTCATTTCATGATGACTTAATACTCCAGGATCAGGCTTCAGGTGAGCGTTCTCAGGACCATTGGTCCTCTGGTCTGTTTTGTAAGTTAAAATGTTTATTTTCAATAGATTGATGTTTCTTATAAATTAAAAAAAAGATATATTAATTGATTGTGATATATATAATTGTGGTCAAATTGTCCAATTTCAATAAACGTTTATCCAGAAAATTGCTATATATTTTTTCTGAAGGCCAGTTTTTATGTTGCAGTTATAGGCATGTCTTTTGTAATAAAAAGCGTCTCATTTAAATTTAACAAAGTGGTATTTAACAACAAGGTTTGTGATATAAATTTGACTTTGCCACAGTTTCACATTCGGGCTATTTTTGTTGGACATTTTTGTGACTATTTTGCTAATTTGTGTCAAGTTCTTGTATGCGTCACATCACTGTGGTATTTTATTTGTGAGAATATGCTGCTCGCATAATTGTTTTGTTTTTTTTTGGCAATTCAAAATTTCATTAGCCAACGAAACGTTCTAGCATGTTTATGGCTGTACATATAAACAAGCAAGTATACATAAAAGTTGCAAACATTGACAAACAGCGGTTATATGTGATATGCTATCATTTACTTGATTTTACACTTCAGCTACGGTTTCTTTTTAGAGCAAAATAGATAAATTTATAAAAATTGATAAAATATGTTGGATTGTGAAGACATTAGTATTTTAAATTTATTTACCGTATATTACACCACAGGCAAAAATATTGGGTAATTCTACCATTCAAAGTGTTAGCACAAATTTTGGTTAGTTTCAGTTTCTCGTAAGATTATTGTTAGATGTTTGCAATTTATTCTAAAGACTCTCACTCTGTCCAGTAGATGCAAAATATTCACATCATTGACAGTTATGTGATTTTTAATCGAAAATCATTTTTAATGCAATAAAATGATCTTATGATGGTTCAGATCCATTTCGTATAAAATACACGAGATGTTGTGGAAGCCTTGTTTTATATGTTTTATATATGAGCCTTTGTGTGAGAAAACCAACAATCTGGGTTAATGTCCAGGTGCGACGCAAATCAGGCTGTACGGCCACAGATTATACCTAGAAGCTTGAAATTTCAGATTCAAGAAGAAGAGGGATTGTACTATTTGGGTAGCAAAAACAATGGTGCTGATAACTGCACAACTGATCTGTGTCTTTGTTTTCACCTATGTATGTTGTTGATTTTCTTATGCATAGGCTCATGTTTCATATGAACTGATCACTTGTGTAGGAGCATCTTTTGTTTTTCTACAATTGTTTTTTGTTCAATTTAGTAGCATATTTGAGATTGTTTGATAATGTTAGCATTATTCTAGAAGACAAACTGTCTCACTTTTACGTGATGAAGTGCTGCTGTTTCTGACTCTTTCAAGTTTTAGTGTTTGAAGCTTGTTTGGAACACAAATTTGTATAAAAGATGAAGTTTTGTGATATATAGATGGAGTATTTCCATTGGTTTTCCGTTAGACCTCTCCACACCAACTGAAAAGGGAGCCCTTAGTCGAAAATGAAAAATCAATAAATACAGAAAAGTAACAAAATCTGTGTTATGTAGATCTTTTCTTGCACATATCACTTAAACTATAAATACACATATTCTGTTTTAAGAGTATGCAGATTCAAAAAATACTTCATTTTTTCTGTAGAAAATATCAAAGATGTCTATAAATACATCATGGGGACCACTGTCAAATTGTTTTTTGTTGTTGTTTTTAAATATAACTCTCGGGAAATAAATATGTTTATTAGAAGAGTAATGCTACTGCTACAAATACATAAGTTATCAAAATTCCTTATAATTGTCACCAAATAATGAAGCTACAAGCTTATTACAACATCCATAATCAGTTTGGCAATAGTTTAAAAGCAACTAATGCTATGCTGTCACGAGAGTGGAGGGTTACAAAGTGAAACAGAGTGCAGGTTAGCCAGCTGATCTAAGTGATATACTGCTTGTTGCATGTGGTTTGGATACCCTCAGATTATTTTTGTCACTTTTTCACAAGTTAAAGAATGCTATTATGAGAGAAATCCCACCATATGAGCCACCTCATGGGAAAACCAACAATCTGCATAGGCGAAAACAAAGACCCAGATCAGCTACTCGGATAGTACAAATGCTCTTCTTCTTAAAACTGAAATTTCAAGCTTCTAGCCTGTTTCTGTGACTGTACAGCCTGATTTGTGTCAGACCTGTTCAGAAACCACATTGTTGGTTTTCCTACGAGGCGGCTGATATTTTATAGGTATATCTAGCAACACTGTCAGTATTTACCTCATTATAATAATATACAAGTGCTATAATGAAAAATCCCTATATTTTTATATGGCCACGTACCATTTGCATCATAAAAACAAGTCCTAGAAATGGGTTGTTTTCTTTTAACATGTCACAAATTATCTTGTTAATGAACATCAAACAGTCTCATCAAAGATTAGCTCTGTGTGCTGATCTTTGGACTTTGTTCTGGCAATGTCACCAGTAATAGTTTACAGTGCTAATTTGTCTGACAGTTTTTGTGCCAAAAGTGTTTCCTACCTTCAGATGTCTTTTGTAAGTAATTTTTCTGTATACATAGCAGAATTAGGGGGCTTCTGATCCTCTCTGGCGCACAGAGCATGATGTTTTGCATGAAGAGTTGACATATTTTTTCACATGTTTTGCTTTTCACATTATTCTTGTGCAAAGATATAACCAGCATTTTATAATCCATGCTATTTTATGGACATATAATTTGAAAATGTATTTTTGGTTAATTAGTGTGTTGAAAATTGACAACAAAAAAGCTGTTAGATTTTGTGTCTCGTAAATCATTTGCATGTAATAGACGTAGATAAAATAGTCCTAAAGTGTGAGTATACATATTTATATGATATGTGTGTATGTTATATAGATATTGAAAAAGTATACTGTTAGATGTTTACCATATTAAGATTTTTAAACCTCAACCTCTTTAAAACCCTTCTGAAGGTCTAAAGCAAAGTCTACGTTGGATAGATAGAGCACAAAATGCATATATAGAACCATGTTTTCAGACTCTGATTTCCCAGATTAGGTCCAGCTCTCAACCACAAAACTATGTTTTATGTTTTCAAGAGGTTGTGTTGTATATGATACAAGTATTGCATTGTGATACACACCCAAGAAAGCTGTGTTTTTGATGGCTATTTAAGATAAAATTGACATATTTGCTCAAAGCAAGAGAAGAGGACCTGCGGTTACAAAACTTTTTTCATGCTCAACTCAGCTGAGACTGAAATTTATCCTACTCATAAATTGTTAAAATGTGAACAATTCTTGGCATTTTAACATTTATTAGCAAGATAAATTGCTTGTTTTGCAAATCTAAATTTGAAATTTGTATGAAATATTGGCTATTTCAGCATTAATGAGCAACTAAATTTTTAGTATCAGCTGAGGTTGAGCATAAAAAAGTTTTATAAAGCTGGGGCCCGATTATAAAACACTAAGTAGGTTCTACTGAGTACCCACATTCCATACATTTTATGGGAGCATGTTGGCCAAGTGGTAGAGTATTGGACCTGCTGTGCACAAGTACTAGACACTAAGTTAAGCTCTCCCTAATACCCAGGAAACGATGGCTCCATCCTGACATGACTGAAAAATTGACTGGAATGTTACGGTACAGCACAAACAAACCCAATCATAGACCTTGGTGCAGAAATTGATGTTTTTTCACAAAAATAATAAATTCTGTAGTAAACGCCAAATTTACTATGCACAAGTTTTTACTAATGACTTATTGTCAAAACCAGTACATGACATGACAGTGTGCAAGTTGATCATGGGGTGAAACTTTGTCAATTAAGCCATTACATGCAAAAGTCTGTCTCCACCACTTCTGACCTTGGCGGACACAAACAAGCTTGTATATGCAGAGAACATGGGTAGAGCCATCATTGTTCTGATTTAGAAATAAAATCACTGATCAGCTGGCCATTTAACGCTCAGCTGATCTGCTCTTTTGTTTTTGCAAATTGGTTCATTTGTTCCAGACCTGGGTTAATCTTAATCGTTAATCATTATTACTTTTATTCGATTGAAATTTTTTTTCAATCGAAAATTATTCTGTAATCGTAGATTTTTGTGATTAAAATTAATCTTATTCTTATTCGAATACTTTTCAAAAATGCCTGTAATCGTGATTGATTTCATGAATAAATTTCGATTAAATTCCAAGTTTGCTGAAAAAAAAAATCACAAAAAAAGAAAGTAAAAGAAAGAAAGTAAATAAATAAATTAATATCTAAGATTATGCCCACAACAAGAATTCTGTGATTTTCAAGAATTTTTAATATATCAAATGGGAATTCTGATAAAGTAACAGATCAGACTGTGCAGGATGTCATTATTTTTGGCTTTAATCTTTACATGTGAAAAAAAAATTCTTTATGAAATTGACATGGGCACATAATTAATAAAGTTATTCATGCATACTGGTCAACAAATTTGACATCATTATATTTTTAGCTCACCTGAGCCGAAGGCTCACAGGTGAGCTTATAGTATACCCTTGCTCCGTCGTACGTCCGTCCGTCCGTCCGTCGTCCGTCCGTCGTTCACATTTTCAAAGATCTTTTCCTCTGAAACCGCTTGGCCAATTAAAGCTAAACTTCATGTGGAGCATCCTATGGAAGGGGGAACGAAAGTTTATATAAATGGTCCAGGTCACATGACCAAGATGGCCGCCATGGCTATAAATAGCAAAAACCTTTAAAAATCTTCTTCTCTAGAACCAGTTGGCCGATTTCCACGAAACTTGGTATGTAGCATCGGGGACGTGGGCACATCATAGTTTATATAAATCATGACCCTAGGATGACCTTGACCTATTTTACGGCAAGGTCAACTTAGGTCGCCAATGCATTTGAATGGGAAAAAATGGTAAATGGCTATTTAATGGGTAAAACTTACTGGGAATAGGCAAATGGACAGAAGATTAATGTTAATGGAAAATTTTAGCCCCTGGGGGGTTGTCTGCCCCTGCCCCGGGGTTATATACATGTATATTTCCATAATAATGAAACATCTTCTCCCCTGAAACCGCATGGCCAATCAAAACCAAACTTCATATGGAGCATCCTTGGGAAGGGGGAAAGAAAGTTTATATAAATGGTTAAGGTCACATGACCAAGATGGCCGCCATGGCTATAAATAGAAAAAAAACTTTAAAAATCTTCTTCTCCAGAACCAGAAGGCCAATGATTTTGAAACTTGGTGTGAAGCATCAGTGACTGGAGCTCTACAAAGTTAATATAAATCATGACCCTGGGATGACCTTGACCTATTTTACGGCAAGGTCAACATAGGTCGCTCATGCATTTGAATGGGAAAAAGTGTTAAAATGTCATTTGTAGGGAAAAACTTGCAGGAAATGGGCAAATGGACTTAAGATTAATGATTCTGAAAAAATTTGGACCCAGGGGTATGTCAGCCCCCACCCCGGGGCAATATACATGTATATTACAGTGATATTCAAAGATCTTTTTCTCTGAAACTGCTTGGCCAATCAAAGCCAAACTTTATGAGGAGCATTATTAGGAAGTGGGAATGAAAGTGTATATAAATGGTCATGGTCACATGATCAAGATGGCTGCCATGGCTATAAATAGCAAAAACCTTTAAAAATCTTTTCCTCCAGAACCAGACGGCCTATGATTTTGAAACTAGGCATGAAGCATCAGGCAATGGAGCTCTACAAAGTTTATATAAATTGTGACCCTTTGATGACCTTGACCTATTTTACAGCAAGGTCAACTTAGGTCGCCCATGCATTTGGATGGGGAAAATTGTTAAAATGTCATTTGAAGGGCAAAACTTGCACTAAATTGGCAAATGCACTGCAGTTTTATGTTTTCAAAAAGAAATTGACTCCAGGGGTTGCTCTGACCAAGCCCTTGGGTTATATACTTGGATTTTACCATTCTAGTCAAACAAATTTATTGGTATATATCTCAGGTTTCAGGTGAGCGTTTACAGGACCATTGGTCCTCTGGTTTTATTTTCTCTTATTGATATTTTTTCATGGAAATTCTCTCTGGCATTTTCCATATCATTGCAAAAGTCTTCTTAAAACACACATTTTTTGCTTACATTTCTTTGACCTCATCATGCCTGTAAACATAGAATTGACCTCATTATAAATAGGTATTGAAACCTATTGCAAAAGTCTAAACCTATTGGTACCTGGTTGTTAACACCTTTACAGATTAACTAACAAACAGGTGCCATATGGTTTGTGTTGTCAAAACATCTTAGAGCAAGTTAGTCACAATATACAAGGGATTAACAGAATCAATGTCTCTCTGTCTATAGAGAGACCATGACAGAATCAACAACTTTGAGAGTCATATTACAAAACTGATTTCAAAATTACTGCAACATTCAAATCAAGTAACATTTTTTGTCCAGTTTGGAGTTGTTAGCCATATTATAAACACACACACAGCATCATGAGACCTAAAATTATGTTTATGATTCACTGTTTTATAAAGACTTCAATCTGAAGATAAAGTGTCCAATATACCAAGAGGATTCCTACATGCCAACATAATACTATATATACAGTTAAATCATAACTGCGTAATTCAAGACTGGCTAGATTATAACTGCAAAACTAATCGATTGATTATTCGATTACTTTTGCAAATCAATTGTAATTGTAATCGATTACATTGTGGAAAAAATTATTTTCAATCGTAATCGTTAATCCTAAGATTGAAAGTAATTGTAATCGTTAGTGATTAACTTTGAAAGTAATCGATAACAGGTCTGATTTGTTCTGTACATCATTTGTTGCCATCATTGATCAGAATCAAAAATCTTAACTGTTATTAATGTTTTGTGTTTTATTCATGGTCCTGCGGTTATTAAAGGGGGGAAAAACATTTCATGCTCAGATCAGCCGAGGTATGCTCAGATCAGCCTATGCATACTGAAACAAAAAATAAAAATAAAAATTAGAGGTCCAGATCAAAAAAGCCAGTCTCATTTATTTATCTTGCTTGTTAATGTTACTACCAACATTTGTTTAAATTTTAACCTCTGCTGTGTTTAGAATGATAAAAGTTTCTAACCTTTGGACATGTTCATAACCCCAATGACCCCAGAAATATCCTGCCATGCTCTGCATAAGTATCCTGAATAATGCAGTAGACTGCCAATCTGAGCCTTGTTAACCTGGGGTCACAGGTTCGATCTCGGGCTTCTCCAGTCCGTCGGATGGGACTATAAACCGAGGTCCGGTCTCCATATGAACTTACCTGTTGGTGGGACGTTAAACCCTAATCAACCAAACCAAACCGAACCAATCTGAACTTATCCCAGTTCCAATTGTTGTCACTGGTATGTATTATACTGATCGATTCACATTCATATGGTTTGTCTCCAGTATGTGATCAGCAATGTGATGTGAATACAAAATGCATTGATCGTCTCCAGTATGCTCGAAAAGACATTTAGAAAAATGACTTCGAACAATGCGATCATAAACCAATACCTGCCTCTGAAACCAAAAGAAATGAAGAAATCAAAATAGTAGTCGATTCCATGATTTTATGAGACATTATACAAGATAACAGCTAATTCAGCAAAAGTCTTCACAGTATTTGAGCCGCCTCGTGGGAAAACCAACAATGTGGTTTCGTAACTGGTCCGACACAAACTGGTCTGTGCAGTCAAAGAAGATGGATAGAAGCTTGAAATTTTTTATTTAGAGGAATTGTACTATCCGTGTAGCGAAAACAAAGGCGGTGATCAGCTTCGCAGTTACTGCGAAGCTGATCTGTGCCTTTGTTTACGCCTATGCAAATTGTTGGTTTTCCCACGAGACGGCTCATTTATGTTGTTTCTGTGGACCATCATACGTAGGTTCTCCTACTTCTGGCCCATCTACTCCACCGTACAAGCTCTCTGATTCTTGCAAAGATATTCTGGAAGGCATAGACAAAGGCCAGCTCGTAAAACACCATCTGAAAATCACACATTTATATTGATCATTGTCATGAAACTTTCTGGGTGTTTCTACATTGCTATGTCACTATGCTAGCAGATTTTTAACTGTAATGCGTACACATGCAGAATCCATGCGAATGTTTTGGCAGATGTTTGTATGAGCATTAAATGCTACATGTATATGATGCTTTTTTGTGAGTTATGATAACAACAACAATTAAGCCAGGCCACTTGTGACTTGTGCATCATTAGAGCAAAATCTTTTTTGCGGCGAAAAACAGTTTAAAGTGTTAAGACTACAATTGCGAGTTGCGGCAACAGCACGGCCTGTCGACATAAAAAGATAATGCGTTTAAAATGTGCACAACTTACGCCATCTCCCGTGTACAAGGAAATGCTCTTGTTCAGCTCCGAGACGTCGAGTCCCGCTGACGTATCGCCGCTGCCGTTGGCGTGACTCATATTGAACTCTCCCGTCTTCAGCTTCGTGTAGCGTTTCGTTATAACGGACGGTCGTAGCATATTACTACTGTCTCCGCTGTCCCTTCGTGACCGACCGCCGCTCTCTGACAAACACTCCTCTATAAAACTGGAACTATAACAGGGCTCTCCTATATCGACGTCAAACGACGTGTTTGTTTCCTCCTCTATGTAAATTGGTGACGGCACGTAACGAGGCTTTCCTGGACTGCGTATGGGAGACCGCGGTTTCTGAAGGAGTGACCGCTTCCAGTCGTCAGCCGTCGACGCCCGCCGTTCCCATATTGGACTTGACGCCCGTCCCTTTCTTCCGTATTTGGATTCCAAATGTTTCTTGACCGGTGAAGATCCGTATCTGATCCAAACAGGACACGAAGGCGCCGCAGGCGATGCCTGTGCAGCGTAAGGCGATGCCTTTGCAGCGTAAGGCGATTGCGTTGTCTCTTTTACTGCAATTCTAAGATCGTCGGTGTCCGTTGCTTCATTGACGTCACTGTACTTTGACGCAGGGAACATGGTATCGCTCCCAGCGTCGACGAGGCGAGGTTGAGGCCGAGACGGTGGTCTTGGTGACGGTGGTCTTTTAACACCTGACGCAGGCGCGCTTTTCTGCTCTCGCAGCTGCTCTCGAGATTCCAACTCTGACTTCGTACGTCGCTGACATCCGATGATGCCTCCGGGTGATTTCAGTGACTTTTTGGGTGAAACGGCGACGGGTTTACGTACGACGTCAATCCTTGGAGTGTTTGTAACCTTGGTAGGACGGGAGTTGTCATCTTTCACTCGGGAGTTACTGGATATGTTCTTGTGCCTCGATTCCGACCCAGACATGACTAAAACAGGCATAAAATAATTCATTGGTTGATTTTATGGGCTGTACGGCTGTACAATTAGCTAAACGTTTTGAATCATATTAGCGGCTGATAGATTTTTCATATTACTGACTGTTCCGGACTACTTCTGTAATAGTCAGATGTTTCGCTTACATGTCATTTAAGAACGTCTTACCTGTCCGTTTTATGTACTGTACGGCTAGGATAACCATCAACGTGACGAACGTCGCCAATATGTATCCGTTGACGTCACTCAAATAAGCATCCAGCATGTCCCATATACAGCCCCAGGTATTCTACACGAAGAAAGAACACTTTAAGATTATGTAAATGAAGAATGAGTTTTGTACAACGAAAAAGTTGATTATCGGAGTGGCAGACAAAGTTTGTTAATGCAAAAGAAACATAATAATGTCACATATAATAACCAAATCCTGACATTTCATACATTAGCTTATACTTACAGTGTTTTTCGGTGGTGCCCCGCAAGGCACCATGCTCAGGGTATCTGTAAGCTTTCCGGCCGCAAGCGCCACTTCAGCTGCTGCTTGGTGCCAAAAGCCAGCAAAACCCTCATACGGTCCTGTCTGTGTCTGCTCCGAATAAGCGCATGTTGCTGCGTTGTGAAGATATGTGACTGCAGCGACGCATTGTTGAAAGACTGGAAGAAAAGGAAACGATTATCATCGTTATAACATTTTTTTTTCTTAATTTTGTCATGTACATTTACATAAAAGTATTTCAAAAAACGTCGAAAACTCCAAAGACTTACGTGCAAATTTCGTATTTACAAGAAAAATATATCCTGTCTCTCCTGGTCAACATATTTTTGTAAGTCATTTGAAATGTAAATGAATGAAACAATTATCAGGAAAACATTTCCGTGAAATGAACCCCCCTTAAATGCAGGGGTATACCTATTTTTCTTATTTTGCTCCAAAACATAGATTGAGGCGGTTTTAGATAACGTGTACCCACAATATATGTTTTGAGCAAAAATAAGATTTTTTTTTTTTTTTTTTTTTTTTTTTTTTTTTTTTTTAATTTTCATTTTTACAAACAAAAACATTTTTCTGTATACTACACGGGCGTGTTTTCGTCAATTTTGATGCCTTTGGTGTGACACTTTTATTTTATTTTCGTACCTGTGTTTACAACTCTGCTGATGAATTCCCAGCCTAGCTGCGCATAGTCTATAATCGACGTAAGAATGAACGCCAAAACGTCTTCAACCGGATCATTGCTTTCAAACACACTTTTAATATTTTCCTCCACAGCTTCAACAGCTTCGAGCGTTTCAGCGCAGAGCTCTTCCGGACTGTCTAGTCCGGGATCAACTTCGGTTGTTTCTGTCCCTAACTTTATCTCTTTCTCGTCGTAATTTTCGAAAAGTTCGAGGGGTGATTCGATCATGTCGCTGCAATCAGACAGACAGTAGGGGAATAACAGGAGCCTCTCAATCCAGTTCAGTTCAACGTCTTGGTGCTCTGCCTTGTTTTGGCTGGAAAATGTGGGAAATGTCTTAACTTTGGAAGGCCGGGGCGACATGCGTTTTAATTTTTGTAGTGTGTTTGCTAGTGTCTGATAATTGTTTTTCGCAGATATATTTGCAACTGTTGAAATGTAAATGAAACATTTTCTTGCCACAATTTAGCGTTTAGTTTATCGCAAAATGTGCAGCCAAAAATGAAAATCCGGTTGACAAGTAAAATAGTTATGGTCATAAACATTTTGAATAGGGGGTTTCTTTACAGAAAAATCTCGTGGAAGGGAGGTAAATATTTTCCAGCAAAAAAAAAAAAAAAAAAAAAAAAAAAAATCTTTTGAATTTATTATGATTGGTAAAAAAACTGGACCAAACATCATAAAATGACACAGTCCGGTCTACTTACCGGGCACCAAATCTTCATGATCAACTAAAAGCTTCCGAAAAATATGCATTTTTATGATCATGGATTATCTGCCTTGCCAATGCAAAATCCCTGTTCAAAATTCATTTGACCATTTATACATACTCTGTTGATCTAGACTTCTATTTTCAAAGTTTTTGCAGGTTCTACTGTCCTACATACTCAAATTATTAACGAAAAATCATTATCAGAGGTAAGTTTTTACATCTTATATTTATTTTACAGGCCATATAATATAATCATGATAATTTCGTTATTCACAATGTATTATGATATTTTTATTATTTTCACTATTTTATATGTCAGAAATGCCCCTTGACCGGTTGAAATAAAAGTATCATATTCTATAATGTGGAAAAAAGCAGAACACAAACAAACTTTTCAAGGCTATTTTTGGTGTATGAATAAATGCAGCGGCAGATTTTATTGTTTTTGGAATGCAAAATGGATGCGGGAAATTCAGCCTAATAACAAACAATTAAAGTTTTCGAAACCTCGTAACAATTTTGGAAATTTAATCAGGGACACCTTATAGGAAAAATCTTCTCAATCGGATCATTTACGTTCTCTATGTATCAATTTCTATTTAGAATCTCGATTGTTGAACTCGTTTCATTTTAGTGTGGGAATTTGGGTCCATTTGCCGCCGAGTTCCTGATCATTGCTTATTAACTTTAACTTTGAAATGATAAAACGGGTCCATACCTTTTCGAACACTGGCATTGTGCGACTGTCAGCAACAAGAAAATACAAGTAAAATAATGCATTATGTGTCTATGCCGATTCCGAGACTATTTAGCTTTTCCTTCTCGCCTTTTCCGCTTATTTTGTTTCCATTTTGTTTGCAACGTTCAAATCGCCTCTCCTTTCTTCCGCTTCCGAAAACATTGTTTACGTGACGTCAAAAATTCCGCGAGCATTTGACGTTATGTTAGGGATATCTTACCTCGACGTTATTGATAGATTTAGACGAATGTCGATGGTTTCAGCCCCAGTTCCATAAACTCTGCAGTCTGTGTCCCGATCCGGATCAGTATGAAACCTTCCAAATCATGGAATATTTAAAATCTCGAAATGCGGATGACCAAACATGCAGAAAAATTCGTGTAGCATTTTAGATGCAGGTGCCATGTTTTTGGTCTGTTTAATAGTTCGAGGGGTTTCACCTGTATGAATAACTCGAGATTCTAAGAAAATTCTTCACGTTCACTATTTCTATCATACTGTCATGGAAAGGAGCCGTGGAATAGCCGCGAATATCATTTCACAGACAGTCGGCATCATTTAGGACCAGTAAATCAAACGCTGGCGTTGCCAACAATCGAAATGAAAAGAAGATTCTGATTCAAAGCCTACGGTAAACATGGTAAATCGAGAAGCTAGCTATTTCTCCAGATACCAGAATTTGAATAAAAATAAATTAATTAATTAAAGTGTGTTTCTTAGTGTCTGATAATGGTTTTTCGCAGATATTTTGCAATTGTTTAAATGTAGATTAAATATTTTCTTGACACAATGGTACATTTTAGTTTGTCGCAAAATGTGCAGCAAAAGTTTGAAAATCGGTGGACTGCTCAAAACATTATGAATACAAATCTCATGGAAGGGAGGTAAATATTGTCCCGCAAAAATTTCAAATGCTTAGTATTTTATATTGATATAAAATGGCACAAATGAAAAGTATGCCCCCTTATACCACACTTTTATGTAGAACTTGAAAACTGGGGTATGCAGGGGGTATACTTATTTTTATTATTTTTGCCCCAAAACATTGATTATGATCTATGCTTTACCAAATATCAAAAACTAAGTTTTCCAATTAAATGTTCAATTTTTACTACTAAAAATTTCTCTGTATATATTGTGTGGTCAAGTTTTCTGTCTGTAATGGTTCATCTCTATAAAGTCATTTATGTATGTTGAAAGCCTTTACATGTTTAGGGACCCCACCCATTGGGACCTAAAGAAAGATATGGGCTGCTTGTGCCTCCAGGCAAAGCTTACACGCTACTGACTGACCATCTGATTACTGGTAAACTGCACTCCATTTGGATGTCATGACATCCTCATTTGGGGTAAAAGTCCCATAAAATGGATGCAACGTCCCGACATGACATTTGTTGTTGACTGGGACATTAAGCATCAATTCAAATCAAATCAAATTTACGTTTCCTACACCGACCAGTCAGTTTTCATAGTTTTCCAATTGGCTCATTCATTCTAGACACAGAACAGCTAAAATATGGCCAGTCGTTCATAGACCTCGACCTTACAGGTTGACTTGATTTGTAATTTAGACGGTCAAGACAGCCATGAATGCAAGCTTGCTTTAGATGGTCAAGATAGTCAAATGAATACAAGCTTACTTTCTCAATTACTTTAAAACAACGATGATTTGGGCGAGATTAGTATCTGTCACAAATTCCTCGTATTTTTGAAACATGTCGCTTTTAGAAAGGAAAGGAAGAGAAATGAAGTCTATCTGTTTTCCTCATCAGCCAAAGCTTACAAAGATGCGCTGAATTGCGGGGAGTGTTTTGAGATTAAGCATAGAAAGTAGAATATTGGGTAACTTTATCCCTGCTTAAAGGGGCATAACTTTTCACTTCAACACTTTTCATTGTAACTTCCAGCTTATCGAAAATCAAATTCTCAAACGAAGGAGTAACAGTTTCATTATCGCTTTTGTTCTTTTATGTTTAATTGTCAGCCAGTTGCGTGACATAACTACTTCGGACAAATGAGGCATGTTTGAGAGGGAGAGAGAAAGGATGAAAATTTCTTTCCGTTTTCTACATTTGTCCTAATCATCCCGCGAAGACATCATCTTGTAATCTGATAAAAGTTAGTGGTTTGTTTTATAGATCAGATTGCGAGGAGGAGCATAAAGGGCTCTGAAGGGACATGTGTTTTGTTAGTAGGTGGGCTTTCGAGTCGTGTACTTGGGTTCGGGAAAAAAAGGATTTAGACCAAGAATGGAATATTTGCCATTCACCGCAAACCCCTTGAACAAATACCTATATGATTACGCATATTCCCCCACCCTCTTTCTTTTTTCATAGAAAAAAAATCTATGTTCGAGATCGTCCTGTGATAATTTTATTGAAACTCCAATTGCATCTTAATATTGTCCTGAACAGGAGAGAGCATATTTCTAAGAAAATCAAAATCTCAAAATACATACATATGTGTATATTGTATTGTAAAAAGGTTTCGACCGTTCAGCAGAGAAGAAATGCTTCGCAAAAACAAACCCCTTCAATTTAAGCATTCCACGACGTTAGAAAAGATAGGGTGCTGAAAAGATGAATAACAGGGTATTTACTTTTGAGCTTGGAAATTCTGAACTCTCCTACAGGTATATAAGCGCATTGCCCATACATTCGGAATATACATGCATTCTGCCGGATTTTAAATCAATGCCAAAACGTTTTATGACTGAATATGTAACTGCAAGACCTGTGTATGTTTTCACTGACTGACTGGAAGAAAGAACGATATTGGAAAGGAAGATGGATAAGAAGAAAGCTTGAAATATAGACGGACGAACGGAAGGAAGCAAACCATAAGAAGACACAGACGACGAAAGTGCGATTCAAGAAGTTTTCGTGAAAAATCCATTTGTCATTAGAATTTGCACTAAGAGGACCACCAGCATGTCAAAAATGAAAAGTTTTCAACTAAATGTATTATTATTTAAGTAATTGAACTCCACATGTATTTAAAAGAAAATGTGCATAACTAATGGTGTATCTAGGAAATGATTTCATTGCTCTGTTGGGCAGAAGATTGATCTGATAGCCAGGTGTGTCAGTATTCTAGGGGTTGATTTTCCCAAGAGGAAGATCCAAAATTATGGTGAGCAGAGTTTGTCGGTAATATGGCCAGAAAACAGCCCTTGAAGTCTAATAAAAAGTAAACTTCTCATACTCAGGTACTCAATGTTTCAGCCCCGGTCGCCCCGATTATCTGAATGTCCTCAAGTTCAATGGTTGACAAGAACAAATAAATGAATCGAATGCGCACGGTTTCGTATAGAAACCTTCAATTTTAGCTTGGAGATTTTAACATGTAGTTGGAAAATGGTTTCTATATAAAAGATCTTTTACATGTACCGGAAAGCACTCTATAGTTTGCTTCACTATTGTGTTTTGAATATTACATGAATTTTTTGAAAGACAAAAAATGGCATTTTTATGATGGTTTGACGTGTGAAGAATTGGTACGTATCCATTATCCATATATATATATATATCCCCTTAAACCCCACTTTTATATAGTAAAACTGGGGTATGCAGGGGTATACCTATTTTTCTTGTTTTTGCTCCAAAATGTAGATTGTGGGTACTCGTTAGAACCGCCTCGCCGAGGCGGTTCTAACGTGCACCCACAATCTATGTTTAAATGTTACGCCCTTTATGTTTTGAGCAAAAATAAGAAAACTATCAAAAATATTCTAATGAAGTTTTTCATTTTTTTACAACCAAAACATTTCTGTATAGCATGGGTGTGTTTTCGTAATATTTCGGTCCAAGCTTAGCCATGCCGTGACGACCACGAGATGATTTAAATATTTTAAAAGTTTCAATTTTTATGAAAGTTTTTAGCAATGTTTCTTTTGCGTGACATCTACAAATGACTAGTTTCAGTGATATTCGTTGGACTTTTCCACAATGGTTCCATAATTTAATAAGGGAAATGAATACGGCTACAAAAGCCACCCTTGGCTTACGCCAACTAAAGATATGTTAGTGATATGCGACATCAGAGCTGGGCTCAACTCTAGGTTGTTGCCGCAAAATGCGCTGCCAGACGAAAATCTGTATTTTCAACTACTATGGTCTTCGCACTGTTTCAGTAATTCTATCGAACACGGAATACAGCATACAAAATACCTTGCTTCCATAATCCACGAGAGGAACCGTATATAATATAGGGGGATGCATGGCAGATTTCCTTCAATGCATTTGCTCCCATGACGAAACGTTTCGTCTTCTTGAAAAACTCGATTTTTCCAAGAACAAGGCTCGTTTGTCATATAATTTTCATGTTGGCTTCGTTTTGATAGAGAATCTTGGCGCTTGAGATCTACCTTAACAGGATGATGGGGCGACACTATGGATAGGCAAGAGCAGACACACTTTCTTACAATTTTACCACAGGTCAAGGGTCAAATGATTCAGGGGCGGATGAGAAACCGAATCACATTCCAGATTTATGAATACGAGAAGAAATTTTCGCGGATATATGGGGGTATATCATTTAGTATGGCCATTTTAAAAGTTATAGTGTGTGCTTTTATCTGATAATTTCTCAAGTCAAGTAGGCAATAGCGCAATCAGACTCCAGAAACCGAGGTGAAAAAAAAGAAAGAAAAAGAAAAAGAAAAAAAAAACAATGAGGTACCCAGACCAAGAAAACACACCGCAAGCCGAGTGAGCAGCTATTTCCCACTAGGCGGCCACCAGCTACACAAACCCAACCAAAAACACGAAAACGCACACGAGGCGCAAACAGCACAAAAATTCAACTCCAAAACAGTGAACAAAAATGATAAGAACCACCATAGAAGTATCGCCTTAGAACGATCAGCAATATAAAATACTGGGGGCCACTGTTCCGATATCATTTGAGCCGCCTCGTGGGAAAACCAACAATGTGGTTTCCGAACAGGTCTGACACAAACCGGGCTGTACAGTCACAGAAGATGGTTAGAGGCGGGAAATTTTGGATTTAGAAAGTAGAGGAATTGTACTATCTGTATAGCGAAAACAAAGGCGCTGATCAGCTTCACAGTTCAAGTACTTCGAAGCTGATCTGCACCTTTGTTTTCGCCTATGCAGATTGTTGGTTTTCCCATGCGGCGGCTCATTTTTTTATTTCAGTTTCTCATCTTTTTTCAGTGCTTTATACGAGGAACTGGGGTCTTTGGAACATTCTTTCTCTATTGTAGGCGCAGTCCCACATAAGGAGGAGTATTTGTTGTCGTTGTCGTTGTATGCATGTTTGTTAGGTTTGCATGATGATATTGAAAGTTAATGCGACTATATTTATAGTCTTCGTGAAGGATGACTATTAAACTTGATTTGCGCCGCTGCATGAGAAAACAAACAATTTTGGTTTCCGACCAGGTCCGACACAAACCGGACTGTGCAGGCACAGAAAGCTTGAAATTTCGCATTCTAAAAGAAGAGGGATTGTACTATTCGTGCACTGATCAGTGCAGGTTACTTCGCATAGACTAAAATGCGGGTTTCACGTGACGTCTCGATTTTATCCATACGTCATTTGATAAATAGAGGATATTTGCTTTTTTGAGGTGAATACCAAATATATTTCATCGAGTGAGTTGAAAACATCAGAATTTTCACGAGTGCGCAGCACGAGTGAAAATTATTATGTTTTCAACTCACGAGATGAAATATATTTGGTATTCACCGAAAAAAAGCAAATTTTCTTTTTATTTTATACAATGCACAGGCATTTTCCAATGCACAAGGTAGGCGGTGAAAATGCAAAATCAAAAATTTTTTGAAAACACGAATAATTTTGGAACCACCTTGTTCCTTATGTTCTAACTAAGAAAATGAATATCCACACTTTATGTTTTCGTTCATAAATAACGGAGTTATAGGCGTTTGAATTTCTGAAGTGAGACACATTTAATGACGTCAAGTAAATGGAAACGTCAGAAGTAATCCAAAAAATCTGACGTCATTACAGTGACGATATATAGAGATTATCATATGACAATTTTCATATCGTACCTCGTATCAACCCGAGAATCCCGTATCAGCCCGAGACTCTCGTATCAGCCCGAGGGCCGAAGGCCCGAGGGCTGATGCGAGAGTCGAGGGCTGATACGGGATTCGAGGGTTGATACGTGGGTACGATATGAAAATTGTCATATCGTAATCTTTTTATCATATATTTTGATTCATGACCATTTTTTCCCTTTCTTTGTTTTATTTTTATTCATTTTATTTTATTTTATTTTATTTTATTTTATTTTATTTATTTTGACATACCGCCAAAGCGTGCAGTAGAGCGCATATTATTTCCACATTAGCACAAATCGAAAATTCGTCTCGACATGACAAAATACTGTTGCCTGTGACATAAAACCACAATCCAAACAAATCTAAAATGCCTGCGGTACACTACCTAATGAAATTGAAATACAATAGGAGCCGAGTGCTCCGAATATAATTTTATCAGCCAATCATTTGGTGATACGGCTTTTTCTCCCTAGGGATGATATGGGTCACGTGGGTATGTGAGCCAATCATTTGGTGATATGGCTTTTTCTCCCAAGGGAGTGATATGGGTTTTATAAATTTTTGAACGGATACGGCTTTCGAGATACTGTGCCGCGATACGTGAACGTAACTCTTGTCTGTATCGCATATGCAAAAAGAAAATATTTTGTAGTAAATATATGATAAAGGCGGATATCAGTCACTAGTGACTTTTGATATCAGTGAGATTTGATATCAGTGAAATTTCATATCAATGAAAATACCAATTTTATCAAGTTTTTATATACATTGGGTTTCACTGTAAAGTATAAAATAAAAATTTAGCCTTAACTTCAGAAATGAAAATAAGTATGTTTACACTTCTGTATTAAATAGGTCTTTCATTCTTGGTCTTGTCGCATGCAGGCCGCATTTCATTCATACAATGGCAGGGAACAATTTGAATTGCTGATAAGCGCTGACATTTGGCATTTTGTCCACATCTAAATAACAACAATATACATGTTTGCAAATTATTTTGTTTGAATTTGTTTTAATTGATGCTTAACGCCCTAGTCAACAGGTCATGTCGGGACGTTGCCTCCATTTTATGGGACTTTTACCACAAAAGAGGATGGCATGACATCCAGCAAGTGTGATCAGGAGCTTATGACCGTGTTCATACATCAGTCATTTGAGCCACCTCGTGGAAAAAAAAACAATGTGGTTTCCGAACAGGTCTGACACAAACCAGCCCGTACAAGCACAGGAAAGAGCCAGAAGCTTGAAATTTCGGATTTAAGTAGAAGAGGAATTGTACTATCCGAGTAGCGAAAACAAAGGCGCTGATCAGCTTCGCGGTTACCGCGAAGCTGATCTGCGTTTTTGTTTTCGCCTATGCCGATTGTTGGTTTTCCAATGAGGCGGCTCATTTGTAACCACTGCATCCCCACCTACGGGGAAGGGTGGAAGATAGCCGGGCTAAAGTGCGGGGCAATTACTTTTTCATTGTTCCCGCAGTGCAGTGGAAATGACAGTGTTTTGACATTAGGATCCTTACCAAAGGGATGTTTTCTATTGCGAAGGTCAGGGCAAACAGACCTCCAGTTTGTCCCCGGGGGACGGGGCTTAAAGCAGGGCACTGAAAGTTGAAAAATCATAATCACCGCCCTTCCCCGTATATTTGGGGATAGTGGTTACAAATAACTGGTGCATTATTGTTAAACATGTACATTGCATGGAATAATTGCCTTGGAAACATTGAATGGATGCTACCAAACTAAGTCAGATATGCAAATCATCGATACAAAACGCCTGAAAAGAAACATGACATTATTGCAATTAATACCGTTCAAATGCAAAACAAACCGCAAACACATGTTAGAAACATCTTAATTCAAAAACAGGGTGTTAGGGTTCAGAAAGATATGCAACATCTTTTTTTACTACAAAAAGCAGCATATTTTTCCAAAGCTATCAGCCCCGTAATCTTTAATCTTTTGATGCAAAAGTATTGTGATCTTTGCACGATAGCGCAGTCATGGATCATTTATGACATGCATTTTCATATTTTTGTATATTAAAACACTTGAGTATATGTCATCAATTAACACCCAGGGCAGTCATATACAGAGAACGCGGATGTTCAAGGAACTTGGAGGTTGGCAAAGAACTGCACATTAAACTAAGGCCAGTACTTATCCCATTTTATCTTACAGACAACTAGTGAATAGTAAACCCGTTGCATCTTTACTATACTCAACAAAAAGTAAAGAAAAATGTGTTCAAAAAATCAAGTTTCACACTTCAGAATGTTAAAAAGTGTCTTTTAATCTACATATTTCTAATGAGCCCTTACTTTGAACTTATAGCACCTACAGTGGCTGGGAAAATTAATGTCAAAGTTGACTGGTCGTCAATCCAGTTTTCACAAAGTTGCTATATTGTTTGGTTTGAGTAAAAGTGTTAATGGAGACTCTTGCCTTAAATGCATAGACCCTGAAGACAAGTTTTTGTCCAGTGCACACAACAAGATGTTGAGACATGTTATCCTGCTTTTTCTGCACCAGCATCAGTTCCTAGATTACAATATCAGGCTGCAACGCACCACAACCATTTGACCGTTTTTTTAATCTGACCAACAAAATGGCCAATGTGGTGCTGAAAAATCAGCCTTCATCACAGCAAGAATCTGTAGAGTCATTGGTGCCAGTACTGCACACCAGACCCTACCAAGCTGTCCCAGAATGTGCAAAATTTGTTCAGCTGGAGGCATGATGTCTTGTTCTTGGCCTGCCTAGTCTTTGACCACAACGGTGTTCTGATATAGGCAATCGTGGGTGATCCTGGGGCGATTTTATCTGGTATTGTAATCCTGGTACCAACAATGGCACTGATGCTGAAAAGGCTTTAAAAGAGTCTGCTCTCATCTGTTTGTACACTTTACAGCTTTTCATGAGAAACTGTGTCTATGGAGATAAGGTTATCGTGTGAGAAGGGCTTCTGTGACGATTGATACACAAATTAAACAATATGGTAATTTTTGTGACGATTGATACACAAATCAAACAATATGGCAATATGGCATGGTGGGGCGACCAGTCAACTTTGACATTGATTTCCCAAGCTACGGTGTTATCGTCTCCAATAAGCCCTCATTAGAAAAAATAAAAAGACATTTTAAAATAAAATGAGGTTCACACTTCATGAAGGATAAAGTTGCGGGTATTCCATCCCGGTCGCCCGCAAAAAAAAGATTTAGAATCTTGTGGCTATCCACTTATTATGTGTCTCTGACGTGGGATAATCCCATTTCTCTAGGACCCCGTGTTCTCAACGCCCCCACCCCCGGGTGCCCATGAACCCGCACCCTGTCCCAGGCGACGACAGGGACTCTCCCTCGATTCCCCCCTACAACCCCCAGGATCTCCCCCGATTGGGTCTCCCGGGTTCCCACCGGGTCCCCCCTGACCCACCCCGGATCCCTAACATCCCCGGGACACCCCGGACCCGGACCCACCAGGACCCCCCCCGGGTCTGGGGACCCACTCCCCCCGGGTCCCCCCCGGGTCCCCAGGACCCACCCCCGCCGGGTCCGCAGGACCCCCCCCGGGTCCGCAGGACCCCCCCCCGGGTCCGCAGGACCCCCCCGGGGGTCCCCAGGACCCCCCCCGGGTCCCCAGCACCCCCCGGTCCCCATCACCCCCCCGGGTCCCCCCCGGGTCCCCAGGACCCCCCCGGGTCCGCAGGACCCCCCCGGGTCCCCATCCCCATCAGGACCCCCCGGGTCCCCAGGACCCCCCCGGGTCCCCAGGACCCCCCCGGGTCCCCAGGACCCCCCCGGGTCCCCAGGACCCCCCGGGTACCCAGGACCCCCCGGGTACCCAGGACCCCCCGGGTCCCCAGG
Organism: Rugalucina vietnamica; assembly: GCA_964017185.1. Classification (NCBI taxonomy): domain Eukaryota; kingdom Metazoa; phylum Mollusca; class Bivalvia; order Lucinida; family Lucinidae; genus Rugalucina; species Rugalucina vietnamica. The sequence goes on from OZ024874.1 coordinate 17,191,578, forward strand.
ACCCCCCCCGGGTCCCCAAGACCCCCCCGGGTCCCCAGGACCCCGGGGTCGGCAGGGACCCCCGGCTTTATGCTCGACATTGTGTCGTGCAAAAGCCATCAACGACTACTGCCCATAAAATGGTAGCGATTGCTAAACCTCAGTTACCTTCATTGGCTGTGGGATCGCTTGCAGTAAACTAAAACAAAATTGACCGGTTTAGATACAAAACGTATTTCAAATTGGAAGAGTGCTAGTTGTGTACATAGTGAAACAATGGAACTAAGTTTGCTGCCTTATCAACGCCACTGTGATACTAACCCAAAATTAACTTCTTATACTATCTGTAATTTTATTTATTAAACTCACAAAATTACGTTGATTGGTCATTTTAAAGCATAAAAGGCTCTAAATCTACATCATACAGATTACTCTCCCTTGCAAGAATTTAACGTTATTAGCATGCAAACAACTCCGTAGTAATGGGGACTCAGTGGTCTAGTGGTTTCGTGAACATATCACAAAACAGAAAGTTTTAACTAGAACCTGTTTCGATTCACACCACTGAAATATTTGAGTTTATTCATTTATTTATTTTTTTTTTATTTTATTTTTTCTTATTTGTTTAATGTTACAAAAGGGAGGGAAGTGATCATCTTGGCATTGGCACTAGACAGTGAGATGTAACATTCTAGTTGATTTGACTGACCAACCTGTGGAAGGCGCACAATTATAAACACTTGCTACTGGATTTTGCGCAAAATGCAAAAAGACGGCCATGTGCTGGAGTCCCCGGTATAAGATATGCATTTTCCTTTTTCGTGCCTCAGTTATGACCTGGATGGTGGAAGCATGTTTCTTGGTACCAGCACTGACTCTATCATATCCGTGGCTGAATGCTCACATGGAATGCAATAACACCCATGGTTCGATCCTGCTCGGAGTAAGACATTTAAGCGAGAGCGAGGGGCATGTAACGGGCTAATCATGCGACTATATAGCTCAGTTGGCGGAGCACTCTCACGGACGAAAAAAGCCCTGGTTTAGAATCTTGTGGCTATCCACTTTTCATGTGTCTCTGACGTGGGATAATCCCATTTCTGCTTGATCTAGAAGATTCAACAAGCTGGATAGTGGTCTTAACAAAATAATATTTTTGATCTCAGACGGATCCAACCCCGAAAATGACCCGCTCAAGTACACTATAGGGGACCCTCTCCCACAAAATACCAAAACTACACATCTGATCTGCTGTATACATGTCTCTGTACTGATTCGTGCCGCACGTTATATCTGCTTGACGAACTAACAACCTCCCAACCATCTCTATCAACGCACATGTTACTGTCCAGCACGGTTTATTGTCAATGCCAGATATTGACAATTTTGCATTCATTTATGTGTGGAGTGGGGGTGGGGGTAGGGTGGGGGGTCGCAAGGACTCGCCCATTTCAAATCCCGAGGCGTTGTACTCTGCGATATGTAGAGTGCTTGTAGTTTCAAAAGCCTTAGGTTTTAGTTCTTTCTCAGAACTATAGAGTATAGGAAAACCGTGAAAACAGGGGATCAACACAATTTCTTGTTTCAGACAAAATAGAAGAAAAAGTACCAGCTATGCGTTGTACCCTTGCTCATGTTGCTGGCTTGTCCGAAACAAGTCATGGTGCGATCAATGGTATTAAGTTTGTTCCAGCTTCTACGGTTATTTCTTTACTGATCGTTCCAAGATGGTTCTGCTGTTGTCTGTCTGTCTGTCTGTCTGTCTGTTATACAGTCAATGACTTCCACCAGTGTAAGTATTTCCACAACCTTGAAAACTCAACTTCAATGTGGTTTGATGTTTGCAAGAAAATTATCCTACCTCTTCTGGTCAACATATTTCGTGTTTTTGGTGTCTTTTGAAAGTTAAATAAATAATACAATCAAATCACTGGGTGCTTCCTTCGTCCCGATATAAAAAGGTTTTGTATGACTTTTACTATAGGTCCCGATAGGATTTGGTTTTGTTTGATTCTGGTATCGGATTTTTTTCTACAATAATTCCTAGAATTTGGTCAATGATTTGATTTGATTCTCATTTATGACGTCAGTGAAAGAATTTAAAGTCATAAAATAGTGCTTTGAATGCAATTTAATAGTAAGTTTTTATTTGATTCGTTAAGAAGTGATATAAATTGTGAAAGTAATGTTATTGCCGACTCTGTTTTGTGGAGATTTACTCTATCAACGTAGTAGAAAAAAATCTGGTACCAAAAAGTCAAACAAAACCTTTTTATATCGGGACCAAGGAAGCACCCAGATGCAGTTAAGAAGATATTGAGAAAAAAAAAATATTTTCATATATTTTCATAAAAAACAAAATAGCTTTACAAAGATTTGAAAATACCTTATTTATTGTATTCATTTATTACCTTTCACATGAAAATATGTTGACCAGGAGAAAGCAGGATAGTTTTTATTGCAAACGTCTATGGAGTTTTCGACGTTGTGGAAATACATTTGCTCCTTGTTACCTTTGTGTTTGCTTGAGGCTGGTCGGATTTCTGCCTTGTGGGAAGGAGATAGTCATTTTTTGTCTTTATGAAAACACGCCCATGTGATATACAGACTTTTTGTTAAGTTGTAAAAACTTGTGAAAATTTTCGGTAGAAAATGTTTGATATTTTTCTTATTTTTGCTCAAAACATAAATTGTGGGTACACGTAAGAACCGCCTCGCCGAGGCGGTCTAACGAGTACCCAAAATGTATGTTTTGGATAAAAAATAAGAGAATTAGGTATACCCCTGCTAACCCCTGTTTTACCATAATTATGAAAGTGGGGGTTAAGGGGGGTACACATTTCACAGACATGTTTTCCTGGTTATTTTTGTGCTGTTTTATTCTGTCCTTTCTTTTTTGCCTGGCGTCTGGTTTGGAATTGTTTAAAATCTTACTTGTATCCAGATCCCCGAACCTTTTATTTTTTACGTTTTTTTATGTTTGTCAGATTGTTGCCTACCTTAGGATAAAACGAGGTTATTCTTTTGAATTATCACTGTTGCGTGAATTAAGAATCAGAGAAGATTTTCGAAATTAGCTGCTTCACAGCTCGACGATATCATTTTCATTGATCTGATCATGTAAGCAAAGGATCGTTGGGTAAAATGATTTTCCGTGTACGTCACATATTGAGGAACGTGAAATGCGATAAACTTTTGTTTTTGCTAGATTTCAACTATTGATAGTATTAAGGTTTTAATTGGGATACGATTAAGTTTGGCGGCAGATGTATTGCACGCGTGATTAAATTTGATGTTAGTTAATACGCAAACATGAAATTTGATTGTCCAGTTGCTGAGACAGTTTAAACTCGTGCCATATCACAAGGAAAACCTGTCAACTTTCGTACATGGAAAGTATCAGGCACATACCATTTACTGATCAGTCGCTTTGACGTTTTTCAGCTAATCTTTCGGGTTTCTGAATCGCACATTCCACGAACTCGATTAGCTTCTATAACTGCGCATGCAGTCTGATTTGGCCAGGCTTTGTCGTTACTGAGCTCAAGTTATCTACGCAACACCATGGCAAAATGAGGAACTCAGAATTTCCGGCAGGCGAGGTTTAAACAACCAGACTTTGTGCTCACAGAGACATGATGGGATCTTGAACATTCGGATATAGAATCTGTACGTTAACTGACCAAGTTATGAAGAGCAAGGTCTGATAAGTGCATTTTTGATATACCAGCCTGCTAAGAACTAAGACGTGTTTCCATGATCCGGCTTATCTGCGCTCTCGATTGTCTTTTTTCTTTCATTTTCATTTCTGAGGTTAATGCATGTATGTGAACTTGCACATCTAGGAAATGTGATGCAAAATCGGAATCAGAAAGAATAACAATGCTTAGCTATTCATCCTAGATAAAATGAACCCTTTGCACTACGTCCATGTAGCCAAATAGAACTATTTTAATGTAGACTTTATGCAATTCAAGCTGTACGAAGTTTTATATTTAACAAAAGACATTTTTCAATGGATTAAAGACACATTATTCATCTCAACGCTGTTCGTCTGGTGTGGGTTCGAGCCCCACACGGGACACATATGAGACAAGCCAAGTTCTGCTTGCGGGTGTGTCAGGTGGTTCATCACTTGACTCATAAATCTTAGTTCTTTTTGTCATATTATCATTTGTTGTGTCATATTCAGCAGTGTTTGTCATATTATCATTTTTGTATCACATTCAGCAGTTTTTGTCATATCATTTTTGTGTCATATTCACCAGTTTTTTTGGTCATATTATCATTTTTGTGTCATATTCAGCAGTTTTTTTTTTGTCATATTATCATTTTTGTGGCATATTCAGCAGTTTTTTGTCATATTATCATTTTTGTGTCATATTCAGTAGTTTTTGTCACATTATAATTTTTTTGTGTCATATTCAGCAGTTTTTGTCATATTATCACTTTTTGAGTCATATTCAGTTTTTGTCATATTATCATTTTCATGTCATATTCAGCAGTTTTTATCACATTATCATTTTTTTATATCATATTCAGCAGTTTTTAGCAAGCATATACTTACTTACTTACTTACTTACTTACTTACTTACTTACTTACTTACTTACTTACTTTCATATTCAGCAGTTTTTGTCATATTATCATTTTTCTGTCATATTCAGCAGTTTTTGTCACATTATATTTTTTGTGTCATATTCAGCAGTTTTTTTTGTGTCATATTCAGCAGCTTGTCCACACATGATTTTTTCTACTCTGTATACAACATTACCACATAATCTAATTAAAGAAAAACTTCTGGATTTGATAGAGTGGACCTTCAAAAGGACATTAAAAAACTATGGTTCACTTTATTTGGCATGTAATGACAGAAAAGGCTTTCTTCACTTCCTCTGACTAAAGTCGGTATACACTTTGGTCATGTCAGAATGTGTGCGACGCCTTATCATATCTCCTGGATAATATTTATATTAGATTTGGACCAAGTTATACAGACAAATTGTCGGAATTCCGATGGGTACAAATTGCGCACCTCTCGTAGCTGATTTATTTTTATACCGCTACGAAAGAGATTTCATGAATTCTCATCAAGCTGATGTTATCGAGGCTTTTAATCCCACTTCTAGGTACCTCGATGACCTTTTGAACATTGACAACCCTTATTTTGAAGCTATGGTCAATTGAACTACAGTTGAACAAAGCCAATCTCTCAGATACCGAAGCCCCCTTTTTAGATCTACATCTTTCTGTTTCAAATGGATTTGTTTCTTCTAAAATTTATGATAAGCGCAATGACTTTGATTTTGATATAGTAAATTTTCCGTTTTTGGATGGTGACGTTCCTCGTCGTGCTTCTTATGGTGTATACATTTCGCAACTTATTAGGTTTGCTTGAGTCTGCAATCATGTTACAGACTTCAACGCTCGAAATAAATGTTTAACGGCCAAACTTCTCCAACAGGGCTATCGGTATCATAAACTTCGAAAAACCTTTTCTAAATTTCATCGTAGACACTATGAATTGATTTCCAAATATAATGTTGGGTTAAAGACGCTTTTAAGTGAGGGCCTTTCGGAACCTGAATTTTATGGTGACTTGGTTTACATTAAGAAACTTATAGGAAGTAATGATATTTCTTTTCAGTTCAGAAAAATCATAACACGTTACAGACGTATAGGTTATAACTTGAATGTTATGCGACAGTCTGCATGCTTAGTTTTTAACCCAATGATGGTTGATAACTACGCTGCCTTCTTTAATTGCACGCCGGTGGGTCGGGCATCAGACTCTATGATGGCCCGACTTAAAGCTATTCATTTTAGTTGGTTGGGGCCGGAGCTTCTTGTCTGTTGCTTGGCCCACCGGGGTCCAACTGGTGTTTTTCTTTTGCTCAGGAGTTAGTAGGTTATTCGGCGCCCAAGGATCTCCATCGTCGGGCAGCTTACTCAATCTGCGAGTCCTGGTTTTTGATTCATCAGGATGTTTATCGTGATTTATTTGTTTGTTCTTGATGATTCATTGACTAGTTAGATTCACCACGAGGACCGAAGAACTAACTAAATGTTATGAACCACTGCAGAAGCTGAGTGTGAGGTTATGGCCATGTAAAACCGGGTTAAGCCCGCCAGTAACTTTGTGTTACTGATCGTTCCAAGGCAATACTTCTGTGGTGGTTCTTTTTGTTTTATGGCTTGGTGTTTAATTTTTTTTTGTGCTGTCGGCTCCTTATGTATGTTTTCATATTTTCAGTAAAGTTTTGGTAGCTGAGTGGCCACCTATTGGGAAAATAGCTGCTCATTCGGCTTACGATATGTTTTCATGGTTAGTTTGGTTTTTTCCCACCTCGGTTTTTGGAGTGGGAATCTTTTTCTGATTATGCCTTTTCCTGATCTTTGCCTACTTGTACTTTTTTGTCATATTATCACTTTTTGTGTCATATTCAGCAGTTTTTGTCATATTATATTTTTGTGTTCTATTCAGCAGTTTTTGTCACATTATGTTTTTTCTGTCATACTCAGCAGTTTTTGTCATATTATCATTTTTGTATCATATTCAGCAGTTTTTGTCATATTATTTTTGTGTCATATTCAGCAGTTTTTATCATTTTATCATTTGTTTTGTCATATTCAGCAGTTTTTAGCTCACCTGAGCCGAAGGCTCACAGGTGAGCTTATAGTATACCCATGCTCCGGCGTCCGTCCGTCGTCGTCCGTCGTCCGTCCGTCGTCCGTCGTCCGTCGTCCACAATTTCAAAGATCTTCTCCTCTGAAACCGCTTGGCCAATCAAAGCCAAACTTCATGTGGAGCATCCTTAGGAAGGGGGAACGAATGTTTATATAAATGGTTCATGTCACATGACCAAGATGGCCGCCATGGCTATAAATAGCAAAAACCTTCAAAAATCTTCTTCTCCAGAACCAGTGGGCCGATTTCCATGAAACTTGGTATGTAGCATTGGGGACGCAGGCCCATCATAGTTTATATAAATCATGACCCTAGGTTGACCTTGACCTATTTTACGGCAAGGTCAACTTAGGTCGCCAATGCATTTGAATGGGAAAAAATGGTAAAATGCTATTTAATGGGTAAAACTTACTGGGAATAGGCAAATGGACAGAAGATTAATGTTAATGGAAAATTTTAGCCCCTGGGGGGTTGTCTGCCCCTGCCCCGGGGCTATATACATGTATATGACCATAATATTCAAACATCTTCTTCTCTGAAACCGCTAGGCCAATCAAAGCCAAACTTCATGTGGAGCATCCTTGGGAAGGGGTAATGAAAGTTTATATAAATGGTCAAGGTCACATGACCAAGATGGCCACCATGGCTATAAATAGCAAAAATGTTTAAAAATCTTCTTCTTCAGAACCAGAAGGCCTATGATTTTGAAACTTGGTGTGAAGCATCTGGGAATGGAGCTCTACAAAGTTTATATAAATCATGACCCTGGGATGACCTTGACCTATTTTACGGCAAGGTCAACTTAGGTCTCCCATGCATTGGAATGGGGAAAAATAGGAAAATGTAATTAAATGGCAGAAAACTTGCTAGAAATGAGCAAATGGACAGAAGATTTATGTTTAAGAAAATATTTTGGGCCCAGGGGGTTGTCTGCCCCTGCCCCGGGGCTATATACATGTATATGACCATAATATTGAAACATCTTCTTCTCTGAAACTGCTAGGCCAATCAAAGCCAAACTTTTTGTTGAGTATTCTTAGGAAGAGGGAATGAAAGTTTATATAAATGGTCAAGGTCACATGACCAAGATGGCCGCCATGGCTATAAATAGCAAAAACGTTTAAAAATGTTCTTCTTCAGAACCAGAAGGCCTTTGATTTTGAAACTTGGTATGAAGCATCTGGGAATGGAGCTTTACAAAGTTTATATAAATCATGACCCTGGGATGACCTTGACCTATTTAACGGCAAGGTCAACTTAGGTTGCCCATGCATTTGAATGGGAAAAAAATAGGAAAATGTAAAATGGCAGAAAACTTGCTAGGAATGAGCAAATGGACAGAAGATTTATGCTTATGAAAATACTTTAGGCCCAGGGGTTGTCCGCCCCTGCCCTGGAGCTATATACATGTAGATGACCATAATATTCAAACAGCTTTTTCTCAGAAACTGCTTAGCCAATCAAAGCCAAACTTTATGTGGAGCATCCTTAGGAAGAGGAAATGAAAATTTATATAAATGGTCAAGGTTACATGACCAAGATGGCCGCCATGGCTATAAATAGCAAAATTTTTTAAAAATCTTCTTCTTCAGAACCAGAAGGCCTATGATTTTGAAACTTGGCATGAAGCATTAAGGAATGGAGGTCTACAAAATTTGTATAAATCATGACACTGGGATGACCTTGACCTATTTCACGGCAAGGTCAACTTAGATCGCCCATGTATTTGAATGGAGAAAATTGTTAAAATGTCATTTGAAGGACAAAACTTGCAGTTAATTGGCAAATGGACTGAATTTTTATGATTTGAAAAAGTTCTGACCCTGCTCTATATACATGCATTGTACCATTCTAGTCTAACAAGTTTATTGGTACATGTATATATCTCAGGTCTCAGGTGAGCGTTTACAGGGCCATTGGTCCTCTGGTTTTAATCATATTATCATTTGTTTTGTCATATTCAGCAGTGTTTGTCACATTATCATATTTGTGTATCACATTCAGCAGTTTTTGTCATATTATCATTTTTATGTCATATTCAGCAGTTTTTGTCATATAATTTTTTGTGTTATATTTAGTAGGTTTTGTCACATAATATTTTTTGTGTCATATTCAGCAATTTTTGACATGTCATCACTTTTTGTGTCATACTCAGTAGTTTTTGTCATATCATCATTTTTTTGTCATATTCAGCAGTTTTTGTCACATTATATTTTTTGTGTCATATTCAGCAGTTTTTGTCATATTATCATTTTTGTATCATATTCAGCAGTTTTTGTCACATTATAACTTTTTGTGTCATATTCAACAGTTTTTGTTATATTATCACGTTTTATGTTATATTCAGCAGTTTTTTGTCATATTATAATTTTTGTGTCATATTCAGCAGTTTTTGTAACATTATTTTTTTTGTATCATATTCAGCAATTTTCGGCATATCATCACTTTTTGTGTCATACTCAGTAGTTTTTGTCATATCATCATTTTTTGTCATATTCAGCAGTTTTTGTCACATTATATTTTTTGTGTCATATTCAGCAGTTTTTGTCATATTATCATTTTTGTGTCATATTCAGCAGTTTTTGTCACATTATAACTTTTTGTGTCGTATTCAACAGTTTTTGTTATTATTATCACATTTTGTGTTATATTCAGCAGTTTTTGTCATATTATAATTTTTGTATCATATTCAGCAGTTTTTGTCATATTATCATTTTTGTGTCATATTCAGCAGTTTTTGTCACATCATTTTTGTGTCATATTCAACAGTTTTTGTCATATTATCACTTGTTGTGTCATAGTCAGCAGTTTTTGTCATATCATTTTTTGTGTCATATTCAGCAGCGATACTTCTGTGGTGGTTGTTTTTGTTTTATGTCTTGGTGTTTGAGATTTTTTTGTGCTGTTGGTGCCTTATGTGTGTTTTCATAGTTTTAGTTAAGTTAAGGTAACTGAGTGGCCATCTATTGGGAAAATAGCTGCTCATTCGGCTTACGATATATTTCATGGTATAAGTGCCTGATTGTTAGTTTGGTTTTTTCCCACCTCGGTTTTTGGAGTGGGAATCTTTTTCTGATTGCGCCTTTTCCTGAGCTTTGCCTACTTGTGCCTTTTTATCAAATGATCATTTGTTGTGTCCTATTCAGCAGTTTTTGTCATATTACTATTTTTGTGACAAATTCAGCAGTTTTTGTCATATTATTATTTTTGTGTCATATTCAGCAGTTTTTGTCATATTGTTTTGACTTATTGTTCACTTTAAGTACATATCATTTTATACCAATGTATATTGCTTTTATATCTTGGTCATTTGTTTGGCTGTTATTTGCACCATGAGCCCTGTTTTATTCTGAAACCTTTTAAAGTTCCAGTTAATATTATCTTTGTTTTGTTATAAATGTTTGTTTGTCCATGCATTTTGGTTATTTTTGTTCATGTCAATGGTGAAATCTGTGCTTGTGTCAGAATGATTATTCTCCTAACCCAAACCATAATCTATGGCTTTCTTACCCCATCAGGAAAACGTCCGTGAAATAAGAACCCCCTTGTTATATAATAAAACTGGGGTATTCAGGGGTATACCTGTTCTTTATTTTTGCTCCAAAACATAGATTGTGGATACTCATTAGAACCGCCTCGCCGAGGTGGTTCTAACATGTACCCACAATCTATGTTTCGAGCAAAAATAATAAAAATATAAAAAAAAATTCTACTGAAAATGTTCATATTTATGCCCCCAACTTTGAAAAAGTTGGAAGGGCATATTCAATTGCTTTCGGCTTGTCTGTCTGTCTCTCTGTGTGTGTGTGTGTGTGTGTGTGTGTGTGTGTGTGTGTGTGTGTGCATCTGTTAACTTTTGAACCATGAATGCTAGGGTTTTGAAATTTCATACGCACATTCCTCATGAAAAAATAGTTGACCCGTATTTTTTTTCATGTCCGAGTTATGCCCCTTTTCTGAGTTATGTCCCTTTGAAAACAAAATTTGAAAATCTTGTGTGCAAGATATCTCAAAAAGTATTTGAGCTAGAGCCTTCATATTTGGTATACGGGTCAGGGCTGAGAAGTAGATCACCTGATTAACTTTTGAGAACTTTACCCAAAATTTTGACAAAATTACAGAATTTTGAAATTTTGAGTATTTTTTCCACCTTTTGGTGCAATTTGAAACTTTTAAACGGTGAATGCTAGTGTTTTGAAATTTCATATACAGATTCCTCATGAAAAAATAGTTGACCCGTATATTTTTTCATGTCCAAATTATGCCCCTTTTCTGAGTTATGTCCCTTTGAAAACAAAATTTGAAAATCTTGTGTGCAAGGTATCTCAAAAAGTATTTGAGCTAGAGCCTTCATATTTGGTATACTGATTGGGGCTGAGGAGTAGATCACCTGATTAACTTTTGACAAAATTACTGAATTTTGAAATTTTGATTGATTTTTCCACTTTTTGGTGAAATTTGAAACTTTTAAACGGTGAATGCTAGGATTTTGAAATTTCATTTACAGATTCCTCATGAGAAAACAGTTGACCCGTAATTTTTTTCATGCCCGAGTCATGCCCTTTTTTTGAGTTATGTCCCTTTGAAAACAAAATTTGGAAATCTTGTGTGCAAGATATCTCAAAAAGTATTTTAGCTAGAGCCTTCATATTTGGTATACCGGTTGAGGCAGAGAAGATCACCTGGTCAACTTTTGAGGACTTTCTGTCAAATTTTAACTCCCATTTTTAAGTGTGCATCTGTAATCAGTGTTAGTCCTCAAGTTTGCTATTTGTGCCCAGGTCAACTCTGTTTGCTTACACAATTTTCAAAAATAATGAGATAAATGAATCATATAAACTGCCAGGTTAGTGGCAAGCAAAAACAGTTGGGGGCATAGTGTTTTACAAACACTTATTTCTAGTTTACAACTTTAAAAATCTCTATATGCTGCGTGGGCATGTTTTTGTAATGCACTGCAGTTAAGCAGTTCTCATTGCTCATCTTTTCACCAGTAACTGACTGGTGAAATTCTGTTGAGAATCAAACCTGCCACCTGATTACATACTACTGATGGAGTGCTGCCAACAATGGTTATGCACATACAATGTTGTTTGTTTGATTGATTTACTTTAGTAAACTGCTTAGGTAATTTCTAGACAGTAAGGCAGTTTACCAGTACTTATTGCATATTTATTTGCAATTAACTGACAACTGCTCTTCATGAATCATCAGAAGTGGAAGAATAGAAAGTTTTTCATAACAAATTTTCATAAAACGAGCCGCCGCATAAGAAAACCAACAAAGTGCTTAGGCAAAAACAAAGGTGCAGATCAGCTGTGCAGTAATTGTACAGCTGATCAGCACCTTTGTTTTTGCTTTATGGATAGCGCAATCCCTCTTCTTTTTACATTCAAAATTTCAAGCCTCTAGCCTGCTTCTGTGACTGTACATGCTGGTTTAAGTTAGACCTGCTCAGAACCTAAGTTGTTGGTTTTCTCGCCCACAGGCTCAAATAGTTTTTCATGACCAAATTTTCATGAAGTTTTTTGCTGGACCAAAGTGTTGATCCGGTGCCAGTGTACAGATCAGGCCCTGAGGTTATAAAACTTTTTTCAAGCTCAGCTCAGCTGAGCATGAAATTTCAACTGATCATAAATGTTGAAATAGTCAAAATTAGTGGAAAATACAGGTTCAGTACTCAACAACTAGTAATTTATCCTGTTCATAAATGTTAAAATGCCAACAATTGTTGGCATTTTAACATATATGAGCAGGAGAAATTTAAGTCTCAGCTGAGCTGAGCATGAAAAAAGTTTTATAACCTCAGATCTGACATGCTGTGGCCTAGCTATCAGTCCGCATACATAGGTGACGCAATAAAGAAGACAAAAGTAAGTACCAATCATTATTATTTTATTGCAAACAAAACATTAAGACCAGTTACTGTATACAATAATATACATTTTGTTTTGTAGTTTACAATGAATAACTAACAAATATGCATAAAACAAATATTATACATTAATTCAGAGATACATGAGTTGTAGAATACAAATATTATAATTTATTCTTTGAGATCTATAGTAGAAAAAGGTTTCTCCTAAGTGTAACTTTCATAAGTGAATTAAAAAGAGCAATTCAGCATGTGTGTCGTAAGTTTTCATGTGAAAAGCGTATATGTATTTTTACGTAATCAGAATCGTCTTGCGTTACAAGGTTTCTATGCTATCGGACATGTATCTTTGCTTATATTTTTGCACTAAGAACTTTTATTATATATTTCAAAAGTGGATATTTTATCCTTATGGTGCCAGTACCCTTTATTGCATGTAACAAAATACATAGCACCTATGGAGCAAAGCTGTCAGCAAAGAATAAACAAACACCATCATTAGGAAAATTGCAAATCTATCTATAGTGGACAGTTTAGAAATATTGTCAATTTTGAAAGATAAGAGCTGTCGCAGGACAGCGTAGCTCGCCTGACTTGTGCTTTGTCACTAAACTTATCAAAATCTATGACCCATGACCTTGACCTCAAGGTCGCTCAGGTGGGTTGTGATGGTACAGCATAAAATTTCAGACCAATATCCACAAACATGCAAAGTTTCAACTTGATCCATCAACATAGAGATATATAGATCTTTAACCCAAAACTTTAACCAAAAATTTCTAAGGCCATGACCTTGACCTCAAGTTGACTCAGGGTGAGTCATAATGGTACAGCATAAAACTTCAGACCAATATCTACCAACACGCAAAGTATCAACTTGATCCATCTACATGTTCAAGAGACTTCTAAAAACTTTAACCGAAAACTTTAACAAAAAAATTCTAAGTCTGTGACCTTGACCTCAAGGTCACTCAGGGTGGGTCATGATGGTACTGCATAAAACTTCAGACCAATATCTACCAACATGCAAAGTATCGACTTGATCCATCAACATGTTCAAGAGATATAGACTTCTAAAAACTTTAATGAAAAAGTCACTAGAGCACGAAATATAGGTCAAGGTCACTAGATCAATGTGGGTGCAAAGTCGGGACATCGAGGAGAAGCCATATGCAAGGTTTGATGGTTGTAGGCTTTATAGTTGATGAGATATTAAGGGTTGGCTTAAAAAATGACAAAGTCACTGGAGCATGAAATATAGGTCAAGGTCAGTAGGTCAATGTGGGTGCCGAGTCGAGACATCGAGGAGAAGCCATACGCAAGGTTTGATGGTTGTAGGCTTTATAGTTGATGAGATATTAAGGGTTGGCTTCAAAAATGACGAAGTCACTAGAGCACGAAATATAGGTCAAGGTCACTAGGTGAATGTGGGTGCCGAGTCGGGACATCAAGGAGAAGTCATATGCAAGGTTTGATGGTTGTAGGCTTTATAGTTGATGAGATATTAAGAGTTGGCTTCAAAAATGACAAAGTCACTAGAGCACGAAATATAGGTCAAGGTCACTAGATCAACGTGGGTGCAAAGTCCGGACATTGAGGAGAACCCATATGCAAGGTTTGATGGTTGTAGGCTTTATAGTTGATGAGATATTTAGGGTTGGCTTAAAAATTGACAAAGTCACTGGAGCATGAAATATAGGTCAAGGTCAGTAGGTCAATGTGGGTGCCGAGTCGGGACATCGAGGAGAAGCCTTATGTAAGGTTTGACAATTCTAGGCTTTGCAGTTGATGAGAAACTAACACAGCATCTGAGCATTGTACAAAGGTGTCCTAGATATTGACCTCTAGCCCCGCCCCCAGGCACTACCCCACGGGTCCCTTCACACTAAATCACAGAGGACCCTCATATGTAGCAATGTTCCAAATATGAATGATTTCTGGTCAGTGACTATCAAGATATAACAATTTTAAAAACTTTAACCGAAAGTGTGACGCGGACGCGGACGTAAACGTACACGTACACGTATACGTAAACGGAGACGACCGAGGTGACTACAATAGCTCTATGCACTTTGTGCAGGCGAGCTAAAAAAAGATATGCCAAATACAAGAAAACTTTTTTTTTAGTTTTTTTGATGCAAAACAACAAACACCTATAGAAATGATTTCTATATTTGAAATTTGCGAGAGATATAGTACTTTAAAGATGTCCTGATCAGCAGTAAATTTTGTGACTGAAACCAAAAACTTTTTTTTTCTCATGAAATAGCTTACATCTTCAAGCCCACTTTTTCAATTACTACTTAACTGACTGGTTTTTACTGTTGTCAGTTATTTCTTTGTGGTCAAAAGATGAAACAATTTAGAGTTTTCTCAGAGGATGCGACATTATAGATTTATCTTATAAAATTAGAAACTAATACCACACCGAGAGCAGGCCGACAGCTAACCACTCTTTACTGCAGCATTATTGGTATTTAAGTTGTCAGTCTCTTATTGTTCCTAGACGTCACTCAAAATTCTTTTTAAAACAAAATAATCACTTATTTGGGTATCTAGTTACCAATGAACACTTTGAAAATGGCATTACACATTTAGTACATTTTACTGGCTTCTGAAAGCTGAGTGTCATGCTTTTCTTGGAACACTTTAAATTAAGCCACGAACTAAAAATCTTGCTCTATGCTTATGAAACAACTCGAATATACCATAAATGCAAAAGTTAAAGAAAAATGCTTTCTTGGCAAATAAATGCATTATAAATAGCTGTGGAAAAATATGATTGTCATACATGTATATTGTTTTATTTCCTTTCTGCCATTTGATTTTGATCTGATATTATAAGGATGGAATGCCTAAATAAGCTTAGCTAACACATGAGAAATGCAGTACATGTAGATGGACTGATCTATGCAACAAAGTAGGTACTAATCTGTGCCCTTGTTTTTGCATATGCAAAAAGTAGTTCTACATACAGCCCCTTTCACTCGAGTTTGTCGTTTGAGCATTTAGGTCAATCAAATTTGTTAACTCGAGTTTGCTGTTTGTTTGTAAATCAGGTAACTTTTTTTTCTATTTTAGAACTGAAACAGTGTCCCAGGTGCCAGGTGTTCTTAAAATCTATTCAGCAATTATCTTTAGGTAATGAAGTCACCTCTTGATAAAAAACATTTTAATTGCTTGGTAAAAGAACATTTTTATTTCAAAATTATTTGCACAACATATACGATGCATATTAAGAACACACAATTGTAACAGGATAGAGAAAAAAGTAGAATTTTATCAATTTAAGCAGTAACCTGATCGGTATCTACATGGCAAAAATTCCACATATAGATATATATTGAGGAAGTTAAAAATTTCAATCGAGTTTGCCGTTTTTAAAAGTCATTTAGTTTGAAGCTGTCACTCAAATCACCAGATCAATCAATCCAGATGTCTTTGAGGACAACATGAAAAGAAACTCAGATCTTCGGAACACATGGTCTTCTTGTGTGATGCAAATGCTCAAACGGCAAACTCGAGTGACAGGGGCTGTACGACATGGTACAATAAATGCAAGAATACAAAATACTATTTATGATAAAAATATGGTGGTCAGCAGAGGTACTGATTGTCCTTCTATAATGCTAGAAAAAAAAAATTCAACGGCAAATGAGTAAATGCAGGTACATGTACCAAAGTGCTAGTCTCTGAAAATGCTTTTATATATTTGTTACAAAGATGCATTTTCGTATATGACATGCAATATAAATTATATGATACCATGGCACAAAAACATGGCACATCAAAGTATATGTAATGCATTACGGATGATAAATATTAAAATGAGCGGCATCGTAAGAAAATCTGTCTACCAGGTTTTCGACTTAGTCTGGCACAAACCATCCCGTGCAGCCACAGAAGATTTTTATTTTGCAAATGCAATAAACATGTTTTCATATGATGCAGCTCAAGTACAGGACGGACAACCACAAAACATGGCACAACCTAATACTTCTATACAAAGTTTGTTCAGCAATGGGTAGAAAATATAAGAATGAATCTTTAAAATATGCAAACAATTCATTAAAAGCATGAAAACTAGTAAATGTATTAAGTAAATTACCAGAACAGAGATTGCAAAAATTGCAATTGTCAAAAGTTAGGATTTCATTTGAGCCACCACGTGGGAAAACCAACAATCTGCATAGGCGAAAACAAAGGCGCAGATCAGCTTTGCAGTAACTGCAAAGCTGATCAGCGCCTTTGTTTTCGCTACTCGGACAGTACAATTCCTCCTCTACTTAACTCCAAAATTTCAAGCTTCTAGCTCTTTTCTGTGCTTGTACAGGTCGGTTTGTGTCAGATCTGTTCGGAAACCACATTGTTGGTTTTCCCCACGAGACGGCTCATTTGTAAATGAGTAAATGAAAGAAAAAAGAATTAGTTAGTCCAAGCTAAAAATCACCCCATGTTATTTTTCACAAAAAGCCAACTTTGAGGAAATGAATAAATAAATAACTGTACAAATGAGACATCTATGCTTTAAAGACAGAGAAAAAGAACTTTTCAACATACAGATAAAATATCTTGCCTGCCCTGAGGTTAGAAAGCTTTTTTCAAGCTCAGCTCAGCTGAGCATGAAATTTCAACTGCTCATAAATACTGAAATAGTCCAAATAAATGGGAATTTTAGATTCAAATAAACAAAGCCTGTAATATATCCTGCGAATAAATGTTAAAATGCCAACAATTGCAACAATTGTTGGCATTTTAACATTTATGAGCAGGATAAATTTTAGTCTCAGTTGAGTTGAGCATGAAAAATGTTTCATAACTTCAAGTTGCAGTTGTAGTGGTCCACAGTCAAGAGCTGCCATGTCCATACATGCCACTTATCCTAGCCACTCCATTCACTGGCAAACCTGACTTAGACAGGTTATCAGTATTTGGTGCATATTTATTTCACCACTAACTGACAATCAATGGAAGTGGAAATTGGCCATCGAAAAATCTTTCAATAATACCAATACAAGAAACCCAAGATTCTTAGATGTAAGATTTATACAAAATGACCCGGCTAATCAGATGCTTTGCTCGAAAAAAAAAAAAAAAATGGTATTGAGGGCCTTAGCGGTAGAAGATTGTCCATGAATTCAAAAGAATCTCTAAATACCTGCCAAACCTTTCAGTTTTATCATTTTGGAAAAAACACTTATCATTTCCCACATGCAGGAATTACTGTAGCATCTCTTCAAAGATTGTATATCTGAGCCGCCGCATAAGATAACCAACAATACGGATTAGGCGAAAAACAAAGATGCAGATCAGCTGTGCAGTAACTGCACAGCTGATCAGCATCTTTGTTTTCGCTATGCAGATAGTACAATTCCTCTACTTTCTAAATCCAAAATTTCCAGCCTCTAGACATCTTCTGTCCTTGTACAGCTCGGTTTGTGTCGGACCTGGTTGGAAACCCTGAAGACCGCTTTTCTAGCTTCACAGCTCATATATCTGTGTTAGGTCATTGTATGATTTGTAGTTTAACTGCTGATGATAACGATTTTTGCTGTTATCACATTATCATTTTCAAGGTATGGTGAAAGTTTAGATTTTCATTTTACCACATAATCTATCTCAGACAAGCATCTGTCTGACAGAAAACTGTACCTTAGATGAGCAGCATCAGGCAAAAACGGCCTGTACTGTCACAGAATAAAGCTAGAGCTAAAGCTAGAGTTTTGGATGTAATAAGAAGAGCAATAAATTATTCTGCTATCCATGGACCCAAAACACAGACACTGAAGTGCAGTTACGTATTGGCTTTAGCATACTTGTAAGGAGCTCAAATAAAAGCAGTTATGCAAAAAGCATGTTTTTTTAACTTTTCTTTTTCAAACTGAGGATATCCAAAAATACTTTATGGCCAAATTTTAGATGTTGAGATGCTATACTATAGTCAGCAATAAAATTCTTTGAATTTTGAAATTTTAAGGAAAATATTTTGATAAAGAAGCTACAAGAAGATGATCTGCAATCATTTACAGTATTTCTAATACGTAACTGCAAGGAAGATTATTTCATGTATATTGCTTCTTTTCTTATGTGAACATGGCACTCAGGACAGATTTTCACCAAACTTTGCACATATCTTCCATAAACAGGTATCTTATCACCTTTCTGATTGGAAAGTAGCAATAACAGCTTCGAGTGAGAGAAAACCGCCTATTTGCCTATGCGAAAACAAAGATGCAGATCAGCTGTGCAGTAACTGCACAGCTGATCTGCATCTTTGTTTTCGCTACACACATAGTACAATGTCTTGTCTTCTCAAACCCAGAATTTCAAACTTTTAGCTTTCTTCTGTCACAGTACAGAGTGGTTTGTGTCAGACCAGTTCGGAAAACCCTGAAGACCGCTTTTCTCGCATCAATGCTCATATAATTTGTAGCTGGCAAGATTCAGCTTATATATAGCACATGTTTTGGCAGTGATAATATTTGATAAGAAATCATGAATGAAACTAAATGCTGAGGTTAAATAGAAAATGTGATGATTAGAAAGAAGATATGATTTTTCTGCCATTTTTTTCTTGTACAAGCAACCTGTAGTAGTAAACAGGTGTCAAACATTTGTTGGTCAATATTATTTATTGTTTCATCATGTTTGTCTATGTTCTGACCAAGTTCTGAGGTTAGCTGAGCAAGAAAAACCCTAATCAGCCAAAAAATGATAATGCTTGAACAAAGATGACAGAATATTATGATTAAATGCAAGAAAACAAAATAAATGCAACAAAGTATTATGCTTCATTTCTGGTCCCATGGAAATTTGGTCCAGAAACTCCAGATGATATAACATAACATCACAACCCTATCCTTTCCTAAGAAACCAAAACTTCACATGACAAAATGCTTCTTTGTTTAATGTAAGTTATAGAAGAAAAGTGTTAAAACTTTTTGATATCTCAAAATGAAATTTTGTTGTCCCCATGCTTTAATCATTTATTTGTGTCTAATCTCTTCATACAATTCAAACTCTAATACTATTCTTTATGTGTGCTTGGCTAACATGCATATTCAACTAACAGGTATCGTTTCTAATGGTTTAGTGGGTGGAGTTAATGACACATTATTGACTTGATGAGTGAAAGTAGGAAACTGCGGGTGAGACATTGGTCCATTTTGATTGAAGCTGCTTTGTCGTGAGTCTTCTTTGTCATTTTGGTTTTCATGAGTTTCAGTAAAATTGTTCACTGGCTGCTGATTGTCAATATTAGTAGACTGGTTTACTGATTCATTCATATTGTCATCATTACTTCTATCTTCTGTATGAGACAGTCTAGGAGAGGAGGAGTCTGGGTGTCGTGGTGACGAGGATACACCAAGGTCAATATCATCTTCATTTTCATTTTCATTTTCTTCGTCACTTTGTAAACTACCCGAATCAGACCCTAAGGATAATGCATTCTGACTGTCTAATGAATGATTAGGGTCATTGTCATTGTCTTTAGACGAGAATTGTCGAAAATGATCAAATTTCCTATCATCCTCCATCCTAAAGCGGTCACCAGTGTCCATTCTATACCGGTCGCCACAGTACTTTTCAAACCTATTGTAACCTTCTGAGTCAAATCCAAACGATCCTTTCTCATTTTCTCTACCAAACTTATACTTTTCATTGATATAGTTGCCAAACTGTTTCAGTTTCTCATTTCCAAACTTAAACAGTTCACTCCCAAACTTTTCAAATTTATCTTGCTTTTCAGTGTCCAGTTTGTATCTTTCTTCCTCAACCTTCTCTAATCTGTCCACTTTCTCACTATCTTGACTTTCATTTTCAATCTTTGCAATTTTCTCAGGGTCAAATTTCTCATATTTATCATAATCTCCAGTATCAATCGCAGCAATGTCCTGCATGTCTCCATACTCACTAGCCTCCTTACTTGCCGCTTGCAGCGTATTCTCTATCAAAATGTTATAATCAAGATTCAGCCCTGTTGGTATGCAGTTCCCTGTTTTCCAGTGTGTTTTCAGTCCGCTAGCACTTATATACTTCCTATTACAGCTTGGGCATTCGTATGGTCTCTCATTTGTATGTAATCTCTTGTGTAACTTCAGATGCACAAACTGCGTAAATTTAGCCGGACAAAGTTTACATGTGAAAGGCTTTTCCCCGCTGTGCAGACGCATGTGCGTTTTCAGATTTGATGTCGAGGAAAATCGTTTCGAGCAGACGGCACACTCGTGAGGTTTTTCTCCCGTATGTACGAGATGATGTTTCTGTAAATGTGCAAGCTGTGTAAATCCCTTCCCACAAGTCTGACAGACAAATGGCCGCTCGCCGGTGTGGGTTCGTAGATGTACTTTTAAGTTGGAGAGTTGTCCGAAGGTTTTGTAGCAGACATTACACTCGTAATGCATTTTTCCGTCTTTTTTCTGAAGGGGATACGGCAAGGAGCGGTGTCCGCGAGATGTATCGCCATGATGCTTTGGTTTGCTGAGATTCAGAACTTGCGTGTGGTCCCCATTTGAAGTGTGGCCCGGTCCGTTACCCGTATGGCTGGCTGGAGTGCGGGTGAAGCCTGGCTGCGGCAAGTGTGGCGGCATTGGTGGTGGAGGGATGGACGAGTTTCCCATACTCATTGGAGGGAATGGGGTAGGGTACATCGGCCATGGCATCTGTTGATATGGGTTGAAGGGATACATTGGACTAAAGGGATACATCCCCGGCATGGATGTTGGGAAGTAAAGCGGGGATGGAGGCATCTTTCCAACTGGCCCTGAACCCATGAACTTGGAATACATCTCCTCTGGTCTTGTATTCATGAAGGGATGCATCATGGGTTTGTCCATGAGCATGTTTGGGAAGTATTTGAATGGCAATGGCATCACTGGTTCCCCTGACCCTTCCTTCCCTTCCTTTGGTCCATCATCAGTATTAGATTTCTTTTCTGACTTTTCGGTATCAAAAAGTTTCAGTTCAGATTTAGAATCTGTTGACCCTCCATCCGAATGTCCATTCAGCTTTGATTCCGATTTTATTTTCTCCTCAATGTCTTCAGAACTTTCCTTCATTCTCTTTGCCAGTAAATTCTCAATTGTTCCCAGATTACGTTTTGGCGTACTATGAGACAGCTTAATTGGCGATGGAGCCATGATGCTTGGTAGACTACTCTTTATAGACGATATAGGTGAAAATGCCCCAAGTGGCCCTTTGCTGAATTTTGGACACTTAAATGGCGATAATGAATCATCACTGACTAGAGAATGCCGTTTATCATGACTCCCATGATCCGGATCGTCGCTCGTCGGGCTCCCGTCACGTTTGTGGAGACTGTAATCAATAGCGTACCCATCTTCCTTGACCCCACTATCGTCACTGTCACAGTGGTCGTCTTTACTGGGTTTGGTGTTCCTGATGGTGGGCGGGGTTTTCTGGAGATGACGGTCCAGACAGAGACGTTGATCCTCGACGTACAGGGGTAGGGGAACAGGAGGGAAGTGCTGCTTCACCATCTGGTGTTCTGGAAAACACAGAAAATGCACATTAATTTTAAATATGGGCAAATAAGACCAGAATTACATCAGTAGAAGTAAATGGGTCAAAATAGTTCTGTTTATTTATAAACTTATTCTAAGATACCTTCTACTGATGGTACCTATAGGAACCAATAGTTCTAAAAGATTCTAAAAGACTTATGGAAAGATTTTGAAGATAAATAAAAAATCATTAGTTTAACTACGAATCATCATGAAACAAATCATAGATTTTCCCGATTTTTTCCTGCATTTGAGGTAATTAAAGTACCGGTATTCTGATTTCTTTTTCAATCATAATACTGATTGTAATATTGATCTTGTCAACTGTTTGTTTGCTACCTTGGTTCTTAATATCAAAGGATTTCCATTTCAAATATGTGCATATTCTCTAATTCACTGCTTGTAAAATTAGTGAAACTTTCATCCCATAAGGCCGCTAGTTCATCAAAAGGTGCTACAAGGTATTGGGAGTAACTATTTTCTTTGCTACACTCAAAGCTAATTGCATTAAACTTATTAGCCCTTTTGCCAGGACACTTATCGCAGTCACCAATGTTTTGCTCTTGTTTTTTAAGGGTTTCATTCAACCTTCTTGAAACTTTTACTTCTACACTTCAAAGATGTGTTCAGATTTTACTCATGCATTTAATAACACTTGACACTTCAAGATCTACTTAAATAGTTTCATTGAATAAACTCTTAATTCTGTTTTTCTAAAGTTACAAGTGAAAACACTTTTTTTAATGTTGTAAGTGAAGGTTTTTTTCTCTTCTTTTATGTTTGAGCCGCCTCGTGGGAAAACCAACAATGTGGTTTCCGAACAGGTCTGACACAAACCGGCCTGTACAGCTACAGAAGCAGGCTAGAAGCTTGAAATTTTGGAGTTAAGTAGAGGAGGATTTGTAGTATCCCAGTAGCGAAAACAAAGGCGCTGATCAGCTTCGCAGTTACTGCGAAGCTGATCTGCCCCTTTGTTTTCGCCTATGCATATTGTTGGTTTTCCCATGCGGCGGCTCACTTGACACTTCAAGATCTACTTAAATAGTTTCATTGAATAAACTCTTAATTCTGTTTTTCTAAAGTTACAAGTGAAAACACTTTTTTTAATGTTGTTAAGCCCCTATCTCACTGGAATGCGACAACTGGAGACTAGTTCGCGAATAGTTCGCGACTATTTCGCGACAAAGATAAACGATATAAACACAACTTTCACGTTGCAGTCTCATTGAATAGACATTTTTGCGACAAATTCGCGAATTTCGGTCTAATTTTGAAAATATATCGCGCGATAGTCGCGCGACTGTCGTGCGACAGTCGCGCGACATTCGTGAGAGTGTCTCACGACTTTCCCGCGAATGTAACATATTTTCATTTAAATTCGTACGACAGTCGCGCGACATTCGTGCGAGTGTCGCGCGACATTCGTACGAATGTCGCTTAGTTTTATTTTCTCGCCAGATAGTCGCGAGGTTTTCGCAAGACTGTCGCGCGACCGTCGTGCGACACTCGCGCGACATTCGTACGAGTGTCGCGAAAATTTCGCATTGTAAATTCGCCAAAATTTCGCGGCGACAAGTTCGCGACACTCGCACGAACGTCGCGCGACCGTCGCACGACTGTCGCGCGACAGTCTTGCGAAATATTTTGGAGAAAAAATTCGCATAAAATTTTTCAACATGTTGAAAAACTTCGCGACTAGTTCGCGACTAGTTCGCGACACAAAAAATTCTCACGACACTCGCGCGACACTCGCACGAATGTCGTGCGAAAGTCCCCAGAATTCGCAAAACAGTCGCGAGAAATTCGCATGCCAGTGAGATACTAGCTTAAGTGAAGATTCTTTTCTCTTCTTTTATGTATTAAGGACTGAAATTGATACTTTTTGAGGACAGAAAGATCGCTCTCTATAATGTTTGGCCTCTTTTAGCTAATATTACATTACAGTAAACCAGAAATTGCTTAAGGTTCTAAAGATTTTAAAATTTTGAGAAACAAAAATATGCATGGCTATTATGCACATAATTTATGATGGCATGGCTATTACCGCATGCACATATGATGGCATGGCTATTATGCACACATGATGTTTGCATTTCAACTGCAGTTTCCACAACATTATCCCCATCTGTCTTTAACATTAATCTTAATATTTATCAAATTTTTGTTATCTCACATAAAATTACATTTTCGGTCAACATTTAGCACACATTAAAATAGTGTGATACCACAAAATGTGATGTTTGAGGAGTAGGGGGTGGAAACATGTTGAAAACACTGATCAGACTGATCTTCTAAGACTTTTATAATCTGGATCTGCTCTGCTTGCTCTGATTACATGTTTGTGAAAATAGAATAAAAAGTTGATAGCTTAAAATTGTAGTGAGCTTTCACAAAAGATTTTCATTACGAAAACTTGCCCATGCAATATACAGAGAATTTTTTCAGCTTAAAAAATTGAAAATTTCATTGAAAAATTTTTGAACTTTTTAATATTTTAGCTCAAAACATACATTGTGGGTACACGTTAGAACCGCCTCGGCGAGGCGGTTCTAACGAGTACCCACAATGAATGTTTCGGATCAAAAATAAGAAAATTAGGTATACCCCTGCAAACCCCAGTTTTTCTATATAAACGTGGGGTTTAAGGAGGTATATATTACATGGACATGTTTTCCTGATGTGGATGTTCAAAAATTAAGGAATTCTGTTATTTTCATTCTGAACCCTGTCTCATAAAAAACGTTCACTTACGACTTCTTAATTTTACAAATCGTCAACAGCTTGTCGTTACTTTGTATCGGTTAATAGCACTTTATCGTCATTTATAACAATTTGTCGGTAATTTCTTAGCAAATGCTTGCAGTTGCATTTGCATTTCAAAACCCATCCAAAATTATCTTTTCGGAATCTGTAAATCTTTGCAGGCTCAAGTAATAAATGACACGATAAACTTATTTCGATGCATATGAAATGAACTTTTTACAGTTTAATTTTCTTTCTTTTTAATTTATTGAAAAACAATTTCTAAAGGATGCAAAGCTGTTACGCCCCTGTAAAATTTGCCCACAAATTGATACATACAAAAGAGACTGCATAAAAGCAAAAAAAAAAAAAGTTCAGTCCTCATAATTTTGATAAAAAATCGATTTAAAACTGGTGACTCTGAGGGTGTGGCATCTGATCTGGGTCTACAACAGACACTGAAGCTCAAATATGAAATAAGCTGCATCATAAGAAAACCAACAATGTAGTTTCCGAACAGGTCCGACACAAACCAAGCTGTACAAGCACAGAAGATGGCTAGAGGCTGGAAGTTTTGGATTTAGAAAGTAGAGGAATTGTACTATACATGGAGCGAAAACAAGGGCGCTGATCAGCTTCGCAGTTACTGCGAAGCTGATTTTCGTCTTTGTTTTCGTATATGCAAAATATTGGTTTTCTCAATATGTGGCTCAAATATGCAAATAGGTAGTCTACAAGTTTTTTTAAGGTCTACTGTGCGACTTTCTTTGCATGAGAAGATAATTTTCTAATTATAAGGGGTGACAGAAGTGTCTATATTATCTACCTTTAATTTCAAATGTGTGAACAAGCAATCTGATTTTGAACAAAAGCCATCATAAAGATGTCCCATATTTCAACGAAAACAGCATTGCAAACGGACAACCAGATATAGGGAAAATTTGATGCTAACCGAAAGATGTTTACTTTCAGTTCTTCAAAGAAACCTATGTTGTGGGTACTCATTAGAACCGCCTCGGTGAGGCGATTCTAATGAGTACCCACAACATAGGTTTTTATGAGAAAATGAGCTAATTATCATTTAATTATCATCCGATTTTCCCTTTATCTTGTCGTCTGCTCCAAGATGGCGGAAGTTGTCAGTTACTGCCTATAGAAAGTAATTCAAGTCTTATATCATTAACATTTTACTTAAATGTCACAAAAAATATTTCAATTTACTTTCAACCTTGCTGAAATCCGAGAAACTTGGGAGAAAGGAATTGAAAAGCTTGATTACGGGTTTTAGAATTTTATGCTGTAAAACTTGCTTTACTAGCTATACAAATCAGATCATGCAACATACGGAATACGGTTTTACGATTTTCGTTTAATTCTCTTCATTCTGCCACACAGGCTGTTGCCGATGTTACGAAGTTACGAAAAAGTTTTTCACTGATGCAAATTGATAAAGCTATTATACTTGAACTGTATCATTGCATCTCAGAAAATAAACTGTTCAGCGAAGAAAGAATACAATGCAGTTTATTAAGCAGCTTGATTGAAAAGCGCAACAGAAATTAATGAAAATCTTAAGATTTTGCAACAGAATTAATTTTTAATGGTGAGAAATTAATGAAAAGGAATAAACAAAGTTGTAACATTACTGGCTTAACAAAGAGGGGATGAGTGTTAAGAAATTAAACCATTATGTTACTTTAGGTGTTAGCCAAGGTACTGTTTTACTAGCATGGCTTTTTCCCTTTCTTTGAAAGATTTTGCAAGATTGTACAGACAGATAGGAAGATAAACTTGATAAAACTTTCTTTAAAACTTTCACAGCTGACACTTTAAGTTCTGAATCAATGTCACATCAGGCATATATAGGTGCATTTGATTTAAAAGAAATGACTGAAAATCAAAAGTAGAAATAAAGCGTGGGTGTTACTTCTGCCTAGACATTATTTCTGCCTGTGAGAGGGCAAAAACTGTCATAGCCTAAGCCAAAACCCTGTCCTATGTGGTATCAAATGTCTCTGTGTATAAATTATTTTGTAAAGGCCTCGTCACACATAAGATGTAGACTTGTGTTGACTTGAGTTTTATTGCGAAAAGTAATTCTTTTTTGTTTGATTTATCGTTTATGTCCCTTTCAAGTGCTAACAATCGAATATGACCATAGCTGTTGACTGGGATGCAAAGCAGTAAATCAAACAAATAAAAACTACATTTTCATAAATCTACATAGACAGAGTTTCACTGATTGTGTGACCAGGCCTAAATTGGCTAAAGAAGCTGGATAGGTTCAAAGGTAGAAACTGGTGGTAATGGAAAGTGAAGATTCCAATCAGACTGGGAGAATCAGCAGGCTAATCTGCATCTTGCTTTCACATGCTTAAGATGCATGTCAAGTTTTAAGGGAGAAAAAAAAAGTTTAAAGATCAGTTATGCTCAATGAACCGAAATGAGGAACAACTGATATCATACTTCATGTCAATGTTTCAAATTAAATGAAACTTATTATCCTGAAACAATGTTTCAAAATTTTGTTGGCAATTTCTCATGTCAGTTATAAGGGTAAGAAAAGGTTGGTAAATTGATATTTGTTTTACAAGATTGTTAATTTAGATAATAATTGATATTTATTTGAAAGATTGTAAGTTTTTGAAAGAAATGAGCAAAAAGAGGGAAGTTTTATGTGTAAGGCTTTGATTAGGCTATTGTGCTTCTAATTGTTTCATGTTTTGCAGTTGAAGTTTTTTGCTGTTTGCACCTCATGTACGTTTTCATATATCAGGTAACTGAGTGGCTATTTGGGAAATAGCAGCTCAATTGGCCTACAATAATTGAGCCTGTGCATGAGAAAACCAACAATTTGGGTTTCAGACCAGGTCCGACACAAACCAGGCTGTACAGTCATAGAAGCAGGCTAGAAGCTTGAAATTTCGGATTTAAGAAGAAGAGAGATTGTACTATCCGAGTAGCGAAAACAAAGGCGCTGATCAGCTTCGCGGTTACCACGAAGCTGATCTGCGTCTTTGTTTTCGCCTATGCAGATTGTTGGTTTTCCCATGCACAGGCTCATATGTTCTCTCAGTATAAGTACATGTGCCTGATTGTCAATTTAGTTTTTTCCCACCTTGGTTTTTGTAAAGGGAATTTCTTTCTGATTGTGCCATTTTCTGATCACTACCTTCTTTCACCTTATCTGACTATGATCATTTCTAGCTTTTGGCTGGGGACATTTTCCCTGCAGTGACAAGATTTTAACTCAGCTTTGCTAGACAAATGTTGCAGTCCCTCCTATTGTTTTCCCTGGGATAGATGGATTGTTTGTTTGTTTTGTGGTTTAATGTCCAAGTCAACAGTTTTTAGGTCATGTTAGGACACGCTAACCACAAGGTCACTGTACTTCCCCCGTCTATGTGTGCAGGATGGAATGATTACAAATGGCTAGTGCTTTGCAATACTTACTCCATGTTTGCAGCATCTCCTCGCCGGTTTTCGGTATATTGAGCCTGTCGGCGTACTCCCTACAGTACCACACCAAGATCTCCGTGTTGGGAGGAATCGGTTTGATGGTGTAGAAGTAGATGTTGAAATCTATCTGGCAGGCAATTAGATTCTGCTGCGCCGAGTTGTAACTGAAGTTCACGTAGTGCATCCAGTTGCTTTGGCTCGTGTCACTCACGTCGAGGTACTGGTAGACGTCATTGTCCTGGAAAATCTGCAGAAAAAAGGAAAGAAATACTTTTCTTTAGAATTATTTTTTGTAAGACCTATAGATAGATGCATTTTCTTTATTTGTAGACATTTAGTCTGCAATTGATATTACAAATGAGCCGTCACGTGGGAAAACCAACAATCTGCGTAGGCGAAAACAAAGGCACAGATCAGCTTCGCAGTAACTGCGAAGCTAATCAGCGCCTTTGTTTTCACTACTCGGATAGTACAATTCCTCTTCTACTTATTAAATTTCCAGCTTCTAGCTCTTTTACTGTGCTTGTACAGGTCGGTTTGTGTCAGACCTGTTCGGAAACCACATTGTTGGTTTTCCCACGAGGTGGCTCAAATGGCCTGCAAAATCAAATGAGATGTGAATCTATTGTCTCGAATGTGTTTTTAGAACATCAGGTCCTAACCATCCTATAGAAGCATCTCAACATACTGTAAATTCGGAAATTTTCACATGATGTTTATTTCGCAAATTTTCGATTTCCGAATTATTAGCGAGTCTTTGAATTCGCAAATGAGTACTTGTGCAGTATATGAAGCTTATTGCAATTTTTTAGCGAGAACTTTATTTTGGTGAGGCAACAAATTCGCGAATATTAGCGAAAATTAAGTTCTCGCGAACATTTCTGGATTTACAGTAGATGTTTGTGATTCAATAATGCACTTTTCTTTTTATTCATCTTCATAATTTTTAAATATTTTTCCTTACTTCTGCATGCAAATCAACTGAGTTAGTCATTTTATTTTCTATTTCAAAACGTCTACCAATTCCATTTTCCTTGTCTGCCTAAATTCTATTTTAATATAGTATTTTTGCCGCTAATTCTTTCTGTATGCAAATTTTCTCGCTCTCATTTCGCTATACTGTTATATCATAAGATCTTAATTCTAAAATCCGGAATCACTTTTCTATCATTCTATTAATGTGTAAATTGAAATCAATTTCCTAACTTTTAACCATATTGTTCACTAAATTAGGCCCTCTCTCTTCATGATTATTCACAAATTTCCTTACTTTTCATATAAATATGCTCCTTCCAACGAAGGTCACCCAAATTAAAATAAAAGAACAGACAAATTGGGGTCTGTTGTGTTTTAGATATGGATTACCAACTTTCTGAGGCATTTTGGATGAAGAAAAGTTATTTCTTATTATGTCAAAAGGGTTACGAAAAATTGTACAGGTGTTCAGAATTTTATAATCTTTACGGCAATCAATTAAATTACAAAGTGAAAAGGACGATTTTTTGTAGAGTGAAAATGAGATGATTTTATTTTGTAAACTGTCATCAACGCGACTCAAACAATCGGGAGCACATATTTCAAACCAGGGAGTTTTGTTGTGTGTTTGTAACCGACTGTCTGGTTTCAACAAAAGAGCAGTTTATGACGAGGACTATAATGCCCGAAATGTCATCGAAAACAGACAAATTCACTTAATCATTTTTATCATTCGGAAATCACTCAACAAATCAAAACCATTTATAAGCAGCATCTTCTAAAGGCTCTACACAAATGAATCATGAGCGATGTATTTTTCCGCTAAATTTGCCGCGACGGTCACAAATCACCTGTAATCACCTTCGGCTGTAGAAAGTAAGAAATTTATGTCAATTTTCACTTTTGTTATTAGCGGGATGAATGCGAAAACTTTGATTAAATCATGTTCCTACACTGGTCTAAGAGCGAGTTATCGCTGGATTTCAAGTCGCTAATGAAATTGTCCTCGTATAAATCAGGTAGCAAAGTGTTTCGATGAAGACAATTAGGCAATAATTCAGAAATTCTATTGTAACAAGACAGTTCGTTTTGATCGAGTTTGTTCTCGTCAATTTAGATATTACTGACCTGTTGCCGATGTCTTCAGCTTAAGGAATTTATATGGTTACAGCGAACAATGCTAACGCTATGATTTACAAATTAATTTAAGATTTCTGCATTTTGTTCAATTTTTTTTTTTCTTCATCCTATGGACCATCCTAACTGCCTAATAAATTTCAAATGAATGCAGGGGTGTCACATCCTATTCTGTTTTATGTAGATAGACGTTTTTTCAGTTTTTGTGAATTTAAATTTGTTTTATGGTTAGACATCCCAGTCAGTAATTTTTCAGTCATATCAGGACGGAGCAACCACTTCCTTGGTATAAACCAGTACTATGGTGAGGTAATGTGTCTTGTTCAAGGAGACAACACGGGTCCGCCTGTGGGTTTCAAATCACGGGATCTCTCAATTTGCAGCCTGATGCTCTATCACTAGACCACCATGCTCCCTTTAATATTTTTGTGTAGTGCATTCTGTGGTGTCTGTAAAGACTATTGAAGGTCTGCACAATAGGGCTGTTTATTTGAGCACTTGACGAAAAGCATTATTTCTCATGATACAGCCAAAACATGTAATTGTATATCCAGAAAAAGTATAAAATATGAATGTCTTTTTTCAACAAAAAGAAATCTTCAACTTGGGAATGATGCACATTTTTGGAGATTTTTTTCATAATTTTCTCATCAAAGTTTGCACAGTGATGATTTATGTATTTTTAGTGTTTTATATGAGCCGCCTCGTGGGAAAACAAACAATGTGGTTTCCGAACAGGTCCGACACAAACCGACCTGTACAAGCACAGAAAAGAGCTAGAAGCTTGAAATTTCAGATTTAAGTAGAAGAGGAATTGTACTATCGGAGTAGCGAAAACAAAGGCGCTGATCAGCTTCGCGGTTACCGCGAAGCTGATCTGCGTCTTTGTTTTCGCCTATGCAGATTGTTGGTTTTCCCATGAGGCGGCTCATATGTCTCATTATTACATTTTTACATACAAGGCGTGCATGTATCATGTTGGATAGTTTGGGGTTTAATGTCCCATTAACAGCTAAGGTCAAATGGAGACGGGACTGCTGTATGAAGTCTAAACAGAAAGACCAGAGAATACAGGGACTTAACATGCGACCCCTGAGTTACAAGTCTGGTGGCTTAACTAGTTAATAACTACTATGCCATGGATGCTTAAATGTAAAACCACAGTATCAAGGAGGTAAAGCTTCAAATACCACTCAACAATTCTTCAGTTATTTTAAATAGACCATGTTCTGCGAGCTGCTGCTAAGCCATCACGCTCACCCTAAATGAACAAAATTTGCTCAAAGACTTAACATACTTTCCATAAACAAATCCTGCTGCAGCCGCATCATGAGAAAACTGGGCTTATGGCTATGCAAAAACAAAGGCGCAGATCAGCTGTGCAGTAAATGCACAGCTGATCAGCGCCTTTGTTTTTTGCTCAACAGATAGTACAATTCCTCTTCTACTTATATCCAAAATTTCAAACCTTCTTCTGAGACTGTACAGCCTGGTTTGTGTCGGAAACCCAGATTTTTTGTTTTCTCAAGTGAAGGCTCAATTATAATTTCTATTATTATTATCATTATTATTATTATTATTATTATTATTACTATTATTATCATCATCATTATTATTATTATCACTACATACCTTCCATAGACAAATCCTGCTAGTGTTATTTCTCTTGGGTGGTTCCTTGTAGAAGAGCTCTCCATTTAGAGGTCCAAACCTTGTCCCACGCGGAATATAATCCACGCTCCAAACACCTTGAATCTGTCAAAAATACAGAAACAATCCTGTCAACCCATATCATTTAAGAGCAGCATAATGGGAAATTCAGAATGCCTTTTTTTCTGCTTACGGGGAAACAAACGTCGTGGAAGCCGCACAGAAGTTCATCTATGCCTTTGTTACGCTACATATATGTATATGACCCCTCTGCTTCCTACATTCCTAATTTTAATCATCTGACTTCCTCTGGCTGTGCAGTCTGGTTATTGTCAGATCTAGTCGGAGAACAAAAAAATAGGTTTCTTCATGTTGTAGCTAAAATTATTTTTTAATCCAAAGGTTATCAATGATCAGATTTGACCTTTGATTTTAGCAGATGGCAATTAACTTTCGTTCTTCTAATTGGTATTAACAATTAAAGCGAAAAACCTAAGAAAAGTAAAACCGTTTTTAATTGTATCATTTCAATTTTTTATTCGGTTTGACCTTATGTTACTGTAAAAGAATAAGCTGTCAGTATAGGGAAATCTGAACCGAAGATCTATGTCATTGTGTCCAAAAACCTTGGAAAGTTAAATACCTATTTGTGACAAATGAACTTGCCCATCATTATCATTTGGGTAAGTGCACTTTCATTACTTAGGGGCATTAAAAGTGATTTTTAATTTTTATCGCATTTTTTTATGTAATTTCTCTATGCAAACAGAATGGCCCTGGATGGGACGCCGCAGAATGCGGCGTCACATCTGGGGCTATACTGTTTGCCTATGTCCCATAAAAAGGAGGCCAGGCCTTGCTATTTGTGATGAATGGACTTGCCCATCATTATCAATTGGATGAGTCCACTTTCATTTTCAAGGGCATCAGCGCAACTATATATTTTTATTTAATTTTTTTTTTATGAAATTCCTCTTATCAATCAGAATAGCCTCAGATCAGATGTGGCACTCTGCGTCATCATTTTGGGGGGCACAATATCGGCACCAGGCTTATAAGAGTTAAACCAAATCTTTAAACTTTCACTATGTACCTTATAACCCAAGTTGAAAAATGATTTAAGGAGAGATATATACCTATGATTATGTTTAATAAATATCAAAAGTCTATCAAAGTGGCATCTGGTTGCTAAATTTGTCTTATCGGTCCCATCACATTTTATATTCATTTCTAAGAAACAAAATAAGAAGAAAAATGGGCGCAAGTATATTTTCTTCATGAAATGTAACTGAATAACATATGATCAATTGTGCACATTGCAAACTATTCAAAAAGCTGAACAGATACAAGTATGTATCAAATAACATTGATATATATTATATATCAGAACTGCATGGCTCAAAATTAATCTGCTATGCATACAGCAAAACATGATGATGATGATGATGATGATGATGATGATGATGATGATGATGATGATGATGATGACGATGATTATAATAAAAATACTAATAATAATAACAATAATAAAAAAATAATAATAATAGGCTTAGAGGGTACACATCTGCCCAAATATGTAAATAAGCTAATCTTCCATGAGGCCCTCTTTATATCAGACTTCACAGAAAAAAAACAATACATTTTAATTGGTGGACCAATGAAATGGATGGGATGGAGTAGAATTAAAATAAGGCTATATTGAAAATTATAAGCAACAAAAACACCTACCTAGACTAACTCCTTTTAATAATTGGTATAGAAGAATAAAATAAAATTTCACAACACACAAATAAAAAAATCCAGTTCAATGTTATAATAAATGTCCCTTCTTTTTTCACAAATTTCAAAACTCTGCATATAACTTATGATATTTATTTAGTAATTTTCTGGTCTCATTAACTTACAGAAACACCTGATATACAGTTACATAATAGATGTACAATTATGTAAAAAATATTAACATTCAATAAAAACATAAGACCAACTGAAGAAATGAAAACCTCTATCGACAGCCTGACAGATGGGGCAATGAAAATATGTATACTCTATCAGATAACCTATCTTCGATTTACAAGAAATTGGCTGCAAGATAAGACGGCCAATTTTTTTGAAGAAATCCTGTTGAACCATTTTGAGATTTCAATGAGATTCGATCTCCGTAGATCTCGGTTGCGGAGTCGTTCAGCTGGACTCGTATGTGTAAAACCAGCAGCTGATTGATAAGTTATCGGTAGGGGTTGCATAAAAACTCAGCACTTTATTATCATGAAAAGTGGCAGAAACAAGAAATCAAATCTTTGAGCTGAAACTTTCAGAAAACCTAGTCGCCAATATCTGTTAACAGTGATGGACTGCTAATAAAAATGCGCTCTTTCAGCATACATGATGATCATATGTACATGTAATTGGAAAATGGCTATATACAAATTTCAATCTAAATGAAAATTCATCTAAATGCCCACCAAATTTCATTTTCTGCATCTAAAAAGTATGCATACAGCATGTTTTCCCCGGAACTACAAATCATGTATTTTATACAGTTAATCATATTTAAGATATAAGTCAAAAAGTGAAATAGACAGGAAGTGTTATCTGATCGAAGAGGAATACATCCTCAGCTGAAAAATTACCTGGAAAATTGAGAATTATTTTCAACAGGTAGCTCAAATCAAACTTTACAGGTAGGTAAAGCGATTTTACAACAATTTTCAGTATTCATGACTTAATACTATATGTCATTTTAGACTTTATCATATGACATTTTAATATTATAAAGCTGATTAAATTATATTAAAATGGTCATATGATAAAAATAATCTTACACAGGTTGATATGCAAATGACTTTCATATGACATTAGAAAACTTTGATAACTAGAAAATGTGTTTATGAAACACTATGCCCCCAACTGCACGGGTGGGCATCAGGGGAGCTACATCGAAAATGTGTTAACGCAAATTTGTTCCCACACCACATCCGGGAACTGTCGAGGTAGTGGAAATCCCCATAATTGGAAGTACACGCAAAGGTGAGCTCTCGCTTTTTTGCTTTTTTTCTTTCAAGGGGCGCATTACTCAGAAATCGGGCGATGCAATCCCATGTAAATATGGTTTAACAATGCATGAAGACAGAAAACCCCATTAAATAGTGGAAAATATGAGCAGGACGACCTAAACATCAGGACTGTCGGACAGCATTTTCGCCGTGTGTTGACATATAGGCGGGCATCTCAGACAGATTTTGTAGCTCAGATTCAGCTTTGGACCGCTGTCACGTTTTGGTGCAAAACATGATCAAATTGACTACAATGACGCAAAAATTTCAGATCCCCTGTTCTCCTGAATAGCCTTTCCTACCCAAAAATGCATTCGTGTTGTTCCCAGACCAGCGAGGTAGCGGTAATCTAGCGAGGCAGTTCCAACGCGTTTACCTAGGCAAAACAAAAGCAGTTTATTATTGGTTTATTTGATGTTCTACGTCCCACTCAGCAGCTAGGGTCATATGGAGACGGGATCTCGATTAAAAGTCTCGTCCGAAAGACTAGAGAAGCCTGGGCCCGAACCCTAGACCCCTGGCTGCGTCGAGTGACTTGTCCTTTATGCCATTGCTGTAAACAACATTAAAATATGTGTGAGTTAATAAGAGCGCTAACACACCGCGCCTATATAGCCAATGCTTTAAAAACGTGTTACATTGAACAACAATTTCACACTTTGTAAGCGCGGGGCTATGGCGTCAATTTCAGATGCAAACGTGACGTCAGTTACTGCGACAGACGGGCGTTACGTCATTTTTACTGATGTAACAAATTCATTGTAGGCATTAGTGAAACAGTCTATTTTTTGCGGGATTTCTTTAGTGCAATTGCGTCGAAATGGCACTGCAACTGAAGGCTTCAAGTGTATTTTTGTCCATGATTGTGTGTTGGAATGTTAAAAGATCAGCCCTAGTGCGCAAATTGTTCAGTAATAAATCAGTTTGTCGGTCAGTCGTAAGCAGATAAATCACTCGTAGTTTAATCCTATGTTTAGACGGTGTGTTTCCACCAGTTTTGTGTAGACAAGGTGTACTGCTCTTTAACGGTTTGGAATGTTTAAAGGATTTCTTTGCAGCCCTATATAATTTTAAATGGTTGTATCTCTTTTTGTACGATAACGAGAGTCCTTTTTTCTTTCTGCCTTTGAAGACACCCATCTGAAAACACTAAAATTAATCAAACAGTATTTTTATGAAGCAAAGTTCACTAAGTTTAAAAACAACATGCAAAACCTTTGCCACTATGCTGTTCCATTCTCGGCAATATAACGGTATATACGAGTACTCAGCGTCAGTGAAAAGTTACCAGTAAATCTGGTAGGTCTAACACATGATCAATTTTGGTTGTTTTCCACTTGGGTTTTTGGTTGGGATTTATGTTGTAATTGCGCCAGTTACTGATCATTGTTTCACTTTAACTTATAAGTTCTAAAAAAACTGCAAAAATCAGAAATCGCACGTGCGTCACAGCTCCGAGACTAGCGGAACTGAATTTCGCCAATAAACCATTAGGTCGCTGTCCTGAATCATGAAAATATATCAACACATGAAGATATGTGAAATAATTTCCAAAATATCTACTATCAATTTCCGGTAACTTTTCTTTGACGCTGAATATTATATCCGTAAGTGAAAAATAAAAAAAGAGGCAAAAAGCACTGAATTTACATTTTATACAGTTAATCCATTCCGTTTTATATCAACCGAATGGCTAGATGTTTGAAACGCGTTGGAACTACCTCGCTAGATTACCGCTACCTCGCTGGTCTGGGAACAACACGAATGCATTTTTGGGTAGGTAAGGCTATTCAGGAGAACAGGGGATCTGAAATTTTTGCGTCATTGTAGTCAATTTGATCATGTTTTGCACCAAAACATGTGACAGCGGTCCAAAACTGAATCTGAGCTACAAAATCTGTCTGAGATGCCCGCCGATATGTCAAGACACGGCGAAAATGCTGTCCGACAGTCCTGATGTTTAGGTCGTTCTGCTCATATTTTCCACTATTTAATGGGGTTTTCGGTCTTCATGCATTGTTAAACCATATTTACATGGGATTGCATCGCCCGATTTCTGAGTAATGCGCCCCTTGAAAGAAAAAAAGCAAAAAAGCGAGAGCTCACCTTTGCGTGTACTTCCAATTATGGGGATTTCCACTACCTCGACAGTTCCCGGATGTGGCGTGGGAACAAATTTGCGTTAACACATTTTCGAGGTAGCTCCCCTGATGCCCACCCGTGAACTGGTAAGTCACTTTCAAGATGTAAAAATGTCCAAAAAATGACTAAGTTCAAATTGTAAAAAAGTGACAAAAATTAATCTGAGGAGTATATCCCAACCACATGCATATCTTCAAAGCATGGTCACAATGTCTGCAAAGTTTCAAAAGTATCGGTATTAAATTGTAGGAGGAGTTGCGCACACAAGTTACCCTCTATCCATCCACTAAAATGCCCGAAAAAATGACTATGTTCAAACTATGAAAAAATGACAAAAAATAATCCAAGGATTATATCCAAACCACATGCATATCTTCAGACCATGCCCATAACACATGTAAAGTTTTAAATGAATTGGCATGAAACTGTAGGAGTTGCGCACACAAGGTACCCACTGCCCATTCACTTTCATTGTCAAAATGCCCGAAAAATGGCTAAGTTCAAATTGCGAAAAAAGTGACAAAAATTAATCTGAGGATTATATCCAAACCACATGCATATCTTCAAAGCATGGTCACAACATCTGTAAAGTTTCAAGAGAATCGGAATATATCTGTAGGAGGAGTTGCGCACACAAGGTATCCACTATCTATTCACTTTATCAAGAATCAAAAAGGGAAATAACTCTCACAGAATTGGCCCCTAGCCCCTTGAATTTACCTGAAAGAAAAAATACGGGTCCTTTTAATTTTCATATACAAACTACATACCAAATTTCAAGATCCTAGCTCTAACGGTTCCTGACCGAGTGCTCACACATGCTCACGCATCACAGACTGACTGACTGACTGCACGCACTCACTCACTCACTGCACTGCACGGACAGACCCAAACCAATATGCCCCCACAACTTCTTCGAAGTTGGGGGCATAAAAACAATCTTACACAGGTGGACATTCAAATGACTCATACGACATTAGAAAAAAATGATAAAATAATCTTACACAGGTGGACATTCAAATGACTTTCATATGACATTAGAAAACTTTGATAAAAATAATCTTACACAGGTGGACATTCAAATGACTTTCATATGACATTAGAAAACTTTGATAAAAATAATCTTACACAGGTGGACATTCAAAAGACTTTCATATGACATTAGAAAACTTGGATAAAATAATCTTACTGGTTGGACATTTCGTATGACTTTCATATGACATATATTAAACCTTGATAGAATAATATTACACAGGTAGGCATTTCAAATGACTTTCATATGACATTAGAAAACTTTCATATAATAATCTTACACAAATGGACAATTCATATGACATTTACTAGTCAAAATTAAATCTTGTTTAATGTATTTCATATGAAATGACCTCAAAGAAAGCCCTTCTCAATACCATCTCTATCAAAAAAGTTATTATTATGTTCTTTTCCAGGCTAGATTAGGAAGCTTAGAATTGATGATCAGGCCAAAAGACCAAATGGGCAAAAGCATGATACAGATTCTAATTGCCTTAGGAACCACACTGAGTAAAGAGGGCTGTTCAAAGATTCACCAGACAGGACTCCTCTTTGACAGAATCTGATGACTGATATGCTTCAACAGTTCTCAAGCCACACAATAACTTGCTAGGTTTTATCCACAAGGTTTTACACCCTTTTTTTCAAGCTCATCTCAGCCTCAAATACAGATTTTTTTGCCACCATGCTTTAATCTTAATCCATACTATGAAATTCTATCAAACTGGCTCCAGAACTGAAACTGATAAAATCAAATGAAACAAGAAATGATCCTCCCATGATGAGAAAAACAACATTTCGCATATGCGAAAACAAAGATGCAGATCAGCTTCGCGGTGACCATGAAGCTGATCAGCGCCTTTGTTTTCGCTACATGGATAGTAAAATTCCTCTATGTTCTAAATCCAAAAATTCCAGC
Organism: Rugalucina vietnamica; assembly: GCA_964017185.1. Classification (NCBI taxonomy): domain Eukaryota; kingdom Metazoa; phylum Mollusca; class Bivalvia; order Lucinida; family Lucinidae; genus Rugalucina; species Rugalucina vietnamica. The sequence continues at coordinate 17,230,751 of OZ024874.1, forward strand.
TTCTAGCTGTCTTCTTTGGCTGTACAGCACGGTTTGTGTCGGACCTCTTCTAAAACCACATTGCTGTTTTTCTCTCGCCGTGACTCAAATGATCCTTCCATGATATTATCGAAACTTTCATCTTTTCTGGTAAGACAGTACTTGTCAGTTTCTTTTCTGTAAATGAGCCGATAAATACTAATATTGTGACAGAAATTTATACACGGCTCCAGTATAGAAGAAGATAGAAATCAATTAAGACCGTTAATGATAATGAATAAGACTCTACTAGTGATGGACTTAAGTATATATTTGATGTTCTTTGCCGAAAAGTTGGGCCATCATTATCATCAAAAGATAGTAAAATCAGGGGAATAATTTTTCCTCAGATAACAAGAATGGTAAGGAAAGCCGTCTATAATCAAAATTTGAAAGACTTGATGAGATAAAAAAAAAGTATTTTGCGTTCTGTAGAAAAAAGTCTTTGGACGTTACTAATAGATCTGACACAAACCTGGGCGTACAGCATCTAAAGATGGCAAAAATTTGGATTTAGGAAGTCATTATAGAAATTGTTTTAGCTATTACTGAGTGAAAACAAAGGCATGAATCTGAAACATTCTTCTCACATTGAAAGTGAAGAACAGGGTTCCTCATGAAGCAGCCCATTTATAAAAGAGATTGAAAATTTTCTTAAAGTGAATTTGAAAATTTTATTTCATATTAAGCAAATAATGCTCAGCAAATTCAAACATATAATTTCCCAAATTCAAAAGCACTAATGCCCACCGTAGAACAATAGCACTTTTCCCATATGAGCCACCTCGTGAGAAAACCAACAATCTGCATATGCGAAAACAAAGACGCAGATCAGCTTCGCGGTAACCGCAAAGCTGATCAGCGCCTTTGTTTTCGCTACTCGGATAGTACAGTTCCTCTTCTACTTAAATCGGAAATTTCAAGCTTCTAGCTCTTTTCTGTAACTGTACAGGTCGGTTTATGTCGGACCTGGTCGGAAACCACATTGTTGGTTTTCCCACGAGGCGGCTCATACAGTGCCTTTTTATACCAATTTGTAAACATTGCAACAATCGGTCTATTAAATATAATGAACTTCAATTGGTACTTTAAACTTTCATCTTGGTGCCAATACTTGCTCTTCTTACTCTTTTTAATTTCATCAGGAAAACATGTCCGTGAAATGTAAACCCCTTTAAACCCCACTTTTATATAACAAAACTGGGGTATGCAGGGGTATACCTATTTTTCTTATTTTTGCTCCAAAACATAGATTGTGGGTACTCGTTAGAACCGCCTCGCCGATTGTGTACTCACAATCTATGTTTGGAGCAAAAATAAGGAAAATATCATTATCTTCAATTTTTAAAGCTCAAAAAATCTCTGTATAATGAATGGGCAAGTTTTCATAATGTTGAGCTTCGTTGCTTGGAAAATTTGTCTTCTGGCTATGAAACAAAAGCCTTATGTATACACTGTAATCAAAGTACATGTATTGAATAAACTTGGGACATCATACAAAGGGCTGTATCATCCACTTTGTTGGCATTGAAAAATAAATTTGCTATTACAGGAAATGGGCCGTGCATAGCTGGTCCCCAATTTTGTTATTCATAAACTGTTTTTCTCATGATGTGAATAATTTTTTTAAGTATGAATGATTCCATACAAATACAGAAATAATGTTTTTGAACAGTTTCACTGAAATGACTTTATGCCATGGTATGGTCCAAACCCTTTCTCATTAATATGTAGGCTGCTCTTAAAGGATCTCAGTTTTAAATTTTATTTGTATGTTAATATATTGCCGAAGTAGTATGGGTTTCCAGTTATTTATCTGAAGAAAAAAAAAAAAAAAAAAAATCTCAAAAAACACTCAAACATTACGATATTACTGCTGTTCAAATGTTGATACTGCAAGCGATTTTAGACTGTTATTGACCAACCCTCATTTACCATTTTCCTTCAATAGTTTGTCCCTTGATTTTTTTTTTTTTTTTTTTTTTCATATTTTTCGCCTTCTATCTTACACTATATAGAAAATTATGTTTAGCTACAAATCATACAATTACAAAGCTAATAAGAAGTGAATTGTTCGATTAAGATAAGAAATCTGTTTTTTGCCTGTCACCCCTTTCGCTTCTCTTTTATTCCAAACTTTCATTAAGTTTTATTACAGGGCATAATTCAGAATTAAGTACGGGTTAATGACCAAAAATTGCATGATGAGTATTCAAGAAATTTCCGCACACAACACTTTCTTTATCGTTCCTTTAATACGGTTATTAGATGAGCCGATCGACAATAACAGACAATAATTTAAGACCGTAAACAGAAGGACATCTGATTGCGGGGCGAGAAAACGTTATGGTGCAGATTTGTACGAAAATTAAGATAAATTTTCAGTCAATTTTTTCATAAAAACATCAATTGTGGGTACTAAACAGAAGTGCCTTATAGAAGTATTTGAAATAAGTACCCACTAGTTTTGTTTTACAGTGGACGGGCAGAAAAAATCCTTAATTCTATATACTCAAACATCAAACTTTCAGTTAAACGTCTTCTCCTTGTTATATGAGCCACCGCAAGAGAAAACCAACAATCTGCCTATGCGAAAACAAAGACGCAGATCAGCTGTGCATAACTGCACAGCTGATCATCACCTTTGTTTTCGCTACAGGGATAGTACGATTCCTCTTCTTCCTAAATCCGAAATTTCAAGCTTTTAGCCTTTTTCTGGGACTGTACAGCTCCAGGTCGTTTTGTGTCGGACCTGGTCGGAAGCCCCGAAGACTGAGTTTCTCGCGTAGCGGCTCATATAGCTTTCACTGCAATTTGAGACGACAAAAACTTTCTTGTCGATAGCGAAATATTATCAATCATTATAATGTTATTGACTTAATTATCACTATTTAAGAGAAGATATGATTTTTAAATATGATTTCTTTTTCATTTTTAGCCCTGATCTTTGTGCATTTGTGTGAAAACAAATTTCTATGTCATATCGGTATGCCTTTCGATCCCTCCAACATTGCAAATCAATTAGAACGAAACAAACTCTCATTCTAAGCGGCACTTTTATGCAGTTTTATTTATCATTTTATTATCCGTAAAATACATTATATTTCTGTGCAACATCAAATCATGAAAAGAACAAAGATATAACTTTTCATGAGTGATTTTTCTTCGAGTCCTTGCATGAGTAAACCAGACTTTCAATAAGGTTTTCAATTTAAATGAATTTGTGAAGTCATTCTGCAATGCTATAAAGACGAGTTGAAGTTTTGAAATTTCCCAGCCAGTTTAAAAGCTAAAGATACAATACATAATAGCTGAGGTGGGGTGGGGTGGGGTTGGGTAGGTTGGGGAGCAGAAATGCATCTGTCATTTGAAAAGGTTCAAAGAAGCTTTTTCTGAGGAGGAATATCATTTCATGCTTCTTATTGAATAATAAATTGCAGCCATCAATAAAATAAATTTTGAGATTATTAAAGAGATATAAATTAGATCACATTTATATAGAGAGGTGGAGAAATGATTATTTCCATACAACCATAGTCACGTCACAAGAAAAATTTGTTCTTTTTCTGGTATTCTTCAACTGGGCGGGGCTCAAACCGGGGGACTCATTTCAGCCTCTGTTGTCCATATTTGGGTTTCAGATATAAATACAGAGATACAAACAGTCAAAAACAGTATGCCAGTGTTGTATCTACCCAGATTGCCAGGCTTCGACTGCTTAAAAACATACAGCAATTCATATCATGGAATGGCGCTTACTTGAATAGAAAGTCATAACATCAAAAATTCATAACATAAAAATTAAGTAATATGGTTTATGCGACAATAGCTCTAGCCATAAGTGATGAAAAAATAAAGCAATATTATACCCTAATGTTATGCACATATCCAAAATGACACTTGTTTTTTTTTATACATTGCCAACTCATAGGTCAAAAGTTTCTATAGCATGTATGTAGCATATGAACTTGTCGCCTACAGAAGCCTTTAACCAGTCTTCGAGGTTTACCGCTAGAACCTATCTTGAAATTTTGGATTTAGGAAGAACAGGAATTGAATGTGCTCGTGACGCGGCTCATACAACATATGCCTATGCAAGCCCCAAAGCTAGTTTGTCTGCTCAATTTCCATATTCCACAACCATTATCCAGAGACAACCAATGCAACTGAGACAACCAATGCAGAAGACATCAACATAAGACTGTAGGATGCAACTACCTGTTAGGGAACAACTTAACACAAATCAGAATCATCCACTGGAAATTGCTACAGGACAGGTATTTGCTCCCTATTGTTGCTTATTAATTTCGTCCGTGTGGGTTGTTCTCAGTCACGTTGGTTGTCTCTGGATAATCAGTGTGTGATCATGGGCCAGGCTATGCCACCTGCAATCACTTGAAATGATAAATTCATAAATTTATATTCTTAAAGTCCTTAATTTTTGGACACCCTAAATATTTTTGCAGTCCTCCATAATGCTAACTGCAGTCTGAATTCCAAACTTTGAGAGAAAGAAATGACTTATTTGCCTATGAAAAGAGCTACTGTGTAGATAGAATGGCAAACAAAGAAGACTAAGATCACGCTGTTCCCGCTTTAAGAGCTGTCTGAGCCAGGTCTCCACCATTTGCTTAGGGCGAGTGTGTCCAAAATCTTGGAGAAAACATTGACAAACACATTCCAGGAGAGAAAGTTTACAATATTTAACTTGTTCCTTGATTTGTTAGTCGTTCACAGATACATTGCTGGATAGCCAGTCGGTTTCCCGGGAGCCAGTCGGCAGATGGTGTAATTCACTGCAAGGGAGGGTCATTCCTCGGCGATATCACCTCAATTGTCCGCTAACAGGAAGAGTATTAACAAAACATTGGCAGAGCCAAGGTGAGTAAAAAATCATGGAGTACAAAAGCAACCGAGAATCAATCAATAATTCTGACTAAACTTTATACAAGTTTCAAACATGTTTTTCCATCATGCTATCCAAAGGACCATGCTTGAATAAGACTGCTATAATTAATCTGTCTTTAACAGGTTGCTGTTCTTATTTGGTGAAGCATGCATTCTCAAAGCCATAGCATGTCATTATGAGACATATATTTCCAAATGCAATGAATTTTTAAAGTGGTAAAAATGTTATATACTGAAAATGCCCATCATTACTTCTTCAAAGGGACACGTTGCATTTCCAGCAGGACTTGAAGCTGAGACCATCAACAGAAAATGAACTATGAACTGGCTTCTTCATGTTCAAATGAGGATGCAAAATCTGTAAAATTGTCATGCAAGTTCATGATTTTCTTAAGCAATGACTTCAAATATTGACACAAGATAAGTTTATGGGAGAACTATTCCCTTGATTGACATTTGGTTTCACTTTGTATGCTTAATCATCAGGGTTTGGGTAGAAAAGTAGCATATTTTGGATTAAAGTATTGGCATTTGATAAGGTCGGAATATCTCCGCAAACATTGTTCAGGTGAAAGTTGTCTCTGTGTATTATGAACTTATGAAATTGTTTCAGAAGATAAACAAATGTGATATCTGAAAAATTTAGGTTGTCAGGGGTACATAACTCTTAAAACGTTAGAAATTGGAATTTGGAAAGCATAAACATTTCTACAATTACAATGTTGATGTATGACTATTTTGCCTTTTATTTGTTTCTTTAAAAAACTAGAATATTAAGCTGATTGCTGTTTTCAATCACTACCACTATACATTTTAATATAAAATTTCAAGTCTCTGGCCATTCTTCTGAGCTTATACAGCACTATTTGTGTCTAACCTGGTTGGAGATTCCAACTACAAATTTTCGAATACCACAAATTATCTTGTATTTGATGCCTTTCACTGCAGTCTAAGATCAAAGTGAACAGTGGGTGGGGATAGGATTTATGATATATCGTAGTAGTAGACCATTTGCCTCCAAGAATCATGAGAAAACCTTTTTTTTTTTGCCTATGCGAAAACAAAGACGCAGATCAGCTTCGCAGTAACTGCGAAGCTGATCAGCGCCTTTGTTTTCGCTTCTCGGATAGTACAATTTCTCTTCTTCCTAAATCCAAAATTTCAAGCTTCTACCCACCTTCTGTATCTGCACAGACCGGTTTGTGTCAGACCTGGTCGGAAACCCCGAAGACCTGTTTTCTCACGTCATTATGGACCATTTGCCTCCAAGATTCTGATTCCATTTCAGCAATAACATGAGAAAACATGTACTTGAAATGATTATAGTTTAGCTGATACTGTGTTTTATATCCAACTAAACAGCTATGGTCATATGGAGAATCCTGGGACCTGAGATTAAAGTCTCACCCGACAGACTGAAGAAGCCAAGGATTGATCACAAAAAGGTTGGTTGGTTAGTTGAATTGGGGTTTAATGTCCCACCAACAGGTAAGGTTCTCAGATGGAGACAGACCTCGGTGTATAGTTTCATCCAAAAGACTGGAGAAGTCCAGGATCAAACCTGAGACCCCTGGTTTACAAGGTGTGTGACATAACCACTGCCCCATGCAGGGTTCTGATCGTAAAAAGGTTTGAAATTCGGGGTGGAATATGGAAGCATAGGGATTGTACAGATTTTTTAGTAAAAAAAACCAACAAAAAATCCCCAAAGCTCTGACAAACTACTTGGTCACCCACAATTACTGATCTAGTTCACCTTTTGCTTTGCAAATGCTAAAAAAATTTCTTAAAAGCATTTTTTTCTGTTGCCATCAGCCTCCCATGAAGACTGCAAATACACATCACACTGACATATTCTCACAGGTTCTCCCTCACAAAATTTCCATTTATTCAAATTAAAAATGAAAAGTGTTCATTTTCTAATCAAAAAGTGGCAATCTCATGAATGTTTACAAATAGAAAAAGGAGAAAACGCTGGCAAATTATTAAGCCGAAAGATTCTATTTATCTTTCCTTCATATGTGAAAGGAAATCAACCTGCAGGTCAATTTTTCAAAGCCCGTCTCTTTTTAACGTAGCAATCTACCATCCCCACTCCCCTATAATTATGAGCAAATTACTAACTCGGATATTTTCACTAAAAACCTCGTGGCGACAAAAATCAACAGAAAAAAATCACTGAGAAAGTGTCCCATAAGAAATGCTGAAAAAAAAAAGAAGAAACGAAAAAGAAAAAATTATACAATCATATTTAAACTTTTAGCTTGTCTATAATTAGGGAATCAAGCTCATTATCCTGTTTTGGAATTACCAAAATCTTAATCATTTGTGGAAAATAGGCCAAAAGTGCAAGTTAGACATGTTAGACTGCTCAGGTTAACTTCTCTTAAAACGTGAGAAAATCATAATAATGAAAACTGTCATTCTATACTTTTCTTAATACATAAATTTAATATGATAAAACAATTTTCCGTAGTTTTGCTTCTTGTGAACGTTTCTAAGAAAATGCATAGCGCATCCATCACAATACGGATGACATGAACTAAATAATCTAAGTTTGAACCAATTAATAATTAGCTGTAGAATCTGATGCAAAACATAATTATCATGACTTGGCAGAAATGGCTGAAGTTACTTTTCGAGTGCCGCAGCTCCCCAACTGAATAACAAAAGTGAAAGCACAAAAGCGACAGTATTAAAAGTGTCAGAATCCTTGAATAAAACATTGAAACTTGAGCATCCGTTGGGTTTAAGGCAAAATAAAATTAAGTTTGGTAGATAATAATAAGATAAATGACAAAATCTCACATAAAATGAAGGCATGTCATGAAAAAACCTGCTTCTTGCATGTACAAATTTTCAAAGCTAAAGCACAGCTAAATGTGTCTTTGCTTCATCATATCATATGCGTAGTCTCCCCTCTTATTTAAAACTAAATTATCAAGTTTCTATTGCGGTACAGCCCGGTTAGCCTCAGACCGTGTCCATACTCCTGGACAGCTTCCCCCACGATTGTGCTCAAGTGTTAAAATCTAACACCTCTTGTGTGAGCCCTTACGTGATAAAAGGTGAATCCTTACGTGATAAAAGGTGAATTTATACATGTGTACAACAAAGGCACAGGACTAAGTGCATGTTCATGCAGGCTGATTTGCACCTTAATTGTTCATTGCCAAGATAGACAATGCTGTTAAGTCTGTATCATAATCTTAAAGGCACTGTTGTCGAGTAGCCTGGTTTGAGCCCATTTTGGTTGTGACGCTCAATAATGAATCCGACTTATGATGTGGAGACTATTATAAAGAAATGCAATAAATAATGACCATGGAAAAGATTGAATGTGTGAAAAAAAAAGAAGAAAGTATTACAAGTGCCTTGTAAGATAATATACATAGTCATTGCATCTATTTTTTTTTTTTTTCTTTCTTTTTTTTTTTTTTTTTTTTTTTTTTTTTTTATACATTGAAAAATTTTCAGCATTTTCCAATTGACCGTCAACACCGAATTATCTTTGTGGCTTTTTTATTTAGCGACAAATTGTTTGCCCATGTGCCTATAGTGTCACAATTTTCTGCTCAGTGAGTGAGCGCATTAGCCACAGTTATTGTCGCACCAGGACCGACAATATTTCTATTCAATCCATCACTTGTCACCGCAGTAAAAGTTTGTACCCACAAAAGGCTCTTGCTATGGTATGGAGACTGTCTATTTACTGTTGCAAACAAAACATTTCACTCTCTCTAATCGCAAACCGCAAAAGTTAGAATTTCAATTAACTTTCATTTTGAATATAATACAGAGTACTAAATGCATTGTGGGTGACATGCATATTACTTTTTACCACATTTTATGCTCCTTTAAACTGGTTTTAATTCACAATTATATGCTTACAGCTTTTCAAAATAGTAAAAAAGGAGGAAAAAGAACATGAAAAATAAAGATCTAACATACTTCCTGTTAAAACAGCAGTCACACAGTAGCGTATAACCCAAACACGCGCCGGGCGTATGAAAAATCTCAACACACTGAAGACTTTGGATGTATAAAAATTAATTTATTCCTTTAAATCGCTTTAGCAGTCACACATTAGTGCGTGACTGCATGAGGCGAGTGTCGGACGTATAAAAAATATCAAAGTTTTGGAGTACTGTTGTAATAGGTACCAGACACGCTAACCACGCGCTACGGGTGCGCGTCGAACGTTCAACGCACGTTTCACACACGCTTGGGGCACGCTACTGAAACAAAATCTGATAAAATCGGAACGCGCATGTAACACTGGCGTGCCTGAAACGTGCCCGAAACGTGCAGAGACTTTTAGCGACGTACAGCAACGCGCGCCGGACGTACACCAAGCGTACCCAATGCGCTTGTAGCAAGTTTTGAACGTGTTTCCGACGTGCGTCTGGCGTATTTGGAATTTTGCTATTTTTTCAACACGCCCTGCGCGGGTTTCACTTATACGCTATTGTGTGACTGCTGTTTAACTTTTAAATATAGTATTGTTTAATCGGCCCCAATTATTGTTGGTTCTTTATGAAACAGGGCTTGGTACCAACAGTGGAAAGCTAATTTAAAATTGCTTTTTTATGCAAAAAGAATTTAGAAAAGACTAAGTTAATGACTGTAATATGCAAACAAGTTCTGAACATGTATTTTGTATTTTCATCTCTTACTCTTTCCTCTGATCTTTATCTATGTAGCTCCATCTTTTACCCTTATCTCACAAGTTACATCTTTTACCCATCTTTATAACCAGCACACATGGCTTTTTTATATCACCAAACAAATGTTAGAGCCATAAAACGGCAACAAAACCAGAAAAGTTGAAAAGAAAACTATCTGATCACACAAGCTCATCTTGATATGACACCTTTCACACCTTGAATCACACCTTGATTCCTGGTCTTCAATGCCATTTCGTCATTATAATAAAAGAAATTTATGTTGAAAAGATGGAATTTATGTTTTCATTTGAATAATAAAACCAGAATTAAGGAGTTAAACTGTAAATCAGGTGTTAAATGGTTCAGGGGAGATACTGTAACATGAAACAAAGTGAAAACTTATCGTTTGTTTCATCGGATATGTTTTATACGGATTACTAGCGTTACATATTTGTCTTGTGGGGTCTAGCTATAAAATCTTGATTCTTAAAACAATATGTACTTTACCAACCAAGAAGACAGCAAACAGTTTCAGTAACTTAGTATATGCTAAATACATGAAAGCATTCAAAGAATAGGAGCTATGGTCATGTTGGGATGGTCAATTATCCTAATTAAGCTATCCCTGAACAGTCCTGTCAGTTTACCTGCATTAAGTGCACACTTCTTTCACCAAGAAGCAACACTTAATTTTCTTGAATTTGCTGAAGAGGAAGAATGGCAGTATAAATAATTTCATAACCTAATCTTCGGTGAAAGACATGTATAGGTTTTTGGAAGTACGACTTTCTATAAGGAACAAGGTCTGATTTTGGTTTGATTATGGCTTAATGTCCCTGTCAGCAATTTTTAGTCATGTTGATACAGTGTTAACCAGTACTATGGGAAGAAGGTGGGGAGGTTAATGTATCTTGCTCAAGGACACCAAACACAAGAAGTGGGAATTGAACCCTCTCTTGTCACTCTATCACTGTGCAACTAGCTCCCCTAGGCTATAACTGAGACTCTTGCTGACTGGGGTGGGTAAGAGGCCCAGGAGGGGGTCATCTGCTAACTGATTAAAGACTTACATTGTCTGGTTGGGACTGGGATGGTTTCAGTGTAAGGTTCCTGGGCAGGGAGGCCTGGGCACGGTTCTTGCATATTTTCTGGCATGCTCTGTCGTGGACGATGTAGACACAGAATTCCTCGAACTCCTCTTCTTTCAGACATGTCATGTCCCAGCCATCTCCCAGGCTGTCTATAAACAAAACAAGAAAAAAATAAATTAAAACATTTAACATCCCCGTTAACAATCAATTTTTCAGTCATGTCGGGACAGAGCCACGGTACTTCCTGGGTATTAATAAGTAGTCAGGGGAGTTAATGTGTCTTGCTCAAGGACACCAACATGGTGCCCCCAGTGGAGATTGAACCCAGGACCTCTTAATTTGATACAAAAGATGTATATCTACATAATGTAAATATATTATGTACCGTATATTCATAATTTTGTAATCAAACACATTTCTATGCATGTAAAAAATGCTTTTCGACCTGATATTTGATGTCGCAACGAATAATGACCGTCAATGTTATTTATCATTTTCATACACATCAAACAATTAAAACAACATCCCAAGTTCTTTTGAAAAGTCTTCAGCCCAGTCACTCAGACTCCTGCAAATAACTGTTAAGAAACCAAAATGCACCAAAATGTGAAAACGAAAGGTCGATATCTTTCAAATTTTGTGAGAATGGCCACTTCAGGTCATTGGATTACCAGCATTTATCAATTGCGGATCAGTGAATGACTATTTCAGCTGCGCCGTGAGACAACCCGATTTTTGCCTATGCGAAAACAAAGGCGCAGATCAGCTTCGCAGTAACTGCGAAGCTGATCAGTGCCTTTGTTTTTGCTACAAGGATAATACAATTCCTCTTCTGCTTATTTCCAAAATTTCAAACATCAAGCATTTTTCTTTAACTGTACAGGCCGGTTTGTGTTGGAGCTGGTCAGAAACCGCAAAGCCTTGTGGCTCATTTGTTATCTACTAAAGCACATCCAAGTTTGGTTTGTATCATCTAGTTAAACACCCACTATCAGCAACACTTGGACTTTCAACGTCTTGCGAGTAAATATTTAAATCCGCTGAGGAGAAAAATAACTTGAGATTTTGATAATAGTTTATATGAAGAGGATTTAGCATTGGTGTATTATCACAAAACTGTCAATTTTTCATTCACTATCATTTGAGCCGCGTCATGAGAAAACCAACATTTTGCGTATGCGAAAACACAGGCGCAGATCAGCTTCGCAGTAACTGCGAAGCTGATCAGCGCCTTTGTTTTCGCTAGACGGAGAGTACAGTTCCTCTACTTTCTAAATCCAAAATATCCAGCCTCTAGCCTGTTTCTGTGCTTGCACAGCTTGGTTTGTGTTGAACCTGTTCGGAAACCACATTGTTGGTTTTCTCATGACGCGGCTCATTTCTCTGACTTCGCCTAACTATTTCAAGTGCCTAACTTCGTCATACGCCTAACTTCAAGTGTAGAGACAGTGTCAGACTCGCTACTTTTTGTTTTTTCTTCACGATCCCCAACTGCTTTTTTGACCTATTTTGATACACTGAAGTGGAATTATCAATAAACGAAGATAGCAAACAAGCTAGTTTGAACACGAGTTGAAAGTTTTTGTTTTTATAAACGATAACAATCACTCTTAGTCTTTAGGTGGTCTTTAGATGAGCTTATATCCGCAAGCTGTTGGTTAATAATCTGATCAACGTTACAATGGAGCCCAGCAACTGAACAGTTTCACTTACATTACCGCTACAGATGTGCAATCATGTAATTTTAAACTTTTCCAACAAAATAGGAGAAAGGAAAAATGATAAAATTGCAAGGCTTTGCAAAGCCAAATGTCACCTCAACTGATATTGGCTTTTAAATGTAATTCTCCAGGAAAAATGTTGATCATAGCATTGTGGCTTGCCAGTGGCATCCAATATTTCAAGTTTTTAACTTGCCAACTTTAAAGATGGATATCATCTGGCCAGTAACACATTCACCTAAAGATTGAGGTTTAACGTCACAGTCAACAATTTTTCAGTCATGTTGGGACAGAGCCACCACTTCCTGGGTCTTAACCAATACTCCTGGGAGTTAATGTGTCTTTCTCAAGGACACGTCATGGTGCCACAAGTGAGGATTGAACCCAGGACCTCTCAATTCGTAGTTAGATGCTGTACCACTTCGCCACTGCGTTCCCATTTCACCTAAAGAAAAATTTACATTAAATGCATTGACCAAATGAAGAACAAGAAAGAAACACATTTGAATGGGAAGCAAACACCCTAAAATATTTCTGTCCATTATATGTCTGTTGGGCAATCCAGTTATGTGCAATTGTGGTAATATTCTAAATGCAAAAAAAAAAAAAAATAGCATCTTAAAGACATTGGTACATCATTGTGGCGATAGAGCAAAACAATATTTTTTTTTTATGAAATTGGTAAATATATATTAAAAACAATAAATTCTTGATGGAATTTACCAGGATATGTCAACAGTCCAAGAATATTAAAACAATAAATTTTCTCAGAAATATCATTTTCATGCAAGACTGACATGAAACCTTTAGAATATATTTAAAACTTCGGTATACAAGACAAAGCACAATGGTCATAAGTAGAAGGCTTTGTCTCATATTTCTCCATATTACAAAAAATTGCTCATGCAAATTAATATACAGATTTTTTTTTTTTTTTTCAGCTGTAAAAATTGAAAAGCTGTAAAAATTGAAAATTTTAATGGAAAAATTTTCATATCTTTAATATATATGCTCAAAACATTGATTGTTGGTACATGTTATAACCGCCTCCGCGAGGTGGTTCTAATAAGTACCCACAATCTGTTTTGGAGCAAAAATAAAAAAAATAATAATTTACCCCTCTGAGCCCCATTTTCACTGTATAAAAGTGGGGTATAAGGGGTATTCGTTGCATGGATATATCTAGCTAGCTTAATGTTAGCACGCCTGATTTGTGACAAAGCAGATCGATGGTCAAGTTGAGCATAATTCTTTCATGAATATTTTGTCATAAAATATTTCTTTTTCTTCTGCTGATTTAAGAAGAGCATTAATTTTTTGTCAGTTAGTGGTGAAGGAAATGCACACTAAGTACTGGTAATCTGCCTCTGAGAGGCTTGACCAGCAAAAGTATGGCTAGGATAACTGACCATCCTGACATGACCTTAGCTGTTGACTGCCAAAGCATTAAATCAAATCCAAAAATGAAAAATATATATGAGAAAACCAACAATCTGCATAGGCGACAACAAAGGCGCAAATCAGCTTCGCAGTAAGCTGATCAGCGCTTTTGTTTTCGCTACATGGATAGTAGAATTCCACTACATTCTAAATCTGAAATTTCTAGCCTCTAACTATCTTCTGTGCTTGTACAGCTCAGTTTGTGTCAAATCTGTTCGGAAACTTCTCAAAAAGCTGGAGCATATTGCACAGACATGGTAACCTAATGTAGAGCATTTCCTTTTATAATGCCTTCTTCAGGCTAAATCATGGCATTGTTTCTGGTTTATAGACAGTTTGTAAGGTAACACTTTTCATTATAAAATAAGCCGCCGCATGGGAAAACCAACAATCTGCATAGGCGAAAACAAAGGCGCACATCAGCTTCGCAGTTACTGCAAAGCTGATCAGCGCCTTTGTTTTGGCTACACGGATAGAACAATTCCTCTACTTTCTAAATCCAAAATTTCCAGCCTCTAACCATCTTCTGTGACTGTACAGCCTGGTTTGTGTCAGACCTAGTCGAACCCAAATTGTTGGTTTTCTCACACACAGGCTCAAATATCAAAAGTGAATTTCAAGGGATATAAATATTAATAGATTAATAATACTGAGTCTGATATGCCAATACATCAGCCTCGCAAAACATTCAGGAGGCTTAAATGCCGCTTGATTAGAAACGAAATATGAAACATGACCATTTTTCTACCACAATATTCATTCATATTAAACTTATATTTAATTTCACCACCAGATATATTAATTTCTCCTTCTGTGGTTTGATATATGACAACATCTCTTTAAGCTCATAAAAATATTATTTCTTTTCACATCTTGGTGAAAAATGGCTTACTGAAACATATTCTAATAAATGCCCCATATTTCTCGAATAAATACCTACTCCATTTTTTTATGAAATTAAATTTGGAATTTTAAAAATGGCCTAAAGACAGTGACATATCATGCATCATAGACAGAAAATTGTTTGCCTGTTTGTACTGACTTTTAACGTCGCAGTCAACAAATTTTCAGTAATGTCTGGACTGAGCCAGTGCTTCCGCAAGGACACGACCTGGCGCTAATGGGTTTGGAACACAGGGCTTCTTAATTTGGAGTCTGAGGCTGACTACCGTTATGCACCAAATATCCGGCTACCCATAGAGCAAGACCGAAAATGATTTGGTGGTTTCATCCAGTGAGAACTCGGATCAGTCCAGGATGAACAGTATTCATCTACCAACATGAACACAGTTTTATATCAGGCTCGTGTAACATACTGCAAATGTTGTATATGTTTGACTGGTCATTTAACTCATCATTTTCTGCAAATTTACTTCTTTCATTTTTTAAATGCTGTTGCTCTAAACAAATTTGATCTGCCAATCAAAAATGTGGTGACTACACACGGCTTAATTTTGACTGCTAACTAAATTTAGATAACTGTTCTGGTCAGGTGGGAATATGGGCCCCTGCCCATTGGGGCCTAAAGAAATAGATCTGGTCTGAGCCTGCCCAGGAAACGTGGTTCAATTTAAACCATCTATACATATAAGCCTTTTGTGGCTTAGTTGGATGGTTATTTTTCAAGCACTTGTTGAATGCCATGACATCCTCATTTTGGGTAAAAGCCCCATAAAAAGGAGGCAACGTCCCGACATGACCTTAGCTGTTGACTGGGACATAAAGCATCAATTCAAACAAACAAAATCAATTATTTGCAGTTTTCAGGGCAGCACTCGGTTTTCAGAAAATATTATCATACACCGTCATTGTAGCTTTAACCCACATTTGATGAATGAATTTTCCCATCATTATCAATTGGGTGAGTCCACTTTCATTTTAGGGGCATCAGGAGTGATTTTTAAATTTTGTTCAATTTTTCAATGAAAATTTTATAAGCAAACAGAAAAGCCCCAGATGGGACGCCGCGTTCTGCGGCGTCACATCTGGGGCTATTCTGTTTGCCTATGTCCCACAAAAGGGACGCCAGGATTAAATGAGTTAATAATCACCATAATTATGAGAAGCACTTGCTTGGTAACATGCAGAATGAAAATCAAAATAAAAGAAAAAAAATTGATATATATCTCTGCAGATGATAAAATTCATGATGCGCATTGTCATTTGATTTTGACGTCATAGTAATGCATAAAAGTAGAATTTCAATGAGGAAAAAGTATATTTGGTGTTGCATGACGCTAACTTGTGAATTCTACGGAGGCTCAGCAGTGCTGACAGCATGTCGTTCATTTATTCTTGGAAAGTAACGTCACATCTATAAAAGGCCTCTGTGGGTTCTGCGGCACCTCTCCTCCGCATTTAATATCTTGCTTCCTAGGTATTGTCAAAATGTCAATATTCTCACATGCCTATGTAAAAGTACATGGCTACAAGGCTATCTTTAAGCCTAAATTGCAATTTAAGTTCTTTCTGCTCAAAGCATTAAATGTGGGTACTTGTAAGAAGTCATTATTTCCAGAAAAAAACGAAAGTAATAGGTTAAGTAAGCTTAAATGCATTGAGTTTCAGGGAGGTCTTAGAATGGGCATGTTAGCATGAGTTCATCACTTACAAAATAATGAAAAAAATACTAACGCATGCAAAACGTAGTAAAATTGATGATAAAGATGATGATGATGGATGATGATCTTGCAAAAAAGCAGACTTAAATAATTATCATACTGGTTTCTACAATAACAGCTTCTGTTCTGATCCTTGCATCCATTTCATTGTATGTTATGGTTTTGGAAGGACTCAATGAATATATAGAATCATATATAGACATGCTGAAATCTACACAAATTTTTGTACACAGAACCATGGTGGTTACATGTAAAACTGCCTACCTATATTTTTTTTATATATCCAAAAATATTAAATTAATTGAAAATTATTAATTTTCAAAGATAAACTTGCCTTATATTCAATATGCATATTAATGTATTCAAACAATGACTTGTTTCTGAAATGTATTTAATTAATTGTCAGTAGATTACATATTACATTACATTATTACATAGCACAGTATACCTTGTATGCATACTTATGTATAATGTATAATAGTATATATACCATATAATATTATATATACTAATCAACAATTAATGAAACAATATTAATAATAAAAGTAATATAGTACATACCTAAAAGGAACTGTTTCCGTGGTAAAAGCATATTGCACTGGTATAGTCCTTTTTAAGATTCCATATAATTAAAACTTGTCCAAATTGTCAATTATTATATTTTCTATTTCTGTCCTTTCTGTTTAACAACTATTACCCCACATGCTCTAATGAGGTAATACCATTGATGCCAAACAATTTATCAAAAGAAACATTATATAGTTTAACTTTCAAAATAATACGCTATCCGCAATATGACTTTTTCGTACAATACACGTGAAAAAAGACACACCTTGAGTGATAGCTTAAACGCAAGTTCTTAAGCAATTGATGTCACTCAATAGTAAACCCCGCCCCCTGCACAGTGGGAAATCATGTAGCACGTTATCTATTTCAATAAGAGTCAACGACACCGCCTATAATAGTAAGACACGCTTATTATTGAGAATCCAATAATGAATTTCATCGAATCATTTGCTGAGCTGTTTGTGGTCAAATCAACGATTTCACGTCACCTGGGTGCACAGGTACAATATTAAGCGACATTAACTTGGTCGTAAAACAGATACTCAATGAAGCTACTGTCAGTACGGAGCGTATACTGTGTAGGTACCCAGCGAAGCATCGTACACCACGCTGTCTTATACAAATGTCCGGTTGTTATCTAAGAAAAGGACTTAATAATTACTGATCTCGGAGATAACCGCTAATTCCTTGTCTTTGCCCTATCAAAACAATACCTCTTAGAATTTAGAAATCATCAAGAAATAAACACCTGTCAATCTTAAAGTTTACAAGACTTATTTGGTTTCACTTTAAATTCACTGATAGTCAAAGAAGGTGTTTCTTTTAAGCTGATTTAAGCTGATTTAAAGATACATCATCATAATCCCATTAAAGACCAATGTTTTACAAATTTGATAATTTTCACCATAATATCCTCACAAATAAAATGACAATTCTTTTTCTCTCTATTTTCTCTTCTCTGCACTTATTTCAGCCTGATACCATATAGCTAAATAAAATTTTTTGTATTCCGATTTTTAGAAATGGTGTATTTATACATATCAACTCCCAATATTTTATTGAATGATATATACCCTTCACCCTGTGTTTTAATAGATGATTAATTGTAGCAAACTTTTGAATGGACTCCCTGCTGAGGCAGGATGTTCCTACTGATTATTATCATTATTATTATCATTATTATTGTATGGCTGTATATGTCACTTTGAAGCCTGTATAGGTCTACCATAAAAATTCACATTTCTACCCTTTACTTAACATTATGAAAACATGCCCATGCAATATATGGGGATTTTTAAAATTGTAAAAAAAAAATGAAAATTTTCAGTAGGAAAATTTTGATATTTTTCTTATTTTTGCTCAAAACATAGAGGCGGTTCTAACGAGTACCCACAATCTATGTTTTGGAGCAAAAATAAGAAAAATAGGTATACCCCTGCATACTCCAGTTTTGCTATAAAAAAGTGGGGTGTGAGGAGGTACGTATACTTTTCCTGGACATGTTTTTCTGATGAAATTCATAACTTCAGTTTTACAGGTTAACTGAGACTGATTCTTCATGATTCTTTATGATTATGCTACAGATTCTTTATGATTTTAATTCAGCTTAGATGACCAGAAACTTTTGCAATCATGATGGATAAACTCAATGAATTGAATGACTCTGTAATAAATAAAATTTATGCTAAAATATAAAGCACACTTTGTATGGTCATGTAGCCCATCAATAAAATTGAAAAAAGGTGCGCTTCATTGATGCTCCATGCAATGTAACAACAAAAATTATGCAAACCAATAAATGTTTGATATTATTGTTGTTTGTCTTTACTTTTTAAGGGAGAAGGGGTGATGCAATGGAATAAAGGGAGCAATATAAAGCAGTGGCAATATTAATACATTTAACATTTCAATTTTAATCACATTTAATCCAAAAGATTTATGATGCTACCTACCCCTATTGGCTCTCCACAGGAATTTCAGACTTCAGGAAGGAAATAAAATTGACACCTAGGTGTCAACTACCATGGTAGTAATTACTATCTTAAATTTTTGGACAGCGTTGCCATAATAAAAACACACCAGACCATGATCAAACTGCTCCCCATGGAATAGTCTGATAATGGTCTACACTATTTGCAATTCTGCCAAAAGTTGGACTTGCCAGACCTTATAAGACAATTTCGAGAAATCAAAAAACTTTGGTGTCCCCTAAAATTTAGGTGTCCATTTTTTTAGGATCTGTGCAATACCTGTAAATGACTTCTCTACAGGAGCACCACTACCTAATGATGAGTTTATTGTTACTTCATTTATTTTATTGCCCTTTTATTTCAATACACTGTCCCCTATTAAAGCTGGTAATAAAGGGATGACACTATTATTAAATGTTGATGTTATGTACATGCTGCACATGCCTACAAAAATGGTACAAATTGTTATTTTTCTTCTGCTATATTTTAAATATATATCTTTGGATTCTTAAAACATTATTTTGTTGATCCTGAAGGCTCTTTAATGTACAGAGAGAAACAAGAGTGGGGGAATTCTGTTTAACTGTGTGCAGTTTTTCACATTGCACAGGTGATTTTGATGTATTATATAAGCCTACTTGCACTAGTTAACGCTGATTTGGAATCAGATTAATTTGTATTATAAACATGACATGCAAATTAATTGGACTTTCATCAGTACAAGATTAATACACCTAAAAGAAAAAGTAATTCAACACCTTGGTCTCAGAACAAAATAATTATATACTGGCTAGAATGAAGAATAACTTAAACCATATCAAGAAGTTTACTTCAGTTCATTATTCCAAAATGACACAATGTACCTGTCTGTGTCGCTCATCTCAATCATCCAAGTCCAGGTGAGCTTATAATCAAGAGTGAAAACAGGGGTGTCATATTTTCAGCTACTTAACTTCTAAAAGTTGGAATAAAAATATCTGCAAAAACTTACAAAAATTCAACTACCAGTAGATTTTTTTAAGTTCTGATTCGAGGACATTGTGACCAGATGTAGGTCCAGGAGAGCCAAATACGGTTGTCACATTTCTAGCTACATAACCTTTCAATTAAAAGTTTTTGTTTGTTTGTTTGAATTGATGCTTTACGTCCCAGTCAACAGCAACGGTCATGTCGGGATGTTGCCTCCATTTTATTGGACTTTTACCAAAAGTTAGGATGTCATGACACCAAAAAAGGTGCTTAAATATAACCACCCAACTAAGCCAATAAGGATTATATGTATGAATGGTTAAACTTGAAACCACTTTTCCTAGGCAGGCTCAAACCAGAGCGGTTAACCAGTAATCAGATGGCCAGTCAGTAGCTTATCTATTTCCTTAGGCCCCAATGGGTGGGGGCCCATATTAAAAGTTGTGATAATTTTTTCTACAATAACTTTAGAAATTAAATTTACATAAATTTCCTTCAATTCTGACATTCAAGAGGTCATTATGTACCTGGGTAGCTCACCTGAATCACTGAAGTCCAGGTGAGCTAATCAAGAGTGAAAAAGGGGAAGTCACATTTCTAGCTACTTAACCTTTAAAAGTTGTGTCCAAGAGGTCATTATGTACCCAAGTAGCTCACCTGAATCACTCAAGTCCAGGTACTTAACCTTTAAAAGTTGTGATAATACTGAATTTCTACAAAAACTTTTGATCAGATTAATATAATAGGATGACCAATGTCCAAGATTAATCTACAAATGAGCCACCTCATGGGAAAACCAACAATGTGGTCTTTGAACAGGTCTGACACAAACTGAGCTGTACAAGCACTAAAGAGGGCTAGAGGCTGGAAATTTTGGATTTAGAAAGTAGAGGAATCGTACTATCCGTGTAGCGAAAACAAAGGCGCTGATCAGCTTCGCAGTTACTGCGAAGCTGATCTGCGTCTTTGTTTTCGCATAGGCGAAATGTTTGTTTTTTTCATGAGGCCGCTCATATAACACCTGCTTATCTCTTAATATGTTTACAATGAAATCCACAGTATTTTTGTTACTCAAAGAGAGAGGAGGGATTTAACTGATAGTATGACAATATACTATAAAATGTCCTTCATTAAGTACAGAACATGAACAGCCTTATCTGGGTCTAACTGGCTGCAGCTCTCACAAGCAACATGTAGCTGATGAGCATCAAATAACAGCATCACGAAAGATCACAGTCAAAATTTGAGGCAAAAAATTCAGACAGAAAATCAAAGAGCTTCTTTTTGTGTCCAAATTTTATGGTCTTTTACTATCACTGTCAATGATTGGGAAACTGTAAACAATCCTGATTACCTGTCCAGGTAACATTTTGCTACTGTTGCCATTTCCCAATGTTTCAGAAAGATACAGAGCAGTCACATCAATGTTTATACTATTCTATCTTCGCCGCCCATAAGGCAGAGTGGCTAAGGATGCTTAAGGATGAGACTCTAAACCAAGACCCCGTCTCCATATGACCTTAGCTGTTAAGTGTGATAATAATACACCAATCTTCTCAATTGCTATCTTAATTGACCTTTGCTACAAAAAAGTACGGTTTTACCAACACATAAAGAGACCCTGCAACAAACTGCAATAATGATCAAAAGTATTCAAAATTTGCTGTTTTTCTCATAATTAATTAAATCCATGACATCAGTAAAGCTATAAAAGAGTGTAGAAATCAGGATTCCGTCGTTTCCTTGCCAACTGCACAGCCAGTCTCCAATACAAGCCCAGTTTCCTGTGGATTTCAGCGATCCCTCATCTTCCGTTAACAACCTAACACTCTCCACTGTCAATAGAAGCACTCTTATTAAAACATCGGCAGATGCAGTCAACAAGCTTTCGTGGAATAAAAGCGGAAGCCAATTTTCATTTCTGATAACGTTTCCCCGGGTTACTAATGTTGCAATTTTTCCCCACTTCATAAGCGGAAGCCTGCGAGAGTTCTTAGTGAGGTTTTGTGGTAGTGTCTTTTTCATACTTTAGCGACGAAATGGAAAAATCTGCCTTATTGGTATCCAATTAAAAATTTGGCGGAGAAAATCAGGCTCCAAAATATTGCAGAAAAGAAAACAAATCTTTGAATTTTCCGAATAGTTGTTCACGTACCATGATATTAATAACGTACCATGATATTAATATACCATCTTTTTTACTAAAACTCTTTACTTAATGTGAGCCGCCCCATGGGAAAACCAACAATCTGCATAGGCGAAAACAAAGACGCAGATCAGCTTCGCGGTAACCGCGAAGCTGATCATGCCTTTGTTTTCGCTACTCGGATAGTACAATTCCTCTTCTACTTAAATCCGAAATTTCAAGCTTCTAGCTCTTTTCTGTGACTGTACAGGCCGGTTTGTGTTGGACCTGGTCGGAAACCACATTGTTGGTTTTCCCACGAGGCGGCTCATGTATTATTTTACTGATTACTTTATTTGTCTTATTATAAGTTCATCTTCATCAAGACTGGCTCAAGCTGAGAATGAGTAGTGAGTGGGACTGAAGCTATTCTAAATGACATTAACCCATATTTGACGAATGGAATTCTCCCATCATTATCAGTTGGGTGAGTCCATTTTCATTTTTAGGAATGTTAGGAGTAATTTTTAAATTTTATTCAATTTTTTGATGAAAATTCTCTAAGCAAACAGAATAGCCCCAGATGGGACGCCGCATTCTGCGGCGTCACATCTGGGGCTATTCTGTTTGCCTATGTCCCATAAAAGGGATGCCAGGCTTAAATGAGTTAAAGTTCATCAAGTGGCTTAAGCTGAGAATGAGTAGTGAGTGGGAACAATTCTGAAGCTTTTTTAAAGTGACATTATCATCATCTGTGGTCAATTATAGGGATAAAACTATTAAAAAGGCAAAGTTTGAAGTGTGCTGTAAAATCTTGAATGGTCAAACAGTCAGTGTACACCCAGATGAAAGAGCAGTTTTGATATCTGATCTTGGTTTGCATTTAAAAACTTCACATACATGTATATATATATCATGCCTAACAACTCATGAAAAGTGTAGTATCAATTTCAATTCTTAAAGCAATGTATAAGAGACAGGCCAGCAACATATCAGCCTATGTACATGTATGATATATACTAAATCATCAAACCCATAAAATGTCATTTAAAAAGGTGCTATATTAGGTAACCTTAAATAAGAACTATTTAAAAACAACAAAAATAATGCCCTTTAATGTTTTATGTTAGTGTTTTTAAATCATTAATTTAAATGGCACAACAAATACATGTATTAAAGCACATGGTTTTGCTATTCAAGAAAGTTACACGGCACACGAGTTACCCTGTTTATAACATCCATAACCCATCATAGTGGGGGGCAAAGTACAAATATAAGCATAATCATAAAAGAAAATTTATCTTGCAATGAACGAGCTAAAACAAAAGAGTCTGCTCCAAGGTGTCGAGCCTGTCAACAATGACATTAGAAGATTTTCGGGCCCAAAGTTTGAGCCTCTCGGGGTCTCTTTGAAATATACAACAATTCTAATGTGGGATATCGAAACTCTGAATCGCGCCTTGTTGTTGCCTTAATGGACTGCATACAAACGAATTCTGACGATTAAAAAATATCGAAGTTCCGAATCGCAGCTTCTAATGTTACTTATTCATACGAGGCATTATTTCGGAATATCGAAGTTCCAAATCGAAGTTATGAATTACATTCTCTTAAAATATTATGGCAGGCATATATCAGTCAAAGACAAACCTATCAGATGCAGGTATACATCAAAAATGAGAGAAACAATTTATTTTCTGATAAGATGTATATTTCTGCTCTCCATGAGGCTTTGAGATACACTACCCCCCGCCCCCCTGGGGGTCATACACCTGTTGGACTATCTTTCATCATCATCTTCAAACTCACACCCAGTGTCCCTTTCTTACCATTATGAAAACAGGCCTATGCACTAAGACAGTAATCTTTTTCTGCTGTGAAAAATGATAATAAACTTTTTGCACTCAATATACAGATTGTAGTTATACATTAGAACTGCCTTATTGAGGCAGTTCTAGGCAGTTCTAATGAGTACCCACAATCTATATTTTAGAGCACAAGTTAAAAAAAAAATTACACCAGTCCTGTACACCATAATTATGAATGTGGGGTGTTTGGGGTTACACATTACATGGACATGTTATCCTAATGCAGCAAATGCACAATAAAGCATACTTTTTATGATTAATAAGAAATAATCAGTTTTCTTGAACAAAACTTCAAACATTTTCGAGATTCAAAGAAAAAGCTTTCAAGACCGGTCCAAAAGATTCATAATTTCTCTTCTGACGTAATGATTCAACAGTTATTAGAAAATAAAATCAAAATCAAAAACAATGAAAATAATGGATGTAAAGCTAAGCCAGTTGGCGTGCAGGTGATTTTGTTTAATATATCAATAAAGTAGATAATATTTAGTGTTAATTTATGTGATTTGATAAGACAGTCGAGATTTGAGGCTGATCTTCAAGTTGTTTTCATTGAAAGGAGCATTTCTCACACCTGAGTCTAGCCATATGCTGGTGTAACGCCTGTAAACCTGTTTCCAATTTTCAAACCTGGCCCCAAGGTTATAAAACTTTTTTTATGCTCAAATCAGACTAGAATTTATCCTGCTCATAAATGTTAAAGGATAAATTACTAGTTTTTGAGTTTTGAACATGAATTTTCCAAATTTTTTTACTATTTCAACATTTATGAGCAGTTGAAATTTCAAGCTCAGCTGAGTTGAGCTTGAAAAACGTTTTATAACCTCGGGACCTGATGTCAGGCACATATGCAAAAAGCAGGTTTTTGTAAAAGGTAGGCTTTCTCCTGGCATGGTTCTCCTTTTGTAATAGGCACATACAGCCCTGGTTCTTTAAGGGTTTAACATTCTGCCAACAACTAAGGTCATACAGAGCTTGAACCTCAATTTAAAGTCTCATCCAAGGGACAAGAGAAGCCTGGAATCAAACCCTAAACCCCTGATTTGCAAGGCGAGCGGCTTATCCAATGTACAATGGAGGCTTCTTAACAGCCTGCCTTGGTTCAGTTTCTTGACCAAGCATTGCTTGCTAATACAGTATCTCCCAATCACACTAGCTGTTCCTTGTCAAGCCTCTTAAAGGCAGTTTATCACAACTTAATGCACATTCTGTTAAAAACTGCTCTTCTTGAAACCCTGTCATCAACCAATGCATTTCAATTCAAATCATGCATTTCAACTGAGAAAAATCGAAATCTTTCTTAGAAAGTGAAGAAGATTGTATACTCCTAAACCTCGAAATAGTCTCCCTTATCATCGAGCAGCGGTGCCTCCGGTTCCCGGGTCCAAACAAACTAATAACTCGGCAGGTACCCCCATTATAAGACAGGATGCTCTCAAGATTTTCATTTCTAAATATATCGAGATTTAATCAGATTATTTGGTGTTTTTTATCAAGTCTACAAGTTATCTCTGCCCCATACCTTGATGGCATAGGGTAACAGGAGGCACTTTCCTTCATAATCATATACTGATCATATCAATCATAAAATGAGGCACAGCGTGAGAAAACCGGGCATTGGCGTTTCCGACAAGGTCTGAAACAAATCAGCTGTACAGACACAGAAGAAGGATAGAAGCTTGAAATTTCTGATTTAAGAAGAAAAAGATTGTACTATTTTAGTAGTGATAACAAAGGTGCTAATCAGCTGTTCAGTTACTGCACAGCTGATCTGTATCTTTGTTTTCGCATTGGCAAAAATCCTTTTTTTTTTTTTCATGACACCGCTCAAATATGAATCCCGGCAAAAAAAATCTGATTTTAGTGTTGTAGCAGTAACCAGATTTCAACCAGCCTAGTAAAGCAATAGAGGCTAACTTGCAAACAACACAACAAAGGCATTGACCAGAATGCACATTTGTGTGTACAGGCTGCATGACCTGCATCCTTGAAGCATGATTAATGCCACAAGTTTTTGCATGAAACAGCTTGTTGCGAAGCTGTCATAAATAAAAGATCTTGGAATAAAACATCTCAAACCATAATTTGTAGCTGTCAGATCAGATTTTTTTTTTTTTTTTTTTTTGAAAATACTGGGACGTATATTTCAAATGCACCAGAAACGCCTAACATAATAATGTCAGCCAAACACAGATCTAACATTTGAGGGCCTCATGGAAGATTAGTATCCCTCTTTAAATAAAGTTGTAACTATTAGGGGAGCTTGATGGCCACAGCATCTGAAAGGACACTTAAATAAGGGACCACTCATTATGAAAACACGTCCATGCAATATACAGAGATTTTTTAAGTTGTAAAAAATGAAAAATTTCAGCAGAAAATTTTTGATATTTTTCTTATTTTTGCTCAAAACATAGATTGTGGGTGCACGTTAGAACCGCCTCTGCGAGGCAGTTCTAACGAGTACCCACAATCTATGTTTTGGAGCAAAAATAAGAAATACAGGTTTACCCCTACAAACCCCAGTTTTACTATATAAAAGTGGGGTTTGAGGGGATACGCATTGCACGAACATGTTTTCCTGATGTAAAGGCTTCAAACAGTGCCAGGTTGTGTCCTAGAGAAATGCACAAAGATGCAAAAGTACAGGTTGACATGATATACACAGAAAATGACGGCTCCATCCCAACAAGACTGAACAAATGTTGACTGGGACGTAAACCATGTACAAGACAATAAAAGGTTACAAAAATATGTGTTATTCAGCCTGAAGAGATTATATGCAAAGGCTGTTGTTAACTTTTAAACATTTTTTTTTTCATGAAAATGCTTCTCGTTTTTCCTATTATTCCTTTAAATTTCTCTCATTTTTTTTTAATTACTTAGCCAACAGATATGATGAAACAATGACATTGAAATAATGAGTTGAATTATAAATTTCTAAAGTATTTTCAAATTACAAGTTTTGACACATTTACATTGAATTTACAACTGAAATCCAGATTTTCCTATCAATTTTTTTAGAACGAAACATGTATAAAACTCGTAAAAATGTCAGCCAATAGCATCTCTGTATAAGACACACCCTCCCGCTATGTCCCACCTACTCACAATACTATTAACCACCCAGCAAATGAACAATCAATGAAACGAGCCAACTCTCACCGTATCACACCAAACTGCATGTGCACCGGCTAAGAATTAGATCAGCCTGGCTTATACAAAGTCTGATAAGCATATGTTCAGTGTGTTAGGAATTAGAGTATTCTTTAAGTATACAATAAACACTGACATTTTGGGCATCAATGCACAGGCTGGTATGGTTCTTCGCAGCGTACATATACCAAATTGTTGTAGTTGCCAAGTGTACAATGAAATTCTGCAGTGGTTTTATCAGCATTTTCTTTATTTTATTTTATTCTATTTTTCAGGCAAAAACAGCTGATCAGGATCAGCCAGGTCGACAATAATCAGACTGCACTTTATGATCAGGTTTTTCAATGCAACAATAATTTAGTTATACTGCATCAAATACAGGTAAGTTATATTTGTTTTTATGCTGTCAACTTTTTTTGAGTTTATAAAGCTTGAAACATCCAGATCAACAATTTCAGTCACATTGGATACTGCTTCCTGGGTACATGCATATATAGTACTATGGTTATTTGGCCCCCTGTCATCTTGCTGAGGACAAACAGTCAACAATGTTTCAGTCATGTCAGGACCCAGCCACTGCTTCCTAGGTACATGTATACTTTCTTAGAATGATACTGTGACACAAGATTTTGAACCATACACTACCTTTGTTGGATTCGACTTAAAATTCTCACAACTAATCATAGCTTTGATGAGTTGGTAAAATGACTTTTATTTCTTATCATGTTCTAAAAACACCCATGTGATGCATCTGATTTGCAAATTTTGGAATAAAGTTTGCCATAAATGTAAGGTAACTTGAAAATTTTATGCAGATGAAAGAGAAATTAGTCCGAGAATAAGCCAATAAACACTTGAAAGCCCTCTACCACCAACATAATATGAGTCACCTCATGAGAAAACCAGCAAACTGCATAAGGGAAACCAAAGGCGCAGATCAGCTTCGCAGTAACTGCAAAGCTGATCAGCGCCTTTGTTAATTTTCACTACATGGATTGTACAGTTCCTCTACTTTCTAAATCTGAAATTTCCTCCTTCTAACTATCTTCTGCGCTTGTACAGCTCTGTTTGTGTCGGACCTGTTCAAAAACCACATTGTTGGTTTTCTCATGACGCAGCTCAAATGAGCCACCAGATGAGAAAATATCATGTTCATCATCATTTCTGTATGTGGGTAGTAACAGTTGATCATAGGAATGTGCACAAAGTATCGGTAACCTGCCTCTGGAAGGCCTGCCAAGCATCATTGTGGCTAGGATCACTGACCATCAAAACACAAACTTAGCTGTTAACCATGGTAAAATAAAATCAGAGGACCAATGGTCCCGAGAACACTCACCTGAGATTTATTCATCGAAAAATGACTTTTGGCCAAAGTCTAAAATAGGTCATGGTCAACCCAAGTAGGTCATGGTCAACCCACGATCATAATTTATGTTAACTATGATTTATGTCAGCTACATTCAAAGTTTTGTTGAAATCTATTCATGGGTTCCAGAAAAAAAAATCTAAGTGTTTTGGCCAAAATGGTCATGGCAGCAATCGTTGTTGTTGTTGTCTATAAATTCTGCATTAGCTGGAACACCTCCAATAGAGTCTTCTTGCCTTAGGTATCAATTCATGATTTCTTGACATTCGGTATATTTACATGCACTTGACTATTTAATGGTTCACTGGAAAGGTCATGATAGAGACCGACATTTGTACCATTTTGTGCTGTGGCCCATTATAGTTTTCGATTTTTGTGAGGGGACAACGGGTAATTTCTAATATCTTTCAAGATGTAGGGAATGACATAACCATGCGGCTTGCTATAGGTTTAACAGTTAGCCCATCTGATTAACATTGACGAAACCTTTTTTTCATAGGAAGCAGTCTACTGGGTCAAGGATTAGCTGCCCAATGTCTTCATAGACCCTGGCTATGGGGAGTAATTTTGAACAGCTCAGCTGGAAATCTGCCATGATCATAATGTTCTAGAGCACTGCACTCAGCAAGGAAATGTTCCACTGTTTCAGAGGCTTGTCCACAAAGCATACAAGTTGGGTCTACAGCAGTCTGGATATATGCTGCTCTGGCACTCTGTAGTATAATATGAGCCGCATTGTGAGGAATCTGGATTTTTGCCTATGTGAAAACATTGGCGCAGATCAGCTTCACAGTAACTGCGAAGCTGATCAGCGCCTTTGTTTTCGCTACATGGATAGTACAATTTCTCTTCTTCTTATATCCAAAATTTCAAGCCTCTAGCTTTCTTCTGTGGCTGCACAGGCAGGTAAATGTGAGACATGGTCGGAAATCCCAAAGACCGGTTTTCTCGCGTCACTGCTCATATAGTAATGTAGACTAGTTCCTGTTGCCAGTTTTAGCCTAGTGCTGATTCTTGGTACATCTCTTGGACCATTGACATGATGTATGATCTGATGCCTATTTCCTAGCCAGTACTGACAGTGGCACACAGATACTTCAGTAAGGATTATGATTCAGCTGACCGCTTTAAATCTGGGCTGACTGATGTTCATTGACATTCATATTCACCATTCTTCTTCAATGCCATTTTTTTCTGTGGATTGTTGAGTAAGTCCCAAAATGACGGGAGACTGTATCGCATAAGGATCTTCCCAACAGCTACATATCAGCTGTTGCTGCATTGGTCCTTTACTGCCAGGTGTCTTTGTGCTAGTCTCTTTTCAGTAGAACTTTCTTGCACTCTACAGATACCGCCGAAGAAGATAAGCGTATGCTTATCGACAACGCTCTTGATGAGTACAGTTCCCAAGATAATGTGACCTGGATAGTTTATACAAATTTTCAATCCACCTGTTTGAAAAGGTCAATCAAGGTCATAGTTTATACAAACAGTCTATGATGGACCAGGTTGCCCTATGACATCCATCAATCCACTAGTTCTAGAGAAGATTTTTGAAAAGTTGCCACATGGGCATGGTCGACATCTTGGTCATTTGACTTGCTTTGTACAAACTTTTGTGCATCCTTCTCAAGGCTCCAAACAAAATTTGGCTTTGACTGGCCAAGTTGTTCCAAAGACGGTTTGTGAAATAGAGAGCAACACATCAACCGACAGGACAGATAACTTAAAGAAGCTGGACATTGGTATAGCAGAGCCTCCCGCACAGATATGCTGACAAGCAAACAAACAAACTTCTGAAGTATATAGTTTATGTAGAAAGAAAAGTGCTGAAATTCAATGAATTGGTTCATATTTTTTCTTACCCAGGGCTTGAAGACCTCCACGAAGAAGCAATTAATCTTCGTGTCAGTGTAACCAAAGAGGACAAAATCTTCCAGGACCGCATATAAATAAGCAGGGTTACGACCTCCGTAACTCAAAGAAAACTATGGTCAAATTGCCATTGTCAGTGTCGCAATGTAACCGTTACAAAAGGTTACAAAGAAAATCCCGTTATATCCTTTTCTTTCGTAATCTCATAAATTATAATAACACTGGGGTTAGGTAACACTTTTTAAGGCACACCGATTTGCATTTTCATATGAGATGACATGGAATGAATGAAGTGATGAAAAGAGAATGTCAATTAAGTAGACAAAGTATATGAGCCTGTGCATGAGAAAACCAACAATTTGGGTTTCCGACCAGGTCCAACACAAACCAGCCTGTACAGTCACAGAAGAAACCCAGAATCTTGAAAATTTGGGAATAAGTAGAGGAGGAAATGTACTATCCGTGTAGCGAAAACAAAGACGCTGATCAGCTTCGCGGTTACCGCGAAGCTGATCTGCGTCTTTGTTTTCGCCCATGCAAATTGTTGGTTTTCTCACGCACAGGCTCATATAAGTTTACAATTAAACAGACGAATTTCCATCACTCTTAAGTAGAAGCGTTTGCGTAACCGATAGACATAAAATTAAACCATTTGCAAAAACACAATGCGAATTATAACGTTCTATCACTAGTAAAGCTAGTATTTCAACTCACAGGTTCATGGCAGAAACTAGTGCATTGTCTGTGGAATTTCTGCTGTAGCACAGAAAATTCACCATGGCCGCTTCAATGATGTTTCAATTCTTATTATTTTTGGCACTCACAAGTACCGGTGGTCAAGTTTTATCATTGAATAAGTAAAATTTCTAATAATTAACGACATGGACAACAATTGGGTTTAAACAAAAGCAAGCAACACTGGTTAATTGCTTCTTCAATATTTCACCAAGCTGGCTTTGTTATGCTCAAACTTGATTCAAATTCATCAAATTGCAAAAAGGGAGAAAGACATATAGATGCATAAATTACAGATGGCATCGTGTGGGGGTCACAACATAACCATAATTCAGTTGCATGGTAACTCGAAACGTTCATAAATTTTACCTCTACTTGTAACGGAATTTAATCCTCGAAAAATTTTCCGTGATGAAAACTGAAAGAAAATTATTAAAATTTTTGTGATAGATAAGTCTAAGGGTAAATGTGCAGCCGCAAGCTGCAGTTTTTTTCAAAGGATATTAGAAAATCATTAGATCTATGGTCAGAAGAACAGATAAGGTCTAAATTTCAAAATAATTCTGAACATTTCTCCATAAAAATGATGCCTCTGAGTGTCCTGTTGAAGGACATCACTCAGGGCCTTTCTGGAGAACACCCACAGTATGTACTTTCATGGAGAAGTGGTCAAAAAAAAAATTCCATTATTATTAAGAAATAGGTCTTCTCAAGATCCCAAACTTGTATCTTTTTCAGGGCAAGAGGGTAATGAGACTGTACTTTACGAGCTTTTGTCAGGAAGAAAGCTTACGAGTTTACCGAGTATAAAATCTGATCCCTAAAAGTGAGATATTCAAATATTTTATGATACAATGTTTCACTGCACAAGTCATGGGTAAGTCAACAACTTTTCGATGCAATTAAAGTGCAAACAAATTAGCGATATAAATTTAGGTTCTAGATGCACCTTCTTGTGCAGTGTCCTTGAGCAAGACACTTTAAGCTTCCCTAGAAGTACGAATACCCAGGAAGTGGAGGCTATGTCAAGACATGACGGAAAAATTGATGGCCGAGATGTTAAGCAATAACTAAAGCAAAACCAAAAAATTAGATTTATCCATTAAATACCAAAAGTTAACAAAGGCAAGGACGACTAGAGTGAAAACATGTCTGATATTGTGCCTAAAAATAGGTCAAGGTCACCATTTTATACATATGAGCCACGCCATTTTATACATATGAGCCATGCCAAGTTCATCACTGTATGAAAAGTCTTACAAAATGGTAAATAAAACACAAACACAAACTGTTAGCTCAAAATCTATTGGTTAATACATAAGTCAAAGGTTAGATTGTTTAGCACTAGGTCACACACGCTATAAATCCTTTGGTATTAACACCATTTACGCTGAGCCACATCATGAAAAAAAAACCCTGCTTTTTTTTCTTTTTGTGAGAAACAATGGCCAAGATAAGCTAGGCCAATAATGCACAGCTGATTATCATTATCATTATTAGCTTCATAGAAGATACATGTGGATACATCTTCAGTGGCTGTAAATTCCCAGTGGGCACATGACGTCAAAATGACGTCATATCAACGTCGATGCGACGTCATGAGGATGACGTCGCATCGACGTCGATCTGACGTCATGTGCCTGCTGGGAAAATGCTGTTTGTGTCAGATCTGATAGTCGAAACCTAGAATACCAGTTTTCTCATGTTGTGGCTCATACAATTAATCCTCAAAGTCAACCAACCCGAAGGCTCGGGGTCCTCCTGATGAACTATAGCATCTCCTGCTTCAGTGAATTCACTCATCTTCCCTTTTTTCTACTCTCGAAAATTCAGAAAAAATCTTTAAAATAGTCAATTTCCTTCAAGTATTCATAGCAGTTTGTCCATATAAATGCTGAATCAAGTTCCTTTTTAAAAAATTTTAATGTCTTTAAATAGCAATGATCGAGGATCTAATATCTTATGACTTGACCTATTTCTTGCAAAAATAGGTCACCATTACCCATCTTCCGTAAAGTTTTTTATATTTATTCTTAATACACTAAATTCACTGCTGTCTCCTCCAATGCCTGCTATTTAACATCGAAACAAACTCTGAAATGATCTTGTTTAGACTTAGATTTCTTTATTATTTCATTTTACATTTGCATTGTTCTATTTTATTGAGATCAATTAGGAATTGTGTTCGAGCAAGTGCCCGCCTACTTTGTCGAATATCTTCTATCTTTTCCTTGATTCATGCCTGACATCACGAAATGAGCCTCGAGGCGAGAAACCGGACTTCGGGGTTTCCGACCAGATCGGCCTGTACAGTTACAGAAGCAGGCTAGAAGCTTGAAATTTTGGATTTAAGAAGAAGAGAAATTGTACTATCCGTGTAGCGAAAACAAAGGCGCTGATCAGCTTCGCGGTTACCGCGAAGCTGATCTGCGCCTTTGTTTTCGCCTAGGCAAAAATCCGGTTTTCTAACGTCGCGGCTCAAATAAAGTCTTTTATTGTTTTCGATTGAACAGTACGTATTGAATTTGGACAGTTCTAAAGTATTCACTGTAGGGGATGGCTGAATAGTGAGACTCAGGTAGAAACAATCACTGCTTAACAAAACTATTATCATTTAACGGTATCGAAACAATTAAAATGTTACAATTAATACCACTATCAGTAACAAATATCAGTAAACCTTCTTCACTAGCTACAATAACCTAAGAGCCGTGTCATGAGGAAACCCGTCAACGGTATTTCTGGCCAGGTCCGACACATAGCCCGCTATTTGCTCACAGACGATGGATAGAGGCTTAAATGCAGTCAAATTCAAGGAGTCTGTGGATGTATTATCTATGTGACAAACTGCAGGTAGTGATCGGCTTTGAGGTTACCAAGCAACTGATTTGTGCCTTCATTTTCACTGTCGCAAGAAACAGGATTTTTCACAAAACTGTTCATTTGATAGAGGAGCGATTGTTTTTTCTTTTAGACACAAGAAGTTATTTTTGATTTGTATATACTTACTATATTCTTTCAGGGAACAATATAAAAGTTCGAAAAGACCATCGAAAAAATGCATTCTCACCATTATTTTAAATCATATCTCGGGTAAAACCTGTCTTCCACAAATGAGCTTCACCCAACCACTGTTGCATGTCGTTGATGAGATACAAGGGGTGTTTCTACTTTATATGGGAGACAATGATGCTGCTGATCACACTGTATGTATGCACAACTTTATCAGCAAATTTGCTATTAACTAAGCTAAAATTTTATTTTTTCTTGTGACAAGAGATTCATAATATGAATTGAAAACAATCTTTCAGTTCCAAGGTCCACTTTATTTAAAACTGGAGAACTTAAACTTTATTTAGTGATAATATCATTGATGTTGTATTTTTTCTCTATAACCAAACTTTGCATATGAATTTCTCAAACCTGCTGGAACAGTTCTGCCCCGAGGTTATAAAACTTTTTTCAAGCTCAACTCAGCTGAGCATGAAATTTAAACTGCTCATAATTAATGAAATAACCAAATGGTTGAAATTTCATGTTCATATTGCCAAAGCCTGTAATTCATCCTGCTAATAAATGTTAAAATGCCAACAACTGTTGGCATTTTAACATTTATGAGCAGGATAAATTTTAGTCTCAGCTGAGCTGAGCATGAAAAAAGTTTTATAACCTCAGGACCAGTTCTAATTTGCTGACTACCCTAGGTTGGGGTTATTGCTGGGATTGTTGAAACAAGTAAATGTCAAAGTCCCTGTTTCATGACCTGGAACTGGGGGCCATGTTTAGAAATGACCTGGCCCCGACATTATGAAACTTTTTTCTTGCTCAACTCAGCTCAGATTAAAATTTATCCTGCTCATCAATGTTAAAATGCCAACAATCGTTGGCATTTTAACATTAATGAGCAGGATAAATTACTAGTTTTTGAATTTTCCACTAATTTTGACTATTTCAACATCTATGAGCAGTTAAAATTTCATGCTGAGCTTGAAAAAAGTTTTATAGCCTCGGGTCCAGTGCATCAGGAATCAATTATTAAGCAGTTTGTACTATCAAGGTACTACATGTACTCACCATTATCATTTTTTTTATTTATTTATTTTTTTTTTTTTGAAAGTCTTGAAATATTTTCTATCAAGGTCAATGGCTTAATTGCATGACATTGTTAAAAGTTTCAGCTTTATATCAAACTATCATTTAACGTTAATTGAGCCGCGTCATGAGAAAACAGGATTATTGCCTATGCGAAAACAAAGGCGCAGATCAGTAACTGCACAGTTGATCACCTCCTTTGTTTTCACTACTCGGATAGTACAATTCCTCTTCTACTTATAGCCAAAATTTCAAGCCTTTAGCCTATTTCTGTGACAGTACAGCCCGAGTTGTATCAGACATGGTCCGAAACCCCAAAGACTGGTTTTCTCATGTTGCCCCTCAAGTTGTTTTTCAAAGTGGTATCTCATTCCATCCTGATTCTTCTTGGGTTATCAGTCTTTTTGATTTTCATTGGAGAGCATGAAAGTATGAAGTCCATACATACAATATGAGGAAATAATTGTCCTTATTTTTAGCAATTTTGATGAAAATTTATACAGGCTGCTGACTTTTCACTGTTAAACATCCAGTAATTTATATTGGCGAAACACGCCAGGAATGACCAACACCATTATTGTATTTGGGCGTTTCTATTTATTGTAGAGCAAGATGGCGGGTTGTGTTACCGAGACAACTTATGTGCAGAGACAGATGTCTGCCTTCCTTGTTTCACTGTAACTTCCCTGATTTTCGCTTACTTCCCCTCTCACACTGGTCTGTTTTGACGTACAGGCAATAAGTTTTCCGTACAGTAAACAAGCTCACAACACACCCACAACGAATAAATGGCTTATTTTAGTGGTGTTTATAATAATTGATTATTTATTATAAGCTGCTAATTCTGTCTATCAGCATGAAAAAAAAAATCATTGTCTGTATGTAAAGACAGACCAGTGTGCCTCGTATCTCTCTGTTTGAGTGCTTGTCATGTTCACAGTCAACAGCTAAGGCGATGTTAGGACAGTCATTTATCCTGGCCACACTGTTCTTTGGCATAACAATTGAAAATTTCATTGGAAAACATTTGATAATTTTAACACACTTTATCAAAACATTGATTGTGGGTACACATTAGAACTGCTTCGTCGAGGCGATTCTAACGAGTACCCACAATCTATGTATTGAATCTAAAATAAGAAAATAGGTATACCCCTGCAAATCCCATCTTCAACATATATAAATGTGTGTTTAAGGGGTAATTTGTTGCACAGACATGTTATCCTAATGCCATGTGAGGCTGATTGCATGATTTCGAATTTAGATCTAAAAGCTACAGGCACACATGCAAGACAGGAATAAATTGTCCCTTTTTATGCCTAAAATCAGTGTAATTCACCAGATAATAGTTTGTACTTCCTTCACAAAGATCTGCTTTCAAGAACAATTGAGCCGCCGCATGGGAAAACCAACAATCTGCATAGGCGAAAACAAAGGCGCAGATCAGCTTCGCAGTAACTACACAGCTGATCAGCGCCTTTGTTTTCGCTATACAGATAGTACAATTCCTCTTCTTCTTAAATCCGAAATTTTAAGCTTCTAACCTTCTTCTGTGATTGTACAGCCCAGTTTGTGTTGGACCTGTTCGGAACCAAAATTGTTGGTTTTGTCATGCACAGGCTCAATTTTCTTTGGCAGATTAGAACACCAGATTCATAAAAAATTTCCCTATTATAAACATTGATTTTTAATGATTCTCCGCAAAATATGTAAAACAATATCTGATAATGTCCGTGAAAAGATACAAATTTTTCTGTTTCACTTGGTTATCACTGAAGCATACAATTGCTGGTAACAGAAAACAATTGTTTATATTACTTTGACATGGAAACATCTTGCGAAAATGTCAGTTTTCCATTGATCAAGGAAGGTTTAAATCAATTAGGACTTCCTTTAACAGTTAAGTCGCACTACTTTTAAAACTTGTCACATTATAATTAAGTCTAAGCTTTCTGAACCAAAGTGTGCCATTATCGTTATACAGATTTATGATTTTTAACAGAATAACCAAAAAGGTTGAAAATATAATCATATGGTATTAAGTAAGGCTACAAGAGAGCAAGTGTCCAAGACGTTGTTGACATGTATACTAATGTCCAATGAAAACGTACCACCTACAAAAGTGTAAAAAATATGTTTTTGACTGAACATTTCAGTTTGTCTATTTGATATTTCAGTACTGTGATAACCTGTCCAAATCATGGCACGTTCGCAAATCTGTCTGATAAGTGATGCTCCGAGGATAAAGCAACCAAGACGTTAACCGTCAAAAAGAAAATCACAAAACCTGTATTCGAATGCGCCAGATGTGAAGAAATTTTCAATCACGCATCGACTCGCGCCTAGAAGATGCATAACGTCGAAACATGAAGAATTTGACAGTCAGTGTGCTTCGAAAACGTCAACGTGGAATTCTTGACGTCATAAGCAACATTTTGACCACTGCACAAAAACAGAGACATTAAAAAGGCAATCAAATGTCTGCAGCAAAATTGCGATTAAATCACAAATGTGAGCCGTTTTGTCCAGGAATCTTGCCCATTACATCATAAAGGCTTAGGATTTTGACGTTTAATGGCTAACGTAAAACGTTAAAATCGCAAACACGTTGAACCTAAATGACCTGTACATCATTTATTGTACGCTTATATTCATCTCGACAAACAAAATCAATTTTCAGAAATTCTGACTCGATAGCGTTTCCGGAAGCGGCTGGAGAGAAGCTTAAAATTGACGTCAGTCATCGAACGTCATTCTAGAAAATGATTTCGGTGACGTTTTGCATATGTTAAGATTCGTATTCCCAAAATAAACTGTTTTGGGATATCTGTATGAAAGAAACCGTTTGTGAACGTTTTTTGACCGATTTTGCAAGACTTTGCGTTTTTGAGGCGTGCATGGTGACGCGTAGAGCGGTTTTACCGTGTGTTGTGATGTGATGTAGTGGTTGACAAGGCGGCGAATAGTTTGTTGAGCTACTCGCATACGGGAAAATCATTTCCGGGATTTTTGGATCAGTCATAGCTTACGTAAAATTGAATAAACGTAATTTGTAGTCCGACGTAACGTCGCTTACAAACCGTCGCGGGGGGGATAAACTTTGGCGTAGAAACATTGTATTCAACCTTTATAACATAAGGAAACATCATATGTGCACAAAGGTTTTGATATCCCGCAACTATGAGCATCCAATGAGTGGTACGTTTTCATTGGACATGAGTATATATCAAGTGAATGGGTGTTTGTCAGGTCTGCATGTCACTTGCACCAAACCACATCAGGAAAACATGCCTGTGCAATGTATACCCCCTTGAACCCCACCTTTATATAGCAAAACTGGGGTATGCAGGGGTATACCTAATTTTCTTATTTTTGCCACAAAACATAGATTGTGGGTACTCGTTAGAACCGCCTCCGCGAGGCGGTTCTAACGTGTACCAACAATCTATGTTTTGAGCAAAAATAAGAAAAAATATCAAAAAATTTCATCAGAAATTTTCAATTTTTGATACTGAAAAAATTCTCTATATCTTGCATGGGCAAGTTTTTGTAATAGTGTTCTATTCCTGAGCAAAGCTTTTCAAATGCAGTTCACCTGTATTAAGTGCTCATTATAATGCCAGTACCTGAAAACTAGCTCTGTCAAGTGATAATTACACTTATCAAGACATCACAAAAACATGACCAAGCAAATACAGATATTTTTTTTCAGCTTTAAAAAATAAAAATTTTATTGGAAAAAAAAAAAAAATGATAGTTTTAATATTTTTGCTCAAAACAAAGATTGTGGGTACATGTTAGAAACCACCTCACCAAGGCAGTTCTAACAAGTACCCACAATCTATGTTTTGGATCAAAATTAAGAAAAATTGTATACCCCTTCAGACACCAGTTTTACTATATAAAATTGGGCTTCAAGGGGGTGGGGGTATACATTTCCTGATGCATACTTTTTCTAAATGATATCACCAGGTTACAAGTGCTTAAGCAGGCAATTAGTTAAGAAAAAGGGACATTCTAATCATTTTAATTCATGGACCAGGTGTTTTCTCCACTCAAGTGCAGCCTTACGTTGTATGAAACTATCTGGTCAATTCATGCTTTGTTGCCTGGAAGAAAAGCAAGTCTTGTTTGACATTTTCGGTAATTTTTGAGCCACCTGCGGTTAACGAAAAGAGCAGTAAAACCATTGCTAAAACAATAATAATCCAAATTTGATTAGAATCCAATAATGAATTCTGATTGCTATCAATCGACTCTTTTGTATAGATGAATACCATTCGTGAGCATTCAAGATTTTCCCACCATGTGTTTTACCAGTATTCAATCGCTATAATATCAACAGTATGAAACTGATATTACCGAAATCATACAATGATAAAATAAATGATTCTTTATTCAAAGTTAGTTTGGTAATTATCAACCGTTAAAATCATGTATCTCTTTCTTTTGAAAGTTTTAAGGTATCTTAATATTTAGTCTGAATTCTATAGGAAGAATCCCAAACATGATGAAACACGAATGCTTGTCGGTGACGCTTAATTTGTCGCATGACAGAAACAATGGGTCAATCGGAGATGCTCAGTATTTAGCGATTATATCACAAATTCTCCCACCTTTCTTTACAAATAGTCATGAGCAAGTCGCTACATTGGAGATTCGTTTACGAATTCAGAGGTCTAGCTAAGAAATGATATTAGATGAACGTTTTGAATTTTTTCTTGTTTCTTCTTTCAGTCATAATTATCATAATTTCCATTTTTAATAAGGTGATGATGAATCAATTCCTTGCAGTACAAATGATATACACTTTCTTAAAGATTTGCAGAAATAATCAGAAAAACTCAATAATTATTAAAATATTTGACAATTTTTGATGTTCAAAAGTCAAATGACTAACTGCCCAACATTGTAGCAATTTGTGGGAAAACGATGACATACTTTTTATGTTTTTAAAGAAAATTTTGATACTAATGATCAGATGAAAAGAACAGAGCAGACAATGCTTGATGAAAATGGATATGTAACCTTTGTCTCACAAAATTACTAATTTGATTTCATCAGGAAAACTTGTCCATGAAATGTATACCCCCTTGATCCCCAATTTTATATAGTAAAACTGGGGTCTGGAGGGGTATACCTATTTTCCTTAATTTTGATCCAAAACATAGACTGTGGGTACTTGTTAGAACCGCCTCGCTGCGGCGGTTCAAACGTGTACCCACAATCAATGTTTTGAGCAAAAATATTAAAAACATCATTTTTTTTTTTTTTGGTTGATATTTTCAATTTTAACAGCTGAAAAAAATCTGTGTATATTGCATGGCCATGTTTTAATAATGAGCCACCGCATGGGAAAACCAACAATCTGCATATGCGAAAACAAAGACGCAGATCAGCTTCGCGGTAACCGCGAAGCTGATCAGCGCCTTTGTTTTCGCTACACGGATAGTACAGTCCCTCTTCTTCTTAAATCCAAAATTTCAAGCCTCTAGCCTGCTTCTGAGACTGTACAGCCCGGTTTGTGTCAGACCTGGTCAGAAACCCAAATTGTTGGTTTTGTCACGCACAGGCTCTAATGTTATTTGTCAGCCTCAACCAATATGGAAACTACATGAATATCATTCTAGTCACTAAATACTTAAAAAAATAGTTATTTGAGCCTCGACGCGAGAAAACCGGGCTTCGGGGTTTCCGACCAGGTCCGACACAAACCGACCTGTACAAGCTCAGAAAAGAGCTAGAAGCTTGAAATTTCGGATTTAAGTAGAAGAGGAATTGTACTATCCGTGTAGCGAAAACAAAGGCGCTGATCAGCTTCGCGGTTACCGCGAAGCTGATCTGCGCCTTTGTTTTCGCCTAGGCAAAAATCCGGTTTTCTCACGATGCGGCTCATTTAATAAAAGCAATGTGCATTTCACAGACTTCTTACACACAAGGATGAAACAAAATACATGCATGATACAATAAATGACCCCAATGTCTCATACCTGACGAAAGAAAATATTTTGTTTTTATAGACATTGGCAAGAATTGCGCAAGCCAGACTAGTCAAATTTCTCTTAAAATGTTTTTAATAGTCATTATTTAATTGCACATTTAATTGCACATTTTGAGTGTCATGACATCCTAATGTTGGGTAAAAGTCCCATAAAATGGA
The DNA here is from genome assembly GCA_964017185.1 of Rugalucina vietnamica. Classification (NCBI taxonomy): domain Eukaryota; kingdom Metazoa; phylum Mollusca; class Bivalvia; order Lucinida; family Lucinidae; genus Rugalucina; species Rugalucina vietnamica. The sequence goes on from OZ024874.1 coordinate 17,272,103, forward strand.
GGCAACGTCCCAACATGACCATTGCTGTTGACTGGAACATAAAGCATCAATTCAAACAAACAAACAAAATCATAATTTAATTTCTAATTTTCACCCATGGCATTACATAATGGAAGACCCTAAGCATTTATAGAATAAATTTATTTCAAACTTAAGTCAGAAATTGTTTATACATATCAACGGACTTAAACAAAAAAATAAACGTATATTAAAACTGTTGATAGCAACTGAAATTCTTAAAAGAAACTATTGTCTACACATTATCAATCTTTTGTTAAGATTTTTTTGAAATATTCATTGACATAAATGATGTTCACTGAGACAAAATGTGATATGCCTGAATGCAAACTACAAAACCCCAACCACACACATACAAACACAAGTGCCGCAATATGGGGACCATCGAACGTCGTCACTGATCGGGAATAGAACAAGCGATGCAGACATTAAAACCGAATATCCAATCACAGATTGTAATCTCTGTGGGCTAGATTTTAGGAAAATTGACACTCATCTTCAATAATTTTGATCAGTTTTGATCATTTAGAAGCAAAACCATGAAACAATGTGAGCCTAAGCACGAGAGAAACTGGCTGAAGGTTAAAAAGAATAAAGGCACAGATCAGCTTCTATATTTGTGTCGTCCTATTAGTAACTTTGTTGGCTCTGTTTCTCTTTTATACATATAAATCGAATACTAGTTTTATATCTAAAATCTTAATTCTGTAAAAGTAGCATCTTCCAAAGACAAAACTTCAATTGTTCAAAACACAGAATTTATATATATGAGCCGCATCGTGAGAAAACCGGATTTTTGCCTATGCGAAAACAAAGGCGCAGATCAGCTTCGCGGTAACCGCGAAGCTGATCAGCACCTTTGTTTTCGCTACTCAGATAGTAAAATTCCTCTTCTACATATAGCCAAAATTTCAAGCTTCTAACCTTTTTCTTTGACTATACAGACCGGTTTATGTCAGACCTGGTCGGAAACCCCGGTTTTTTCGCGTCGCGGCTCATATAATCATGAGAAAACAAGTATTCACATGTACATAATATCGCCCTTGTCGTTTTTGTTTAACAACCAAATGAGCAATATTTTAGTTAAGTTGGGATAGAGCCACATAATTATTATTAGAATCTTTAAATTGACTTTGACACCAAAAATGAATTTACTGTGAAACAGACCTTGTTTTCATTCCAAATTCTGATGCACCATGATCTGACAAGTAAACCTTATTAGAGATAAAAAAAATCAAAAATGGAAATGATGATGATGACGGTGGTGATGAAGATGATGCAGATAATGATGATGGGGATGATGATGCAGATGATGATGATGATGATGGTGGTGATGCAGATATTGATTGTGATGATGCAAATGATGGTGGTGATGCAAATGATGATGAAGGTGGTAATGCATGAAGATAATGATGAAGATGAAGATGATGATGATGGTGGTGGTGGTGATGCAAATGATACAAATTATGATGATCCAGATGATGATGGTGGTGATGCATATGATGATGTTGGTGGTGATGCAGACAATAATGATGCAGATGATGATAGTGGTGGTGACACAAATGATGATTTTAGTAGTGATGTAGATGATGATGCAGATGATGAAGGTGGTAATGCAGATGATGATGGTGGTGGTGATGCAGATGATGATGGTGGTGGTGATGCAGATAATGATGATGCAGATTATGATGATACCGATGATGATGATGATGATGATCATGATCATGAGGATGATCAGGCCCATGCAAAAGTATGAAAACTGGTATAAATGAAATGAAATGATATAATAACTATGACCAACAAACAGAATGGACCCAGCAGGCACATGACGTCAAAATGACGTCAGATCGACGTCGCATGACGTCGATGCGACGTCATGACGTCTCATCGTCGTCGATCTGACGTCATTCTGATGTCATGTGCCTGCTGGGATACAATGATTAGGCAGTCAAAATGAAACACTATGGAGGCTTGTCAGTATACACTGAAATGCTTTAGGACTAAAATTCCACATTTCCATGCCCATTTGATTCAAGAACTGCAAGACCCCCCATCTAGACACCTGACAGTTCTTAGATTGTAAGTCAGTGTGTAAGGATGGAAAGTATTTGTTATGACATCTCAAGATAAGAGGAATGAAAGAAAATTTCTCTGTTATTAAGAATACATTTATTTGATAAAAAATGAAGTTGGAACAAATGGAATGTGTCAATAAGCAGCTGGGAGGGTATCAGTAGGTATAGAAAACACCTAAATTACAGATGCTGGTCGAAAGTTTGCTCCCTATGAAAGCTGGAGATCAAAAATGTGAATATCACAGATAAATAGCTAAAAACTGTTTTTGGTTTACATTTTCAAAGGGAAAATGTTGTTGCTGTGTTTGGCTTAATGTCCTTCCAACAGCCTATGCCAATACAGACAGCATTCTTAGGTTAAAGTGAAGGTCATCAGAGGGTCACAATTTATTTACACATTGTAGTACTTGAGTCATTGGTGCTTCATGCCAAATTTCCTTGAAATTGGTCCACCGGTTCCAGAGAAGATTTTTGAAGGATTTTTACCATATATGGGCATGGAGGCCATCTTGGTCATGTGACTTGGATTATTTATATACAAATTGGTTCCCTCATCCTGTTAAAGGTTGATATAAAATTCGGCTTTGATTGGCCAAGCAGTTTCATAGGAGATCTTTGAAAATGTGGACGCACACCATACTATAAGCTCCCCGAAGGCTCAGGTGAGCTATAAATGCTACATTTATTTAGCAAAACTTTGATTTACTGGGGTAGTTTTGTTACATTAGCTAGCATGTCTGTAAGAGTTCTATTGATGTTTAAAATAAAGCAAATATAATTATTTTAAAAACTTTTACAACTTTGCAATTGAAAATAGTCTTTCACAAGTTTTACTGATGTAAAAATTGCAGCTGATTACACAGATATTTTGCTCAGCCACTGTAATTCAGAACATTATCAGCTTAAAAGCTTTCTTCTTTCTGACCTTTTCAGATTTGCTCAATGGCATCTGGTAAAAACATTTTTCATTTTTATATATACATACATTTTTTTTTCTTGAATAAAATTTATAGCCTTTTTTCTCATATCATTTATGAGAATCAAGATTTATATGAAATACTTCAAAATATCTATACTGGCATTTTTTAAGATACATGCACTCCGTAGCATTCTGAAAAATATGGATTAGCATATGAAACAAGGTTTTTACCAAATTTCATATGACACTTGCAACAAACTACATGGCATTGCATTATCAAGTGTTCATATATTTATTATGACAGTATCTTCTGGATATGAGCAATGTGTTAATTTGCTTTGCTTTAATTGGTTATCTGCTTTGGTTTAATTGGTGATAGCTTACAGGGATTGTGTCCAGCCAACAATTTCTATGTCATGTCGTGACAGAGCTACTGCTTCTCGGTATTATAAGAATCTTACATGAGTGTCAGGTATGGATAGACAAATCTGTCCCGAGGGTCACATTTTGGCATCACGAGGCTCGCCGAGTGATGCCAAATTGTGACCCGAGGGACAGATTTGTCTATCCATACCTTACACAAATGATGGATTCTTTTTCTTGCACGCCTTAATGCTTGATTTTTATGTTATTTACCCAGAAAAATGCTACAATCGCGGCCCCCGCCATTTTGAATTTAAACGTTTTGACGTCATTGTGACGTGTGCGCTTAGCAACGAAATTATGTGACGTCCTATACAACCAATGTTAAAAAAGAACACTTGAACCCAGGGTGCGACCGGGGTGAGATAACGAGGGTGAGATAAGAATTTCTCACATGGGGTAAAACGTAGGATTTCTCTATCTGGTGTGCAAGAATCACCGGTACTAAGGAAAGCTTCAAGTGTCAAGGACACAGCATGACAACTAAGGTAGGTAACACAGGACTCCTCGCTCCATAGTCCTCTACTCTACAGCTAGGCCATCATGCTCCCCACAATGTGCTGTAACATTACAATGTTTTTTTTCTTAATAAAATATCACAAGCTAATACATATATACTATAAGAAAGTCTAGGTAGAAATGGTTGGCGACAGGATACAAAATTAAAATTTGGGGTGTCAGTTTGTTTTCCAACGCTGACCATGAAGTATTTCATCCTCAGCTGCCCCTGTGCAATGCACGCTGGACAAAACACAAAACTTGACATCCAATTATTTTCCAATTTTCAAGTGTTTAGTTGCAGATTTTTCTGCCAAACCGAACCTCAAGGACATAATTACCGGCATTAGAAGAAATGAAATGCAGATCTAAAAGTATGACATTTCCTCATCCCGAAAATGTATGAAAGAAGGCCGGCGATTTGCAAGTGTTAAATTTCTATCCATTATAAAGAGATTCAAGCCTGCAAGGACATTTAAGGTGCAATTGTCATGCATCTTATTAGATGAAATGCATATAAGGTCAAAACATTTGAAAAGGGGTCTGTGATACAGGATGTCAGGATGACCATGATTGGTGCTCAATATTTGACCAAATATGCATGCTGATCTGGGTTTGTTTAGTATCTCAACTTCTACAAGAACACTATTAACAAAATTCTGCTGCCCCCAAACCTTCAAAACTGCTGACAAAATATAAATATTTGATGGTCACTTTTTTCAAAAGGCACAATTTTACACCTCGCGTCTTTAAATAAGATAAGAGAGTGTTACCATTTTCTATTCAATTGTTATGGATAGTTTGGTCAATTTCGATGCGTTTCAATTGCACCTTTTCATTATCGGTTGTCTTGGTCACTGTGAAAAGAATATAGTTATCCATGAATATCATTACCGGGCAGCTGTATGAAAATGCATTCATGACGGAGCATTATAATTAAGTAGGATAAGATTATGAAGTATTTGGTCACCGAAAAAACGTCAAAGGCGGCAATCTTGAGTGAAACTGTCAGCATTTGTCATGATGTGCAGTAATTATGTGCATTCCCGCACACTAGGGGTCTTTAATTTAGACATAAAGCCTTCGCTAACAGGGTGAAAGGTTATCCAGGGGTACTGGTACTGTCCGAAAAGAAAATGCAAAAGGTTTTTGAAACTTTTTTCTTTTTTTTTTTTTCACTAAAAACTTGTTTGTTTTTTAATTAAAAAAAAATAGTTTTGTCTTCCACAAGCATATCAAGATTTCCATGTTACAGACCATTCCATTAAGAAAGTGATTTGCTTGTCTACTTTTTCTGCTTGTTGTTATCATTTTCAACCTATAAATAAAAGTGCATACATATTAAACTTCAGATTCACATTTTTGCATTGTGCATTAAAATTAATTAATATAGAGATTTCACTTCATGTCCCCGTCTACCTACATGTAGTGAAAATTTGAATATTTATTTATGCAATACAAATATAGGAGAAAATGTAATTGGGGATAAAAGTTTGTTTTTAAGAATGTAATCCAGACACAATTAGGACTACCATGGTCAGAAAAAACAACAACACAAAAACAAATGAAATTTTAAACTTTAAAGCAGATTTTATACTGCTAGCAGTGAAAATCAAAGGACCAAACCAGCTTGCTTAATAGAGCAGCTTATCAGCATTTTTGCTGTAGCACTACAAAATACAGATTGTCCTCTAAAATGGCTCATTATTTCACTCTGTTTATTTTACCTACATAAAAAATTGTAAAAATGAAAGATGAAATGAATTGAAAAGAAAGAAAAATGAGGCAGGTCTCCCATTCCCTAATATGAGCCGCATCGTGAGAAAACCGGATTTTTGCCTATGTGAAAACAAAGGCGCAGATCAGCTTCGCAGTAACTGCGAAGCTGATCAGCGCCTTTGTTTTCGCTACTCGGATAGTACAATTCCTCTTCTACTTAAATCCGAAATTTCAAGCTTCTAGCTCCTTTCTGAGATTGTACAGGCCAGTTTGTGTCGAACCTGGTCGGAAACCCCGAAGACCGGTTTTCTTGCGTCGCGGCTCATATACAGAATTACATTCATTAATTGACCAACATTATGAACAAGGAGACACATTGTGAAAAATAAAAGTTTCAAGTCAAGCAAACCTTAAATGGTAAAGATTCAGGCTGAACTATCCTCAATGTAGCCTATCACTGTAGATTGTTTGCTTGCTTGTTGCTATAGTCAGCAATTTTTCAGTCATGTTGGGATGGAACCAACCCTTACTGGGTATTAACCAGTACTATGAGAAGTTAATGCATCTTGCTCAAGGACACCACCAAGTCATTATAACCTGGGGTTTGAACCCTACTTTCTCAATCCGGAGGCCAGCACACCAACCACTCTCCATACTTTGTGGATAGTACTTGTATTGTCTCAGTAAATGCAAGTCTTTAGTTGGCCTCTGACATAGAGCTGGTTACAATAGTACATGGTCAACAGAAACACATATACAGAAACAGGTGAGACATAACACAAGAAAACCAACAATGTAGTTTTGGATCAGGTCAGACACAAACCGAGATGTACAAGCACAGAAGATGGCTAGGGGCTGGAAATTATAGTTTCTGAAAGTAAAGGAATTATTGTACTATAATTTATTTAGTGAAAACAAAGGAGCTGATCAGCTTTGCAGTTACTGCAAAGTTGATCTGTGCCTTGCTTTCGCCTATGCAAAATGATGGTTTTCTCAAGACGTGGTCCAGGTTTACTCGTGACAGGGCTCTTATATAAACAGCATGCGGAGCATGTGGAGACAACTTAGACCACACATGTCAGACAACCTCCGATGTTGAAGAGATATTATATTTGAGCCCCGTCAAAAAACAAACTCTCTTAAAAAATGCGACCATTCATTACCCAAACCAGTCAAAACTATCTTTTGCCTTGAAAATTTAATAAGAAACAATTTTAATAAAGATCTAACTATTTCTAAGCACTTTTGTCAAGATAGTGCAGATGCACAAGTCCAAATGTGTGGCTGTACTTTTGTGAAACTCCAAAAAGACTAGTTTATGGCGTGGCTAAAATAATGATACAATTTAGATGCACAAAGTACGCTATATTATATCAGAAAAATCATTTTACTCAAAGAATTTAACACTTGCAACTATGAATTTAGACAGTAACTTTATGCCTTTGCGGTGTTTTGTAAAGGTGTCAGCTCTGAATCTCGGTGATTTGTAACCCCTTGCGGATTTTATTTCGTCATATTTTAGTTCAACTTGTCCGATTAACTATCACTGTATAATACAAACATTGCAAAATAATTATGCGTTAATGATAAAATAAAATAGAAAACTGAAACTAGCTTTCAGAGTCGGTGATCAGAAAATTCTACCAAACTTCAACGAGCCAACATTTTACCAGCAAAACTATCTTATCTTTACCAATTTCAGAACATCAGACTGAAAGTTACATTCCATATCCATAGATGTTAATTCTTTGGTAGAAAATTCCAATTCTTTTCTCCAAAGAATGTTACCATAGATATCTTTTGTCAAAAGTCAGTATTTTATCATGTTTTAGACTTGCCTTTGGTTTCTTTACTTGTCAGCAGTTTTCTGCCTTTGTTAGCGCTATGTCATTCTAACGGTACGGGTACCGTTGCACGTTCGCCCGGTTGCTTAAGCTGCTTATCAGTCTGCTCACTTGTGGTTAATTATTGTCTCATATTGTGCTATTAACGTGAATAAATTCATCATTTATCTAGCTACAATTTCCATTTTACCAGGCACAGAAATGCTTATTAAAATGCTAATAAGCGTAATCCAAAGTTGATACCTGTAAGGGAAATTAGTTGCACTTTATTGTGCCCAGACGTAATATATAAAGCCCTGATTAAAATTAGTCAAAGTTCTTTTGGTTTCTTCGTATTTGAATTTTTAATATCAGTTAATATCGGGTCAATTTGTCTTTGAGGGTGCAATATTTACAAGAAAAACAAATTTGTTACAGAATTATGAAATACTGCGAGTGAAATTACTGAAAAGCTGAAACGTAATGATATTTTCATATTTTAGAATATTAATAATGCGGGTAAACGTGCAAAGCAGGTTATAACTGTATGAGCTGCGACGCGAGAAAAACGGTCGTCCGGGTTTCCTAACAGGTCCGACACAAACTGACATGTACAGTCACAGAAGATGGCTAAAAGCTTGAAATTTCGGATTTAGGAAGAAGAGGAATTGTACTATCTGTGTGGTGAAAACAAAGGCGCTGATCAGCTGTGCAGTTACTGCACAGCTGATCTGTGCCTTTGTTTTCGCATAGGCAATAATCCCGTCTTTTAATGACGCGGCTCGTATAACAAAGAAAAAATGCCGTTTTTGAGGTCACATTGCCCAGACATGCTAAAGTTGTCTGCGCTCTAAATTTTGCCTACGCGCACAGTTTTATCCTACTTAATTTGTAGATTTATATGCAAACATGTATCATTTTTTGCTAACTAATTTTAACACTTTGGGACATACGAAGCTAAATATTTTGAAAATTCAAATTTTTGAAATTAAATTTTAGACATATTGAAGTTTCGGGCATTTTTAACCATTAATTTTGCTTACATGTGAAATTTTAAAATTCCAAATTAATAAAACAATTCATATACCACAATTTCCAATCTTCAGAAGACCCTTCAAGTATCATGTGAAAGTGTTTTTGGAATTTAAAAACTGAAGCTAATATCAATTCAGTTTTCTTACTTTATGAATGTATTGCATGATAATTTTATATACACAGGCAAATACAAAGAACCCTAACTTAACACATCACTTAAGAAAATAGAGAAATGTATGAACATAAAAAATATACACAAGTTGCTAAAACAAAAAAAAATTGCTAAAATACTTGCTAAAATAGCAGTTGCTCTTTACTGAATTATTTTAAAACAGAAAGGGTACTAAATTTTCTAACTTAAAACAATGGGTTTTAGCCCATTTCTAATTTTTATTATAAAATCTGTAGATGAATATAAAACCTTAATAATCTAGTATTACAATTAACACAAATGAGGCGCCTCATGGGAAAACCAACAATCTGCATAGGTGAAAACAAAGACGCAGATCAGCGCCTTTGTTTTCGCTACTCGGATAGTACAATTCCTCTTCTACTTAAATCCGAAATTTCAAGCTTCTAGCTCTTTTCTGTGCTTGTACAGGCCGGTTTGTGTCGGACCTGTTCGGAAACCACATTGTTGGTTTTCCCACGAGGCGGCTCAAATCTTATTAATTATCTCCCTTTGCAAAGTTGGTTATGCCTCTTTTTATGTCACTAAAAAAAGGGAACCATCCTTTGAATACTGAAGTTCATTTACCATAATCTTACAATAAGAAAGCCTGACTGTGTGCATGCATCAGACACAAACTGTGTGGTCACAAAGTCAAACTTTAAAATTAAAATTTTTGAAGACAAAACAAAAGACTCTTCAACCTAGTCAGCAGACAAAAATAATGCTGATCAGAATGCACAGTCAAGGCTGATGTAAACTTTTGTTGTTCACATAACTGTTCAATAAGATTTTTTTTTATCACATAAATGTTCAATAAGATGGTTTTTTTTCATGACGAGACTATGTCCAATCATTACCCAATTTATGTAATACTAGCTACCAGGGACATTACCTCTGAGTATCATTCTGTTACACGAGTCCTTTGATAACTCCATAATATTAACGCATGGCGGATAATCACATTGAATGCTTTCAGTTGACGACAAATGGATGGTGGTTAAACAACAATTGTCCATCTTAAAAAGCAGGTGACAAAATACCCCCCAAAAACTTCTGGTCTTAATTTTATTGGTTCTTGCGGCAGTAAATCTAAGACTCGTGACGGCGTTTTTTCTCTACGACAAGACAATGGCAGATGATGCTGCAAATCACGGCAACGTATCAATATCCACGGTGACAAGAGGTGACTCGACATTACAGACCTTTACTTAAACAACAATAGCCGCTTTCATTCTTCAATGCTTAACACAGGGTATTTCAAAGTTCAACCAAATTTTGCAAAACTAATAAAACTTAATTTGTAATGCATTCAAGATATAGCCCAAATAATTTATCTAATCATTTAAGAGTTTTTCAAGTGGCTAGGAAGCATCGTTTTCTTTGAAATATTAAAAGATGCGACTCTTAACAGGTGGCGTGATTCATTGGCGGTAATGTCCGTTCAACCTCCATTCAATATTGGGCGGACAGTCGTGCAAATGAACAGGGTTTCTGAGGTTAAGGTCAGCGATTGGATGACCTTCGTATTATATAGATCGAATGCAAGAGATTCATTTTAATCTGAGTGAAGAGCCGTAATCCATTGTCCGTGGAGTCACAGGACACAATTATTACTTTCATTGTGAAACTGATATCTGACTGTCCACCGCTGGACATCGCAGCTTTTGTACATGTGACCTTGGTCGTAAACCTTCAAGACGGGGACAAATCACAGATTTCGACTAAGCCCCATTATAGAAAACCCAAAGTTTGGACATTTCAGCCTGGTCTGACACAAACCAGGCTCTAAATAGACAGAAATTGGCTGAAGCTTTTGAGCTTCATATTTAGGGAGCCGAAGACTATCAGTTAAAGAAATACAAAGATGCTGAGCAGCTACAAAAAACTGCACTGCTGTTCTGTGTCTTTGCAATGCAAATGCAAAAACAGGTATTTTAATGACACAGCTTAAATGGTCACCAGTTAAAGTCTGTGCGGACGCAAACTTTTATATTCAAATGTCTTTTGAAAATCTTCAATCACATAAATGAAAATGACGATTAAACAAAGACGATGATTAGAATTTGGATCTAATAAATGGTCCGAAAGACAATAATCTGTCGATAGGACGACGCAGCACACTCAATGATGTGGTAACTCGAAACCGTCCTTTGAGTTAAGGTAAAAACCAAGCTGTTCAATTAAAATTAGATTTGCATCTTATAATAGTTCGACTGAATGGAAGAAAGCACATCTTATTCAAAACTGGTCATTATCCGCAGTGAATGCATCACAATTACACTGATGGCGGTCAGTCTTGAAAAGTCGTTAGGTTTGTATTTCAAATAAAATATTTGTTTTGCTGCTTTGACCAGAATGATTTAGTTCTTCAAAATTAATGGCATGCACAAGACTTAATAATTATGATTTAAGAAAACAGAAGTCATGTTATTTATGGTCTTTGATCGCGGATGGACACTTTGAAAGCTGAAGTTGATTTTCAATTTGCATGACTTTTCCATCTGTTATAGGACAGTTGAAAAGTAATCCAAAGAAATGCAAAGAAGGCATTTCTAAAGGTTTTTTAAGGATAAATCAGCCTAGATTAAATTTTAAAATTCAAATATTTCCACATCTCAGATAAAAATACAATATAAAACCAGCCCTTCAAAATTCAGTACAAATTACATGTAAGTTTGAAGAGTTGGAAATTGACCAAATAATTAATGATTCTTTTTTCTCGACTGTGACAGTTTTTGATCCTTGCATACTTTTATTTTTTTCTGGTATGTGCTTGTTGGTTAAATATATGCAGAATTTGTTTCCATAACAATTATTCTGAGCATGGTATTTGAATGTTTATGAAAATTATAAAGAATTTAAGCCTACCTGCCCTTCAACAGTCTTTACTTCATCACCACATTTCTAGAAGTGACAGCCTTCCAGTTAGAAGTTGGTCCAAGTGGTGAAAGGAAAACATCAGAGAAATTAGGACCTAAAAATCTGAAAAGAAATAGAGGTCTTTATAACATGATTAACTGGATATAAAGATTTTGTCCCTGAAAACATTACTGGAAAAAATCTGAGCACCAGTAATAGGATCAGGGTTTTCACAGCTTGCAAGTTGGTCTGCATCATTTTGAAAAACTAAGCACTATGTATGGTAAAAAAAATGCGTCAAAATGATATTTTGGGTACTTGAATATTGAAGAAATTTATGCCTACCTGTCTTTCATCAGGTACATCACATAGCTAGCTCTTTGCTGTTTTTGTGACATTTCTGGATGTCACATTCTTCATGTATCCATGTTGAGTAGCAGCCACCATATAATCTGATAGAAGAAAACTTTTAGAAATAAATTGTACACATATAAAATTGCTGTTTTAAAAACATTATTTATTAAAATTGTCAAAGATGAAAGCTTATGTGATTCAATTGTTGTTTTACCTCCAAAGTATACAGACATAAAGGTCTTACGCAAGTGGTCATTTCTTATGAAATTTATTAAACGAGCCTTCGGCAAGTTTAATAAGGCTAGTTTAATAAATTTCATATGAAATGACCACAAGTGTAAGATTTGTTTTATCATATGACCTTTAAATCATGATTTTATCGCCTTCAAAGTGGACATATTTTCAACGAAAATTTACATTGTTGTTACAAACGTCGTCAATGACGTTACATATTCCCTCAAAAGTGTTAATACACGTGTGGTCATAATACTTTTTATTATATGACGTTATCCATGGAAAACAGCGATGTCATATGATAAATAAACATTATTACTTCAGTATCTGATGTGTTGGATCATGTCGAGTATCTGCACCAGGAAAGACCTGATCATGCAAGTCGAAGACGAGCCTGATCCGGTCTTTCCTGGTGCAAATACGAGACGTGATCCGATCCATCCAATCAAGTTACTGAAGTAATAACGTGTTTATTATATACCTAAAATCAGGAATCATTGTAACATTGTGCCAATTTTTACGTCAGAGCTAGAAAAGTCATTAAATTTTGTTAATTTTGTTCTGAAACAGTTGTTGTTTTAAAAAGTAAGGCAAAAATAAGTCTGGTTGTCATCCAGATTTTGATTTTATTTTTTATTTTTTTTTGGATTCAGTTTTACGTCCCTTTCAAGCTTTTTCACTCATATCGAGACGAATCAATCGGTAGGTGGGGCAAAAACTGGAGTACCTGGGGAAAAACCACCTGACACACCCGCAAGCAGAACATGGCTTGTCTCACATATGAATTCGTGCCCCGTGCGAGGCGCGAACCCACATCGGTGAGATGATCGAATGATCCAGAGCACTGAAGTCAGCGACCTTAACCACTCGGCCACGGGGACCGCCGATTTTGATTTTATATTGTTGGGTAAAAATGTAGGATGGTGATACAGAATTGTATCAGGTTAGTAGCGTGAAGCAAGATTTCATATTTTTGTGTCGAAAATGGTTAGTATCAATGGTTATTTTTGGTAGGTATATAATAAAAGGTCATATAAGGTGTTATCCTATTGACTATTCCAGGGAATGCCTCTGGGCGGCTGATTACCAGTACTAAGTGTACATAACTTTCACCATAAACTGACAACTTCTCCACTTAAATCAGCAGAAGAGGAAGAATGATCCAAAATAGTTTCACGAAAATTCCCATGAATTTGCCAATGCATACATGTATATATGAGGTCCATCTCAGGTCTGCTTTAATAGAGTTTGATGACCAAGCAACAGAATTTTTTAAGAACTTCATGTATTTGGCTGGTTAAAGTAGGCTTTTTGTTTCTCTGTTTTGACTGTCATCTTTGCTTAAGGTTGATGCTAGCTGATGGGTAACTGGTTGGGAAAGAGCTAGTCATCTTGCTCTCCATGCATTATGTTTTAAAATTAGTGGCCCCCGTGGCCGAGTGGTTAAGAGCGCTGTTTCTTAATTACTCGACCATCCCACCGCTGAGTCTGGTGTGGGTTTGTGGCCAAATTTAAGATGTCTATAAATTAAACATACATGTAATTGGTAATAAAGTTCTTTATAGTTCTGGCCATGCGAGACAAGCCAAATTCTGCTTGCGGGTATGCCTGGTGTTTTTTCTCGGGATTCTTCCGTTTTCGCCAACCTACTGATTGGCCTGTCTCATATGAGCTGAAATAATCTTGAAAGGGACGTAAAACTGAATTAAAAAAAAACAACAAGTAGCCCAAGGGCAACAATCGCTCACCTGAGCATCAACAAGTATAGTCCCTAGACAAAGTGATTTATTTTTATTAATTTTCTTTCTACCATAAATGGGTATAACGACCATCTTGGTCATGTTTCAGGTCTATGGCTGCAATAGTTACCATAGGATCATTGGTCCTGTAAACGCTTACGTGAGACCTAGTTGTCACTTTTTCCCATGTTTCCATGTTTGCCTATGTTTCCAAAATTGACCTTGACCCAAATTAATCACATACCTTCATCTACTCTATTATTTGCTTGCATCTACCACATTTCAGGTCTCAGGCTACAATAGTTTTCAAAATATCCATTGTTTTCACTTTTTCCCATGTAAAAGCCTATGTTTCTGAAACTGACCTTGCGGTAAAATAGGTCAAGGTCATCCTAGTGTCATCATTTGATCAAACTATGATGGGCTGGAGTCCCAAATGCTACATACCAAGTTTCGTGAAAATTGGCCTGGCAGTTCAGGAGAAGATTTTTTAGAGGTTTTTACCATATATGGGCCTGTCAGCCATCTTGGTCATGTGACCTGGATTTTGCAATCAAACTTTCGTTCCCCCTACCCCTGGCTGCCCCACATAAAATTTCACTTTGATTGGCCAAGCGGTTTCAGAGAAGATCTTTGAAAAGTGTGTATGGATGACGGACAGACCAAGGTCAAGGGATGACTTGACCTAAATTAATCACATACCTTCATCTACTCCATTAGTTGTTTGCATCTGCCACTTTTCAGGTCTCAGGCTGCAATAGTTTTCAAAAAATCTATAGTTTTCACTTTCTCCCATGTAAAAGCCTATGTTTCCAAAATTGACCTTGCCATAAAATAGGTCAAGGTTATCCCAGGGTCATCATTTGCGCAAACTATGATGGGCTGGAGTCCCCAATGCTACATACCAAGTTTCGTGGAAATCGGCCTGCCGTTTCTGGAGAAGAAGACTTTTGAGTGGGTTTTACCATATATGGGCGTGGTGGCCATCTTGGTCATGTGATCAAGATCCCGCGAGCAAACTTTCGTTCCCCCTACCCATGGATGCTCCACACAAAATTTAGCTTTCATCGGCCAAGCGGTTTCAGAGAAGATCTTTGAAATTGTGGACGACGGACGGACGAACGACGGACTGATTGGTATACTATAAGCTCACCTTGTGAGCCTTCGGCTCAGGTGAGCTAAAAATGTTTTAAGATTTATGTCTTTTGTCATTGGTGTCTGAGATGGGATTATAAATTTAATTGGTCCTTCTATTCTTACTTTTCATGTAAAAAGTCTCAAAATATCTTTCAATTATGTTGGATGGCTGAGTTATTGCTTTACATCCCAGTCAACAATGTTTTAGTCCTTTTGGGATGGAGCCAGTGCTTCTTAATTGGGTAAAACAAGTATTATTTGTGCTTCTTAATTGGGTAGAACAAGTAAATGTGCCTTGCTCAAGGCGACAAGGGCACAATATGGCGGAGTTATCATCAAGAGTTTTATTGTGTATGTCCAAGGGAGTTTCCTCTTCCTCCTATAAGCTATGGTATTCTATTTGTGGCATTCCCAGGACCTTCCATTTCTTAATGCTCAAATTGGGCTAGGGTACATCAAATATTGAAAGATCATTTTTTGGTTTATTGAGTAGAGCAATTGTACTACTCTGTATGTAGAGAAAACAAAGCACTAATTCCTTGCCATTGATTATAGATTTTCTGATTGTGTTTTTTCCTTGTTTCCAATGCAGTTTTGATTATGCCAGTTCCTTGTCATTGCTTACTTTTACCATGACATTGCTTGTTGAGCACCATTATGGAGGCCTTCATTGCCAAGGGGTTAAGGCTATTGATTTCATTACTACTCTGACATAATCATTTGAGCCGCCTCATGGGAAAAGCAACAATTTGCATATGCGAAAACAAAGGCGCAGATCAGCTTCGCGGTAACCGCGTTTTTGCTACTCGGATAGTACAATTACTCTTCCTCTTAAATCCGAAATTTCAAGCATCTAGCTATCTTCTGTGCCTCTACAGCCCGGTTTGTGTCGGACCTGTTCGGAAACCACATTGTTGGTTTTCCCACGAGGCGGCTCATTTGTTCATCTCACTGCTGTGTCTAGTGTGGGTTCGAGTCCCACACAAGGCACATGTGAATCAAGCCAAAGTTCTGCTTGCAGGTGTACCAGGTGTTTTTTTCTCAGGGTATTCTCGCTTTTGCTTCACCTAGTCATCATTTTTGGGTCAAGTCCAGACTCAGTCAACAGTTCATGGGTGTTTACCAGTACTATAGGCAGTAACTGTGTCTTGGTAAAGGATATAATCCGGTGACTGAGTAAGATTCAAACCCAAGACCCTCGAGTTGGAGCCAGACCATCTACCACTGGACTATCAAGCCCCTTCACTTTGAGTCTCGTCGCGAGAAAACCGGATTTTTGCATAGGCGGAAACAAAAGTGCAGATCAGCTGTGCAGTGCTGATTAGGGCCTTTGTTTTCACTACACAGATAGTATAATTCCTCTTCTCTTCAATTCCGAAATGACAAGCTTCTAGCCATCTTCTTTAGCTGCACAAGTCGGTTTACATGTATGTCGGACCTGGTCGAAAACCACAAAGACCAGTTTTCTCATGTCGCGGCTCTTTTGGTTTTGAGGTAATGATTTTTTGTAATAGTAGCTAGTCATTGCATTCATTTTTTTGGTAAATAATTGAATGTTTAAAATAATTTTAGTTAAGCAAAGTTTTGACCTTTTAATGCAACATCAAATGAGCCGCCTCGTGGGAAAACCAACAATGTGGTTTCCGAACAGGTCCGACACAGACCGACCTGTACAAGCACAGAAAAGAGCTAAAAGCTTGAAATTTCGCATTTAAGTAGAAGAGGAATTGTACTATCCGTGTTGCGAAAACAAAGGCACTGATCAGCCTTTGTTTTCGCCTATACAGATTGTTGGTTTTCCCATGAGGCGGCTCAAATAATTTGGATATTGAAGAACTAAAGTTATAGCTGCCTTTTAACTCTACTATCACTGGTGTAAAAATTTTAGGTCCTTAACGATTTTATGTCTTAATACTAGATTAAGGCAAAATCATCTATTATTTTAGATAGTTTTAAAACAAAGAATTTTTCAACAATGATCAATAAATTCCTTTCGTTTTTCAAAGCAACCTGTGATGTGAAATCCCCTGTATTGAAGGAGAATTAATGTTTTAATCCAAGTGGAAAGTTTAGGTAACATTTATAACCAAAACTTCGACAGGCTACCCAGGGTTACTGTGTTGGTTCTACATGGGGATGAGATAAAATGCGAATCAACGAATGTATGACTAACAGTGGAAAAAACAACATGGAAACTTGTGTCACTTGTTGTTTTAGTTTACCAATTACCTTCTTTGGAGGCTTTCTATGCCTCTAACTAATACATGGTATCTTTCAACTTCTCTGATGCATTTTTGTTATTGTCAAAGCAATCAAAATTTCGACTGCTAGCTATATATATATATGCCAAGGGAGACAACTGCTACACAAACCTCCAATTGAGACGTATGATATTATTTTTCTTGACTTCTCCTGAAAAAAAAATTAGGTTTTTACTTTTTATCTGATGACCTCTGGAAACTTGTATTAGACAAAATTAACTTTGGTATTTCAAAGGTCAGTTCAAGAAAAAACAAAATTCAATATTTCAATTACATGTACATTGCATAGACACACATAAGTAACCTCAATTAAGGATGTTAATGTCAAAATATTGACAAACGTAGTCAAATATACCAGTGATGATAAAGAAAAGGATGTTCGCTGCTAACATTTGACATTTCAGAACTTCCGGTTTTTCTTTTGTTGAATATCTTGTAAACGGTTGCAGATATTTTCCTAATATTTCATATTTGGATATATATTGATGCATTGAATGAGCCATGAAAATTGTCAATCTAAGGAACTTCATTTTTTTCACCCCAGTTTCTGCAACTTTTCAGAAGATTTTAGTTGTCACTAAAATGAGGGGGGGGGAGGGGGTAGGGTAGATTAAACTTGAATATTACACATCTTAAGACTAATTGCACTAGTTCGATGTTTATTTTAGCAGCAGTATATGTGTACATGGTCTTCTAAGTCAGTCTTTCTGTCTTTTGTGTGCTAGTTTTAAAATTTTGGGTGGTTTTATGAAATGGGCTTTATGAAACAAAACAGCCAAAAAACGGCTTAAAATTGCGATTTTCAAGTTGTTGGTTCTCTCTTATCATGCTTATATGCACACTACCCTATATATTTCTTTCTTTTATTCGAACAATATAAGTTCTATGTTGTGTGAAAATACAAGAAAAAGTTTGAATCTACAAATATGGGTTTGGCGCATTTCAAAATATTTATTTTTTTCCGACTTTTCAAGTATGGGGGTAGGGTTGGAAAATGACTCGTAAAATTTAGTCATCCACATCAAGTTGCAAATTTTTCTATGATTTTTTAAAGCATTCTAGGTGTAGTTTTTTTCAAGACAGGTATGTTTCAAAGAATTAAAAATTAAATCAATTTTACTAAAGGAGTAGGGCATTTAACACCTGATTTTGGCCTCAGATTTTGTCAAAAAATAAATTTTGGAATTTAGGTGAGAAAACTATTCCTTAAAACAGCCATATGCCTCCTCTATTAAAAATAAGGACAAGTACTCCATTTATCCTACAAGCATTGCCATGGCAACGCCCAGAAGAACCATAGACAGAGCACATTCTGCACTTTTTGGTCTATTTTCGACCATTTCTGAACACATTTTTTAATTTTTAAGTGCCAGCCCACACTCCGAACAAAATGATACTTAGCATGCAATATCCCTGGGTGATACTTCATAATTATTTCACAATAAGAAATTGTTCGTCGCGTGGGCTGGTAGTTGAAAATGATGTTGAATGGTGAAAAATTGATCCAAAATTGCAAACCAGAGGACCATTGGTCCTGAGAACGCTCACCTGAAGCCTGATCTTGGAGTATTAAGTCATAATGAAATGACCTTGACCTTGAATACTCACACACCTTTATTGACTTCATAAGTTGTCTGCATCTGCAAAGTTTCAGGTCTCAGGCTGCAATAGTTTCCAAACCCAGTGATTTCTGAGAAAACCATAATTTTAATTTTGATATTTAAATGACCTTGGGCCAAGGTCAAGACATGACCTTGGCCTTCAGTAATTACTTACCTTCAATGACTCCATTAGTTGTCTGCATCTAGCAACTTTCAGGTCTCAGGCTGCAACAGTTTGTTTTCGCCTTTTCCCATGTAAAAGCCTATGTTTCCAAAATTGACCTTGCCGTAAAATAGGTCAAGGTCATCATAGGGTCATCATTTCAACAAACTATGATGGGCTGGAGTCCCAAATGCTACATACCAAGTTTCATGAAAATTGGCCTGCCGGTTCTGGAGAAGAAGATTTTTGAGTGGTTTTTACCATATATGGGCGTGGCGGCCATCTTGGTCATGTGACCTGGATTTCGCTAAAAAAACTTTCGTCTCCCCTACCCATGGATGTTCCACATTAAATTTCGCTTTGATTGGCCAAGCAGTTTCAGAGAAGGAGATCTTTGAAAAGTGTGTATGGACAACAGACTGGCCATGGTCAAGAGATGACCTTGACCTATATTAATCACATACCTTCATCTACTCCATTAGTTGTTTGCATCTACCACTTTTCAGGCCTCGGTCTGTGTTTTCAAAAAATCCATAGTTTTCACTTCTTCCTATGTAAAAGCCTATGTTTCCAATTTGACCTTGCCGTAAAATAGGTCAAGGTCAACCAAGGGTCATCATTTTATCAAACTATGATAGGCTGAGGTCTCCGATGCTACATACCAAGTTTCGTGGAAATCGGCCTGCCGGTTCTGGAGAAGAAGATTTTTGAGTTGTTTTTACCATATATGGGCGTGGCGGCCATCTTGGTCATGTGACCTGGATTTTGCGATCAAACTTTTGTCTCCCCTACCCATGGATGCTCAACATAAAATTTCACTTTGATTGGCCGTGCAGTTTCAGAGAAGAAGATCTTTGAAAAGTGTGTATGGACAACAGACTGGCCAAGGTCAAGAGATGACCTTGACCTATATTAATCATATACCTTCATCTGCTCCATTAGTTGTTTGCATCTACCACTTTTCAGGCCTCAGGCTGCAATAGTTTTCAAAAAATCCATAGTTTTCACTTTTTCCTATGTAAAAGCCTATGTTTCCAAAGAATCTATGACATTCTTGGGGGTTTTATGCCTCGTTTTCAAAATACCATAACAATGTCTCAAAGGCTCTGGTGGTGGTATTTCATGATTAGGGCAAAAGCCCAATGTATTCTGAACCTATAACTATTAAAAGTTTTGACTATTTCCTCCAAATAGTGTTAAAAAGGCGATTTTAGCGGGGGTGGGGGTCAAAATTTCATATGTGAGAAAAATTTAATTTTTCGCTTTTCCTTGCTTGTAGTCCTTTAATTCCACTATTGTATCATATTTTGTGCATGAAACACTGTGTAAAGTGTGATAAACATGCATAATGCCATTGAAATAAAATTGAAATATTACGACGTCAACATTTTGGGTACAAACCTTTAGCAGTTACCTGTATAATATTATTGTCTAACTACTACCAAACATTATACAAGATACTGTTACCTCATGAGAAAACCTGCTATCTGTTATATGCAAGACCATATACCCAGATCAGCGATGACCAGCCAGCTACTTAGAATTGTGTCATTAATGAACAAAACTTCAATCCATCTTCTATGTCTTGCACAGCTTGATTAGAGTTCAATCTTAACCAAAAACATTTTCTCAAAACACGGCCCATTGTGACAAAATTGGTCACACTGAGCAACCTTGCATGAATATTTATTTACCTGTATAAACCTGTTACAACACGGCCTTCAATGTATTTATTTTTCTGATTCGCTTTAATGTCCCTTTCAAGATTATTTCAGCTCGTATGAGATTGACCAATCAGTAAATGGACGAAAACATGAGAACCCAGAGAAAAAAACACCAGGCACACCCGCAAACAGAACTTGGCTTGTCTTACATGTGTCTCGTTTCAGTATAATGGTTGTGTCGAAGTGATTATAATCGTAAAAGTTATTTTTGATTCGATTAGATTATGGCCGAGCATCCTTTAATAGGAACAGTTTTTCAATCATTTTGGGATTGAGCAACGTATTACTTCTTGTACCAAGTACTCAAGAGGGGGGGGGGGGGGGGGGGGTATAGTGTGTCTCAGGCACAGCACGGCTCAACGATTGGATCAAACCCAGGGCCTCTATTTAGATTCACTTTCATTAAAGAACTGAAAGATTCTTGTTTTGATGCCTAACGTGATATAATAAGCAAATGTAGTTTTTTGAGAATGAATAGAAAATTGTGTAAACACCCTTAAAATTGGTGATTTGAAACTTAACGTCGCTGTATTGTACAATGACAAAGACATTTCCCATGGTACTGGCTAATACCTAGACAGTGGTGGCATCGTACCGACCTGTCTGAAAAGTTGTTGATATGGAAGTTAATACATTTTTAAAAAAAAAATAGGAAAACAGTCCAACAATGTTACTGTTTGTGGTGCAAGAGGTTATTGGCCGTGTAAACAAGTGGACAATATTAGTACAGAATGATTACAAAAGTTTGTTCCACAGAATGTACAGTACCCTCATTTTCTGGGGAATGGAACATAAAACGTGGTTATAAATCAAATAGATTTGGGTTAATTTTGGAAACAAATGTATATATCCATTTTTGTACCTTATATATGGCATACAACTTAACTGCTGTTTTGTTTTCTTTTTAATTTTAAGTTAAAACACTTTCACATACTTGGGCTCTAGTACTGAGCTAACATTTTGGGCTGTAGGGTACTGTTCCCCCCCGAGTCCCAGAA
The DNA here is from genome assembly GCA_964017185.1 of Rugalucina vietnamica. NCBI lineage: Eukaryota > Metazoa > Mollusca > Bivalvia > Lucinida > Lucinidae > Rugalucina > Rugalucina vietnamica. Next base: position 17,293,855 of record OZ024874.1, read on the forward strand.
CGCCATTCACATATATTATGTATAATATGACAATACATTCATATGCAAAGGGATTTCTTGGGACTCGGGGGGGAACAATGTTAAATAAATACTTTTCTATTTTTCTATATATTTAATACAAAATATGTCCATTTTAACCCAAAAATAAAGCAGTACTTCTTTAGAAACAAGAACCTCAATCCAATATCATAAACTATGGACTACCAGCAAAAATGCATACAAAAACAGAAACATTTGACCAACATTTATTTTTATCAAAATCTGAGGCAGCTATACATTATGGCTCCCATTACAACCGTCAGAGGTCCTTTGACCTTGCCGTAAAATAGGTCAAGGTCATCCAAGGGTCATCATTTTATCAAACTATGATGGGCTGAGGTCCTCGATGCTACATACCAAGTTTCGTGGAAATCGGCCCACCGGTTCTGGAGAAGAAGATTTTTGAGTGGTTTTTACCATATATGGGCGTGGCGGCCATCTTGGTCACGTGACCTGGATTTTGCGATCAAACTTTCGTCTCAACTACCCATGGATGCTCCACATAAAAGTTCACTTTGATTGGCCAAGCAGTTTCAGAGAAGAAGATCTTTGAAAAGTGTGTATGGACAACAGACTGGCCAAGGTCAAGAGATGACCTTGACCTATATTAATCACATACCTTCATCTACTCCATAAGTTGTTTGCATCTGCCACTTTTCAGGCCTCAGGCTGCAATAGTTTTCAAAAAATCCATAGTTTTCACTTTTTCCCATGTAAAAGCCTATGTTTCCAAATTTGACCTTGCTGTAAAATAGGTGAAGGTCATGCAAGGGTCATCATTTTATCAAACTACGATGGGCTGAAGTCCCCAATGCTACATACCAAGTTTCGTGGAAATCGGCCCAACGGTTCTCGAGAAGAAGATTTTTGAAGGGTTTTTACCATATATGGGCGTGGCGGCCATCTTGGTCATGTGACCTGGACCATTTATATAAACTTCGCGATCAAACTTGAAATGCCACTACCCAAGGAGGCTCCACATAAAATTTCAACTAGATCGGCCAAGCGGTTTCAGAGAAGAAGATCTTTGAAATTGTGGACGACGGACGCCGGATCATGGCCATCCTATAAGCTCACCTTGTGAGCCTTCGTCTCAGGTGAGCTCAAAATGGTATTTCTATGCTTTTCGAAGCGTTGCCATGGCAACATGTGTAATTTGAACGTGATAGTTGTGCTAGAGTTTATAAGCAGGGACCTATACCTGCTATTTGCAATGCGTTTCTGCTCAAAATTCCAAAATTCAGTTTTTTATCAACACATGAGGCCGAAATCAGGCCTTAAATTCCCTAGACCTTTAAAGCATGGTGTTCAGAGGTCTCATTCACAGGCCTGTAGCTTGAAAAAATGCACACTACCCTATACTTATTTTGTTTTCAAATGTCAGACTGCCGACTTTCTCCACTTTTCAGAGGTATTTAACTTATCTAGTGCTCTACACTTCTCTGCAAGATTGTTTATTTTAATTGCTCATATATCAAGAAACCACAAGCACTTTGTTTATATGCAACTACATGACAGTAAAAGAGTGATGTTAAAAGCAGCAGAACGGCTGTAATACTACCCGACTTATAAGAAGGTTTAAACTGTAGCCAATTAAACTGCAAAGGCGGTTGAGATAAAATGAAAATCAGTGGTATTTCGAGAACCCCAAAATTGGGGGAGATTGGTGGAGAAAGTCGCCTGTCTGATGTCTTGTGTTGTATTTTGGAATCAAAAAAAAAGAGTGATTAGAAAAAAGTTTGAATACTTTTTCTTTGGCAGCGAACATCCTTAAATGCCAACTTTACTGTATGAATACAGTGTGCAAAATAACCCTCTTCATGTACCTGTTATGCACCAGTCATTTGCAACCACGGCCCCCTCGGGGCCGGGAATAGCGGGGGCATAGCCGGGCTTAACTGCAGGGTTTTGACTTCAGCATTGTCCCCGCAGTGCCGTGGAATAGCAGGGGTTTTGATTCCTGTCCCAAAATGGCCATGAAAATTTACATTTACCTGCCGGGATTTGAGCGGGGACTTTCGCAGAGCTTTGACCATAAGAGTATCCCTGCAGTGCTGGGCATATACCCGGGCTTTGGAAAGAGAAAAGTCAATATCCCCGCTATTCCCCGGCCCCGAGGGGGACGTGGTTGCAAATGACTGGTGCATTAGACTGTAATGACACCAAAGCATTTAAATGATGCTAAAAAACTAAGAAAAATCTTGAAAGACAGAAGCATTTACTTTGGTTCAACATGTTTATTGAAATTAATTAAATCACAGCCGACAAAGGGTGAGGACTGGAGCCCCAAAAATCAATTTCAGTCCTCCAATAATTTCGTAACTGACAGCTCCAAAGGTGTTTTTATGCTCCTCTGTTTATTGTCGTCTCCCTGTGACTTGCATTGTCCCATTTACCGTTTAGTTAACAGACCTTAGAACCAAAAGTCAACGTTGACATGACATTCAAATTATACTCAGTATCTTTGTTTTTGATTGACACTAGTGCTTGGGAAGAGCTAGTCATCTTGTTTTATACTGTCAACGGGTTTTAACTGTGCCATTGCATTAGAAAACCAACAATTTGGGATTCCGACAAGGTCCGACACAAACCAGCCTGTACAGTCAAAGAAGCAGGCTTGAAAGTTGGAATTTTGGATTTAAGAAGAAGAGGAATTGTACTATCCGTGTAGCAAAAACAAAGGCGCTGATCAGCTTCGCAGTTTTTACTGGGAAGCTGATCTGGGCCTTTGTTTTCGCATATGCAAAATGTTGGTTTTATCGTGACGCGCCTTAAATCATTAATTCACCATCAATACTGGGGATTTCACTTCACAGGTTGCTCCTTTGATTTTGCCTATACAAACTGTTGGTTTTCTGATGCGGCGGCTCAACTTTAAAGCCACATGCATGGTAGTAAATACTTCTGGAATTTCTTCTGACTTGAGTACATTGGTAATTCACATGACATGCTCCAGGAGTTATTTTGGCTCCGAAATATCAAGAGAGAAAATCACTCTTTCAACTGAAATTGGCGAGATTTTCCTATCATTTAGCTAATTTCAATTAGATTTTTGGCAAAAAAAAAAAATGAGTGAATCTCTAACAATCTCCCCAGAAAATAACCCCTGCATGCTCCTTTATTTTTTATTCAAAGGGGATGTTTCCTATGCTGGGACATATTAAGTTATATGAATATATGGATAAATAAATAAAATAACAAAACTTCAAACAGTAGCTATATCTTTTAATAAATAGTATAGATTTGATATTTAATAAATTGCATAGATAAATATATCATCACACAACTATTAGAAAAAAGTTTGTATTTCTTAGTACATTATATATAACAGTGATATAAATTCAAAGAACATAAAACTATAAATATATTGAAGTCTAGTTCTATTATAAAGTAGCACAATAACAGAAGTGATATGAATTTAAATTAAAGCACTGTTTTTATCCTATGAAGCATTGGTCTATTCTCACATGATCATCTAACTGATCTGTATTTTTGTTTGTTTGTTTGTTTATGAATAAGTCGAAACAAACTAGGCTCTATAGCCACACAGCAAATCATAAGCTAGTATCTCACTGGCATGCGAATTCCTCGTGACTGTTTTGCAAATTTAGTCGCGGAACTTTCGCACAAGTGTCGCGAGAATTTCAGTGTGTCACGAACTAGTGGTGAACTAGTCACAAAGGTTTTAAACATGTTTAAAAATTTTGTGCAAAAGTTTTGCCAAAATATGTTACAAAACTGTCGTGTAATTGTCATGTGACAGTCATGCGACAGTCATATGACATTCGTGCCAGTGTTGCAAATCTGTTGCCCCGAATTTTGGCGAATTTACAATGTGAAAATTTTGCGACACTCATACGAATGTTGTATGACAGTCTTGAGAAAACATGCAAACAACTTGTGACTATTATGGCGAGAAAATAAAACTAAGCGACATTCGTACGAATGTTGTACGACTCTCTCACGAATGTCTCGCAACTGTCGCACGAATGAAAATGAAACTAAAGCTACAGTTGTGGGAACTTCATGAGACACTCTCACGAATGTCTCACACGACAGTCGCGAGATATGGCGAGAAAATAAAACTAAGCGACATCGAACGAATATTGTGAGACACTCTGACGAACGTCTCGCAACTGTCGCAAGAATGAAAATGAAACTAAAGCTACAGTTGTGGGAACTTCATGAGACACTTTCACGAATGTCTCACACGACAGTCGCGAGATATATTTTTCAAAATTTCCAGTAGACTGAAATTCGCGAATTTATTGCATAAATGTCAATTCAATGAGACTGCAATGTGAAAGTTGTGTTTATATTGTTAATCTTTGTTGCGAAATAGTCATGAACAAGTGTTCAGTTATTGCATTCCACTGAGATAGGGGCTAGAGAAAACATAGGTGCAACAGTTATCAGATTGCCTTGTTATGTGTCTCATATAATAATGAAAACTTATAATCACTCATTCATTACATATAGCACTGTCCAGTACCAAAAATATTTGAAAGAAACCTCATGTTGTATTTTTAGATAAAACTGAAGTTTCTTTTTATATACTCAGCAAAACTTAGTGTTGGGTATCGGTCGCGAAAATCACTATCGATTATCGGAGCACATTAGTCGATTGATTATCGATTGTACAATCGAAATGTATGTTCCCCTTACATTAACCAGTGAAGTGATTAAAAATGCTCAGTATTTGACAATGTAGTGAGTACTAGTGACAAGTTCACTGCATCATGCCCCTTCTCTGTATTTAAATTGAACATAGCCAATATATTAAGGCCACATTTTCTACAAATGATAAAGTGATAGAATATTGCTGTAGCACATAGCATAGAAAAAACCTAACTATAAACAGTGAAGATTGTCAAGTGATGCTTTAATACATGAATATTAACAATGCATTCAAGTCTAAATGAAGGCAGATAAGGAGGCATTATTGTGACAAATGAATTGAATTTGTAACAACATTTTATGTTAGTAAATGTTTTTACTATACACTCATGTATTTAATTTCGATTAATCGATAGTGGAAAATTCCAATCGATAGCTACCGATAGAAGCTAGATTCCGATAGTTATCGATTATTTCGATTAATCGGCACAACACTAGCAAAACTTATAATAATTTAAATTGTTCTCCCACAAAAAACATGTAACAAAGAAATCCGAACATAAAGGCACAGAAATACCACAACCTTCAGCTTTGAATAATCCAGAATGACTGCATATATTCCAACATCATCGATCCTCATCCTCCTGAAATAAATAAAAGAAGTACTTTACGAAAACACGTCCATGACGTAATATACAGAATTTTCTTTAATTGTAAAAATTGAAAATTTTCAATAGAATTTTTTGACTATTTTTCTTATGTTTGCTCAAAACATAAATTGTGGGTACTCGTTAGAACCGCCTCATCAAGGCCGTTCTAACAACCTATATTTTGCAGCAAAAGTAAGAAAAATAGGTATACCCCTGCATACCCCAGTTTTGCTATATAAAAGTAGAGTATGATGGGGTACATATTACACGAATATGTTATCCTGATGATTGACTTTTATATGTAGGACTCACAACTAGGCCAGTTCCCACAATAAGCACAATCCATTTACTTGGCCGATTTCATCAAATAGGCTGACTTTTGAACATCATTTCAACAAACAGGCCCATTGCAAGATCATGTAGCAGTGTGACTGTGTGATATTTTCGTGCATCAGTTGATCAAGAATTTAGTTAAATAGATGATGTCAACATCGAGTATTTAAAGAGTGTAGTTTTATTACAGGAGACTCTCTCACCTCTGAAAATATCTGAAAGAATAGAGGGACCAGGAATCTATGTAATTAAATTTAAAGTCCCAACATTACATTGATACCAGATGGGAAAAAAATACACCATGAACATAACTACAACAGACGACTAGCTCTTTCGCAACTAGTCTCTACCGGCTAGTCTCAACAAAAACCACAGGCAGCAAGCACTAGACCTGTATTGGTATAGCCGATACCTTTTATTGTGCAGTAATGTTAGATCAGCTAAAATTGGCCTATTTAAGGGTGATATCAGGACCCAGTTGTTCAAAGCATCGTTAGCTTAACGATATCGTTAAGACATAAATTTGTTAAACAAATATCAGCTAAAGTAACAAATACACTGTTATTTTTTGTTGAAAAAATGTTATTTTTTGTTGAAAAAATGTGAGAATCCTTTGCACTGCAAAGGATTCTCACATTTTTTCAACAAAAAATAACAGTGTATTTGTAATATTAATGTTTGAAATTTTAACGAAATGTTAACTAACGACGTTGTTAGTTTTGAACAACTGGGCCCAGATTTTTTTCCCATTTATGAGATCTGCCAGCCTAGTTGTGGGACTACCCTACTTGTGAGTCTTACAAATATATCTGAAAATATTATAATATTGCCATGCCCTAACATTATTTGGCTAAAATTTTTATTGCAAAAATACTTCAAGTGTTGTAATTTTGATAACTCATCTGCATATGACATAAAATGAACAATTACATCAAACTGAGTACAAAACTAAAATGCAGTGCTTTAAGTTTGGAACTGCAGGTTTTAGCATTAAGACTATGGTGTAAGAAATGCTCCAACTGCTACAAAGTAACAACAGAGCAAAAATGTCATGCTGATATAATTACAATAGATATAATAGTTCCATGCTTCTAGTATTTTAAATTTAACAAAAATTGTTGCAATTCCTGTGCAGAGAAGCATATTTCAACCTTTTCTTAAACTCATAGTGTGTTGATAATTTAGAAATGTTTGCCACAAAGCACTATAAATGTATCTTGCTAGCAGTCACAAGACTGTCTAGTAATTTGTGCTTTAGGGTATTGTTTTTTTTTCTGTCTCTGACACTCAAACTCTTTATTTCCTCTTATGTAAACTCTTGTTACATGTATATATATGGTGGCACTAGCATGCAGCTTGAGACAGAGGTACATGTTTGTTTCTTTTCTTCAAACTTGACTGAGTTACTTTAATTGTATTATGCTCTTGTGGGACTTTCATATTTTTTTTTCAACTTTGAAACTTCTTAACATTAAAATGCACTGAAACTTCTTAACATTAAAATGCACTACTATGAGGTACAAGTGCTACATGCATAATAGAAGTGAAGCAATAATAAAAACTTTACAGTTTGTCTTGGTAGAATCATTACAAAATGCTGGGGCTGCCCTAGTAGAAAGCATAAATTCACTATATTTCATAAATTGTTTAGAGTAATTTTTACAAACTTCTGAAGAGAAGACTTAGTCATTTTGTCAATTGAGTCTGTGTGTGAGAAAACCAACAATTTGGGTTCTTACCAGGTCTGACACAAACTGGCCTGTACAGTCATAGAAGCTGGCTAGAAGCTTGAAATATTGGAATTTAAGAAGAAGAAGGATTGTACTATTCGTACAGCAAAAACAAAGACGCTGATCAGCTGTGCAGTTACAGCTGATCTGCACATTTGTTTTTGCCTATGCACATTGTAGGTTTTCTCATGCAGTGGCTCAATTAGTTTAAAAAAACTTGATGAAATGAAACTATAGGAATTTGTACCAGCTGTGTCATGAGAAAACTGCAATGTTCATTATTGTTCAAAACTCCAGGACTTTCCAAGGAAAATTTTCATTTTATAGATACTAAACTTTGTTTGCTTGTTTGAATTGATGCTTAGCGTCCCAGTCAACAGCAACAGTCATGTCAGGATGCTGCCTCCATTTTATGGGACTTTTACCCAACATTAGGATGTCATGACACTCAAAATGTGCTTCATAAATAAAACCACCCAACTAAGCCAATAAGGCTTATGTGTGTCAACGGCAGGGAAGAGAGACCATCGCAGAACCATGAGAACAACTACCGCTACATGGGCCGACGTAGATTAGGATATCCTCAACTGAGTGAGACAGACATCTCAAGGTGTCTCAAATGTGGACTAACCAACCATTCAACAGACTCTTGTCGTCACAAAACTCAAGTGAAGTGTTTTAATTGTAAATTATACGGACATAAAGACTCTTCAGGATTATGTCGCCAAAAATAGGACATAGGCCAATATGCCACAACAAATGTTAAAGATGTAAATCCCATCTCAACTTCCAATTCATATCACATTTTTAATGACATATGTATAAACTGTAACCAAACAATGTGTGACTGCAATATTCATAGCATAGTTGGATCAAATACTAGTGACTTAAATAGCCAGACCAGTGAACTAACATATATAAATGAAAGCTCTAGTATTAATTCATTGCTGGAAACAGAAACAATTGACAATTCTGCTCAGTCAGAAAATATCACGACTAATTCTACCATTATTAGCAATGTTCAAACTGAAAATGATAACTTAAATCTGCATGATTGTGTAAATGTGCATGCAAATGTTAATTCTTCCATGACGGCCCATCCATTGAATTTAAATCTTACTACTAAAGGTTTGAAAATAGGACATTTAAATATTCAAGGACTTCAGAATAAATTTGAACAGGTTGATCTCTTGCTAAATAACTCTGGTAATGAGATTCATATCTTTGGTTTAAGTGAAACCAAACTCAAGAACTTTCATCCTGACAGTGCTTTTATTATTGACAATTACCAGTTATTTAGAAAAGACAGGTTTATTTCAAGAGAAAGACGAGAGCAAGGTGGAGGTATTATTGTTTATGTTAAGAATGGAGTGAAAGTTGAAAGAAGGCTGGACTTAGAAAGGAATGAAATTGAGTGTGTATGGTTAGAAGTGTCACCAAAAAAGTCTAAAAGTTTTCTAGTAGGTACATTGTACAGACATCCAAATGAAGGGGCCCAATGGAATGAATACTTTGAAGATATGATGGAAACCATCTTGGGTAATCAGAAAGAAATCTACCTGCTTGGTGATTTCAATAGAGATCTCATTAATGTAAATACAAAAACTGCATGGCTAGAATATATGGAGCCCTTTGGCCTTCATCAAAAAGTTAATTTCCCAATAAGAAAAACTGCTCAATCGCAGACATTGATTGACCATATCTACTGCAATGTAGAAGCTAATGTAAGTTCAGTTAATGTTCCGGAAATAGGACTGAGTGACCATTTTCCTATCTTTCTGACCAGAAAAACAAACTGCACAGAACCCAAATTTTCACATCATTCAGTCACATACAGGTCTTTTAAATTTTTCAATGAACAGATGTTTATAAATGATTTACAATCTGCTCCATGGGATGTAATTAATTAAGATTTTTGACGATACTAATGACACTTTGGAAACCTGGTCATCCATGTTCATAGAAATTGTTGACAAACATTTGCCTCTTAAAACTCACAGAGTTAAATATAAACAGCAGCCAAAATGGCTAACCCCCGAAATTATTGAGGCCATGAAGACCAGAGATAGACTCAAATCCTTAAATGATGATCCACAATATAAATTTTGGCGGAATAAAGTAGTAAACTTAATAAAACAGTCTAAAAAATCTCAATATACTGCAATTATTGATGAAAATAATAACAATCCAAGTAGTGTATGGAAACTTTTCAAAGAAATAGGCGTAAATAAGCAAAAGTCAAATGCCTCTATACCTACTATCAAAATTGATGGAAAGGAAACAGATGACCAAACCAACATGGCAAATGCCTTCAACAAATTTTTTGTCTCAATAGCGTCAAATATAAAAGAACCAATTGAAAATTCAAACTTTGAAAAACTCAAAGCTTTCTGTGACAGCAAAGTGCCTGAGGGAACCGTTTTTAGCATTCCTGAAGTTTCAAAAGAATATATTGAAAAATTTCTAAAACATATAGATGTATCAAAAGCTACTGGATGTGATAATATTGGACCACGTCTCTTGAAAATTGCTGCTTCCCACATTGCTGAATCTGTCACATATATATGCAATCAAAGCATTAAAACTTCTAATTTCCCTGAAAAATGGAAGGAGGCAAAAGTTACTCCACTTCACAAAGGGGGTCCTAAAGATGACATAAATAATTATAGACCCATTTCTATCTTGCCAGTCATTTCCAAAATAATAGAAAAACATGTGCATGATTCTTTAATGGCATTTTTGACACAGTTTCATTTATTGCATAAAAACCAATCTGGATTTAGATCCAACCATTCATGCGAGACAGCACTATCTGGCATGTTGTGCAATTGGCTTGATAGTATTAATAATGGATCCTTGATTGGGGTAGTAATGATTGATTTCAAAAAGGCTTTTGACCTTGTGGATCATAGCCTACTACTTAAAAAGCTAGAGCACTACAAGTTATCTAATGACACAATGTCTTGGTTTGCATCTTACTTAAGTAGCAGAAAACAGAAGGTGTCTTTGAACAATATCAGGTCTGATGATGAAATAATAACAGATGGTGTGCCTCAAGGCTCCATTTTGGGGCCATTGCTTTTTCTCATGTTTATAAATGATTTACCATTATACACTGACTCTGTAAATACTGACTTCTACGCTGATGATACAACTCTATATATTAGTGGAGAAACTCTTGAGATAATAGAGAGGAATTTACAAGTAGCTTTAGATTGTTTAGCCAAATGGTGCAAATGCAATGGTATGGTTATCAATACATGTACTACCAAAACCAAAGTCATGTTAATAACAACTCATCAGAAAAGAGCTAGTTTAATCAATGGACAGCTTTCCTTGCAACTTAATGATAATGAGTTGAATATGATAACAAATGATAAGGTTCTTGGCATTATTATAGACCATAATTTAACCTGGTCACAACATGTTGACAAGGTATGCAAAAAGATAACAACTAACTTGTGGCTCTTAGCTCGGATAAAAGAATTTTTAACTATTCCCCACAGAGTACAATATTATAAATCATACATTCAACCTCACATAGACTATTGTAATACTGTGTGGGGTGGAACATCCCAAATAAATCTTAACAGAATATTCCGACTTCAAAAACGAGCCTGTAAAATTATCCTGGACTATAATGTTGAAAATATATTAGAAAGTATGGAAGAATTAAAAATATTAACTGTTTTTGATAGGCTGTACCTTAGAAGAGCTAAGTTTATGTACAAGGTCTCTAAAAATGAATGCCCACCCTATATCAATGAATTATTTCATGAAAGGATACCAAATGAAAATTTGCCTACTCTAAGATCATTATCAGAACATTCATGACTCCAAGGCCTCACAAAGAAATTTTTAAACAGAGTTTAGCATACTCTGGACCCATCATTTGGAATAGCCTACCATCAAGTTTGAAATCACTTGATAGCACTCACAAATTCCACTCAGCTTTCATCAAGTGGTTGAAAGAACCTCAACTTTTCAATTCGTAACTTCTGTGCATATAAAATTATGTAAATACACATTTTTTTTCTCTCTATTCTTTATTTTTTGTGTGTATGTGTGTGTATGTGTCTATTTGTGTTTATAAGGATCATTATAATTTTGAGGTGTGCAACATTCAGTTTATGTCAGTACAGCTCTGACAGATTTTAGGATGCATGCTTGCTTTATCATTTTGAAATGTTTTTTGCTTTATATTTAAATTGTGTATGCTTCATGTACATGTATATATTTATTAGAGGGCCTCATGGAAGATTAGTTTTGTAACTAAATGTGTTACCCTCTCAAAATAAAGACTATTATTATTATTATTATTATTATTATTATTGTATGGATGGTTTGACTAAACCACATTTCCTGGGCAGGCTCAGACATGAGCGGTTAACCAGTAATCAGACGGTTGGTCGGTAGATAAGAAGTTTTGCCTGGAGGCACAATCAGCCAATCTATTTCTCCTAGGCCCCAATGGGCAGGGGCCCCTAAACTTTGTAGTATATCATGGGAATGATAAAACTGCAGCAGAGGCACCAGATTCTAACAACCTGTTGGTTCTCACTGTGATCAGCCCGTACAACCTATCATACTGAATCTGAATATACATGTAGATACACCTGGGCCTCTTTATAACATGGTTCGCTACAACATGGTTTGGGATATAACACAAATCAATGTTGGACCCCAATTGGACTATTTTTGCTATATGTCTATACAATCTTTTCTAGGAGCTTCTACATGTATACTGTAAGTTTGGAATGTTCACGAGAACTTAATTTTTGTGAATAATTTCGCAAATTCGTTGCCTCGCAAATTCAAAGTTCTCGCTAATAAAGAATCACTATTAGTCATAAATAGTACAAGCATGCACATTCGCGAATTTAAGACCTTGTGAATAACTCGGGGAATCAAAAATTCGCGAAATAAGTCATGCAAAACTTTCCGAATTTACAGTATATATATCTGGTTTGTAAACTTGCCTTTGTCACAAATTATCAACTAAGTACATATGCACTTTTAAGCATACTTTGATAAAACTAGGTCAACAAGGTCATAGTAACAAGACTAAAGGAATCATACATGAGCTGTGGCAGGTGAAATCCTGTTATCAGCATATGCTAAAACAAAAGAGCACATCAGCTACACAGTAACCAAATCAACCAGCTGATCAGTGCCTCTGTTTTGTGCCACAGACAGTACAATCCTTCTCCTCTAGCATTCTTCTGTAATGAAGTCACAGTTTACAATGGATTTGGCTTAAAATACCTAAGAAATAATTTCTTGCAAGAACGTCATGTCCACATTGTGGGTGTAATAATCATGTCAAAATAAGTGATTAAATTTCTAGCCATCTAAAAAGCATGCTCACTTGACTAGCAATCTTGGTAACCATGCTATAAGCAGTGACTAGCATCACTATACTTCTGCATCGTCAACCTTGTAACAGCCAGCCCCTCAGTCTGTCAAGTATCATTGGACATGTCCTTCAGCCCTTCAAGCTTCTTCATCAGTGTGTCACCAAAGGTATTTCTGTAGCCAACACTGACAGTGTCGAGTAGGCTGTAAATTGTTTCGTAGTATCTCCCATCAGTGTCTGTGTTGACATCATATGCCCTTCCTACAATCTGAAACAATCACATGATAATTTGGCAAATTATTTTGATTTCAACTGGGGCCCCCGGCCCATTGGGGACCAGAGAAATAGATAGGTTGCTTGTTCCTCCAAGCTTATAAACTACAGACTGACCATCTCATTACTGATTAACTGCTCAGAAGGTCTGAGCCTGCCCAGGAAAAGTGATTCAAGTCAAACCATCCATACATACAAGCCTTTTTGGTTTACTTGGGTGATTATTTTGGGTGTCATGACATACATGTACTTATGTAAGGTAGAAGTAGCATAAAATGGAGGCAACATACCCACACCCGGTTAACAAGGTATATATGGGAGGCGTTAATTTACGGCTATCAGTCAATTGCCTTTACGACTAAGTCATAGATAATTTCCTTCTAAGTCATAGAGAATTTACGCAGGGTATTAGAGACATTCGGACAATACACTGTCACATTCAGTGTGTTTACACAATAAGAATCATAAGAATAGGAATAAGATGTGTGGTTGCAAGAGAGAGAGCACAAAAATGAGGTAATTTGTTTCTAACATTTGCATCTTAAATAAATTTGTGCATACTCTGAATATTTATATGAAGTTTGACCCAAAGGCAGATCCTGTTCTGGAGTCCGGTGTTAAAAGCTTTGAAATTAATTATTTTTGTACTTTCAGGTTCATAAATTTATTATTTATGGCTTTGATGAACCTTTGGAATTTGAATGATGTCGAAATGTGTATGGCAAGAGTGATTGCGAATGTTATATTCACAATGCAAGTGAAATGTCACAGTTTGTCTGTTTAGTCAATGTTCCTTTACGGCCTATGTAAAAATGTATTGGTGACTTGCGTACTACGTATATGTTACATTTCGACTTTCTGTATATGCTCCTTTCGGACATTGTGGCGAAACAGACTGCATAGTGGAAGAGGTATCTGGTGTAACTTTTGAAGAAAGTTTCCAGGATTTACCAATTGAACTTGGAAGGTAATATTTTAGTTTTATCTTTGTTATGTCCCTCATGATCAGTCTCATGAATCGTCAGGAATTGATGAAATTTTGATTCATGACGTTTCGTGCAGTTTCATAAATTTTCTTGTCTGTCCGTAATTGTTTTACGAATCTGTAATGCACCAGTCATTTATATCTCGGGGGGCCCCTAGGGTTGTGGATAGCAGGAACATAGCGGGGCTGAAATGCCGAGATTTTACTTCCGGGCAGTGCCTATTCTCACCGTCATGGAATAGGCGAGTAAAGATTATTCAAATAGCTTATACCCCCATTCCACTGGGCGGCGTTTCCACTACGTTTCTAAATATGGGCATAAAATACCGTGAAACGTAGAGAGCGCGCCAGAAGCGTAGTCGAAACGCCTTGATCGTAGTAGAAACGTACTGGTAGCGCCTTGAACGCCACCCAAATTTGAAAGTTTTGACCCTGCTCAAAAATTTAAAACTTTAACGTAGAGAAAACGCCGTGGACTCGAAACGCAGTGTGGAAGCGTAGTAAGAACGGCATTAGCGTAGCAGTATCGTAGCCGGAGCGTGCATAACGTAGAAGAAGCGTAGCAGCATCGCCGTAAAAGTGTAGCGATATTTGTCCTCTATCCCAGTACGCTTCTCCTACGCTTTGGGCGCTCCCTCTACGCTATGTACGTCCTTGCCACGCTACTCACGCTTTCACTACGATCCCACCAAAATACCAATATCAACCAACGCGCTTCTTCTACGCTTCCAGTACGTTCTTGGCTTTCTGACTACGTTAATACTACGCTCTTGGCGTCTTGACTGCGTTACCACTACGCTTCTACTACGCTCTTGGCGTTTGAGCTACGTTCATGGCGATTTACAGCACGCACGTGCCAACCAGGGTATAGATACGTCACCTGTTTTAGCATTGTCTTCATTGTTAAATATTAAGTGAAGCAATCCACATCAAAGAAAATGCCACCTCGAAAGGTTACAAAAGCAAACGCTACTAATACTGCCACCCAGCCTCCGACAATTGAACCTACGGTTAATCTTCTTTGAAGACTAGTTGTCAAATGCTGAAAACGATCTTAACTTGTTGAGTTTTCATGGACAAAACGCAACAGAAATGCGGTGTCTGAGCTCCAAACATAGAAAGGACGCAGCAGGAACGTAGTAAGCGTATTCAAAGTGTAGTCAAATCGTAGACAGAAATCCCTTGAC
This sequence comes from Rugalucina vietnamica, assembly GCA_964017185.1. Classification (NCBI taxonomy): domain Eukaryota; kingdom Metazoa; phylum Mollusca; class Bivalvia; order Lucinida; family Lucinidae; genus Rugalucina; species Rugalucina vietnamica. The sequence continues at coordinate 17,309,025 of OZ024874.1, forward strand.
GTTGTGGAAGCATAGCTGATGCAGCTTGGGGATTCCTACAGCGCTGTAGAAGCGCTGTAGTAGCGCGACAAGAACGTCGCTAGCGTAGCGAGAACGTAGTCGAAGCGTACTAAAAGCGTGGGGATCCTATTTTTTTTCACATGACGGCGCTTCCACGGCGTTTCACAAGTTTTTTAAGAACGCTATGAACGTAGTGGAAGCGCCGTCCAGTGGAATGGGGGTATTAGGTCATTTGTCCCCGGGGGACCGGGGCTTTAAGCAGGAATTTTACCAAACTTTTCTCCCCGCAGGACGGAACTTTTACCAGGGCTTTAAAATTTAAATTTGAAAAGTTAAAAGCCCCGCTATTCCCCGGCCCAAGGGGTGCCGGGGATACAAATGACTGGTAGAGAAACAAGAGATTCGGCATAATCGGCTGGAATCGCACGAGTACTTGCAAGATTTCATTAAGATTTCATTACGATAACACGATTGAAAAGGGGAAATACGGCACGAAAGTTTGGAGAATAAGATATGAAGAAATGTGTCAGTAGCTCTATACGAATCATGTACGTACGTATAAAAGAAAATTCTTGGGGATTCTTGATTTTTATTTGTCAGGATATGATACATGACTGTATCTGTGGCGTTTCGCGCCATATGCATGCATGAAAAGCCACACACATGCTTCCCTGCTTGTCAGTCAGAGACCGTGGTTCTAAATTTGCAAAGTCGGGTACGGATATTCTCCACTTACCCCTTCGTTTGCCCTTGCCTGCATCTTTCTTATTACCCATATTGTACCAATGAATTACTCAACAATTCATGATGTTTTCCCGCGAAAATACACTAATGACATAAAATTGCATGCAACATTGCTTTGATTTCAAAAACAGCTGAATCATAAACCATTCGTGGAAGTCTTGGTCGGTTCCATGCCTACAAGCATTATTGGCTTAGTTGGCCCAATATATACATGTGTGGGTCATTTTCAAAAAAATGTGCCCATTTGGGGTAGGATTTTTTCAAATAAAGTTAGTATTTGCGTTTCATCTTATGTTGCGTTTATTACGTCAGAAGTGTATAAACGAACTCAGAAAAAGCCATATGCAAGCTTAATCTCTCTTCTTAAAGTCAAATTTTACCAAAAGCTAGGGTTATTTCAAAGAAATGTCAATGTTGTGACCACTAAAACAAACTTCCATCTAAATGGATTTGTAAGCTTATCACGAAACCTAAATAAGTATTTTAGCCATGATCAAGTTGACTTAATCCAATATTTTCGACCTTAACTCACCAGGTTTACTATAAATGTATGTTACATCAATGTCATTGGTAACAACATTGACATTTTGTAACAACATTGATATTAATGATAACAACATTGACATTTCTAAACTAAGTATCGTTTAAATTTTTGCCTGGTTATTTTACGACACTAACACTACATCATAGTTCTCTTTTCTCATATTCATCTGCAAGAAATAAAAAATACCCACATAAACTTTGTTGCTATGCTGGTCATTGTTGTTACTATGCTGGTCAATGTTATTACTTTGTTTTTGTGAGAAAACTTCAAAACAATGATAGAACGTTATCTATTAAAATATGCATTGTTAAAATGTATACATTTGTCACACATTAAGCTACTTTTTCGCAATTTTTAACTTTCGTGCTTCCAGCATGTGAAAGAAAAAGTCATATTTGTCAATGTTGTTACCACACAATGAGTAACACCATTGACAGTAACAGCATTGACAAAATTTGACAAATCGTCAAAACTAGGTACTCTGGATGGATGTTTAAGCACAATGTAAACTTTAATGTGTGTTTACCCTAAAGTGACCAGTATTTGAACATTTGATAAGTTAAGAAGTTTTTAATGAGTAACAACATTTGACATACTTACCGATCACATACCAAGCAGCCAAATTATAATATTAAAAAAACTAAGGCATAGTTGCTTTTGTGGGAGTCACCACGTTTTTATCATGGTAATTACATGTATATGGAGTTGTTTCAACTAACGTGTAAAAAAGCATTAAAACGCCATGGTGTGTAACCATAAGAATATAAATATAAAGACAGAAAATATACAGATATTAAACAAGGAAACGATTTATCAACTCAACTATAAGGGGTTAGTGTCGGACAGCCAAAAAGTACTAATATTTGTGTACTCAACAAGGAATTTGGAGAGCTTATCATAAAGACGATGAACAATAGGTGGTGTTTCAACATGACCACCATGGTGACTTAAGACTTAATATAAAAAGCAGAATGAAGTGTGAAAAAAATCATCACGGACAGAAAACTGCACATTCTTTGAAAAAGGTCCGTATAACCACGGTGGTTATATTTTAAGCACTTCTGGATGCCATGATATTCTACTTTTGGGTAAAAGTCCCATTAAATGGAGGCAACATCCCGACATGACCTTAGCTGTTGACTGTGACGTAAAGCATCAATTCAAACACATAGAAAATGCATAGCGATTAAGCGTTTTGCGTTCATATGCACAAAATACACCCGGGTGCAAAAGAACCGTGACCTGGGTTCAGTTTCAATTAGCTCCACCTAGAAAGTAGGGGCGTGTGTATTTTCTGCACTGGGTTTACTTTCTTAATACACCGTTCTCATAGCATAAAATACGTACACCGGATGCAAATGTTGCATATGAACACGGCTTTAGATTAGTCTAACTAATTTCGTATTTGCTTCGGCATGTATTCATGACATTCGTAACGGATTCGTGGTTCATTCGTAGTTGGGTGACAACCTCCGGAATTCCCGAAAGAGTTACGAATGCATCAGAATAAAATAAGATCCAGTTACGATGTCACGGAATGAACTACGACTTCGTTACGAATTAACTGCGATTTTTGGGTCGAAAATTCCTGACCAAAATTTTGAACAGTTTGGCCACGAATGACTGACCAACAAACGGCAAGATCTGTAAGAATTAGTTAAGATCTTCACGAATCGATTACGTTTCAGCTACGAATTCAAAAACTTTGTAAATTCGTGACGATTTGTGTGTCGTTTTGTCGTAGTCTGATAGGGGGCATTATGAATAAAAATTGAAACTAGTGTGAAGTCATTGTGTGACATTACAAAGTACTTAGAATGCAGTAATAAGCGTGTCTAGCCAAGCACCCGGGGATACACAGGTTCACCATCTAATATGTATAAGGTACACCGGATTCAACGATTTTTCTGTCACGTGAGGGAAACGAGGAAAATGTCGTGCGATGCGGTACTTTAGATACATTTTATTGTTTTGTAACAAAACTGTGTTAGTTGACTGAAAATCGCTACAGCCGGTGTAAGTTGATAGACGGTGAAAAATGTAAAAATTAAGGCAGCGATAAGGAAGTGGCGCAATCAGAACAAAAATCCCAATCCAAAACTGAGGTGAAAACAAAACTAAAAGGGCATTCGGGTATATGAAAAATCTCTAAATGCCTAAGATTTTCCACTATAGAAATTACTATGTTTCTTAAACTCGTTTTAGCAGTCACACATTTAATAGCGTGTGACTGAGGCGTGTGCCGGATGTATAAAAATCTCAGTAGGCTGAAAATTTTGAAGTTCGTTTGTGTAACGCCACAGACACGATACGCATGCGCTATAGGTGTGCATCAACGCATGTCTCATACACGCTTGGGGCACGTTACTGAAGCAATATCTTGTAAAATCGGAACGCACATGTACATGTAGCGTACACTGGCGTGCATAAAACGTGCACCAAACATGTTCAAAGCGTATTCAATCATACCTATAACGTGCGTGGAACCTTGTCAAAACGTATAAGACACACGTTCGAGACACGTCAAGCTTCTAGAAAATATTTGAGCATGCTTACAAATCTTTTGAGCCCAAATGTAACTGTGCTCCTGACGTACTCGTATGTTGGAGTTTACGTTTTTGTCAACACCCCAAAGCGCGTTTGGCTTATACGCTAATGTACGACTGCTATTTAAAATAATATTCAGTTACTAATGCAAAGAGGACAACTGGTAAGCCGAGCGAACATCTAGTTCCCAATATGAAACAAAGCAAAATGTCATTCCTTAAAAAATTATGAGTTACACCCCTACCGATTATTTTCCTTACTATTATGCAACGTTACATTGGCAAACGCTTTGTGATTGTCTATTCACACACGCACAATTGCATATTTTTTGTATTCTCTCTATAATTGATTATAATCGTTCAAAACAGTGACTTTTTAATAATCAGGATATGCTTAAAACAAACATATAGCCGTAAATTCGCCAATACAATAGTCGTAACTTATCTATCGCGGTCAGTTTGGTGGCCGTAATGTCACCAAGACATAGTCCACAAGTAACATATACTTGTCCAAAATTTGGGGGCTGCTAAAAAGGAAAATGTCGATTTTTTTTTCTTCAGAAAATGATTACATTCTAGAACAATGTTTCTCACAAATGTTTGTGAATATATATATTTTTCCCAAGAATTCCATGAGAAGGCAATTAAACATATTACTATTTAAATAAAGTTCATATTACACGAAACATATTTTTCTGAAGTTGCAAACAAAATACATGATCACTATCTTGCACTATACAATTTTTCTGGAATAGATGTCTGGAAAAGCTAGACCAAACACTTTCAGTTCAACCCAGTCCAGCTGCAACCTTCAAACAGCGTAAAGGAACACATACGATTTGTAAATTATCTATGACTTAGTTCGAAATTCTCCAGGACGTAGCCGTAAAGGCAATTGACCGACAGCCGTAAATTCTCGCCTCCCATATATACCTTGTTAACCGGGTGTGATACCCACATAACCATGTTTGTTGACTGGGAGGCTAAGGCACAACTCAAATAAAGCTGACAGGATTGCAAATCTGTTGATTAATGTTATGAAAAACCTCCATTTATGATTACTTTTGTTTCTGTTCAAAGCTATTGGTTATTTGTCAGGTTTGCCAAAGTTCCTTGAGGAAATGGCTTCTATTTTGTTCAATGTTTTCCACTCTCCTAGCAACTGGGCGACACAATACTGCCGCTTGTACATAGATCTATCCTGTGCCGCCCAAAATTTCACTATTGATCCAGTCAGCAAGCTTCTCATTCTTGAGAAAAATCAAATAATAAACATATAAAAAGCTTTAATGAAAATTTTCAAATTGTCTTCAACAACATCCTTACAATCGGATAAAATCTTGGCAGCCAGGATGGCTTCCTTCTTTCTATAGAAAATAGTATACCTGCTTTTCAGAAGAGTCAGAGTTCTCACTAGGATTTTGAAAACAGGATTCTAAGAATCCTTTACTGGAAAAAGTTGGAGTCAGAAATGAAAACTTGGAGTTTGACCAAGAAAACTTGGAGTCTCACCCTTAATAATATATTTCAATTTTTTTTTTCTCGAACTAGGATTCCACTTAAAATCTGCACATGTCCTATAAAAAAAAAAAAAAAAAAAATCTTTTTTTTTTTTTTTTTTTTACAAAAGCCAATACTTGTTTTTTTCAAATGTCGCTAAATTGTTAGAGATTCTGTCAACTTTGCTGAAGTAGAAGCAGCCAAAATTTATAAATGAGTGCTTTTATCACACTTGAAGGCAATTAGGAGTGGAAACGTGCAAAAAACGCAAAATCGCACCAGAAAACGATCTCTCTATTGTATAAATTGTTCCATCTCCGTAGCGGGTTTTCATACCAAAATTACGACGAACATATTTGCGTACACTTTTTTCACTGCAGTGTCTTTTGATTATCGCTAACAATATTTTTCAACAACAGCTTGTTTTCCTATCATCCCTTTGTGTAGATAAGGACCTGACAATAAACATCCTATGAATCAACACAAATTTGTGATCCGTGAAAATTGACCTGTCAATCTCCATCAACAAAAAACTTGATTGTCAGCTTTCTGCACTCTGATTGGCTCAGGGCACAATTAGTTCACGCCTACTGCTTTCCTATTTCAGTGGCACGTGTCGGTCACTAGTTTGATCTTGGAACAATGTCTAGCGGCTACGATGCCTTGATCTCTCAGCGGTAGCTAATTTTCTCACCTAATTTATGGAAAATTTTGGACGTGTCGCCAGAAAAAACATGGCGTATGCGAGAATCCACGGCAGTGAATTTTAGGCATACGAAACGCAAAACACACGTAAAAATACGCCCAGATTGGAGTTATCGAGAACTCTGAAGAGTGGATTTTGCCGAAATAATGTGCTTGTCAAAGGGGCAGAAAATACAGTAGCCTGGGACCCGAACCCAGGGCCTCTTGAATTGATTACCGTGCAGGCACTCTAGCTTACACTGAGCTACTTGGTCGACCTATTACATTTGAACCTGCTTCATTGTTTTGTTTTGTTTTCTTGATACTCCCATCAACCAACTTCTGATTATTCTTGGGAGGTGTACATTGTACACTCCGATATGTTTGCAGGATGAGCCTACATGCATGAGGATAGAACCTGTGTAGTGATCTTTAGCCAGCGCAGGGGATGACTGTCCCTGCACATTAGTTTCATCCCGGATCTGCTCTGAACCATAGTCACAACTTGAGCACAGGTTGTCTAGTCTAAACGAACCCATTTCTCCAAATGTCGAAAGTGGGTCCTTTCAGGGGTGGAGAGAAACGGAGAGTAAGGAAATCGCTGAAAGGTCATGAGACTTAGGTCAAGAGCACAGGCCCACACTTAGTCTCCAAATGTCATAGGCCCGACCATGACTCGAATCCAACAGCCTTTCGATTACCATGCAACCACTCTACCACAGAGCTACCAATTCATTTGATTATCTAACAGTTACATGTTCATGCAGTGTTAAATAAAAAATAAGCATCTCAAATTCTGCAATGCACCAATGCAATAGGTTTTCGCGACCTTACCCGAAATCCTTGTGCAGAAAGTTCAATGCAGAGTTTCTGCTTCTCTTGTGTTTCAATATTCATGAACACTAGTTCATCGGTATTGGGTAACTTGTCTGATAAATTGACATCATGCACAGCATATCTAATCTCTTTAACAACTTCAGTAGCTTCGATTTTCAAGGAATAGCTTTCTGCTACTGGATCAGACATTTTTGATTATCTCCCCTGCTCTCGTCGAACTTGTTTGGTGTTTCTGCCAAGCGAATGTTGTGCGAGTTGCCGAAGTAAAGAGCGTCTTACCTTTTCGTTCGCTTCAGATTGTCGTTTTAATGCATTGACCTTATCTACATTAATTGCTCATGTCGTGTCATGCACATTCTTTGACATCTAGGACATCCAAAGCAAGACAGTGACCAGAAATGTTCAAAACTTTCAAAGTTTGGCACAAATAAAATATAATTGCTACTGTAGATCCTTTGTAAGCAGTAAAAACATTCAAAGAGAGGTGGGCCATATTGTACAATTTCGGGTAATGAACCTTCATCAGTGACCCTTTACAAAACTGGCAGCGAAAGCCAGACATGTTTCTGTTGTTGTTTACTTTCTTGTTGATGATGTCCCCATTTCCCTGGTTTGGAATTGTCAATTTGGTGTTTCACCAGTAAACTATTCTGATTCTGATTTCGTCAAGAATATCTGCCATCCCTGCAATTACACAGACAATAACACTTTTATGCAAAGAAACAACAGCATTACACAGTAAGGATTGAGACAGTCAAACATACGCTTCTCTCCCTGTCTCCCAGCTACTATTGCCACAGTTGGGACATTTGACAGGAGATGTCCAGTCTTACACCTCAGAAGGGTTACGTAATGAAGGGCAATCCACAAGTAAGATCAGACGGTTTTGACATCATTGTGATAGCTCTTATCCCCTGATGTCGAACCTCTTAGTGCTGAACGAACATTTGAGACTCTTTGGTCACAGCGATCAGGCATTGTTCACAGTATTTTTGCGATCACTAGAACAATCTGGAGACTCAAACAGGTGTTCATGGGAAGCCAGTGGTCTATGCTATAGTGTGATAGCGAACGAAACCATAGGGTTTTTAAACTGCGAGAATTAAGTATAGACCGTTTGTGGTATGATTGTAGGAATACAGGCTGACAAGGAGAGGCATTATCTAAAGCAACGTGAATGAACCACGAGACATAGGGCGAGAGAAGGGAACTTGTAAAACCGGTTTAAGCCCCTAACAAATTCATTACTAACCGTTCCAAGGCGGTGCCCCTGGCGTGGCTCGCCTCGTTCTAACCTCAATACAGTTGTTTAAATAGCATATAGCTAGTTATGGTTTACAACATATATAAGCAGCTAAAATGTACCAAGCTCGGTCCTTTAAAATGTGACGGGACAGCCTCCCTTGGCAATGTGAATCGAGTAAGTGTTGAGTATATAGCGAGTAAACCACCCTTGGTGGGTGAGCATGCTTTTCCATCGACGGGGTTTGCTGTGGCTTGGTTCGGCTGTTCGTTACAAAAATATTACACTCTGTAGACATGAAAAGCCCAGTTCAAATGTTTCCATTCTTTCACACTTTTAACGTCGATGTACTTCTGCCTATAATATGCAATGCAAATACTGCTGCTTTACTGTCTAATATTTTTTGTAATGTACCGAAGATCAGTTGAAACAGTTAAATAGATATAGTCCAGTAGCCATCAGCATAACCTGGAAGATGGTGCCGCATGAATTTTTATTGTGGTTTCCTGTTCACTGGGCCATGCTAGTTCAGAAACTGCATGATGCCACCTTGGCATCATTGAGCGTTTTGGAAAAATCAAGATGGCGTCCAAAAAGGTCGCCTTAAACAAGAAAACAGCACCCAAGAGATTAATATACTCATTTCTCTGCGACAAAGTGCTCAGTTTATGCTGTACAATATACAATATATACAAATTTATTCATCGATTCAGGCCACAGGCCCATAACAACATAAATACATACAGAGAATATATATACACTTTATGTACTGGTGCATAGTCATAATCGAAATAGCAATTAAACTAATTGGGGTTGTCATTTAAAGAGTCTATGTAACTGGTGCGTCTATCCGTGGCATGAGACAGGTACAAAGCTAATTTAGTTTGTATGTGTGCATTAGTATCACTAAACAATTTATTAAACTTGAATAGTGAAGGTGATTGAATATACTCTCTAGGTAGGTATTTTACCCTCAAATCTTTATATAATTCACATATAAACACAAAGTGATATTCATCCTCAATAGATGACTGACATATCTTACATATTCTATTTATTCTTGCGACACCGCTATGCCGACCTTTTTCTATTTCGAGGCAATGAGAAGACACTCTAAATTGTGACAGGGTACGTCTAAACTTTCTAGTCTTAATATGGTCAAGGTAAGATTCGTATCCATACACAGTCTTAAAGCCAGTATACGCTCTTAGTTTAGAGTTTCTATGTATATTAAAATACCATTGTTGCAAATATTGGTCTCTAAGCCTTTCAACAAGCGTATTTACAAATTGATATTCATTTTCTACTGATTGTCTTTCCCATACATAGCCAAAGCCGTTAGAACAAAGCAGGTGTTTTATTCTACTTGCCCAATTCACAATACCAGCTTCTGAATAACATTTCAACATTATATAACACTTTTTTACATATCTACTGTCTTGCATTCGTAGAATTTTTAACCAGTACTTAACACAACGTTTTACGGCATTGATATACATTGGGTAACGCCCACAATCCCCTAATACAGCATCATTTGAAGCATTTAATTTTACACACATGTATCGTTTACAAGCATAGACATGAACCCTTTCTATGGCTTTCTGGCTATCGACACCCCATAGTTCCGACCCGTATAAAAGCACGGGTGAAATTTTACTATCAAACAGTTTAAAAAACACTTCTTTTGGCAACTGACCATAATGGTATAACTTAGTTAAAAGAGAGACCAATACTCGTTTACCTTTAATGGCTTGATCATCTGCCATTTGCGTTAATGACAACTGTCGAGTAAAGTTTAAACCAAGGTAAGTAAAACATGATACAGTCTCTAAGATTTCCCCTGCGTACGACCACACCTCATTTTTACTTAATATGCCACCATTTTTAAAAACTACGACTTTCGTCTTTACAGTGTTTACGACTAAGTCTCGAACAATACAAAAGTTATGAAGTAAGTTTAATAATCTCTGCAATCCAATTACAGAGTCTGATATTAAAGCCAAGTCATCGGCAAACATCAATAATAAGATTTCTGCTAAATCGGGGAAAAGTTGTACTCCACGTAGATTACTATTCTCCACTTCCGTTGCTAGTTCGTTAATGAAAATGGAAAATAATATTGGTGAAGCCAAACAACCTTGCTTTAAACCCACTGGACAGTTGAAAAATGCAGTAAGACCTTCATTAGTTCTAACACAAGCCTTCACGGAATTATACATGCTTAATAGGTTCTTATAAAGTTTACCCTTAATTCCAGTTTTACTAATAACGTTCCACAGCTTGCTCCTATTTATCGAGTCAAATGCCTTTGTTAGGTCCACAAATGCCACATATAATTTACCACGTTTCTTTGACAAATACTTGTGTATCAAGGAATAGAGGATAAAGGACTGGTCAATCGTATTATATCCCTCTCGGAACCCCGCCTGGGATTCCGAAATTTTGTTGTATATGTTTGTATAAAAAGTAACTCTCCTTGTTAATATTGCCGTATATATCTTACCGAACACGTCAAGGAGGGAAATACCCCTGTAATTGTCAGGGTCGTTCGCATCCCCCTTCTTCAGTATAGAAACAATAATTGAATAACACCATGGTTCTGGATACTCTGCACGGTCAAATATTCGATTAAAGAACTTATTAAGGAGTGGTAAAATAGTTTCAACACTATTTATAAAAAACTCTGGGATTATGTCATCAAGACCCGCACTTTTTCCACATTTCAAATCTTTCACTGACTTCAAAATTTCTTCGTTAGTAATTTCAGAGTTGAAAATATAGTCTTCGAGTTCATTCTCGGTTATGTCGTATTCAATTTCGTCGTGATCATCTACGTCGATGTTGACCTCGTTATCATCAACGTTTCTAGACTTAAAGAGTTTTTCAAAATGGTCTTGCCACTGTGCTTTTGAGATTGTATTACCACTTCGATATCGAGAATCTGTCAACCGTTTTAGTTTATTCCAGAAAGACTTTGGATCCACAGAATTAGAAACAAGATCGTCAAGGACTTTTCTATTATGTAGCTCTTTTTGCGTATCACAGTGTAATTTAAAAGTACTGCGTGCTTCCTTGTAAGCTACTAAGTTTGTAGTATTTCTCTCGCACCTGAACTGGCGAAGAAGACGAAATTTTTGAGCTTTCAGTATTTTACAGGTTCGATCAAACCAAATAGGCTGTTTCTGTATAATGTTTTTGGTTTTACGCTCGCAACATTCGCCACACAGTTTTAACTTGTTTACAAATTCATCAGCGATAGAATTGATATCGTTTAAAGGATCCTCGATTTTTGAACTAAACTCATCAATAAATTCGTTCGTGAATGCCAATTTTATGTTCTCTTTATACTGTTCAGTAGTATTGGCGTCAAAGCGAAATGAACGTTTCGGTACATGACTGTCACAGGTTTTGGTTTCAGGTGGCTGCCACTCCTGACGACACAATAATTTACAACTTATAGGAAAATGTGTAGATTCGGTCCGTTCTTCTATTGCAAAAGTTCTTATCATATTAGTTAATAAACTTGGGAACAGAATATAATCAATCACACTATTTCCATTTGGTCCGACAAAAGTAAACTGGCCTACATTTTTGTCCTCGCCAAACCGTCCATTACATATGTGCATCATATAGTTTTTACAAAAGTTTATCAGATCTGTCCCAAATTTATTAGTCTGCTTATCACAAGATACTCTATTTGTAGCAACATTATCGTTTAAAATATCTTCGTAGTCCCTGAGTTGAGCCACAATATGGTTGTCGTTCATATAATCGGCGTTTTCGGCAACTCGAGCATTTAAGTCTCCCAATATAATAATATGTCCCCCTTCGTTTACAATTTCGTCTGTTGCCAGTTCGCTTTCAAGTAACTTTATGCCACGTGAGTCCATATTTCTATAGAATGGCGAACGCTCCGGTGGCAGATATATAAAACAAAGATTTATGTTCTGTGTTAGACCAAATACCTCCTTTTCTATTCGAAGAAATATTCCAAGTTTGCTGTTGGTATTTAACCGCTTGACAAACTTCATCAAGTCATGTGTAATATAAACGGCAGCGCCTGCCATTGCTCTGCCGTATTTTGAGCATCTAGTAGCAGGACAAAACATACATGTATGGCTTGAAAACAAATTCTGAACTGTATCTGGCGCAGTCTCCCACGTTTCTAATAACCCAAAAATGTCAAAATCTGATAAGTATTGTAAAAACTCCTGGTCATATAGTTTATTAGCTATACCCTCTATATTCCAACATAGTAAGGACAAAGTGTTGCTATGGTCGCCTCGGCCGAATTGCTACATGTCAGAATTTTGGGACCTCACACTTTCAAACGATACATTGTTGGGATGTTCATATGTTGATTGTAAGTTTGCAGGGGGCAGATTCATTGTTGCCATATTGGAAGAGTTTGGCGAGCCGGCATTATCGTTATTCAAACGTCTACGTTTAGGTCCGAGTTCAGTCGGAGCATTGATCGTCGAATACGTAGCACGAGATGGCCCAGATTTCGATTTTCTTTGTCGTGTGTGGACCTGACCTTTATAAAAGTATCCTGTATACCCTTTCTGTTTTAGATCCTTAAGTTTCTGACGCTGACGAGTTGTTAAGTCATCGCTTACTCTGATGCCGTACGTCCGAAGTTTATCCCGGCCACTGTAAATTCGGAATTTATCATCGCTGTACCGGAATGTAACCATCATGATGCGAGGTTGCGTCGAGTCGGCTTTTCCGACTCGGTATGCGCGCTGCATGTCATCGGGGCTCCAATCCTCCTCACTGCACGCGACTTTTAGCACTTTGTCTATAACAACCTGCTTAGCGTCCGAGTCAGTTTCGCCCTCGGCTTCGACTAACCCGAATATACGCATCGTAGCTTTCCTGCTTTCTCGTTCTAACCTGTCGATTTGATCTTCCAGGTTTGCTATCAAACTTAACTTTTCCTCGAAATTATCATTAAGATGGTCAATGTCAAGTTGCATGGTTTCATTCTCGCTCTGAATATTCTTTATATCTTTATTTATAGATTTTAAATGTTTCTCGTTCGAAAGTTGTCTCTGTTTCACAATTTCGACCTCTTCCTTAGTTTTTGTACATTCATTCTTTACGTAAAGAATTTCACTTTGCATAGTTTTTATATCACTTTTAACCTCCTGAATTTCAGAAAGAACTCGATTTTCACTGGCTTTGATGGCATCGAGTAAGACCTGTTCGTTTTCAGTAAGGGGTCCGGGGTTGGTTTCCACGTCTGCCGACAGCATCAGGAGACGGTCATGGTAGCCACTATATGTGTATATATTTGACATAGTACAGTCACTATTTATGTTAAGGTACTGCGGGTTAAAATCCGAACCGAAAATTGGATTTCGCACTAGATCTATTCCCGAACACAAACTTATTATGAAATCTTTATCCGTAAGTCTGTAATTCATAGCCTCCCTACACGCGACCAACACGATACCAATCACTAGGTATGTAGCGAGAAGTCTGTATGGCATGTCTGAAATCCACGTATATCGACTGTTATTCGAATATCGCCGCCCCTTGTATGACTTGCGATCGTTGTGTACTCGGTACCCTCTCCCAGGACCAAAGCGCCCGATTCTCCACCGATAAAGCTGTATATCTATGCCCATTTTGAGATCCTTTGTCGATGGTACTTAGAAGCTGTCGTACTTTTTTCGCCAAACGGAAATCGTCTCTGTTCTTCAGTATATTATGACACTAAGAGGCTTCCGTAGATTTTTATTCAAACGAGCAACGTTTGCCAGAGGCCCTTGTCCATAGACAACCGATAAAGTAATCACACAGGTAACAAAAGGGCTTAACAATGGGGTTTGAATAGTACTCGTCGATAACAGTTTTATGGCGAAAATATCGATTTGAAATCGTCTATATTTATGAAGAATCGTACAAAATCAGAAATACCGTTTGTTATTTTCCTCAAATATCCATATAATCAGAAAGTCCATTGAATAACGATTCCATAGATATAAAACACTATATTTACACGGTGGGTAGCCTTAACGGAATCTACGGGATCAAATCGCTTTTTCCGGCGCCTACGGGATCAGCAACGGAGCCTAGGGGAATTCATTATATGGAGTTGACCATGAACGCAACTTTGGTTGAAGGTGTGTTTGAGAAAAAAAAGTAAAGTTATTGTATATTCAAGTTCACGGGACTCAGAACATATAAGGCTTGTTACTTTTGTACAGAAAGCTGCATTTTAAGAAATTAAACCTGTTTAAAACGATACACTTCCCACCATGCTCGTCTGCAGTGAAACAGAAAGGGCCTTTAAAACACCAATTTTTATTGTTTTTACCGATCGAAGACGGGACAATCGATCATATAGTAGACTGTTATTATATATTCTCCTTAAATTATGATAAATACTACATTCTTGTCCTTTATTTGACGCATATAGCACAAATTAATGATCGTGCAACAGGGTTCGTGGTGGAACGGATCCTACGGGATCTAGAAGAATCATGCGTTTTTATGGCACCGGCCATAAGGGGATCATTTGGCACCGGATCCTAAGGGAATTATGTACAAGATAATAATTACCTTGCATTTGGTATATGGCGAAATTTGAAACGATTTATTTATTCATTTATTTTGTATTTCTGACTTCTGTACAATATATACTGAGCTAAAGTGAAAACGCTGCACATTATTCAACAGTATTCTGACACGAATGTTTGCCTGCGATTTCATTTTATTGCAAACATTTTAACGCACATAGGAATTTCATTATTTTGGACTATAATTAGCACTTTGATTCGTTAATACGCCGTGCTATACACGCATTTTAAGGAGGTAAGAAAAATATAATGTTAATTCAGTTCTTAATTCAGTAATCGCCAAAATGAGCGCAGATCAGAAATAGAAAAATATACTTGTAAGTCCCTGCAAACCCCAGTTTTACTATATAAAAGTGGGGTTTAGGGGTGTATTCATTGCACGTACATGTTTGCCTGATAGATAACAATAATAATAATAATAATAATGAGAATATCGGATAGTTGGGGTCTACAATAACTTTTTTCTTCTCAAAATTTTGACCGTTGCAATAGTAATAGCTGAATCCCCTAGGTTGTGGTGCCACAATCCCCTAGGCTGCGGTGCCAGATTCCCCTAGGTGTCGTTCCTTCTTTGATTATATTTTAGGTCAAATTCTTTTATTCTAACCGCAGACTATTCACGGTGGGTAGCCTTAACGGAATCTACGTGGGATCATATCGCTTATTCCGGCGCTTACGGGATCAGCAACGGATGAAGTTGGTCATGAAGACTACTCCAGCCGAAGATTTTTTTGAGAAAAGAAGTAAATTTATTTTAGCCTATAATTCTAGATCACGGGACCCGGAACATATCAGACATATGTATTACTATTGTACAGAAAACTGCAGTTTAAGACATTGAACCTGTTTAAAAACGTTACTTTCCTCACCCTGCATGTCTACAGGCTAAACCTAGGTTTTTGAGCAAAACTATACCTGTGTAAACCCCACAATTCCCGATAAAGTGGTGTTTACCCAGGTACTTATTATAGGCTTGTTAGCCTGGCGGATATGGTGCCCATAGACCACTATTTCAGTTACAATATAGGCCTATTCGTTCAGGACCTGCAAAAGAAAAGGTTTGCTTTGGCTTCACGTCCCAAAGAGGAGAACAGCAAGATCCAACAATGCCCGTTTGTCCTCCTAAACTATCAAACCGACCGACAGGGAACATCGACATGCACCGAAACAGGTGTAAACCACCCGTGAGAAGAGCAGGAAATGTAGTGCGGAGATAGCTGCCCTTGAGCTTTTGGGTAAAAATCCCCATATACTTATAATGGGAAAAATCCCCTAGGCTGCGGTGCCAGATTCCCCTAGGTGTCGTTCCTTATTTTATTACATTTTTGGTCAAATTATGTTATTTTGACTGCAGACATTTGTGTCCAAACATAAACAAATCGAACAAAAAATCATTCTATTCAAAATAAAAGCAAACTTACTTAGAAGCGTGAATATAAAAGCCCAGCGTAATGCATTTTCTGCGTGGTCCATCATTTTTCATCAAGATTGCTGCAAATAAATTGTCACGCACGCAAAAGCATCATGTTGCACTAAATCACAATGCTGATCAAAATTTTCTGTGATTTTTAAAAAGTCCCGTGCAATACTTACTCTGTGCGTTTCCTGATTATTTTTGCGCGAAACTACCTTGGAAAGAAAGCAACCTTCTGTGAAAATAATCAATATTCCCGTAGGCTCCGTTGCTGATCCCGTAGGCGCCGGAAAACGGCGATTTGATCCCGTAGATTCCGTTAAGGCTACCCACCGTGATTTAAGTCTTTCTATATTCTTTTATTTTATGTATATTTTGTCCCATCAGTTGTCCCATCAATTTTATGCGTCCTAACCGGTGCACCAGTAAACAATATTAAAAAAGATAATTCTGTGTTTTGATCCCTATGTTATTATTATGAGGCAAGATGGCAGACAAGATGGCTGCCACAATAATACCAAAAGCAATATTTCGGAATAAAACGGCATTGAAGTGCTGCATAAAACAGTGTAAGTGTGCTTGAAAGTCCATTTGTGTTGTACACATAATACTTTTAAAAAAGTGTTTCGTTTTCAATTATGACCCCACATCATTACAACGAAAAAAGGTAGCGACCAAAATGGTCATCATTATTAAAATTTAAAAGATTGTGTTCTCTGATTAAAACACAATTCCTGTGCTGAATACACTAAATGTAATGCGTTTGAAATGCCCATATAATGTTGTGAGCAGCATGGTTTATTGTTTATTCCCACATTACAAAAATGAACCAAGATGGTGGCCAAGATGGCTGCCATCATCATAATATATGAGTACATAATTTGTGATTGAATCAGCATTCCAGTGCTGCATTTGATCAATGTTTTGTAATTCAAGTGCTCAATTTATGTTGACAAATGAAGTATTTATGTATTATATTTGACCCAACATGATAACAATAAAAAAGATGGTGACCAAGAGGACCACATTATTCAAACTGTAATGTTCTCTGGCTGCAGCAGCATTCCATTGCTGCAAATACTGAATGACTTGTATTTGAAATGACCATTTTATGTTCTTAACATCACAATTTAATGTTCCTGTTTTTTGACACCGCAAAATGATACTGGGGCGTATGTGTACTACGAACTTATATTACGACTAAGATCTTCTATACTGACCAAAAGATCAGTTTAATTGATTTAGCAGAATAAAAGGAGCGAAGTAAATCAATCTACACCACTAAATGGAAGTATTAGTAACATTTACATCTTAAATATATAAAGAAGTAAAGGGGACTGCATTTTTTCTTTAAAAGATAATTTAGTGAACCCTTCAATAGAGTTATAAAACGCTAGACGCTTGGTCTGTAGCATATTTGGAAAGAATGTAACAGACTACAAACGCAGATAAAGCTGGTTCACAAAGAAGAAAGGAAGAGTCGAACTGACGCTAATGCTAAGAACAGAAAAGTTAAAAACGTGCATAGAAACTCTGAATATTGGAATATACAACATCGCAACTTTATATACAATATTGTTGTTTTCGTATTTCAAATAAATACATGCTGTTGGTGCCTTATATATGATTTCATATTTTTAGTCAAGTTTAGGTAACTGCGTGGCCACCTATTGGGAAAATAGCTGCTCATTCGGCTTACGATATGTTTCATGGTATAAGTGCCTGATTGTTAGTTTGGTTTTTTCCCACCTCGGTTTTTGGAGTGGGGGTCTCTTTCTGATTGCGCCTTTTCCTGATCTTTGCCTACTTGTACCTTTTCATGGTATAAGAACCTGATTGTTAGTTTGGTTTTTCCCGCCTTATTTTTTTGGAGTGGGAATCTTTTATGAGTGCGCTTTTTCCTGATCTTTGCCTACTTGTACCTTTTTATGTGTAAACCTTGGCCCATCCCCTTCTCATTAATGTGTTCCCTGCTCTTACAGGATCTCAGTTTTATTTTTATTTCTTAGCGCATGGATTTAACTTGATGGATGAATTTGAAAAAGTTGGCTTGAAAGTTTCCAAACAATGATCGCTTGATCAACTCTATGGCTATTACAATGGCGGTACGCAAAACTCATTTACATGTAAGTAAAAGCCACAAACATTTGAAGCAAAAATTATTTATTCAAAACACTTCCAGGTAGATTTACCTTGCCATGGTATACCCTCAGTAGTTGGCACCCAGCGTTCTTCAATGTTGGGGGACAGCGGGGACAAGAGGATTACGAACACACAATATGTTTGGAAATGTACTAGTTGAGAAATCCACAAACACTGCGCTGGCCTGATACAGTCGTTACCGATTGGATGTGCTATTCTGTGGACGACCCATTGTCACATTGACTGTAGCATGAACACAAAACAAAAACTTCTCGCGCAAGACAAGAGGTTTAACAAAAAGCACTAGCATTCTCTCAAAACTATTTGATCTGCTCATTTCTCAACAGATGACAGCTTTAAAACCACTGTTGAAAAGATACAATGATTTAGGTATGTATTTCATGATTGTGCATGCAACTTTGACCATCTCACATTGAAGAAGGGCTTGTTATATCACAGACTGGTTAAAAGTATATTCGCAGATCGTGTTCGGGCCTAACGCTAACGATGTTCAGGTGAGACATAGAGTTACAGTGGAAAGAAGTGAGATGATTGTGAACCATTGAGGAAAATGTGTAAGCGTTATACACGAACTTTAATATATTGCTATAAATTAAATATCTACAATCAATGTAAACCGAAAAGAATAAAAAGTAACACCAAGTCCCTTTAAGAGCAGGGAAAGCATTAATGCAAAAGGGGATGGACCATATAAAAGGGACATTTGAAGGACGCTTAATATTGAGTTAAGTGGTAAAACACCAGACCGTAGTCTGCTTCTTTCTTGCAGTCCAGTTTGAAGTCAATGTCAAAGGGTTTCATACCTGACAAGCTTAAACTGAGTAAGCCTTTACCAGATTATATCAGGGGAATCATCGCATTTGGATGATGTTATCGCAGCAACGTAGAATTATTTCTGTAAAATATATGGCTGAATCTAAAACTGGTAAGCAAAGGCTAACAAACGCTCCCAAGCTTAATGCATACAATCACCATATACACAGTCGTTTACCAAAACAATGTGAAACCAACACATGTCCAGACATCCATTTGATAACCCACGCTTGGTCAAAGGTGCGTGGTCTAATATCTAACTTAAGTCAGGTGGTCGAAATAATGTTGAAGGGTTCTGAGCGTTTACACCAATTACAACAGCCGACAGTGTGCCTCCAGCAACAGATAGTATACTTCAAGTAGAATGATTTGCTGTGGGTATGCTTCTGAACAACCATACACATCATCAAAATACAGGCGCTTCATAAATCAAGTAGTTTGTACAGCGTTTTGCAATGCAATTAAATAAAAGAATCAATTGTTGCAATAGTGGAACAATATAGCTGATGATTTTGCTAATTATTACAATGGTAATCTCAGTTTTAGAATAAAATGCCTATTCTATATTTCATTAAATGATGTTGATTTGCATCCCTCTGTTTATTCTGCTTATTTAAAACTTAACAAATAGACATTTAGATAAGCTTTTTGAATCAGAGACCATTTTCCCTTATACTAAGATTAAGACGGTTATTTGACCACGATCTTGCATCATTGTTATGATGTTGGGTCAGAACTAAACTCGAACTTGAACTGCTAACAAAATAAAGTAAATTCAAAAACAAGACAGTTAAGACAGTTTATTAAACATCAAGTTCTCTGTATCATTATTTTGGCGGCCATCTTGGAAATCATCTTATTGTTATGACTGGAGCGTAAAACATAAACAAAACTAAATTATGGTGTTTTGGTTAATAAGAACATAAAATGAGCATTTTAAACACAAAACATTGAGTATGTGCAACTCTGGGATGCTGTTTTCTTGTTTATGCCAACCATCTTTGACGCCATCTTGATTTTTGATTTTTTTCAAACAATTCATGATGCCGTTTTTGAACTGGCATGGTCTGATGAACCAGAAGAAGACAGTTAGGACAATAAGAGAAGTGAGCTTTTTGCTTTACATGTATTATGTTGATTTTTGCACTATTTTTTGAATATTTCAAAATGTTCAATGATGCCAAGGAGGCATCACTCGGATTCTTCATCTGAAAGGTATCAAGACGTAAAATCCATAAAAACATTTTATGCGGCACACATTTCCAGGTCACAGGCCAAATCCATGTTTGGCAACTAGACTAATATACAAGTAGCTTGCTTGTGGTTATCGCCACGTTGCCCCCACTTGTGTACCTTTGTACATTATTCGAACACAGAATATTTTCTGAAACAATGATTCACATTGATGAACATTTTTAACGTTTGTCAGAAGCAGTGTACACGGAAAGAAGGAACAGAAAAGGGTGGTGGATTGGTGTTCAATATTATACAAAACTAAGAAATTATCTTGTTCTTCGGGTTCATGTATGTACACTTCCCCGTGTTTTCTGAACTGGACCTGGCACCCGATCCAGCGGCATGCAATGAGAGGATAAAGCAAGATAAAATCTCATCTAAGAATATTCAGATTTGGCTGTGAACACGAGGAAAAGGAGAGCAGTGAATCTTTCAAAAGATTGTAGCTCATTTATGTTTGTTCGTCTATGCTTGCACCAAATGAGACCAAGATCATTGGATTCATAAAGATAATTGGATTCATGAGACAAAACGACTGGGCAATAGAAATGTCAAATTTACGTCAAAAATTAGAGACGTGACCGCCTCTAAAGTTTCTTTCCAAGAAAGCTGGAGACTGGGAAAAAAAGAAAGCTGGAGGTTGTACGGAGGATAAACTCACGTTCTCTATAGAGACACGACCTTTCAAAGAATACTTTAAAGAAGCAGTTTTTAGTGCGGAGGCCAAATTTGCGTTCTGTAGTAATGAGAGGTTAAAGAAGCGGCTAGTACGGAGGCCAAAGTTGCGTCTTCTATTAGGAGCAAGACTTTTCGAAGAAGTGATGTGAAGAGGAAACCTATAGTAATAGTATGCTACATTTAGGCTATTTTAGATTCTTTACATGCAATTACGATGAAATGCGTTTATAATTAATGGTAGACCGGCTTCAGTCCTTAAAACATGTTTTTCATCAATAGGTCTTAGCCTTATATTTGAAGCTAGTCTTATTCTGATGGCTCTGTTTTACACATTGAATTAGTAGAAGGTAGAAGTCAACAGAAAGAAACAAATCTACTAGATAGATAAGCATGCATCCTCATATACTAGCATGTTTCAGACTGTAGCCAGAGGACGGAGTGGAAATTCAGATCAGCACCAGATTGTATGGTGTACTAGAAGGGTCAAAATACCGATCCGTTAGCCTGTTTAGATTCTCTCGTGACGCGACCAACGTAATACATATGACTAGTTTTATTATGTTTTATCGACCGCAATTTATTGTGTATGTATTTTCCTTACAGGATATTAGAATAGGTTAAAAGTTTATTTTTACCTGTAAAACGTGTCACTTATTTTATATGACAGATAAAGTTTTACATATTTGATACATTTGAAATATGTCGTTAATCAAATATAATGTATTTATTAATACAGTGCAATAAACACTACAAAACATAATCTGTCTTTAAGTATTTCGTGAACATCGCAAGGGAAATGGAGGGGACAGAAAGAAAAGTGAAGACAGTTATGCTGATTTTGATATGGGTTGCAATGGTAAGTCACGATTTTAGTAGATTATCAACAATCATATTTGCAAATATACTTGAAACGAAGACTGAATGTGTGTTAGTGGATGGAGCTGAATAACATGTGAGATGCACCATGCATAGTTTTAAGCAACCTGTGCATATTGGCAGTGCAACCCAAAATGAACGCATAAAAGAATGTTAGTTTGAATTTCATTACTTGATTTCAGTATTGTAGGTTGTGCAAAATAACATCGTTTTATCAAACTTAGT
This sequence comes from Rugalucina vietnamica, assembly GCA_964017185.1. Taxonomy (NCBI): domain Eukaryota; kingdom Metazoa; phylum Mollusca; class Bivalvia; order Lucinida; family Lucinidae; genus Rugalucina; species Rugalucina vietnamica. The sequence continues at coordinate 17,331,115 of OZ024874.1, forward strand.
GTGACAGCTGGCAAGACATTGATTCATATTGCACTATATATTAATTAGTTCAATATTTACTATACAAAACGAACATCATCATGACTTTTGACAAATCAATATACATGTTATAAATTAATTTATCATGCTTATGCCGCCCCAGCTGGTAATGAACAATGGGTAAATGGGAGACACTTTGCACAACAGAAACTGTAACTGTTCCATATGCAGCAACCATGTCTTTGAACATTTGATTTTGTCAAAAGTGAGTCTCCATGTAGGGAATTATTTCGGAGAGAAACTGTTTAATATCTGGAAATCATGCCCTATCAAACGGTGCAGTAATTATGATTATATATTGTTCGAGATCAAATTTAAAAGATTTTAGGGTCAAATTGATTCCCAAACGTCAACAGTTCCGCGTGTAACCTTTATTAAAAGGCATAAATAAACGCTGAATCTCATACCTTCTTATTCAATTGTCTATTGTAGGGTCTGTGCATTGAAATCCCTGGACCAACCTTAATCGACATGAAGATCACGTTTAAAGCAAGCTACGAAGAAATCACTCGTTCTGTCTCTGCACGTGGAGTTGGTGTATTTCTTGGCGCATTAATTGCTGGGTTGTTTGTTGACCTACTCGGTCCAAAGAAAGACTGGCTGGTCTTTGTATCACAAACGATGTTTGTGGTTGCCATCTTTGTGATGCCATTTGCGGGAAGCCTCGGTGCCCTGTGGGTTCTGTTCTTTGCACTAGGAGCAGCGGGTGGCATGGCTAATGTAGGTGAGTAGTCAAACCAAAGATGTCTCTTTGCTATTATTTGATAAGAAAAGCTATTCCTTCTTGAGTTGAAGTTCGTTTTATGTCAGTCTAAGAGGCACAATATAACATAACATTTGTTATAATTTCAAAACCATCTATCATGAGTCGTTTTATTATCTATCTTATCAGTTTATCAGATTTAAACAAAATTGATTTCACTTAAACGTTAGCCGACCTCGTTAAATGCTTATCATCCCTCATCATGGCTACGACAAGTTAATTAATGTTTCTTTGATTACTTAAATACACTCTCAACCTGTGTGGAATATTTCAATAATTGTACAATGTATTCTTTGTATATTTTACTGCTTCCAAAGGATCAAACCATTATATTTTATTTGCAGCTGGGCAGCGAATTCTTCTGGAGATGTGGGGTGAAAAGTCTGCGTCACCTATGCACGCCATACACATGGGATTTGGCATAGGAGCATTGTTTGCACCAATTGTAGCCAATCCCTTTCTGGCTGTCTTGCAATTCAGTGCAGATAATACTACGACGACTGGGAGTAGTTTTTCTACTCCATCGAGTGTACGCTATGGCTCCGAAACGTACTACATAATCAGGGAATCCCGTGTTCATCTTGCTTACATTACAATTGGCATAATAACATTTGTGATTTCGCTGCCGTTTTTCATTTATCCTATATACAAGTGCATCACCAATTATGACGGTAAACACGAGTATTATGACGTAGATGGCGGCACTGTAAAACAGGAAGTTATGACTCCGAAGTCTGTTAAACATCTAATAAATCCGGCATCATACGCTGCAGGCTCGTTCAAATATGGCCTCTTTGTTTTTATATGGACTACCTTCTATTTTATCAATCTGGTTGGTGGAGAGCAATTATTCGGTAACTTCATTAGGACATTTTCTGTGGATCAACTGAAGTTTGCAAGAGATGAAGCATCATACTTGGATACTGTTTTCTGGGGTAGCTTCACTATTGGGCGATTCTTGGGCTCATTACTGTCTCATTGTATCAAAATAGAAACTCTGTTCCCGCTCGATATTGTAATAAACTTGATAGCGGTGACTCTGTTGGACATTTTCTCCACGGACAGCCATCTAGCACTGTGGGCATTTACAATTGTGGTTGGTTTATCTATAGCACCGCTATACCCCGCGGCAATGTCGTATATCAACACTCAAATACAAGTTGGTGGAATAGTGCTTATAGTGACTACCTTCGCGACAGGTGCTGGAGACTTTCTATATGTCTGGTTGGCAGGACATCTGTATGACACATATGGACCAAGGACAGTTCTGTATGCAATACAAACTTCGGCAACTCTGGTATTTATTCTAGCAATAATAATTCGAATTTGTGGACACTTTCACGGAAGTAGGTTTGAGAAAGAAGGACTAACGGATGAATTTGATATGGAGTACAAGAGACTAGATGACAAAAAGGTCCACGTGACCGTTAGAAACTCTCTACAGGAATCAAGTTAATTTAGCATGAATTTAATACTGAACTCGAATCTACTATCCAAAAAACCAGATCATGAAGTTGAACTATTTAATATTGGTATTAACCTCTTCCATTTTAAATACTGAATTGTCTTCCAATTATTATTAAATTGTGTCATTGTACTATGCTGTTAAATGTATGTAATATTAAACATGACCAACCAAGGTTTCTATATTGTGTAGCGGCGTTAAAGAAGGGATGTTGCCTCATTATGCCTATTGTTGTTTAGTCATATAGTTTGCAATATTGATCAATGCATTTATGGTCTCTATGTCAACCATTTGACATACTCATTCACTGCGTTTACAATATGCCAAAATGATGCTAAATTAGGGAACATATGTGTATAACGTGTAGCCGAGCCAAGCTACGGCGAACCCCATCAGTGAAAAAGAATGCCCAACAACCAAGGGTGGTTTACTGTGCTATATACTCATTCACAAAGTTTCGAGTTTGAAATTTATATATCTATTTATAGCACGCCGTTACATTACTTCCCTCTCCGAGAAGACTCGCCCCCGAGTCTTGGCCTGGGAAGTACATGGATAAGGCTAGACCATTCCATATCTTCAATAAAAAATCTTATGACTATGCAGTGGAGCAGCTTAGGATAAGGCTAGACAGAATATTTTCATCGGTATTCCGTTAAATCTCTCCATACCGAGCTGTCAGGGAAGTAAAACGAGGTACCGAAGTGGAGCGGAGTGACAGCTCGCCAGCTGATCTAGGATAAGGCAACTCTGGTCTGGCAGACCATTATCCCACCGCTGCCACCAAATGTAACGTGTAGCCAAGCCAAGCCACAGCAAACCACGGCAGTGGAAAATCATGCCCAACCGCAAAGGGAGGTTTACTGTGCTATATTACACTTACTGTTTGAAATTTGCAGATCTATTTACAGCACACCGTTACACGTGTATCATGGTTTATCTTTAAATTACATGAGTTTCAAGATCAATAAAATGCACATTTATTGTTAATGATTTACTTTGTTCTTGTTTATGTCAATAAACCAAAGAATAAAATAGTGGACTTTTCTTTTTGCGACCAAATCTCTCCATACCGAGCTGTCAGGGAAGTAAAACGAGGTACCGAAGTGGAGCGGAGTGACAGCTCGCCAGCTGATCATCTAGGATAAGGCAACTCTGGTCTGGCAGACCATTATCCCACCGCTGCCACCAAATGTAACGTGTAGCCAAGCCAAGCCACAGCAAACCACGGCAGTGGAAAATCATGCCCAACCGCAAAGGGAGGTTTACTGTGCTATATTACACTTACTGTTTGAAATTTGCAGATCTATTTACAGCACACCGTTACACGTGTATCATGGTTTATCTTTAAATTACATGAGTTTCAAGATCAATAAAATGCACATTTATTGTTAATGATTTACTTTGTTCTTGTTTATGTCAATAAACCAAAGAATAAAATAGTGGACTTTTCTTTTTGCGACCAAAGAATGATGGAAAAGACGACCTTTAGATAGTTAAAGTTGAAAGATGCCCATTTCGTTGAGAATTGGTTCTGAAGAGTTGGATACACGTTGAAGGGTAAATTCAAGGAGTTGAATGAGCTGACAGTGTTGAAGAAGAAAAATGATGAGTTGTGCGAATTGAAGGATAAGTTTGATAAATGTAATATTTTGTAGTTTATGTGTTTGGACAACTGATTGATGCGGCGGACGCGTTAGTAGGCTTCTATGCAAAATCGATGAGTTAGCCGAGTGATGAGTTCAATGAGTTGAAAACTTTAGTATGTGAGTTGAAGGCTTAAACTGAGAGGCCGCCTATTGAGAAATAGCTATTGGGAAATAGCTGCTCAATCGGCTTACGATATGTTTCCTCAGTATAAGTACCTAATTGTCAATTTAGTTTTTCTTACCTCGGTTTTTGGAGTGGGATTTTTTTTTCTGATTGCGCATTTTCCTGATCATTGCCTACTTGTACCTTATCATGGTGAGGTTGATGAGTAGAAGAATAAGTTCATTGAGCTGAAGTCACAATCGACGAGTTCAAGGCTAAGTCGAAGAATGGTTTCCATGGGTTGAATATTAAGTCCTATGAGTAGGATGAATTTACAATCAGTTCCATAAATTGGATAAAATGAAGTGTTAAGTTGGCGAGTTGTAGGCTAGAATCGGTCAGACCAATAAGCTTTTGGTCTGCTAACATTGTAGTCAGCGCTTGGTTCTGGTTGAATTTTCTCGTTAGCTTAACGTTAGACTGTAGATCAGTTCAAAAATATAGGCGCTAAAAGGGAACACTGAGTAACGATAGCACCTAACTCCATAGTAAATGGTTGAATATGGCCGATTTTTAACCTGTCTGAGGATGACTTTGTTATCCGCAGAAATGGTCATTTCTAAATGCCATGGTAGCCACAATAACAATTGTTTTTTAAACACTAAAGTCCAGTTAACTCGACAGTTATTAAGCATCTGGTGGTATTTTGAAATCATCTGCGATTTTATGCCAGAATTGGGAAAAGTGGCCACAGCACAATCTATCAGACAACTCTGCAGTCAGTCGTGGTTTATGGCCAAATGTCGACCTCGTCGGTTCTCTTATGGTTTACTTTCTTACCTTCAAGAATGAAAAAGATCGAACTTAAAGTCCGTAATGGGATATGGCCAAATTTCGAACTCAACTGTGATCTTATGGCTGTCCATCTTACCTGCAGTCAGTATGGTTATGGCCAAATTTCGAACAAATGATATCAGGTTTTACTTTATCATCTGTGATATTATGTTTGTCTTTCTTACCTGAAAGAATGAGGAAGATTTAAATCTGCAGACAGTCGTGGGTTATGGCTGAATTTCGGAATTATCTGCGATCTTATGGCTGTCTGCGATCTTATGGCTGTCTATCATACAATACCAGCATGAATAACGAAGATCCCAATTTACAGTCAATATGGTTATGGCCAAATCTCGAATTTTCTGTTATCTTTTGGTTTTAATTTTTACCTGCAAGAATGAAGGTCCCACTCAACAGTCAATACGGTTATGGTCGAATTTTGAACTCAGCTGTGATCTTATCGTTGTCCCCATACTGCAATAATGACAAAAGTCAAACAAATAGGGTTATGGCCGAATTTCGAACTCACCTGTGCTCTTACTGCAATAAAGACAAAAAACAGCCTAATAGGGGTATGGCCAAATTTCGAACTCAGCTGTGCTCTTACTGCAATAATGACAAATGTCAAACTAATAGTGTTATGGTCAAATTTCGATCTCGTTGTCCTCTCACTGCAATAACGACAAAGGTCAAAGTAATAGGGTTATGGCCGAATTTCGAACTCAGCTGTGATCTTATCGTTGTCCTCTTACTGAAATAATGACACAAAGGTCAAATTAATAGGGTACTGGCCGAATTTCGATCTCCGCTGTGATCGTATCGTTGTTCTCTTACTGCAATAATGACAGACGTCAAACTAATAGTGTCATGGCCGAATTTCGAAACTCAGCTGTGCTCTTACTGCAATAATGACACAAAGGTCAAACTAATAGGGTTATGGCCAAATTTCTAACTCAGCTGTGATCTTATCGTTGCCCTCTTACTGCAATAATGACAAAGGTCAAAGTAATAGGGGTATAGCGGAATTTCGAACTCTTACTGCAATAATGACAAAAGTCAAACCAGAGATATATACTATACAGAGATTTGAAACTGCTATTGAACATCGATATTTGCCCCCGCTATGACTGTCGCTCAGGTAGACAGGTAAATCGAGGGAAAAAATCAATATTTTTATCGGCCGCTGAATCTGTTCTGAAAGTTTGTATATTAGCAAAAATATATTGTTAATATTTTCTTCGTTTGGTTCGCTATTATCTAGATGATAGTAGAAATATTTATTTTTGTTAAATAGGCCTTCGAATTTCCAACAAATAGATACTAAACACGCCCGGTATCTTTGTTAAAAAGAGTTATTTATTTACGGTTGATAATTTATATAATTATTATCCTTTGTCCTACGATTTGTAAAAGCCGTTGTTGTTGTTTTTTTTCTCCCACAAATTAATACGTTTTTAATTATGCTTATTATCTACGCGACTGGACACATTTGAAACAATTATTTACGGATTATCTTTAGACATAACGGGCAGTTCTTTGACACATCGAGTATATCTATCGAGTTCAATGAAGAATACCGCCAATATAATTCAATTTTGCACTTCATTTTGTTGGTCTTATTTTACACTTTTCTTTACAAAACGGGCAGTGGCGGGACGGATTATGTGAATTTAATGGACTCAGTCAGGCATGAACTCGAACATTCTTCTTTTTTCTCTATCTTTCATTCTTGCATTCATGTATATTCTAAGAAGTCGCCGCCGGATTTCAAAAGAAAAAATGACACTTACCGTATTACACCAAGCAATACCTGTTGATTCAGTGACTATTTTGTCACCACCGGATTTCAAAAGATAAAATGACACTTTTATTACCAGCTACCTGTATTGCACCGTGCAATACCTGTTGATTCGGTGACTTGTTTGATCTTCGCACTTATGTCACGTTGCAGGCACGTGCCGCATTAATTAATAACCGATACCACACACATTATCCACACACTTTATTGAAGATTGTATTCGGAAACATAATTAAAAAAAAAAAAAAAACAGTATGAAAAAATTATCGTAAACTATAGGCCAACATTCAACCACACTTTTCTTGCCCTGTTAGCTCTCATCATGATATAGTCATACTCAAAATTTTGAAAAGAAAGAATACTCTAGCTGTTTATGTACACTTGCACGAAAATTCAACAATGGGATGCTTTTCACACCTGAGATGATGATCAGAAATTGATCGACTCAGTTTATGAAATCAAGTCAAAATGCAATCCGCATATCAGAGCGCCATTTTTGAAACAATTATTTACGGATTATCTTTAGATTAAAGAAATCGCCGATTGATTAATCTCGCCATAATACTAATCATATTTAACGCCGAAAAAAAGAAACGATAATTAGTGAACAAGGCGCTAATTAAAATAAAATGCATATTCAAGCTTTAACTCCGACAGTTCAAGGCATTTCAAATTCGCAATTTACGTTAAACGCGCGTCAGAATGTCTTACGGAAAAGACGATTTTTTACATTGGGATGATGATATTGATCTTGATTCTTTGCTAGGTGATTATACGTGTAGTGAAATTGAGCTCACGGACGATGATGAACCATCGAAAAAAAAAACCAGAAAGCATAAAAAAAGTGAAAAGTGACAATAGTGAAAATAGTGCTAAGGCTAAAACGTACAATTGTTCCGAGTGTACTAATTCGTATGCGTCGATATCTGGGTTACGCGGTCATCTACGAAAAAAAAACATGGAATTACAAATGCAAAAGGTAAGGAGGCCATTCAATATTTTGATCTTGTATATTTCATTGTTCGATTTTTTTTTCTCTCGATTTTCCCAAAAATGACTTTTTATCAGGTGTTTTCCTGCAATGTTTTCACAATGTTTAACGAACTTGTGAATTAAAATAATTATACACAATTTTTATCTATCTATCTTCATAGCTATACCTGAGATAAAGATGAAGAGATAAGAAAGTCCACCTAGCGGTCACTTTTGATTGACGCGCCTCTACCTGTGGCTCCACCTACTTCCGCCATTTTGTTTTTTTTTACTCTAAATGAAGACAATTTCAACGCTATAAAAATCAACGTCCATCGGCGATTTTATACATCTGATGAAGCAATATTTTAGTCCTAAAGAAATGATAAGCATTTTATCTTTCATTTTTGAACCAGATTCTGAAATTTGTAGTGTTCTTATTGGGTTTTTACTCGTGTATTTTACGTTGATAAAACGATGCAATCCTTGTTGAAGGTTTCAAAATGGCGACCAAGCGTAAAATAGTCGGTACTTTTTTACTGCAACGCGTTGTTATTAATAGGCTAGGTAATTTTTAATCAACAAAATATGAAAGAAGAAAGATGTAAAAGTCGTTTTATTTGTAAATTAGCACTCAGCGCGTGACTGCGTATGGGTTATGATCGTATAAATATTGACTATTTTTGTAATTTTAGGAAAATCTGTTCCGTCCGATCTCAAAACGATGCGTTTTATTTTTCATTATAAGGCTTCCATGAATGACATTTTTTTGATAAACATCATCAATATTCTTAAAGAACAATGTCTTACAAATCGTTTTATTGCCCTTTGATACTGTTTGGGTATTTTTGACAGGGTCAAATCGTCCGAATTAAGCAGCTGTTTTTCACAACTTTTCGCGCTTTTGAATTTAAAATGGCGATATTTTCTACACCTTATTTGGCATTGCAAATAAGATGAAAAAGTTACATTTTGAAAGAAAAAAATGACAAATGATTTTACAGGACATCCTAGATGTTAGCTTCTGAACTGAATTTAGCTAAATTGTGGCTAAAAGGAGCTTAAAACTGTTGATGATCAGAAATTGATCGACTCAGTATAGCTATGAAGATAGATAGATAAAAATTGTGTATAATTATTTTAATTCACAAGTTCGTTAAACATTGTGAAAACATTGCAGGAAAACACCTGATAAAAAGTCATTTTTGGGAAAATCGAGAGAAAAAAAAATCGAACAATGAAATATACAAGATCAAAATATTGAATGGCCTCCTTACCTTTTGCATTTGTAATTCCATGTTTTTTTTTCGTAGATGACCGCGTAACCCAGATATCGACGCATACGAATTAGTACACTCGGAACAATTGTACGTTTTAGCCTTAGCACTATTTTCACTATTGTCACTTTTCACTTTTTTTATGCTTTCTGGTTTTTTTTTTCGATGGTTCATCATCGTCCGTGAGCTCAATTTCACTACACGTATAATCACCTAGCAAAGAATCAAGATCAATATCATCATCCCAATGTAAAAAATCGTCTTTTCCGTAAGACATTCTGACGCGCGTTTAACGTAAATTGCGAATTTGAAATGCCTTGAACTGTCGGAGTTAAAGCTTGAATATGCATTTTATTTTAATTAGCGCCTTGTTCACTAATTATCGTTTCTTTTTTTCGGCGTTAAATATGATTAGTATTATGGCGAGATTAATCAATCGGCGATTTCTTTAATCTAAAGATAATCCGTAAATAATTGTTTCAAAAATGGCGCTCTGATATGCGGATTGCATTTTGACTTGATTTCATAAACTGAGTCGATCAATTTCTGATCATCATCTCAGGTGTGAAAAGCATCCCATTGTTGAATTTTCGTGCAAGTGTACATAAACAGCTAGAGTATTCTTTCTTTTCAAAATTTTGAGTATGACTATATCATGATGAGAGCTAACAGGGCAAGAAAAGTGTGGTTGAATGTTGGCCTATAGTTTACGATAATTTTTTCATACTGTTTTTTTTTTTTTTTTTTAATTATGTTTCCGAATACAATCTTCAATAAAGTGTGTGGATAATGTGTGTGGTATCGGTTATTAATTAATGCGGCACGTGCCTGCAACGTGACATAAGTGCGAAGATCAAACAAGTCACCGAATCAACAGGTATTGCACGGTGCAATACAGGTAGCTGGTAATAAAAGTGTCATTTTATCTTTTGAAATCCGGTGGTGACAAAATAGTCACTGAATCAACAGGTATTGCTTGGTGTAATACGGTAAGTGTCATTTTTTCTTTTGAAATCCGGCGGCGACTTCTTAGAAAGAATATACATGAATGCAAGAATGAAAGATAGAGAAAAAAGAAGAATGTTCGAGTTCATGCCTGACTGAGTCCATTAAATTCACATAATCCGTCCCGCCACTGCCCGTTTTGTAAAGAAAAGTGTAAAATAAGACCAACAAAATGAAGTGCAAAATTGAATTATATTGGCGGTATTCTTCATTGAACTCGATAGATATACTCGATGTGTCAAAGAACTGCCCGTTATGTCTAAAGATAATCCGTAAATAATTGTTTCAAATGTGTCCAGTGTAACAATATTCGGAATTACTTAACTATTTCGTTTAATTGAAACTATTTCGTTCATTTTACTGATCCTAGTTTTAAATGCTACACTAATGTTTTGGTACATAAATTATGCTAATTAGTGTGTGTAATATAATGGCTGAAGCGAACTGACATTGTTCTCTTTGTTTACCCACCTTATATCGAGGAATACTCGTTATTTAAACATGGTGGTCAGAAGTGATACGCGCCATATGACATATTAACACTTGGACTATTACTGTGTAAACTGTAAGCCTTGCATAAGCTGTTAACACAGTATATTGACTCGCAAACGTATTCGTTTCCGGAGTTGTGTCTCGATAAAAGGCAGTAAAGGTACCTTACGGCAGAAAAATGGATAATCTGAAACCACCCAAAAAACTTGATTTCGAGTCTAAAAACCTATCAGACTCATGGAAGAAATGGAAACAGGAACTTTTGTTGTTTGTTGACCTGTCAATGACTGATGAAACAGACTTACAAAAGATCAAAATGCTAAAATATGTGATTGGAACACAAGGAAGAGAAATCTATGACACATTCAGATTTCTCAAGGATGATGGTACTGACAAACCAGAGGTTGAACGGACATTCGATGAAGTGGTAGGAAAGTATGAAGCCTATTGTAACCCTAAAAGAATGAGACAGTTGAACGGTATAAGTTTTATACACGTGCCCAAGGGAAAGATGAAACATTTGACAAGTACCTGACTGAACTCAGAATATTAGCAAGTACATGCAATTTCGGTACCATTCTGGATTCCATGCTGCGGGATAGAATTGTGGTCGGTATTGCTGATTCATTCTTGCGAGAAAGACTTCTCAGAGAATCAGACTTAACACTTGAAAAGGCAACCCAGCTATGCCGTGCATCTGAGCTATCAAAGGAGCAGTCAAAAACAATTGAACAGCCATCTGCATCAGTTTCGGTTCATGCGGTGAAAGCGAAAACTCACAAGGAAACTGGGGCAACTGCGAAAAGGAAAACAGGAAAAATCTGAAATCTGAAACTTCACGGGGTCCAACCCAATCTGGATTTTCGGGGCGCAAACCATGTAAATACTGCGGACAGTCACATGAAAGAAATAAATGCCCAGCATACGGAAAAACTTGTAACTATTGTAAGAAACTTAACCACTGGGAAAAGGTGTGCCAGTCAAAAGCAAAACAAAAAGTTCATGCTGTACAAAATGATAATGACCATAGTGAATATGATGACAGTTCAGATGATTGTTTTGAAATACACTCAATGGAATTGACAAATGAAACAGAATTACCAATAAATACAATAACATCTACAAATGAGAAACAAATTCTTGCCACTATGATAATCAATGAAACCCCTGTGAAATTACAAGTAGATACAGGAGCAACATGTAATGTCATTAGTTCAAAGTATTTGAATGAACACCAGATGGCAAATTTGCAGCAAACAAATCAGGTTTTAACTATGTACAATAAGCAGTCAGTAGTCCCTGAAGGCAAACTGAAGCTGAAAATGCTTAATCCAAGAAACAATAAGAAATACAGAGCAGAGTTTGTTGTCATTGAGAACAATAACTGTACGCCAATTTTGGGCATAAATGCGGCTCAACAAATGGAACTTTTGACAATCAAGCATGAAAACATTTGTGTTTCTAGGGAAATGGAAATGACATTAACTGAATCATCCATATTTGACCAATATGATGATGTCTTTACAGGAGTAGGCCGTCTTAATGGTGAATATCATTTGTATACTGATCCGAATGTCAAACCTGTTATTCATGCTCCACGACGTGTACCAGTTAGTCTAAAAGACAAACTGAAATCTGAACTGGATAGGTTAGAAACAGAAAACATTATTGCCAAAGTTGTTGAACCAACTAAATGGGTCAGTAGTCTCGTAATTGTTGAAACTCCCAACAAGCTACGTATCTGTTTAGATCCACAGGATTTGAATAAAGCGTTACAAAGGAGTCATTATCCAATCCCAACAATTGAGGAAATACTTCCAGACTTGAAAAACGCCAAAGTGTTCAGTGTAGTTGACGCTAAAGATGGTTTCTGGCACGTGCCATTAGACAATGAAAGCAGTCTTTTGACAACATTTAACACGCCATTTGGAAGGTACAGATGGTGTCGAATGCCCTTCGGAATAAGCACAGCGAGTGAAGAATTTCAAAGAAGGCAGGACGAGGTTGTCGAAGGATTACCAGGAGTTTTGAGTGTAGTTGATGACATTATCATATATGGTGAAGGTGATACTGAAGAAGAAGCAATTCGCGATCATGACTCAAAATTCAGAGCACTAATGGAACGGTGTCGTGAAAGAAATCTGAAACTGAATAGAAATAAGCTTAAGCTAAAGCTTAAAGAACTTACATTCATTGGACACTTGATAACTGACAAAGGCATTGAGCCAGACCCAGCAAAAGTCAAAGCTGTAGAAAACATGCCTACGCCAAAAGACGTCACAGCTGTTAAAAGCTTCCTCAGTTTCGTGACATATTTGAGCAAATTCTTACCGAAATTGTCTGACATTTCTGAACCTCTGAGACAGTTGACAAGACAAGGAGTTGAATTTGTTTGGACTGAAAGTCAAGAAAGTGCTTTCAATGAAATCAAACGCTTAGTTACGTCAAAGCCAGTACTACGGTACTACGATGCAAATGAGGAACTTGTACTCCAATGTGACAGTTCACAAAATGGACTAGGAGCAGCTCTTCTTCAAAATGGTCAACCAATAGCATTCGCGAGCCGCGCTTTGACAGAAACTGAAAGAAGATATGCACAAATAGAAAAAGAGTTATTAGCTGTCGTTTTCGGTCTAGAAAAATTTCACCAGTACACATATGCTCGTGACGTGATCGTTCAGAGTGATCATAAACCACTGGAGACAATAACAAAGAAACCGTTGCACGAAGCTCCAACCCGGTTGCAGAGGATGTTATTACGTATAAGCAAATACAATATTGCTCTTCAATACTACCCTGGAAGAAAAATGTTTATAGCAGACACTCTAAGTCGTGCATTTCTAGACAATGAAAACGAAACTGAATGTCCAGACCTTGAAAATACTGAGGTTGTAAATCATATCAATATATCAGTAGATAGACTAAAAGACATCAGAGATGAAACTGCAAAGGATAGTGTGCTGCAGACACTCGAAGAAGTGATTGTATCAGGTTGGCCAAATAACATTAAACATGTCAAACATGAAATCCAACCGTACTTTCATATCAGGGATGAGCTAACAGTTGAAAATGGAATTATTTTCAAGGGAAATAGAGCCGTGATTCCAGAATCTCTTCGAATCGACATGATTCAAAGAATTCACTCATCGCATATCGGCCGAGAAGGTTGCCTTCGTCGGGCAAGAGATGCGATTTACTGGCCAAATATGAACAAACACGTGAAAGACTACATTTCGAAATGTGCTGTTTGTAGAAAACATGACATTAGACAAGGGAAAGAGACGTTAATGATGCATGATATTCCGTTAAGACCATGGGAGAAAATTGGTCTAGATTTATTCACATTTGATGATAAGGACTATTTGATAACTGTGGATTATTTCTCAAATTTCTTTGAAATCGATTATTTGAAAGACACAAAGTCAAAGACTGTGGTAAACAAGTTGAAATATCAATTTGCACGATATGGTATTCCGGATACATGCATGAGTGATAATGGGCCACAGTTTACATCAGAAACATTCAAACACTTCTCAAAAACTTGGAAATTTAATCATGTAACATCATCACCATTATACCCACAGAGTAATGGGAAAGTAGAAAATGCAGTCAAAAGTGCTAAACGGATAATGAAGAAAGCTAAGGACTCTCAGAGTGACCCTTATTTAGCTTTACTTGACTTTAGAAATACACCTACACAAGGAATGAAAACCAGTCCTGTGCAGCGCCTTATGAACAGGAGATCTAAAACCATGCTGCCCATCACTGATAAACTTCTTAAACCTGACAATGTGAACCTACAAACTGCTCGAAATGAGATTCAAAAGAACAAATACAACCAAGAAACCTATTACAATAAGTCAGCAAAAGATCTTGCTCCTCTAAAACCAGGAGATGTAGTTAGAATTCAACCGTCTCAATCAATAGGTTCTGGTGGAGATTGGGAAAAAGGAGTTATAAGTAAAACTGTTCAGAAAAGGTCATATGAGGTTCGAACCGACAGGGGAATATATCGGAGAAATCGTAGACATCTGAGAAAATCAAACGAAGATGTGCAGGACAACGAATTTATGCAGGACGGGAAGTACGATTTAGACATAGGTACAGAATCCAACCAGGAAACAGGGACTGAGAATAGAAATACCCAGGAAACTGAATCTAAAACAGTAGAAACTAGAACAAGAAGTGGCAGAGAAATAAGAAAACCTGCGTATTTGAAAGACTATGACTGTAGCTAAATATCAAAATGATCAATTAGCGAGAATTCCACAAGTGTCAAAGATAGAACAATTCTAGTCATGGATTAACATGTTTAACGTCATGTTTTCAAATGTTTTGTATCACGTAGTAGCTTTACATATATCATGCTTATTAGTATGCTAGTATATAAAAAAAAAAACGTTTCTTGCCAAGTCAATTACGAACTCAAAATTGAAGTTATTTCTTTTAAGCTGATTTCAGAACTATAGCTTACATTACAAGAAGTTTTAAAGTTATGTTTTATTAAGATACAAAATAACTTTCAAGAAAGAAGAAGGGATGTAACAATATTCGGAATTACTTAACTATTTCGTTTAATTGAAACTATTTCGTTCATTTTACTGATCCTAGTTTTAAATGCTACACTAATGTTTTGGTACATAAATTATGCTAATTAGTGTGTGTAATATAATGGCTGAAGCGAACTGACATTGTTCTCTTTGTTTACCCACCTTATATCGAGGAATACTCGTTATTTAAACATCCAGTCGCGTAGATAATAAGCATAATTAAAAACGTATTAATTTGTGGGAGAAAAAAAACAACAACAACGGCTTTTACAAATCGTAGGACAAAGGATAATAATTATATAAATTATCAACCGTAAATAAATAACTCTTTTTAACAAAGATACCGGGCGTGTTTAGTATCTATTTGTTGGAAATTCGAAGGCCTATTTAACAAAAATAAATATTTCTACTATCATCTAGATAATAGCGAACCAAACGAAGAAAATATTAACAATATATTTTTGCTAATATACAAACTTTCAGAACAGATTCAGCGGCCGATAAAAATATTGATTTTTTCCCTCGATTTACCTGTCTACCTGAGCGACAGTCATAGCGGGGGCAAATATCGATGTTCAATAGCAGTTTCAAATCTCTGTATAGTATATATCTCTGGCTATACTGAGTCGATCAATTTCTGATCATCAACAGTTTTAAGCTCCTTTTAGCCACAATTTAGCTAAATTCAGTTCAGAAGCTAACATCTAGGATGTCCTGTAAAATCATTTGTCATTTTTTTCTTTCAAAATGTAACTTTTTCATCTTATTTGCAATGCCAAATAAGGTGTAGAAAATATCGCCATTTTAAATTCAAAAGCGCGAAAAGTTGTGAAAAACAGCTGCTTAATTCGGACGATTTGACCCTGTCAAAAATACCCAAACAGTATCAAAGGGCAATAAAACGATTTGTAAGACATTGTTCTTTAAGAATATTGATGATGTTTATCAAAAAAATGTCATTCATGGAAGCCTTATAATGAAAAATAAAACGCATCGTTTTGAGATCGGACGGAACAGATTTTCCTAAAATTACAAAAATAGTCAATATTTATACGATCATAACCCATACGCAGTCACGCGCTGAGTGCTAATTTACAAATAAAACGACTTTTACATCTTTCTTCTTTCATATTTTGTTGATTAAAAATTACCTAGCCTATTAATAACAACGCGTTGCAGTAAAAAAGTACCGACTATTTTACGCTTGGTCGCCATTTTGAAACCTTCAACAAGGATTGCATCGTTTTATCAACGTAAAATACACGAGTAAAAACCCAATAAGAACACTACAAATTTCAGAATCTGGTTCAAAAATGAAAGATAAAATGCTTATCATTTCTTTAGGACTAAAATATTGCTTCATCAGATGTATAAAATCGCCGATGGACGTTGATTTTTATAGCGTTGAAATTGTCTTCATTTAGAGTAAAAAAAACAAAATGGCGGAAGTAGGTGGAGCCACAGGGGTGTCTGGATGTTTCGCGACCTGGTTCGTTCGCACTTAGTCCGTTCGCTACCTTCCATTGGTCCGTTCGCTACTCGTTATTTTTCGCACCTTTTCGCACCTGATCGACCCTAGTCGCATTACGAAAACACGTCCATGCAATATATTGATTTTTCCTAAGTTGTAAAAATTGAAAATTTTCAGTAGGAAATTTTTGATATTTTTCTTATTTTTGCTCAAAACATATATTGTGGGTACACGTTAGAACCGCCTCGGCGAGGCGGTTCTAACGAGTACCCACAATCTATGTTTTGGAGCAAAAATAAGAAAAATAGGTATACCCCTGCATACCCCAGTTGTGCTATATAAAAGTGAGGTATAAGGGGGTATATATTATACGGATATGTTTTCGTGATGGTTCGCTACCACGATGTTTTTCCCGGCTTCCCGCCCAATTATGACCGTTAATTCTTCACTCACTTCTGAACCTCACAGCTTCCCGCCAATTATGGCCGTTAATTATTCACTCACTACCAAACTTCACTGAGTAGCCTACGCACGAGTAGGACTTTAAAATTTTAAAATAATGTTTTTTTTTTTCAAATCAATTTTAGAATGTTTATATAAATGTTGTAATGTTTTATCTTTGATATATTTTAAAATAATGGAGAAACGAAAAAAAAAAATAATTGCATGTATTGTGTAAAGAAAGTTACAGCCAGACAACATGCGTTCCAGTGCGATGGGTGTGGTGAGTGGCAGCACCGTAAATGCAACACATGTAACGAGCCTTTCAATACGAAAAAACATGGTCCATGCAGCATTATACAGATATTTTTTCATCAGCAAAAAATTGAAGATTTCATCGGATTTTTTTTCTTTGATATTTTTTTTTCTCAAAACTTCATGATTGTAGATACATGCAGGAATCGCCTCGGCGAGGCGGTTCTAATAAGTATCCATAATCATGTTTTGGGTAAAAATAGGTAAACCCCTGTAAATCCCACTTTTTCTATATGAGATGTATAACTTTATTTTTATGACAGTACGATTTTCTAATTCTATGAATTTCTGAAGATTGTGGGTGGCTATATTCTTGTCTATTTATTCATTTATTTATTTCGTTCGTTCATTCATTTGATTCTCTATATTTTATAGTAAACATATGCTAAATTACATTTCTTCCCTTTTAAGATGTTTTAACCATTGCTGTTGCTTTAAGCTTTTTATTCGGAGAATCATAATGTACATTTCTTTTTAATATATTTTATGCTAAAATTATAACCTCAATCAGCAGATTACATCTTTTAATTGTCTATGAAAATAGTAAAAATATAAACTAGATAATTACAATTGTCTACATTGTGTGTGTAAATATGTTTGTATGTAGATAATTGTCACCTCTAATTACCCTTTTAGGCCCCTCGATCATTATTTTATGTGTATTAAACCAAATTATGAATATAGTTTATAAACTTTCTGTTGTACATATTTTCATGAAACAAAATTAAATATAATATTGATCTAGATGACTTCACTATCACTTCTATTACCTAATGTTTACATTTTAGAAAATCAGGTAGCGAAAATGTCAGGTAGCGAAAATGTCAGGTAGCGAACATGTACAGGTAGCGAAAGTGTTGGTAGCGAACAGGTCAGGTAACGAACAGGTATAGGGTGCGAACAGGAAGGTCGCGAATCGACCATAAATCGCCACAGGTAGAGGCGCGTCAATCAAAAGTGACCGCTAGGTGGACTTTCTTATCTCTTCATCTTTATCTCAGGTCAAACTAATAGGGTTAATGGTCAAATTTCGAACTCAGCTGTGATCTTATCGTTGTCCTCTTTCTGCAATAATGACAAAGGTCAAAGTAATAGGGTTATGGCCGAATTCCTAACTCAGCTGTGATCTTTATCGTTGTCCTCTTACTGCAATAATGACAAGGGTCAAACTAATAGGGTTATGGCCGTAATTTCGAACTCAGCTGTGCCCTTACTGCAATAATGGCAAAAGTCAAACTAATAGGGTTATGGCCGAATTTCGAACTCACCTGTGCTCTTGCTGCAATAATGACAAAGGTCAAACTAATAGGGTTATGACCAAATTTCTAACTCAGCTGTGCTCTAACTGCAATAATGACAAAGGTCAAACTAATAGGGTTAATGGTCAAGTTTCGAACTCAGCTGTGATCTTATCGTTGTCCTCTTACTGCAATAATAACAAAGGTCAAACTAATATGGTTATGGCCGAATTTCGAACTCACCTGTGATCTTATCGTTGTCCTCTTACTGCAATAATGACAAAGGTCAAAGTAATAGGGGTATGGCCGAATTTGAACTCAGCTGTGCTCATAATTACTGCAATAACGACAAAAGTCAAACAATTAGGGTAAAGGTCAAATTTCGAACTCAGCTGTAATCTTATCGTTGTCCTCTTACTGCAATAATGACAGAGGTCAAAGTAATAGGATTATGGCCAAATTTCGAACTCAGCTGTGATCATATCGTTGTCCTCTTACTGCAATAATGACAAAGGTCAAACTAATAGGGTTATGGCCAAATTTCTAACTCAGCTGTGCTCTTACTGCAATAATGACAAAGGTCAAACTAATAGGGTTATGGCCAAATTTCTAACTCAGCTGTGCTCTTACTGCAATAATGACAAAAGTCAAACTAATAGTGTTATGGCCAAATTTCGATCTCGTTGTCCTCTCACTGCAATAATGACAAAGGTCAAAGTAATAGGGTTATGGCCAAATTTCGAACTCAGCTGTGATCCTATCATTGTTCTCTTACTGCAATAACGACAAAGGTCAAACTAATAGGGTTATTGCCAAATTTCTAACTCATCTGTGATCTAATGGTTGTCTTTCTTACCTGCAATAATGATGAAAATCAAACACACCCGTCAATATGGTTAAGGGCAAATTTCGACCCCGTCTGTTCTCTTATGGTTGTCTTTCTTACCTATTAGAATGATGAACAACTCTGCAGTTAATTATGGGTAAAGGCTAACTTTTGAACTCCTGTGATCTTATGGTTTTCTTTCTAACCTGCAAGAATGTCAATAAGTTATGGCATGTGGCAAATGAGTACTCAATTGCCACCTGGGTATGGCTAAATTTCGAACTCGTCTGTAATGGCCAAATTTCGAAGTCAACTGTGATCTTATGGCTGCCCGTCTTCCTACAAGAATGAAGAAGATCCAACTTTGCTGTCAATCACTTTATGCCCAATTTTCGAATTTCTGTGATCTTACCCAACTGCAGTCAATAGGGTAATCAAATTTCGAACTCGTCTGTGATCTTATGTTTTTCCTTCTTATCTGCAACAATGACGAAGATCACCATCTGCAGTCTATCATGGGTGAAGGCCAAACTACCAACTCCTGTGTGATCTTATGGTTGTCTTTCTAAACTCTAAGAATATAGACGATCCAGCCACTAGATTCCAAGTGCTCCATGGGTGATAACACCAAAATAATATACACCTCTTCAAAAAATCTGGTCATCTGAAATTGTAAGTTAGCATCGCTCATATTTTTGTATTAATTTGCTCACGCTGATCACACCCTTCAAAACTATATTCCAAATCCAAATCTGCAATTAATGTTGCTTTGTCAGGATTTACATCCTACAAACAGATACTGTCATACTGAGATACGGCATGATGGAACTTTCATCCGGGAGGCAGTAAAGGGCCTGGATCAAGTCGACGACTTCTGAATACAAAGCATGTAGCTTTATGCTTAAAACACAGATGCGTTTACACTGCATTCGTATCTGGAGGGAGCAAGCATGGACGGGTCATTAGAATGGAATAGCCTACTAAATACCCCACCCATTTGTACCCTATTTCCTTAGATATTCACTGTATGCATATACAGTTTATGCACTTGATTTTGTCAAGGATTATAAACAGACTAAAAATGGAAAATAATTATCAATAATTATTGGGTGGTTGACAAACAATTGGGTGACCGGATTTTTTTGAGGAGGAGTATATGATGACCTTATTTATAACTTCCAGAATGAAGATTCCATCCCAATTGTAGCAGCTAGAATGGCCACAACATTTTGCCATTATCTGATTGGAGTTTTCAGTTGCCCTGGAAACCAGCATTCAGATTCAATCTACTTCAAAATGGCAATCCCTCGTCTGAATCCCTTCATATAAATTTTGATTGTGGTCCTTACTTGTCTCAGCAGTATTCATAACATAGACTTGAATGGACAACACTCCAGTCACATGACTATAAACTCACTTTTTGTGCCCCCCAGTTAGGTGAGTAAACAATATACCACCTGCATTTGTGTGACAGATGAATTGTGTTCCATTGTCCTGTAAAATAGCAAACCAATATAAACATTTAACGTTTATCTCTCCTGGATAGGCTCGGGCCTTCTTACTGCTTATCAGTGCTTATCAGAAGGTAGCCCTTTCTAGTGGTTGCTAATATAACACATAAGAACAATGTTTAAAATTTACTCTTCTTCTGAGCTTTATAAATAAAATGTTTTTCACATATATAATTGAAATATACTTAAATGTGGCTAAAATTAAACATGAGATATGTAACAACACAATATAAAGACTAATAACTAACAACCATTAAGTACATCTACAATATAAAGTATAAACAAACATTTTTTGGTTTTAGCAAAAGACAAGATAAAGGGAGTATTTAGTATTTGAGCCTTTGCATAAGAAAACCAACAAATTGGGTTTCCGACCAGGTCCGACATAAAACCAGCCTGTACAGTCACAGAAGCAGGCTAGAAGCTTGAAATTATGGATTTAAGCGGAAGAGGGGTTCTACTATCCATGTAGCAAAAATAAAGGCCTTGATCAACTTCACGGTTACCGCGAAGGTGGTCTACACCTTTGTTTTCGCCTATGCAGATTGTTGGTTTTCCCATGTGGCGGCTCATTTGAAGATAATTATGGGATTCAAGATTATTTCAGCTCGTATGAGATGGGCCAATCTGTATGTTGGGTGAAAATGGGAAAACCCAGAGAAAAAACACATGGCAAACCAACCAGTAGAACTTGCTCACATGTGCCCAGTGTAGGGCTCGAACCCACTTCAGACACAGTGTTAAGAAGGGAAAAAAATTGTTTATTTCTTCGTCTTTTAGAATGCAGCTGCAATGCTTTATTACCAGAAAGATAGTTTAATCTGCATACACTAGAGATCTAGAAAGGACTAACTGCAGCTTTAGTACACAATCTGAACTAAAACCAATTCTGTGAAATGATGACTTTGTGCTTTTCTTGATTGGCACTACAAGAAGTTGATATGGCACAAACCTATTGGTGTGATGATACTAAATACATGTATATGGAAAAAACTGAAATTACAACCTTTTTTTTTAAATCTTAACTTGATCTCAACAAGCCTGACAATTATGCATCTATATCAAACAAGCTTTTTTGATTAACAACCACAGTTAACAACTGAGACTATGTTGGGACAAGTAAATTATGCTAAAACACATTTTCTGGGAAGGCTGAAACTAAACAATGGAAACTTATTAAACTTTTAAATGAGGTCCAGTCTCCATATGACCTTAGCTGTTGGTGACACATACAATCAATATACAAAAGACTGGAAGTCAGCTCAATACAATCATATGAGCCGCATCGTGAGAAAACCGGATTTTTGCCTAGGCGAAAACAAAGGCGCAGATCAGCTTCGCGGTAACCGCGAAGCTGATCAGCGCCTTTGTTTTCGCTACACGGATAGTACAATTTCTCTTCTTCTTAAATCCGAAATTTCAAGCTTCTAGCCTGCTTCTGTAACTGTACAGGCCGATTTGTGTCGGACCTGGTCGGAAACCCCGAAGACCGGTTTTCTCGCGTCGCGGCTCATATAAGTTTACCTTAAGAGGCATTGGCTAAGCTGAGGTAATAAAGCATCTTTTTACTGGAACATACCAGAAAATAAATAGCAATGGTGCAAAGAAAATACATGTCCTTGAATCACTTGAACATTAATAACTCCCTTCATCAATTCTTAGTATAGTGTTTTGGTTTTATGTCTAACCAACAGCTATAAAGACAGTGGACCTCACTTAAAGCTTCATAATCAAAGGATAACAATCAAACAATTACACAGTCAATTTTACATAAAGTAATAAAAAGCCTAGAATACTGTTTCAAAATGTGCATCAATGACTTACAGAGGAAAACTGAAAGGAAGCAGTATGATCCAAGATGGAGATGAACATGCTCTTACATGCTCTGCATGAGCAAGAAAACTTTGAGTATATGCAACTAAACAAAAAATTTTACCCGTATGAACTGCATCATCATGTTGAAAAAGTATGAACTGTATGCCTGGTTAAACTTTGGAGTCTCATAAATTATGGTATTCTTCTTAATACCATGTTGATTAAAAGGATTTCATAAACATAAAATTCATCTCTAAAAATTGGGACACCCATAATTACAATTAATTTATTCCATTGTGATGTTTGGGACAGCCAGAAATATTTTTTGTCCCAAATACACGTAATGTGGTAATTCATGATTTTTATTTCAACCTTTCTTGAATTTCCTATAAGTCAACAATCTAGCTCAAGATAAACTGACACATTCTGCCATGGCTCATCTAATGTTATACTGTACACATGTTTACATATGTGGAGAAAAATGAGCCGCCTCATGGGAAAACCAACAATCTGCATATGCGAAAACAAAGACGCAGATCAGCTTCGCGGTAACCGCTAAGCTGATCAACGCCTTTGTTTTCGCTACTCGGATAGTACAATTCCTCTTCTACTTAAATCCAAAATTTCAAGCTTCTAGCTCTTTTCTGTGACTGTACAGGTCGGTGTGTGTCGGACCTGTTCGGACGAACAGGTTTTCCCACGAGGCAGCTCAAATGGTGTAATTAGTCTACTATAAAATTGGCAAAGGTATGCAATGGTTTATTATCTACATGTACGCTAAGAAAACATGGTTAATACAGAACCATTATGTTTCTCGATGACAATGAGGTATCACTGCTCTAGATAAATTATCACCAAAGAGATACGCCATATGAGCCGCCTCATGGGAAAACCAACAATGTGGTTTCCGAACAGGTCTGACATAAATCAGTCTGTACAGTCGCAGAAGCAGGCTGGAAGCTTGAAATTTCGGATTTAAAAAGAAGAGGAAGTGTACTATCCGTGTAGCGAAAACAAAGGCGCTGATCAGCTTCCGCGGTTACCGCGAAGCTGATCTGCGTCTTTGTTTTTCGCATATGCAGATTGTTGGTTTTCCCATGAGGCGGCTCATATGCAAAGAATATCCTTATATCTATGAGTTTTTCCTTTTGGTATTACATGCATCAGTAAAATGAGTAAAGTGGTGTAAATGAAACAAATCTTCAATTCATTCCTTCTTCGAAAAAAAATCCTTCTCTCCAAACAAGAGCATAAACAGTAAATTGGTGTAAATGCAATAAATTAATAACTAATTAAGTCCAGAACAAAAATTATTTGGTGGCTTTCTTTGACACGTGAAACTACGGTTTTCTCCCACACACTTTACTTTTAAACCCACATTACATCAAGGTGGACAATCACATGACTAAAATTGATTTTTGTATACTAGTATTCAGACATAACCATTTTAGCAAATCGGTCATATTTTTCTTAAAAACTGAATGAAATTTCATGGGGCAAAGTGCATATACCCTGGAATGGTACACTCTAAACTGCTGTGCAAAAGTCAGTATAATGTGCACTTTTGTTTACTAGATAACCCCAAGCAACCTCGGTGTTAAAAATATAAATCCAGTTGCTCGGTTGAATCTATTGAACTGTAAAGCACATTAAACTGACGAATATATAGCAGTTTAGAGTGTATTGTCTCGGGGTATGTGCACTTTACCCCGTGAAATTTCATTCAGTTTTAAGAAACTTATGACCGATTTGCCTACTGGGTCTTTCCAAATACTAGCACGCAATAATTGATTTTTGTCACTAATTGTCCACCACTTACATGACACCGCAGGATGGCTCCCAGAGCCAATACTTAAATGCGTAACAAGTTGACTGTGTTGACTGTAATTAATATTACTGTGCTAATAAAGCTACAATCTCAATATGACTTATGACTGACGACTATACGGCAATAAATGGACAAAACTACATACATGTATTTACAACAAGTCCGTGTTTTGAAATAGACAAAGGATTTTTGATGAAAAAAAATGTATACCCGCATACAGTTTAAATGATGTTGTACACATAACAATACTTTGTGACATATTAAAGCTTCATTACAAAAACAAAAACTTTAACAGGACAATATGAGCCTCGACGCGAGAAAACCGGTCTTCGGGGTTTCCGACCAGGTCCGATACAAACCGGCCTGTACAAGCTCAGAAAAGAGCTAGAAGCTTGAAATTTCGGATTTAAGTAGAAGAGGAATTGTACTATAAGTGTAGCGAAAACAAAGGCGCTGATCAGCTTCGCGGTTACCGCGAAGCTGATCTGCGCCTTTGTTTTCGCATAGGCAAAAATCCGGTTTTGTCACGATGCGGCTCATATGTTTTATTACGATTGAAACGTAGTGACTAAGTAACACGAACTGTTAAAGCTGTGATCGTATAGATTTTAATAACATTAATTTCACAAGTTCATCATATAATTTCGTGGCTTCAAAGCATTATAACATCATAACTGCCTGAACTCGTCTCTCGAGCATGGTCAAAAAGCCCAGGTTATATACAGACTCTCGCCCTCTCAATACATTCCGTTTACATTCCAGTTCCAAATTCGTATCAAAAATGATAACTACCTGTCAATTTGATCGATGTACCTAAACAAATAAATGGGTGCAATGCTGTTTCATCAGATTCCGGCATGTGTGTTGTGAGAACAATGCTTTTATTATGCATTCAGGCACGTAATGATAGATAAATATAGTTAAATCAATGATGTTTACAATGAAGGAATTCAATAAGAATGTACATGCAATGTTAAAGTACAAAGCAGTCACCCTTTTTGCGAAAGTTATGCAGGTAGTATTTTGCTATGTTAAATTGGTCTGAATTTCTATAGTTGATTGATGCTTTAAATTTGAATTATAAGACAAAAGTAAAATGGCAGCAATGATCAGGAACTGTCTCACTCATACAGCCTTTACATACCCTTAACAGTACTTCAATCATAAAACTCTCACATACTTTCAACATGCTTTCATTCATTCAGAGCATGTATACCCACACTATGTTACACACCTTACAATCTTTAAGAAATCAATTTATGCTAAACATAAATTGATTTACCTTAATGACTATTAATCTATGATAGTATATGCTGTCTGACCATGACTTCGACATATGAAATATATTCTAAATTAAACTAAGGATTATTCTTTATAACCATGCACATCATAATACAATTTCATTTGTTCAATATATACAATAACATTTTAACATGCAACATTCAATAAAATAAAACACTATGTAACTCATTATGCATTTGTAGTTAAAGTTCATATAGTTTATATCCCTTTGTCTTCAAGCTTAGTATCGAAACACTATTAACTGTATTCATGTCGTATTTAGTCAGTTTAATTGTCACTGCTGTATGACTGTTCCAAATAAAACATGTATAAATAAATAGTTACACAAAACAAAAGTCACTTTATTGTTGATTAAGAGTCTTGGTAGGCATCCAACAGTAAATACACAAGTCGATGACGGTTGGCGGTCTGGGTATGGGCATCATTGGATATCGGTATCGGGCGTTCGTCTGAAGTGTGACACCTCCCGGCATGACATCATGGCAATGTTGGTTAACTACCAGGTAAACAGGATGTGGATGAGCGGAAACCGTTGGAGTTGATGAATAATATTGTTTCATCACATGATAATCGTGCATCTGGAACAATTTATGTATTCATACAATTCTGTATGAATATTAGCTACATAGTGTTCATTGTAAATTAAATATTGTCTTCACCTAAGCATGACCTTTAGGGTCATACTCAGGACTTTAAAATTATTATACATGGTTATAATATAAACTAATCATCTTCACCTAAGCATGACCTTTAGGGTCATACTAAGGACTTTGTAATTAGTTTAATAAAATTACATGTCTATAACTATACACAAAAGTTAATTCAAAGAATCCATTGGTTCTTCACAAATTAGTCCTCTTTGGCCATGCCCTGGTGGCATCCGTCTGTCCAAGGAAAGGTTGATCCTTGAAAGTAGCACTGGTACTTTTGCTATCAAGCAGGACAGACTCTTCTGGATCTTTGCACATGGATTCAACATCTTTAGTTGGTAACTTCATGACTGTTAACTCTGTTTCATGCTCATTAACGTTCCTTCTCAAACAAAATGAATGGCTTGATATATATTTGAACTTGAAAGTGATGACCACAATGGTTAAGGCAATTATGGCAATTAGAATCAGAATTGTGACATTAGCGAATGTCCAAAAGCTTACAGTCTCAGTATGTACTTTTCTTAAGTTATGCATTCCATGTATAAATGTTTGCATTGGAATCTCTTTTAAGTGTAAAAGGCGTGATGGGATTTCAAGTTTGCTCAAGTGTTTGAATTTATTTTGTACTTGCTGCCCTAGGATAAAATGTGATATGTTGCGCAGTCTCAACAATGACTGTAGTATATCTGATGTTTCAAAATAACTGTGTTTATCAAAGTGACACGGCAAATGCATGTAGCTGTTTGTGGCAGAACAACTTTTGTTGACATATAAAATACCATATGGCGAGTTAATATCAACAACTGTCAAATGATTTGATATAGTTTTACAAGTTATCGTAAACTGTAGATGTTCATTGGTAATAATAGCCCAAATGCCATTTGACAAATACATTGCAAGCGGTAGCTTCTGGTTTAACATGACAGACTGATCACACAATCTTTTAATGTCTGCTTCATTCTGCGAAAACAACGCAATGATACAAAATTTGTTCATATTCGTGGGATAGAACTCAGTGTTGGAATTACAGGACTGTACAGTAAGTTCACATCATAACACATATGATATTCTTTTTCTAATAAGAGAGCATCTGATTGTCTGCTTTTAGAAACCACTTACAGTTCATGATTGGATGTCATATTTAACTGTATATTCAAAGCCATTTGTATATATGCATTTCACAAGCCAACTAAAATGCTAACCGTAATAAGACATGATTAATCAAAGTTACCACTTAACAGTACATATGCACTATTGTGAACCTTCTAGAACATCTGAACAGAAGGTTCAGGGAGTACCACAATAAAATAACACTAACAAAAAAAATTAGAATAAAACAAAAGCCGTAAAACAATGAGAAAATGAGGTGTCTCTTGAGGTGTTATGTAAATTTCAACTTTAACCTCTTCACTTAACCTCAGCAATGGCGAATGCATAAATGGACAACATTATTTACAAAGATTTAACCGTTACCTAGCCTTTTACTCAGGCTCTCAAAATACTCAACCAATCCCAAATCAAGTATTGTACTTTATATATAAATTCATAACCCATAGAAATCGTTGGATGTCCCGGAATTACCGAAAATTGAATACTACATTCAAACACCCAAAAGAGATCTAAACCGTTACATAACCCATAGAACTATTTGGATGTCTCGGACACACCGATAACAAAATACGTTAAAACATCCAAAATAAGATCTAAAACTATACATCTACTCAATCAAAACAGGAATTTGGACTGCATGATTATTTAATAGTAACGTAACATGCCTTATAATAAATCCACAAAGAAAGCAAGAGTGCCACAGAGCTTTCTTTTCTTATTCATTATTCAGCATCAATGCTTTAATCGAAACGAAACTTAACATGCATAATAAAATACATGTACAGAATTTTGACCAACTTCGGTCTAAGGTTCCCACTTGTGTTTGATTATTACTCAATCAATCCCACTTCAGAATATAGGTCAATGTTACAAGGACCCATACGTTTACTTTTTTTTTTACAGGCATTATGTGAAACAAGCTCACAATCCGATGCCAAGAATTTGACCTATCTCCCACGTTATTGCGTTACTTCATGTTCATAAAAGGAAAAAAAATGCTAACCAAGCAATGAAAGCCCATTATACCATATACTATGCCAAATATAACAGCCAAAATCGAATGTTGATTTGTTTCTGTATCCTTACTTGTTTAAAAAAATAAAATAAAACATTAATAAACAAACTTGTGACTCTACATTTTAATGTTTTCAAATGACTTAACTAGCTTCCTCATATTTTCTACCTTATCAGTTACGTGTTTATTATTGTTTTCTTTTTCCATTGACCTCAATTCTTGTGACATTTGATTTAACTCGTGCATCAAAGTTTCAAAGCTTTTAAATGTTAAGCCCTGGTGTTTTGGATCTGCAGTATCTGATAAATTATTAACCGAAGCCATGTTCAATAGCGTTAAAAGTGCATTGACCTTAAAAATAAATAAACAATACTGGCTATGATGAGAATCAGTAAACAAAATAAGTTCATTAATTTTGTGATCACCTATTTGATTAATATCGGACTTCATAATTATTAAAGACCAGACTATCTGCACCAATTGCATACCAATGTAACCCAAAACAGCCTTCTATCATTAGCAGCATTGTCATTTTCAGCTCTTACGTTAATTATGACAAACCCTAGCAATTTCTTCTCTGTCTGTCATTATTTGAATTAAATTACCTATTTCCCTACTTATTTATTTATTTATTTTAGTACCAGTAGTCTTATTTACAAAATAGCCTGCAGCCTTACACCTAAATTAAACTATTAAATCATTAAAGCCATTCACGTTTAAGAAAGTTAATTAATTTACATAAAACGTAAGAAAACAGTGAAGCTTACCTTCTGTGACGTTGCGTCCATTTTGACCAGATCCGCAGGCGCGGCACCAGTAAACAGCCGTGAAACGTAGTGACTAAGTAACACGAACTGTTAAAGCTGTGATCGTATAGATTTTAATAACATTAATTTCACAAGTTCATCATATAATTTCGTGGCTTCAAAGCATTATAACATCATAACTGCCTGAACTCGTCTCTCGAGCATGGTCAAAAAGCCCAGGTTATATACAGACTCTCGCCCTCTCAATACATTCCGTTTACATTCCAGTTCCAAATTCGTATCAAAAATGATAACTACCTGTCAATTTGATCGATGTACCTAAACAAATAAATGGGTGCAATGCTGTTTCATCAGATTCCGGCATGTGTGTTGTGAGAACAATGCTTTTATTATGCATTCAGGCACGTAATGATAGATAAATATAGTTAAATCAATGATGTTTACAATGAAGGAATTCAATAAGAATGTACATGCAATGTTAAAGTACAAAGCAGTCACCCTTTTTGCGAAAGTTATGCAGGTAGTATTTTGCTATGTTAAATTGGTCTGAATTTCTATAGTTGATTGATGCTTTAAATTTGAATTATAAGACAAAAGTAAAATGGCAGCAATGATCAGGAACTGTCTCACTCATACAGCCTTTACATACCCTTAACAGTACTTCAATCATAAAACTCTCACATACTTTCAACATGCTTTCATTCATTCAGAGCATGTATACCCACACTATGTTACACGATATCGAAGCATATAATCTTTACTTATAATTTCATAAAACATAACACAAGCATAATATGCTCAGCACATGAAATAAATCACATCATGAGAAAAACCGCATTCGAACTTGCAATTCAAAGTATCACATGCTTATTAATGCTTTTGTTTGTTTGATTTGTAGTTTAACTTGCAAGGTAAACAGCTGAAGACATAACAGAGGAATCAATTATCCTAAATACTCTTATGCGCAGTAACCAGAGTATCTAACAAATACTAGGTGCTTATTCTTACATCAGTATTAACTGACTAGTAAACTGAATTATATTCAGGGTCAGGGAATCAAACATGCAAACACAAGATCACAAGCCGAGACAATGCTACCAACCAAAGTAACACTAACCAAGTTAGGCATGTCCATGAAAGGATGTAGCATGTGAAAGGGTATTCAGATTGTAACAGTACAAATAGCCCGGATGAATGTATTCTCACATTACTTAACACTTAAACTGAAAGCTGTTTAAGATATCAACTAAAAAACAGGAAAATGTTTTATTGTTTCTTATCCTTGATTGTCCTACATCATTCTGATAAACAGTCAAGAAGTTCCATTTATTTCTGACTTTTCACAGACTTTGTAAACAAACCCTGCATATATCGGCCATCTTGGATTTCGTGTAATGTAATCCCACATTATTTGTGTTTTCTTGTGGCGGGAAAAAACGGGTTCAAGTCATGTCATAAAACATGCCCAACTATTTAAAGCAATGTGTAGACGGTCTGTGTCAAAACAAGGTGCATTTCATTTATTTTGAACAAGATTTAAAGTCTTCACTAGCAGGGTATTACAAATCTTATCGAAATTTAGTTGATTTTCATACCAATTCTTTTATTTAATTCATAATTCACCTGAAAATAGGATATGTTTGATAAACTTGTGGTCAATAAAAGGTTGACATCCAAATGATGTATTCGTCTAGAAACCCTGCAAGTTGGGGTCATAGTTGAGTCCTTAATCACAAAATACCATTTGCCACGAGACCACATTTAGCATGGGAGTACATCAAGTCAATATACTTACTGCATATGCAATTGAAGTGCAATGGAAAACTTGTGGTATTTCATCCTGATTTTCCTTTCACATGCTACTTCATGGATTGGCCTTACTTTGTATTTCATCCTGATTTTCCTTTCACATGCTACTTCATGGATTGGCCTTACTTTGTATTTCATCCTGATTTTCCTTTCACATGCTACTTCATGGATTGGCCTTACTTTTGACATGCCAGTGGTCAGAATCAACATAGGCGTACCGCCCATTACGCACAGTACGCATGTGCGTAATGTAAAAAGTTAAAAGTAGCTAAATTATGGTGTTTTTGTCATTTTTCAATACAAATTTAGCTTTTTTTGCCCTTGGTGCGTATAAATTGAAATTTTCTGGTTACGTCTATGATCAAGCTATTGTTTGATCTACTGCACGTGTATTTACTTTTTTGTTCTAAAAACAGTTTTCTCATGATGACAGTTATTTTGACTCAAGTAACAAAGTCTAAATTGGGAAGAGACATATATATTGCACCAAATAACCTCTAAAAAATTAGAATTATGCAAATCTAGACAAAAACTACATCATACTTTATCTTTAACAGGTGATGTTTTGATTTTTCTCGTACTCTGAGAAGCCAGTTTATTCTGTACCCACTCTAAAGCATGAATTATACGCTTCAAATGCTTTCTTTCAGCACCTGTTATAGCATGTATCTCCTTTATAGATAGATTGGCAAGACTTTCGACGGTAGCATAACCATGGTTACCACAAGACTCTATGTACATGGGAAGCCCGATGGAGGTGAAAAAATCAGCGATGGAAGAGACTTTCAGTTCAGAACCTTCACCGATGGACTGTGACAAATTATCAGCAAGAATCTGTGAAGCAAAAGGTTATGAAAGTCATTTAGTGATCAAACTTTAAGCTCAAACAGAAGACATATCCTACTTCTGTAAAATTTTAATTTGAAAACTAAAAAGGACAGAAGATTAACACTAGATCCAATCAGCTGTCTCACTTTAGCAAAGTTGGCTTATGATAAGTTGGGTGCTCCAATGGTTGAAATGATTAAATCTGACAGTTTGCTTTTTCTGTTATAAAGCTCGGAGAAGAATAAACAGCCCAAACCAATTCATAAAGTCCCTATTCAATCTTCATATATAAGTGGTAAAAATTTAGCAACCATCATTAATTTTGTTCTTTACCAGCGCTTGGCTTACCTATATCTTTCAATCATCATGAAAACATGTCCCTGACATGTATACCCCCTGTAAACCACACTTTTATATAGAAAAACTGGGGTTTGCAGGGGACTTCCTAATTTTCTTATTTTTGATCCAAAACATACATTGTGGATATTCGTTAGAACCGCCTCGGCGAGGCGGCTCTAACATTTACCCACAATGTATGTTTTGAACAAAAATATTAAAAAATCAAGAATTTTCTGGTGAAATTTTAAATTTTTACAGCTGACAAAATCTCTGTATATTGCATGGGCAAGTTTTCGTAATGATGTAGTTAACAAAACTTATAGACAATCATGGTACTCACCACAGGTCTGTTTACAGTGGCCAGTTTGTGGGCTCGAACCTGGTCCAGTACCAATGAGACCCGCTGTAGGTCCTGTTTCAGCTCCTCAGCATACCTCTGGATCAGCAGTGGAGGAATACCACATGCTCCACTCTGAAAATAGTTCCAAAAAGTTTAACTTAGAATGTTGGGTAATTTTGCACTTGTTTGTTGTTGTCGGTTGTTTGCTTTGTGCTTTTTAGTAAGAAAATTTGTTCTTGTAGCTTATGATCTGGTGAAAATCCATCAGCTGCCCAGATACAAGTGTTATAATAAGAGCTGTCGCAGGACAGCGTAGCTCGCCTGACTTGTGCTTTGCCACTACATCTGTTAAAATCTATGACCCATGACCTTGACCTCAAGGTCACTCAGGTGGGTCATGATGGTACAACATAAAACTTCAGACCAATGCAAAGTATCAACTTGATCAATCTACATGTTCAAGAGATATAGACTTATAAAAACGTTAACCAAAACTTAAACACAAAACTTCCAAGTCCGTGACCCTGTCCTCAAGGTCATCCATGTGCGTTGTGATGTACAGCATAAAACCTGAGACCAATATCTATCAACATGCAAGTATCAACTTTATCCATCAACATGTTCAAGAGATTTAGACTTTAACCAAAAAATTAAACACAAAATTTCTAAGTCTGTGACCTTGACCTCAAGGTCATCCAGGGTAGGTCATGATGGTACTACATAAAACTTCAGACCAATATCTACCAACATGCAAAGTATCAACTCGATCAATCAACATGGTCAAGAGATATAGACTTACAAAAACTTAAATCAAAAACTTAAACACAAAATTTCTAAGTCTGTGACCTTGACCTCAAGGTCACCGAGAGTGGGTCATGATGGTACTGCATAAAACTTCAGACCAATATCTACCAACATGCAAAGTATCAACTCAATCCATCAATATGGTCAAGAGATATAGACTTACAAAATCTTTAACCAAAAACTTAAGTCCGTGACCTTGACCTCAAGGTCACCAAGGGTGGGTCATGATGGTACTGCCTAAAACTTCAGACCAATATCTAGCAACATGCAAAGTATCAACTCAATCCATTAATATGGTCAAGAGATATAGACTTACAAAAACTTTAACCAAAAACTTAAACACAAAATTTCTAAGTCCGTGACCTTGACCTCAAGGTCACCCAGGGTGGGTCATGATGGTACTGCGTAAAACTTCAGACCAATATCTAGCAACATGAAAAGTATCAACTTGATCCATCAACATGGTCAAGAGATATAGACTTATAAAAAGCTTTAACCGAAAGTGTGACACGGACGTACACGTAAACGGGGACGACCGAGGTGACTACAATATAGCTCTATGCACTTCGTGCAGGCGAGCTAAAAATGTAGACATTCAATTTATGGATATGACTAGGGTAGCTAAAGAAAAATCAGAAAATTACACAGCATCGATGGACTTATCTATTACTTTAAAGTGGACATCTGCATAAAACCAGACCTTGGTGTGCTTGCTCATGTATGATGATCTTTGATGATCTTGTAATATCATTTCTTTCTCAACTGTTGACTCGGTAGGCATTTTAAATGTTATTGTATCAATTCCTGGACCTCATATTCTTACTTTTCATAATGAGGCATATCTAAGGGTTCTCACATCTTAATTTGCTTCTATAAATTTGCAAATCAAGTTAATGCAGGTAATTGGTGTAACAGTTACCTTCGTGGAGTAAGGTTCCTGTGCTAAATCAATACTTTCTGCAGCAAGCTTTGATGTTACCCTCGGAATAAGTGACCTTTTGATTGATTTGAATCCCATGTGTACTGGGGTACTCCTTCCCACCTCCCCATCTGTTCCAGAACTGTTATCTGCTTTTATATTGCCACCATCTTGACTAGAATCATTTCTGGCCGTGTTGTTCGGATTTGTTTGACCAGAGGCCAGAAGCTCGTCTCCTGGAGACTTTTTCAACAAAATTAGACAATTTGAATCATTAAGAGTCAATTGTAACCTTGGATCAGTTTCTTGGGTACCAGTCTGTTGGGAGTTCTGTGATTCTGAGGTAATTACTTTAGAACCAGTCTGTTTTGGAATCTGATACCCAGTTGACAGCTGTCTAGTATATGCCTGCTTTGCAAGCTGGGAACTAGTGGTCACTCCTTGTGGACTGGTTGGGTCAGATGGCAAGTAAAAGGAGACAATATCTTGAGATGCAGTCTGTTCTGAAGAAGCAGAAACACTGGTTTGTGGTGCCGTTTGGTCAATAAGTTGTGGACTGGGAGTAAACCCAACTCCCAAAGGAAACATGCACTGAACTTGAACATCCTTTCCTTCCACATTTGGTGAGTTTTTCTTAATGTAAGGTTTTGATTTTAGTTTAAAGAATCCCAAAATCTGTTCTTGAGTATTGCTATCAAGAGCTTGAATGCTGTTTGGATCAGTATGGTAGCTTTCACTTAATGAAGCATATTGCTGAACTGTTTGTGTGAAATTATCCATGAAATACTTCCAATCAGTAAGAACTGGAATATTCAGTTTCATGTTTCTTTTCTGTGCCCCATTTCCATCTTCAACCTTATTTTGTCCATTTTGTAAAGAATGATCACTCTGGTAACCCGTGATATTCCTCACCTCTCGGTCCTCTTCAGAATATATCTTTTCCGGTTTTCCAGGTATCTGAGATATTTGTCTATATTGCACATTTTCACCCAACAACAAATTACCAGCATTAGCACCATTAAACGTTCTATCACAATAATTCTTTGACAACATGATCTTATTTCCTGTATGGCCCGCAACTGCCCTATGTCCATCCTTGTTCCCACTATTAATACTACTATAGGCTTCTGCCATTTCTTTGGTCATGTATTCACTGCTGTCATAGCAACCAGAGTCCCTACTTCCTGTTGAGGGTTTCTGGGGGAAATAACTCGTCCACGGTGCCTGGTATGTCTGACTAGAAGGAGTGGCAGTTGTTGACCTATTGACTCTTGATGGGGGCCTTTCTGTTATATCTGAAAACAGTTGGCTCATTAAATTTCAGCTTCATATATGAGGGTCTTAATAGGGTTTACTGATTAGCGATTTTTGGCCATTTGTTTTACTGATAAGCAATTTTTGGGCTACAATATTTTACCGATATGCGGTTTTGGGACCAAAATTTTACTGATAAGCAATTTTTGGGCCAAAGTTTTACTGATTAGCAATTTTTGGGCCAAAATATTACTGATTAGCGATTTCAGAGGTACCTCATTGAGACCCTCATAAATCATATCATATTGCATAATTAGCAGACATCATGAAACCAAAAAAAAAAAAATAGTGGTACCACAAATGTTACTATAGAAGCTACACCTTAAAGACAAGATAACCCAAACATCTCGTCATTATTTTTCATTTTGATCAAAAAGAAACAAAAATCAGTGAAGTCTAGAAAACATGCTTACACTTTTGTGAAGAAAAGATTGCAGTATTATTACCCAGCTGATCTCCATCTCTTTTTTTTGTCATTTGCAAAAGCCTGGTTTGTTTATTAAAATGCTAACTGTTACCTTCATAGTCCATAAGCAACTTGGCTGCAGTAAGGAGTTTTGTCCGAGACTCGGAGTCCAGGATCCCAAGAGCATTCAAGTCTTCATGATCTATCTCAGCAAATATTTCTAGACTATCATACCCGTTTGAGGAAAATATGGAACAAAGGTGCTGAAAATAACACAGAATATAAATTCTTTGTGTAACATTTTACAACAATTCTGTAACAAAATCAAGAATATGGCATCCAATTTATATTTAAATTGATCTGGAAACAGACTGTGCCTGGACATAAGTTTGTCTTCCCACATGAAATGCTGAGGCCTTTTGCTCTCTATTCTGTCCAACTGTCCAATATGTTGAATCTTACAGATAAGTACCTTAGACTGTAAATTACTAAATGAATGTAGTATAGCCATATTATTCACTTTATTGCAATCAATTTAAATCAACCAATCTCAAACCATTTACAAGATATTTAGCAAATTCAATTTCTTCGAAACATTTTCATACCTCAAGCCCCAGTCTCTGTAACAGATCATCAACAGTCTTAGGTTGTGATCTCCTCACCATTCCTCTTGTTGCTTGTCTGTCCCTCCTGTGTGGGGTCAACACTCCAGGACCCCCTGGGAGATAACCTACAGGGGAGGGATCTGGAACAGCCTCCACCATGGAGTCATGGAAATACCCGATCCTGTTGTTAACTCGACCTAGTTTGTAGATTGGGGAAGGACTGTCTAGAATCTGAATATAATCACCTCTCTGTAAAACAAAGGATTTTGGTATCAATATTAAGGTAATTATTCTGTGTATGCATGTGGTAGAACAGGACAATTGATTTTGGAAAAGGTATTACGAATATGAACAGTGATCCAAGGAAACATCTACAATAACAGGCATCAAAAAGTGCAGCAGATTTTCAAAACTCATATCAATAAAGACAGAAAGAGGTCAGGCTTTAAGGTTTAAAATTTAGAAATCATATTTTTTTTTTTTTTTTACAAACATTGCACTAAATTTTCACCAACCTTTAACTGTAAAAAGTCCTTTTCTTCCTCTGATGGAGTATAGTTACAACTGGCTCTACCAAATGACACAATCTGGGTCAATGTGTAACCTTGACCTTGACCTAATAATTGACTTTGACCCAGTAGATGACCTCTGACCTCTGGAGATTGGCTCTGGGTCATGACTCTACAGTCAGGTGAATGAACAAACTGACCTGGACCAGTCATCAGGTAGCGGGACTTGGCGTAATGGCTCTGAAAAACATTGAAATTCTTATCCATGAATTGTCCAACAAAACAATAACATTGTAGATCCACATGTAACAGTTCATAATTATTAACATATAATTTGATACGATGTGGCTCATTTTCCTGAAGAACCATATGGGCTCATCAATATGAAGAAATTCAAGACACTTGAGCTTTTATGGACAGTTATGGTGTCTTTAGAGCCACATATACACCTTTCTTTGTACAAATAGGGGCCAGCAATGCAAGCTGTTTAACTATGAGGAAAACCTGTTTGAGCAGGCTTTATGTCAAAACAGACCATTTTGAGTTAAAACATGAATCTTTTGCAATGCCAAGTCAAATAATTTCCCAACATTTGTTTTTATTAAATAAAAGCACTGCAGGCATGCATGATACCCCGCCACGCAAATTTAATTTAGTACAAATGCACAGAATATCTTGGTCATGAAATTCTCAAGATAAAGACCAGAACGAAATTTTGACATAAATCAAGGACCATAACTCTGTATGTATTTGATAAAATTTCCCCCATCTTCAATCCCAAACCACTCCTTCCTATTATTCATAGTTTAAAGAAAATCGGTTGATAAATGCACAAAATAGAGAGAGGAAATTTTTTTTAACATAAATCAAAGGCCATAATTCTGTACTTATTTGATGCAAATTTACCCATATTCAATCCCAAACAACTCCTTCCCAATATTAACTCCTATACAAAGTTTGAAGAAAATTGGTCAATAAAATGCTCAAGATACAGCCCAGAAACGAAATTTTAACGTAAATCAAGGGCCATAACTCTGTACTTATTTGACATAATTTACCCATCTTCCATCCTAGGCCACTCCTTCCTGATATGAACTCTTATACAGAGTTTGAAGGAAATCGGTCAATAAATGCTCAAGATTGAGCCCGTAAATGAAATTTTAACGTAAATAAAGGGCCATAACTCTGTACTTATTTAATGAAATTTACCCATCTTCAATCCAAGACCTCTTCTTTCTGATATGAAATCCATTACAAAGATTGAAGAAAATCTGTCTATAAATGCTCAAGATATCCGGGAACAAAAATTTAATGTAAATCAAGGGCCATAACTCTGTACTTATTTGAAGAAAATCCCAGACCTCTCCTTCCTAAATTGAACTCCTATACAAAGTTTGAAGAAAATCTGTCAATAAATGCTCAAGATAGAGGCCAGAAAAAAAATTTAAATGTAAATCAAGGGCCATAACTCTGTACTTATTTGACGAAATTTACCCACCTTCAATCCCAAACTCCTTCCTGATATGAACTCCTATACAAAGTTTGAAGAAAATTGGTCGATAAATGCTCAAGATAGAGCACGGAAAAGAAGCGCTGACGGACAGACAGACGGACGGACACTCGAACGCAAATTTTTTTTGTGGGAATAACATAATACCGCACTTTTTCAAGTGGCGGGGTATAAAAAGTAATAAGTATACACTACACCTGCTGTAAAGATCAACTGTGTTTTTCTCCTTTTTATGAAGCAGAAAAATAATGCAGACAACAGTCTAATTGATAGAAAAGGTATTTGCCAAACATTCAGAACAATGCCAAAAATTCACTTACCACCATATCTGAGCCTGCGTCTGAACCAGCAGACGCCGCCGTATTAAATGCACAGAAGTATGACTCGTCAATCTGTGGGGTTTCTGTTTGACTCACTGCCGTATGGGACGACGATTCTAACGATAAATCTGACTCAGACGATATCAGAGAAGCTTTTGATTGGGTTTTGTGCACACAGGATGATGTTTTCATCAGATTCAATCTGTCTCTAAGTATTCCTATGCCATGTGCCCCATATGGTGCACGCGAACTGGAAGCCATTTTGAGCTCATGAGGTATAACTGGTGTGTAGATCTTTTGATGTTGATGACTGGGTTTTGGGCATGTGACTGGTGAATTCATTGCCGGAGGATGGGTGGCTCTAGACCTCATTGGGGAGTAGAGCAGAGCTTGCGTGGAGTCCGGTGACCACTGTGGATCTGAGCCCTGACTGTGGGACCAGCCATGGGGACAGCAGCGTGTCTCGTACCCCCTCCACTGCGGGGAGCTGATACTGCCGGGGTTACAGAGTAGAACGTTGCTACATGTGTCACAATCATTCTCCTCATCTATAAGAAAAATATTGCCATAAACTGGTGTTACTGTGGTTTTGTCAGTTTTAAATAATTTTATAGGAAATAAATTGTTACAATATTATGCTTTGAAAACTTGTGTTTGCTTAAAAACTTGGGCTGTGGGTACTCTTTAGACAGTTCTAACAAGTACCTATAAAAACATTTTAAGCAGAGAAAAAAGATATATATAGTGATGCCAGATTCAACAATTGCAATACAACACAAGTGAGCTGTGCCGGTATTCTCTTCTCAACTTTTACCTGCAGGATAAATGATCCAAAACTATGAATTTCGTTGACTTTGGCACTTTGATACTTATGTACAAGTTTTTATTTCATGCTCAGCTGTGTAAAAACAGGAAGCAAAGATGCTCAAATCACATCTTACCCGAGTAAACAGATGGAGACTTTGCTGGTTTTGGAGAGGCTGTCTTCTTGGATTTACTCTTCTGTCCTTTCTTACTGCGTAAAGTATCCTGTGGACGGAAAAATATAAAGATCTTACACGAGTGGTCATTTCATATGAAATTTATTTAACAAACCTTCAGCGAGTTTAGTAAGTTTCATACAAAATGACCATGTTTGTTTTATCATATGACTTTTAAAATATGATTTATCACCTACAAAGTGGCCATATTTTCAATGAACCATATTTTCAATGAAAATTTACATTGTTGTTATGGACGTCGTCAATGACGTTACATATTCCTACAAAAGAGTTAATACACATGGTCATAACTCGCTTTGTTACATGTTATCCACTGGAAACACATGCGTCATATGATAAATTTGTATAATATGAGCTGCCTCATGGGAAAACCAAAAATCTGCATAGGTGAAAACAAAGCCGCAGATCAGCTTCGCGGTAACCGCGAAGCTGATCAGCGCCTTTGTTTTCGCAACTCGGATAGTACATTTCCTCTTCTACTTAAATCCGAAATTTCAAGCTTCTAGCTCTTTTCTGTGCTTGTACAGGCCGGTTTGTGTCGGACCTGGTCCGAAACCACATTGTTGGCTTTCCCACGAGGCGGCTCATATCAGGAATGAGCCAGAGGACAATTAGGACAAACCAGTGACGCCATTCGTTAATTTTCTATATTTTGCTCACAGTTGCATCTCAAAATATCTCCCAATAACTGATATTGGACTCATGAATGGTTCAATAATGAAAATTACAGATCAAAGTAAAAGAGGCAGTCATGATACTCATTGTCTCATGGTCTCATTTACCTGTGAATGTTTTTCTTTTTTCCTTTCTTCCTCAAATCTTTTCACCTGCAGAAAAGAATAAGATGCTAAAAGTCTTTGAATTCTTGACAGAAAATATTGCGTAAAATCAACACAAAATCTGAATAAAATCAAAAGATGACAAATGAATACTTACACACTGGTCAACCTATACGTCGATTTGCGGTGTTTACGATGGTTTGCGGGACAAAAAATGGTGGCGACCAGTAAATAAATTTTGGATTTTTCATTTTTAATTGTGTTGATGCTGTATATAAAAAAATACAACATGTCAAAGGGACTATAGATTTATGTTACGACATGCACCTGCTTGTAAGCATTTAGGGATGATTTCAAGTACCAACCCAAAGGGTAAACCATTTTGTTTTAATCATCTACCTCCTTGATCGGTACTCGAATATATTCTTCATTGCATACATAAATCGATCGCTGTGGGGCATAATTACATATCTACAGTCCCTATAGCAAATGGCATGCTTTTCCATAGAGTATATATGCAAATATGCAAATATAGACGAAATAGAACCACTTCCAAGTTTTAAGCACCATCAAACTTGCGTAAAACCCACCAGCATATAGGTTGACCAGTGTGACTTATGTAATTTTAAAGAAGAAGAATAACAACAAAAATACAGCCGTGAGGTGTAGACAATAACTACTTACGACCTGTAGAGCCGTTTCTGTAGTTATCTTCCCCTCTTTAACCATCTGCATCAGCGCAATCCTGTCATTGTCTCCCATGGTTATCTCGTGGGCTAGCAAA
This sequence comes from Rugalucina vietnamica, assembly GCA_964017185.1. Lineage (NCBI taxonomy): Eukaryota > Metazoa > Mollusca > Bivalvia > Lucinida > Lucinidae > Rugalucina > Rugalucina vietnamica. The sequence goes on from OZ024874.1 coordinate 17,372,621, forward strand.
TCACCTGAAATGATTTGGTTTGTGATTTAAACCATATGAGCCGTGACGCGAGAAAACCGGTCTTCGGGGTTTCCGGCCAGGTCTGACACAAACCGACCTGTACAGTCACAGAAGCAGGCTAGAAGCTTGAAATTTGGGATTTAAGAAGAAGAGAGATTGTACTATCCGAGTAGCGAAAACAAAGGCGCTGATCAGCTTCGCAGTTACTGCGAAGCTGATCTGCGCCTTTGTTTTCGCATAGACAAAAATCCGGTTTTCTCACGATGCGGCTCATATGTGACCAATGCACATTCCCATTGCTGTCGTGTGGAAGAGTCCACTTTTATTTGAGGGAAATCAGGAGTGATTTTTATTCCATTTTTTTTTATGAATTTTCTTTAAGCAAACAGAATAGCCCCAGATGGGATGCCGCGTTCTGCGGCATCACATCTGGGGCTATTTTGTTTGCCCATGTCCCATAAAAAGGATGCCAGGCTTATATGAGTTAAGGTCCTAGTCCACAACTTTTCAGTGATGTCAGAATGGAGCTACCAATTCCTGGGTCTTAATTACTTTAAGTTCGCAAAATAATTAAGAAAATTTAATTTTTGCTAATATTAGCGAATTCCTTGCCTCTCCAATTTGAGGTTCATAGTGTATAGAAGCATAAATTCCTAAAAAGATATACTTCTTTCCAAAGTTTGTATCACAAAATAAGCATCGTTTTCTTATCCTTCACAGTAAATCCTTGACAAACCTCAGTTAGAACTTCTGTTTCCTAGCAGGAGATTCATTGATTTCGAGCATACTTGAGCCATCGCATGAGAAAACCAACAATTTGGGTTTCCGACCAGGTCCGACACAAACCGACCTGTACAGTCACAGAAGCAGGCTAGAAGCTTGAAATTTGGGATTTAAGAAGAAGAGAGATTGTACTATCCGTGTAGCGAAAACAAAGGCGCTGATCAGCTTCGCAGTTACCTGATCTGCGCCTTTGTTTTCGCATAGACAAAAATCCGGTTTTCTCACGATGCGGCTCATATGTGCCCAATGGACATTCCCATTGCTATCGTTTGGAAGAGTCCACTTTCATTTTGAGAGAAATCAGGAGTGATTTTAACTTTTTATTCCATTTTTTTTTTTTTTATGAATTTTCATTAAGCAAACAGAATAGCCCCTGATGGAACGCCACGTTCTGCTGCGTCACATCTAACATCTGGGGCTGTTCTATTTGCCTATGTCCCATAAAAGTACGCCAGGCTTATATGAGTTAAGGTCCTAGTCAACAACTTTTCAGTGATGTCAGAATGGAGCTACCAATTCCAGGGTCTTAATTACTTTAAGTTCGGAAATAATTAAGAAAATTTAATTTTTGCTAATATTAGCGAATTCCTTGCCTCTCGAATTTGAGGTTCATAGTGTATAGAAGCATAAATTCCTAAACCAGAGGACCAATGGTCCTGTAAACGCTCACCTGAGATCTGATTCATATACCAATAAACAAATTTGAAAATTATGGTATGAAGCCCTTGGGCCATTTTCTTTTTTCAGAATAATCAATATTCTGTCCATATGCCAATTTCCTGCTGATTTTCCCCTTCAAATAACATTTTAAAAGCAGATGAGCCCCTGGGGTCCATTTTTTTTTCAGAATCATTAAAATTCAGTCCTACTGCCCATTTCCTGCAAGACTTTCACTTAAAATGACATTTTAAAAGTTTTCCCCATTCAAATGCATTGACGACCTATGTTGACCTTGCCATAAAATAGGTCAAGGTCACCACAGGGACATGATTTATATATACATTGTAGTACGAGTCATCCATACTTCATGCAAAGTTTCGTTGAAATCGGTTCACTGGTTCTGGAGAAGAAGATATTTTAAGGGTTATTACCATATAATTTTTATGGGCATGGCGGCCATCTTGGTCATGTGACCTGGATTACTTATATACACATTGGTTCCCACTTCCTACACTCTGGCAGATGCTTCATATAAAATTTTGCTTTGATTGGCCAAGTGGTTTCAGAGAAAAAAAATCTTCGAAAAGTGTGTATGGACGACAGACCGGCCAAGGTCAAGAGATGACCTTGACCTAAATTAATCATATACCTTCATCTAATCCATTAGTTGTTTGCATCTACCACTTTTCAGATCCTAGGCTGCTATAGTTTTCAAAAAATAGCTGATTTCCACTTTACCCATTATAAGTCTATGGAAACTTAAAGTTACCATAGCAACCAGAGTTCTTATCCGACTGAAATAAAAAACACAAATTATGTAGAGGCTACTGTCAGGAACATGTATACAAAGTACAGGATTCATCCACTTGACAGTTTCTGAGGAGAAGATTTTTGAATGTTTTTTTCAAAATTTTGCCCTTTATGGGGCCCCAGCAACCAATCAAACTAAAGGATTAGGACAAAACTCGCAAGAAACGTCAAACACTACTCAATAAACATTTCTGCAAAAACAAAATTCAAATGTCTGCAATTTTAGCGGAAAAATAGCCGATTTCCACTTTTCCCATTATAAGTCTATGGAAACTTTAAGTTGCTATAGCAACCAGAGTTCTTATGTAGAGGCCACTGTCAGGAACATGTATACAAAGTACAGGCTTCATCCCCTTGACAGTTTCTGAGAAGAAGATTTTTGAATGTTTTTCGAAATTTTGCCCTATATGGGGCCCCTGCAACCAATCAAAATGAAGGATTAGGACAAAAGTCATATGAAACATAGAGGACTACTCAATAAACATTTCTGCAAAAACAAAATTCAAATATCTCCAACAAGACAGCAAAAACTGGCAATTTTCACTTTTTTCCATTATAAGTCTATGGGAAGCATAAGTTGCCATAGCAACCAGAGTTCTTATCCGATCAAAACAAAAAACACAATTATTCTTTCCCCCTACCTGTAGATGGTGTATGTGTAATACGAGAACAATTGGCCCAGCGGTTTCAGAGGAGAAGATCTTTGAAATTGTGGACGACGGACGGACGACGGACGGACGCCGGAGCATGGGTATACTATAAGCTCACCTATGAGCCTTCGGCTCAGGTGAGCTAAAAATATACTTCTTAGTTCTTTCCAAAGTTTGTGTCACAAAATAAGCTTCATTTTCTTATTATTCACAGTAATTCCTTGACAAACTTCTAGTTAGAACTTTTGTTTTCCATCAGATGCATTGATTTCCAGCACACTTGAGCCTTCACATGAGAAAACCAACAATTTGGGTTTCCGACCAGGTACGACACAAACCGACCTGTACAGTCACAGGGGCAGGCTAGGAGCTTGGAATTTCGGATTTAAGAAGAAGAGTGATTGTACTATGCGTGTAGCGAAAACAAAGGCGCTGATCAGCTGCGCAGCTACTGCATAGCTGATCTGCGTCTTTGTTTTTGCCTAAGAATTTTGTTGGTTTTCTTGCGTGACAGCTCACTTATCTAATGTCCCAGACAACTAAGTAATGCAATAACCATTTTATCTTAAACAAAAACCGAGAAACAACACCGTATCTGTTCTGTCCAGTTGTCTGCAAGAATTTTTTATACTCATAAGTACTTATAATGCAACATAATGGTCACTTCTCTCTTCTTTTTGTATTTGTTGAAACTATTGAGGAAAGTGTTATGTAGTTTTAGGTCAATTTTTTTATGTTTTTCATGTTCTTTAATTACAGTATATATGGCATGGTTTTTAGTCAATTTTTACACTTTTGAAATAGATTCATGACATTTTGTCCGTCATCTAGCTTTGGGTTGGTTTAAACATATTTTATTTCAAGATTATTTACCATGGACATACATACATAAACTACAAGAATACACATATGAAAAGGATCAGAACTGAAGCAAATTGCTTATTTTGTACTTCTCTTATGGTTTTTATTGGTTAAATTTTGATGTTTTTATTTTATTTTTCAATCATCAGGTCATTTGGAATCAATTTTAGGTATTTTTTCTTACATGATCTTATATTTATATGTCTGTTGTGCGAATCTGAAATATTTTCACATGTTCTTTATTAAAATTACAAATTTCATGTTTTCTTGGATAAAATTTCAATATATTTATATATATTTTACATGTTTTTGACAAATTGCGTTCTTGTGGCCTAGCCTATTTAAGGCTTAACTCCAAATCATGTTGCCATTTCTCTTTTTAATCAGTATATGCTTCTTATGTGGTATTTATTTTTGACAGGGAAAATATTTATCGGCCAAAATGACAAACTTTAGGAAATTATCTCGGAACTTCCTGACAACTTTTCCAATAACAATCAATCGTTGACAGTCTGCTATTACTGGGGGAACATAGTAACAAAACCAGTCTTTGGGGTTCGGAACAGGTCTGACAAAAGCTGGAATCTACTTTCGCAGAAAGTGGCTAGAGGCTTGAAATTTCGTAGTTAGGAAGCAGAAAGCTTGTACTTATTCAATCAATGGGCAAAAATAAAGTTGCTGCGCAGTAACAGTCTCTGAGTGAATATGCAAAATGCCGCTTTTGTCATAACGTAGCACATTTCTGGGATAAAAAATGGGGAAAGTCAGCAAATCTGTGAGAAAAATCATTTGATATGATGGACAATGTAATTATAGTAAATGAGCCGTCTCGTGGGAAAACCAACAGTGTGGTTTCCAAACAGGTCTGACACAAACCGAGCTGTACAAGCACAGAAGCAGGCTAGAAGCTTGAAATTTCAGATTTAGGAAGAAGAGGAAGTGTACTATCCGTGTAGCGAAAACAAAGGCGCTGATCAGCTTCGCGGTTACCGCGAAGCTGATCTGCACCTTTGTTTTCGCCTATGCAGATTGTTGGTTTTCTCATGAGGCGGCTCAAATGATGGCCTAAAATGTTTCTGTTAGCACTGCTTTTGATGCTTGTTTAGGAAATGATTTATATGTACATATCATATAGCACTTCTTTAAGGACTTACAAGAGCAAGTCATAAATCAACCATTTACTGAACATGGAGATAGGGATAATATAGGAAGACTGACCAAGCAGCTCGATGAAGCTGTAATGCTGGTCTCTGAGCTATTCATGTTTGAAAGTAAGGACAGACAGACCCATGAATGAATGGTGATTGGACACTAGTCAGAACTTGCAGACTGATCTGCTTCTTTGTCCTCCAAATACAGTTCAATCTCACAAATACATGGTTTTCAGTATGACACAGCCATGTAATAGCTCCCGCTTTGTTATTTTCATAAAGTTCTAATTGTAAATAACTTAATATTAACATAATTTCACTAATAACACAGTTTGTTTCTATGGACACCAAAGATGGCACTATATTGAGGTTGTCCAGCAGTTCCTACAGGGTTTTCCCTTAGAGATTTCATTTAGGGGACCAATGTCCCACTACTGGCAGTTTCTGAGGGACATTTTGACAATATTGTTGAGAATTTTGGGGACATTTACTTCATAAAAAAGAAATACTTAAGAATTTAGGGGGACATCACTCCCCTCTCTGGACAGTTTTGGGGGTCATTGGAGGCCAAAAGGGGTCAAAATGCACATTTCTGTGTGCCAGGGAAAAATTCTGTTCTATATGCATGTAGTGATTTTGGTGTAGGATAATATATCATATTTTTACCTTGCTGTTTCTTGTAGCTATGTTTGCGACTAGATTTTCTGAACCCAATGTTTCTGAAGAGTCGTCCAAGAGTTGACGTCTTTTTCTTTGCATCTCCATCTCCTTAAACATAAATGTGAAACAGTAATCAATGCCGTACATGTAAACAGTCCAAAAGATGTAAACAATCTTATGTATATATGTAAACGATCGCAAATATGAAATCAATTTCATGAAATCTTACACATATAAACTAGAGGGAGGTAACCATGTTTGCAAGAAAGACAATCAAAGGGCATACATTTACAAAATTTGCATGTTTCCTTTGGAATAAAGCAAAAGTTATGGTTATCTTTATTAATTGAATACTTGGAAACTTTGCATGATTCTTTCATTGTCTACTGATTTTTCTTTTCATTTAGGCATACCATCAGAATGCTAAACACTTCAGACCCTGATCAAGCTCCTATAGATGATGTTTGTTATACAAAAAAAATATTTTCAATCTCATTTGTGGGTCTTGAGCTGGGTCCACAATGTTTGCAAATGTTACAACAGATGAACATGTATAAGATGCTACTATTAAAGCTGAGGCCAATATAGGAAAATACAAGAACCAGAGGACCAATGGTCCTGTAAACGCTCACCTGAGATCAGCTGCATATACCAATAAACATGTTTGAATATTATGGTATTTAACTCCAGTGCAGGGGCAGATAAAGCCCTTGGGCCATTTTCTTTTTTCAGAATCTTCAATATTCTGTCCATTTGCCAATTTCCTGTTGGCTTTTTCCTTCAAATGACATTTTAACAGTTTTCCCAATTCAGAAGCATAGGCAACCCATGTTGACCTTGCCATAAACTTGGTCAAGGTCATCACAGGGTCATGATTTATATATACATTGGAGTACTTTAGCCATTGATGCCTCACGCCAAGTTTCCTTGAAATCAGTATATTGGTTTCAGAGAAGATGATTTTTGATGGGTTTTTACCATATATGGGCATGGCGGCCATCTTGGTCATGTGACCTAGATTATTTATATACACATTGATTCCCCCATTCTATAGATGCTTCACATAAAATTTGGCTTTGTTTGGCAAAGCGGTTTCGGAGGAGAAGACGTTTGAATATTATGGAAATATACATGTATATTGCCCCGGGGTGGAGGCATATGAGCCCCTGTGGTCCATTTTTTTCAGAATCATTAATATTCAGTCCTACTGCCCATTTCCGGCAAAACTTTCACTTTAAATGACATTTTAAAAGTTTTCCCCATTCAAATGCATTTCAACCTATGTTGACCTTCCCGTAAAATAGGTCAAGGTCATCAGAGGGTTATGATTTATATACACATTGTAGTGCTTGAGCCATCGATGCTTCCTGCCAAGTTTCGTTGAAATCGGTCAACCGGTTCTGGAGAAGAAGATTTTTGAAGGGTTTTTACCATATATGGGCATGGCGGCCATCTTGGTCATGTGACCTGGATTATTTATATACACATTGGTTCCCCCTTCCCATAGATGCTTCATGTAAAATTTGGCTTTGATTGGCCAAGCGGTTTCAGAGAAGAAGATGTTTGAATATTATGATAATATACATGTATATTGCCCCGGGGTGGGGGCGGATGAGCCCCTGGTGCCCATTTTTTTTCAGAATCATTAATATTCAGCCCTACTGCTCATTTTCTGCAAGATTTTTCCTTTAAATGACAATTTAACAATTTTTCCCATTCAAATGCAAAGGCGACCTATGTTGACCTTGCCGTAAAATAGGTCAAGGTCACCGCAAGGTCATGATTTATATACACATTGTAGTACTTGAGTCATCGATGCTTCATGCCAAGTTTGGTTGAAATCGGTCCAGTGGTTCCGGAGAAGAAGATTTTTGAAGGGTTTTTAACATATATGGGCATGGCGGCCATCTTGGTCATGTGACCTGGATTATTTATATACACATTGGTTCCCCCTTCCCATAGATGCTTCATGTAAAATTTGGCTTTGATTGGCCAAGCTGTTTCAGAGAAGAAGATCTTTGAAAATGGTGGACGACGGACGACGGACGGACGGACGACGGAGCATGGGTATACTATAAGCTCACCTTGTGAGCCTGACGGCTCAGGTGAGCTAAAAATAGACCAAATCATGAGAAAACCAACATTTTGCATAAACGAAAACAAAGACGCAGATCAGGTTCGTGGTAACCGTGAAGCTGATCAGCAACTTTGTTTTTGCTACAAAGATAGTACAATCCCTCTTCTTCTTAAATCCGAGATTTCAAGCTTCTGGCCATCTAACGTGCTTGTATAGTTTGGTTTGTGTTGGACCAGGTCAGAAACCACATTGTTGGTTTTCTCATGACATGGCTCAAATGTTTTTCCAGCAACGGGGCATCCCTCATCACCATTTCTCTCTCAAACAATCTTCTGTTACCTCGTTCTGTGTGGATGATGGATAAAGCACAAAGAATAGGAAAAAGAAAATAGAATATTAATTGAGATGAATCTGAGTAAACCTGTCTTGCGAGCAAACACAAACTACTCTTCAGAGCAAACCAGAATAACATGTTCGTGTAATGTGTACCCCCCTCATACCCCACTTTTATATTGTAAAACTGGGTTGTACAGGGGTTCACCTTTTTTCTTATTTTTGATCCAAAACATAGATTGTGGGTACTCACAGAACCACCGCTGAGGTGCGTTTTCGTTATGTAACAGTACTACTGTGTCATAGAAATCCTGTGCATAAAAAATTAACAACAATTTTTCGATCAACACCAAGAAGTCACAGATCAGCCTACACACAATTATGCACCTGTGTTCCATATTAATATTTTTGCAATGACACAGCTCAACTAACTGTCAAGGCCAAGGTCAGATAGAACCCACTGCTATGAGCAATCACTTTGACCGTCCGCTAGCCTACGTCTGAACTGACTGCTTAGAATCATGTTTTTGCTGTTCCATTACAATTTTGAAGTAAAGGGCATCATGGGAATATTTATCATTCAAGAACAATTAACTCAACACTACCTGGCTTAAAAAAGATTATTACAGCTACCTGAGAACTAAATGAGAAAAACAGACTTAAAACTATTTGCTGGAGATTTGAGATTTGCAACTTTTCAAAGTTTAAGAAAAAGAAAAAATCTAAGTACAACAAGAATGGTCAGAGAATCTGACTATAGCCCCGCTTCTGAGCTTTTTTTCCAGGGTGAAAAATACAATGACTGGTAACATTCCCAAGCTAGAACTTTTCAATGTTGATATGCATACAAAATTTGGTCTGACTCTGTCAATTAGTTCTCAAGGTATTGAGTGGAAATGAAATTCTGAAGTAAATCAAGGGCCATAACTCAGTCAAAACTTTGCAAAAAATGAGGGGTAACAATTCCAAGCTAGATCTTGTCAATGTTGATGTGCATACAAAATTAGGTCAGATTTTGTCAGTTCGTTCTCAAGACATTGAGCGGAAACAAAATTCTGAAGTCAATCAAGGGCCATAACTCAGTCAAAATTTTGCGAAAAATAATGAGTAACAATCCCAAGCTAGATCTTGACAATGTTGATGTGCATACAAAATTTGGTCAGATTCTGTCAATTCGTTCTAAAGATATTGAGCGGAAACAAAATTCTGACGTAAATCAAGGGCCGTAACTCTGTCAAAACTTTGCAAAAACAATCCCAAGCCAGAGATATCAATGTTGATGTGTGTACAAAATTTGGTCAGATTCTGTGAATCTATTCTCAAGATAATGAGCGGAAACTAAATTTTGACATAGATCAAGGGCCATAACTCTGTCAAAATTTTGCGAAAAATGACGGGCATAAATCACAAGCTAGATCTTGTCAATGTTGATGTGAATACAAAACTTGGTCAGATTCTGTCTATTCGTTCTCAAGATATTAAGTGGAAACGAAATTCTGACATAAATCAAAGGCCGTAACTCCATCAAAATTATGCGTAAAATGACAGGTAACAATCTGAAGCTGAGGTCTTGTCAATGTTGGTGTGCATACAAATTTTGGTCAGATTCTGTCAAGGGCCATAACTCTGTCAAAATTTTGCAAAAAAACAATGGGTAACAATCAAAAGCTTGGTCTTGTCAATGTTGATGTGCATACAAAATTTGGTCAGATTTTGTCAATTCGTTCTCAAGATATTGATTGGAAACGAAATTCTGACGTAAATCAAGGGCCATCACTCCGACAAAATTTTGCAAAAAATGAAGGGTAACAATCCCAAGCTAGGTCTTGTCAATGTTGATGTATATACAAAATCTGGTCCGATTCTGTCAAGCCATTCTCAAGATATTGAACAGAAATGAAATGTTCAACGAAAGACGGAAAGACAGAATCAGGTAAGGACAGGGTGAATCCAGTATAGGCCCACTTTTCCAAAGCAGGGCTATAATTATTACTTACTGCTTTGCACTAAACAAAGTCACTTTTTGCTTCAAATTCTATCAGGGTTTACTTTTGTTGTTACACCCGTCAGCATTTTTAGCGTGTTAGTTGAAATTCTTTTTAAGCTTTGAAGCTTCAATTAAAACCAAACAAATTCATGAAGTTTCCAATAAAGTTTCAAAACGTCCCAAGCTAAAACTTGCCAATGTTGGTGTGCATACAAAATTTGATCAAATTTTGTCAATTCGTTCTCAAGATATTGAGTGGAAACCAAATGTTGATAGATTATAGATGGTTGCATGGAAAGGTAGGGGGAGTCTTGCATAGCACCCCCACCTTTTTATAAGGGGTTATAAACACAATCAACAGGCTATTGTTTGTTTGTATTGAGGTTTCATGTACCTGTCAATAATGTTTTAGTCATGTCGGGACAGAGCCATAGCTTCCTAGGTTTTAACCAGTACAAAGAGTTTATGTCTTGCGCAAGGACAAAACACAGTACTGCCTGTCAGGATCGAACCTAAGCATGTCGATTCCAAGTCAGATGCTCTACCACAACATCACCGCGCTCCCTTCAACAGAGTATGAAAAGTATGGCGCTTCCTGGTCCACAGAAGTGACAGGTTTGTCTATTCTTAGCTCATGCTAATTCTAACAATTCAGGGAGATCAGAAATTTTCCAACTGTAGCCAGTCTAAATATACTGATGCAAAAAGTATACTGCCTCTAATTTGAGCAGCGGAAAACCGGATTTTTGCCGAGGCGAAAACAAAGTCGCAGATTGGCTTCACAGTAATTGCGAAGCCGATCAGCGCCTTTGTTTATGCTACAAGGATAGTACAGTTCCCCCACTTTCTAAATCAAATTTCAAGCCACTAGCCATCTTCTGTGACTACACAGGCTGGTTTGTGTCGGACCTGTCCGAAACCCCGAAGCCCGGTTTCCTCGCATCGCAGCTCATTTCTATTAAGAAATTTTAAAAAAGAAGACTCAATGATCTAGCTCCTGCCAATATTGATGTTATTAATTCTAGAAACAAATGGTTCTGACCACTGCCTTTCATTATGTTTACAATAATTTATCCTTTCATTATGTTTACATTAATTTACCAGGTGTGTTAATGCAAAGGTAAATAAGTTATCAAATGTCAGGTAATTTGTTCAATAAGTAATTTGTTGTTTGTTTTGAGGTTATTCACCACAAGGTTCCAGCCACCACATGCCAGTATAACTGGCGAAAACAAAGACGCAGATCAGCTGTGCAGGAACTGCACAGCTGATCAGCGTCTTTGTGTTCGCAACATAGCTAATACAATCCCTCTCCTTCTTAAATCCCAAATTTCAAGCCTCTTGCCTGCGTCTGTGACTGTACAGGTGGGTTTGTGTCGGACCTGGTCAGAAACACAGATTGCTGGCTTTCTCATGTGAAGGCTCGTATAGGAAACATGTCTCTGAAGACTCAATCTGACCACAGCAGATTCAGTCAAGTCTGATAATTCCTGATGATGCATGATGTTGCCTTGGTTTTGCAAATGAATAAATTTTGTTTTCTTTTAAAAAATACCCCAAAAAGTACTGTAAATTCGGAAATTCGAGTGAGTACTCGTGTAGTCTGTAAGGCTCATTGCAACATTTTATTAGCGACAACTTTGAATTTGCGAGGCAACCAATTTGCAAATGTAAGCGAAAATTAAATTCTCGCGAAAATTTTCGAATTTACAGTAAGCAGACATCTTTGACTGCTTCCCAGGCTATATTTAAAGGCCTGGTGGAGTACATGTTTTATGATCATATTTTATTGTGCTGAAGCACACCCACATCATGATTTTGTTTATCTTTAATTCCTTCCACATTATGAGGAAACCGGCTTTTTGCCTATATGCGAAAACAAAGACGCAGATCAGCTGTGCAGTAACTGCACAGCTGATCAGTGTCTCTGTTTTCGCAACACATGTAGTTCATTACCTTAAATCCAAAATTACAAGCTTCCAGCCTTCTTCTGTGACTGTAAAGGCTGGTTTGTGTCAGACCTGGTTGGAAACCCTGCAGACCGATTTTCTAGCATCGCAGCTCATTTTGTTTAGCTTTAATTCCATCATAGCCTGATGTTTTGCCAGAGGTCAATCACCATTGAGCCGCGACGTGAGAAAACCGGTCTTCGGGGTTTCCGACCAGGTCCGACACAAACCGACCTGTACAGTCACAGAAGCGGGCTAGAAGCTTGAAATTTCGGATTTAAGTAGAAGAGGGATTGTACTATCCGAGTAGCGAAAATAAAGGCGCTGATCAGCTTCAGTTTCGCCTAGGCAAAAATCTGGTTTTCTCACGATGCGGCTCCAATCAGGTACATACACTTCAAACCTATGCTATTCATCAATAAGATTAAACTGAATGCATCATGAGAAAACCATATTATTGCCTATGCGAAAACAAAGGTGCAGATCCGCTGTGCAGTCACTGCACAGCTGATCAGCACCTTTGTTTTCCCTACACAGATAGTACAATTACTCCTCTACTTATATCCAAAATTTCAAGATTCTAGCTTTCTCCTGTGGGTTTATAGAACAGTTTGTATCGTCCCTTAAGGCCGGTTTTCTTGCATTGTGGCTCAAATATATGAGCTGCGACGCGAGAAAACCGGTCTTCGGGGTTTCCGACCAGGTCTGACACAAACCGACCTGTACAGTCACAGGAGCAGGCTAGAAGCTTGAAATTTCGGATTTAAGAAGAAGAGAATTTGTACTATCCGTGTAGCGAAAACAAAGGCGCTGATCAGCTTCGCGGTTACCGCGAAGCTGATCTGCGCCTTTGTTTTCGCATAGGCAAAAATCCGGTTTTCTCACGGTGCGGCTCATATAAGAACATCTATTGAAATCATTTCCAATGAATTCAGTCTGCAAAATTTTTCCTGGCAGTATGTGCATCTAATTCAGAAATTTCAATACACAAACTGCATAAAAAAGCTAAAAAGTTTACATGACATAAGTATGGCAGCCATTTTGGTCTAAGTCCAAAATTCCACTCTACAATTGGAATACCCTGACGAAATTTGTCATGAAATTTGTCATTTGAGCCGCCTCGTGGGAAAACCAACAATGTGGTTTCCGAACAGGTCCGACACAAACCGACCTGTACAAGCACAGAAAAGAGCTAGAAGCTTGAAATTTCGGATTTAAGTAGAAGAGGAATAGTACTATCTGTGTAGCGAAAACAAAGGCGCTGATCAGCTTCGCGGTTACCGCGAAGCTGATCTGCGCCTTTGTTTTCGCCTATGCAGATTGTTGGTTTTCCCATGGGGTGGCTCATTTCATAAAGCAATTTGAAGATACTTTGAAAATGGTGGACAACAGAATGGTAGGGAAGTGTTACTTAGAGCTCACCTTTATTAGGTGACCTCAAACAGTTTTGTTCCAGTTTCAATGTCTGTTTTCATGCTCAACTCAGCTTTGAATTCACCATTATAATGGTAGGAAAGTGTTACTTAGAGCTCACCCTTATTAGATGACCTCAAACAGTTTTGTTCCAGTTTCAGTGTCTGTTTTCATGCTCAACTCAGCTTTGAATTCACCATTATAAAACTTTTTGGCATTAAAGTGCTGGTATTTTTGAGATTGAAAAATTACAGGTTATGATCTAATACATCAATTTTGCCTAATATTTTGCTAAAAATAAGCGTATGCAATTTCATGCTTAGTAAAGTTGAGCACAAAAGAGGAACATGTAATGCTGTCAGTGCCTGCTCGAACTCGCTCTCAACTTGGACTCACCTGAATAATAAGAACCAGTAGGTCCTGTCTCTTCATAGTTAGAGGCTGTAATAAAGCTTTTTTCATGCTTGTCTCAGTTAAGCAGGAAACTGATCCGTAATTGAGCCGCATCGTGAGAAAACCTAGGCGAAAACAAAGGCGCAGATCAGCTTCGCGGTAGCCGCGAAGCTGATCAGCGCCTATGTTTTCGCTACTCGGATAGTCCAATTCCTCTTCTACTTAAATCCGAAATTTCAAGCTTCTTGCTCTTTTCTGAGCTTGTACAGGCCGGTTTGTGTCGGACCTAGTCGGAAACCCCGAAGACCGGTTTTCTCGCGTCGCAGCTCAATTCTCCTTCAACAGAGGTGTGCACTAAGTACTGGCAACCTGCCTCAAAGAGGCTTGCTAAGGAACATTAATAGCTTTGGTGAGATGGTCTAATTCTAAAAATTTCATTAATTTTGGCTAACATTTTGTAACAATTTCATGCTCAGCTGAATTGAGCATGATAAATTAACCAATGCTGAATTCTGCTTGAACTCCCTCTCAGCTTTACTAACCTGCATGATAAGCGCCAGCTGGTCCCGTCACTTCATAGCTGTACCTGTAATTAGAGAGATAATGATGCATCATGTGAGCTGAAGCACCAGAAAACCAACAGTATGCATATGTGAAAACAAAGGTGCATGTCAGCTGTGCACGTGCAGTAAATGTACCTTTGTTTTCGCTATACAGATAGTACAGTTCCTCTTCTTCGTAAATCCAAAATTTCAATCTTGCTGTCTTCTTCTGTGACTGTACAAGCTGGTTTATGTTGGACTTGGTTGAAAACCAGGAGGACCTGTTTTCTCGAGTCACGGCTCATTTCAAAACAAGATGATTCAAAACAACAGCTACATATCATCAAATTGATTTTTGAGGAAACATCAGGATATCATGTCTGTGTAATGTATACTCCCTTATATATTTTTATACTCTGCTTTTATATAGCAAACTGGGGTTTGCAGGGTATACCTATTTTTTCTTATTTTTGCTCCAAAACATAGATTGTGGGTACTCGTTAGAACCGCCTCATTGAGGCGGTTCTAACGTGTACCCACAATCTATGTTTTGAGCAAAAATAAGAAAAATAGCAAAATTTTTTAGGTGAAAATTTTTAATTTTTAAAACTCAAAAATTCTCTGTTAATTACATGGGCGAATTTTCGTAATGCTTGTCTTAAGCTTCTAGTCTTACATATGAGTCTGATGTGAATCAAACTGTGCAGTCACATGAAACATCCAGGGTATAATAATTTCGGACTGAGAATTTATAGGATCAAGAATCAAGGATCTGACCTATTTTTGTTGCAAAATCTCGCACTGGTCGTGTACACATTTACCGAGCAGCATATTTGTCAAATTGTGGCTGTTTTCCCATACATTCAAATCATGTTTCTCATGACATGGCTCATTGCAGAAATGAATCTTAACCCATATTTGATGAATGGATTTTCCCATCATTATCAATTGGGGGAGTCCACTTTCTTTTGTAGGAGTGATTTTTATTTTTTATCACATTTTCCGATAAAATTTCTCTGTGCAAACAGAATAGCCCCAGATGGGATGCCGCGTTCTGCGGCGTCACATCTGGGGCTATGCTGTTTGCCTATGTCCCACAAAAAGGACGCCAGGCTTAAATGAGTTAAATGGTGCAAGAGCAGTCTGCATAACTACACTCTTATCTAGCTTAGTTAGATCTGTTTTCACATTACAGTCTCTGTGCTATTATATGAGCTAAGCAGGCTGGTTTTAGTGACTTGCATGTGACAAGGGAAGGTTATCTTGCACAGATACCAAGATGAAGGCACCAACAAAAACAAAAAAAAAGAAAAATGAAAACAACTGCAATCTTCTGATGAAATTAAGAGATGATGACTTTTATATCTGATGCTGTGCATTTCTTAGAATATTAACATTCAACACCCTTCCTAGAAGTACAGAGAAATTATTATGCACCAGTCATTTGTAACCACTGCTCCCCCACCAAGGGGGAATGGTGGGGATTATGATTTTTCAGTGCCCTGCTATAAGCCCCACCCCCAGTGGGCAAACTGGAGGTCAAAACTTAGCTCTTTGCCCCACCCTTCGCAATAGAAAATCTCCCTGGGGTAAGGATTCTAATGTCAAAACCCCGTCATTTCCCCTGTACTGAGAGGACACTCGAAAAGTATTTACCCTGCACTTTAGCCTGGCTATCCCTCACCCTTCCCCATAGGTGGGGGGCAGTGGTTACAAATGACTGGTGCATTAGATGAGCTAGTGTATATATACTCATCAAAAGAAGTTTTGCACCATTTAGATTTTTTTCATATTTTTAAGTGACATTTTAACTAACAATTTTAAACCTAGCTTTTTGAATTTGCACAGTCTGAAAGAGTTTGATGTGTGTGATAAGACCAAAAATCATTGCGGAACGATTTTAGGAAACATTGAAAATTCCCTTTTTCTGTAAATGCTGAAAATTGGAAAATCGAAAAAATTCCACAAAAAATGCCACAGCATTAAGAATGCATTTTTAATTCCAAATTTACACACAAGAGCTCCAAACCTAATGATTAAGCCTAAAACCAATTAAAAAATCTCACAATTTTAGTAAAAACTCATTTTTTGACAAAATTGCAATTTTTAGTAGACTAGAAAAAGTGCCTTGAGAGGCACGTATACCCCCGGCTGATAGCCACCAAGCCCCCTTCCCTACCCCCTACCTAAGCAATCCGGCACATGCTCACCCCTGACATTGAACCTCACATCACCAATGAAAAACAGTACCCTTATCAAGTACATTTTATAAACCACCAAGCCCCCTTCCTTACCCCCTACCTAAACAACCCGGCACATGCTCACCCCTGACATTGAACCTCACATCACCAACGAAAGACAGCACCCTCATCAATAAGCAGTGTAAAGTACTTTACATACAAACATGGGGAAGTGTAGTTTTAGAATGACATATCTATTTTAGAGCGGTATACAGAGCTGACGTGTATACCCAATCTAGGACATAAGCGCGGACATTTTGGGTCAGGTCCTCAGTCCTAGATTGAAATGAAATTAGAATGTCATCCTTAAAAAAAAAAAAAAAAAAAAAAAAAAAAAAATTAAGATGTCCTTGATTTTGACCTCTAGCCCCACCCCCAGCATGTACCCTAGTGTCTAATGTCATTAGAAACAAGGCAAACCTTATAGAGTACCTATGGGGCAAGTATGAATGATTTCTTAACATGATAGTAAAAAAAGTACAGAAAATACAATTATCAAAGAAGTTCTAGATTTTGACCTCTAGCCCCCCCCCCTCCCCCGCACGTAGACCCTAGAGTCTGAATCTTACATGGTACCTATGGTCTAAGTATGAATGTGTTCTGGCAAGACTTAGTGGATGTCAAGAAAACAGACTTACAGAAAGTTTATCATGGTATATATCATATAAAAATGTGTCCTAGATTTTGACCTCTAGCCCCACCCCTGGGGACGGTAACCAGGATTTGGTGACATTGAATATGAAAGCAAACCCTAAAGGGTATCTATGAGCTATATAAGAATACATTCCTATGATTGTTTGTTAAGATATGAACTTAAGAGAAGAAACATTAAAATTGTAAACAGCACAATTTAAAGGTGACCTAGATTTTGACCTCCAGCCCCACCCCCGGGCACGGACCCTGGGGTCCGAACTCATAGAAACAAAGCAAACCCTATAGGGTACCTATGGTCCAAATATGAATAGTTTCTGACCATTGGTTCATGAGATATACACCTCTAGAGAAACTTTAACCAAAACTTTGACATAAATTCTACGAACGTTCCGGAATTACGAACGAAGAAACGAACTAACGAACGAACGAACGAACGAACATACGAACGGACGAACGGACGAACGGAAAAGCGAAAACTATATACCCGTCGGCATAAATGCCGGGGGTATAAAAATGATCAATATTGGAAAAAATGAGTAAAATCGAAATTCATTTCAATTTTTGATCACTATGAGATGTTTTGACACCAAAACCTGCCGCCTGTTTTCTTTCGGTTAAAAGCAATCTCATGTCAAAGATGTTGCATGAGTACTTTTTTGATATGCAGCTTTTTAAAAATTCTGAATTTGGATGGGTTGAAAACCAGTACCTCCAGTTAAACATTAATGGGTGCTACATGTTGTGTTTGAAAGAACAACAACCCATTTTATTGGAAAGATGAGTTACTAAGCTTTATCTTAGAATTGAGACAAAATCTCAAAAATCGTTATTTTTGGTTAAAAACAGTGTTTTTGTCGATAAAATTCAATTTTTAGTTTTTTGCTTTAAATGATTGCTTTCGGTATCTCGAATGAGGATGTGCAACGAATTCGGGTTTGGAAGCCCAGAAATAAAGTTGTAGGCTTTTTGCTGCATCCCAAATTTTGGTGTTTTCAAAAACTTGCATTTTTGCACATTTTTATTTAATCTTTTTAAGAAAAAATACTGAATGGTTATTCAGGAAGTCCAGCCCTTTAAGATGGTTTTAAGTTTTAAAAATTTATTTGAAAAATATCTATACTAGACATTATTTTAAAATAAGAAAAAATATTAACTGGTGCAAAACTTCTTTTGATGAGTATATAATTATGTCAGAAGACAGGCTAACCCAAGTTGATCTTTCTCCATGACTATGAGTTCACTTTTTATGATTATATCTGCTCAGATTTAATATTATCTGTTTTTGTACCTGTTTGACACTAAGGCCATAATAAAATAATTAACAGATTTTCATCCCCGCCCGCCCCCTCCCAAAACCCCCCGCCTCCACAATTTTATTTCTTCTTTTTTTTCCCGATGCTGCCGGTACTTCTTCCCGAGTCCCGGCTTTTATGAAAAGCCAACGGGTTACCGATCGGCTACTTTCGTTTCTGTCCGATGCGGTCCGATATTCATGCTGGCTCCCCGCGTGTCACTATGCGTGTGTGTATATAGTACAACTCCTGATAACCAATCCAAATTAGCAGGAAATCGACGATTCAACATGGTTTTTGTTATCGTGAAAATTTTATCCTTAAAGGAATGGTTTAAGTTTTAACATGAATTTCACAGATTATTTAGCAGGGGTTGATCCTATTTGTTATTACTGTGGTAGTGATTACAATCTTCAGATTCCAGAGGATAATTATCCTGTCTGTGACATGTGTTTGGCAAAAAAACCTTTGTCCAAAAGAGGGAGTGCATGGCAGGTAAAGAGAAGACCAAACGAAATAATTAAATTCTGAAGTTTTTATTGTGCACAACAATAAAATTATTAGTGTGTTTGATCCAAAACATGTCAAAACCAGCAAACCAACAAACAATAAACATGGTTAGAGTAGATGCTTTTGCTTTTCTTGGCACCCTGGGTGCATACCTGAAAATAAAAAATAAAATTTCACCCCCCGCCCCCATTTTTAAAAAAAAATGGATGAAAATCTTGCTATTAATTTATTGTGGCCTAATTAAAGAAAAATACATTGATTTTTGAAAAATTACAGGTGTTTTTGCATTTGAGCCGCCTCGTGGGAAAACCAACAATGTGGTTTCCGAACAGGTCTGACACAAACCGGCCTGTACAAGCACAGAAAAGAGAAGCTTGAAATTTTGGATTTAAGTAGAAGAGGAATTGTACTATCCGAGTAGCGAAAAACAAAGGCGCTGATCAGCTTCGCGGTTACCGCGAAGCTGATCTGCGTCTTTGTTTTCGCCTATGCAGATTGTTGGTTTTCCTATGAGGCGGCTCATTTCTGTTTTCCAACTCTGTAACTGTGATAATGCAACGAAATTCATCATCTGAGCCGCCGCATCAGAAAACCAACAATTTGCATATGCAAAAAACAAAGGCGCAGACCAGCTTCGCGGTAACCGCGAATCTGATCAGCGCCTTTGTTTTTGCTTCATGGATAGTACAATCCCTCTTCTTCCTTCATACGAAATTTCAAGCTTCTAGCCTTTTCCTGTGACTGTACAGGCTGGTTTGTGTTTGACCTGGTCGGAAACCCAAATTGTTGGTTTTCTCACGAGAAGGCTCATCTGATATCCTTATCACTGATAGGTGCATCTTGAACTGCAATATTCTTTGAACATGGACTGCATGTAATGCACTAGTCATTTGTAACCACTGCGCCCCCTCCCCACCTACGGGGAAGGGTGGGGGATAGCCGGGCTAAAGTGTGGGGCAATTACTTTTCAAGTGTCACCATAGTGCAGGGGAAATGACTGGTTTTGACATTAGGATCCTTACCCCAGGGAGATTTTCTATTGCTAAGGGTGAGGCAAAGAGCAAAGTTTTAACCTCCAGTTTGCCCCCTGGGGGTGGGGCTTATAGCAGGGCAATGAAACTGAAAAGTCATAATCCCCGCACTTCCCCATAGGTTGGGGAGCAGTGGTTACAAATGACTAGTGCATAATTTGGCAGGAGATGAATACTAGCCCCAAACCTTTATGGTAAACCAGGTAATTTGTTTGTGTTTGTTTCTATCCAGCTGTTTTCTTACATTTTCAATTTATCATGATAAATCCAAGGTAAACTTTATCTTTGCACTTCTGAGGGCATTCAGTGGAAGTGTATCAGATTTTGCCACAAAATTTCAAAATCAAGATGTTCTAGCCCTGAATCCTGAAGGACCAAACAACCTTTTGCCTATCATAAAAGACAAGACACCTTTTGCCTATCATAAAAGACAAGACGCCTTTTGCCTATCATAAAAGACAAGACACCTTTTACAGCCTCAACAGAGATCCAATCTCAATCTGTTGCAAAGAAACAAGTAGACTGACTAATTAATCTCTGTGCATGAGAATACTCTTTTTGTGATGCTTCTTTTTATTTTATGTATACCACATTAATATTCATTGGATGAGTGTGGATTTTGATTGGCTCAGAGCATGTCATGCAGAGGGCGCTATTCTGTCATGTCCCATGGTGGTAGCATTACCCTGTGACATCATATTCGCCTAAAAGTGCAGTTGCACTTGTAGTCACATACTTCATTTCAATCCTGGTTCGTTTCGGTCCGGGGTCATTTCGACCCCAGGTCGTTTCAGCCCCAGGTCATTTCGACCCCATGTAGTTTCGGTCCCGGGCCATTTCGATCCCAGGTTGTTTCAGTCCTGGGTGATTTCCACCCAGTGTCATTTCAGTGTAGTTTCGGTGCCAGGTTGTTTCGGTCTTCGGGCGTTTCAGCCTTGGGCAATATTACCTGCCGCGGGTAAACAAATTGTCATGTTACCCTCACTCAAGGGCAACAATTGCATAATGTTTCTTTTACTTTTTTCTAAACTTATCCCTCTTCCTTTGAGTACTTGGGATACCAGGCTATGACATTTTTTATTGTACCACTCCCTGGACCTTCAACTTCAATACTTTGAGCCACATTAATGAGAAAACCAACAATGTGGTTTCCAAACCAAGCTGTACAACACGGCTAACAAACCTTTAAATGTGTAACCGCCGGTTAAGAAAGAAAATCCGATTCACGCCCTTCCGGTTCCGCATATGAAGACCAAGAAAAGGTAAACAAAACATATACTACTAGGATCGATTGATGATTATATTTTAGTACAGAAATATATCGATTATCTATGAATGCTATTTTGTCACTTATTTACTATCGTAACTCAGCACCAAAGTAGCTCGCAAAATAATTTGATGGTCTTTGAGTTATTTATTCCCTTCTTCGAACCTGGTGTTCCAACAAGGCCAAAGTCGGCGAAATACAACTAAAAATTGGACAATTTGCTGGTAAATATCAAATTTTATTGATTGTTCCACGACAAATTTACAGATATGTATTAACTTAATTGCATCTGATGTCTGTGCCAGTATTTCGTTGTGTTAGTGCCCGTCATTATCGATTTGAAGGGAAGGAAAAGATGGGTACGCATTTAATCATTAAAATATGAAGGATATATTTCAAGATACGTTTGAAAACCTCAACCTGTTCAAGTTATGGTATTTATTTCCCTGTAAAGCGTTTTGAAAGACATAAAACCAAGAAAAAACAAATTAAAGTATACAGAATGCTGTAAAATCGTCTTCATGAACAGGAATATCATACATGTGAACTATTGTATTACATGTATTTCATAGACAGTTTGTATTATTTTATATCAAACATTTTCACTGCAAATATCACAAACACGCTAAATTTGAGTAAGCAACTATTAAGAAAGGACGAGAGAATGTGACAATAATCTTCAGCGTAAAACAATTAACAAAAACAAAAACTTTAATACATGTGTTCTATAATGACTATATTGCTATCATTCTAATGATTAAATTCGTAACCGAAATGTTGACACAGCTTTTAACCACATATGCATAGAATGCATTGGCCAGAGGCAACGAAACTGTCAACAGACCTCACACAATGTTAAAATCATCTGCGCACTGTATTGCTTTCCGTTAATATCGACGTAATGAGCGGAAATCTAAAAATATCCCTGCGACTGACCCACATTTTCGTCGTGTACAATGCAATCCCAACATGTGTTTTGGGGTAGGGAATAAAAATCATGATTATATAGAAAAATTTCTGGAAATCCTTTGGGGTCCAAATATAGCAATGTCTAACTAATAAAATAGCATTGAGAGAATTATAATATTTGTCTTCGAATCGAAATATTTTACTCGGAAACACGAGCTGCAAAAGTTTGTTTACCTTTTGTTGGTCATCTGATGCGAAACCGGAAGGACATGAATCGGATTTCTTTTCTTAACCCCGGTTACGCATTTAAAGGTTTGTTAGCCGTGTACAAGCAGAAAAGATGGCTAGATGGCTAGAGGCTGGAAATTTTAAGAGGAATGTAGAAAAAAAAAACAAAGGCACTGATCTGTTTTTCGCATAAGCAGCTCTTTTAGATGTGCATGGTGTGCATTTAGTACATCACATTTACTTTTAGAGGACTTTGTATTTGCAGTCTCACTCCGACCTCTTATAGAATTGCTAAAATAACACAAACCACCTGCTCTGAATATAGATGGGCCTCAGTCCAATATTATGACATTTACAAACCTATTACAAGACAGATATGACTTAATATTCTCTGAGAGTGTGGCATTTATTGGTGAACAAATAAAATCCTCAAAAAATCCATATAAAATGTCGAAATCCTGATTATTAGGTCATCAACATTTCATCTTTCATCACCATGTGCCAATATTTATACTAGTCTCTGATTATGGCACAAGTGGAATGTTATTTCCACACATTCTGAGATTTAAATATGACAAACTTTTTCTTTTGATTGATGCAGGAGCTGTAGAAATGCACCATAATTGATTGCGACTAGGCTGAGGCTCAAACCAGGGACCCCACTAGTAGAGGGCCTATACACAATATCTCAAAGGCTTACCACAGAACTGGACATGAATACTCATAATTAGAATCTGGCTATTTAGGAGAGTGATTCTAAACACTTGCAGGTCAATCTCATTACAAATAATGATGCCTTTGGGGTCCATAGAAACAGACCCTGTTATAAAAGGAACCCTGTTATAATGATGTCACTTACAACGAACATACAAAGCAATCACTTTGGGAGCCAAGACATGGCTGTGTTATATTGATTATAGTGATGCAGGTTATCATGAGGTGTGGTGTACTTTGTAGGCACAAAAGTCTTTCCTTGGCTCCAAATGATTTTTTTGCTATAGCTGTTTAAAATTACCCCAATATAGCATGGTTTCTTTTTTTACTGAATCTGTCTTACAGACACTGAAGAAAGCATTATAATGAAGCTGAAGTGCAGTTCAATATTCTTCGATCTTTACCACCACAATCTCTTAGAACTGAACTTCAAAAATGAAAGCTACCTGCTCCATTTAATTGGGATCAATTTCATTTCAAAGCAGATTGAAGGCAGGTATCATTATTGGCATAAAATGAATCCATATTCTTTTTATTAGCCGGAAGTTCTTTATCATATCTGATAGACTTTAGCTGGATTGTTTAAAAGATTTATAAAATTAATCGCTAGCGATATTTCTGACTTTTGATGAACTAAACAGAGCTACCTGTAGTCTTATAAGCGAAAACAAGAACTTTGGGAGATAATGGTAAAAATCATGCCGAAATCTAGCTGAGCCAATCTCATGTCTTATCTTTTCCTTTAATCAGAGTTATCATCTTTTTAATAGAATATTTTTTTCAAACAGGTTGTTTTTTATGTTTCTTTAAAGACTTAACTGCCTGAATTGAGAGAAAGATTTTAAGATTACTCTATTACCTTGAGAGAATCTGTTCAAAAGTTCAAAAACAAGATATGGTATACCTTTTTTTAACTATCTTCTTTCATTTTAAGAAAACATGGAAAATTGTCTACACCGGTGTGCTGCTACTCTGCAGCCTTTCTGGCTGTTAGGGTGGAGGCCCATGCGCGGATCCAGAAATTTTTTTTTTTTTTTGGGGGGGGGGGGGGGGGGGGGGGGGTCCAAATTCCCAGAAGGGCTGTGACGGAAAATTTCAACATGGCAAAAATTAATAATCTGGCAATTCCAGGGGGGGGGGGGGTCCGGACCCCCTGTCCCCCCCTCTGGATCCGCACATGAGGCCACACTGTACCAAACAAATCTTTGTATTGTACCGAGGTTTTAAGATCCTAATCAACAGTTTTCCAGTCATGTCCGCACAGAGTCAGCGCTTTCTGTGTGTTAATCAGTACTATAGAGAGCTAAAAGTATCTTGCTCATGAACACACCTTGGCAGAGGTAGGTATCAAACCAAGGACCTTTAACCCATATTTGACGAATGGATTTTCCCATCATTTATATCATTAGGGTAAGTCCACTTTCATTTTTAGGGGTGTTAGGTGTGATTTTTATTTTTTATCTCATTTTTTGATGAAATTCCTTTAAGCAAACAGAATAGCCCCAGATGGGATGCCATGTTCTGCGGCGTCACATCTGGGGCTATTCTGTTTGCCTATGTCCCATGAAAGGGACGCCAGGCTTAAATGAGTTAACTTTAGAATCCTAATACAGGCATGGTGCATGGGATGCATGAAAAAAATTATTCAAAAAAAAATCAAACCAGCTAATTTTTTATTACCTGAAATTCTTAATTTACTGTCTGAACACCATCTACCAGAAACTGCATTTTTCAAAATCTCACTTTTCTGAAAGTCCTCAAGAAAACTATGACCATGTCACCATTTTCCATTTCATAAGTATTAAAAAGTGCCACAAAAATTTCGAAAATCCGTTAACAAAACAAATAAATATTTTATGCCAGAAAATAATTTTGGATAGGGCTTTTTCCATTGTAAAAATGTCAGTAAGGGAAGTAACTATTTTCCTAGAAAAAAATCTAAATTGATTATTTTTCATTTAAAATGCACCAAACCAAAACAAAATTGTATTGTATGCATAGCTGAGCACCAAACTCTTAAAATTATTCCACAGATTCGCTTGATTTTCAATTTTCAGGTGTATGGATTACCTCCCTTGCACATGCAAAAGGCCTTTTCAAAATAATTTTTGGGCATAATTACTTTACTTGTGAACTTTTGCAGCACTTTTTATGACTTTTGGGTTGCAAAAAGATGACATAGTCATATTTTTCTTGTAGTGTTTCACAAAAGTGAGATTTTAACAAAATGCAGTTTCTGAAAGATGGTGTTCAGACAGTAGATTTTATACCATCCTGTATACTACCTAGACCGCCATGAATCAATGCTACAAGTAGATCACTTAAAAATTTACTAGACCATCCCACAATGCTTCAAGATTACAGCTTCCTGGGTCTTTTATTCCTATTTTATTTAAAGACAGTCTGTAAATCCAGGAAAATGTTTCTTTGATGCGCTAATTTCCCCACAAAAGACAATAAAATCAGAGTACAACATAATTAGGAACAATTAGGAAACAAAATGCTACAAAGCACTACCATAATTACCATGAAAAAGGAAAATCAAGTAATGGGAGTTTTGCAAATGTAAGGTCCTGATCCGACGTGCTGTTTGCATAAATAGGACAGCTAATAGACAGATATAAAGCATGGTTTGCTGAATCACCATGCAGTCCTTACTCCCTAAGTGTCTTTGTTACATGTGCTTCAATACTTCCTAAATTTTAACTCTAATGCCACCTTCTGTGGCTTTACTATCCAGTTTTGTCGGACTTGACCACAAGGTTATAAAACCTTTTTCTTGCACACCAGATAGAGAAATCCTACGTTTTACCCCATGTGAGAAATTCTTATCTCACCCTCATTATCTCACCCCGGTCGCATCCTGCGTTCAAGTGTTCTTTTTTAACATTGGTTGTATAGGACGTCACGTAATTTCGTCGCTAAGCGCACACGTCGCGATGACGTCAAAACGTTTGATTTCAAAATGGCGGACGCCGCGATTGTAGCATTTTTTAGGTAAATAGTATAAAAATTAAGCTTCACCGCATTACGGCGTGCAAGAATAAGAGCTGTCGCAGGACAGCGTAGCTCGCCTGACTTGTGCTTTGCCACTAAATCTATTAAATCTATGACCAAAGACATTGACCTCAATGTCACTCAGGTGGGTCGTGATGGTACAGCATAAAACTTCAGACCAATATCTACCAACATGCTAAAAAGGTACAAGCAGGCAAAGATCAGGAAAAGGCGCAATCAGAAAAAGATTCCCACTCCAAAAACCGAGGTAGGAAAAAACCAAACTAACAACCAGGTACTCATACCATGAAACATATCGTAAGCCGAATGAGCAGCTATTTTCCCAATAGGTGGCCACTCAGTTACCTTAACTTAACTAAAAATATGAAAACATACATAAGGCGCCAACAGCACAAAAAATTTTAAACACCAAGACATAAAACAAAAAGAACCACTACAGAAGAATCGACTTGGAACGATCAGTAACACAAAGTTACTGGCGGACAAGTTCAACTTGATCCATCTACATATTTGATATAGACTTATAACCTAAAATCTAAGTCTGTGACCTTGACCACAGGTGAGTCAAGATGCTACAGCATAATAAAAGAATAATATCTAACAGCAAAGTATCAACTAGATCCATCCATCTGTTCCAGCAATATACAGTTCAAAACACTTTAAGAAAAAAGCTTTAACATAAAATTTCAAAGTCTGTGACCTTGAAGTCAAGGTCACCCAGGTGGGTCATGATGGTACAGCATAAAACTTCAGACCAATATCTACCTACATGCAAAGTATCAACTTGATCCATCAACAACTTCAAGAGATATAGACTTATAAAAACTTTAACCAAAAACTTTAACAAAAAATTTCTAAGTCCGTGACCTTGACCTCAAGGTCACCCAGGTGGGTCCTGATGGAACAGCATAAAACTTCAGACCAATATCTACCAACATGCAAAGTATCAACTTGATCCATCAACAACTTCAAGAGATATAGACTTATAAAAACTTTAACCAAAAACTTTAACAAAAAATTTCTAAGTCCGTGACCTTGACCTCAAGGTCACCCAGGTGGGTCATGATGGTACAGCATAAAACTTCAGACCAATATCTACCAACATGCAAAGTATCAACTTGATCCATCCACAACAACAAGAGATATAGACACATAAAAACTTTAACCAAAAACTTTAACATTTTGAGCAACGCCGACGCCGACGCCGACGCTAACGCTAACGCTAACGCTAACGCTGACGCCGACGCCGACGCCGACGCCGGGGTGACTGCAATAGCTCTTCCTGTACTTTCGTACAGGCGAGCTAAAAAGAATCCATCATTCATGTAAGGTATGGATAGACAAATCTGTCCCTCGGGTCACAGTTTGGCATCACTCGGCGAGCCTCGTGATGCCAAAATGTGACCCTCGGGACAGATTTGTCTATCCATACCTGACACTCATGTAAGATTCTTATATTCTTGCTTAACTCAGCTGCTCAAGACAAAAATTTATCCTGCTCATAAATGTTAAAATGCCAACAATTGTAATCCGCACATCTATTTTCCAGTGAATTTGGCTATTTTAATAATTATGAGGAATAGACATTTCATGCTCAGCGGAGTTTAGCATGAAAAAAGCTTTATGACCTCAAGACCGGGTTTGAAGCTGTTGGCAGATGAATATTTTGGCCTTACCTTGTTTGAACACTCTGTAACTGGCCATGGAGATCAAGGTGACTCACATCAGGCTGCAATAAATAAAAGTGATTTATGTCATAAAAAAAAACATTTCACATACATTGAAATCATTTATTCCAAGATCAGGTGGTCAGCACCTCTGTTTCCATTTTCGACATGATGGAAAAACTATAAAATACATGTATGATCTTAGTTAATATATATACTCATCAAAAGAAGTTTTGCACCAGTTAATATTTTTCTCATTTTAAAATAATGTCTAGTATAGATATTTTTTCAAATAAACTTTTAAAACTTAATACCATCTTAAAGGGCTGGACTTCCTGAATAACAAATCAATATTTTTTTCTTAAAAAGATTAAATAAAAATGTACAAAAATGCATGTTTTTGAAAACACCAAAATTTGGGATGCAGCAAAACGCCAACATCTTTATTTCTGGGCTTCCAAACCCGAATTCGTTTCACATCCTCATTCGAGATACTGAAAGCAATCATTTAAAGCAAAAAACTCAAAATTGATTTTTTTTTTGACAAAAACACTATTTTTGACCAAAAATAATGATTTTTGAGATTTTGTTTAAATTCTAAGATAAAGCTTAGTAACTCATCTCTCCAATAAAATGGGTTGTTTTTCTTTCAAACACAGCATGCAGAACCCATAAATGTTTAACTGGAGGTACTGGTTTTCAACCCATCCAAATTCAGAATTTTTAAAAAGCTGCATATCAAAACAGTACTCATGCAACATTTTCGACATGAGATTGCCTTTAACAGAAAGAAAACAGGCGGCAGTTTTTGTGTCAAAACATTTCATAGTGATCCAAAATTGAAATGAATTTTGATTTTACTCATTTTTTCCAATATTTATCATTTTTTTCTCGATAATTGCAATTTTGTCAAAAAATGATTTTTTACTAAAATTTTGAGATTTTTTATATTGTTTTTAGGCTTAATCATTAGCTTTGGAGCTCTTGTGTGTAAATTTGGAAACAAAAATGTATTCTTAATGCTGTGGAATTTTTTGTGGAATTTTTTCGATTTTCCAATTTTCAGCATTTACGGAAAATGGGAATTTTAATTTTTCCTTAAATCGTTTCCGCAACGAATTTTGGTCTTATCATACACATTATAAGACTCTTTCAGACTGTGCAAATTCAAAAAGCTAGGTTTAAAATTATTAGTTAAAATGTCACTTAAAAATATGAAAAAATCTAAATGGTGCAAAACTTCTTTTGATGAGTATACATACATGTACAAGTACAATCTGTCTAATACATATACATGTACAGTTGTACTTCTACATCCAAAATTTCAAATTTCTTTGCATTCCAATGTGGCACTGTTGTTGTGGTTTTATTTGTTTCATGTTATGTTGTCGATTTTGTGCTGTGGCACCTTTTACATGTGTATGCATTCATATACTGAGTAAAGTGCAGGTAACTGAGTGGCAACCTTTAGAGAAGAGCTGCACACAAAAAAATTGGCCAGGGTTCAACACTAACAGTAGTCCGGGAGTCCACGACTACAAATTTATCTAGCAGGACTCCCTATGTTTGTTTCTAGGCAGTATGACAGACTCCTTGAATCGTGAGGGAAAATGTGTTTTGCCATATTTCTTAACAATATCAAGTACAATTACCCAGATGGTTCAGATTTTATTGGAGTGTATTTGAATAATATGGAAGATTATTAAAAAGAGAATTATACAACTTGATAAAGGTTTTTGAAACAGTCGCTCATTTCGACTTTTCTCGTCTGCATCAAGCCTCCATCCATTCTGTTGTTTTTCACTTGAACTCCTAACTTTTTGTTTGGACTCCTTGATTTTGGATGCTTGGAGTCCTTTAGACACTTTACTCTGAAAAGTTAGTGTCAAACCCTGATGGCTTAGCATATATATGCTCCATTTTTAATTGCAATTTTAGTTGTTTCCCATCTAGGTATTTAGGTTGGGACTTTAGTTCTGACTGCATCAGTTCCTGATCATTGCTTTCTTTTTTAAAACATTTCAAGGCTCTTCTGAGGTCGCCACAGTATGGTGTGTGCAGAATCCGGTTGAAAACAAGGAAGATGAATTTGTCATAAAATGGTTGATTTGATTCACACCAAAAATATTTTGCTACTACATGTCACTTTAAAAATACATTACATGGTTTCAAACTAATAACAATAGTTTTCTGTGGTGAAAATCATCAAAGTTAGTAAGCTAATCTTCCACATTGACAAATGAGCCGCCGCATAAAAAAATAACATGCATAGACAAAAAACCAAGGCGCAGATCAGCTGTGCAGTAAACTGCACAGCTGATCAGCATCTTTTTTCCACTACACAGATAGTGCAATCCCTCTTCTTCTTAAATCTGAAATTTCAAGCTTCTAGCCTGTATCTGTGATTGCACAGACCAGTTTGTGTCAGACCTAGTCGTAAACCCAGATTGTTGGTTTTGTCATGTGCAGGCTCAATTAATGATCTCAAACATGCAATATGACAATAATGTAAGGTAGAAACCTTATTATTGATGGACGAATCAATAAAAATAATAACGACTTTTCAACTATTTTAAACATTAAAATTGTTAAAAAGAAAATCTGACCGAAAATATGACAGGGAAAAAAAGCTATCGCTTTCAAAATGAAGAGTCAGGTCATTAAAAAGTTATGCTTTTAGTTCATGCAAAATATATAAGATCATTAAAGCTGCACATATACCCTAGCTTTGTGTTAGGCCAAAAAAAAAATTACAATTGTTTCTCAGGCACTTTTTGGAAAAAACAGATGAGGCAGGCAGGTTTTTTTTTTTTTTTTTTTTTTTCACCCAAAAACAGATGAGGCCACTTTTTTTTTTTTGGCAACCGGAAAAACATGCGTGAAAAAAATTGATATTTTTCTAATTTTGCTAAAAAAAAAAATAGATTGTGGGTATGCACTAGAGCTGCATCACCCATAATCTGTCTTAAAGCAAAAATACAAAAATATATGTATACCACTGTACAACATAGCTTTACCTGTGGGTTGTATTTTCTATTATGATGTTCCTGTCGAAATACCAGACTCTCATCTGGCATAATGGTTACAGCGTTGGCTTTGGAAGTGGGAGTTTGTGCGTTCAATACCAGCTGGGTCATACCAAAGACTTTAAAAATGGTATCAGTGGCTACTTGGTGCTCAGCATTTGACTGCCTTCTCTTCTCCAAAAACAACAACCTCAGTGATAGGAATACAGTAAATATGTCAAGGTGATGGTTGGTGGCAGACAGTGTAGTTCTATCATTGGGGTCTGGTCACTCTGGTGGTGGTGATACCCTTTCTCGGGGTTAAAACGAGGTGCATCGATAAATCGATGGGGGAACATTACGATACAAGGCAAGACAATACTAATGCGATCGGGTGAATCTCAACTTCTACGCAGAATGAGCCAGAAATATTGCTATTGCTAATTTGAATACAACATACAAAACATCATAATTTACTTACTTTTGACTGACAATTCCATTAAACAAGTAAAAATTATGAGTTTGACTGACAATTCCATTAAACAAGTAAAAATTATGAGTTTCGTGAGCTCTCCATTCACGTAGGTGGAAAGTGAAAGTAAGTCCGAAAACGAGGTTAAACTTATCAAAACTTGTTTTTGTTTTTTGAGCGAAACGAAATTGTTTCGTAGAATCTGAATAAAATCTGAATAGTTTACTGGTGACACGCCAAATGACATTATTTCACCAGGGGGTTCGGATGGGGGGGGGTGGAAATTAGTCCCTTGAACGCACGAGTGAAGCGAACTTGGACACACAGTCATCAGACATTTCAGCAGAGGAGACAAGTGAATCAGGGAGGTCATTCCAGTCCCTGATAGTCTGTGGAAAGAAACTACTTTTGTACGCTTCTTTGCTAGCTGAAGGTATCTGAAAAGCCAAAGAGTGTTGATTTCTACAACGCCTATTCTTTGGGATAAGGTCATCTGTGGGTATTCTGGCTTTACCCTTTAGACCTTTGTATAGCAATATAAGTCTACTATCCTTCCTCCTTTTCTTAAGAGATTCCC
Organism: Rugalucina vietnamica; assembly: GCA_964017185.1. NCBI lineage: Eukaryota > Metazoa > Mollusca > Bivalvia > Lucinida > Lucinidae > Rugalucina > Rugalucina vietnamica. Next base: position 17,404,474 of record OZ024874.1, read on the forward strand.
ATTTCAGTTGACCTAAAATGCCAGTCATGCTCCCAGTTTCAAAAACATAATTTCCCGTCACAAACCTTGCCGCACGATTTTGGACCTTTTCCAGTTCTTCCTGGAGGCCATGAGTGTGAGGGTCCCAAACTGAGCTTCCATATTCCAAGACCGGCCGCACCAGTCCTTTATAAGCTGCTTCTTTCACATCTGGGGGACAAGAATACAAATTTCTCCTCAAGAATCCGAGAGTTCTGTTAGCCTTTGTACAAACATTGGAAATATGAGTATTCCATTTCAAATCATTTGTGATAGTTACACCCAGGTATTTTATGCTTTCAACGTTTTCCAGTAAAGTGCTCTCAAGGGTGTAGTTAGCCTGTATCTTACTAGACCGTTTATTTGTCAGCTGCATCATGTTGCATTTGACGGGTTGAAATCTCATTCCCCATTTTCTAGCCCAACTGCCTAGGCGATCAATGTCTCTTTGAAGTTTCAATGTATCCTCTTCATTCTTGATTTCACGATAGCAAACACAATCATCAGCAAAGAGTCTTATTTCGGACTCGATGTCTGCTGAGATGTCATTTATATACAAGGAAAACAGCAAGGGGCCGAGAACGGTGCCCTGAGGGACACCCGACACAACTGGAGCCCAATCCGATTTAATACCATTAACCACTACCCTTTGTTGTCTGAAACAAAGGAAAGCATTTATCCAATTCAGTGTTGTTCCACCTATTCCATAGCTGAACAATTTGCTTTTAAGGAGTTCATGGGGAGGAGTATCGAAAGCCTTTTCAAAATCGAGTATAAAAGTGTCGACCTGGCCTTTTTTGTCTAAGATTTTGGCCCAGTCATTTATCACTGTAGTCAACTGAGTTTCACAGCTATGCCATTTCCTAAATGCGTGTTGCCTGTCCGACAGGAGTTCATGTTCATCAAGATGGGCCATAATATTTGAGCATACAATATGTTCAAGAAGCTTACAAGGAATGCATGTCAAAGAAACAGGGCGGTAATTGCGGGCAAGTGACCTGTCGCCCTTCTTAAACAGGGGGCAAATATTAGCAAGAGACCATTCTTTAGGAATTTCACCTGTATCAATTGACTGCTGGAAGAGATGGGCGAATACCGGCCCTAATTCCATAGCCAGTTCCTTTAGGACTCTGGGATGAAGCTCATCAGGCCCTAAGGCTTTAGACGGGTTTAGACCTTTGAGAAGTTTGGTCACCCCTTCCTTTGTGACCACAATATCATGCATGAATGGGGCAGATCTATCCATAAGAGGGACCTGTTTGTATTCACTTTTAGTGAAAACATCCGAGAACTGACCATTAAATTCTTCCGCCTTCTCAAATTCAGATTGAGCTATTCCACTTCCATTTCTCTTTTTCAACGGGGGAATACCTTGGGTATCTTTTTTCTGACTGTTTATGTACCTGTAAAAATCTCTAGGATTAGCCTTAACATCTCCTACCAAGTTGTTCACATAAAGATCATGCTGCTTCCTGATATCAGCTTTGATCTCTTTCCGTAAAGATTCAAATTTAGATCTAAATTTTGCACTACCAGTCTTTTTAGCTTTTGCATGAGTTGCATTTTTTCTGCGAATCTTCCTTCTTATTTCAGGTGTTATCCAAGGGACAGAGGAAACTGAGCGACTAGTTTTTGAGGGGATATGTTTATCTGCCGATTCCTGAATAAACGATGTAATGAGATTGAAATTTTCCTGGACCGACCGAGTATCTGAGTAACCGTTGAAGTATCTTTCCTTTGCAAATTTAAGTGTTTCTGCTCTCATAGATTCATAATCTCCTTTCTGATAACGATACACTTTTCTCCTAGGTTTCTTTATAGGGGGGATAGCAATTTTCAATGTGCCAGAAACAATGTCATGATCACTGAGCTTATCCGGGGAATGAATGTCTACAAACTGACCAGGAAGAGAGGTCAAAATTAAGTCCAAAGTATTTCTTTCTCTGGTGGGGAAATTGACTAATTGTTCCAAACCATGGTCATTCATGATATCTATCAAAATCTGACCCTCCGTGTGACTCAATGATGACCCAGATTTGCTGAGTCTGTCCGGCCATACAATATCTCTAAAGTTAAAATCACCTAAAACATGAATTAAGGGGGGTTTGTTGCCTTTATTAATATTTTTGATTTTGTCAAGCTGTTCTCTAAATAAATTGTCAAACTTTTCCAGTGAATTCAACAAGTCATTTCCATTGTCCGATACTGGTAAATGACCATCGACAGGTGGTCGATACCAGCTAGCCACAAAGTGAGTTTTCTTATTCACAAAAAGTTTGACCCAAACTGACTCTGAGTCATTGTCCAATTCTGTGAGGGGCATGTGTGGGATGTCCTTGTGTACAAGAAGCATAACACCACCACCATGTAAGGTTCTATCCTTTCTGTACACGCTGTATGGAAAAGATTCCGGAAATAATTCAGACGTTAATATGGAATTGTCAATTTTTGTTTCCTGAATCGCCAAAATCTGCGATTGATGAAAATCAATGAAGGCCAACAACTCAAGTTTTTTTCCTCTTATACTGTTTATGTTGATACTGGAAAATTTCAGACCACTAATAAAACTGTTTTTGCTATTCAAGGTTTCAGTGGACTTGTTTTCATGACCTCTTGCAAGTAGGTCAAACCTATTTTCACTTTCCAAGTTAAACTGTTCATTGAAAAAAGAGTCTGAGAAATTGAAAAAGTCACATTTTGGGCAAATCCATGTACAGTTTGAGTTTTGCATCATTTCATACTCCGAGTCTGACATAAAAGAACAGTTATTGTGCACCCACATTTCACATTTGTCACACTGGACAGCCTTATGGGAATTCAAAACAGCACCACTGCATAGGCTGCACTCAGCTTTGCAGTTTGAACAATACCAAGAATCATTACCCGACTCAATCTTTTGTAACTCAACGGGACCAAGATTTACGCAAGACGCATGGAAGCGTTTCTCGCAATCTTCACATTTAACTGCTTTCTCGGCCGCCTTACAATACTTCTTGCACGTGCGGCACTGGAACCTGGGGCCTGGGTTCATTTCTATATCTCCAGCCAAAATAATAAGAATCAACAAGTTTGTTCCCTTTGAAGGATTGAAACTGCGTAATCCTTCGGAGCCTCTTCGGTTACCAATTTTCCTTGTGAGAGCCAAGCTCTGAGCAATTCCACCAACTGATTTACCAAATCCTATACTACAGTCCTGGTTCGCATCTAAAATATCTCCTGATGTTGTCCACTTCCAAACACAGAGCCCGAAAACCAACAACAAAGCCAACCTGAGGAGCAGCGGACAAGACTTCGGTGTATGGAAACAACATACCAGCTCTTTTCCACCCCGACAAGTCAACCGCCCCACAGTTGGACCGACAAAACCTGAAGCCATGAGTTCCAATTCAGATGATTAAACAAAAAGACCTTCAATCACTATATGAAAAAAAGTGGGTGGGGGAAGGTCAAACCAGAAAAACTATTCAGATTCTTTAAATTTTATGACAGATCGTTGCAGCCCTGCTAGAGCCGTTCAATGTCACTGTCAATGAAGCTTGAACAAATTCTGGTCCAAAAGCTTGTCAGCTCTCAGGCCAAAAAGTTTCAAGAAAAGAAATTTTCAAGTAAAGTACGAATCGTTTTGGCGCGAATCGCACGACTAAGAAAATCGATGCTTAGACTCTTAATTTGGGGGAAAACAGCGACCAACAATGAGAAATTGCAGGTCCCAAACTTCTTGACCTAAAGTCGGGAAGTTTTACAAACAAAAACAATGGGAAATTCGAAAAATAATAGAAAAAAACTTCTCTTTCAAAATTCTGTGTCCGTGTCGCCGAACTTTCGAACTTTGCTGGATACATCTTTCAGGCGGTTTCGACCTTATATCATTTATTCCATGACTTTTACAGCTAATAACAATTCAGGTCCATGAGAACATCACCAACAACGGAGTATTACAAAATTGTTGTCCTGATGACAGATCCTCAATTCACCTTTCAGCGATTGCCACCCACTCTACTAGTGTACCACCATACCCTACTAGGGTTTCCCCTATCGTTATCTCCTAGGGTACTCCTACTACTAGTGAACCATCATGTCCTACTAGGTTCCTCCATACCCTACCCTCTCAGGGTACACGCATCCCACCCTACTAGTGTACACTTCAGACCCGTTATAAGGCGCTGGTCGGGGTCCACAAGTCGCATGCGCGTTATATGTGAAGCGCGTAATGCAAATCTACTGAGTCGGACCAGGCTGATCACAGTTCATGTAGTTTTTGTGGGTGGGGAAAAGCGCCTATACGGCGTGTTAATTTGCTTAACCGAGCAAATTGGCGGTTTATCCCGGAGTCCTTGTAAAATGGAATAAACAAAAGTGAAATTTTGCTTGTTTCCATATTTTAATCAATTAAAAACGATCTACAACGATTGAATGTGAAAAAAGCGTCAATGACACCACGCTAATGTTGCTGTTCCGCCTTTGACTTATTGGCGCACCCAGATATTTAACGCGGACAAGTGTCATTGCCGATTCCTTATTTACAATTATTTTAATTCGCCGTTCTTAATCGAGAAAGCACAAATGCATTTTCTGATCGGATAGAATTATACAAGATATAGGTGTCCCAATGCTTAAAAAATCTTTGGTTTGTGTCGCCGTCGAAAGTGAGCAACGTTGCGTAACAGTTGTCACAAATAGCCTACAGCAGCCTGTGTTTACCGTCTCGTTATGGTCTATCGATAATCCCCTAGTGCTTTTGGCTTATTTTCACAACTTTTATGGCTAATCTTAAGAAAACAATGTGTCATCCACGCTTCGCGAGCGGTGGATTGTGTCCGTATAAAAATTACTGAAATGGCAATTATCACTCGTGAATATACACGCAGCCGACACGGTTCGTAAACACATTATGCTTTCTATTAGAAAACCTGTTCTGTCAGTTTTAAATATGCAAAAGATAATTAACATTAATTGTTCTCAATGTACAATGAAGAGAAACTGTAAGAAAATCGCTCCTTGGCAAACGCCTGACAACGGCTTTTAATTTTTTTTTACCATAAAGAGAAACTGTAAGAAAATTGAACCTTGGCGAATTCCCTGCAAACGATCTTTTTAACAGTGAATTCATCCGCACATAAACGCCTTAACTGCAATACAATACAGGAATATATTAGGGTAAAACGGCGCCTTGTACTACCCTAACTTACCAGGGTTCCACACTACCTTAGCTCCTAGGATACACCCACCCTATTAGTGAACCATCCTCCTGTACAAGGATTCCTCCCTACCCTACCCTCTAAGGGTACACCCATTCCACCATACTAGTTTTTTTTTTCTTCAAACAAACTGGACCGAAACAACCTTGGGAAGAAACGTCTTGGATCCGAAAGTAAAAATGTTTCCGTCCAAAAAAAAAAATGTTTTGTATTAACCCAAAATCATGAAGACGCTTTCCATGCCTCTTTGCAAGCGCTTGGCTTTTATCTCCTTGATCGCCAAAGACAAAAACGAAGATTTGAAACAGATGCGCTATTTTATTTATTTATTTTTTTTTGAGACGATAAAAAGGGGTAATGCGGGGGGTTTCAGACAGATGCGGCGGTGCCTGAGAAACATTTTTATTTTTTTTTTTGGCCTTACTGTTTGAAAGTTCAACACCCTAAACATCCCAGACAGTCAACAATTTTTCAGTCATGCAGTGACAGAGCAACCCCTTCCTGGATACTTAATCAGGTCTGTGGGAAGTTACTGTGTATTGCTCAAGGGCGCAACCCAGCACCTGTAGAAATTGAAGCCCAAACATCTCTATATGTAGACTGACACTCTACTACAGAGCTATGGTGTTCCCCTTTAAGAATTTTAAAATGCTTCAAGTAAAGTTACTATGTGTCGAAGGTGCATTATTAAAGGCATTTTAATACTGGTTGGTTGACTAAATGCTTTAAATCCATGGTCAACAGCTAGGGTCATGTTGAGACAATCCGTTATCCTAGCCACACTGTTCCTGGGCATGACTCCCGCAGGTAGGTTACCAGTACTAAGTGCACATTTGAGCCGGGTCATGAGAAAACCGGATTTTTGCCTATGCGTAAACAAAGTCGCAGATCAGCTATTCAGTAACTGCACAGCTGATCAGCAATTTTGTTTTCGCCACAGGGATAGTACACTTCTTCCTCTACTTAAATCCAAAATTTCAAGATTCTAGCCTTTTTTTTTTTTTAATGTACAGGCCGGTTTGTGTCAAATCTGGTTGGAAACCCCTAAGACCTTTTTTTTCCCATCACGGCTCATTTCTTTCAACACTAGCTGACAAAAGCTCTTTTTGAAGCAGTGGAAAAGGAAGAATGGCAGCAGAAATATTTTCATGACAAAATTTTCATGAAAGAAGTGTGCCGGACTTGAGGACTGATCGCCGGTCAGGTTTGTTGTACTTACCGGAGGTATAGATGGGATTGGGGGCGGGCCTTCCTGTGGAGAATGGTAACCATGGTGATACCCAGGAGCATCCAGCATAGATGACGTCATTGACGCAGGCTGGAAAAAGTAGAAAGTGAGCCAATAAAAAAATGACTTAAGTCCACGATGAAGTTAAGAAATGCTTGTGGATCCAGTGAAAGCTCTGTTCAACAATGCACATTCATCCAGAGTTAATTGTGTTGCATGCAAAAATCCTTTCTGTAATGAATTTGAAATGAAACCTTTCCATTTACCACAGTTATCACTGACTGAAAAGACAAACACAGAGGAAATTTACATTAGGCTGCATGACACAAATACTGGTCTGGGAAAAACTTGCCATGGATCATGTATTCTTGCACACCAGATAGAGAAATCCTACATTTTACCCCATGTGAGAAATTCTCATCTCACCCCGGTCGCACCCTGCGTTCAAATGTTCTTTTTTAACACTGGTTGTATAGGACGCCACGTAATTTCGTCGCTAAGCGCACAAGTCACAATGACGTCAAAACGTTTTAAGAAATCAAAATGGCGGACGCCGCGATTTTATCATTTTTCTAGGTAAATAGATCTAGTATAAATCAATCTTCGCTGCATTAAGGTGAGCAATCAATCTTCGCTGCATTAAGAAGAGCAAGAAAAAGAATCCATCATTCGTGTCAGGTATGGATAGACAAATCTGTCCCTCGGGTCACAATTTGGCATCACTCGGCGAGCCTCGTGATGCCAAACTGTGACCCTCGGGACAGATTTGTCTATCCATACCTGACACTCATGTAAGATTCTTATATTGTCTCCCAATATTGTCACTTGATTTCACCAGCTTTGGTTGTTCTCAGTCGTGTTATTTGTCTCTGGATAACCGGTGTGTTTATTCCTTCTTGAATTAAATGAGCGGCTACGCAAGAAAACCTGTCTTCGGGATTTCGGACCAGGCCCGACACAAATCGGCCTGTCCAGTCAAAGAAGATGGCTAGGAGCTTGAAATTTTGGATTTAAGAAGAAGAGAAATTGTACTACCCAAGTCAGCCTTTTCACTAACTTTTGAAGTAACAGGCTGAAAACTTCAAGTAGAAGGCAAAAATAGGGTCATTTAAAAGAAATACACTGTGAATATATGAAAAGTAGGAGGCTGAACATTCATAATAGAAGGCAATTTAGCCTCCTGCCGCCTGCTAATGAGAAGGCTGCAAGTAGCGAAAACAATAGCGCTGATCAGCTGTGCAGCTACTGCACAGCTGATCTGTGTCTTTGTTTTCGCCTAAGCAAAAAAACGGTTAAAAAATTCTCATGACAATGCTTGAATAGAAGCTGATATATTTTTCAGTAGAATACCTGTCGCCAAAATACTTACCTGACTGTGTTTTAGCAACATTGTTAGGCAAAGTTAGGCAAACAATGCTTTGAACAATTGTCTCTGAGTGATTGCTAATACAATGAAAGCATCTTTCAATTACTCTGCAATAAGTTTTGGCATTTGGAAAAGACAAAAAGAAATCACTTGTCAAAGAAAAAAGTCAATCCTGTTTTCTTACAGCCTCCTTAATTTTTTGTTATTTATGGACCTATAAAAGAATATTTCAGTATCAAGCAACAATATAACACTTTTGATTTCTAGTTTGAATTCAAGCTTTATGACCATAGTACAGTTACTAGGGTCGTGTTGAGGTGTCATGAGCACTCATGTATTGCTGCACAAGCCTCACAAGTAAGCATTTTGCGAACAAATATTCAGACAAGTGCATGCCAAACAAGGAGGTTGATTTCAATGAATGAAACATGGTACAGATTACAGACCAACACACTAACCCAAGTCTTGCAGACAAATAAGCTTCCTACATGTGTATCAATATTCCCAATACAATACAGCACCCCATGAACCCCTTGCATACACTGTAAACCTGGAATTCGTATGTTTCATCTAAAAGCATGTCATATGGCACTCCATGACAGTACCACAACAATCTATAGTTTATGCAGAAATAAGAAAACTGCAAGAATTGTACTCACTGCACAGCCAACTTGATATGCAAGATAGTTGAACTTACAGTGTAAACAGATGCAGTGTCTTCTGTAATTTTCTGCCATCGTAGGTCCTCGAGAGTATCTAGAATATCGTCTAAGTACGTCTTCAAATCGGTGGAATATTTCACTGCCAGAGCCGTCAAACTACTCCAGCACGGAGCTAGATTCTGGAAAATAGTGAATATCAGACGACTAAATATAGAGTGTGTTTGATGATAATTGAGCCGCAACACAACAAAACCAGTCTTCAGGGTTTCCTACTAGGTCTGACACAAACTGGCCTGTACAGTCTCAGAAAAAAAACTAGAAGCTTGAAATTTTAGATTTTACAAGAGGAGATATTGCACTATCTGTGTAGTGAATACAAAGGCACTGATCAGCTTCGCAGTTACTGCGAAGCTAATCTGCGCCTTTGTTTTCGCATAGGCAAAAATCTGGTTTTCTCATGATGGGGCTCAACTGATAATAATAAAGGGATAATTCTGCTTATTTCTTCAATGTTGTGGGTACTCATAAGAATCCCCTTGCCAGGGTGACTCTAATGAGCACCCACAACTTAGGTTTTTATGAAGAATAACAAAAAATATCTTTCAGTTATTATCAAATACACCCCTTATTTATTCTTCTCAAAAAAGCAATCCTATATATGCACATGTATGAGACATTTGTGAATAATTGTCTCGTCTTATGCATAAAAGTATGCGTCAATGAGTGCATTATCCCACATACCATACATGGCTATGAACTATGGTACATGTATAAAATTAGCAATTTACATCTGGTGCAGTGCGTAGATGGCGTTAAAAATACAAATGGTACAATTTAGAATAGCTTTCTCATGGCAATTCATGTTCTTGGGTCAATATCTGCCTTCCACTTAATGGATTGGAAGCATGTTCATTGGAAAATGTGCCGCGACGCGAGAAAACTGGGCTTCGGGGTTTCCAACCAGGCCTGACACAAACCAGCCTGTACAGTAAGAGAAGCAAGCTAGAATCTTGAAATTTGAATTACACATAGAGGAGGAATTGCACTATCTGTGTAGCGAAAACAAAGGCGCTGATCAGCTTCGCAGTTACTGCGAAGCTGATCTGCCCCTTTGTTTTCACATAGGCAAAAATCCAGTTTTCTCATGACACGGCTCAAATACAGCAGGATCAAGTTATGTATTTGTTGCAATTGGTTTAATCGATTCTGCTTCCAAGTGCTGTTCGCACAGTCAGACACTGCAGTATTAGATTTAAATATTAATTGTCCTGTTTGTCCCTAGCAGTCTGAAAGTGAATGGAACTTTAGAGGAAGAGATAATGCTTGTTTCTTAATCTTATAGATTTTTTTACTATTCAATGCCCAAATCAAATAAAATCAAACCAATTTTATTGGTACATGTACATTGAATATACAAATAAACAAAGACAATCACAAAAAGACCCCAAAACAAGTTTGAATTATCTATAAAAATGTAAGTTTGATGGTTCCGCAATGGGTATCCACTTAAGTTTCAAATGTGAATACAGCAGAGGCAAAATAACTATAAGGAGACGATAAAGGTCATGAGCATGCTAGACGGGTATGTCAATGATACTTTATATGCAGCCAGGTTTCATGCTTGTAGCTACATGTATCACTGCTGTGTAGAAAACCCCTTGATTTCTATCCAACTAGATGAAAATTTTCACAAAGCCGAAGAACCATGAAATGAGCCGCATCGTGAGAAAACCGGATTTTTGCATAGGCGAAAACAAAGGCGCAGATCAGCTTCGCGGTAACCGCGAAGCTGATCAGCGCCTTTGTTTTCGCTACTCGGATAGTACAATTCCTCTTCTACTTAACTCCAAAATTTCAAGCTGCTTCTGTAGCTGTACAGGCCGGTTTGTGTCAGACCTGTTCGGAAACCACATTGTTGGTTTTCCCACGAGGCGGCTCAATTGTTATGCAGGGCTTTATGCCTACAGCTATCATTGCTACAGAGAAATACACTTTAGTTCCAGGGGCGGATCCAGCATTTCTGAAAGGGGGGTTCAAATCCATCAAGAAGGGGTTCGTTTTCAACATTTTACCTGATTTTTTTCATACATTTCCCAATGAAATTGAAATAATTTGCTTCCAAAGGGGGGTTCAAGCGAACCACCTGAACCCCCTCTAAACCCGCCACTGAGTTCTAGCCTCAGTGTAACTTGACATAATTTTTTAAAGTCATTAAACCATGAAATATAGGTCAAGGACACTGGGTCAAGGTGCATGTTTTATGAGTATGTCAAGCACAGCTATTAAGCAGGGGTTCATGCTTAGAGTTATCACTGCTTCAGAGAAATACACAACTCAAACAGCAAATTGTAAACAGAATGACGGACATATAAACAGATGGGGGAATGCCCTGGTGGACAACCAGTTGTTGGCAGATTCCATCTTTCATAGGGAAACCATACAAATAAAATCTCCCTTTTTCGGAGGGATCTCACGATTTCTGAGAATATCCCCTATTTGGAATTTCAGAAATCCTATCATTTGCAGCTCAATTGATATAAGACAGAGCAAACAAGAGACTGTCTGGTGTCCTCTATGCTTCAGACTGTTTTCACGTAATCAATACCAGTTTGGTTCTTTTCCGCATGTGTTTAATCTAATAAATTGTATTAAGCTGAAGCCTATTATCAAGCAATAATGTTTCTTGCCGATTCCAACATTTCCCCTGAGGAAATTGCGATGATCCAGTCTGGACTGACAGAGATGTGTAAATGTGTCTCTCTGTGGTGAACATTTTAGAACCAGAGGACCAGTGGTTCGGACATGCTCACCTGACTGATTGACGGTTTGACAGATATTTACGTTAAAACCGAACACAGTGCCAGTACCAAGAATAAAGTCTATGTTAATGTATCATAATAAAAGAATTGATTGACTTTGCACATGTAAACTCGAAAACTATATATATGCATTTAACAGATAGTTTTCCGTACAAAAGTGTTAATATATTAGCCCACAAATATTCAATGTTAGTTTGTTAAAGTTATTTTTCAGTTTTTAAATTTTTTGAAACGAAGGCTCAAAAATTCAACATGTTCAAATTGAGAATTTCTGTCTCAACAGAATGTACATGTCCAGTAAAAATGTAGTCTATGATATGTGCTTTGAACAGGGCATTTTGAAATGAATCTTAATCAATATCTGAATAACGATTTCCTTGGGGGAAAATGGGGTAAGTGGACACCCGGGGCAAGTGGTTACATTTACTATGTAATTTACATCCTTAGTTTAGTAAATAATAGATATAAAAGGAGCTGTTTTTCATTACACCAAAACCCCTTTATAACACTATTGTTGGGGTCCAAATTAATTTCCGTGTTAGCTATCCAATCTGTGTTATATACATGTAAATAACAAGAGCAAAAACATAGTACATGTACATAGAAAATTTGACATAGTGCAAAAATAGTCTAAAATGACCATGTGGAATCCAACACTGATCAGTGTTATATCTAAAACCGTGTTGTTACAAAGTGTGTTGTAAAGAGGTCCAGGTGTTGTAATATAATATATACTTTGCAATGACAAACAGTCAGGTTATAATCAAGTTATTAAAGCATTTAAAATTATCTCCCTTTCTTGGTTGTGAGAGTTAACTTTTCTTCGTTTAACTCATTTGTTATTTTGTAAAAGTTGCAAGTATTACAAAATAACTTGTATAGGTTATAAAGTAATTTTTTTCATGAACTTCAGACCCCCTGCGTAGTACTTTCTAGACGATGCGTAGTAAATTTTATTAGCTGGTCATAAAGTTATGTAACAGATCTTTCATATAGAAAATTGTCCACTTGCCCATGAAAATTGTGCTATGGCTACAATTGGCAGGTGAAAAATGGTGAAAAATGGGTGAATAACTTAAACAGGTTATTTTACCAAAACTTTTAAAAAAATATAACTTGATTCAGTTATGAGTCAGATATTATTTTTATAACGTGTTTAGGATATGTCCCTGACTGACAAATAGCCAATGTTGAAATATTGCTTTGGTGCATAATGAATTCAAGCAGTAAGTTTTTGAGGTTTTTGAAACATGATTACATCCCAGTAAACAATTTGTCATCACAAAACGCAAAAGAAATATTTTATGCAAATTTATGCAACAAATTATTTGTGTATACATCGCATATTTGTTGCGAACCTGTCACGCGACAGTCATACAACATTCGTGTTGGTGTCGCGAACCTGTCACCGCAAAAGTTTGGCGAATTTACGCTGCGACACTCGCACAAATGTTGTACGACTGTAACATGACAGTCTTGAAAAAAAATGTGAACAACTTGCGACTATCTGGCAAGAAAATAAAACTTAGCGACATTTGTGTCAATGTCATGAGAAATCTCATGAAATGTCTCACAACTATTGAACGAGTGAAAATGAAGAAAACTTATTCAACGACATTCAAAATGTCATGAGACACTCCCACAAATGTCTCGCAACTGTCTTAGGAGTGTCTAAATGCAGATGTTGCGCGACAGTCATGACACATATGCAAAATTAAGCCAAAAATTCCTTAAATTGTAGCATTCATTCTATTTTCTTTCTTTCTTTCGATACTGAGTCAATCAATTTCTGATCATCACCTCAGGTGTGGGGTGGGTGGCTAAATTTTGAATTTAGCAAAATGGGGGAAGCATTCGGGATGGGCCATTAAAACTATTTACAAGAAGCTAGACACAGGCATACTAAAACGTATACCTCTGGACCCTTGGTTCTAAATAAGAGCCTTAAATTCTTCCGTGGTCTTAGATGCGACCACTGAAGAAGGAAGACTATTCCATTGTGGGAAGAATGAATTCTTCAGGGCATCAGTATAAGACATGTATCTTGTGTACTGTGAATCATGAGATGCCCTGGTAGATCTTAATCTGGGTGCCGGGGTCAGATATTTATCTTTGTCAAGAGACACTGTACCGGAGAGAATCTTGTTAAAGAAAGTTAAGGAAGACTTAGTTAAGCCTGTGGTCCTCCAGGGATGGCCAGTGAGACTGCAACACGAAAATTGCAAAATAGTTGGGAACTAGTCTCCAGTTATCGCATTCCAGTACGATAAGATTTATGCTATCGGAGCACCACCTATTATAGCTTTTACATGTGTTAAGTTCATATTCACGACGACTTGTTCTTGTGTGGCTATATCAAATATGGCTTTAAGGCCGAATACCGACAAAGCTGATTTAATGATATCCATGAAAATCCGAAAATGAACCATAAATAAGGAATAATGAAACGGCACCCTATACCAGGAAAACACTTTCTCATGAACAGAACGCCCGCTTTGTGCTGTACCGATTGATCGGCACATTAAGAAAATCAGCATTCTCATGCATTAAGGGAATCATTTCCTTTCCAAGACTTCCAGTTACTAACTAAACCTAAATCAGGGAAACTATCTTGCGTTAGAAGCCCCAAAACACATTTCTATATAAATCACAATTCAAATACCCACCTGTAGAGTGTACGGAGGATTAGAGAGATCTATATAATCTTCCAGCAATTTTTCTTTCAGCAGCAACATCAGCTGATTCTTGGTAAACTTGACAATAATCTGATCTTTCGCAATGTTTGCCACTTCTGGTACAGCTTGATCAGCACCTGGCCCCGGAGTTTCAGACCTGGCCCTTTCGTTTTCATTCTCAAGCGGAGGTGGTTCGGGCAAGTCATCGGACTCCTCTTCCAGCGTGTGGTACTCTATTTTGGATCGGTAATCATTCAGCTGTTTGACAGCTTCAAGTAATTTCTGCCTGTCACTTGTGGAATCAACACCAATTGCATCCAAATCAGGCTCCCCGAGCTGCTTACAAATTTCCAAGTCATCATAACCATTATCAAGAAATGACTGATGGTATTTTCCTAATTCCAGTGAATTTAACCACTTTTCCAGTGAATTCAGTTGGTTATCCATTGTAATAAAGAAAGAAAATTGCCAAAATATCACGGATTAGTATCATGACTTTGAAGAATTACGCTAGATTTTGTGTAGAAGCAATAAATTTTCTGTGAATAAATAATCTATCATGTTTAGGTAGCTGGTTTTCCTCTGCATCCTTTTAAACAGTGGTAGCATTCCGCGCAGCATCAATTACGCCGAGTACCATGCACGCGGAAAACCGCAATTTTCGCCGATAACCGGAATTACACTCGGTAATTTCCGTAAGATAAGCTAAATTAAAAATTCGTGAACGAAGCTAAGCATTCAACGATTTCGGGTCACTTCGGACCATATTTTTTCTTCCAGTTTACCCTCTTCAAGATTAATTCGGCCCATATGAGACAGGCCTATCAATAGGTGGGGTGAAAATGGGATAAATCCTGAGACTAAACCACCTGACACATCTACAAACAGAACTTGGCTTGAATGTGCAGGGCTCGAAACCAAATGGGTAATCCATAAAAATTAGGGTCTACCACTGTGGCCCATAAGGTTAAATCTAGTGGTTAAGCTAGTTGCCTTGAAAGCCAGGGTTTGCAAATCTGATACTGGATGAGACTAAATCAAGGTGCCATGACAAAATGATGACAAGTGCATCTTGTCAGAATAATTTATCCCCTAAACAATAAAATTTCTTTGATTAAAACTAATGATGCAATTTGATGGATTTTCAAGCAGTAGAAGAATCTTAAACATTATGAATGTGCCCAGCATGTTTTAGTGTGACTTTTGAAAGTTTATACTTACCCATGAACCGACCGATCTTAGACCCTTTTCTATGCCTTTCATCTGTATCCAAGACCGAGGACTTTCCCATCATTATGTCACTTGAGTGACTTTGCTTGCAGTTTCAGGAGTTACAGGAATATTTTTTATTCCTATTTTTTATTATTTTATTTATCTATTTATTTTTTTTCGTGGATACTCCTGTAAGGCATAGAAATAATATTGTCTGTGTTCTGCAAGATGGGACTTTTTTCTGTCTCAAAAACAATGTGATGTCAGGATTACTTGGGGAAATTAATTTGCAGTCTCTTTCCTCATCCTCATCTTTGCTGTTGAGTTTGGGTTTAACATCCCATCAATAGCTTAGGTTATACAGAGACAGAGCTTTGGTTTTAAAGTCTCATACAAGCCCAGGATCAAACAGGTCTTCTGGTTTACAAGGCAAGTGGATTAACCACTATGCCCCCAAGGATGAAATCAATATGGAAAAAAATAACTTTGATCAGTCTTAAACACAGCTCATTACTGAAGCCTCCAATTGTCATCCAGACCTTCAGGGGTTTACTCGGTTACAAGATAAAATGTCACAAATCAGTGACAGTATTACTTCATTTTTGGACTGATCTAGGAGCTCAGAAAGACTCAACTGTTTGACCTTGGCCTGTACCTTGAACACTGAATATTTTAATTTTTCTTTTGGAAAGGCTAAATTTAGACATTTTTTATGCCCAAATTAGACCACAGACATAAGGGACACTTGAGACAGCACTATAGATTTTCTCAGCATAGCCTCCATTAAAAGATCACCTGATTGTTTTTCCAGCTTTACCAAATGCATGCCATTTCTTATGCTCCGAAAACCTCATTATGAGGTGCCTCATTATATAAATGCAGTTTTCAATATAATGCAGCCATGTCATGGCTTCCAAATAGATTGTTTTGCTATATGTTTATTGTTCGTAACCTCATTATAACTTTGTTTCACTTATTACACATACTGTTTCTATGGACCCAAAGATAGCGTTATAAGGAGATTGACCTGTGTTTGCTTGAAAATTAATACACACCCACATCTGCCTGTATGATCATGCATTCATGTGATGAGTTTGAAAGAGGCATATGGGAAGATTTTCTTTAATTTCAAAGAGATTTGTGACATATGTATAAAATATATTGAAAATTTTTGGTTCATTTCAAGAACTTTCTTCTTCAAGTGGTATGCTTTATACAAAGACCATGTTCCTGAAGTCTTTCTGATGATTAGTGGGGTATCACATGTATGATCATGCTGTGGAAAAGTTTTTTTCGGGTCTAGTGATAGATTATAAGAATCTATCAGGAGTCTATGGATAAGATAGACAATTCTATCCCAAGGGTCATCATTTAGCATCACATTACAAAAACACGCCCAGGCAATATACAGGATTTTTTTAATTTGTAAAAATTATAAATTTTCAGTAGAAATTTTTTGTTATTTTTCTTATTTTTTGCTAAAAACATAGATTATGGGTACACGTTAGAAATACCTCGGCGAGGCAGTTCAAATGAGCACCCAAAATATGTTTTGGAGCAAAAATATGAAAAAAGGTATACCCCTGCATTTCTATATAAAAGTGGGGTTTAAGGGGGTATATATTGCACAGACATGTTTTCCTGATGAACAGCATTGTTCATCCTAACCACAAACGAATGTAGACTTAATTTTTATCAAATTAAAATTGAAAAAGTTTCAGTTGCATCCACCACTATCACTTACAATGTTCTTGGTAATGGTATCTTGCTTTATGACGATGTCATGCCTGGGTGAGAAAAGGGATTTCCTGCACAGGGTAAAATTTTGAGACCACTTCATGAGAAAGCCAGATTCATGAATATATGAGCCACCTCGTGGGAAAACCAACATTGTAGTTTCCGAAAAGGTCCGACACAAACCGACCTGTACAAGCACAGAAAAGAGCTAGAAGCTTGAAATTTAAGATTTAAGTAGAAGAGGAATTGTACTATCCGAGTAGCGAAAACAAAGGCACTGATCAGCTTCGCGGTTACCGCGAAGCTGATCTGCGTCTTTGTTTTCGCCTATGCAGATTGTTGGTTTTCCCATGAGGTGGCTCACATATAATCACTTTTCAAGTACATGTATAGTACATCTCTCAATGCATGCAAATGATAGAGTGAAATAAAGGTTTAGCTCTTGCAATATTAACCATTTAGCTGCTAATGAACTGTCTGATGGTACAGATTTTAACAAAAAATCAGTCTGGGTACACAGTTGGCAATAGTTAGTAATGACATGGCATCCTATCAACAATTTTTCAGTCATGATGGGAGCCAGTTACCAGTAAAATGAAGTTTGTGACCTGATCACAACTTTTTTTTTCTCTTCTTTACTGTGTCATTCTATATTCAATGGGTGGCCCCAATGCTACAAGATCCGTTTTTTGAGGGACAATATTTTTAGTTTAGTTGTGGCAACCATCTTGGTCACAAGAATGATACTCAGAACTTGCTTCTCACTACCTGGATATCCATTTGATGTGAGCTGCGTTATGAGAAAACCAACATTTTGCGTATATGCAAAATCCAGGCTCAGATCAGCTTTGTAGTAACTGCGAAGCTGATCAGCGCCTTTATGCTACAAGGATAGTCAAGTTCCCCTTTTTTAATCTAAAATTTCCAGCCTCTAACCTTCTGTGCCTGCACAGCTCAGTTTGTCTGACCTGTTTGGAAACCACATTGTTTGTTTTCTCATGACGTGGCTTATTTATCAAGGCAAACATACACCTCATGACAATGCCAAGCATTGTATCCAGATGTTTAAACTGTATATACTTGAAATTTGAGCCGCCTCATGAGAAAACCAACAATCTGCATATGCGAAAACAAAGACGCAGATCAGCTTCGCGGTAACCGCGAAGCTGATCAGCGCCTTTGTTTCCGCTACTCGGATAGTACAATTCCTCTTCTACTTAAGTCCGAAATTTCAAGCTTCTAGCTCTTTTCTGTGACTGTACAGGTCGGTTTGTGTCAGACCCGTTCGGAAACCACATTGTTGGTTTTCCCACGAGGCGGCTCATTTGTAATTCTTATTGTCTCTCGCAATTCTTTTAGAATGGTAGTCGTATATGTATATGTGAGTTTTATATGGAAGATATGTTTTAATGTATACACTGGTGAGACACAAATAAACGATACTTGACTTTTGACAATTAATTATCAGCGCCTTTGTTTTCGCTACTCGGATAGTACAATTCCTCTTCTACTTAAGTCCGAAATTTCAAGCTTCTAGCTCTTTTCTGTGACTGTACAGGTCGGTTTGTGTCGGATCTGTTCGGAAACCACATTGTTGGTTTTCCCACGAGGCGGCTCATTTGTAATTCTTATTGTCTCTCGCAATTCTTTTAGAATGGTAGTCGTATATGTATATGTGAGTTTTATATGTAAGATATGTTTTAATGTATACACTGGTGAGACACAAATAAATGATACTTGACTTGACTTTTGACAATTAATTATCTGGCCCTACGGAGTTTGCCTATTAAGGCGGAATTTTTAAAAGGATACAGTGTGAAATGAAACTAATCTGTAGAAAAATTTTGCTGCTTTTTCTTGGTAATAGTCAACTTTTCAGGTGTGAAAGAAAAACTACAAATCTCTGTACTCAAAATCTTTTTTCTTAGAAATATGTAAATGGTTTATTTAATGCAAAGCACATTCTGTATTAAAATGGGATGTGAGACATGATTTGAGCCGCATCGTGAGAAAACCGGATTTTTGCCTAGGCGAAAACAAAGGCGCAGATCAGCTTCGCGGTAACCGCGAAGCTGATCATCGCCTTTGTTTTCGCTACATGGATAGTACAATTTCTCTTCTTCTTAAATCCGAAATTTCAAGCTTCTAGCCTGCTTCTGTAACTGTACAGGCCGATTTATGTCGGACCTGGTCGGAAACCCCGAAGACCGGTTTTCTCGCGTCGAGGCTCATTTGATCCTCGTAATTTAAGCTGTCATGAGATAATCTGCTTTTTACATATATGGAATGAAAGCACAGACAAGAAGAAGGGTAAATGCAAAGCTTATCATCACCCTTGCTTTCACAAAAGATAGTTAAGTTCCTAAATCTGAAATTGAAATTTAAATCCTATATAGACACTGGCTTTTGTTGTACAGCACAAATTGTGTCAGTTCTATTCAGGAAACTAGTACCTGAACGTCCTGAAGACAAGTTTTATTAGTACGAAACTAATTTCATTATTTAAATATAGACAATTATGATTAAAAAAAAACAAACAGTTTTTCAAATGAACTTGAATATGCTCCTGATTTTTGGAGAAAACCTGCTTTAAGCATACAGCTTGGCATTTTCATTTTCTCTGATCTATATATAGGCTCTTCAAGTCCATTGTCATTTTCATTTTATATGATAACTGTTATTGGTCAAAAACATAACACTGCTCAAACACATCATTTCTTCTTTGCAGATATCAGATTGGATAGCACACTTTTGTTTTCAATAAATAACATCACTCATAGAGTTTTAAAACTGAGGTGGTTTCCACAGGTCATCATTCTATTCTGGATTTCTTGGATCAGTCGTCATCGTCTCGAGCCCCATCGCCCCGAGGTTTGGGTCCGCCTGCCATCTTGGCCATGATGATCTGTAATGTAAATGCATAAATTGTAAAATTCATAAGATCTGACGAGATTGCAAGAATGCTTGTTGTGTTTATACATTTATGCATAAACAAAGACCCATATATATTACCTGGGCTAGCATGTAGGCTATTCATGTTAGTATTTTTTTTTCTAAATTTTTCTGAGTCAAATTATGTTGGTTTTTTTTATAGAAATTCGTTCCACAAAACAAGATGTTGAAAACCTGCGAGTGGTTTAAGTGCCGGTTCACATAAAAATCATGCAAAATTGAAAATTCACTCCACATCGAGTATAACAGATTTTGATGAAATTTATTTTATATGAAGGCCGTTATGGTAGTATTTGACCTCTGAAATATTTTTGAAAATTGTCCAGCAGTTTTAGAGAAAATTACGATTGAAGTTTTAAACACACTTTTACAAGTTTGCCTTGAAGTCTATGGGAAAATGTCGTCAATTTTCAAGTCAAATTTTGGTCACTTCAGTAGACGAGTTATTATACATAATATACATGAAAATGCAGCTTAACCTCTCTTCTACATTTTCCAAAAATAAAACGCGTTGCCAAATCACTTTTGATGCCGTACTTTGTACATGTTTACGCCTAGGTATTTCTTACTGCGCTGGTGTCCCGTTTAGCAGTAGAATTTCTTCTTGAAGCCGGTAACCAAACCGCGCGACGTTGCTAAGACAAAGCGTCATGTGACAAAAATCATGTGACAATACATATTGAAAACACAACATGAAATTCTTGTGTTTTTAAGAAGCTACGAAATAAGTAAAAAGACGGAAAAGAATAGAAAGATGGAACGCATTTGACGTCACAAGACGTTAGATTAGTATGACGTGACGTCAGTTGTCACGTGCTTTCATCCTCACGTGCCAAGTCGCGTGGACCCTTAATTGACAATTAAGACACGTAAAATGTGGTCTTATTAGAAATAAAATGCAAATTTGAACATGCAACAATGTGGGAATTACGTCTTCCATTAAAACACGAATTATTCCTTTCGTCAGCGTGATATTTCAGTACACTGACACGAAGATAACCCAGTACGGACGTTCTATTATTTTAAAAATAAACAGCAGAAGTAATAGAAAACGGCAAAAAAACCTAATAGGACGTTAAAAACCAATCTTGTAAAATCATGAATATATAGCAGCAAAAATAAACTGTATTATCATGTTAAACTTACTTAGAATTATAATTGATATTTTCAGTTGTAAACGCGTAAATCACTTTTAAACTATTAAAAGTATACTTGAAAAATAAAACTGATTGATTGTAATCTAAAAAATACAATAATATTAATCAAAATTTGTTCATATTCTTGACCTTAAAACATTGAGGTTTTGTTTTAAGTTACTTCCCTTGAAATCTATCATAAAGATTATGCTTTAGTAAAAGCAGTACGCATTTTTGACTTGAAGTTTCCTGTCTATCGTATACACCTCCACCTTTGGATTTGTATTCCATCAGTGTCATGACAGCTTAGGTCGTGACATGGGTTAAAAGACTCATCCGAACGACTGAAGAAGAGCGGGGTAGAACCTGCAATCCACGATTCACACGGCGAGTAGCTAAACCATTTGTCCGCGAACATGAGGCTGTAACGGCGTGGAACGGAGTTGGCTCCGCCTCACTGAATTCCATTCAAGAACACCCTCACCCTGAGTACATATAAATTCAAGTTAACTGTCATAAAAGCAACGTGTATCGACATAAACTGTGTATTTGACGATCACAGGTGAATGACGATGTTGATCGAATCATGCACAATATGCCTAGCCGCTTCACACCAGTCTTGCAGTGTTTTGACGTATCGAAGGCCTACCTTCAGGTATAACAAGACAGCTGTACCTTGAGAGTCGCACGCCGGTCACGGTTTGCAGCCTCGGAGAACGGGTAGAAAACAAAACAGTCGCATTCCGTTGCGGGGCAGGCGATAGTATGAATCGCGACCTGTCGTAAGAGATCGCACATAAATTACAAGACAGTCTTTCGACTTGCACGATTTGCAATGCATAGAGTGCCAATACGAGTACATTGCGAATTCGCCACCTGACAACGCTTATGTGACGCGTTTCTAACGTGTCTCTCGTTGAACTTGCTTTGAGCGTTGTTGTTGCTGGTTTTTTTTTTTTTTTTTTTTTTTGTTTTTTTGTTGTTTTTTTTCTCAACACACCTGGCGCGCGTTTGTCCATAGACCAGTGTGTCACTCACTGTTTTTTTTTTTTTTTTTTTTTTTTTTTTGAATCCATTCCTGGGTCCTCATCAATGCCTTGGTTACATTTACCCCGATCATCGTACGATTTTCAAGTTGGTCTGCTATTTTAGACATCGTAGGTGATCACGGGCATGTTAAGAATTCATACAGGCATCGTACGATTTCTTGCTCTTACTTTCGTCCACGTTCTGAGTGAAAACCATACGGAGATCGTCGGAAGATGTCTATGACGAATCCCTACGATTTCTGACTGAGCCTTTTCGGTCTCCTTACCGGCGATCACTGTAGGGGCCCCGCCCATTGGGGCCCGAAGAAATAGATGGGTTTCTTGTGCCTCCAGGCAAAGCTTTTACACTGCTGACTGCATCTTATTACTGGTTAACCGCTCATGATGAGCCTGCCGAGGAAAAGTGGTTTCAAGTCATAGCGGTTGTGGCTTTGTTGTATGGTTATATATCAAGCACTTGTTGGATGTTTTGGGTAAAAGTCCCGGAAATGGAGACAACGTCCCGACCTGATCTTAGCCGTTGACTGGGACGTTAAGCATCAATTTTAACATCAAACAAACGATGTCTGTACAATTTTTTGTCACCAAATTATCATAAAAAAAAAACATGCGGTGGCTGCACGATCATCGCAGAGTCTCTTGACGATGCTCCCTACGGCGTGGTAACGGTCTAACGTTTTAAACACTTGACGTTGTAGCAGTATAGACTAATTCAAAATCGGAGCTAGGACATCTAAAGCCTGCGGGAGACCGCACGAAAAAGGAAAATCACAGAACAATTGCGTCTCGTACAATGTATCTTGAACTGCATTCATTTTATTACACAGAAGTGCACGTTGGAAAGAATTTAGAGGAACAGTATGAAGAGTATAAAGGAACGAAAAAAAAAATATATATATTGAAGTGTTTACTATGAAATTTGTTTGTTTCAGCTTGAAAGTAGTTATATATTTTCCGAAAATTCAAGAATAACTAAAATTTAAAGAAATCTTATTTTCAAGGGGAACGACTTCATTTTTTTTCAAGTTAAAGTTTTTTTTAAAATTAACAATAGTTAATTCAGGAGCATTTTTAATTGTGCTTGTTTTATGCACTTTCACTCGTACCTGGAAACACATTTTTGAAGATCTAGTTGATTCGCAATTATAGTAGAATTTCATATCGATATCAGACAACTTAGGTTACAAGCTCTTGGTTTCCAAACAGCAGAAAAAAATCAAGTTTTGAACATTTGTCTTCAGGTGTTTCTGTTGTTGTCATGTCAACCAGGTATTTGAGTTTGCAAAGGGTTTTATTTTTCCGGACACGTAATATCAGAGACACTTTACATAACAAAACTTAATTTCAATATCAGTCTACTGAATTTGCAATAAATGAGTTTCAAAACAGCAGAAAATGCCAATTTTGGGCGGCTGTCAAAGAATGACATTGTTGTTGTCATGGTAACCAGTATTTGAATTTTCAAATGGTTAAATCTTTTGAACAAATGATGTATTTGATACTTCTAGATCATTATACATTTTCATAACAAAAATTGTCTACAGAATTTACAAGAATTGAGTCTCAAAACAGCAGAAAATTCCAATTTTGGACATTCATCTTCAGGTGTGACTTTGTTGTTGTCATGGTTACAAGGTAAGTGATCATACTGTCTTTTCATCATCGAGCATGATAAAACAATTGTTGGTTTACTGATGCAATGTGACAAAATAAATACCGATAATTTTCCAGATGCCGATATAAATGATCAGAAGGCTCCTCCACCCTCCCCCACTCACTCACCCTAAAATGTCACGTTTAAATATATTTCTCCAGTGGTGTTCAACTTGTTGCTATAGCAACCATGCATTTTAACTTGCAAAGCGTTTTATTATATAAACTTATAATAAAATACTTACTTTATAATTAATATTCAATATCATGTTAACATCAGTCTACTGAAGTCGCAATAATTTGGTGCGAAAACAACCAAAAAATTCTTTATTTTAGATATTTTCTTCTGTAGCATTTTAGTTGTCGCCATGGCAACCTGGTAAGTGACCAAGTTGTCATTTTTATTATCGGATATGATAAATCACTATTTGCTTTCTTGGTTCAATGTTACAGAACAAATCCACAAGTGAAAAGAAACTGATATAAACTTACCTGTAAACCCCCAAAATGTAAATTTTAGCCGTTTTTTTCCTCCAGTGGTGTTCGGTTTGTTGCTATGGCAACCACACGTATTAATTTACGAAGTGTTGTACTTGTAATATAGTACTTACTTTATAATTCTAAATCAATATCATGTTCAAATTAGTCTACTGAAGTGGCAATAATTTGGTGTGAAAACAACAAAAAAAAATCAATATTTTTGATATTTGTCCCTTGTAACATTATAAATGTCGCCATGGCAACCAGGTAAGTGACCAAGCTGTCTTTTTTATTATTGAATATGATAAATCAATAGTTGCTTTCTTTGTACAATGCTACAAAATAAATCCATCAGTGATTAGAAGTTGACATAAACTTACCTGAAAACCCTCCTAATTGTAAATTTTACATTTTTGCCTCAAGTGGTGTTTGATCTGTAGCTATGGCAACCGTGTATATGAAAAGGCAAAGGGTTCTGTTGTTGAAACTTGTAATATAATACTTACTTTACAATTAAACGGCAATATCATGTTTACATCAGTCTACTGAAGTGTCAATATCTTGGTGTGAAAACAACCCAAAAATCAATATTTTAGATAATTTTCCTTTGTAGCATTATAGTTGTCGCCATGGCAACCAGGTAAATTACCAAGCTATTTTTTCTATTATTGTATATGATAAATCATAAGTTCCTTTCTTGGTACACTGCTACAAAATATATCCACCAGTGATTAGAAGCTGATATAAGCTTACCTGAAAACCCTCCAAAATGTAAATTTTAGATTTTTCATTTCAGTGGTGTTCGATTTGTTGCTATGGCAACCGTGTATATGAAAAGGCAAAGTGTTTTATTGTGGAAACATGTAATATAAGAGTTGCTTTATAAATTAAGTGTTACTGCATATCAATATCAGTCTACTGAAGTTGCGATAAATTGATCTGAAAACAGCCAAAAATGCCTTTTTCATATTTTTTGACTTAGTGGTATAATATGCGTTGTCATCGCAACGCCAAGCTGAATAAAATCAATGTTGTTTTGGCTTAAAAGCTTTAAGCTATGTTAAGTGTTTCTATTCGAATTGTTCCATTCTACCTAACATTTATCACATTCATAAAATATTATTTTGAATTATACCATTTTTAGAGCAGAATTTAGCGATTTTTAGGCAAAATACTAGTTCCCGTTGCCATGGTGACGAGAATTGAAAAAAATTGAAATAAACCTTATTTTTCTTGTTCTGTCATCAAAACCTCTCAGACAAATGAAAATCAGCCAAATCCGTTACCCACCATGTGGAGTCACCTGCATGATTTTTATCTGAGCCAGCACTTAACATCCCAGTCAACAGTTTTTCAGTCATGTTGTGACTGTCAACACGCCCTGGGTATTATTAGACTATGGAGAATGATAAATGTATCTTGCTCAAGGATACAACCAGGCACAAATGGGTTCGAATCCCTGATTTTCTAAAAACTTCAGTCATGTGACTATCATGTGACCTACTCACCTGGTCAACCTTCAAGACGGTACAAGCAGCTGCGGTGGCAAACTTGAGCCCCCAGTATTTGGCGAGGAACAGATCTAGTATTCCTTTCTCTAAGCAGTCAGTGACAGCCACCGTGTGGGATTCTATGTCAACTCCTGTGTTCTTCTTGCCCTCCTGGTGAGCAGCGTACAGCAGGGACAAAACTTCTGTAGCCTGAAAGGAAAAACAAGCCATTTATGATTATACATCATATCATTAGGAGAAATGTCTTCCCAATTTTTGACAATGATAGAAACAAACTTTGACATATACTGCACTAAACAACCAGAGATGGCTATATTACTGAAATAGAGTGATTTTATTAAATTATGAGCCGCTTCGTGGGAAAACCAACATTGTGGTTTTCGAACAGGTCCGAAACAAACCGGGCTGTACAAGCACAGAAAAGAGCTAGAAGCTTGAAATTTCGGATTTAAGTAGAAGAGGTTTTGTACTATCCGAGTAGCGAAAACAAAGGCACTGATCAGCTTCGCAGTTACTGCCAAGCTGATCTGCGCCTTTGTTTTCGCCTATGCAGCTTGTTGGTTTTCCACGAGGCGGCTCTTATGTAGTGAAAGGGAACATGTGGACCAACTGCAGTGTAAAAGGTAAACTATGTCAGAAATGCAGGTTGGTTGTATTGGTTATTTATTTCTCACTCAACAGCTAAGGTCATATGGAGACGGAACCTAGGTTTAAAGTCTCATCTTAAGAAGCCCGAGATAGAAGACCTACTTAGCAAAGTGTGGCTTCACCAATACGCCACAGAGGCTTAACATGTCGGAAATCCTCCTCAAAAATGCTATCCAGGCAGTGCCTGAGATGAAAGGCTTATCCTTGAATGCAGTATGGCCTATAATACATATTAAACTGAAGGAAACCATTTTGCTGTTAATTCTTCTTTGTTTGTTTACATTACCTTAACTCCAGCATTTTCTGAGATTGTTCTGGGTACAACTTCTAAAGCTTCAGCAAACTTTTTGATAGCATACTGTTCCAAACCTGGGGTACTCTGTGGAGAAATTGTTAGAAAGCGGTTATCCAATGTGGAAATCTGATCACCTTTACCCAATAAACACAGGTTTACCAAGCCAATTGTACAACTATACACCAATCTAGAATTTATGCATTAGTAAAAACCCAAACATGTACATGAACCAATCTCTTCTTAGAGTCTTAGAATTTTCAAAAAGAAATGAAACTTTCTGACACCAATAAAGGACCAGTTAACATCATCTTATTTGTTAAATATTTTGTCTGCTTTTGTAAAAATTTGCACATGGTTTAGTCTCTAAATCTGAGTTTATGCCAACATCTTTTCATGGCATCCTATGAATATGCAATTCATCAAGTTGTAGGACTGCAGCAATATATTCTGTGTCAGAATAATCATATGAGCCACCTCGTGGGAAAACCAACTATGTGGTTTCCGAACAGGTCCGACACAAACCGACCTGTAGAAGCACGGAAAAGAGCTAGAAGCTTGAAATTTCGGATTTAAGAAGAAGAGGAAGTGTACTATCCGTGTAGCGAAAACAAAGGCGCTGATCAGCTTCGCGGTTACCGCCAAGCTGATCTGCGCCTTTGTTTTCGCCTATGCAGATTGTTGGTTTTCCCATGAGGTGGTTCATATTTTACCTCTCCGAGTGTGGTGATCTGTTTGGCCAACTCTATCTCAGTAGCTCCTGCTCCGGGCACCATCCTGCAGTCCTGGAAAATATGGGAAAAGCCGTGTTGCTTGAGGTTTGACAACTCAACAATTTTTCAGTAATGTAAGAATAACAATACCAGAACTAAGGGATGCATGCTAAGCCTGCCAGGTGAAGCCAGAGTAGATAAATTTGTTCAGCTCTGGGCTAATAAAATCAGCATAATATGATACTGGCACACTTTAATAGATGTAGATGTAGTAACATAACAAGCAAAGAATGTTTTTGTTATTTATTTCAGTCACGTTTTTCGGAAGGACCACAGTTTCCTAAGCTTGAGAATGGTCTTGCTAAAACACACAGGCTAAAGGATTCAACAGTCAACACCCTAACATCTATTTGCAAATCTTATCTCTATCAATTATAATGATACACTGGCCTCCCAACAAAACAATGTGCCAGACATAAGGGGGGAAATCTGGGCCATTGGCTTTCCAAGCAATGAAACCTCTTTAACCATATTGATCTACTTTACACATATCGACCTACCCTAATAAGAGCTTTGAATGTGTTGACGCCATCATTGATAGCTCTTTCCATATCGTCCATTATATTATCTGTCGACCCTCGGATCATTATTGTAGTGATGGCACTCTCCTCCTTATCTATACAATTAAGATATCATAATTTTACTTTAACCCATATTTGACTAATGGATTCTCCCATCATTATCTATTGGGTGGGTCAACTTTCATTTTTAGGGGCATCAGGAGTGATTTTTATTTTTTATCTCATTTTTCAATGAAATTTCTCTCTGCAAACAGAATAGCCCCAGATGGGCCGCCGCGTTCTGCGGCGTCACATCTGGGGCTATTTTGTTTGCCTATGTCCCATAAAAGGGATGCCAGGCTTAAATGAGTTAAGCTAAGTTTTGGCACTTCTAGGTCTAGGCAAACAGTACAGTTCTAAGTCAGACTGCTAAAAGGGTGTTTGTGTTTTAGAATTTAATGCCAAGTTGTTATTTAATGCCAAGTTGTTGGATAACTCCAAAGACACGTCTGTCACTTTGGGCATTGGAGGAATCGATTTTTGTTGCATGGATCTATTATCAGATATCATAAAATTACTGACTCTAGAAAATAAAACATTTTTCCTACACATTAAAATTTGGTAATTTGTGACTTTTCCTAGTACTGTTAATGTTTCTGTAAGAGATAACTTCTGCATATTATTTGGCATAAATGTTTATTATTTCCCTTTGTTTTATTATGACGTCATAAATGTCATAGCAACGACGTCAGGAACTTTCATCTTTGTGTGTCTAGAGTCATGTTTATACAGTCATGTTTGTTATAATAAAATCATCAACCATCATCAGAGTTTGATCTTGAATGAGCTTTAACAATGGTAGCAGAG
Organism: Rugalucina vietnamica; assembly: GCA_964017185.1. Classification (NCBI taxonomy): domain Eukaryota; kingdom Metazoa; phylum Mollusca; class Bivalvia; order Lucinida; family Lucinidae; genus Rugalucina; species Rugalucina vietnamica. Next base: position 17,433,250 of record OZ024874.1, read on the forward strand.
CGAGGTTGACGGTCTTTGGATATTACCACAAACTGATTGCAATAAACTGTGCAGAGTTTTGGAGTTCGTAGAGTGAAGAAGAAAAACAACATATAGATGGAGATCAAGTTGAAGTTAAATTGAATTGGTTTGAAAAAGAAGATCCTCGAAATCTGCGAAAAGAAAGGAGTGAAATCTGAAAGGAGAGAAGCCAATATCTACCTGGATCATTCAATAAGTTGGAAATTAGGACTGGTGCAACAGTGAAGTTAATAAACAGTCAATACAACTTGAGGGAGAGAGAAAATAAACAATGGGAAAGGGCAAGTAAGGAACTTTTAAGTTAATTCGAAATGGAAGAAAATAGCATGAACTTTATTGTGTTAATGTTGCGTGAGGGCAGAGATATGAAAAAAAAAAAAAACTGTGATGAGCTTTATTTATAAAATATATTGCCTGAGGGCGATGTTGTGATTTGCGTTATATTGTCTGCGGGCGATATAAATATCCTCAGTGTGGGGGATATGGTGTTTGGAAAATGACATTAGATGGAGGTGAGAAGGCGTTGATGGTGTTGCGTTATATTGCTTGAGGGCAATATAAGTATCTTCAGGATGGGAGATATGGCATTCAGGGTGTGGCGTTGCGGCATGGCGTTTGGTGTATTGTGATGGAGATATGGCGTTAGACTGGTGTGGAAGAAAAGACGTTTGATGGATTTTTAATTGTGACCCAAGTAGTAACAGTTGAATTTGTCTGATTACAGTTCTGTAATGGCTTTTGCATATCTATCGATGGGCTATAGACTACGCAGCTTTAAGGAGAAAATTTCTCATTGAGGGAAAAAGAACAAAAATAGATAAATGAACATAAAACCAATAAGGATTATAACTAAGAGCAAGAAATACAGATACTGCTGATTTGTAGCTGCAGAACAGAAGCGGTCCTCATTATGAAACAAGGAACTATATGTGATAGCTTTAATGATAGTATTTATTTGTGCCTTGAACTATGATTTTTTATATATATTTAATTTTCTTATTTTTTATTCAATGCTGAAGTATCTCCTACTTTCATCTTTTACTTTGCATATGGATGTTATTCCTTTTGATTCTATATCCTCAGTATTAACTTATACAATAATTTTAATGTTTCCTCAAACAAAACAAAGAAAAGAAAGCATAATTAATGTTAATGTTTCTGTAAGAGATAACTTCTGCATATTATTTGGCATAAATGTTTATTATTTCCCTTTGTTTTATTATGACGTCATAAATGTCATAGCAACGACGTCAGGAACTTTCATCTTTGTGTGTCTAGAGTCATGTTTATACAGTCATGTTTGTTATAATAAAATCATCAACCATCATCAGAGTTTGATCTTGAATGAGCTTTAACAAGTACTTCCTACCTTGTTTGAACACAATAACTGGAGTATCCCCGACTTCATCGACATACACATTATCACAATGACCCGCTTCTTCTGGGGTGGGTGGTGTCTAAAAATACAATGAAATAAACATCATATTCATTTCGTCACATCACGTACCTTCTTTGATTTTTTTATTATTATCTTTTCTTCATTATTTTTTTAAAACTTTGAATCAAAGTGTTTACCACAAACATACTGTAAATTCGGAAATTTTCGCGTGACTTTTATTTTGCGAATTTTCGATTTCCGAATTATTAGCGAGTTCTTGAATTCGCGAGCGAGTACTTGTGCAGTCTATAAAGCTTATAATAATTCTTTATTAGCGAGAACTTTATTTTCGCGAGGCATCGAATTCGCGAATATTAGCGAAAATTAAGTTCTCGCGAAAATTTCCGGATTTACAGTATACATTTGATTCTGAACAGTTGTAGTGAACAGTTGTAGTGAAGTATGTTTCAGTCTTGCACAAATTACAGAACTTTTATTTGCACTGAATAATCGGCTAAAACTAATATTAAAGTCTAAAAGACAGAAAGAACAAGTAGCCCAGGGGCAACGATCGCTCACCTGGACAAAGTAGTTGGGGTTTTTACCATATATGGGTATGATGGCCATCTTGGTCATGTGACCTTGAAACCCTACTTAGATCAGCAGAAGAGCTCTTGTCTGGATTGTGTATCCTCTTTTCTGCCATTTTTGTTCACTTGAAAAAATCATCTAACAAGGTCAGGGTCCTATAATGACCCACGGGGTTGGGCCATATTTGACCCCAGGGGCAAGATTGGCAGGATTTATGTAGAGCTCCACATGACAATGTTGTATATCAAATATACAAGCTTTGTGTCATGCTGTTGCAGAGAAGATTTTTTCATATATTTCCATTATAAGTCTATGGTAGATAATGACATGCCTGGGATGTGGCCTGTATGGACCCCAGGGGCACCGTTGGCAGGATTTATAAAGAGGAACACTATACACTATACATTGCTACAAACAAAATATGAAAGCTCTGGGCCTTGTGGTTTTGGAGAAGAAGATGTTTTTCCCATGACGTCCCCGGGGCGGCGCCCGTGTGGACCACAGGGGCACGGTTGGCAGGATTTATAAAGAGGATCACTATATATTGCTACAAACAAAATATGAAAGCTCTGGGCCTTGTGGTTTCGGAGAAGAAGATTTTTTTATGTTTTACCCATGACCCCCCGGGGCGGGGCCATTTTTGACCCCAGGGGCATGATTGGCAGGATTTATATAGAGGACCACTAAACATTGCTACACACAAAATATGAAAGCTCTGGGCCTTGTGGTTTCAGAGAAGAAGATTTTTTTATGTTTTTCCCATCGCAAGTCTATGGGAGCTAATGACCCCCGGGGCCGGGCCATTTTTGACCCCAGGGGCATGATTGGCATGATTTATAAAGAGGAACACTATACACTGCTACATACAAAATATGAAAGCTTTGGACCTTGTGGTTTTGGAGAAGAATATTTTGTTATTTCCCATGACACCCCCGGGCGGGGCCCGTATGGACCCCAGGGGCACGGTAGGCAGGATGTATAAAGAGGACCATTATACATTGCTACACACAAAATATGAAAGCTCTGGGCCTTGTTGTTTCAGAGAAGAAGATTGTTTTATGTTTTTCCCATCGTAAGTCTATGGGAGCTAATGACCCCCGGGGCGGGGCCATTTTTGACCCCAGGGGCATGATTGGCAGGATTTATATAGAGGACCACTAAACATTGCTACACACAAAATATGAAAGCTCTGGGCCTTGTGGTTTCAGAGAAGAAGATTTTTTTACATTTTCATCACGACGCCCACGGGGCGAGGCCCGTATGGACCCCAGGGGCATGTATGGCAGGATTTATGAAGAGGACCACTAGACATTGCTACACACAAAATATGAAAGCTCTTGGCCTTGGGGTTTCAGAGAAGAAGATTTTTATATGTTTTTCCCATTGTAAGTCTATGGGAGATATCCGTTGCCATGGAAACCAGAGTTCTGATCCGACCTGGCCCAAAACCTAATACAACCTTTCCCCCTCCTCAATGATGCTTAAGATAAAATTTGGTTACAATTGGCCTTGTTGTCTTAGAGATATTCAAGTTTGAAAATGTGGACGGACGCACGCCGGCTCGACTACTATACTATAAGCTAACCTCGTGAGCCTTCGGCTCAGGTGAGCTAAAAATGTGCAACAACAAAGGCCAAACATCATCCTATACTTCTTTTTTTCTTGTTTGATTTTTGTTTTGTTTGAATATTACATTTTCTGTTAAGTGCAGCTTGGTATGTATCCGACACAAATATAATCTTGATCTTATAAGATCTTATACATTATGGTATGTTGTCGTTGTTTTTTTTTTTTTTTGCACAAAAACACATATCTATAAACTTACTATTCTTGGAAGAGGTGTGGCTCCAACAGCTTTACATAATCTCCGAAGGTCCCACTTAGACATAAGTCGTAGGATAAGGATCTTATATTTGTTACAAAAATGCTGTGCCATCTCCCCGACCTTGCCGCCCGACACGATCACAGTGCAGCCTGTGTCAGCTATAGATTTAATTTGCTGAAATATAAAGTAGTAATGTTTATCATGTCATATTGCATCTTAAAGTTTCTATTCTCGATTGAGTACCCACATCTTACATTTAATTGAAGAAATGAATAATCGACAAAAAATATATCACCAATCATTTGAACCGCCCCATGGGAAAACCAACAATCTGCATAGACGAAAACAAAGGCGCAGATCAGCTTCGCGGTAACCGCGAAGCTGATCAGCGCCATTGTTTTCGCTACTCGGATAGTACAATGCCTCTTCTACTTAAATCTGAAATTGCAAGGTTCTAGCCTGCTTCTGTGACTGTACAGCCCGGTTTGTGTCAGACCTGTTTGGAAACCACATTGTTGGATTTCCCACGAGGCGGCTCATTTGTTTTTCATTGATGCTAGCCCAATGGTTACCTTGTCCAGAAAGAACTATTCATCTTACAGTTGGGAAATCTTAAATTTTATGTGTCCCTTCAAAATCTTTCCTGCCTAGTGTCTAGGTTGAGATTTTAAATTTAACTTTCTAGTTTTACTTTTCAGCTAAAAAATACATACTTCTTCTATCAAAGTCTCCTCTCCTTTACTAAAGCTCATCAGTTCTTCAGCGCTGGTTATTTTTACTGTTCCCTGAAAACAATACATTTAGCAACATAAACTATTTTCATTTATTGCTCACAATGTTTTTTTTCATTTATTGCTCAGAATAAGTTTCTTTTTTTTCCCAATCAGGAGATAAAAACCGCAACAACCTTGGAAGTGACCACTTGCCCTCCAGAAAGGACCAAACCTTGCATCACGATTGCAACATGCCCAAGTCAAACATTGTGCTAATAAGCAGTGCTATAAACTTAGAGCCAAGGATCTGTTTGTAAGGTCCTATTGGTCATAGTTCAAACACAAAGAATGTTTTTTTAGTTGTTGTTTTTTACTTTCTTAAGTTATTTTCAACACAAAAAGCAATGAACTACAAATATGAAATATGTCGTAATTTTCTTGATACATGTACTTTGGTCTCATTTTTGCCTCACTCTTTCTTCTCAAATGATCCCCCCCCCTCAAATCTTACATATTTTCTGTCAGGCCATTTTTTAATGAAACAGTTTATACATCTTTTACCCACATTTGCTAGTTGGCATTACAAAGGTAATACATTTTACCCACCTTTGTTTCTGTTTGCATTGCATCTAAGGGACATGAGTAAACGGCTATTTTAGCATTGCTGGCTTTCGATATTTCTCCTTCGACAGCTCGTTTGAACACCATTCCTTGGATGATACTGGACTGTAGAACACCACTACCCTAAAATAAAGAAAATAATTGTTGTTTCATTAAACTTTGATTCAATAAATATTTTGTTTGTTTGCATTGAGGTTTAATGTCCAAGTCAACAATAATTCAGTCATGTCGGCACAGAGCCACTGCTTCCTTGGAAGTTAATGTACCTTGCTCAAGGACAAAATATGGAGCATGAGATGGGATGAAACCAAAGACCTCTTGATTCAGAGTCTGATAGTCTACAAGTATGCCAACGCCATCCTCTCAATGAATATTGACTGCTTACTTTGTCATGTCGGGATGGAGGCACCACTTCCTGCATATTAATAAGTCATAAGGTGAGTCAATGTGTCTTGCTCAAGGAAACAAATTGAAGCCCAATCCAAGCAAGGTATGAAACCAGGATGTCTCGATTTGGAAATCTATGCACAAACCACTCTGGCACCACGCTTCCTGGCTTCAAGGTATGGTGCTAAAACCAGGTAAAAGCATGTTTACATACCAATATTTTGCTGACTCTTATATTGTCTACATTAAAGCCCTTCTTCTCTGACAAAATGGAAACTGAAAATATATGAAAGACATCATGAGCAAAAACTGCTTATTTTTTTACTAGACTGAATATAACACCTCTTTCTTTCAAATTAAGCTTCTACTCTTCTTCTGTGACTTTAAGTGCCAGTTTGGGTCAAACCTGGTCAGAAACCATGTGGTTTAAATAATGAGAAACGGATAGAGGGACTAGTAGTCGATAGTTAAACCCTACGCAAACATGGACGACACAAATTCAGCAATATGCAGGAACAGCAAGATAACAAGCACTTTGATATAGCTAAATAGTAAATACCCACCAAAACTAAGAAATCACTGATTAACTCATATAAGCCTGGCGTTCCTTTTATGGGACATAGGCAAACAGAATAGCCCCAGATGGGACGCCGCAGAACGCGGCGTCCCATCTGGGGCTATTCTGTTTGCTTTGGAGAATTTTCATCAAAAAATTGAATAAAATTTAAAAACTACTCCTGACACCCCTAAAAATAAAAGTGGACTGACCCAAATGATAGTGATGGGAAAATACATTCGTCAAATATGGGTTAACTTACCACACGCATCACTGATGAGTTTAGAGAGGAAATCTTCGTGACCGTACTGTTTACTCATCACAGATGATTTTATTGCCTTTTGAACCTCCTGTTTGTTCTTCAGATCCTTCTGTTGGCAACATACTAGGTCTGAAAGAAATGTGTTGGAGTAAAAAATGTGTGTTGAAGTTTCATAAATCGAGTCCCTGCATGAGAAAACCAATAATTTGGGTTTCCGACCAGGTCTGACACAAACTGACCTGTACAGTCACAGAAGCAGCGTAGAAGCTCGAAATTTAGGATGGAAGAAGAAGAGGTTTTGTCCTATCTCTGTAGCAAAAAACAAAGCTGCTGATCAGCTGCGCTGTTAGTGCGCAGCTGATCTGCGTCTTTGTTTTTGCTTATGCATGTTGTTGGTTTTCTTATGTGGCGGCTCAATTTTTTCTCAGTTGTGTTATTGTTTAACATCAAAGTCAACATGTTTTTGTCATATCTGGCAGGAGACACTGCAGGCAACTTGGGAGAAAAAGTCTCCCTAAATGAACAAGCTTCTTCCTATTTTTAGCTGAGGGTGAAGTGAAAATGTATAGAATATATAGGCAAACCTGAAATCTACAAGTATCAAAAATAAATATGAGCCGCCTAGTGGGAAAACCAACAATGTGGTTTCCGAACAGGTCCGACACAAATCGGCCTGTACAAGCACAGAAAAGAGCTAGAAGCTTGAAATTTCGGATTTAAGTAGAAGAGGAACTGTACTATCCGTGTAGCGAAAACAAAGGCGCTGATCAGCTTCGCGGTTACCCCGAAGCTGATCTGCGTCTTTGTTTTCGCATATGCAGATTGTTGGTTTTCCCATGAAGCGGCTCATATATTGTCAATGCTGGCTATAAAAGTATGAAAATTCACACATATTCTCGAAAAATAATTGACAAATACCTGGTAAAATTTCTAGAGCCTTCTTCACAGCAAATTCATAGCCCTCTGTTACTTCAGTCACCGACAGACCCTGAAAGTCAACAGAATCTTCATTACATCAAAAAAAAAGATTTAGGCTATGCAAAAAACAATGACTTAAGAATTGCATGGACTGCCTATCTACCGAGTCTACTAACACATAATGAGATAGAATACATATGAACTGTCATGAGAACAATAAATATTTACCTCTGCAAAAACATAGACACAGATCAGCAGTGCAGTAACTGAACAGCTGATCAACGCCTTTGTTTTCTCTACACAGATAGTACAATTCTTCATCTTCTTCTTCTTAAATCCGAAATTTCAAGCTTCTAGCCTTCTTCTGTGATTGTACAGCCCAATTTGTGTCGGACCTGGTCGGATATTTTTGGTTTTCTCATGTACGCAGCACAGGCTGATATTTTGTACATCTTGTGAATACATGTATTTAACATCGAAATGGTGTACAACTACATTTATTATTTGTCCTTTAAGGAGCTGCAAAATGCACATAACATAATGCATAATACATAATGCACATAACACCTTTTAAATTTCTAATTATTTACCATTCTTAAGAGCATCTCCGCTTGCTCTAGAAGTGCCCCGGCAAACACCAGCACAAAGTTGGTGCCGTCCCCAACTTCCTGTTCCTGTTGTTGTGTTGCCAGAACCAACATCTTGGCCGCCGGGTGCTGAACCTCCAGCTCGTTGAGTATTGTTGCCGCGTCGTTGGTAACGAACAGCTTCTCTATGTGGTTGATAACCATCTTATTTTGACCTACAACAGTAAACACGTCCATGTTTTTCAGATTATTCTTAAGCTGTAAAATTTGTAGACTATGGGATGAAAATTTGTTTACTCTTCTCATAACATAGATCGTGGGTACACATTAGAACTGCTTCCACGATAGAATTTGGGAACAGTTTTACTAATAACATTTCATGAATTTGTTTTCCTGATGCTGAAGGGTTTATATACATTTTGTGTTTTAGTTTACTTCGTTATCAATGTATGTCATTTTCTATTAATCTCATAAAAACGTAACCTACAGGACTGGTAAGCAATTTCCACGGGCAAGACTCCAGGAAGGAACATACAGATCCTACATGTAAATGCAAATCCTTAATGATATCATTGAAACTGCGTATTGAAAGAGTATATGTTGAAGATATATTTTTTTTCAAAACACAAATCATAAGAATGTGCCAGTGATAATAGCTCAATCGCAATGCTGGTGGCAGACATTTAACACTAAATAAACAATAATTATTAACATACCATGTGGCCCAAAAGCAGACCTTGTGGTTTTGGATAGCTCTTTGCAGGCATCAATATTTCTGTACACAGCCTCATCTAAACCAGAAAAATGCTGAAATATAGAAAGGCATCCTTTACTTCTGAATTCTGACCAACCTTAAAAATACTGGTACATTGTATACTGGTTTGCTATTTACTGACACAAGCAGTCAGGCTGGATATTTTTAGTAGGCCAATCCCACAAACAGGGCTAAATTCAGAGACGATTTCACAAACTTGGCCAATCAAATAAATGAAAGCAAATCTTTTTATGGTTTACAATATGATGTAATCATACAACTGACCAACAAACAGTGACTTATTACTCAACGAACCTTGCACCAGAGCTTATGCATTTCCATTCTAAGACAAAATAAACAGAATTCATGACGCGAAAAACTTCAAAATCATTCAGCTTTCAGCCATTGCACTTAAGAAATCCCGCCAAATGTTTGACTGTGTTATAGATATTTATACATAATCCTACACTTGTTGCATGCTGAATCAATGTTACACCCTCTAAGGTCAAGATTTCAATGCTTGATGGGATAGTTGATGTCACAAAAAATCAAAGTGGCGTCGAAAAGGCGCAAAGTAACGTCAAGCTAATCTGCTCACGGAAAGATAATTGGCCTAGTCTGGGGGAATTTAACACATTTATCAGCCCAGTTTCTGGGATTGGCCCAGTTGGCCCAGTTTGTCGGATTGACCCTTTTGTGGGACTGGCCCAGTTTGTGAGCCTTACAAATATGTGAAAAGTCAGATTATCCCTTGGAGTTTTAATTTAGGGGACCAATGTCCCAAAACTTGCAGCTTCTGAGAGACAGTTTGACAGTACTGTTGAGATTTTGGGGGACATTTACTTCAGGACCAAAAATATTTGAGAAATCTGGAGGACCTTTCTGCAAGTTTCTGGACAGTTTTGGGTGTCACTGGAAGCCAACAGCGGTCAAAATTCACATTTTCGTGCGCCAGGGAAAACCCAGATTATATCGTAAATTTCCAAATTTGTTTCTGCAGACTCTAACAGCTGGAGATAATTTTCAAAAATGGAGATAATCTCCATATTGGGTGACTGTCTCCGTTTTAGGAGACAAGTTATGTTAAAAAAGAGCTACATCCCCCAATTTCAAAAGGTCCCTCGATCAGGGGAATGTCTCCCGTTTTTTGGAGACAAACATGTCTCCAATTCGGGGGACATTCTCCCCATCAGGAGACACTCCCCATCAGGAGACAGTATGAAAACAATGTTGTAATATTTTAGGTATTTTCAGACTGTCCTGCGCACGATAAAGCGCACGTTAAAACTAGTTGGGAAGACACCAGTCCATCAAGACCTAAATTTAATGTTGCATCAGAAAAATTCACTGTTGTGATTAGTACAGAGATGTGGGACAGCCACCAGTATAGTCTCTAGATTTAAAACTTGGGAGAAATGTTTATTTTCCTGGTGGTTTTATTGTTAAGCATTGTTACTTTTACAATAAATTTTCAAACAGAAGGTACCAACATGAACCCGAAACTTTTTATTGAGGTGATTTCCTGTCTCCCGATTGGGGGACAAAATATTAACTCATCGTGTAAAAAATGATCAAAATGCATTAGACTCTATGGCAATGTCTCCCGATCAAGAGAATGTCCCCATTTTTGAGAATTATCCCCAGCTGTCTAATAAAAACATAAAATCTTGTAACTTACCATATTCGTTCTAATTAGCACACAGTGCGCAGTGGCTTAACATTTCAAAATAACTAAGTTAACAAAATATTGTTCTACTTTAAGTTAGCACACTATACGAATGAAAACATCCTATTGACTGCTGAAATAAAAATAAGTCAAAAATACCAATCGTGATGTCATATAAGTGTTCCAATCATCATGAAATATTGTTTAATAATTTAACGATACGTTTTAATCATAATGTAGTATAATTATGTATAAATGTGTAAAATTGGTATAAAATATCACTGTGCTAGTAGAGCAGAGTGTGCTTATACGCTTATTTTTTTTTTCAGGAACGACCTGGATGTACGCTTCTTGGAGCAAGTGTGCTAATTAGAATGAATATGGTACTAATTTTTTTTTTGTTCAATTTTGAAAAACTTTTTACTTGGATAGTTTGTGGGACCAAAAACCCAACCATTTTTTTCTAATGTGTCATATTGAAAAAATGCTACTGATATGACCACAGCTGGAAACATGTTCACAGCTCTCCCACCCCATAGGGCCATACCCACAAAAAAATGGGTTTCTGTGGGACCAGAAGGCCAACTTTTTTCACGCTAACATGACGTCAGTCATGAACTCAGTATCCATTCAAACATCATTCATCCCACAACTGAGGTGATGATGAGAAATTTATTGACTCAGTGGATAAAAAGGATTAGAGCATGTTTGAACATTCTAGAATGTTCCTACAATACAACCGTATGATAAAATCCGAGGGTTTCAAATATGAAAACACACATGGAAAAAATGAGTGGTCAAAAATAATCTGCAGAGAAGGCGTAAGCTAAATTCAGACTTATGGACAAATGTAAAGATTCAATGACTATAGTTCTACAGCACTGTATCATTAAACTAACCCTTGCGCCATCTTTTAACATCTGGGCAAAGCCAGGAGGTTTCGGAACGTGCATCGCCATGTTGAAGCTTTATTTATTTCCCACAATTCCTTGGCAACTTCGGGAAATCCGAATGAATTTAGGGTAAAATATAAAACCCTCGATTCTGGGTCGTCTTGACCGATACCATCGGGGCGCCAAGGACACCTTGGCCTGGACGGTTCCTGGGAATTTGCTTTAATTGGCAGGCAATCAAAATGTCATGTCAACTAATCTACAAAATGTTCAATCGAAGTTAAACATATTACGGATTTATTTAATAATCACATTTTCTTCTTAACAACTGCAACCAAGGGTGAAAAGTATTTCTAAGAACGTCAGACACCCCATAGACTTCAATGCACTTTTTTCACATCTACTATATAAAACCATGTCTCTTGTGGTCAACATATTTCAAATAACGCTTTTTGTGTCATTTGAAAGCTAAATAAATAAAGCAATGCACACATGTGTTTAATGTTCCGTAACGAAGATGTTGAAATTAAATGGGTCTTAAATGTTTGGTCATTTTGTTGCTCAAGTAAAGTGTGCCGTTTACAGCAATTATACCGGCACGTGCCTTGTGTCAAATCTTTTGTTTACTCAGTCCAATCATCATAATGATTATGTGACGGGGTAGCCTCTCATGGGAATATGCAAATTTCAAACTCGAAACTTTGTGAATCGAGTAAGTGTTGGGTATATAGCGCAGAAAACCACCCTTGGTGGATGAGCATGCTTTTCCACCGACGGGGTTTCTGTGGCTTGGCTCGGCTGTTCGTTACAATTACATTTAACGTATTGAAACCACCTGAGCCCAGACTCGAGAAAGAAAAATTGACAGAAATTCCAAGATACTGTAAATTTCCAATGAGCATGGACTATCATTGTAAAAAGTTTCATTGATAAGACTTCACTTGTAAGATACTGACCAATCAATTTACACAAAGTGTCTTAAATTAGAACAATTACCCTTTGTGATTCAGCATGGTCAAGGCAAAGAAAAAAAAAAGAAGTAAACAGCATGAAATTATTATATATCAATTTTATTTGCATATTTTCACTTTCTTTAGGTATGTATAAAGTTTATTTGAGGAAGTTTGTTTTGATTTGGATTTCTAGTGTTCTCTGGTTATCATATTTCCATGTATAGAGTTATAATTATGAAGACAAACAATAGATTTTTCTGTGCACTGATACTGTAAGTATCCAAGTGACAGTATTGATTTTTCTTCTACACTGACTGACTGACTGACTACAGTTTGAAAAAACAGGTAAATTCGTTTGTCCACGCTCATTGGAAATTAACAGTAAAATCGCACAAGAATAATAAAGATTATATCATTTACATACAATGTCTTTTTTTCTCTTGCAATGTATTAAGTTTGGGGCTTACAACTTTACATGTTGTTGAACTGTTTCCCTCGGCCTTTGGTAGCGCAAATGATATACATTTCTACACGTGAATTAAAAAAAAGATAGCGCAAACGAGATTTTTGGAAAATGAGCGCAAATGTAATAGCACCGACAGTTCATCGGGTCATCCACACAGCACCACGGGGTGATAGTTTTGATTGTTACACAGGAAGGTGAGGAATAGTTATATACTGTAAACAAGTTATGGAAATTGTTTGCATTTATTGTAGTAAATTGTCAAGCGGTTTCAGATTCATAATATGATGTCTTGATGGACGGACGGACGCAGGACCATTTGCATACTATAAGCTCACCCCGCAGGTGAATTAATAACATACAAACTTTAGAATAGGTGATAAGCCGTTATCAAAAACTTAACATGTCAACAGTGTGTCTTCACATAAAACTTATTTGGGATGTTTCAATCATTTACAGTGTAACATACGGATCGGGTTATATTTTCAGACCATACATGTACCTTGTCGCAACATCGCTTCTGACGATAATACTTTAATCGGTAGGTCTAGATAGCGGAAAGAGGCTGTTTTCACGCAAAGAGCCAAAAATGACATTTTTAATATTTACTGATAGAAGCAAACTATGTGAAAATTCTAATTTGCCATTAATTTTGCTTTTTTAATTTTAAAATATGATAAGAGACTATCACGAATACGATGATATGACTTCCTATTTCTTTGTAGAGAAAGTAGTGGGTAAATTAAGAAGAAGAACTTTGCTTACAAACCAGTAGGTTATAAAGCCCATGATACTCCGGTACCGTGATAATTCTCACCTAAAAATTAAAGACGCTCTCGATCTTGGCCATCGCACTTTTTTTCCCTCTTTATCAATATTTCAACAATTCCTATAGACCTATATATTGTACTTAATTGTAGCATGCAGCTACTATCTGGAAACTGGTTACTGGAAAACAAAACTGATTTGTGTTGCATCATAAGCATCATAACGCCCCTTTTCGCAATCAAGTACCGTTTTTCGCTAAGATAGTCGTCACTGTCATAATTATGTTTTTATAGCAACTGATTTTCACACCTTCGGCTGACGATACCGTGTTTATCATCAGTTATTGTGTTATTTTTTAACATCATACATTTTTTTTTGACTTGGGGCATTTTACATGCAAAATAATCAATTTGGATTTTTCCGGGTAAAAGATCACTTCCCTTGCTCACATTTTCACAATGATAAAATCCTTATTAAAATGTGATAGGTCCGACACAAACAGGCAAGTGCAGTCTCAGAACTTGAAAAGGCTTCTAGCTAGAAATTTCGGATTTACCAGGAGTGATTGTACTATCCGTGTAGCAAAACCAAAGGCGCTGATAAGCTGATTAAGATTAAGGTATACCAGGGCATCTCATGATTCACAGTACACAATATACAGGTCCTATAGTGATGCCCCGAAGAATTCATTCTTCCCAAGGACTATTTCATTGTGGAATAGTCGTCCTTCTTCAGTGGTCGCATCTAAGACCACGGAAAAATCTAAGGCTCTTATTTAAACCAAGAGTCCAGAGGTATACGTTTTAGTATGCCTCTGTCTAGCTTCTTGTAAATAGTTTTAATGGCCCATGTTTCCCCCTATTTTGCTAAATTCAAAATTTAGCCACCTACCCCACACCTGAGGTGATGATCAGAAATTGATCAACCCAGTCATGCCAGTATCTGAAGAAAGAAAGAAAGCTGTGCAGAAATTTAATGCGTCTTTGTTTTCGCATAGGCGAAAAGTCGGTTTTCTCATGACATGACTCATATCATATTTTTCTTGGGGTATTTCAGTAAAAAAAAAAAAAGGCAGTTTCTGAAATGAAAGATGGTAGTGTATGAACAATAAGCACGAACTGCTTCAAATCCCAAGCCGCGGTGTTCAACTCCGGGACCTTTCGAATCCATATCGGAGAGCAACTGTTGGCACGCAAACTCCCCAACAGTGCCAACACCTCCGTTGCTTTGAGAGGACTTTCGTGGATCACCGCGGAATTGGAACTGAGTTACCTTTTTGGCGTCATAACTCTGGTACCGGAAATTACCCATTCCGCAATCACGGAGTTTATCGGAAAGATCCGGAAAATTTCGGAATTTACATTAATTTTGCGCATGCCTACTTTCACACATGAGCAGTTAAAGTTTCCGGAAAAATTATTTATTTGGAAATTTTGAGACACACGTTTCCATACTCTTGTATTGTTCATTGTGTGCAGAATATGAAGAGACCTCGTAATGCTGATTGCGGAAAAATACGTAGACCTATCAAACGGAGTAAAATAAGTGAAGGTTTTTACGGAAGGTGAGACATGCCATTTCAATATGGCAGCAAGATTTCTGACAAAAAGTCAGATTTTTGTCTAGAGATCATGACCCGTTTGACATAGTGACATTTTGCATTGTCTTAGCGACAAAGGAACAAAAACATTGACTCCTAATCATTTTAGCGCATTGTGCGTCATTTTAGCTCATTGATATTGGCCTTGAAATGGTTACTGTGACAACGGTTCACATTCCTAAATGTAAATTGCACGTATTGCAGAATACGAGCTTTTAATCGTTGTCTCTTATAGAATACCTATTGCTGTTCCCTATGTTGGCTTGTGTATTGAAGACGCATAATATTCTAAGAACTTAAGATATTGCACAATCCATCGAAATGGAATCTTTAACATTAATTTGAGACTTCTCTGACATAAAAATAGCCATTATGACTTAAAAATAGCCATTATTAATTTTGACTGACGGCTATTCAGTCAGTTCATGCCACTGGTTTTCCGCACTGAGTTGTCAGTCTCATTGCTTTTTTGATCTTTCAACATTCAATGATTTTGAGGCATTCTGCGTTTTTGAAAACTGTTGATGGTTGTTTTAGGCATTTGGTGTTCAATCTAAGGTGTGCCATTGCTTTCATCCAAATTATAACATCCTACATGAAATTTCAATATAATTATTATATATTGGAAGAAAATGTTAGTTTTTAACATTTTACTCTTTGAAATTTTCAAAGTTCAGCATGGAAGGGGGTGTTTCTGCCAATGTTCTCTCTTGATAAACGTTCTGCTGTTAGTTGTTGGTCGGGCTCTTGACTAGATTACTCACGTATTGAGACGGCCCACCAATCTTACTATCCAACTTGGTCCTTCATTACGTTGCTTGGTGGTGTTATCAAATGAGCCACCTCGTGGGAAAACCAACAATGTGGTTTCCGAACAGGTCCGACACAAACCGGCCTGTACAGCTACAGAAGCAGGCTAGAAGCTTTGAATTTTATAGTTAAGTAGAGGAGGAATTGTACTATCCGAGTAGCGAAAACAAAGGCGCTATCAGCTTCGCGGTTACTTTAACCGCGAAGCTGATCTGCGCCTTTGTTTTCGCCTATGCAGATTGTTGGTTTTCCCATGGGGCGGCTCAAATATAAAAGGCAATTCTTTATGAATAATGACACTGGAGTCTGGTATATAGAATATGGAAGCCTGTTCAGCTAGAGACTTTAGATCTGCTCATTTTTACTCTTAATTATTTGAAGATGTATAAAGACCTAGTACAGCATTCAAGGACAGCTTGTGCAGCAAAAAAAAAAAATGGAACCTGAGGTATACAGTGTTTTCCCTGGCGCACAAAAATGCGCGTTTTGAAGCAATTTTGGGCTGAATGTCCCCAAAAATATACCCATGCGCAATTTTTGTCGGGTCGAAACGTCCCAGTAATTTCGGTCCAGTTTTCTCGTCGCGGTTACCCGTTTTAATCACACCTATCGGACGCTTGTTTTTCCTTTTAGTTTCTGTACTTGATCTTATACAAAGGTCAAAGCGTCTTATTGACTTTCTGACTGGTTTGCTCTACTACGAAGATGTTTATATCTTAATTGCGATAAACCCAGTCAACTTTTCTTCAACAACATGGAGGCTCACTCACGTCTGATTACAGATTTTTTAACTAGGACTAAAATTCTGACTGAAAACAGCGAGTCAACAGCTTCTGAGCTGCCAGAAAAGCGGATTTCGCTGTCCCCAGACCAGTACCTTAATTAATTTTTTAGACCATTGGGTATTTACCCACCCCTTTTTCATTCAATTGGGTATCTGAAATTTTAATTGGGACTAGTGTTTCCCCTAGCCACTTTTACTATGGCGCCGCGCCATGCCATTTTTCTCCAGCGCCATGCCCTTTTTCCCAGCGCCATGCCCTTTTTCTGAATCTACATTCTGTGCCCTACATTTTGGTAAAAAGTTTGTCAAAATAGGACAAAAAATAAGGAAGTTATAAATAAGATTTTTTGCTTGAAGTCTGCAGAACCAAATTTGGCAAAATTTATGATCATGACTTCCACAGTTGTTGATTGCTTTAATCCCTTGATTATTGTCACTTTATTGCAGTGGTAATGTTGATAATAACTCAATGACAATTACCCAATTTGACACCAAATGAGCTGTTAAGCAGAAAAGGTGTGAAAAATGAATGTCCTACCTGGTAATATAAGTGTGCCCGTTAATTAGTTTCAACTATCAATAGTTTACAAATCTTGAGTGAGGTTCTCTTATTTTGACAAGCATTCAGTTTTAAAGTAATGTGAGACAGAGGAAATTTTTTTTTTTCTAAGTTGTCTAGATGGTAAAAGTGAATCCTGAAATTGAGGAAAGAACAATTTAAGATGAAAAGCAAATTTATTAAAACAGAGAAATTATATTAAGTGTTAAATTTAATGACCTGTGCTGAAATGTGCCCTCATAGCATGATATGGGCCACTTAAAAAGTGCCCCTTTGCTTGTCATCGCGCGCTAAAAGTGCCCTTTTGACATGTTGCCGCGCGTTAAAAAGTGCCCTTTTTTTAGCAACCTTACCATGCCCTTTTTTGGGTCTGGGGGAAACACTACTGGGTATGTTCAACATTTTTACCCACTCTGTTTTCAATCAATTGGGTAAAATAGAAAAACAATTGGGTAATTCGTCACGAAAAAAATATTAATTGGGTGTTATGTGTTTAATTATTTTTTTATCATTTATTAAAGATTTTTAGATGTTACTGTTTCACTGTACGTTGTACTGAACTGAAGGGACAAAATGAAGCCAAATGTAAGAAAGACTATAAAATTTCTACCGTAAAACAAAGAGACCACTCAATGGATTTTAGCTGATTTGAATGTGCTGCAGACATGGGTCAATACAGTTTTGTAGGCTTTCTTAATGATTTGAGACCAGCCAAGGAACTTTAAAAAGCTAAAGAAAATCTCTCATTCGCGAACTGAGTCTACTTTCGTTTTCAATAAAATCATGTTTACCCCCATTAAAAGTGATTTCAAACGTAAATTCCCGACCTGACACTTGTAAAAACGTTCTTTCACAATTCCATTGAAGAAAGGTTGCGTATATGAGATCAAATCGGTATAGACTACCATTTTTTTTTTTTATCGTTATTTATTTGCTTTGCGGCATATAGAAACCACGTTTTCCATTTTTGAGAAAATCCCCCGATAGTGGATCTCGTCGTTATCAGATATTGCAAATAATCGCTTTAGGGCGCGCGGGAAACCAGGGACGAACCGAGTTATTATGCTACATGTAGATTGTAAACAACAGCTGATTGCTGAAAGTCTGGATGTAATGTTCATGTACATGTAGCAATATTGTCTGATATCTTAATAATCTGTTATGCACCAGTCATTTGTAACCCCAGCCCCCAGGGAGATTTTCTACTATGAAGGGCAGGGTAAAGAGCATAGCTTTGACCACCAGTTTGTCCCCTGGGGATGGGGTCTATAGCGGGCATTGAATACAGAAAAGTCATAATCCCGGCCCTTCCCCATAGGTGACGGTGTGGTTACAAATGACTGGCACATTATACCATTGAAAATAAATGATCCAGATCAGACCAAGAAGAGTGTGGTGCCTGATCAAAATATGAACTGCTTTACAGCCTAATGTACATTCCTGAAAGAATGTTTTGAAAAAAAAAAAAAGATATTTAAAAAAAAAAAAATGTAGCAGAGAAAAAAAAATGCAGAATTACCTAGATGCATGCAAAGTCTTTAAGAGTTAGCTAGTTTTTTTTCTTCACCTGGAGAAGGTTTTAGTTGCTGTCATTAGTGAAAGATATGCTGGCAACGCTAACTGGTAAATGAATAGAACATCTTTCTTGATGTGATTAAAAATGGTTCAAGGTTACAATAAGTCTAGTAAGTACAGGGCTAATGGTAAAAGAAATGCGCACTCATTACAGGTCTTGAGGTTTATAAAGCTTTTTCATGCTCAGCTGAAACTAACATGCGTCCTGCTTATAAATGTTAAAATGCCAACAATTGTTGGCATTTTAACATTTATTAGCAGGATAAAATACTGGCTTGTATGGTTTAAACCAAAAATTTCATTTTTATTTGAGCTATTTAAGTACTTGTGAGGAATTGAAATTTCATGCTCAGCTGAGTTGAGCATGAAAAAAGAAATGTGCACCCAGTACTGGTAATCTGCCTCTATATGAGCCGCGACGCGAGAAAACCGGTCTTCGGGGTTTCCGACCAGGTCCGACATAAACCGACCTGTACCAGCTCAGAAAAGAGCTAGAAGCTTGAAATTTCGGATTTAAGTAGAAGAGGAATTGTACTATCTGAGTAGCGAAAACAAAGGCGCTGATCAGCTTCGCAGTTACTGCGAAGCTGATCTGCGCCTTTGTTTTCGCATAGGCAATAATCCCGTTTTCTCACGATGCGGCTCATATAGACTTGCCTAGGAACAGAATGTCCATCAGAACATGCCCTCAGCTGTTTACCACGGATGTTATGCATGACGTTAAGTAAGGGCAAGGAGCAAACAAACTTAAGGAAAGGCATAAAACACTAGCCACCTGGGCCCAGTTTTCCCTGTTTTCCTTTCAACTAAAAAAATAAATAAAAAAATGAATGAATAAAAACTCTAGGCCTAAAATAAAGAATGGCTGGGACACTAAAGAGTACAACAGGACACAAATATGAGTTGAATTTCGTGTTCATGAAACCCGAGAATTCCGTAAAGAACCTGGACCTTTGGGAGTTTGTCAACATTTCAACATGTCACCTAATTTCTTAAGATATCTGGTACTGCTTGGCAAAATTTCTGTTTGTATGAGGCTACTTTTTGTCTGACATGTCAGACAGTCTTTTGTGAACACCGGGAGTTTTTGGTTGGATTTACCATTTGCAGGGCAGTTTGTCTCACAGTTTGGCTTACAGCCCCTTTCACTCCAGTTTGCCGTTTGAGCATTTGCATCACACAAGAAGACCATGTGTTCCGAAGATCTGAGCTTCTTTTCATGTTGTCCTCAAAGACATCTGGATTGATTGATCTGCTGATTTGAGTGACAGCTTCAAAATAAATGACCTTTAAAAACGGCAAACTCGAGTGAAATATTTAACTTCCTATGTGGAATTTTGCCATGTAGATACCGATCAGGTAACTGCTTAAATTGATAAAATTCTGCTTTTTGTCTCTATCCTGTTTCAAATGTGTGTTCTTAATATGCATTGTATATGTTGTGCAAAAAATTTTGAAATAAAAATGTGCTTTAGCCAAGCAATTACAATGTTTTTATCAGAAGAGGTGACATCATTACCTAAAGATAAATGCTGAATAGATTTTAAGAACACCTGGCACCTGGGACACAACAGCAAACTCGAGTAAACAAATTTGATTGACCTAAATGCTCAAACGGCAAACTTGAGTGAAAGGGGCTGTATATCTTTATCATAACTGAAGAATACTGGTCTTTAACGGTGAATAACTTTACAATAGTTCTTTTGCATAGACAGTGCAGTCTTGTAGAGCGGCAGCATGGTTTGTGGCACTCCATAGACCTTTCATTTTGCCTGTTTTTGAGCATGACTGATAGAATTGTGTAAAACACATAGAGATTTTCCTGTTTAATCCAGACTAGTGTAATCAACCTGGCACCTGTCTAAGGCACAGACAGTTAGTTTGATGCATGTCTGATACTGACAGGTATTCAGGGGGTGTAATATGCTTGGGTTTTAGAGGTCAACTTGTGATGGAAAAGTATGGTTTACATGTAAGTTGCTTAAGAATAGCAAGATTTTCCTGTTCAATCCAGGCTCATATTATGAACTCCGAACCCATCAGCTGGCACAAACAGTTTGATGCAGTATCCAGGGGTTGCAATATGGTCAGGTTTCAGTGGTCAACTTGTGACCGAAGAGCATGGTATAAGTTGCTTTTTATAGAGATTTTCCTGTTTTATTCAGACTCCTACTATCAATCTGACACTGTGACCTGCCTTTACTATTCAGGGGGTGCAAAATACAGTGATCAACTATTTTCTTTTCTGTTATAACAAATTTTGTATGCAAGGCTGCTGTTTGAGATGTAGCGCTAAATTTTCCCTCTAAATTTTTCCTTGATTAATAGCAGCATTCTTTAATATGGCCAATCCCAAAGATGTGTCAATAATTGCAGTTTCTTGTATGTCACTCATATTTCAGGAAGATTTTCTCTTAGCAGTCAACTTTGGTCATGTTTAGTTTCAACATCGTGTGCTTCCAGCAGGCCAAACATACACCAACGATTTAAAAAAAAATGGGAAAAAAGTACGACTGTACAGATTCTATTCCATTGCATTGCCTGGAAGTGTTTATTGATTCTAGATGGCTACCTATGTCTGCCTGTTAATAGAACAGTTAAGCTCTATAGTTTTGAAATAAGATTTCCTAAGGTTTCCATACAATATTTATAAGACACATTGTTTTAGTATTTATTACAACTGCATCACCTTTCTGCTGCCACAACATACACTTTTCTAGATAATTTGATAAAAGATGAAGACATATTCCTAGATTATGATCAAATATACAGCTTGTCTGTTTTTCTGTCTATCAGATGGTATTATAATAGGTGAAATCAGTGTCATGGTGTGACTTGTCTGATTACTATGAGTATTCCAAATAAAGGCGCCATTTTATCTGCTACGAGACTCAAGGTGTAAAAAAGATTATTGGCTGTCAAATTAATGATGTACATGTAGACGAATGAGCCAGGCAGTAGCACCATCTGGTTAAACTGTGCAGACCCATCTCAGATTGTGCCTCATACTCTCCTAGAACAACAGTCTGATGATCAGTATCTCCATCCACTCTGCATTTCTGATGGTATCATTCGAAGTAGATCTACTAGAAGTCTGCAAATGCTCGTAGTTGCGAGAAATTAAATTTTGTCATTTAAACTAGAATTTTTCCAGAGATGAAAAAAGGAAACCTGGGGAATTAGGTTCATGTGACAATTTGCTTTCAAGCCACTCTCCTTGTATTGTAAACAGATAGAGATGCACATGGTTTAGCTGGGGCTCCTCCGGTCTTTTAGATAATTGAGCCACCACATGGGAAATCCAACAATCTGCATAGGCGAAAACAAAGGCGCAGATCAGCTTCGCAGTAACTGCGAAGCTGATCAGCGCCTTTATTTTCGCTACTCGGATAGTACAATTACGCTTCTACTTAAATCCAAAATTTCAAGCTTCTAGCTCTTTTCTGTGCTTGTACAGGTGGGTTTGTGTCAGACCTGTTCGGAAACCACATTGTTGGTTTTCCCACGAGGCGACTCAATTCTTTAAAACCGAGGTCCGGTCTCCATTATGACCTTAACTGTTTAGTTGTTAGATAGCCAGGAAGACAAACACCACCACCAAAATAAACAAAACATAAAAAATCACAACTCAAGTCATTTACATATACCTCTCTCCACTTTTCAGCATAACTCTCTACATGAATTTCCTGATGATGTGGGCTGTGGTGTTGTATGGTGGAACAGTGCGGTTACGGTAACTGCCTTTCCTGAACAGTTACCTTAACCTTTGACAATGGATGTCAAGCATTCAATCAAATAATTAAAATCACATTATGACTCATTTCTCATCTATATTTTTCAGCACTTTTCTCTACATGAAATTCCTGATGGTGTGGGCTCTAGTCTTAATGGCGGACTTCATCCTCGAGTTCCGCTTTGAATACCTCTGGCCCTTCTGGCTACTCATGAGAAGTGTGTACGACTCGTTCAAGTTCCAGGGACTGGTGAGTTATGCCCCTTTGACTTATAAAGTCGTGGTAATGGTTCAGTCTTTTAAATTTAATTCAGGATTTTAAATTAGATTTTTAGTAGAATCTCTGTTCCTGATCAGTACAATACTTTGCAGATTTTCCCAGATTTACTAATTGCTGGGTTTTTGCAATAGTATATACAATTTTTCATTTAGGTTTGCTTTTGTTTTAAGACAAAGTTTTGCGAATACATGTACCACCAGATCAACAGCCAATTTTAATACCTGTAAACATCAAGCAAATTCATGCTAAGTAAATACTAGTCATCATACTCATCCTTTGGATCCAAACTGGTTGCAGTTGTTATTAATTAGCAATCAGCAGGCATCAAGCAAAAAATTCAGCTTTGAATTACCAAGTGGTTGATACACATTTCTGTCTTTAGGAGTTTAACCTGAGCCCTTTGATCAAAGCTTTGTTAGAACTACAAAAGGTTATTTAGCGGTCAACTCATTAATGTACATGTTTGTGACAAGTATTTTTAAGCTCAACAAAGCAATCATATCCACAAGGAGAGCTAATAGTAGATTCATGCTTCTGTTGTCAACTTACAACCATTTCTAAATATTGTCTTGAATTGAAATTCAACAAAATTTGCTTAGAACTTAGCCTTCACAAAGAGTTTGAATAAAATGGTCTATGATTGACAGATTTTCTTTGGAAAAATGGAATCATGACCAAACTTAAATTCTGACCAAAAAAAAAAAAAAAATAAATAAAAAATACATAAATCATTGAATTATGAGAGAATGCGAGTCAAATGTCCTTGGCCATGTGGTACCGATGCATATAAAATGGGTTGCCATGGCAACTGGTGATTAAAATTCCAATCATGGCACACTGTCATTTATAGAGTTTATAAGTACCTTTATGCACTGCAAATATCATTTACATACAGCTGATAATTCAAGTAGGCAGAGCATTTTTGCGAAAAAAAATTTGTTTTTAGTTGCGGAAAAAATCAGTGATTTTGGGGGTAGGGGTGAGAAATATCTTATAACCCGAGTATACATGGCACAATTAATTGATTTTAACCTAGTACTGATCAGTTATGGGATAAATATTGCAAATGAATTTCAAAAGGAACACTTGGCCCTTTTGTTTTATGTTGCCTAGCAACCATAGAATTTGGAAAATGCTATAAGCCAGAATTCATAGACGAAAATGGTTGCTAGGCAACCACGTCTGGAGCACTAGAGCAAGACTCGAATTGACCGAAGCAAACTGTTTCAGAGATGAATGTTAACACAGGCAATACTCAATCATTATAAGATACTGTTTTAAAAATTTGTGACATACCTAGATTTATATAGACTAAGTTTGTTAGATTGAGCAAATGGTGGCCATAGATACTGCACGAGTGGTTCTTAAATAACCATAGCAACCAACGTTGATGAGCAAATTTGATAAAACACGCTCCATAGAGAGATCAGATGTGTATCTAGTGAACAAAAGTAGTTAATTTGAGCCAGTCAATAAGGTTTATAAAACAAGAGAAAAGTCTCAATCATTATTGGATCATCCTCGTACAATAGTCTCTATAGATATGTGCTCAAGTACCTTTATTTTATTAGCTCACCTGAGCCGTCAGGCTCACAAGGTGAGCTTATAGGATGGCCATGATCCGGCGTCCGTCCGTCCGTCGTCCGTCCGTCCGTCGTCCGTCGTCCACCATTTTCAAAGATCTTCTTCTCTGAAACAGCTTGGCCAATCAAAGCCAAATTTTACATGAAGCATCTATGGGAAGGGGGAACCAATGTGTATATAAATAATCCAGGTCACATGACCAAGATGGCCTCCATGCCCATATATGGTAAAAACCCTTCAAAAATCTTCTTCTCCGGAACCACTGGACCGATTTCAACCAAACTTGGCATGAAGCATCGATGACTCAAGAACTACAATGTATATATAAATCATGACCTTGCGGTGACCTTGACCTATTTTACGGCAAGGTCAACATAGGTCGCCTTTGCATTTGAATGGGTAAAATAGTTAAATTGTCATTTAAAGGAAAAATCTTGCAGAAAATGAGCAGTAGGACTGAATATTAATGATTCTGAAAAAAATTGGGCACCAGGGGCTCATCCGCCCCCACCCCGGGGCAATATACATGTATAGTATCATAATATTCAAACATCTTCTCCTCTGAAACCGCTTGGCCAATCAAAGCCAAATTTTACATGAAGCATCTATGGGAAGGGGGAACCAATGTGTATATAAATAATCCAGGCCACATGACCAAGATGGCCGCCATGCCCATATATGGTAAAGACCCTTCAAAAACTCTCTTCTCCGGAACCACTGGACCGATTTCAATGAAACTTGGCATGAAGCATCGATGGCTCAAGTACTACAATGTTTATATAAATCATGACCCTGTGATGACCTTGACCTTTTTTACGGCAAGGTCAACATAGGTTGCCAATGCATTTGAATAGGGAAAACTTTTAAAATGTCATTTAAAGTGAAAGTCTTGCAGGAAATGGGCAGTAGGACAGAGTATTAATGATTTTGACAAAAATTGGACCCCAGGGGCTCATTTGCCCCCACCCCGGGGCAATATACATGTATATTACCATAATATTCAAACATCTTCTCCTCTGAAACCGCTTGGCGAATCAAAGCCAAATTTTATGTGAAGCATCTATGGAATGGGGGAATTAATGTATATATAAATTATTTAGTTCACATGACCAAGATGGCTGCCATGCCCATATATGGTAAAAACCCTTCAAAAATCTTCTTCTCCGAATCTGGTGGACCGATTTCAAAGAAACTTGGCATGAAGCACCAATGGCTGAAGTACTACAATGTGTATATATATCATGACCCTTTGGTGACCTTGACCTATTTTACAACAAGGTCAACATAGGTCGCCAATGCATTGGAATGGGGAAAACTTTTAAAAAGTCATTTAAGGTGAAAATCTTGCAGGAAATGGGTAGTAGGACTTAATGATTCTGAAAAAAATTGGACCTAAGGGCTCATATGTCCTAAGGGCTCATATGCGCACACCCCGGGGCAATATACATGTATATTACCATAATATTCAAACATCTTCTCCTCTGAAACCACATGGCCAATTGAAGCCAAATTTTATGTGAGGCATCTATAGGATGGGGGAACCAATCTATATATTAATGATATAGGTCACATGACCAAGATGGCCACCATGCCCATATATGGTAAAAACCCTTCAAATATCTTCTTCTCTGAGACCAATAGATTGATTTCAATGAAACTTGGCATGAAGCATCCATGGCTAAAGTACTACAATAAATGTATAAATCATGACCCTGTGATGACCTTGACCAAGTTTATGGCAAGGTCAACATGGGTTGCCCATGCATTTGAATGGGAAAAACTGTTAAAATGTCATTTGAAGGGAAAAGCCAGCAAGAAATTGGCAAATGGACAGAATATTGATTATTCTGAAAAAAAGAAAATGGCCCAAGGGCTTCATCTGCCCCTGCACTGGGGTTAAATACCATAATATTCAAACATGTTTATTGGTATATGCAGCAGACTCAGGTGAGCGTTTACAGGACCATTGGTCCTCTGGTTCATATTGTCACCACAATGTTCAGGTGAGCTCTACTATAATATGACACCACATGTAATGACACCTCATATATGCTTTTTTAGCTCACCTGAGCCGTCAGGCTCACAAGGTGAGCTTATAGTATACCCATGCTCCGTCGTCCGTCCGTCCGTCCGTCGTCCGTCCGTCGTCCACAGTTTTCAAAGATCTTCTTCTCTGAAACCGCTTGGCCAATCAAAGCCAAATTTTACATGAAGCATCTATGGGAAGGGGGAACCAATGTGTATATAAATAATCCAGGTCACATGACCAAGATGGCCGCCATGCCCATATATGGTAAAAACCCTTCAAAAATCTTCTTCTCCGGAACCACTGGACCGATTTCAACCAAACTTGGCATGAAGCATCGATGACTCAAGCACTACAATGTGTATATAAATCATGACCTTGCGGTGACCTTGATCTATTTTACGGCAAGGTCAACATAGGTCGCCTTTGCATTTGAATGGGAAAAATTGTTAAATTGTCATTTAAAGGAAAAATCTTGCAGAAAATGAGCAGTAGGACTGAATATTAATGATTCTGAAAAAAATTGGGCACCAGGGGCTCATCCGCCCCCACCCCGGGGCAATATACATGTATATTATCATAATATTCAAACATCTTCTCTGAAACCGCTTGGCCAATCAAAGCCAAATTTTACATGAAGCATCTATGGGAAGGGGGAACCAATGTGTATATAAATAATCCAGGTCACATGACCAAGATGGCCGCCATGCCCATATATGGTAAAAACCCTTCAAAAATCTTCTTCTCCAGAACCGGTGGACCGATTTCAACAAAACTTGGCATGAAGCATTGATGGCTCAAGCACTACAATGTGTATATAAATCATGACCCTGTGATGACCTTGACCTATTTTACGGCAAGGTCAACATAGGTCACCAATGCATTGGAATGGGGAAAACTTTTAAAATGTAATTTAAAGTGAAAGTCTTGCAGGAAATGGGAAGTAGGACTGAATATTAATGATTCTGAAAAAAATTGGACCCCAGGGGCTCATGTGCCCCCACCCCGCGGCAATATACATGTATATTTCCATAATATTCAAACGTCTTCTCCTCTGAAACCGCTTGGCCAATCAAAGCCTAATTTTTTGTGAAGCATCTATAGAATGGGTGAATCAATGTGTATATAGATAATCTAGGTCACATGACAAAGATGGCCGCCATGCCCATATATGGTAAAAACCCATCAAAAACCTTCTTCTCTGAAACCAATAGACTGATTTCAAGGAAACTTGGCATGAAGCATCGATGGCTAAAGTACTTTAATGTATATATAAATCAGGACCCTGTGATGACCTTGACCAAGTTTATGGCAAGGTCAACATGGGTTGCCTATGCATTTGAATGAATTGGGAAAACTGTTAAAATGTCATTTGAAGGGAAAAGCCAGCAGGAAATTGGCAAATGGACAGAATATTGAAGATTCAGAAAAAAGAAAATGGCCCAAGGGCTTCATCTGCCCCTGCACTGGAATAAAATACCATAATATTCATACATGTTTATTGGTATATGCAGCAGATCTCAGGTGAGCGTTTACAGGACCATTGGTCCTCTGGTTCTACCTCTTCAATAAAAAGGAAGCACCATAGAATTAATTCCTACCTAATTAGATTTCATAGCAGTAATCTGATGCTTGACTTTCAGTAATGAGCTTTTTATAGAGACACAGACCTCTTTAAGACAGTACATGTATAAGTAAGACAGAAGCTTCTTGAAAATAAAGACTATATAGCTTAAAGTACATGTATAAAGGTGACAACTAATCTAAGATTTTGCTAAATACGATGTAAAATAGCAGTCACACTTTAGCATATAAGTGAAATGCGCGCCGGGCGTGTTGAAAATACATGTACACCGTATTTCAAAATTCCACATACGCCAGACGTATGTCAGAAACGTGATCAAAGCACGCTATGTGCCAGTTGTGTACGTCCGGTGCGCGTGGTTGTACGTCACTAACAGTCGGTGCGCGTTTGGACTCAAATTTTTTTTAAACATGCTTAAAAATTTTCTAGAAGCTTAGGGTGTCTCGGGCGTGTGTCTTATACCTATCAAATAATTTCCACGAGCGCTACAGGTGTTGAATATGCTTTGAATGTGGTTTGCGCATGTTTTAGGCACGCAAGTGTGCACTACATGCGCATTCTGAGTTTAAGAAATATTGCTGCTGGAGACGTGCGTTTTACGCTTGATGCGCACCTGTAGCGCTTGCTTAGCGTGTCTGGGACGTAACACAAACATACTCCAAAACTTTGAGATTTTTTATACGTCAAGCTCAGGCCTCAGTCGCACGCTATAAATGTGTGACTGCTAAAGCGAGTTAAAGGAATAGATTAATTTTTATACAACCAAAATCTTCAGCGTGTTGAGATTTTTCATACGCCATGTGCGCATTTGGTACTGTTTGACAGGCTTTAAACAAAATTGTGCCCATATAAATCTTAAAAGCCAATATAGAGATGTTCTAGACCTTATATTAAAAGATCACTTTCTTTCAATAGAGTCATTTTCGTTATCTCCATTGAGCCTCACTATATGTGCAGCTGTTCTTCGCCGTTATTTTCGCCATTGCAAAAAAGTTAGTGAATTTCCTTAACACAACTTAAAATAATAATTTATTGCTTTATATTTGCAAATTTCTGTTTATACACATTTATTTTCACTCAACCATTGTTGTCTCTGTCTTTTTCAGGCCTTCTCTGTATTTTTTGTGAGCATTGCAATAACATCGGATGTCGTCTGCTATCTATTTATACCCATACAATGGCTGTTTTTTGCTGCTAGTACATACGTTTGGGTACAATATGTATGGCACACAGGTAAGAGAACTTTCTGGGGTTTTAGGGGGCTTGGGCTTTGTCATTGTCTTTTGTGTCCCTGTTCACTATAATGTGATGAAAGGAAAGTAAGCATGGAGCATTGGAGCCACACCAAGAGATGACTAGCATTGTGGTTTTTGAAGATCCGACACAAACCAAGATGTACAAGCAAAGAAGATGTCTAGAGGCTGGAAATTTTGGATTTAGAAAGCAAAGAAATTGTACTATCCATGTAGCGAAAACAAAGGCGCTGATCAGCTTCACAGTTACTGCAAAGCAGATTTGTGCCTTTGTTTTTGCATATGCAAAATGTTGATTTTCTCATGACGCTGCTCAGTCGTTAATTTCTAACTTCTTTATAACTTTCAACCTTTTCTGGATTATGCTATTTGAAATTAATTTGAAGAGAAAACTAAAATTGCTTGTATTCAAGAAAGGCTGATACTGTGAGCAGTTCATTTATACATACAGTCTCCTCAAGCATGCAACATCATACATGAGCCACGACACGAGAAAACGGTCTTCAGGGTTTCCAACAGGGTCTGACACAAACCGGCCTTTGCAGAAAAAGGCTAGAAGCTTGAAGAAGCTGCACGACTGATCTGCGCCTTTGTTTTCGGATATGCGAAAATCTGTTGTTTTTTTTTCATGACATGGCTCACTTAGCAGCAAAGAAAGCAAGGCAAAGAAATCTGTAAAACCTTGTCAACAAAACTGACTATTTAACAGCCTATGATAATCCCCCGACGTTTAAGAGCATTGGTGGGTGAATTGCTTTTTGTTTTGTTGAGAAAACTGCTGTGAAAATTAATTTATGTTGCCATGTATGTAAATTAAATCTCTCAGCTCAGCAAATCTGTGAAAGCTTAATTTAGCTTTGCTGTGATAAAACTTGCCTTAAGGGATTCAGGCGAGTTATTGAATTCATTCTGTCTAGGCTGCTTAGGTCACAGTATTTAGCTGGAGGACTGGCTTGAAGTTTTGTATCGAAAATTTATATTTCATAAAATAAAGACATAATGATTATCTGCCCGTCAGACTGCATGAACATGCAGTCAGATCCGTGTCTTTGTTACTATAAGGAGCATTATGCAAAGGGAAAGTTTTTTCAGGACAGTTTCTCAATTAAGCTTCAGTAGTAATTAATTGAAGTAAAACTGCAGTAGACTCCACAGGGTATTAGGTGTTAATTGTTAATAATAGCAGAATAGCAGTATTTGACGCAAGTGCTGTGGGTTGTCATTAGAACAAAAGTGCAGATAAGGGGTTGATAGCAATAGCCTTTTGATCCCACTGCCCCTGGGATAGCTTGGACTTCTGTATTTCATCTGCAGTCACTGCTTAGGTGAAGTTATAATAGAAAGTCCAGGAAAAGATACAATTAAAATTAACACGAATGAGCCGCCTCGTGACACAAACTGGCCTGTACAAGCACAGAAAAGAGCTAGAAGATTGAAATTTCGGATTTAAGTAGAAGAGGAATTGTACTATCCGAGTAGTGAAAACAAAGGCGCTTATCAGCTTCGCGGTTACCGCGAAGCTGATCTGCGTCTTTGTTTTCGCCTATGCAGATTGTTGGTTTTCCCATGAGGCGGCTCAAATGTAAAATCCCAACCCAGACACCAGGTGGGAAGAGTGACAGCACAAAACATCATCAAATTTTATGCATTACTCATGAAGAGTAAGATGACTAGCTCTTTCCCAACAAGATAACCATTCAGCTAGCACCAATCAAAACTGCAGATGATGTGTACAATAGAGGCAGACAGAATATATAAAACAAAAAACAACAACAATGAAATTAAACAAGGCAAAGAAATCTGTAAAACCTTGTCAACAAAACTGACTATTTAACAGCCTATGATAATCCCCCGACGTTTAAGAGCATTGGTGGGTGAATTGCTTTTTGTTTTGTTGAGAAAACTGCTGTGAAAATTAATTTATGTTGCCATGTATGTAAATTAAATCTCTCAGCTAAAAAAAAAAAAAAAAAAAAAAAAAAAAAAAGAGAAAAGTCATGTTGTGCAGTCTCAAGTTTTACAATCCTTTGCCTATACGCTGTGGGGTTAGGAATCTGGCGTATTTCATTTGTTGTGTCTTCTTATTTCAGAAAGAGGCATTTGTCTTCCCACGGTGTCTCTGTGGTTGCTATTTGTTTATATAGAGGCCTCGGTGCGGCTGAGAGAGCTAAAAAACTTGCCATTTAATTTAGATTTTTGTCGGCCTTTTGCTGCTCATTGGTGAGTATCTGTTTGGTCATGTGACTTTTTTCATCTTCAATAAAGGAGAGGGTGGTGGCCCAGTGATGAGTACAGTCAGGAGCATGAGGTTCAATACCTACATATGCCATGTAGTGACCTTGAGCAAGACACTTTAAGATTTCCATTAAACTGATTAACGCTCAGGAAGCGGTGGTTTTTGCCAGACTTAACTGAACATAAATGCAATGAGTCTGTAGGACTTAGCTGTACATTGCATTTAGTAAACTAGAAACAGTAGAAAGTGATTAAACTGTGACACGAATTATGGGACATCACAGCCCATTTTTGCAAATGTCTGCAAACCTGCCACGGTATAAAAAAGATAATTTTTGAAAGTCATTTGTCTTTTCTGTTGAAATAAATGGGCTTAAATAGCATTGAAAATTTACTTTTAAGTATAGTGTTATAAACAGAACCTTTTGTTTGCAGTTACTTAATATTTACATGGGTTTATACATGAATTTTATACAAAATGACACTTTCGTGTGATCCTCTTGTTTTTACCCATATTGTGCATCATACTTGTGCATGTATTTCTATTTTCAGTATTGGGTATCCTGTAGTAACATTAGGATTTGGTTTTAAGACATACGTTTCATACAAAATGAGATTGGTAAGTTAACTTCAGTGAAATAATGACTCTGTTATATACAAAATCAATCACGAGAAAGCCAGATTTTTGCCTATGCGAAAACAAAAACACAGATCAGCTGTGCAGTAACTGCACAGCTGATCAGGGTCTTCGTTTTCACTACACAGATAGTACAATCCCTCTTCTTCTAAAATCCAAAATTTAAAGCTTCTCACCTTTTTCTGTGTCTTTACAAGCTGGTCGGAAACCCGGAAGACCTTTTTTCGTATTATGCAGCTCAGTTACCAACATGCAAATATATGGGGAGTGCAATGTCCTGGTGGTAGAGCTTAAGACTCCTGGGTCGAAAGGTTGGAGGTCAGTCTAGAATCCTACAGGAACTGACTTCTGTCAAAGAACAAGCTCCCTACAAGTTAATACCTATGCAGATGTGGTTGTGTCTTGAAATGACTGAAACATTGTTTACTTGGAAGTTTAATAGATCACAAAAACCAAAAAGCATACAAAAAGTTAACTGTCAGACTACCTGATTAGATGGAACAGAACATTCAGCTGATTGACAACATTTAGTTTTTTGAACACCCCACTGGTTCAGTGTTTGTGTAATTTAGCAAGACACATTAACTCCCCATAGCACTTGTTAAAGCCCAGGAAGCGGTGGCTCCATCCCAACATTACTGAAATTGTTGACTGGGGTGTTAAACCAACAATACCAACAAACCAACAAAACTTTTTAGACGCCAAATTTCAATTAACTCCACTGATAACTACATAAAATTTTCAGCGGAAGCAGAAAGATGTACAAAAAGCCAATGATTTTTACTATCAGTTAATACAGCAAGCACTGCCTCTAGAATTACAGAATACAGAAAAACAGAAAGGTAAATGATTCCTACTTTATGATGTACTTTGTTTAAAATGTGAAAGAAAAAGACATGAAAAAAATAATAAATAGTTGAGACTGCTGTTTGTAGTGTGCACATGACAGATATGCAGATGCTCGTGTGGCTTTTACAAATCACACATGTAATTGCTTTTGTTCACTAGTTGCTGAATTTGTAGCATGTCAAATCGTAACAAAGTGGACATGCATATGATACTCACATTCAACTCGACAAGCACCAACTTTCATGAACTACGACCAGTCTTCCTTTTCTGCTGAATCAAGAAGAGCATATTGTTTGATAGTGGTTACAGTAATGTGCACTAAGTACTGATAACCTGTCTGATATGACTGAAAGATTGTTGTTTGGTAGTTAAGCCTACTACCCCTCCCCCCCAAAAAAAAATATATAAATAAATAAAAAAGATACACCAGTCATTGGCAATGACTTCCCCTGGGCATGGCCAGTGCTTAATTGTAGTGTTTTGACTATTCCTGACTCAAGTGGCAAAAATTTGCATTCACCTGCCGAAATTAGGGCGGGGACTTTTGGCAGAGCTTTGTTTATAAGAGTGTCCCAGCAATGCAGGGCATTTACCTGGGCTTTGTAGACAGAAGTCAATGTCCCTAGTATAGCCTAGCCCTGATGGGAAATGGTTGCAACTGACTGTTGCTTAAGTAAAACATTTTTTTTTTCAGCTTTACCGTCAAAATCAGAAGAGGAAGTAATCTCAAATGGCACAGTACCGACAGACAAGTCTCCGTCATCGACGTCGACGTCAAAGTCAGAAAAAGAAAATAAAAAATCATCTAAAACAAATGACGATAACGAGGATGACGATTTAGAATACATAGAGCAAAGTTTACCAAAGAAAACAGATGTAAATAGTTATGATGAAAGTACAGACAATTTTGCCAACGATCAGCAGTCAAAAGCTTACAAACAACAGAATGGAATAGGAAAAGTTTCGACGTCTAAATTGAATAGTGCAAAGGAAAATAGCTCAAAGAAAGGGAAAAATTACACAAAGGCAGACATAACCTCGTCAGCATTTACATATAACAAAGAAGATGCTTATATACAAAGGTGAGTGGTCCATATAAGAACAAAAGAGCAGAGAAAGTGATTATTTGATCATAACTGATGATAAATATTGAATTATTTTGCTCATTTTCATAAAAAAAAAAAAAAAAAAAAAAAAATCAAATACCCCCTGTATCTGGCCTCTGAAATGGAAAGTAAAAACATGTCTGAAACATGCAGAAAAAAAATCGTAAAATCTTGTAAATTCAAAGCAAAAATTCCAGACAAGACATTTATTAGGAGATGTTCCTTTCTTATCTAGAATATTTGCAAAATCAGCTGCTTTTGTGGCATTACAGCAAATAGAAGCGGGAAATGCCCAACATTTCTATTACATTTGTACTTTCAAATGTATCTTGTTTCTGTAAATTAATGTACTGAATTTCTACAGAAACTGTTGTTTAATTAAAGCAGAAATGATACCTATTAAACCAGTAATCCGATACCCTAGTTACACAACAGCTCTTTAATTTCAGACTAGAAAATGATATAAAGCGGCTGAAAGCTGATCTACAGATGAGTCGTAACACAGAACAAGAGGCACGATCTCAGATGAACAGCTACATTTTAGACGATAAAAATTGTCGCTCAGAGTTATACCAGCTGCAGCAAGACAATGAAAATCTACAGAACAAGTAAGGCATCAATATAGAGATCAAACTAACAATGCACTAAAATTTGCTGGAGCCTATGGTAGGCATTGAAACCTGAGCCTGCTAAGCCTCAAAAAAGGCATTGAGACCTGGAGCCTGAAAACGCATGCGAGAAAGTGCTGCACATGTTTGATCGTTACTTTTCTATTCTACAATTATTTCATGTTAAAATTTAGAGAAATGGACTAAATATTTCAAATGTTCATGTACATAAAATGGCACAGAAACTGACATTAAATAACATTTTAGAAATGCTCCTTTAGGTTCAAAAATAATTGTCATCACGTACATGTTTGTGATTGTAAAATCAAATATTAAGGAGTCACTTGTAAGCTGTTTTATTTATTTTTTGGGAAAGCCAACAAAAGCCTAACGGTAGTATGTTTTTGCTTTCAGATTACATAATTTGGTCGTCAGTCGTCAGAAAGAAAAAGAAAACACAGCAATATTAGAAAAGAAGCTTCAAGAAGAGCGGAAAAGCAAAAGTGTTATAGAGCAACAGCTCGCGACAGAACGTAAAGCTAAAAAAGCTGAGGAGGCTGCGGCGGCACGGGCTGTTGCTATTGCCAATGCTTCTAGGTAAGTGACTGGTCCAGAGGTTTTAGATCTTTTTACATGCTCAATTCTACTGAGACTGAAATTTAAACTGCTCATAATGATTAAAGTAACCAAAAGTGGAAATTTCAGGTTTATATCACCAAAGAATGTCATTTATCCCATACTAATGTTAAAATGTCAACCGTTTAAAAAGTTTTTAGCTCACCTGAGCCGAAGGCTCATGGGGAGCTTATAGTATGGTAGTCGAGCCGGCGTCCGTCCGTCCGTCAGTGCGTGCGTCCGTTCACATTTTCAAAGATCTTCTTCTCTGAAACAGCTTGGCCGATCAAAGCCAAATTTTATGTGGAGCATCCATTGGTAGGGGGAACGAAAGTTTGTGTTTTTTATCTTGATCGGATAAGAACTCTGGTTGCTATGGCAACTTAAGCTTCCCATAGACTTATAATGGAGAAAAGTGAAAATTGCCTATTTTTGCTGTCTTGAATTTTGTTTTTGCAGAAATGCTTATTGAGTAGTTCTCTACGTTTCATGTGACTTTTGTCCTAATCCTTCATTTTGATTGGTTGCAGGGGCCCCATATAGGGCAAAATTTCGAAAAACATTCAAAAATCTTCTTCTCAAAAACTGTCAAGGGGATGAAGCCTATACTTTGTATACATGTTCCTGACAGTGGCCTCTACGTAATTTATGTTTTTTATTCCAGGCGGATAAGAACTCTGGTTGCTATGACAACTTAAAGTTTCCATAGACTTATAATGGGAAAAGTGGAAGTCGGCTATTTTTCCGCTAAAATTGCAGACACTTGAATTTTGTTTTTGCAGAAATGTTTATTGAGCAGTGTTTGACATTTCTTGCGAGTTTTGTCCTAATCCTTTATTTTGATTGGTTGCTGGGGCCCCATAAAGGGCAAAATTTTGAAAAAAAAATAAACAAAAAACATTCAAAAATCTTCTCCTCAGAAACTGTCAAGTGGATGAATCCTGTACTTTGTATACATGTTCCTGACAGTAGCCTCTACATAATTTGTGTTTTTTTATTCTAGTCGGATAAGAACTCTGGTTGCTATGGTAACTTTAAGTTTCCATAGACTTATAATGGGAAAAGTGGAAATTAGCTATTTTTTGAAAACTATTGCAGCCTGAGATCTGAAAAGGGGTAGATGCAAATAACTAATGGATTAGATGACGTTATATGATTAATTTAGGTCAAGGTCATCTCTTGACCTTGGCCGGTCTGTCGTCCATACACACTTTTCAAAGATTTTTTTCTCTGAAACTACTTGGCCAATCAAAGCCAAATTTTATATGAAGCATCTATAGGAAGTGGGAACCAATATGTATATAAATAATCCAGTTCACATGACCAAGCTGGCTGCCATGCCCATATATGGTAAAAACCATTAAAATATCTTCTTCTCCAGAACCGGTGAACCGATTTCAACGAAACTTTGCATGAAGTATGGATGACTAAAGTACTACAATGTATATATAAAACATGACCCTGTGGTGATCTTGACCTATTTTATGGCAAGGTCAACATAGGTCGTCAATGCATTTGAATGGGAAAAACTTTATAAATGAAAGTCTTGCAGGAAATGGGCAGTAAGACTGAAATTTAATGATTCTGAAAAAAAAATGGACCCCAGGAGCCCATCTGCTTCTAAAATGTTATTTTTTGAAAACTATTGCAGCCTGAGAACTGAAAAGTGATAGATGCAAACAACTGATAGAGTAGATGAAGGTATGTGATTAATGTAGGTAAAGGTCGATTTTGGAAACATAGGCAAACATGGAAACATGGGAAAAAGTGACAACTAGGTCTCGGGTAAGCATTTACAGGATCAATGATCCTATGGAAACTATTGCAGCCATAGGCCTGAAACTTGACCAAGATGACCGTCATACCCATATATGGAAAAAAAACACACTTTGTCCAGTGACTGTATTTGTTGACTCTCAGGTGAGCGATCGTTGCCCTTGGGCTACTTGTTTAATCTTAAGTCTGGTGTTTTATTTCTATTCTTGCTTTTCAGTATAAACACTACTATCAATTTCATAGAAATCTCAAGGAAAGCACATTGCCTGTTGATCATGCCCCCCACCCAAATCATTTTTGACCATCGACCAGCACCATTTCTCTGCACATAATCTTGTTGGTAGAAGCCTCCGTGGCCTTGTGGTTAATCCATATGCCTTGTGAATCAAGGGATGTGCATTCAATCCCGAGCTAGTTGTTGAGTGGCATGTAAAACACTAAATCAGCCAATCAACAACCACAATGGTGGGGAATGCAGTATTAATGGATTGTACTAGGAAGCTGAACTTGTCTTGTTATCCATTCCAGGCTTGAGAGTTGTTCTGAAAGCTGTATATCTCGGCGGAGGGACACAGAGAACGATATTAAACAGTTAAAGTGGGATTTAAAAACACGCGAAAATCAGTGCAGGCAACTGGAAAAAGAGGTACAGGTAAGTGTTTGGTTACTGAACTGAGCAGAGATTCTTACAGCACAGATTGATGCCACATCATGTGTGACAAAATCGAGTGCAGTGTTTGGAAACTGGATCAATCGAGCAACAATCTACTGCAAAGAATTAATTGCTTTGCTGTAGGTTGCAGCCAAATCGATCTGGCTACAACTGCATTCCATTTTGTCACAAGTTGTGATGTTGCATCAATTTGCGTGGTAAGAAATTTGGTTGCATCACAGATGTATAGAGTAAGATATTGAAGAGTTGTTGAGTTTTGCTCATTTCAGGTCCAGTATCAAAACCTATCCATAGTCTCCCAGATGCATTTGGGCCATGATGTGAGAAAACTTGTCATTCGGTTTCCAGCCAGGTCTGACACAAATGGGCCTGTACAGTCGTAGAAGAAGGCTAGAAGCTTTGAATTTTGTATCTAAGTAGTATCTAGAGGAATTGCACTATCCGATTAGCGAAAACAAAGGCACTTATCAGCTTTGCAGTTGCTGCACAGCTGTTTGTGTCTTTGTTTTCGCATATGCTAAAATCTGGTTTTCTCATGATGCGGCTCATTTAACAGCTACTTCAACTGACAACTGCTCCGTAGAACTTTTGTAAAGGAAAAAAGATGGTAGAATTTATTTTATGACCAAATCTTCCAGAAATAATGTGCAGGCTTATCGGTACATTTGGCTTTGATAGCAAGATGGACCCCAAAGTCTATTTCTTTCATTTAATAAGAATTGATCGTGAAAATGTTTCTAGTGTCATTCTACTGCAGATTCAAGAATATTTGTTATTCAATAATGAAAGAAATGTGCATGAAGTACTTGTAACTAGAACTGCTGTTGGGATAACTGAACATCCCAACATGACCTTAGCTGTTGACCATGGATTTAAACCAATAAAAGTCAAAAATTTGCAAGGTTTTTAATATTATGAGTATTAAGTTTTTCTGTTTATTGCTTCAGTGACATCATGTTTTCTATTTCCAGTCTCTACGACAGTTAAAAGAACAACAAAATGAGACCGAGGTGTTGATGTCTGCACTGGCTGCAATGCAGGATAAAACCACTCATTTAGAAAACAGTCTGAGCGCAGAGACACGCCTTAAGTTAGACTTATTCTCTGCACTTGGAGAAGCCAAAAGACAGATGGAAATTCTTCAAGGTAAAAACTGGAGTTGTTTGAATGCCTTGTTTTTTTTAATTCAGTTTTACGTCCGTTTCAAGATTATTTCAGCTCATATGAGAAGGGCCAATCATTAGATGGGCGAAAACAGGAGAACCCACTCCCCACCCCCACCCTGAGAAAAACCACATGGCACACCCGCAAGCAGAACTTATCTTGTCCCACATGTGCCTAGTGCGGGGCTCAAACCGCCACCAGACACAGCGGTGAAATGTTAGAGTGATTAAGAAGCAGCGCTCTTTACCGCTCGGCCACGGGGGCCACTTTGAATGCCTTGTGAGCTTTGAAATATTCTTACCAAGTTGGATACAAACTTGTCATTACAGCCACGGAGGCTTGAAATTTTGGAAGTAGTCGAGGAAAATGAACCATATTTGAGCCGCCTTGTGGGAAAACCAACAATGTGGTTTCCGAACAGGTCCGATACAAACCGGTCTGTACAGTCATAGAAGCAGGCTAGAAGCTTGAAATTTTGGAGTTAAGTAGAGGAGGAATTGTACTATCCGAGTAGCGAAAACAAAGGCGCTGATCAGCTTCGGTTTACCGCGAAGCTGATCTGCGTCTTTGTTTTCGCATATGCAGATTGTTGGTTTTCCCATGGGGTGGCTCATTTACTGCAAAAAATATTGGTCGGAAATTTTACAATCTTTTTTTGTTTGTTTTTCTTGGTTTTAAATCATAAATGGATTGATATATTAAATAGTACATTGACTTTTTTTGGTTCACATTTAAGCCTCTTTGAAGTGCCATTTTTTTGTGTTTTTCCACTGTATGTAAATATAGGTCAGGAAAATCATAATAATTATCTTAGGCAAGATTGATGTCAGTTTATAAAAGCTGTGTCATGAGAAAACCAGATTTTTGCCTACGCAAAAACAAATGGCGTAGTAACTTCACAGCTGATCAGTGCCTTGTTTTCAGTACACGGATAGTGCAGTTTCTCTTTTACTTCTACCCAAACTGTCTAACATCAAGCACTTTTCTGAGTCTGTACAGACCGGATTGTGTTTGACCTGTTCGGAAACTCCAAAGTCTGATTTTCTAGTGTCATGGCTCATATGGAATTTGACCTTTAGAGCCATATTTTTCGCATGGACAATAACATTTTTCTTGTCTCAATGCTAAAACAAATATTTTCATCGCTATCTCCAGGAGTCATACAGAAGCGGGATGAGGAAATTGCCGACCTGAAGTCTAAGATGTCAGAGGTGATGGCACTCATGCCCAACGGCTCCATGGACGGAATGTCTCGGTCGAAGTCGGAAAGTTCCTCTCCGTCGCCCCTGTTCTCAACAGCACAGTCAAACGATCCGACGATGATCGTCAAGTCAAATCTGAACCCCCACGCCTCCGACTACACCCCAAAACAGATGTAGGCTGGTCACCCAGCTAGCAGTTTCCCCGAACTTACTACTCGATTGATTTTGTCAACTGAACTAAGAACCAGTCATTGCTCATTAGAAACAGGGGTCTCATCTTGATTATTGAAGACGCGTCGGAAGGTCGTTAAAACAAAAAAAGATAAAAAAAAAATAATGCTACCATGGGAAAAAAATTATAGCACATTGGAAAAAATGCTATTTTATTTACCTGTTTAAGCATCACGGTTAAAAGAAAATGAAAAGTATGGAGGAAGCAATGAAGATGTTATACAATGCAATTTGAAAATCTCTGAATTGGGGCATGCTTTATTATGTGGAAACAGTTGATAGGCTTAAAATATTCGAAGATACAATGAGTTTCTGCTTCGCATGATGGATTGTATGGAAGGTACACATTTATACACTAAATCAAAAGACAAAAGAGCATTTGTGCCCTTAATAGTTGAGCAGGTTGTTTTCTGATTGCAAAAACCCTGCACATCAATGTCAAAGTTATTTATTTGTGAGCAGGATGGATTTCGTGCTCATTTGAGCATGAAAAATGTCTTATAGCATAATCTCTAGAAAGACTTTAGAGATGTATCGACAAGTCTGTCCAATTCAAGATACTGATTTGATTCAATTTTATTTCAAATTTTCAGAAAACCAACATTCTGCATATGCGAAACCAAAGGCGCAGATCAGCTGTGCAGTAACTGCACAGCTGATCAGTGCCTTTGTTTTCACTACACAGATATTACAATCCCTCTTCTTCTTAAATCTGAAATTTCAAGCTTCTAGCCTGCTTCTGTGACTGTACAAGCTGGCTTGTGTTGAGCCTGGTCGGAAACCTTCATTGTTGGTTTTCCCACAAAGCTCATTTCAAATTTTCCATTTTCTTCCATGACACTTTGTTGGTTACCAGACCAAAGCTTTGGTTGTGAAAGTAAGACTGGTTCTTCAGTTCAGTGTATACTGTGTTGTTGTATTATTGGCTATGATCAGTTATTTGCGTTAGCTGTTTAATGTATGTGTTTGTATTAAGACTGCTGTAAAGTGCAGGCAGTGCTGTTTTTGCATACACACTAAACATGTTGAAAAAGTGTGTATTGAGATATTAAATACAATTCACAGTAATGGTGCATTTTCAAGTTTTGAATGCATTTACGTTTATGATTTCACGAAGATTTTCACGCACGCTGAGCAATTACAGCACTGTCCTAGTTGCTAAGAGACGGCCTTACCCATGACAACCAACTGACTGCTGTACAAGATTGACGAATATCAAAATATCTGACAGTATTTGAACTTAATTAAGGTAGAAATGTTGCACTGGTTTCTGGATTCAAAAAGATATAAAAGTGAGAGAGAAAAAAATCAGGATTCCCACCTATATAAATTTTCCATTTTTTTTTTCAAAACCAAAACAGGAGAATTTATTATTTTTTTGTGCATATACTATGATTTTTGAATCTTTATTTACGATAAATTGTCTGTTTTTGCTAAGTCGCTCAAGACTTTTTCCAGTATTGAAAACCAAAAAATAGTCTCATATTTTTGTTTTCATACTATATTAAACCTTTTTTACTCACCAGAAATTATTTAGTGTTGTATTTCTTTGTTAATGTGTTGTAGTGTTTTTAAAAGGTTTCAGTTTAAATCTCAAAATGGTTAAGAAAATTTTTGTATAGACAGCAAAAACAAAAATGATGTTTTAATGATTCCTTATTTCAGATAGGCCAAACCAGGCTGTATATATCGGGACAACAGGTCCATGTAATGTATACCCTCTTACACACCACTTTTATGTTATAGTAAAAATTGGATCGACAGGGGTATACATTTTTTCTAGCTTTTGTTCTAAAACAAATTGTGGGTACAATCTGAGTTTTGAGCAAAAATAAGAAAAAGTAAAAATATCCAAATTTTATTTTTTCTTTTCAGCTGTAAGAAAACATGTATGGGCTTGTTTTTTAAATGAAACAAGACATGAATTGTGGAGTCAGTTTTTCGAAGTATTGTTATTCACATTCAGTTGCCAGCTTGTGAAGCAAAGAAAATGATAATAATAATTGAGAAAATCTACACATTGCAGGATCCATTTATAAAAGATAATTAGATCTACATCTTTTTTCACCAAAACAATACATGTTGTATTATTTTTTGTGAAATTTTGAATGGAATTTATCAACAAAGAAATCCCAACCCTTGCACTTGCATTTCTTAGAGCACTTGCTATAAACCACCTTGTTTTGAAAATACAAACTGATTTTGAGCATTGATATACTGACGGACTTTAAAAACGCAACACTCTAAACGGTTATCATTTGCTTAAAACTGATTTAAAGTTGAACTGAAGCATAAAATAAACATAGTTTCCTGAATCCTAACACTAAACATCCATGAAAATTTCTTCGCTGAATTCTTTGCTTAAGCTGCTTTCTTCAATGTCATCAAGACGTCACTTTTCTGAAGAAAACCTAACAGTGGCTACAAGAATGGGATTTTGTGACAGCAAAACTTCTCTGGTGATAGCTAGCTACATAAAGCACAATAAAAAGCAAAATAAACGTTGGTGTTTTCTTTCAATGTCGTTTAAGGCGCTAACGTTTTCCGCTGACGTCAACCGTAATGTGCTCAAAACACAGAGGTATTCGATTACAGCATCAAACGTTATGGTACTTTTAAGTTAGTCCCGTGCCTATATAATGTGTGCGAAAAAAGATGAATTTCTTCCAATGGTTTGCGTAAAAATTACGTTTTCTTGATAAACGTTAAACTGACGTAATTACCGCGTTTTTCATGCAAATGAATGCCAACCAACATCATTCGTTAGGATTTTGAGGTTTCTTTCCAGAAATCATGTTGGACATTAAAAAAAATTTCGTCCCCCTATACCCATTATGCAATTTATTTTTGTTGAATTTTGGGTAACCGTTGATTTCATGCGTTATCGCGCTAACCACGGACACTGGCATTTTGTTTTTGGTTTTGAAGTTAAGCAGACTAATTGTACTTTTCAGTTCATTAGATATTTTTCGGAAACATCCTGTATTCTGAGAGGAAGAACCGATAATGCAAGTGTTGCATTTTTATAGTCTGTGAGTATATTTAACCTACTTTTCTCATTTCATTTAATAGAGAAATTTAAAACTTGAAACCCAACTACAGTTGCATGTTTTGCATGTTTTGTCATTGTGCAAAATAAAACGAACTATGTTTCCAGAAAAAAAAGACTTTAATATTATCCATATATATTTTGCTAGGACAAATGACTGTTCATTTTCTGCATAAAAATAAGCTTTGCTGCACATAATGACATAGATAAGAGGACTCCAACTGGACAAAGGCCTTGGACTATCCGAAGATACTATTTTGATTGTTTTGCCAAGAAAACTTTTTTTCCTGTCATGGTGAATATTGTTGTCTCGGTTGATCAGATTCTGTGGTTTGGATTCTGTAATGTCACTTCAAGAACAGTTTAATAACACTGTGAAACCAAAACTGGAGAAAACCTGTTTTTAAACAAAGGGTCAGATCAGACCTTCTGAATCCCCTCTTAAGTGCACCACTGTGAAGTAGACCAGTTTGCACCATTTCAAGCCTTGAAACTCAGAAGATAGGTTTTCTCACATTGAGGCTTTATCAGACAGGTGCTAAAAACAATGCTGAAACAGACTTGAATGTTGTAACCATGGTGCCATTTATGTTCATTGTAGTCTGGTGATATTTTTGTTGAAAGAAAATGACACACACATAAACCTGAA
The DNA here is from genome assembly GCA_964017185.1 of Rugalucina vietnamica. Classification (NCBI taxonomy): domain Eukaryota; kingdom Metazoa; phylum Mollusca; class Bivalvia; order Lucinida; family Lucinidae; genus Rugalucina; species Rugalucina vietnamica. The sequence continues at coordinate 17,477,189 of OZ024874.1, forward strand.
CTTTTTCAGTAGCTGAATAATAAGGGTGTTTTATGATAATTGAAGGAAAATTTTGCTGGTTTACACCTATTATCCAGGGACAACAAATGAGACTGGGAACGACCAATGCAGTGGAAATCAATGAGCATCAGTAGGTAGTAAATACCTGTCTGGGAACAACTTTTCATGGTTAAGGATTTGTCAGGGAACATTCTGATGATCCGATCCATGGTAAGTTGTTCCCATCCAGCCAAGTATTTGTATTTTACAGCCTTATATCAGTTTCATCGGCATTGGTTGTTGTCAGTTGCTTTGGTTGTCTAAGGATAACTGCATGAAATCTTTTTTTTTGTTCAGTTGTCTGTTTTAATTCACAATAGGGCATAGAAAAACCAAAGTTGTGACAATGACATGTCGGATACGAATTCATGATTCACTGTCATGATCCTTAAAATAGACCCAGATTGGACTCCTGCTTCAGAGCAGCCTGTTCAAGGATGTACTAGTCCCTCTCTATCTATTTGACCACACTGTTATCCAAAGACAACCAATGCGTCGGAGAACAGCCAATGCAGATGAAATTGATTTAAGGCTGTTGGATGCAAATATCTGTCGGGGGAACAACTTGCCACAGATAAAAAAACCCTGATCAGTTGGCAAGTTGTCCCCAGGGCCCAGTTGTTCAAAGCATCGTTAGCTTAACGATATCGTTAAGACATAAATTTGTTAAGCAAATATCAGCTAAAGTAACAAATACACTGTTATTTTTTGTTGAAAAAATGTGAGAATCCTTTGCAGTGCAAAGGATTCTCACATTTTTCAACAAAAAATGACAGTGTATTTGTAATATTAATGTTAGAAATTTTAACGAAACGTTAACTAACAACGTCGTTAGTTTTGAACAACTGGGCCCTGATGGGTATTTATTTCGTATTGTCACTCATTGTCTTCATCTGCATGTTGCTCTCAGTCGTCAGTTGGTTGTCTCTGGATAACCGGTGTGTTGATTTGCCATTATATTGTTAGCTGTCCGATTGAAATTTAACAACAGCTGGGTGTCGGAATTTTAAGGATTTTTTATGGTAGTTTATTTTTTCACACGGTCAGTTGTACTGCTTAAAAGTGTCTGGACAGAATTTTTGTATTCTGTTAAAAAGTGCTGTCAAAGTATTAAAAGATAGCAGATTTAAACATGGTCTTAATTGTTCTTTAATCACCGGCTTACAGTTTTGACACGAAACACTAGGCGGTCTTTCTCTACCTTATCGACTTTGTAAGGACAATAGGAGGGAGTGCCTGGTATGAGATGAAAGATGGTTTTAACACTGTAAAAGGTTCTGTATTATAAAATCAATTTCGACCGGGCACATCAAAAATCTGGCCAGTCCATGAAGTCGCACTTGAAATATAACTAATACTTGCTGTGCGTGCAACGAAAGTGTAACAAAACATAGCGTACACATCTCTTATAAAATTTCTGTGCATTTTTTCTTCCCTGAACCATGAAGTTAGCATATGGTTTCAACTATAAAACTGGGCAATAAAGTGTTGCTGATGCTGCAGTTCACTGCAGGGGGTGTGTAATTAGCTGATCATGTCAGATAAAAAATATTTTTATCAATGTGCAAAATCGTTAATATTTCATGTAGAAGAAAGATTGAAAATGCAATTTTATTCAAAAGATTCTGATAATTATGAATTTTTACTTTGTTTTCGTCTAAAATGTAGAATTAAATATTCTGATTTTTATATAGATATATCAATTATCAACAGATAATTAATCACAAGATAACCATAGCAAAATTTGCATAATGACCACAGTAGCACTGGGGGAGTTAATTATTTTATTACTTTGTAATTTGCACCATCTGTACCCGAGATACCTTTCATCTCAGGCAGAGTGAAAGGTATCTTGGGGTCCAAAACAATAAGACATGTGTACGCCATGACTTGTGGAATTTTGTCATGATTTTCCTTTAACATAGACTCACCTGACTTTTGAAGTGCCAGAGGTCAAAATCAAGCTATACCTCGGTTTATGTTTCACTTAATCAAGGTTTTGACTAAAACTGCAAAATCAGCTGTATGCACACTGTGATCATGTATCTGACATCTGAACAAGATGATCAGAATGTTTTGGTCAGCTGTGCTGTCACTGCTGTGTACTGCTGTGATTAAAACCAACAACAGGCATAGACAAAACCATAGGCAAAGATCAGTTGTGCAGTAACTTCACAGGTAATATACACCTCGACAAAAGTTGAGCATATTCTAGTTTTAAAGTGCAAAAGTTAAAGGCCCGCAAAATATTTCAAAAAAATAAAACAGATTCGCAAATCACGGATTTAGAAAGGAAGCATGTCGTAGCATGTTGTAGCAAAGAACAAATGAAAAAATTGTCTCAGGTTTTTTTAAAATTTATGTGCTACAATATGCATTATTTTGATAATAAGCCGTATTTCTAAAATCTGAATTCTGCACCCCATATGACACGTCTGTACAAAATTCACACCCAGATCAAGGAAGCGTATGTTGGAACAACCTGTTACATATAAAAAATGAGAGCTGAAAGTCTAGAAAGAACAAAAATGTATAGAATGTATAGCAAAATTGCAATGTTAAACATTTTGAAAATAAGTTTGTCGCTAAAGATGTCTAATGTCTACATCTCAAATGACAGGATAATGGTGTCTATACCACATTATTATTCTGTCTGTGGACTAAAGATTTTACTAAGTTTCGTTTTATATGGTTGAATTTAAGTGCTTTTTAAGAATGTTTTAAAAATGTGTCGAAAATCGCACTTTCAAAACAGTAGCCTTTTCTTTTGTCATTCAGTATCTAAATAACTGCCTATTTTGAATCCGAAAAAGCACTGGTTGTTTCCACTGTAACCATGGCATCGAATAGGGGCGATAGCGTCAACATATTTATTTACTGAGGTAAGTTTTTACCAGACGTATTTCCTTCATTTTAAACATATAATTATGCTAAACTTTTGACGAAGAGTATACAATACCTCTTCTTAGATCCAAAATTTCAAGCTTCTAGGGGTTTTCTGTGGATATACAGCCGTGTCGTGTGTGTCAGACCTGGCCAGAAACCTAGAATGTTGGTTTTCTCATGCAAAAACTCAAACATAATTAGGGTGGGTTATATGGCACAATTTAGCAAGCAACTTCCTTAAGAAGCAGGCTATTAATGTCCACTGAAGGAAACCGCTTTGAGATTCCAGTAAGCTTTAAATGCACAAGTCTCCTTCATGTAAGACCCTTGATAATATGAAGATTCAACTTCCGCTTTGAAACCAAGCTCAGTTATAAAACAGATGATGTGGTCATCAAAGAATAATCTCCACCTCATCCATAAAACATACAATATGGACACAAATTGAACCACCTCAGTTGAGTACTCAGATTTCCTGGTTGATCCTTGGGTGGCATTTCTAAGAAGCTAAATGTAGCAATTACATCAATTTTTGCGGAGGATTCAAAGGTCTCGAGGATTCAAAGGTCTCGAGTACCCAAAATGAGTATTATATATTGATAGATAATTGGCATTATCATCCTCTAAAATCCTCCACCACTTCTACTGGTCAAACACATCAAAGAGGGGGAACTCGGCTTTCTGTGGCTGTAGAAGATCAGCAAAGAAACAGACAGTGCCCGCCCATCCCTCGTAAAGACTGTAGGGGCTGTCTGGGGTCCTAGCATGTTGCTGGAACGTTGGAGTTGACATAAACTCAGCAAACTTCAAGGCTCGGTGGAGGTGCTTGGGGTCCCCTGTTTGTAAAGTGAGATACACAAAACTGAATAAATGTTCACGTGGAATGAACATCAACAGTACAAAACAATCACAAAATCATGACAAAGTTCAAAATATCTGATGTGAATGCGGCAAATTTTATGGTATTAAGCAACATGCACAATATGTGTGGAAAAAATATATCATGAGGTACTGATACATAAATCATCTCTCAGCTAATAACCTAGCATCACTCAGCATAGCCTTACAGTGACTGTGACACAGCAGATATGTAGGTTTAATGTCCCAGTCAACTTTTCAATCATGCATGTATGGATTTCAGCAAATCTGTCTATCAACTGTCTATCATATTACGAATTGAGCCACCGCATGGGAAAACCAACAATCTGCATAGGCGAAAAAAAAGGCGCAGATCAGCTTCGCAGTCACTGCGAAGCTGATCAGTGCCTTTGTTTTCACTACACGGATAGTACAATTCCTCCACTTTTTAAATCCAAAATTTCAAGCCTCTAACCATTTTCTGTGACTGAACAGCCCGGTTTGTGTCGGACCTGATCGGAACCCAAATTGTTGATTTTCTCACGCAGACTCCATTACTATTATCACCTGTGAGTCTGTACAGCAACAGGAAAACATATCCACTACCAGCTATCCCATGACAGATCCCTGGACCCTTTAAAAGGAGCCCCTTTTGCCAGGTGAGTTCACCACATCTCAGACAGGCTTGTAGGTACTTCTCGTCTCCGAAATATTTGTAAGCCCTCGCTAGCATGTAGATAATCCCTGCAGACGTGGAATGTGATTTCAAGAATAAAATTGCTATCATGTTTAAGTCTGATTTAGGAATACATGTACATAAGATAGGAGTCCTCACAATGTATGTGGATGAAATGTTTTACACCACGCTGTGACAAATAGTACAATCCCTCTTTTTTGTAAATCAAGTTTCTAGCTTCTAGCCTACTTCTGTGACTGTACAGGCTGGATTGTGTTGGACCTGGTTGGAAACCCTATGACAGGTTTTCTTGTGATATGGCTCAGTTAAAAGAGAAAATGCACTGTTGTACGGACAGTACGTAGTATGTATTTGCAGAACAGCTGACCCTGCACATAAGACAAACTCTTCCAAGACCCCACAAGTCACGTGACAAGTATGATTGTTTACATCCTTGTTAACAATTTTTTAGTCGTGGAGCCAATACTGTCTGGTATCGGGATTACAAGTGCCTTGTTCTAGGACTCAGACCCAGAACGATTAAGGGTTCTCTAGATTTGAAGACTATGCCACCATACCCAAAATGGCATTAGTTAAAGTTTATTGGAGTTTGAACTTTACATCCATGGTCAACAGCTCAAGTAATGTTGGGATGGCAAATTATCCTAGCCACACTGTTCCTGACCAAGCCACCCAGAGGCATGTTATCTGTACTTGGTGCACATTTCTTTAACCACTTAATGACAAAATTACTGCTTTTCTTGAATCAGCAGAAGCAGAAGAATGGCCGTAACCAAACCTTCATCAAAGAAATGTACCAGATGTGAGGATAAATCCTTGGTCCATTTAGTTATGTATTGGACATGCTTACAATGCCACTAAAACTGGCATCCGTTCTTACCTGGGGCACCATGACACCAATGGACCAGTTCCTCGCTTTCTGGACGACCAGCTCCAACTTCGTCCATTGCTGGTGGGTAGTTGAAGTTTTTCTGTTCCAAAGACAGCATGAAATCAACACCAGATCGGACAAGTTTCTCTGCATCAGGTTGTGACTTTAAGACATCAGGAAATGATAAAAGCATCTGAAGGATTGAGGATAGGCCATGAGCAGCTCCTGCAGGAAAAACAGTACTACAGTAAGAACTACCTTACATTATAATTTAAATGGCTTGCTTCATTTTACTGACCAATTATAAAGGCGTGTTAGACATCCATTCTGCAGGCTACTCAAAAACCTAGTGAAAATTGTGCTAAAAATACAGCTTGTGTCGTAAAATATAACCTTACCCAAATACTCAGTTTTGTAGTAAGCATACATCAATGGCATCCTCTTGGTTTTAGCAACATATCTGCATCCTGACTCAATCATCACTTTGCATAATTTACTGATTAAATCAACTGGTACAACCTGAAATGTTTAAAAGATAAAAAAGGGTAATTTTGTATGAAACTAAGTATTTCATGGCATAATAGACAAACCAACTCAGTCAATAAATTCTAAAAAATAGTGACAGATTTAATGATATGGTAACTGTTGTTTTGCATATCTGATGTCATAAATTTGTTATTTATTATCTACAGCTGATATCTGTAATATCTGTGACATTAAATTGTCAGCTTGTTTTGTAACTTCCCCAGGCCCTAAAGCAATAAGGACTACAGAGTGAGTGACAACAACTAAAAAGCTGATCAATTTTACCGTTCTTCCTAGTCTTTTATTCAGATTCATAGCGCCACACAGATATCCTGCCCTACCAACAAACAGCTCATCTGAACCACAGCGCAGAAAATCAATCGGTAAGCACTTTTCTCCCACCTTAACATAACTGTCAGCAAACTTGTTGGAAGTATTTGTATCACCAGCCTGCTGATAAATCAAACTGGCAATGGCATCCACACCAGCACCTCCAAGAATGAATGAAGTTGCATCTCTCGAACCAGATTTCTTTGTGTACTCTATAGAAACTCTAAGATACAGCATTGCCTGTTCCAAAAAGGTTGACTTCATGTCAGCAAAGTCTTCATGCATTGACAAGTAGTAGAACATGTATGCAACCCCAGCATTTCCAACATACAGCCCTCCATCACAGTTGTCAAGAGTAGGAGGCATTCCTGACATGATTGCTTTGGTCAGGGCAACAATCTGTTGTTTCCAAAAATCTCTATTGACCTGGACCTGGCCACCAGGTACATGGTCTGGCATGGAATTTTGAAAGCAACGCATCTTTTTATTTATTTACTACAGCAGTTACTGTAATTTATTATGCATGTCACACAAGAAAACTGCAAAATTCAGTGAAATTATCTGGAACTAGGGATAACATCAAACCGAAAGTAGAAGTTCAATTAAAAACCACATCGACTAAAAAAGACAATCAACATATGAACCGCATCGCCATATAAATGTACAAATGGTAACTGGTCATTTCGACCCATAACCTTTTTTTCTATCCATGGCAATATCGGCACTCATGATATATCCACTTTTTACACTCAAATAATTATTTACAAAATATTAGTATTATGGCAAAGTCAATAAGAAGTCTATGATATGCATTTTTGTTGATGTACAGGGTGATCCAGAATATCTGATACCATTTTAAGCTTACATAATTTTGTGCCACAAACACATATCATAATAAACCTTTAATCACAATTGGCTGTGATAATTCAAATTTTGTTTGATATATAATAATAAGTACTTTAAGTTATGATATTTTGAATAATGGAGATCAAACAATTTGATAGTTTTTGCATAATTCGTTTTTTACGTCAAATTAATGTTATTACAACGTCTCGTTCAATCCCCATGTTAATGTTTGCTACTACTGATGCACGAATGTGTGGCATTAATTTTCAAAACATTTATTAGTTAGAGCGTTTCAGCTTTCAAAAAGTATTTGATTGAGGGGAATATGCCTTTTTATTTAAGTGTCCTCACAAGAACAAGGCGAGCTATTAAAACAAATTTGACGCCATTGTAATCCAATATGGACGTCATAAAAGGCTTATATGTAAATTTTATGAAATTGTTTGAACTGTTCTATTTTACATGTTAGTGGTGTATATATCTCATGTTGTATACCAAACAAAATTTGAATCTTTGTAGATTATTTTGATATTGATCTTAATAATTTATGTGCTGCTGAAACAAAATTAATAAAGGTTGTAATGGTATCAGATATTCTGGATCACCCTGTATATCTGTTTTGGCACTTCTTTGCTGCCTATGTCCTCTTTAAATATAATGCATTTACGATCAGTGTAATTTAAATAAAAATAAAACAGATCCTTTTTAGAGCAGCGAACATATTAATGAGAAGAGGAATGGACCATACCGCGGTTTCGGCTACTTAAGCCTCTTCAGTGACCCTACAGCATAGATTTTGCAACACGAAGCCAAAGTTCTAAAAGAACTGTAATTTTGCAACTTTCAACATAGTCAATACAAAGCGCCTCACAGCGCTTCCCAGTAATAATCAGCAATTGATTGTTGGAGTATAGAAGTAGAAGGAGAAGTAGACAAAGACTATTAAAATCCAAAGGGGGCCAAATATATTAAAAGTTGGTTAGAAAATGAATCTAAACTGATAATAGTTTTCTGATTTCTCAGAATATCATCGCTGATCTCAAAGGACAAAAATGCACTATGAATTATATTCGGGGAGACTTTTTAGGGGCGCCACATGGCAGAACACCAGCTGCAGTAAATAAAACTGCTCCTTTAAGAGCAGAGAACATATCAATGAGAAACTTTGAGCCTCCCCCCCCTATTATTGCACTCCCTTATAAAAAGCCGTTTGACCCCAGATGAAGTGGTACAATCTATCTATCTATCTATAGATTCTGCCCTAATTTTTGAGTATTATGCGCATGGACTGAGTACTATGAATTTTCGCCGATAGATAGGCAGATGCCGGTACTCCCAAAATATGATTTGATGGCTCACCTGACTATAGCTCAATTTAGAGGTTAAAATAGCCACAAAATACCCAATCCCTCAAATATTCATTTTTCTGAAACCCACTCTCACCAAAACCAACAAAACACCTTAAAATTACCAGGGACATGAAGACCAAGCACACCCGAAAATAGAATATAAAAATACCCTAGTCTTTCAACCAAAATAATCTAATATAGATTTACCCCTTAGAAGAGAATTGTCAGACTTTGAAAATATGTACACATGCGTGAAAGAAGGCCCATTGGACCGAACGCCATACTTAATGTATTGAGTTATTGCAGAAGAACGGGACGAGGGACTCTGTTACCCTTCATGACATCACTCCACCTTCGTATGGAGAACGGGACGAGGGACTCTGTTACCCTTCATGACATCACTCCACCTTCGTATGGAGAGGTCTAACTAAACACCGATTTAAATATTCCGTTTAGGGGTGTGGTATATACCCATTAACCCTTCTACCTGGAAAGCACTCTCTCCGAGCGACTAGTGCGTTTTCATGATGCAGTCACTGACAGAACTATGAAAGCCAGTGTGGTATTTGGAAGACTTCATGAACGTGTTTTGTTATACATGTATTGTTAGATGGAGCATGACTAGTATAATGAAGGATACTCTTAGAATATGTGTCCTCTGGTGTGAATTGTTGACATTGTCTGGCTTTCGTTGTCATTTTGTAAAGGGTCACTGATGAGGGTTCATTACCCGAAATTGTACAATTGTAACCCTTTGGACGGTTTACGGCATCGAAAGGATTTAACAGTTATATTTTATTATATTTATAGCGTACTTATATAATGTTATTCACATTTCTAATAGTAAAATTGACTACTTACACAGGACCTTATCCCAAAAACTAGGCGTGACAGAAACAATCTCTCCATGACAGTACAGATACCTAGTTTATGAGCCTACAAGAATAAAATCATTTTCCCAGTACAGTCAGTGATTTGAATGGCCGTTCTGATTGTCAGTCCTCGTTTACATTTCTTGTAAGAGGCATGGGCAGTAAAGAAAGAAAGATTGAAAGAAAGAAAAAAAAGTAAGGGGCATATTTATTCACATCGTATCTTCTGGTGAAGTATTTCTCACTCACGTTTTATCTCACGTAGTCGACGTCAAGAAAAGTCATCAGCCTTGTAAGGACGCATTTGGATAGTTTCTTAGTCCGGTATTTGCTCCAGTCTCGTAGCATGCAGGGTTAAATTTGTGAGGGTGTCCTTTCCAGTGAGCATTTAAACGACTCTTAAACGTGTTAATGGAGGGTGCCATTACTACATTTTCCGGGAGGTTGTTCCACTGATTCACAACTCTGTTGGAGAAACTGTTTGCTCTGATATTAAGACGGGGTCTTTCCTTGTATATTTTTGGAATGTCCTCTTGTAGATCCGTAGACTGACATTTTAAAAAGTTTATCCTTGTCAACTATATCAAAAGGTACAAGTAGGCAAAGATCAGGAAAAGGCGCAATCAGAAAAAGATTCCCACTCCCAAAAACCGAGGTGGGAAAAAACCAAACTAACAATCAGGTACTTATACCATGAAACATATCGTAAGCCGAATGAGCAGCTATTTTCCCAATAGGCGGCCACTCAGTTACCTTAACTTAACTAAAAATATGATAACATACATAAGGCGCCAACAGCACAAAAAATTTTAAACACCAAGACATAAAACAAAAAGAACCACCACAGAAGTATCGACTTGGAACGATCAGTGACACAAAGTTACTGGCGGGCTTAAACCGGTTTTACAGGTACCTAACCTCACCCTCAGCTTCTGCAGTGGTTCATAACATTTAGTTAGTTCTTCGGTCCTCGTGGTGAATCTCTAACTAGTCAGTGAATCATCAAGAACAAACAAATAAATCATGATAAACATCCTGATGAATCAAAAACCAGGACTCACAGATTGTCAATGTCATTTAAAATTTTATAGACTTGCACTAGAGCAGATCTTTCTCTTCTATACTCTAAAGATGGTAAACCTAATTTTCTTAACCGTTCAGGATATGGTAAATCTTTACAGGATCTTACAAGTTTAGTTGCCCTCCTTTGCACATTTTCAATGGCGATTTTATCTTTTTTGTACATTGGCGCCCAAATGACGGTTGCGTATTCAAGGTGTGGCCTGGCGAGGCTTTTGTAGAGGTTTTTGAACATTTCTGGATCTAAGTAAGTGAAGGTTCTGAATATGATTCCTACATTTCTGTTAGCAATGTTAATTTTATTTGATATATGTTCTCTAAAGTTTAGATTTTTATCTATTGTTACACCCAGATCCGTCTCACTGTCGACTTTTGTGATAATACGGTCACTTCCTTGATGTTCTATTGTATAATTTAGACCGCTGTCGTGTTTTCCAGTATTCAAATGGTGGCATTTGGTGTTGTTGAATTCCATATCCCAGTCAATTGCCCAAGTAGTAGCTGATGTTACGCTTCTTTGTACAGGTTGCCTATCCAGTTGACTTTTTATTGTCTTGTACAGTTTTGTATCGTCTGCGAACAGTTTCACACAAACCTCCAGAACATCAGGCAGGTCATTGATAAATATCAAGAAAAGCACCGGTCCCAACACGCTTCCTTGAGGTATTCCGCTAGTGACATCTTGCCAGTTAGACTCAGTACCATTGACAACTACACGTTGGACTCTGTTGTTTAAAAATTCCTTTAGCCAATTATATAAGCCTCCCCTTATACCATAGCCGTGTAATTTGCGTAAAAGCCGGGTATGGGGTACCCGGTCAAACGCCTTACAGAAATCAAGATATATAACGTCAACATCGTCCCTTTCCTTTTGCGTTCGCCTGTTTTAAAACTATTCAGATTAAGGATCAGAACAGAGCCATGGGAACAGGCTGTATATGGTCGAATAAAGTGGCGTTGCAACAACAATACAGAAGTCGGTAAAAAGCTATTACGAGCAGCGTCAAAAGAACTCAAAGCCAGGGTCAAAAGGCCAATGCTGGATTCTTAAGCATCACTTATAACTGGCATGACTTACAAACGATTGCTCGATGTTGCAGAAGTAAAGTTGATTCAAATCACACAATTTTAGAAAATTCAGCAAAAAGATGGCATTTCTTAGTTATGAGAGAAGGAACAATTGCTTAATTAATTTTTACCCATTATATAAGATGTGGAGAAAGCGCAGATGGCAGGAATACGATGAAGAAACACCAGTACAGTGTGCTATATGCTCTCGAATCCAAAATAACCCAAATATGACCGTGACTAAAGCAAATGGCTATTTATGTAGTCTCTGCTTGACTTTCAACCCAGTCGAGACAATATATTTCAAATAATAGCACGGGCACCCAACCAAATTTGAGGCAACCTGTTACCAATCCGGCCAACCACCTAGAGGAATTCGCACACAGTATCGACAAGCATCAATACAAGTCAGATGACTTACTACGATGTCGAGTATGGTGAGTTATGGTGAGTTAAATAAATACCATACATATGCCGTGGTTACCTATCTGGTGTTTATTGGATCCGAGATATGCTGGACGAGCTTGAGTGGCTATATATCTCTTGAGGATCGCAGGATGCACTAATTAGCTTTATTTTAGAATATAACTCCGGAACAGTGCCTGTTGAATAAATAAATATCTGACCCCTGCACCAAACTTAAGAAGTGCAAGGGCATCATTCGACTCAGAGTTCATAAGATAGTTATATTTTGCTAACAAAGGGCTCTTGAAAAAATCCTTTCCCTTGAACTATTCCATTGAATAATAGTATCAAATCAGGTGTCTCCTACAAGACCACTGATGAATTTATGTCTCATTGGACAGGGGTATGCACTTGCACATACCTCAGTTCGGCTTGTTGGCAATATTGTAAATGAGACCCTACCAGGTGGGGTGGTCTTACCTCCCTGCTCCTTGAAAGAAGAATGGTCTTTCTCCCCAGCTCCTTAAAACGTTTTTCCTCAGAACCACCCAAATTTGTGCTTGCATCCCAGATCACTGGAAATGAATGGCCATTCTTCCCAGATCCCTGAAAATAAATGGCTTTTCTCCACAGATCCCCAAAAGCCCATAATTCACAATACACAAGATACATGGCCTATAGTGATGCTCTGAAGAATTCTTTTTTCCCGAGGACTATCCCTTTATGGAATAGTCTTCCCTCTTCAGTTGTCTCATCAAAGACTGCTGAAGAATTTAAGGCTCTCATTTAGATCAGGGGTTCAGGGGTATACGTTTTAGTATGCCTCTGCTTAGCTTCTTGTAAATAGTTTTAATGGCCCATCCCGAATGTTCTCCCCATCTTGCTAAATTCAAAATTTAGCACCCACCCAACACCTGAGATGATGATCAGAAATTGATCGACTCAGTATATGAAGATAGGTATGGCCCCTCAAATGGCCCATCCTGAACGTTTCTCCTTTCTTACTAAATTCAACGCTTAGCAACAAAAATGTTTGATTTGCTTTTATCAGAAAATGGTCGATTTAGTGTATGAAGGCAGTTGGATAGTTAAGATGTATTAAAATGAACATTGCATTTATATACATGTATGTACAGAAGTCTTGGGACACTGTTGTGGGTTAAAATGACTCGGAATCTATAGTGCAAGTGGGCGATTCTTCTGAAAGATGCCCATGCGGTTTGTTTAAATGTAAACATCCGGTCTCAGAAAACAAAGCGGACAGTGAAATCATGGCATTATCTATAATTAAAGTGCTTTCAGTTACTCTTGGCCTTTTCTTTATATTTGTAGGAGTGCTGAAATTATCCCCAGTCATTAATAAAGAGCTATACAAAGAAATGGTAAGCTTGTTTAGAATTACAAATGGAAACCCTTGTGAAACAAGTTTAAACTTTTAACAAAAAAAGCCTTTTTTTTCATGATAGAACACTGAGATACTTTAGATGTTAGATGCTTTAACAATATGAACTTAGGCACTGCATAGAACGGGCAAAGTGAATTTGAAATTATTATTGATTGAACAACCTTTTTTTCTTTCCTGAGATGCAATTACTAAAAAAAGTACTCCTGCCCTCTCATATCCAATACCATTACTCCTACCCTACCCCTAATCTTACTCCTTCCCCTGTCATACCCTTATCCCTACCCCTACGCCTAACCTCCTACCCTACACCTAACCTCCTACCCTACACTTACTTATACCCCTACTCTACCCTTACTCATACGCTTTACCCTAACCTACCCTACCCTTACTCCTACTCCTAACCATGCCATGCCCTTACTCCAACCCCTACCCTACCTACCATTACTGCTACTCCTTAAACTACCCCACCCTTACTCCTACCCCTACCCTTCTCTATCATTATTCCTACTCCTTAGCATACCCTACCCTTACTCTTATTCCTACCCTACTCTTCCCTACTTCTATCTTATCCTACCCTACCTTGCCCTGCCCTACTCCACCTTACCCTACCAAACCTTACCCTTACTCCTTATCCTAATCTACCCTATCCTTACTCCAACTCCTTACCTTACCCTACAATTACTTCTACCCTTCTCTTCCCTACCCCTACCTTGCCCTGCCCTATGCTTACTCCTATTCTATTACTAAATATTGAAATTGAGGGTACACTGGCTTAATTTTCTTAGTTTTATACCCTGTATGTCATTGTCGTTTGGTGTGTCCTATTGACCCGGTCGGCAAGCTACTCTTTCGTTAGAGCAAAATCAATATTGGTTACCGGAACTGCACCTATCCCGCCTCTTCGCTCATTTGGTCGAGGGTATAACTTGGTCAATATCGCTGTAATTTAATCATTTTTAGATGCTTATAAAATCATAATTTGTCAGAATATTAACGGTGTTCATACCTTGAGTTGAATAAATAATGCATAAAGCTTTTATTAATATTTTTATTTTGTTTTCATATTTTCTGATTTTAATTCAGTAAGGTAACAGCGATAAACACCGAGGAATTCACCTCGTATGAATGACCTATGATGTCACGCCAATAGTGTCAATGGGTCAGTACCCGACTCTAAACCGAAACAACTTTTGGGACCGAAACAACCTGTTGGGTAGCTGACTCAAGATCTAACGACTCTCGGAGCCTTAATGACACGTTATTTGCATTTGTATGTCCGATTCAAGGGCCTAACAATTCACAACCAAAACAACACGCTATTAAGATGCACCATTCGGGTCTTTTCTGGTTCCAGTAAATCATAATACCGGATATCAGAAGAATTGCGTGTGTGACATAGTTTTGTTTATTTTTTGTAATTTTGGAAAGAAAGATGATCTCAAATGGAATGAAAAAATATATTGTTCACAAAGAAGCTAAACTGTATTATCCCTGATTTTGAATTTCTGACACCAGAGACGAGTGAGAAGAAGATTTATAAACATTTTCACATTCACACCACGCATTCTCCTTTATCACAACAGTATGCTGATTTAGGAGATAAGCAGCAGTAATATTTTAACAATCATCATAAACTCTGTAGAGCTTTTATTAGCTCACCTGAGCCATTAGGCTCACAAGGTGAGCTTATAGGATGGCCATGATCCGGCGTCCGTCCGGTCGTCCGTCCGTCGTCCACCATTTTCAAAGATCTTCTTCTCTGAAACCCCTTGGCCAATCAAAGCCAAATTTGATATGAAGCATCTATAGGAAGGGGGAACCAATGTGTTTATAAATAATCCAGGTCACATGATTAAGATGGCCGCCATGCCCATATATGGTAAAAACCCTTCAAAATTCTACTTCTCCGGAACCACTGGACCGATTTCAACGAAACTTGGCATGAATCATCTGGGACTAGAGTACTACAATGTGTTCATAAATTATGACCTTTGGATAACCTTGACCTATTTTACGGCAAGGTCAACATAGGTTGCCCATGCATTTGAATGGGGAAAATTGTTAAAATGTCATTTGAAAGGCAAATCTTGCTGGAAATGGGCAAATGGACTGAAGGTAGGTAATTCTGAAAAAAATTTGGACCCCAGGGGTTGGTCTGCTCCCACCCCGGGGCAATATACAGTTTGTTATATGACTGAAGAAAATCCTGTCTCCTGATTGGCTCATTCAGTATTAATAAATCCTTATATATTTCTGAAACTAGACCAAACTGATGAAAATCAGATCAAACCAGTTCCTGGAGGTTAATTATTTTGACAGATTTTCTATATTAACCTCCAAACTCTATAGTCCCCTCCTGAGTACCCAAAAATAGTATCAGCATGAAATTAACATGGGCTATGTGAAATTGACATGATTTGATGTATCAACATTCAACAGGTAAACTAAGGACTTTTCATGAGTTTTAACAACAATTTTGTTTTATTTGTGCTCATTTCTCTTTGGCTGAATGGATATATCTATAAAGAGTAGCATGTTTTACTTTTTCTGTGACACATCTTTTAAACACAAAATAAAAGGCATTCTATTGGGAAACTGCCTTTTAAAATAGTGCAGAAACGTTTGTTAAAACTTATGAGAAGGGCCTTAATTAGATATTAATTCTGCAATAAGACTTTAGGTCCAAAAATGAAAGTAGAAAGTTTGCATTAATAATCAAAAAGTCATATAACAAAACATTTATTGACTTCAATTTCGGTAGACATAAGGATTTATCTACCCTCAAAAATTATATTCACCTCGGCCTTACGGCCTTGGTGAATATAATTTTTGTCGGGTAGATAAATCCTTATGTCTACCTCATTGAAGTCAATAATTGTATAATATTACAAAAATATTCAAAGATCTTCTTCTCTGAAACCACTTGGCCAATCAAAGCCAAATTTTATAGGAAGCATCAATGGGAAGGGGGAATCAATGTGTTTATAAATAATCCAGGTCACATGACCAAGATGGCCGCCATGCCCATATACACTTCAGACCCGTTAGAACGCGCTGGTCGGGGTCCACAAGTCGCATGCGCGTTATAGGTGAGGCGCGTAATGCAAATCTACTGAGTCGGACCAGGCTGATCGCAGTTTCTGTAGTGTATTGGTGGGTGGGGAACCTATACGACGTGTGTATTGGCTTAACCGAGCTTGGTGGTTTATCGCAGAGTCCTTGTAAAATGGAATAAACAAAAGTGAAGTATTGCGTGTCCCACAGTTTTATCAGTTAAAAACGATCTACAATGATACAATTTGTTTATTTACAACGTACGATTTTATGTGAAAAGAGCGTCCGTGACACCGGGCTTATGTTGCTGTTGTATTGTATAGTTCTGCCTTTGACTTATTGGCGCACCCGGATATTTAACGCGGACAAGAGTCTTTTGCCGATACCGTATTTACAGTTATTTTAATTCGCCTTTCTTAATTGAATTTTCTGATCGGATAGAATTATACAAGATATAGGTGTCAGATTTAGAGATAAAAATCTTCGTACTATATACGGAAAATGTTCACATGTTGTGTATATAAATGTATTATTATCGTTTTTGTTTAAAAAATAAACAATAAAGAAAGAAAAAAAAAAAAAAACAAAAAAACAAAAAAAAAGAAAAAAAAAAAAAAAAAAAACTATATGTCTGGTAAATGGCCACCACATACTTTCTGCATATACGCTAGTCATATATTGACATATGTGTAGGGTACTTACTTAATGTGGTAGCAAGTCCTAGTCGCACCTCCCCGAGTCGCATTTAATTCGCGGTGCCAGCTGGAAACTAAGGCTAAAGTTGTATATATATTGTTATCTTTAGGCCAACGTGACAGGGCGACTTGCTTTTTTGGCTTCAGATAGCTATTGCATGCATCAACCTTATACCGTCGTGTCTGTGATACCTGTAAATACTATTTCAAAGTGGTTTGCGATGGTTTAAGATGGAATATCAATGCCTTATGACCAATTAAATTATTCTAAAACATATTTTAATTTCATATTCTACATTTTAATACATTTAAAAAGTTTTTTTTTTTGTGGTAGGTTTTGAAGTGGTTTGCGGTAGTTTAATGGTGTCGTATATGCCATCATTGATGTGTGTTGAAATTGGTTTGTGGTTCACTTACACGCCATATCCCAACCATATCATAGTTATTACGGTGAAAAAGTGGTCTGTGGTCCACCTTCACACCACCCCCAACCCCTTTCTTGAGTTTTATATATAGAAAAAAAGTGGTTTGCGGTGGTTTGGGGTGGTTTGCGGTGGTTTGTGGTGGTTTGCGGTAATTCGACGGACCCGTCCCAATGCTTAGACAATCTTTGGTTTGTGTCGCCGTCGAAAATGAGCAACGTTGCTTAACAGGTGTCATCAATAGCCTACAGCAACCTGTGTTTACGGTCTCGTTACGGTCTATCGATAATCCCCTAGCTCATTGGGCTTATTTTCACAACTTTTATGGCTTATCTTAAGAAAACAATGTGTCGTCCACGCTTCGCGAACGGTGGATTGTGTAAGTCTAAAAATTACTGACATGGCAATTATCACTCTTGAATACATGCAGCCGACACGGTTCGTAAACACATTATGCTTTCTATAAGAAAACCTGTTCTTTCAGTTTTAAATATGCAAAAGATAATTAACATTAATTGTTCTCAATGTATAATATAGAGAAACTGTTAGAAAATAGCACCTTGGCAAACGCCTGACAACTGCTTTTAATTATTTTCTCTCGAGTACCATAAAGAGAAACTGTAAGAAAACTGAACCTTGTTGAATTCCCTGCAAACGATCTTTTTAACAGTGAATTCATCCGCACATAAACGCCTTAAACTGTAATACAATAAAGGAATATATATAAGGGTAAAACGGCGCCTTCGCGTCGCCACAATTTTTTTTTTTTTTTTTTTTTTTCTCAAAAGTGGGTGGGCGAAATTTTGGGATCCAAGGTGCCCTCGCGTTATATCCAACACCGCGTTAATTCAAGGCGCGGTATAGCGGGTCTGTCCTGTATGGTAAAAACCGTTCAAAATTCATCTTCTCCTGAACCAATGGACCAATTTCAACAAAACTTGACATGAACCATTGGGGACTGAAGTACTACAATGTGTGTATAAATCATGACCTTTGGATGACCTTGACCTATTTTACAGCAAGGTCAACATAGGTCGACAATGCACTTGAATTGGGAAAACTTTTAAAATGTCATTTAAAGTGGAAGTCTTGCAGGAAATGGGCAGTAGGACTGAATATTAATGATTCTGAAAAAACTGGACCCCAGGGGCTCATTTGCCCCAGCCCCAGGGCATTCATGTATATTACCATAATATTCAAACATCTTCTCCTCTGAAACTGCTTGGCCAATCAAAGCCAAATTTCATGTGAAGCATCTATAGAATAAGGGAATCAATGTATATATAAATAATCAAGGTCACATGACCAAGATGGCCGCCATGCCCATATATGGTATAAACCCTTCAAAAATCTTCTTCTCTGGAACCGGTGGACCGATTTCGAAGAAACTTGGCATGAAGCATCGATGACTCAAGTACTACAATGTATGTATAAATCATGACCCTGTGATGACCTTGACCTATTTTAAGGCAAGGTCAACATGGGTTGCCTATGTATTGTAATGGGTAAACTGTTAAAATGTCATTTGAAGGGAAAAAACTTGTATGGACAGTATATTGATTATTCTGAAAAAATAATGGCCCAAGGGCTTCACCTGCCCCTATACTGGGACTATTTTCTATAACATTCGTATATACAGCAGATCTCAGGTGAGCGTTTACAGGACCATTGGTCCTCTGGTTATGCCTTACCAAGAAAATGTTTACATATGGAGCCATGGAATTGTGACTTGCTGAAGTCTTGCTCATGGCCACAACAGATGAAGTGTGGATGGGATTGTTGGGAGTTGGGACCCTCGGCCCAAAGTCTGATATGCTCCCTACTGTGCCAGTCAGCTCCACAATGAAAGATTTATCATAATATATATTGCAAGGACTAACAGTTTCGGTAACGGGGTTGTGAACACATGGAATTCCTTGCCTGAGAATGTAGAATGAATATGGTGTGCCCGGTTCTAGAATATGGGAGTTCAATTTGGGACCCTCATACTAAAGGCCTTCAGGAGGAATTTGAGAAAGTGCAAAATTACACAGCTAGAAGCTTAGAAGCCCAATTTTGTAACTAGGAATTAAACTTTTGAGGAGGGTAGCATGACTGGCATTCCCAAACAACTTAAGTGGGAATCCATCAAGAAAAGGAGGAAGGGTTATCAACTTGTATTGCCGTTACAAGAACTGAAGGGTAAAGGCAGAACACCTATACATGACCTTGTCTCTTAGACTTGGGGTTGTAGATCACTACCACAGATCTGCTAGTGTAGAGGCCTAGTATAAATCTAGCTTGTACATACTAGGGGCTAATTTTCTCCCCCACTTGAACCCCCTGATGAAATATTGTATGTGATCTGTTTTTCAGCGTAAACAGTACATCAGGATGGCAAAAGTTTTTCCCTTAGCTAACTACACTGGTTGGAAGCCAAATCCCCATACCTATAGAAAGGTGGTTGCTTCTTCAGAGGTGACATGTGGTATAGTCTTAACAGTCATACCAGGTTAGTTTTATGTAGATTTTAATACTGGTTATGTCATGCATACACCTGAGGGACAGATTTGTCTGCCTGTACCTAATACTTGTAATGTAATGATTTATTTTTCTTGCACACATTTCGAACCCAAATGCTGTCCACTGTTTTGTAAATTGAAATGGAATGTACTTCTGTTAACTTGTGCTGGAATATACATTACAGTCCCTCTAGGGTCTTCTTTCTTCATTAATTTTTGAAATTTTAAGTTAGAACTTGCTAGGAAAACCAAAGTGAGAGAGATCCAAGCAACTCAGAGATCTGCCACAGTAGTAGGGTCATTATTTCATGAAGATTTGGTCAGCAGAGAGGCTTGTCCACCTACAGGTTGGTAAGTGACAACTGGCCATCCCATAAAGACTGGGGGGGATTCAAGTAGCCTAGTGGTAAGTGGTATGGTGTCAGGTTTCTGGGTTTAAATCTCATCACCTTAATGTTGTGTCATCCTTGAGCAAGGCACTTTAAGCTCCCTAAATGATTGGTAAAAATCAAACATTTGATGAAATTTGATGCATATTTTGCTATTTTCCTTTACAGGTCCATTGAAAATAGCAGCAAATGTGATAATGATTCTTGTGAATGCCAATGATGTTCTCGCAAATTTTCAAGTGAAAGATGGAATACAACGGATGGGACTTCCAATTGTTTTCATTCTTTTACTATCATGTAGACTGGTCATAACAGCTCAGGAATTTGTCAGGGAAAGAGAGAAAGCCAAGGAGAGAATAAAGACAGAGGACAAGTCTAAACAACAAGTGACCAATCAGGGAGAGACTGAGGAATTATCAACCAATCAGGAAGAGCAACCTTTGACTGCCGATGAAAAGAAAATGCAATAATCTTTGATGTCTTTGAATGCAGAAAATCAATAGTTATTTAATCACAATTTATTTCAAGTCTTTCTTTGTTCAAATATTC
Source organism: Rugalucina vietnamica (assembly GCA_964017185.1). Lineage (NCBI taxonomy): Eukaryota > Metazoa > Mollusca > Bivalvia > Lucinida > Lucinidae > Rugalucina > Rugalucina vietnamica. Next base: position 17,498,030 of record OZ024874.1, read on the forward strand.
GGCCTCTTGGCCTTTATCAAAAAAACATTACTCCCTTTTTATTATAAATTACATCATGAAATAATGTTTTCCACCATCTTGGAAAGTTATTATCAATATTGTTTCTTGATAAAGGCCAAGAGGCCAAAAATTTGAACAAATAATGACTAAGAAATAGATTGTTAATTCCCTTTGGAGTATTCATTCAGGATTCTAGTGTTATTTAAGCAAATTACCATGTTTTTGACATCTATGCAGTGGACATGTGTTCTAGTATATGTACAATACATGTATATAATACAATTTTATAGCAAAAAAAAAAAAAAAAGATAAACTGCAATCCTTTTCTTTAGATTTGGAGCTCCTTTCTAAATTCTTGGTCTCAGCTTTTGGATATTTATGATTTTAATTTAATATGTCTAGAATTTCATTTTTGTGTGTAGAAACTTGTCCATGACCTTGTGTAGAATTTCATATACCTAGAATGATCTCATCTGTAGACATTGATTACATGTAACTTATATTGTAGAGTGTGTAAATTAATTTATTTGTGTAAAATGTTATTTGTGTAGATCCACATATTTGTTGTGTGTAGAATTTCATGTGTCATATCCTAGAATCTCATATGCTTAATACACCTTTATTTTATGAGCTTTGTTTTTAATTTTTGCTTTTCAAAGTTTCTGGCGTTACTTATTTGTTCATTTGGTAAACATGTTTTGAAATGCTTTCTCAGCTCATTTTATTAGCTCACCTGAGCCGTTAGGCTCACAAGGTGAGCTTATAGGATGGCCATGATCCGGCGTCCGTCCGTCGTCCGTCGTCCGTCCGTCCGTCCACAATTTCAAAGATCTTCTTCTCTGAAACCGCTTGACCAACCAAAGCCAAATTTTATATGAAGCATCTATAGGAAGGGGGAACCAATGTGTATATAAGAAATCCAGGTCACATGACCAAGATGGCCGCCATGCCCATATATGGTAAAAACCCTTCAAAAATCTTCTTCCCCAGAACCGGTGGACTGATTTCAACGAAACTTGGCATGAAGCATTGATGGCTCAAGCACTACAATGTATATATAAATCATGACCCTGTGATGACCTTGACTTATTTTACGGCAAGGTCAACATAGGTCGCCAATGCATTTGAATGGGGAAAACTTTTAAAATGTCATTTAAAGTCATTTAAAGTGAAAGTCTTGCAGGAAATGGGCAGTAGGACTGAATATTAATGATTCTGAAAAACATTGGACCCCAGGGGCTCATATGCCCCCACCCCGGGGCAATATACATGTATATTACCATAATATTCAAACATCATCTCCTCTGAAACCGCATGGCCAATCAAAGCCAAATTGTATGTGAAGCATCAATAGGAAGGGGTAATCAATGTGTATATAAATAATCCAGGTCACATGACCAAGATGGCCGCGATGCCCATATATGGTAAAAACCCTTCAAAAATCTTCTTCTCCAGAACAGGTGGATCGATTTCAAAGAAACTTGGCATGAAGCATCGATGGCTCAAGCACTACAATGTATATATAAATCATGACCCTGTGATGACCTTGACTTATTTTACGGCAAGGTCAACATAGGTCGCCAATGCATTTGAATGGGGAAAATTTTTAAAATGTCATTTAAAGTCATTTAAAGTGAAAGTCTTGCAGGAAATGGGCAGTAGGACTGAATATTAATGATTCTGAAAAAAAATTTGGACCCCAGGGGCTCATATGCCCCCACCCCGGGGCAATATACATGTACATTACCATAATATTCAAACATCATCTCCTCTGAAACCGCTTGGCCAATCAAAGCCAAATTTTATGTGAAGCATCAATAGGAAGGGGTAATCAATGTGTATATAAATAATCCAGGTCACATGACCAAGATGGCCGCGATGCCCATATATGGTAAAAACCCTTCAAAAATCTTCTTCTCCAGAACAGGTGGATCGATTTCAAAGAAACTTGGCATGAAGCATCGATGGCTGAAGTACTACAATGTATGACCCTGTGATGACCTTGACCTTTTTTTACAGCAAGGTCAACATAGGTCGCCAATGCATTTGAATGGGGAAAACTTTTAAAATGTTATTTAAAGTGAAAGTCTTGCAGGAAATGGGCAGTAGGACTGAATATTAATGATTTTGAAAAAAATTGGACCCCAGGGGCTCATCTGCCCCCACCCCGGGGCAATATACATGTATATTACCATAATATTCAAACATCTTCTCCTCTGAAACCGCTTGGCGAATCAAAGCCAAATTGTATGTGAAGCATCTATGGAATGGGGGAATTAATGTATATATAAATTATCTAGTTCACATTTAACCAAGATGGCTGCCATGCCCATATATGGTAAAAACCCTTCAAAAATCTTCTTCTCCGAATTTTGAGGACCGATTTCAAAGAAACTTGGTATGAAGCACCAATGGCTGAAGTACTACAATGTATATATAAATCATGACCCTGTGGTGACCTTGACCTATTTTACGACAAGGTCAACATAGGTCGCCAATGCATTGGAATGGGGAAAACGGGGGGAACCAATGTGTATATTAATAATCTAAGTCACATGACCAAGATGGCCACCATGCCCATATATGGTAAAAACCCTTCAAATATCTTCTTCTCTGAAACCAATCGATTGATTTTAATGATTTCACTTGGCGTGAAGCATCCATGGACAGAATATTGATTAGTCTGAAAAAAGAAAACCGCCCAAGGGCTTCATCTGCCCCTGCACTGGGGTTAAATACCATAATATTCAAACATGTTTATTGGTATATGCAGCAGACTCAGGTGAGCGTTTACAGGACCATTGGTCCTCTGGTTGTATACATGTATTTTTGAGCAATGCATGCTATAACAAATCATAAAACAATATTTATACCAAAATAGACATAAAGTGATTGTCTCATTTACACAAGTTTCCAATTTTCTTAAGAGCAGCATTTTTATATCATATATTTTGAATATGCTGTACATAGTATACTGTCAAGGTTAAAAAATGCTGCACCATAATTTTGTGTTTTTCTTGAAAGCTGTGTGAGCATAGTCGGCCAAACTTTTGCAAACTGATTTATTGTTACTGTCTCATTACACACAAAAGCTTGATCGAACATGCTTCATGTAAGTCAAAATCCAATGTCTTCATACCAAAAAATGAACAAAAAGTGTCACATGGACTACAAGACTAAGGGCCGCAGACCCTACCATGGTACATGGCTGCCAACAACACCATTTGTGAAACAGTTATCATACCCAGGATCGTTTGAATTAATAATTACCAACAGTCGATAATGAATTATTTTGCTCCAGAAATCAAATTTGCAGGGATTTTAATGAATTTTAACAAAATTATGATGAATATATAATGACCTACTTTGTAGTGTTTTTAATCTTGTCAGTATAGTATAGGTTTTTATCCAGTCTGACTGTTAGTAGTCAAATATGTTGCTAATCTGATGGTTTTAGATTTGCATATATGGACAATGTTGACATATTTGTTACGCTGTCTCACAGTTTACTCAGGAAAAATGTCTCATCTAACAGCATTTTGCTGTGGAAACAAGTTCATAGTCTTTGTCTTTGATGCTTTTATGTTTACATGTACTTTTTAATAGAGAAATTTACTACTTATATGTGCTGCTTTGTACAATTTTGGCAATTTTTTAGGGCTTTGCATGTGATATGGACTTTTTTTTATTTAGATTTTTTGTTCGCAGATACATTAATTTTCTAGGATAGTTTCTAAGATTTCAGACCTGTATTTCAGGCATGGGAGGAGTCTGATTTTTATTGTTGCATATTTGATCATTTTTTGTGGCATTTTTGTAATGTTTAAGATGTTTAAAAAGGTACAAGTAGGCAAAGATCAGGAAAAGGCGCAATCAGCAAAAGATTCCCACTCCAAATACCCGAGGTGGGAAAAAACCAAACTAACAATCCGGTACCTATACCATGAAAACATTTCGTAAGCCGAATGAGCAGCTATTTTCCCAATAGGTGGCCAATCAGTTACCTTAACTAAAAATATGATAACATACATAAGGTGCCAACAACACAAAAAATATTAAACACCGACATAAAACAAAAAGAACCACCACAGAAGTATCGACTTGGAACGATCAGTAACAAAAAGTTACTGGCGGGCTTTAATCGATTTTACACGGCCATAACCTCACCCTCAGCTTCTGCAGTGGTTCATAACATTTAGTTAGTTCTTCGGTCCTCGTGGTGAATCTCTAACTAGTCAATGAATCATCAAGAACAAACAAATTAATCGTGATTAACATCCTGATGAATCAAAAACCAGGACTCACAGATTCAGTAAGCTGCCCGACGATGTTCTTCTTAGTATCGATGTTCTTCTTAGTATCGATGTTCTTCTTAGTATCGATGTTCTTCTTAGTATCGATGTTCTTCTTAGTAACTGTTCTTCTTAGTATCGATGTTTTCTATGAAGTACTACTTCTGTTTAAATTTTGGACATGTATTTATTTGTCCAAATAATCTTTATAGAGAAACAGTAGTTTAAAAAAGACAACACTGTTTCTTTCACTCTGTGCTTTGTCTTTCAGATGGAATATAATTGTAGATTTAAGCAAAGTAGCTTAATAGTGGCATCCTCTTTGAGAAAGAGCTGCTCGTTCAGTTTTGCCATATATATATATTTTGTGCTTTATATATTTATAAAATATATCTTTAAAAAATTTGTGTGTGTGTGTGTGTGTGTGTGTGTGTGTGTGTGTGTGTGTGTGTTTATTTCTGGTGGTATTTTTTTAGATTTGTTCAAATTGTATTTTCAATAGGCAGACAAATATTCTCTTTAGAATTAATATTGAACAACAGATTTTCAAACATACATGTACTTTGATTTGACATACACAACCTATGGAAACGGTGTATTAGAAAAACGGTGAATCAACGGGGGTTAATCGGGAAAATGTGAACCATCGGGCGAGGTGTCGGTGACACATCGGGATTTGCACTAGATAAAAGGTATGTTGTTTGTTTACTTCTATTTTGAAGCGAAAGCTAAAAATACTGCAGTAAATAAAAACAAATCGAACACTTGCAGGAGCTGTAAGGGTCTTTGATGCAGCCCCGGAAACCCTAAAATTGTTGAAAATGTATTTTGTTTAATCGCCACAGTGCGCCCCATTTTACTACTCAAACATTTCAGCTGACTTTCGGTTGTATTTTTTGTTTATTTTTTATGCTTACATCGAATTACGAATGTAAACAACCTTAATTCAGATTGGTGAATATAGAAAAGTAAGCTCCTGATTATCAACCTTCAGAAAATTTGTAAAAAAGACTGGGAAAATCGAGATTCAGCCGGGTGATTGATTATTTGGTGAGTCTCCGGGCAAGTTGTGTGTGTCGCCGGGGAGCAACCAAATTTTGATGGAATAAAACTTTATTTTCTTCATTCTAGACAGTACATGATTGTTGTTTTTTAACTTTTAGTTTGAGTGGGATCATATCTATCCCAATTACAAATGCTATAAACACACGTTAATCACCGGCAGTGATGAGAACTCGGACGTTCCTCGTCCGCAGCGTCCGTCATATCGCACTGTTCGCATAAATATAGTTTTTTTTTTTTTTTTCGCTGGTTAAATGAAGCTGAAGCAAATGAAAACGTGTAAGAAATAATTGGAAAAGATACTGTCTCCAATTCTTAAATTTCTTCCGTTGCCGATTTGAAGACTGGGAAAATTATAACAGTAAACGCAGGTCCAATCTTTGGAAATAACATGGAACAGTATCTATTGGGATGGCTTCTTTCCTAAAATTATCAGGGCCTGAAATGCCCCCTCTGATGTCTACCGCTGAGGTGCCAGATGATTGCTTAACGTTTCTTGTGAGATCTAGGGACAAAGATGCCAGTCACAGCCCCCGCTAGTAGAGCGCGGTAGCTGAAGCGGTAGAGCGTCGGACTGTCACTCTGGAGCGAGAGGTCCTGGGTTCGATCCCCACGAGCGCCGTGTAGGGTTCGAGCCCCGCACGGGTCACATGTGGGACAAGTCAAGTTCTGCTTGCAGGTGTGTCAGGTGCTTTTTCCTGGAGTACTCCTATTTTCGCCCCACCTACTGATTTGTTAATGAGTGAAATAATTGGCTTTTAAGGCACGTAAAACTTAATCAATAATAATAATAATAATAATAATAATAATAATAATAACAATATCAATAATAATAACTGATTCTTAAAACATGACATTTCGACAGGTTTCCAAGTTTGATTAGCTTTACAATATACCGGGACGGTATTAATTGATGTTAACTTTAGGTTCGGTCTCCTTTTGTTGCTCAGTTCACACGACTGGACATTTATTTTCTCATGGGAAAATGAGGATTTTCGACATGACTATCCGAGTAACACAAGTATAAGCGTTTCCAAAACGCTTGCGATCTCTCAGCACTAATTTCACTGTATGACCACGTATAAATTCACGGCGATAACCACAGACCGAAAAGACTCTGACAGCTCGGTTCAACGTGAGCTTTCATACCCGAGCCGGCATGCGCTATTTAGTGTGACCCAATCGAAGCTGCCTTGTCCAATCAAGTACGACTGGAAGTGTGGTCGATTTACAACAAGATTCCAGTCCTGTTCAATTATATATGCGCTCTCGCCGTGGCGAGATCGCAAAAAGTAACTCGAGTAACAAGGCCAAACAGCACGAGTTACAGTAATGCGCATACGTATCTACGTCATGTGCTTGCGTATAACTGTAACTCTCACTTATGTTACGTCTACACTGGACCACGTTCTCACCACGTCCTTACCACGTTCTAAAAATTCCAGAACGTGGCGAGGACGGGGTCAAAATGAAACAATTTCGGATTTCTAAGTTCCCACTACGTCCTTACTATACATTTGTCCCCGCCACGTCCTTATAACGTCCGCACCACGTCCTTACTACGTCCTTCACGTTTCCACTACGTCCTCAATACACGCTCACCAAGTTCATCCCGTTTCTACTACGTCCTTGCTACGTCCTCACAAAGACCAAGCAGTTCATACCACGCGCGAACTACGTTTCCAGCACGTTCTAACTGTAAATACCGTATTCGTTCTAATTAGCGCACATGCTCCAATAAGCGCACACCCTGGTCGTTTCTGAAAAACATGCGCATAAGCGCACACTGCTCGACTAGCATATTGGCATTTTATTGACAATTTTACACATTCATACCACATTAAAACTTATCTTCAAAAGATCAAACAATATTTCGCGACGATTGGAACACTTGTATGACATCACCATTGACCATTTAAACAAGGTTATTTCATCAGTCTATAGGTTGTTTACATTCGTAGTGTGCGCTTATTGGAACGATATTTTGTTACCCGAACTTTAAGATATTTTGATAAGTTAAGCGCACTGTGCGCTAATTAGAACGAATACGGTATATTAATCAGTCGTATATATTATCCTCAACACCGCTAGCAGTCGGTCGTAATGCCCATGCTGAAGCCAACAAGATCTTGTCCTTCTATTTCTCCTTCTGTGAAATAGCACAAGTGCAGCCTGTGCACCAAGTAAGGCATGATGTCATTGAAGGAGAGCAAGTTGCAAGAGTACATCTCTGTTCATGTTTTCGATTTCGATATGATTTAAATAAAAGCGAAAGCAATTGCTTGAGGGTACGGGACAATTGAAACAAAATTAATAAAACGTGGAGGACGTAGTTCGAACCTGGTGTGAACGTGATAAGAACCTACTAAGGACGTGTTAGGAACCGCTAGGACGTGATAAGAACGCAGTGCAGTCTTCTAGGACGCGGTAAGGACGTACAAGAAGCGTGGTATGGTCTTGTCGAGAACTTGATGGACGTAGCGAGGACGTAGAGAAGACGTAGTAGAAGCGTAGCGAGGTCTTGATGGTCTGCAGCAAATTTGCATCGCGTTTTACACTAGCTAGCGTTTTACACTTGTCGGTCTAGCACTTTAATTTCCCAACAAGAAAGGGTCGAAGATGATGCGGAATATGAAATTACCGGGTCGAAGATGACACGGAATATGAAATTACCTTGATCAAAAATAGCTCTAGAGTGTTTATAATTGGAAATTAATGCAATAAGTTTTGATTGCCTGATGACTCACAAAATTCGCCCCGTTGTCTCACACAACTTGCCCGATGCCTCACATTATGTAAATGCACCTAGCATTAAATCCCTTTGCAATGCTTGGCGAGATTTTATTTTTTGTGGGAATTTTCCAGTATACTATTATTCATTTGCAAATCCCAACGTGACCTTCTTGGTCCATTTCTTTTACTAGAAAATCAAACGAAAATGTGTTTTCGTGACCTTGAAAGGCATGCCCTCTAAAATGGGGCGCACAATCACGCGTTTCTTGGAATATTTATTTACAAACTGTTTACATAATAAAGAACAATAATGATTTCTACAGCTCCTGCAGCAAACAGAATTTTGACATACAACGTCACCCAGCCATGTCGGAACAAAACAAAAAGAAAATTAAAACTACGTACCGTGTCGCCATTGTAAATCCCGATGTGTCACCGACACCTCGCCCGATGGTTCACATTTTTCCGATTAACCCCCGTTGATTCACCGTTTTTCTAATACACCGTTTCCATAGGTTGATACAGGATATTGATCTGATTAATACAGTTCTTGTCATTACTTTTACAAGACATTATGAAAACTTGCCCATGCGATATACAGAGATTTTTAAAATTGAAAATTTTCAGTAGAAAGTTTTTGATATTTTTCTTATATTTGCTCAAAACATAGATTGTGGGTACACGTTAGAACCGCCTCGGCGAGGCAGTTCTAATGTCAAACAAGTACCCACAATCTATGTTTTAGAGCAAAAAATAAGAAAAATATGTATACCCCTGAAAACCCCAATTTGTTCTATATAAAAGTGGGGTCCAAGGCGATAAACATCACATGGACATGTTTTCGTGATGTTTAATAAACTATGTTCAGTTGTATGTCGTCAGTGTTATCCCAAGAGGGGGAGTGGCAAGACTCCCAGGGAGAAGTAGATAATTTGGCAAATCTATTGTCTAATTTCCCAGCAGTGGGTAAAATTGCAATGTCTAAAATCCCCTGGACGACCAATCAGTTTTGTTGTATGATTTAATCTAGAACTTATTGAAAAAGTATCTAATTTCCCCATCAGGATAACGTGTCCGTGTAATATATACCCCCTTATACCCCACTTTTATATAGAAAAACTGGTATATGTAGGGGTAAACCTATTTTTCCTATTTTTGCTCCAAAACATAGTTTGTGGGTTAATAGTTAGAACTGCCTTGGCGAGGTGGTTCTAACTTGTACCCATGAACTATGTTTTGAGCAAAAATAAGTAAATATCAATTTTTTAATTTTTACAACTTGAAAAAATCTCTGTATATTGCATGGGCATATTTTCGTAATTCGCCACTAGGTATTATGTTCTGTGTCTAATTACCGTGGGTGAAGAAATTTCTCATATATATCCCTGCCACTCCCCCTCTTGGAGAAAATATTGATAGGAGCATAATGATCAAGGCAGAAGATACTATGCTGGTTCAATCATGCATAATGGTACATGTAGTCATAATTCATAATTAAAATTATAGTATTTTTTTTGTATTAAAATTTGTGAGATTAGATGTTGTGTTAGTTGCTCAAAGTCTATGCAGTATTAATGTTCATATAGTTTTAGTTGAACTATAACTGAGTCAGTGAGTCTGGTCATGAGAAATCCTATTTATTGCATATGCAAAATAATAATACAAAAATAATATAGTGTACTTGTTCATTCGCTGCTATGTTGGCTTTTGTTCAATAGCCACCTGTCCGTCACAATATACACTGGCCAGTATATTTGTGAAAAAAAATCCATGACAAACAAAATGCATCTGGCTGTTTGTGAATACATGATACAAACGAATCATGTGCTAGATGAATGCATGTTATTTTTATCTAATAATCTTTGTTTGTCTTGGGTTTAAATGGGAAGTAGAGTGATTGTACAGATAGTGTATGATCAGTTGTGGGCATATGCTAAAATTTGCTTTCTTATGATAGTGATTTGACTGTTGTGGCAGTGAAGAAAAATAAAACTATGAAAAGATGAATCGTCTTAACTATTGAGCATCCTTGCCCTGAAGATTAGGTTCCATAGACTTAGCACATTAGCCCGAACATAGTCTCAAGCCTAGTCACAGTATGTCCTTTGTCAGCAGTCTGTCTTTAAGACAATATTACCATGAGACATGTAAAGCCATCAATAAAGCTCATAGAAGAAATGCAGAAAAAACCCAGTGCCTCTGGTTTACTGGGAAAGTAGTTTTAAAACTGTTAAGCTGATAATAAGGCTTCCTAGATTTTATCTATGGGATATAGGCAATGTTTAGCTCCAGATGTGACTCTGCAGAATGCAGCATCCCATCAGGGACTATTCTGTTTGCTTGGAGGCATTTCACCTAAAAATGAAACAAAAATCTAAAATCACTCATGATGCCCATAAAGATGAAAGCAATATAATGGTGGAAAAGTCCGTCTGTCAATAATGGGTTTACAAGTACATGCAGATAAAAGGAAACTATACTATTAAATTTCTAGTTTTCAGTCACAACAAAGTACCGGTATGGTGGTGTGGCTCATGAGAATCAGCCACAGCCACTTGCTACCCAACTGTACAGATTTAACTGAAGGTACATTATTTTGTAAAGTCTTTGTCATGAATACGTTTCTTACGAAAACTTTCCCATGCAAAATACAAAGATTTTTTTCAGCTGTTAAAATTGAAGATTTCATCAGAAAAATTTTCAGGACGGCACACTGTTCATGTCATCCCTGCAAATGAAAGGAAGGGAAGCGTGTTCGGACACCGAGCCACAGGCAGGGATTTAACCTGGGACTTTTAGCACCAGAGGCCATTGCGCTAACCACTGAGCTACTGTGCTTCTTATTAACACAGAGTGCTTTAACATTAAGTTATTATACCGGTCAGTTCAGAAAATGTCATTCTTCGCTATACTTAATGTGAAAGTGGGCTTGTCAAATTCGTGTGGAGACTGAACACTTACTCAGGCAAGTTACAGATTTGACAAAATATGGCCCCCGCCCATTGGGGCTTAGGAGAAATAGATGGACTGCTTGTGCCTCCAGGCAAAGCTTCTAATCTACTGACGGACCATCTGATTGCTGGTTATGCACTAGTCATTTATAACCACGCCCCTGCCCCCAGCCCCGGGGAATAGGCTGACTTTTGGTCCAGCAAATCCCTGCTAAAAGCCCCACCCTGCAGGGACTGCTCATTGCTAAAACCACTGCTGTTTTACCCGGCAGCCTGCTATCTTTTCATTTCACGGACCTTTTTGCCAATATAAAGCAAACCCCGGCTATTTCCCCTGCACTGCCGTGGCAAAACTTTGGTCAAAGCCCCGCTCATTTCCATGGCTGGGGGGGGGGGGCATGGTTACAAATGACTAGTGCATTAACCGCTCATGTCTAAGCCTGCCCAGGAAAAGTGGTTTAGTCAAACCATCGATACGTATAAGACTTATTCACTTGGGTGGTTATTTTTATGAGGCACATTTTGAGTGTCATGACATCCTAATGTTGGGTAAAAGTCCCATAAAATGGAGGCAACGTACCAACATGACCATTGCTGTTGAATGGGACGTAAAGCATTAATTCAAACAAAGAAACAAACATATGACTAAAAAAAAGTTCCGGACCCGAATGTTGATACCGGATTTTAGAAGTTGGTAACTGCGGTCGGCCATTGTTGTTGAAATTGACGACGCGAAAAATTGGAAAGTTTTGGACAATGCTTAGTCAGCAAGAGGCTCGTGAAATTATCTTCAAATCAGAACTTGGTGGTGAGTATTTATTTTTGATCAGACAGCAACTTTAAGCAAACACGATTTCGCGTTGGAAAGTTTTTTGATGGAAGCAATTTATTTGTCATTAGTTTTCGCGACTAAATCTAACTGGCAATTTTGATAACACGAAAGTCAGTTTTCTCCTCAGGGCCTGGTACTGTAGCTAACAGAATACAATTAATAGCAGTCCTTTGATAAATCACTCTGTAAGTTTAGTTGACTACCTTTGGACAGTAGTCGGGTAGATTGAAAATTGCTGAACCCTGAGACCAAGGAGATTATGACAGGGAGTAACATCAGAGTAATTGGACGAATTCACACCAGTTAGTTTACTCCCTGTAGTTTCTCTACTGGGACTGCATATGAAGGTGTTAATCAATGTGATTACCATATTTGTTCTAATTAGCGCACATGCTCCAGTAATCGCAAACCCTAGCCGTTTTCTAAAAACGTGCATAAGCGCAGTGGTCAAAATTAGGATTTTTCCTCACTAGCCTGAACCCTTTTATCTTTAATCATTTGCCAAAATTTTCAACAAGCCCGACCTAATAGAAAATGGCTTTAACTAAGAAAAACTACTAGCCCGACAACCCTTTGGCTAGTGTCGGGCTATCAGGCTAGTGCTAATTTCGATGAATGTAAGCGCATACTGCCCAACTAGCATAATGGTATTTTAAACAAAGATTAATCACATCTATACTGTATAAGCCACATAAAAACTTATTCTGAATTGATTGAATGCTATTTTACGATGATTGAACACTTAAATGACATCATTATTGATATTTTCAGCATGGTTTTATCTGCATTGTATGTGTTGTTGTCATCTGTCATGTGCGCTAAGTAGCACGATATTTTTTATTTTTTTTTTACTTTAACCATTAGTTATTTTGAAAAGTTAAGCGCACTTTGCGCTAATCAGAATGAATACGGTAGGTTGTGGATGATGTGTGTCGCCGCCAATACCTAGGTGGACAGACTGAGAGGTACCAAAAGATTGCTATAATTAAGCAAGAGAACCACCTGTTAATTCTAATAATTTTGTGGACAGTAAAAATTCAGTTAACATGCACATACGTTTAGCGAACTGCAGGACATCAGTCTGCAAATTTCGTTATTTTAATCATCAAAATCGGACAAAAGACATCCTAATAACAGCATATAGAATCAAACAGGCCTGGTGTGTTTTCAATTATTCATCTTTATAGTTACATTTGTAACTTTTGATAATCAAATGAAATATGTTTAAACAAATACCAGAATATAGATAAATTGCTTGCCTAAATTTGATTATGTTATTCATTTATCATTGGTCTTTAACCTTAGTACATATATCACATGAAATGTTGCTTAAATTATGCTTTTCAGAAAGTCCTGCAATTGTGACCAGAAAGCTTGCTCATGCATCTAAAGGGCTTAGGCAGGTGAGTTTAAGTTGACATGATGAAGAATCAGAAAATAATATAATTATAATAAAAAGGTATCAGTGACTTGTTACAAGTGGATAATTAATGAGCCCTTTGGGGAAATAATTATTCTAAACCTAAACCTATGCCAGCTTAGACCAGATGTTGTCGGAGCATAAATTTATGAAATCTCTTTGTGTGTTCTGTGCACCATTCCTGTTTAGCCATGTGCCAACTGAAGCCAGGATATTGCACTCTCTTACAGTTAAGTTTTATTTCACAACAGCAGCTTTATAAGATGATAAAAGAGAACTATGGAAAAATATGTATCAAAACTTACAATGTACACTTCAACCTCATTATACAATGCGTTGTTCAATACAACAAGGCCATGTCATGGTTCCCAAAATGATTATTTTGCTATAATATATGTCTATTGTGAGTAACCTCATTACAAAATGATTTCACTTATAAAAATGGACTGCTTCGATGAATCCTTAAGAGATAGCATTATAATTGTAGTGTTGTTCTTTGTGGGGACTAAACTGTTGATTTTTTGGCATCCATTCTTTTGATTTTTCTACAGGGCTATATAAAAGGTGATCCCGAGAGTTTAGAGGGCAACACAGCGGCTGCCATAGAGATACAGAGGGTGTGGAGAGGATACAGAGCTAGGTATGTTTACGTTATGAGAAAACCAACAATGTGGTTTCCCACCAGGTCTGACACAAAGTGAGCTGTACAAGCACAGAGGATGGCTAGAGACTGGAAATTTGGATTAAGAAAGTAGAGGTATTGTACTATCCGTGTATCGAAAACAAAGGCGCTGATCAGCTTTGCAGTTACTGCATTTGTGACTACATATGTATTTTTGGCTTGTACACACTGAACATTAATCTCTTGTTCTCAAAGGAAACATTTGCAATATCACAATAATTCTTTAACTACTTTCTTGCAGGACTGGACTTCATGATCTTGTAGAGCCAGGTATCAGTACCACAGCTGTCTACAGTGGCAGCAAACATCACTTCTTCAGACAGGATGACTTTATAGGATATGACCAGGTAATTCAGTGAAAATACATCTTAAGATTTCAAAATTCCTATAAATCTATCAATACATTCTACACTATTAGTGAAAGATACTTTTTTGTTGCACCTTAAATTTTTAGAACATATTGCAAACACGCCTGCTAATTTGAATGCTATTTGTATAATTGCTAATGAATAATGTTTAAAGAATATCACACACATTCATCTTAGAATTGTCTGACATTCACAGCTGTAAAAATTTTTATTTATAATGTATATGGCTTATTGCAATGTGTAATGTTAAGACAAAGTCATAAACACTTGTATTTCCAGCATGGTAGAGAGAAGGGCCCTGGTCGGCTTCGTCTGGAGAGCTATTACAATGACTTTGTTCGTAGACTGCTAAATTCAGGCCTAGACAGAACCAAAGTACCAAAGTGAGTAGAACAAAAAACTCAAGAAAAATGTTTTTAAAATCATTTTGCTTTGGTTCATAACTAGCTCAGAAGACAAGCACATTAAGGAGCTTTACTCCTCGAATAGGTTCCAGGAGCTGTAAAAGAAATATTTTATCATGCTTGGTAGACACAGTTAATGAATTGTGATTTTACTTCTTGAGTCGTGCTTTGATACAAAACATTTTTCATGTTAAACATGAGAACTGTTTGCTCGGGTAAGTCTGTTTGAAAGCATTGAAAAATAGCAGAACAAAACTACAAATATACATTTGATAGCACTTGCAAAGATGCATACTTCAACTTGTTATTTTTTCCAGATTTGAAGAGTTCTGTGCCACATTCATACAAGACTGGTGGCGTGACTGGCAGGAGAAACGGAGACTGAAGCGGGAGGCTCGCCTGGCCCCAAAGCCAGCCTCAGACCAGGAACAGTTTGTTGTTCAGAAACCAAAGGTTCCCCCTTCGGCCAGAGAGGCTGCTTGTACTATACAGAGGGCATGGAGGAGGCATATAGTAAGTCTGAAGGAGGTTTCTTATCATGGTCTGCAATGTTTTCAAAGGACTGCCTTTGTGAACTTTTCTGCTATACTGCATTTATGTGATATTTTTTGCCCATGAAGATCTGGTCATTAAAATATTTAAAAAGGCCTTTCTTTTCCACACACTGTATTTCTTACACACATGACCAGACTATTTCAACCAAGTTAAACACTGATGACCTA
Organism: Rugalucina vietnamica; assembly: GCA_964017185.1. Classification (NCBI taxonomy): domain Eukaryota; kingdom Metazoa; phylum Mollusca; class Bivalvia; order Lucinida; family Lucinidae; genus Rugalucina; species Rugalucina vietnamica. The sequence goes on from OZ024874.1 coordinate 17,513,496, forward strand.
TTCAACAGACAATGCATCTTGGCTAAAACATTGGTTATGATATGCAGTACATAACTTGTTTCTAAAGCAAATGGCATTAGTTACACAATTTTTTTTCAACCTGGCTGATGTGAATTTGAAAAGTATTTAATTGTACACCACTGTTAAGACAATCTATTATTCACAGGCTTGAAAGAAGAGGAATAGATTTACATTTACTTTGTACTATTTTGCTTGACTTTGCAGTATTTCGCAAAGCCTAATGATGTACAACAATGAGCTTTTGGACAGATTTTTCTATATATATTGGTACCTCATACTCATAAACAGATTTTATAATCTCTTACTAGTTTAAAACATGTTCTTTTAGGATATCCAGGTGTACAGGTACTACCGAGATTTGATCAATTTCAAGACGAGAGGAAACCCCGCTATGATGTTGAAGTGTATCAACCCAAAGGAGGCCAAATATTTAGATGCTGCATCAGGCATCCACATAAAGTTTCGATTGGCTGGGGTAAGAAAGACATTAATTAAGGGATTTTAAAAAGATATTTGACATGCTTTTTATTGTAATTACTGCTATCTAGTAGTTGAAAAATTTTGGACTTGCAAAAATTACGTAAATTTTAACTGATGTAAGAAGAAATGTATTTGATATCATGACTTTACAATATTCACACGTTTGCTTTTGTGTATCCCAATGCATGAAATGATCTTTTCATCATCTTTGTAGGAGCGTTTCCCACCAAATATATACTACAAGATCTTTACCCATCGACCTATACAAGACATGTGCTCTAATAGTCCTAAAGATTACACAAAAGCTGAGGTGAAGTTAAAGATGGCTAGGGACCAGCATAATGCAACAAAAACTAGGCCCTTGCCTGGACAGGATGGTAAGTCTTAGTTCCATGGTTTTGGACCTTTTCATTGTCCAAATAGTGCTGCTGATAATATAGTGGCTTGTCGCCTTTATGGTCAGGTTTAACTCATTTAAGCCTGACATCCCTTTTATGGGACATAGGCAAATAGTATAGCACCAGATGTGACGCTGCAGAACGCGTCGTCCCGTCTGGGGCTATTCTATTTGCACAGAGAATTTTCATCGAAAAATGAGATAAAAAATAAAAATCACTCCTAACACCCCTAAAAATTAAAGTGGACTCACCCAATTGATAATGATGGGAGAATCCATTCATCAAATATGGGTTAAATCTGGGTCAAGGCATGAGGTAGAGTGGTAGTTGCCTGTCCAAGGTCGGTAGTTTTCCCTGGGTTTTCGGGTTGCATCCATAACATATGACTACATAAGGCTGCATCCACGACTTCGAGAATATGTAAAATAAGTTTCATGAGCTTTCTGTGTACTAACTGAAGTAATAATGCACCAGTCATTTGTACCCACAGTTGGTATAGTGGTGATTTTGACTATTCGTCCAGCAAATCCTTACCTACAGCCCTACCCTTTGGAGACAGCTCTTTGGTAAAACCATGTCTCTCATCCTGCAGTCTGCTATGTTTTCATTTCACTGCCATCTGTGCCTGTATAAAAATAAAAAATGAAAAAATACAGGTATTTCCCCCGCACTGCCTGGCCACTTCATTTGTGTAAACCAGCTCATTTTCAACACTATCTTTTGCCATCATAGGGTTTCAAGTGACAGGTACTACATAAGGTTTGTTTGTTTATTTGACAGATCACACAGGCTGGTACAGAAGGGAAGACAACAATGGCTGGCGGCTGGTTTCCGACAGACTGATACCTCATATAATGGCTGATCCCGTCACATGGGAAACATCACAGAAAAAATATGAGTACCATCATGATAAGGTGAGAGATGAATTTATCCCATCCACTATGTGAGTGTGAGATACTCATGATAAGATGAGATTTATCCCTCTTTGTGAATGTGATATCCCTCTTAGATCAGATTCTCAACATGAGTGTTAGGTACGGATAGGCAATCTGTGCAAAGGGCCACTATTAGTCAACACAAGGCTCCGCTGAGTGATTCTAAACTGTGACCCGAGCGACAGATTTTTCTGTCTGTATTGTACACTAGGGATGTCAACCGGAGTCCGAACGTTCGAACTTCGGATCCCGTACCGAAGTTCGGATCCAAATTTTACCATCCGGACGTTCGCTAAAAAAGTCAATGTATCCAATATTTAGGTAAATTCCCATTAATATATCACTTAGCAGAATAAGAAACAGGGTACTTAAAATGTAGTGTCAAAGGTCACTAAGGTGTAACAGATTAACGTGACAATACAGATCAAGGGGAAGCGGTAATAAACAATGAAAGGATTAAAGATGATAATTGGCCTCTTTTGTTTCGTTTTGAAAACGATATGAATCACACTTATCAAGTTTTACAAATAATAATTATACAGACCGTCGCCCAGCGAAACAGACATGTGTTTTAGGGTTAAACGAAACAAGTATGCTTACTATGATCTTGATTTGACAAATCAAATTGGTGGATTCTTAAGCTGACCCGTTTATATGCACAGAAGAAACAAAATCAGAATACCATAAGATTTTCTACATGTATAATGTGACTAAATTGAATTTGTTTGCTGACGTGCCAGTTCGACAAAATGGGAACTTGGTAAATGTTCGTGGATTTTTGATTATGGCATAATTTAATTTTGCATTATAGAGTTAGTTTTGAGTAATGCTGTTTTAGCGTGATGTTTGTTATTTTTGTGAATGTAAATGAATTTTCCTAAATTGCCTTGGCGTTTCGTTTCTGCGTCACATCAACGAAAACAACGCCAAGCTTAGTAACTCTTGATAATAAATGTTCTTTCAAGGGAACACTCGATTAACATCCATGTAAATGTACATGTAATATTATGACCTGATCCGAGAAAAAATGCGAACGTTCGAACCATCCGGATGTTTGTTTCCGAACGTCCGAACCTAAAATCTGACACCGAATGACATCCCTATTGTACACTTATGATAGATTTTTTTCTTGCACACCTGAAGGTAGTGGGGCTTGATTTTCATCAACATTGTCTTGGAAGACGTTGTGCATTGATTTTGATGGCATTGTGTCATGTGCACTTGATGGCAAATTTATGTGACATCCTATGCGATCAATGTAAAACAAAAATACATGACCACAGGGTGAGTCATTCAGGGTCGGGCAGACATTTATAACCCTCACCAAGGCCTTGTATTTACTCATAATTTCCTATCAGGTGTACAAGAAAAGCTTATGTTACCCAGTGAGTGTAGACTGTGCTAGACTGTAAGAATCATCCATACTGTCATTATCTCAATATATGATAATAATAATAATGATAAAGACTTTCAAAGGGAAGTCCAGGTGAATTTATATCACAGGGTTCTCAGCATGGTCGTTTGTAAGTGTTGAGCCGGGTCGGATACTTTAAAACAGGTTTTGTTATTAAAAGTTTTATTTAGAGAACTAAGTAAATTATTATGGATGTGACCTGTATATTTCCCTATAATTATCATCCCTCTTATTTTCCCTATATTAGAATTCTAGATTTATCTTTTGTTTTAAACAGTAAATTTTGTTAGTAAGTACTAAGATAGTATAAATGTTATTTGTTATTGCATGAAACATTGTTACCAGTAGTCTGTCGTGGTGTGACTATGTAATGTATGTATGCATATTATCGTATGAGCCGCAACGCGAGAAAACTGGTCTTCGGGGATTCCGACCAGGTCTGGCACAAACCGGCCTGTACAGCCATAGAAAAAGGCTAAAAGCTTGAAACTTCGGATTTAGAAAGAAGAGGGATTATACTATCCGAGTAGCAAAAAACAAAGGCGCTGATCAGCGTCGCAGTTATGGCGAAGCTGATCTGCGCCTTTGTTTTTGCATAGGCAAATTTCCGGTTTTCTCATGGCTCATATAAAAATGAGCAAGTACGTTAGGTCTATTTTGGACAAAAGCTTAAGCTGTCAAATCTTTAAAATTTTGTTATTCAAAATGTATGTGTAGTCTTAGAGTAGATGAGCATGAAGAAAAGACCAAAAGTCAGCTTCATCCTACACTTTGAATGATGGTTTTGCAGCTGAAATGTTCATGTGGTTTTTGGTTAAGGGGCATGCATGACAATATTGCTTTATATACACATATAGTTGTTTCTGTTGTATTATTATAATAAGCATAAATATACTGCACCACACTCCGATTTTGTTGGTAAAATATGAAATGCTTACAGGGTTTCACGATCGTAGTTTTTGCACCCATGTGTCTGTTTTTCAAGCTTGATTTTAAATGATGAAACTTATTGTTACTAGTATGTATTGATATTTTAGCACCTTTTGTTCATTAACCCATATATGACAAATGGATTTTCCCATTGTTATCAGTTGGAGGAGTCCACTTTCATTTTCACGGGAATCAGGAGTTTTTTTAATGTTTTATTCAGTTTATTTCAGTTCCTGGAAATTACTTTCAACAAGCAGAATAGCCCAAGATGGGACATCACATTCTGTGGCGTCACATCTGGGGCTATACTGTTTGCCTGCTTCTCATCAAAAGGATGCAATACATTAGAAAAAATAGAACAGCAATGTGTGGAATCTTTGATTTCTATGAGCAATTAAAATAAATGATGAAGTGTTCTACTTGTCTGATGTTGATTAGTCTGATGTTGACATCGGAATCATAAAAGATGAAACAAGAAATATCTTTTGAAAAGATAAACATTACTATACAAGTGAATGATTACAAAATGGGTTTTAGTTCAGATGTTTTTTTGTTTTTTTCTTTTTTTCTTTTTGTTTTTCTTTTCTTTTTTTTTTCTAATTTATAGATTTCTCTATAATATGAAGAAAATATATAATTGACCAAACATTCAAATAAGGAGGGCTATAGATGTCATAGATTTTTGGGCATCTTTAAAGTTTGGATTTCCTGTTAACCAATTTATTTTTGCGAGCGATTTATTTTAGCAATATTTGCGAAGAAAAAAAAATAGCAAAAATATATCACCGCAAAAATAATCAGTCAAATGGAATTTGCATACCGCTTTAATAAATCACTGTAAAAATGTCACTGAAGATAAAGCTGCAAAAAATAAATAACCACGCGAGTAGGTTGGGTTACAGTAACTGCAATGAGTTTTCTAATTCATTTCAGCTACAAAGAAGGCAAGATGTAGAGAAGAGAAAAAAGAAGAAGAAAATACAGTGGATGCAGAACATGTAAGACAGTCTATAAATAGCATGCATTCATTGTCACAAGATGATATGAGCCATGTCATGAGAAAACTGATTTTTGCCTGTGTGAAAACAAAGGCACAGTAACTGCACAGCTGATCAGCGCCTTTGTTTTTGCTCCATAGATAGTTTGATGTCTCTTCTTTCTAAATCTAAAATTTCAAGCTTCTAGCTGTTTTGTTTGGCTGCACAGGTCAATTTATGTCAGACCTAGTCCGTAACCCAAAAGACCATATTTCTAGCATAACAGTTCATATCTCTTTGATTCTTGTCAATGTCCAGAACATACCAGACTGTGCAGCCACAGAGGATGGCTTGAAACGACGGCTGTAGGAAGTAGATCTTGTGAGCAAAAACAAAAATGCAGATTTATATGTGATAATGATTTACATGTGATGATACTATAGCCTTTTAAACATAACTTTGCCAGAAAAACTGATCTTTTCCATTTCTGATATGACTGAAAAATTGTTGACTTGGATATTCAACCTCAGTACAAAACAAAATTTTTAAAGAATCAATGTTTTATGTTTGTTTTATTTTGGAGAAACTATTTTTATTTTTGAATCATCATCAATTGGTCCAAATATTATTTACTCCTTTATAAACCAAAAGGTACAGAGATGGCATGTTAAAAGCCAAGTCAGATGACAAGGAGACTGTCCAGCTTATAGAGGGTGCTGCTGCTGGCATGGTGGCGACAGTCGAGAATTATGGTTATGATGCTCTTGAGGACTGGGAGGTAGATGAACTACTGGACTGGACGACTAGCTTAAACTTTGAAGAGTGAGTATAGTTTTCTCTTGTGTGATGATGCAGTACTGTAAGAAAATTGTCTCATCTCAAGGGTTTTACAGCAGATCAGATAAGATTAGAAGCATTGTTTCACAATATAGGATCCATTTAATTCGTTCTTTAGCATAATTTCATCTTCCTTAAAAAATGAACAAGCCACATGTTTTAAGGCTAACTGGTTTCCATAATTGAGCCGCCTCGTGGGAAAACCAACAATCTGCATAGGCGAAAACAAAGGCGCAGATCAGCTTCGCGGTAACCGCGAAGCTGATCAGCGCCTTTGTTTTCGCTACTCGGATAGTACAATTCCTCTTCTACTTAAATCCGAAATTTCAAGCTTCTAGCTCTTTTCTGTGCTTGTACAGGCGGGTTTGTGTCGGACCTGTTCGGAAACCACATTGTTGGTTTTCCCACGAGGCGGCTCATATATAGGTAATGTGTCAGATGTGTCTATATTGAGAGGCGAATACACAGATAGTGCCAGAAAGATGAAACATACAATTTTTGGATTCATGTGTAGACTAATATGAGTCTTCACTGGGTACAAAGCCCAAGTCATCTGTTTTATCATGTAATAGCTGTACTTTAGTACAGTTTTGTTTTCATTTTTAGTTACCAGAATAGTTGGAAAGAACTCGCTACAAGTGCCAACTCTGAAAAACATGTTGGTAAGTAGTTTTTAAACCATTACATTTAATACACCTGTAAGATGTTGGTAACTATACTTTTCAAGCCAGGTTCATATGGCAAGAGTTGAACAAAACGAGAACCTTCTAATTGCACTTCATCATTATTTGTCTATAGTCAATTTCATTAAAGCCCCTTTTTAGCTCACCTGAGCCGAAGGTAGGTATCCGTCGTCCGTCCATCCTTCGTCGTCCGTCGTCGTCCACAATTTCAAATGACATCTCCTCTGAAGCTGTGTGGCCAAAACTTTTGATATGTGGCATAAAGCATCCACAGGAGGGGGGAACCAAAAATGTTGATTTTTGTTCAGATCGGATAAGAACTCTGGTTGCCATGGCAACATAGACTTATAATGGAAAAAGTGGAAATTGCAAATTTTTGCTTTCTCATTGGAGATATTTGAGTTTTATTTTTAGAGAAATGTTTATTGAGTAGTGCTTTAGGTTTCAGATGACCTTCATCCTGATCGTTTATTTTGATTGATTGCTGGGGCCCCAAAAAGGACAAATTTTCAAAAAAATATTTAAAAATCTTCTCCTCAGAAACTGTTTGCTTTATGAAGCTGATACTTTGCAATCATGTTCCTGGCATTAGCCTCTACAGAAAAGTTGTTTTTTGTTCCAGTCAGACAAGAGACTCTGGTTGCTATGGCAACTTTCAGTTTCCATAGACTTATAATGGGAAAAGTGAAAATTTGATATTTCTGCAGTCTCATTGGAGATATTTGAATTTTATTTTTAGAGAAATGTTTATTGAGTAATGCACTATGTTTCAGATGACCTTCATCCTGATTGCTTATTTTGATTGGTTGCTGGGGCCCCAAAAAGGGCAAATTTTCGAAAAAAATCTTTAAAAATCTTCTTCTCAGAAACTGTTTGCTTTATTAAGCTGAAACTTTGCTTACATGTTCCTGGCATTAGCCTCTACAAAAATGTTGTTTTTTGTTCCAGTCAGATAAGAACTCTGGTTGCTATGGCAACTTTCAGTTTCCATAGACTTATAATGGGAAAAGTGAAAATTTGCTATTTCTGCAGTCTAATTTTTAGAGAAATGTTTATTGAGTAATGCACTACGTTTCAGATGACCTTCATCCTGATCGCTTATTTTGATTGGTTGCTGGGGCCCCAAAAAGGGCAAATTTTCGAAAAAAATCTTATAAAATCTTCTTCTCAGAAACTGTTTGCTTTATGAAGCTGATACTTTGCATACATGTTTCTGGCATTAGCCTCTACAAAAAAAATGTTTTTTGTTCCAGTCAGATAAGAACTCTGGTTGCTATGGCAACTTTCAGTTTCCATAGGCTTATAATGGGAAAAAGTGAAAATTTGCTATTTCTGCAGTCTCATTGGAGATTTTGCAGAAATGTTTATTTAGTAGTCCTCTATAGTCCGGTAGAAAAGAGTTGAATTCAGACAGGACCTGGAATTGAGTTCTAAAGTTTTTTTCTTTACTGAATCTTGTTTAGCAGACCTTGCCCTTGAAGAATCCAAGTGATGCCACTTAGGCATCATTGAGCATTTTGATATATTCAAGATGGTATCCAATATGGAAGTCAGAAATAGCAAAAAACAATATTTTACATCTGTGAGGACCTGGAATTAAGCTCTGAAGTGTTTTTCTTTACTGAATCTTGTTAATCAGACATAGCCCTTGAAGAATCCAAGTGGTGTCACTTTGACATCATTGAACATTTTGATATATTCAAGTCGGTATCCAAGATGGGGGCCAGAAATAGCAAAAATCAATATTTTACATCTGAGAGGATCTGAAATTAAGTTCTTAAGTGTTTATCTTTACTGAATCTTGTTTAGCAGACATAGCCCTTGAAGAATCCAAGTGTTTCCACTTTGGCATCATTGAGAATTTTATATTCAAGATGGTATCCAAGATGGAAGCCAGAAATAGCAAAAATCAATATTTTTACATATATGGGACAAATCTATGATGCGCTTTATTGGTTTGTTCTTGAGTAAGATATAGATATAGAAGTTATGAAGCATAACATTTCATAGCTAGTCAAAACATTTGTAGCTTTAATAAACTAAGATGGCATCCAAAATGGCGGCCATGATAAAAAGAAACACAAAAACATAATTTTACGGGTTCACATTTGTGATGTTGTGCTAATGGAAACATTTAATGTGCAAAACATAGCTTTTTAAGAACTGGAGACATATCTTTTTCACCAATTATCTATTTTCAATGTGCAGGATGGCATCCAAGATGGTAGTCAAAACATCAAAAATGTATTTGATGTATTTTACGCCTGTATTCCCCGTACAATACTTCATTTCTTCGGCAAGCTGCATAATAATATACTTGGCATCCATTTATGTATCATGTCAGTCCAGTCTAATTGTGGCCATAATCCATTCAGTGCTAAGAGCTTAGAAGCGCATATATGAGCGCTGATCAGACAAGAGGGGTCTGGGCATTATAAAGTACATTGAATGCTACTTAAATAAAAGCCATATAAATGTGAAATATTTGGCATGCTCTGCTATTTAAATATTGTAACACAATGCAAGACACATATATCTTATGAAACAAAGTTATTAGTATCACGCATGTTGCCAAGGCCACCGTTGAGCCATAACGAATACCCTCATTTAAAAAAAAAGGTACGCCCTGTGTTGTACATATTTTTTATCAAACAGTGTGTGTATTTGTGCCTATTGCATAATCTGAACAATGGTATAGGTGTTGAGTTTCAAGGAACACATAGAAATTTGAGAATTTTTTTTCATAGCATCTATTCATTACGGTGATATAAAGACGTTAACGTCATCGACGTCAAAATGCCATCAACATTTTTCATGGCGTCATGTTTAGATTGCATCAGCTACACACTTTTTAACTCTCATATACATGTGTATTTATGGAGATAATCTCTTCAAACTTTCAGGAAATACTCAGTGAAACTTGGTCTTTCATATTGATATTTATATATTAATTTTGAATGTTTAGGACATAAGACCCCTCTTGTCAGATCTTGGCCCATATATATTTCGCTACGCAAGAATCACAAAGGTGTGTTTGACAGCACAGTAGTCTATGGTAGAGTGTCATTCTCTGAATTGAGAGGTTGGTGTTTGAGCCCGCCACCACAGAGTTGTGCATGACATGGTAACCTTTCCTCCATAGTGCTGGTTCATACCAAAGAAGTATGAGCTCCATCTCAACATGACTGATTAATTGTTTATTTAATGGATTGTTAAACCATCATGCAAGCAAACAAAACAAATACGTATCATACAAAATACAATTTTACACAATGTAAAGCACCATTGTGCGTCTTTCAGTCATGAAGAAGAAACACAATGGTATGAAAGATAAATGTTCAAATCGGATGTAAACATTTTTAAAACACAACTTCCTGTTCATTTATGCATACATTGGTGTATTGGCAAGAACAAAAGAGTGAATCCTTAGTTTAACAGCTAAATCATTAAGCTTAATTATCCTTAAGTTTAATTAGCTACTGTTTGTTTTCTATCACTAACTGTACAACACTTTGTGGGGACAATAATTGCATGTCATGTGACGTTTTTGTGCTGAACTTTTATCTACCAAATACCAGGTAAACATCATTCACTTTTGGGTTAGTTTTCCTGATACTTGATTGGAAATTGTCCACATTGTACTTTGACGGATCGTTGTAGACCAGTATATAAAATTACAAATCGAGCCATCTGATATAGAACAAATGATTCTTTTTTATATTTGATCCACATATACTTTTATTTGTGATATTTTCTTCGTTTTGCTTATTTAAATATCGCCTGTACATGTATCTGCAAATATTGAGGTTGTCACTAGTGCAAACTCATGTGCTTATGTGTTTTATGCCTATGTCATCTGACCCTGCCTGTTGTCCAATCACTCTAGTGTAAATTAAAATGGAAGCTATTGCTTCATTTATATCAACTGTAAGATGATTTATACTGCTGCTTGAGTTTCTACAACTTATAAATTTCCTCATTAAAGTTTGCATGATATTTGCTTTCAAACTGCTTCATTGCTTTTGTACCTAGTTCGAGATCTTTATCGACATTCACTAACTTTTCACCCATCCTACCACCATCTTGAAATACACAATATTGAAATATAAAATTGCTCTATTATCCTTAATCTTGATAAGGTGAAGTGTCTATAGTAATGACTTTTAAGTGCTAACTAAAGTGTATTAAGTGTGGAAAAAATTTTAAAACTTAATTCTAGATCAAATTCGTTTTGCGCAAGAAATCATGGCTGCCTTCTTAATTGCCATCTTGAATATGATAATCACCGCATCTTGATAATGCAAACTAGCTTGAGTAGTGGTTCTGAAAGTTAAAATGCTAATTGTATGAATCAAAACTTGAAAGTAAAACCAAAATCACGAAAAACCTTGACTTATTTCATCTATACAGTGTTTTATAAGAAAGCTGACAGCCATCTTGTATCCTGTCCTGAAAAAACTAATGCAATGTGAATACTTATACAAAACTGATACCTATTCATCATTTGGCACTGAAATAACCACAGTTTTGTCAGATAAAAACAATCATAGACCCCTATTAAAGATTATTTTATATTCTGGCCGCCATCTTAAATGCCATCTTGAAAATACAAAATTGCTCAATGATGCCAAGGTGGCATCACTCAGATTCTTCAAAGGCAATGTTAACTGAACATAATTCAGTAAAGAAAAAAACTTTAGAACTCATTTCCAGGTCTAATTTGTTTTCTGCCGGACTACTATGTTTTATATTACTTTTGCCCTAATACCTTATTTTGTTTGGTTGTTGGGGCCCCCAAAAAGGTAAATTTTCATTAATTATTTGAGTATTAGAGGTCAAGTTTACTTTTTACATTAACCAACATGACCTTAGCTAAAGGTCATGCAAGACCGAATCTCAGGTGAGCGATTTCAGGACCAATGGTCCTCTGGTTAAAACAGCAGTATCTGCCCATAAAACCAAGATCTATAGAAACAAAAAATATATGCATTGTTAATTGCTAGAAGGCAACACAAATTTCACAAAGCTAGAAGCTTTTAATGCTACATGTATCTTTTTCTATAATTATGGAAGATTTACTTCAATCTTAATTTTTTTTATATGGCTGAATACAATTATTTATATGACATGACTTTATAGAATATTGGAGCAGAAGATATACAGCATCAGGTTTGATTTTTTTCTGTATGCAATGCTTTGGTATACTTTTTGGTGTAGTTTGCAAGTATAAAGGCATGGTTGTGGTGAATGTTGTTTTATGTTACCTTTTGGTCAGGTTTAGTTATAATATGACTGCACATGGCCACCATTTAATAAACAATAAAGGCCACCATTTAATAAACAATAAAGGCCACCATTTAATAAACAATAAAGGCCAAGGTCTGTACTTAACATTAGACTGACCCAGTAAAATCACTTTATATACCCAAGATGCTTGCAGAATAGACTGGTCCCAGTCTCTATAATGTCAAAATTTTCTTTAAGTACATGCAGTATTCTCTCAGATAGTAATTCAAACACTTTTTCTCCTTGCAATTATTTTAGGCTTAGACATTACAACTAAATTTAACAATCAGAGGAAAGAATTTTTTGTGATGTGATATTTTTCATAACTTGATATAACTATAAACATTTATTTGCATTTAGTGGACTGATGCCAATCTACTTGCAGTACAGATTGATGCAACATCTCATGACATGACAAAATTGAGTCCTGTGATTGGAAGCCGGATCAATTGGGCAAACAACCTACAGTGACAAAGTACATTGTATTGCTGTAGGTTGCAGCCAAACTGATCTGATTTTCAATCACAGCACTCCATTTGGTCACATATCATGTGATGTTGCATCATTCTGTGCTGAAAGAAATTCAGTAGCATCATGGGTATTCAGGGTGAAAATAGGAATTAGCACTAATTAAATAGCTGGGCTTGGGTTTTTATGCTGGCCAGGAGGGTTTTCATTCGAAGTTACGATGGAACAACTTCAACTTTGGTGGTTTACATGTTCTGTCTGTGTCCATTTATAAATATTTGCATTAGGATCCACAGTATAATAGTCTAAAAATAGTTTTGTGTGTGAATGTGTCTGTGTGTGCATTGGTGTTAAAGGTATTTTGAATGGGAAGTTCTTAACTTTATAATTAATTGTGTGTTGTATGAACAGTATGACATTTTCATAGTGAGTGTGCATTGGTACATTGTATGTACTGTTTTTGTGACTCAACTGCATTTAGAGCGGGTCCGTCTATTTCCGAACGCCGGCAATTTCCGAACGATTTTATCAAGTCCTTGTCTTAGTTCAACGTTTGCTTCAACAGACTTTTCTTTGCAAATGATACTTTTTTTTTAGTTCCTTCCTGTCTCCATGCCTTGCATTGGCTGCTTCTGCATACAGTGGATATCTTTCAAAATTTAAATTAAAATTTGTTAGTAACGGCCACGCATCCGCCTTGCACGAGTGCATAAGGCCACTTGTCACTGGGCTTAAGCTCTCGTTTTGATGCCAGAGTTGTTATCCAATGTGGTACGCATAATTTGCCAACCAAATAAATGATTTCTTGATTTCAATTTACAGCCATCACTTATGACCTATAATTATTTTTATCGTCAACCGTTCAGAAATACACTGTCCAAAATTGATTAGCCGTCTAATTCCGAACGACTCTTACCGTTGTCACTAAGTCTGTGTATGTTTTGATGAATTCGAGTCGGAACTTGGAAAGGGACTTGATCTTTCGCGTTTCATCGTCAAATGAAATAATCTCAATCCCTTGGATAGACTAAGTGAACGTTTAGAATGCTGATGAAAAAATTACGGCATTTTCCGGGTTATCATGGGTTTCTAAATACTAAATATTTACACTAAAGACTTCTGTCACAAAACCGTGTTATGGGTATCTGGGTATTATTGTCTTTTATATTAAAATAGTTAAGTTCCATCATAAAATATCATGAAACACTCAATTATTATTCCATCTTTATGTTTGTTTTTGAAGAATATACAGTTGTTTGGAATTAGACGACGCATTCGTTCGGATGATCTGGCTCGTTCGGAAATACCCGGCGATGGTCATGTAACTTAAGGTCACGTGATCGGAAGGGTTGAATGATTTAACCATCCGTGATATGCCGCTAATGTTCGGCATTGGATTTTCTGTCATGTGACACAAAGTAAGGTTAGGCTCGTCTTGTTTACAGTTTTTACGGAAATTATGCCTTAGCTGTTCGGAAATACCCTAACCCGCTCTATGTATTTATTTAGTTCTTAAGTACTGTATGTAAAATATATCATAAGCCTGCAAATAACACTTTGCTTATTTGCTTACTTTTCTTTTTGTTTCAATATGTATATATTCTTATTTCAGTGTGCTAAGACTAGCGATTGATAAGTTTTATAAGAGCTGAATTATTGTCTTAAATACAAAAATTAAGCATTTTCCCCCATGTTATAAAAATTCAAAATAAGGATGTTTATTTAAAAAGCATTAAACAAATTTTGATTATTACAAGTATTGGCACCATACTTTTTTGTAGGAAAATAAAGTCTTTTGTGATGCATAAATTGTCATATTTTAAAAAGAAAAATGCATTTGATAATATGGTAAGCAAATAATTCATAAGTTGATAACATAACTTGTTTCGCTACCATTGCTTTCAGATGCTAGCCCCTTGTTATGATAATAATAGCTAGAATAATCTCCCGATCATGAGGATACAGCATGTCCATGTAGTGAATACCCTGTTACACCCCACTTTAATATAGTAAAACTGGGGTGTACAGGGGTATACCTATTTTTCTTTTTTTGACCCAAAACATATGGGCCACAACGTGGGAAAATGTACTTTCGGACAATTATTTGAGTATTGGACAAACAAAGTTACGCTGAATGTATGATGTTTCTAGAGTCTGTTACTCTTTATTTGACCAAATTATTTCATTTATTTTGTGAGTTATGGCCAATTTACTATATGAACCCTACAGACGTCATTGTCCTGAAAAATGACGTCAAAGTTGCGTAATGCATTTCTGCATGTTCGCAGAGCTTACAAAACTCGATGCATTTGCTTAAAACTGTTTAAGCACTGGTCAGAATCTATTGCTAAGAAAGAAGCATACCAACCTTACAGGCAATCTGTCATAATTATTTTGTCTATTTTTATGATGATGCGGTTGCTATGGTTACCGTTTAACGATACATATAGGAAAATTATGTGTATTATGGGCTAAAACAAGGGCAGATAACTAAAAATATTGACTATAAATATGTTTTAAAACTCATTCATTTGGTAGCCCAGTGTTCAAAGATTACAAATACAGTGTTATTTCTATAACGCATATTACATATTTTTTTCACTTTTTGCTGCTTTCTAGTAGTAATGTCGGAATGTCCGAAGGTACATTTTGTCGCGTTAAGGTACATATATTGTGGGTTCTTGAGGTGGTTCTAATGTGTACCCACCATCTACATTTTTAGTAAGAATTTAAAATATCAAAATTTTTCAAATGAAATTTTCATTTTTTACAGTTGAAAAAAATCTTTATATATTGCTTGGCCAAATTTTTATAATGTTTTCTTGCAGAGGACAAGCTGAGATTACTGACCAGTACGGCAGATCCGTACGAGTTGACACTGTCTACTGGACCGTCCCGCTACCAGTCCACACAACAGTCTAGAAACACACCTGCCTCTGATGGCAGCTCACCTGTGGGGTTGGGGCGGGGTCAGGTGGCTGTTAGCTGATGAAGAACTGAGGAGCAGATGACTCAAAAACACTGGTACCCGTTTTGACTATTTCACTGTGATATATTTGCTCAGTGTGTTATAAGTGATGTGTCTAGTCTGAAGAGATTACAAGATGTGATAGGGTGTAAAGAGAAAATGCTCCATGTAAGCTCAAGTGGACCAAAGAACTATTGTATAATTATAGATATGTACTTTCTGAAAGAATGATCAGTGTATAATTGTACTTTCTGAAAGAATGATCAGTGTGTGTTACATTGGATTCTCACTACTGAGAGACGAACAACCACATTGGATTGAATATCAAGACTTAAGCACACTGGATGTTTTGAATTATGTGTTTGATGGTTTAATTGTAAGAGGGATTGAAAGTATTCTTTCTAAATTATTTCACAAAATAGCTAATATATGTTATATAAATTTACTTCAGGTCATAAATATGCATTTAATGTGTGTGTGTAGAAGTAATTATTATAGCCCCGCTTTGAAAAAGTGGGGGCTATACTGGATTCACCCTGTCCTTCCGTAGTTCCGTTATTCCGTTATTCTGTTATTCCGTTATTCCGTCCTTCTGTCCTTCTGTCCTTCCGTCCTTCCGACATTTTTGTTTCCATTCATTATCTTGAGAATGGCTCGACAGAATCTGACCAAATTTTGTATGCACATCAACATTGACAAGATCTAGCTTGGGATTGTTACCCGTCATTTTTTGCAAAATTTTGACGGAGTTATGGCCCTTGATTGACGTCAGAATTTCGTTTCCGCTCAATATCTTGAGAACGAATTGACAGAATCTGACCAAATTTTGTATGCACATCAACATTGACAAGATCTAGCTTGGGATTGTTACCCATCGTTTATCGCAAAATTTTGACGGAGTTATGGCCCTTGATTGACGTCAGAATTTCGTTTCCGCTCAATATCTTGAGAATAAATTGACAGAATCTGACCAAATTTTGTATGCACATCAACATTGACAAGATCTAGCTTGGGATTGTTACCCATCGTTTATCGCAAAATTTTGACGGAGTTATGGCCCTTGATTGACGTCAGAATTTCGTTTCCGCTCAATATCTTGAGAATAAATTGACAGAATCGGACCAAATTTTGTATGCATATCATCATTGACAAGATCTTGCTTGGGATTGTTACCCGTCATTTTTCGCAAAATTTTGACGGAGTTATGGCCCTTGATTGACGTCAGAATTTCGTTTCCGCTCAATATCTTGAGAACGCATTGACAGAATCCGACCAAATTTTGTATGCACATCAACATTGACATGATCTAGCTTGGGATTGTTACCTGTTATTATTTGCAAAATTTTGACGGAGTTACGGCCCTTGATTGACATCAGAATTTCGTTTCCGCTCAATATCTTGAGAACAAATTGACAGAATCCGACCAAATTTTGTATGCACATCAACATTGACAAGATCTAGCTTGGGATTGTTGCCCGTCATTTTTCGCAAAATTTTGACGGAGTTATGGCCCTTGATTGACGTCAGAATTTCGTTTCCGCTCAATATCTTGAGAACAAATTGACAGAATGGGACAAAATTTTGTATGCACATCATCATTGACAAGATCTAGCTTGGGATTGTTACCCGTCATTTTTCGCAAAATTTTGACGGAGTTACGGCCCTTAATTGACGTCAGAATTTCGTTTCCGCTCAATATCTTGAGAACGCATTGACAGAATCCGACCAAATTTTGTATGCACATCAACATTGACAAGATCTAGCTTGGGATTGTAATACCCTTCAGTTTTTATTAAATTTTGACAGAGTTATGGCCCTTAATTAACGTCAGAATTTTGTTTCCGCTCAATATCTTGAGAACGAATTGACAGAATCCAACCAAATTTTGTATGCACATCAACATTGACAAGATCTGGCTTGGGATTGTTACCCGTCATTTTTCACAAAATTTTGATGGAGTTAACAGCCCTTGATTGACTTCAGAATTTTGTTTCCGCTCAATATCTTCAGAACGAAAGGATTGACAGAATCCGTCTAAATTTTGTATGCACATCATCATTGACAAGATCTAGCTTTGGATTATTACCGTCATTTTTCGCAAAATTTTGACAGAGAACGAATTGACA
Source organism: Rugalucina vietnamica (assembly GCA_964017185.1). Taxonomy (NCBI): domain Eukaryota; kingdom Metazoa; phylum Mollusca; class Bivalvia; order Lucinida; family Lucinidae; genus Rugalucina; species Rugalucina vietnamica. The sequence goes on from OZ024874.1 coordinate 17,531,019, forward strand.
TAATCAGACCAAATTTTGTATGAGCATCAATATTGATGAGATCTAGCTTGTGATAGCCTGTGATAGTTACCTGTCATTGTTTTTTTTCACCCTGCAAAAAAAGCTGAGAAGCGGGGCTATAGTCAGATTCTCTGACAATTCTAGTTTGTCTCTGCAGTGTTCTTAGCAGATAGACCAGAGCAGGCTTGGTAGGTTCAAATCTGACTGCTTCTGTACTGTTGTCTATTCCATCTGCTTTGTGGATGTCTATTTGTTGTTCGATTTTAACAATTTTATTGTAAATTATTTTCAGATTATTTATCATTGATGTCTGTGATAGTGTATTTATTTTCAAATATTTTAGTCCATTTTTGTCATGGTATAAAGCTCCATTAATTTTGCAAGAAAGTGAAATATGAGCTGCATCAAGAGAAAACCTTTCTTTAGAAATTTCTACCTGGTCTGACGTAACTGGGCTGTGCAATCACAGATGGTAGCTAGAGGCTTGGAATTCATTATTTAGAAAATACATGTAGAGGGATTGTAATATCTTAATTTAATAGCAGCAAATCATAGCTTGTACTGATCAGCTGAGTGTGTACTAGACAATGGATCTGCTACATTGCTTGGAATTATACTAACAGTTAATCCTGACAAAACAGGCAGTTGAAGAAAAACAAACACAATGTTATATGGCTTTTATTAGCTCACCTGAGCCGTCAGGCTCACAAGGTGAGCTTATAGTATACCCATGCTCCGTCGTCCGTCCGTCCGTCGTCCGTCCGTCGTCCGTCCGTCCGTCGTCCGTCGTCCACCATTTTCAAAGATCTTCTCCTCTGAAACCGCTTGGCCAATCAAAGCCAAATTTTACATGAAGCATCTATGGGAAGGGGGAACCAATGTGTATATAAATAATCCAGGTCACATGACCAAGATGGCCGCCATGCCCATATATGGTAAAAACCCTTCAAAAATCTTCTTCTCCGGAACCACTGGACCGATTTCAACCAAACTTGGCATGAAGCATTAATGGCTCAAGCACTACAATGTGTATATAAATCATGACCCTATGATGACCTTGACCTATTTTACGGCAAGGTCAACATAGGTCGCGAATGCATTTGAATGGGAAAAATTGTTAAATTGTCATTTAAAGGAAAAGTCTTGCAGAAAATGAGCAGTAGGACTGAATATTAATGATTCTGAAAAAAATTGGGCACCAGGGGCTCATCCGCCCCCACCCCGGGGCAATATACATGTATATCTCCATAATATTCAAACATCTTCTCCTCTGAAACCGCTTGGCCAATCAAAGCGAAATTTTATGTGAAGCATCAATAGGAAGGGGTAACAAATATGTATATAAAAAATCCAGGTCACATGACCAAGATGGCCGCCATGCCCATATATGGTAAAAACCCTTCAAAAATCTTCTTCTCCAGAACCAGTTGACTGATTTCAACGAAACTTGGCACGAAGCATCGATGGCTCAAGCACTACAATGTATATATAAATCATGACCCTGTGATGACCTTGACCTATTTTACGGGAAGGTCAACATAGGTCACCAATGCATTTGAATGGGGAAAACTTTTAAAATGTCATTTAAAGTGAAAGTCTTGCAGGAAATGGGCAGTAGGACTGGATATTAATGATTCTGAAAAAAAATTGGACCCCAGGGGCTCATGTGCCCCCACCCCGGGGCAATATACATGTATATTTCCATAATATTCAAACGTCTTCTCCTCTGAAACCGCTTGGCCAAACAAAGCCAAATTTTAAGTGAAGCATCTATCGAATGGGGGAATCAATGTGTATATAAATAATCTAGGTCACATGACCAAGATGGCCGCCATGCCCATATATGGTAAAAACCCATCAAAAATCATCTTCTCTGAAACCAATAGACTGATTTCAAGGAAACTTGGCGTGAGGCATCGATGGCTAAAGTACTCCAATGTATATATAAATCATGACCCTGTGATGACCTTGACCAAGTTTATGGCAAGTTTAACATGGGTTGCCTGTGCATCTGAATTGGGAAAACTGTTAAAATGTCATTTGAAGGAAAAAGCCAACAGGAAATTGGCAAATGGACAGAATATTGAAGATTCTGAAAAAAGAAAATGGCCCAAGGGCTTATCTGCCCCTGCACTGGAGTTAAATACCATAATATTCAAACATGTTTATTGGTATATGCAGCTGATCTCAGGTGAGCGTTTACAGGACCATTGGTCCTCTGGTTTATTTTATTTATCACAATAGTATAAAGTTTGCAGAGCTCTATTTTATGCTGTCATATTTAAGCACTATGTGAGAAACCTGCATAGATTCTTTGACTCATATTTGTCAATGGGACTTACCCATTCTTAACATTTGGATGAGTCCATTTTGATCTTGGGGGTGTCAGGAGTAAGTTCTCTTTCTTATTTCAAATTTCACTTAAATTATTGTAAGTAATCTGTAAAGCTCCAGATGAGATCCGATTATGGCATCAGCTTTTCTGGTACCGAGGTTATAAAACTTTTTTCATGCTCAACTCAGCTGAGCATAAAATTGTAATAGCTCATAAATACTGAAAAAGCCAAAATCTGATGAAAATTTTGGCATAAATCCCTTAAGACAGTAATTTATCCTGCTGATAAATGTTAAAATGCCAACAGTTGTTGGCATTTTAACATTTATCAGCAGGATAAATGTTAGTCTCTGCTGAGCTAATTCTGACATCAAATCCGACCCTAGTTTCTAAGATTGAATGCCTACCAGGTCTTAGATGACCATGACATTGTTTCAGCTGAAGTTGCTTTGAAACCAACCCAGGCTAAACAAAAGCGTAGGACCATCCACCTCTACAACAAAGCAGATTGGACCACCTTTCGGTTCAAACTCAAAGCATACCAGACAAAGTTTCTATCTGAGCATCATGGGAGATCTGTTGAACAACTCTGGTCTGACATTACAGACACACTTGATCAACTCACTGATCAATGTATCCCCAAAAAGGTTATCAAAGGAAAACCTTCCCTCCCCTGGATCTCCAGAGAGATCAAACGACAAATTACCAAAAGAAATAGGTTCTATAAGGCATACAGAAAAACAGGAAACTCCCAACTAAGAGAAAAGTATGTTTCTCTTAGGCACGCAATTAAAAAGAGTATCAAGGATAGCCATGAGGCATACCTTGAAGGACTGTTAGGCATGGACAGACAAGAAAATCAAGCAACTGGTCAAACGGATAGTAAGAAACTCTTCCAGTACCTAAAAAATTCCAGAACTGACCAGCAAGGCATACCCCCACTGAAGCAGAATGATAATCTGCATATTGAAACTAAAGATAAGGCAGACATTCTGAACCAGCAATTTCAGTCTGTGTTCACGCCCCTGGCCCCACTTTCATTAAAACAGCTCTCCCTAATGAAAGTACAAGACCTTGTCGATGACAAGGTCATTTCCCCACATGCTGTACCAGAAGATCAGAGAAACTCAACACCCATAATGCCAAGTATCAAAATTTCAGAAGCAGGCATAGTTAATCTCTTAAAGAATCTAAAGCCAAAAAAGGCAGCAGGTCCCGACAGAATCAAACCTGTCGTGTTGCAAGAATTAAGGGAAGAACTAGCTCCAATCCTTCAAGTTCTCTTTGAACGCTCACTACAGTCCGGTGCTGTGCCACTTATCTGGAACTCAGCCAATGTATCACCCATATTCAAAAAGGGTGAAAAATCAACTGCTGCCAATTATAGGCCTATCTCCCTTACATGTATCTTGTGTAAGGTGATGGAACACATCATAGCTTCAAATGTAGTGAAACACTTGGACTCTAACGGACTGATGTATGACTTACAGCACGGTTTCAGGGAGAGACGCTCTTGTGAGACACAGCTCATTTCCCTCATTGAGGACCTTGCTCGAAAGACAAGCCAGAAAAAACAGACAGACCTTATACTGCTGGATTTCTCCAAGGCTTTCGACAAGGTCAATCACTCTAAACTACTCATGAAACTCCACTCCTATGGCATTAGAAAAGAAACTCTAAGCTGGATCCAAGCCTTTCTCAGCAACCGTCAGCAGAAAGTTGTGATCGAGGGCGAGGAATCAGACTCGGTCCCAGTCACATCCGGAGTCCCCCAGGGCTCTGTGCTGGGTCCGATTCTATTCCTGGCCTACATAAATGACCTACCCCAAGATGTTGTCTCACAGGTGCGTCTCTTCGCTGACGACACCGCCATCTACTTGACTTTGGAAAACAAAGACGACAGTGACAAACTTCAGGTGGACCTTGACAGACTACAGGCATGGGAGGCTAAATGGGACATGGAGTTCAACCCATCCAAGTGCCAGGTGATAAGAGTGACAGCCTCTAGGACACCCCTTCAGACTCAGTATATACTGCATGGACAGGTCCTGGAGGTTGTCAGCAGCGCCAGGTACTTGGGGGTTGATATCTCCAGTAATCTAAACTGGAACACTCATGTGGATAGAATCACAGCAAATGCTAGCAGGTCCCTAGGTTTTATAAGACGTAATGTTAAAACCAAGTCCCCCCAAATCAGAGAAATGGCTTATCAATCCCTTGTCCGGCCTCAGCTTGAATACTCCGCATCAGTCTGGGACCCGCATGTTAAGGAACAAATCAAGAAAATTGAAATGGTCCAGAGACGTGCTGCCCGGTGGACCTTAAACGACTATGCCAGATCGTCAAGTGTCACTCAAATGCTTAACCAACTGAACTGGCAGACCCTTGAAGAGAGACGATCTGTGGCCCGGCTCTGTCTGTTTTATAAGATTGTAAATGGCCTCGTAGCTGTGCCCATTCCAGATTATATACAACCCTCACACAGAATCTCCAGATACTGCCACTCTATGACTTTCCGTCAAATTCATACTGGCAAGGACTATTATAAATATTCCTTCTTTCCACTGGCAGTTGTCCAGTGGAATGCCCTCCCAGCCAATGTTGTAGTTTCCCCAAGCCTTGAAATGTTCAAGGCAGCAATTGGGGAGCTGCATCATCCCAAACCCTAGACAGTGCACTGCTTATTTTATCCCGATTTTAAAGTTTTAGACCCATTATTTCTCATCAATTTTATGTACTGTCTTCACATTATAAGGTGTTGATCAATCCTAGACAGTTGTTTTTATCTCCCCTTCATCATCGATCTAGATTTTAACCTTTCATCTTGACATAGACTCACTATCATTCTTTTACCTTTATTCTTTTTCATAACCCTGACGCGCAGTGCCTGCCAAAAATGCTCGCGAGGGCGTAGGCAGTATTTGAAGATAGAGATAGAGCTGAGCATAAAAAATGTTTTTTAACCTCAGGGCCTGGATTGGTACTGTTTTTCCTGTACCTCATAATTTTGCCACAATTTTGCTTATTCTATACAGAGGGAATCCTACAAGTGTTCACTTACATATAGAACTCATAGGACCAGTCCTTAAAGGATAAGAACAAATTCAACATGATATGACCATGATTCTGCTTATGACTCTTGGAGTGTGGAGAGTTTAGTGGCGTAGTGGTAGAGTGTGGTAATGAGAGGTTGGATGTCTGTCATATAGTGGTCTTGAGCAAGACACTTAACGTTTACGTTGTACTGTTTAGTAAGAAGTGTCTTTGTTCTGATCAAACTAAGAATTGATGACAACGACATTAAACAGCAACACTTAGAAACAAACAATAAATTGAGTACTGCTTCTGCTTATAGAGTGGAGAAGAGGTCAGTTGAAACACATCAATGTCAACTGGTCATGAAGTTTGGTGCTCCCACCGTACGTGTAGTTAAGCATCTTACTTCTTCAGCTATGTAATGTTGCAGTCCACTATTCAAATACATGAAAATGTCTATAACCCACATTGGGAGCCTGGAGCCCAAGTGGTAGAGCATAGGACTCAAAATCCAGAGGTCCCGATTTGAACCCTACCTCTGGCAGTTTGTATCCATGACACATTTAATTCTCCATTACACTGCTACAACCCAGAAATCATTGATTCGGTATAGGCATGATTGAAACATTGTTGACTGAAATATTTTTAAAACAAACAACAAACTTCATGTAGACTGTAAAAACATTGGGAAAAATACAATTTTTGCCAGATCTTTTCTTTAATGGCCATTTTGTTACTGAATTAAAATTGAAACAATAACATTCATGTATATAGACATGGACTTATGAGAAGCAGTTTCAATGCCATATTTACATATGTACAGAATAAATTGTATATTTTGTACCAATTTTAAGGCCTCGTCACACATAGGCGAAAATCCCTTGATACAGACGTGTGTTTTATTGCAAAAAGGCATTCTTTTTTGATTTACTGCTTTACGTCCCTTTCAACAGCTTACGTCCTGACAGGACCATAACTGTTGTCCGTGACATTCAGCAATATATCAAACAAACAAAAACTATTTTTGCCATTAAACGCAAGTCTATGTCGAGAGATTTACGCTTATGTGTGACGGGGCCTTTAACAACACCATGATTTAACTGATAAATAAATAAGATATTGGACAGCATAAAATACTCAGTAACAAAATTATGTACAACAATCCTATTTACACAATATATAACAACATACTGCAGGATAGTCAGCCATGGAAAACATTCATAACAATTAACTTTTACAAAGACAGGTCAACAGCCTTTAGAACTTAGAATATTTTTGCCACATGGGCAGAGCTCTCACACATTCTCTTGCCAGTCAGCTTTCATTTACAGCCAAAGTGAATGTTTCATACAGCTTCTGATCTACATTTATAGACATTTTCTAAGTGTTTACCATTGCTGCATATTCTGCATGATCAAGTACATGTACAGGCATGACATTCTAATTAATGTCACAAAAAATAGTGTCATATAACACAGTACATGTACCTTCAAAAACATTAATATTTTAACAAAGTTTGTACATGTAAATTTGGATGGGATTATTGCTAAAAATGGTTAAGAGAATGATGATGATGGTGACAAATAAGAGTCAAGAAAATGTTTATCTAATTTTTGTCATTATACATGACTGTCGTATTGCATGATTTTCTTTTAAAAAGAAACTATTACACCTACGGAACTATAAGATCAGTGACCTGTTTTCAGATCTGTGGTAGATTAATAATCTTAGAACTTTTAGGAAATTGTCTTTGCATATAGCAGTGATACTGCGCTATGTATGTCATTTTCATTTGGGCCTTTGGATGGTATATTTTGGATTTGGATCACTTCACCCAAGATTTTACTATCATTATTTCAGTGTATATGTTTTGACCAGTTGCATGTTCATGATTGGTTATGGTATGTTGATGATATTATACTGGCCATAATATTGGAAAATAATGGTTAAGAAATAGCAGTGTAAATGTTTTGAACAAGCACATGCAATAAGCACTTTCATGCTTTTATTTGCAGAATACAATTTGGACGTACATGTACTTTTGAAATTTTAAACGTTTTTGGAAGTAAGGCAGAGGTAATCAAATAAGGGCATGTTTGGTACAATCAGTGGTCCTAAAACACTTTTGATTCTACACAATTAACATGCATTTATGTAAAAAGAAAACTGCATGTATTGTATGTATGGATTGGAAGCCGTTCATGAAGTAATGGCCCTGAAATACACATGAGCCTGTGCATGAGAAAACCAACAATTTGCATAGGCGAAAACAAAGCCGCAGATCAGCTTCGCGGTAACCGCGATCAGCACCTTTGTTTTCGCTACACGGATAGTACAATCCCTCTTCTACTTAAATACAAAATTTCAAGCCTCTAACCATCTTCTGTGACTGTACAGCCCGGTTTGTGTCAGACCTGGCCGGAAACCCAAATTGTTGGTTTTCTCATACACAGGCTCACATAAAAGTGCTTGTATATTGATCAGACAGTAAACAAACAATACTTGCAGAAAAAAGATAAAAGAGCCTGTGCATGAGAAAACCAACAATTTGGGTTTCCGACCAGGTCCAACACAAACCATGCTGCACAGTTACAGAAGCAGGCTAGAAGCTTGAAATTCTGGATTTAAGAAGAAGAGGAAGTGTACTATCCGTGTAGCGAAAACAAAGGCGCTGATCAGCTTCGCGGTCACCGCGAAGCTGATCTGCGTCTTTGTTTTCGCCTATGCAAATTGTTGGTTTTCTCATGCACAGGCTCAAAAGTCATTTTATTACTTTTTATACACAAAATGGACACATGGCTTGCATGTGTACATGTACATACCAGTTTAAAAACAGCTAAGTAATAAAGCAATTCAAACATGTAATACAAATACATTTTAAAAAATGAACTTTAAAATCATTAAAGTCTGAGAGAAGCTTTAAAAGTTTTTCATAATATAGGTGACAGACAGGTTAAAAAATAATAAAACAGACAATCTTACATAGCACCAGTCTTGTAAGGAAAATATGTTCTTGATGATGGTGCGTGTATATAACTATATTTTAAAAGTAAGTGTTTTGAAGATGGTATATAAGTGTTTTAAAAGCTTTATCACAACTTTTAGCACCTAAATTTTCTTATATACATAACATATTTCTACAAGTGATATGGCATTTTTGGTTTTCTTAGAAATGCTCTGATGTGATATGAATGATAAAAAACTTTTTGAGTCTTTAATCAAATTCTCATTAGAAAAACTTGCCCATGCAATATACAAAGATGATTTTGGCATTAAAAATTGATTTCTTGGAAAAAAAAAAATGATATCTTCAATATTTTTGCTCAAAACATTGATTGTACATGTTAGAACCGCCTCTGTGTGAGGCAGTTCCAACGAGTACCCATGATCTATGTTTTGGATCAGGAATAACAAAAATTGGTATACCCCTGTAAATTCCTGTTTTACTACATAAATGTGGGGTATAATGGGGCATATATTACATGGACATGTTTACGTGATGTACTTTTAATCAGCTTAGTTGTCACTGAAAGAGCAAAAATCAAATTCATGACCTGTAGATTAAGCATACAAGAAGCGGCTATCACATATATTGCTTTTTTCAGTAATCAGTCACTGCATTATTACATATAATGTATCCTATACACAGCTTCGTCCCCTTCTGAAATTTTCGATGTCACTTCATTCACAACGTACAACCTTTCTAGCATGGCCTTTTGCTTATATTAAAATATGTTTATTGGACATTTTAGTCCTTCTGAACTTAACTATTGTCAGCCTTGAAATTCATGCACTTTTTCTTCCGAAGGCAGTCAGTCTGTCGCGTGTGTAAACACACACATGCATTTATTGAATACGAAATCACAAGGACACAGTTTATCCCTGAATATACTTTGGCTGCCCGGGCACTATATGAAGCACTAAGATGGCGGGATTGTCTTTTTAAAGGCACTAATTCCCTGATATTTATTGATATGGTGGATGTGCTTGCATAGCTTGCATAAATTCTTTAAGTTCCTGAAAAACAAATTCAGAAAAATTTGATTATGTATACACGTAATTATGAAACTTTGACACCCATGTATGTAAGTTAGATATGCATATCCAAATGTAAATACATGTAATTCTTCAGGGCTTTAATTTGAAAAATTGCATGATTTCAGTCTTGCTTGGTTGCTCATGTGAGGAACCTTAATTGGTCGTTTGTCTCACTATAAGAAAGACCATCATTATTTCTTCACTAGGTTCGTTCTATATAAATTAATACATTATCACACATCTGCTCAGATCTGCTGCCAATGAAATTGTAAATTAAAGTAAGGGAGAGAGTATAAGTTTAAGTTATTAAATGACTTAATCATTAGATTAAAAGTTGATCATTCTTCAGCTGGATTATGGACTTCTAACATAAGATTTCATAAATAAAGCTGTCAGATTTTATGATGTCACCCAAATACAAGAAGCTTAACAAAATAAACAAACCTTTTCATCAGTGCACTCTGGCAGACGACATGACTGTTTTTCCCGCCTGCTTGGACAGTCCATTCCTCCCCATTTAGGTTTCACCTTGACCATTCTTTGTCTCTCTTTCACAGCGTTGGGTCCGCAGGTGGCAGAACACGACCCCCACTCACCCCATTCTGTTACCATGCAGTCGCGCGCTGAAATAAAAGATAATTCAGTTACCATTATTAAATTTATTGTGACATTATCAATACTAGTCTTTAAATATAAGGCATTATTTAGCCCTAATAAAATAGATTATAACTATGCTACCGACTTGACCAATTGAGCTTGTATTGTTTAAAAATTGTCTAAAACACATTCAGATGGCAACAAAAGTCATATGGAGTTCCTGGTTTATACACCCATTATTTCTAAAAGAAATTTTTTTCTGTATGCATGTGAAATTTTTAGTGACAAAAATTGTAAAGCTGCTATGGTTATTATTACTGTACTTACGACATTTTGGTAATTTGCACTTTCTTCTTCTTTCAAGCTTTTTTGGACACTTTTTGCCACCATTTTGTGCTGCCACTTTTATCATCCTTGTCCTAGTAACATACTCTTTCCCGCACTTTTTAGTACAGTCTGACCACTCACTCCACGGTGTAACCATACAGTCTACTGGTGGCTCATTTCTATCTATTTCATTAATACTGTTTGAATCTTTGTCTTTCTTCTTCTTATTTTTACGCTTTTTCTTAAGTTTTCTAGCTTTTTTCATTTGTTTTCTTTTCATTTTCTCCTTGCGTCTTTGTTCCTTCATCAGTTTTCTCTTCTTTTTGATTTCAAGATCTATGCTATCATCGGCCGCACCGTCTAATTGTGGTCCACTGTTTCCAGAATTATTCATCATCTGTTGCTTTTTCATCATCATGAGTTTTATTTCTTCAGGTGATGGTTCTTGCAACTCTGCTTTGTTCATAGCGTTAAGGCTTTCATCCAGATTTACTGAAGAAATTTTTTTAATTATCATCAAAATAATAGACTGGAAAATGTTAAAAGAATTTGTCTTTGGCATTATTTGTGTTTGAAATTTCTTGGATGCTTATTTATTCAATTATTGACTAACACCCCACAAACCAGTAATTCATTAAGGAGATCAACCCAAGAGCAGTTATTCATTCATCAGGCGAGGCAGATAAGTTCATTATGCAGCTGAATGTGTCAGGCTTTCTCCAGTATGGAGAAAATTATAAAGACACCTTGCCCCATGAAGCTTTAAGTGGATTTGTTTTATTATTTTTGATTTCAGCAAGTTTTAGTGCTTAAATTTGACTGAATATTTTACTAATAAATTGAGCCTGTGCGTGCGTGAGAAAACCAACAATTTGGGTTCAATCACAGGAGATGGTTAAAGGCTGAAAATTTTGGATATAGAAAGTACTATCCCTGTAGCGAAAACAAAGGCGCTGATCAGCTTCAGTTACTGCGAAGCTGATCTGCACCTTTGTTTTCGCTTGTGCAGATTGTTGGTTTTCCCATGCGGCGACTCAATTATAATTTTTGTGCCATATTTGCATGTGATGGTACTTCAGTGAACACTAGAAACTTCAATCATTACAATGAAAAACTATAAAATATACTTTAGAGCCTTATGGACAGCTTCGGTTGTAATCGAGGAAATGTTCTTATAATAAGAACTTTGTTCTCATATGATTTTGAAAAGTTTCACCTACCCATATATTCAGTACACTGCTTGTTGCACTCTTCCTCCGAGTCAAACCTATTATCGTTGCCACGGCAACCACCGTATCTGAACGGAAGACATTTGCGCATGTCCCTATTGTAGTACCAGCGCTCAAAGTTGCCTCGGCATGGACCGTCATTCGCCGGCAGACTGCAGATTGCTTTGAAAGAAACAGTAATTTGCAAAAGATATTAAGATACATGTACAATCCACTTGATTCAGAAGTGCATTTGACAGTCCACATTTTGCACACATTTTGCCTAGAATGTGGCACGAAATTGGCTGGTTCAGTTAGGGAAATCTGAGTGCGCTATAGAAGGTTATGATGGGATTTCTGTTTTCGTTTTTACAACCGGCCCTCATTGATACAATTTTGTTAACATAAGTATCTTTGGCATTTATTTTTTCAAAGGTTGCAAAAATGCTTTGGTATTTATCCCCTGCTGATGGACACAGCTTAGTGATCCTTAGTAGTCTAGTAAGATCGTGGATGCTAATCATTGAGATTTAAGGATCAAAAGTTGTTATACCTGTGAAATTCTTCATCATAAACGCTTTCCTGCAATCTGGAATCGCTCCAAAGCAGATATTTCTTTCCATAATCTCATAGCCACAGTTCATCTGTTGTGCTGATTTTCTAAGGAACATCCGCCATCTTTCCCTGACGCCCCGCCCACAAAGTGTCGCTGTGCATGGTGACCAGTCAGACCACGGTGTAACTGCGCATGGATCGTTGAGGTCAATCTCGTACGTGTGCCTAACTTCAAAATTTTCTGCAAGTTTTTCGCGCCCAATTTTTCTCTGCTGCTCGTCTAAGCATTTTCCCTCACATTCTTCCTTCTCCATCAATTCAACGCTGCACATGGAGGGAAGGATGTCGGGATTCTTTAGCTCACGTGACCTCTGACGCATGCCTGCCCCGCAGTTGTTGCTGCATTCTGACCAATCAGTCCATTGGGTTGTTGCACACTTCATCATTTCTGCAAATGAACAAGCTGAAGTCAGAGCTGCAGTTAGCATGTGGTCGCTTGTTTAAATCATGCGACGACAGAGTTCCAGACTGTCACTGCTAGACAGGGAGCAACCTCAAACTATGTGATACAAGAGTGACCATCTGCAATTTATCTCAAAATGCGAAGGTTTTTCCTCTTCTGAAGATCATGTTTTCATACAAAATTATGAAAAAGTAGAAGTAAGAAATGTAAGAGAAAAACCATACCTAATTTCTTGGTAAGCATCATTTTCTTTTTCATTATATTGACAAGATCCTCGGTACTCGGCACCACGTCATCAACCGACTGGCTGCCCTCGTCACTTCCGCACACTTCCTTGATCTTTGTCAAGGTCAATGTCGCCAACGGCTTTATTGGGTTGGGTCCGTAGAACGGTGAGTCAGGATGTTTAGGGTGCGTATTTGTGATGCGTGATATTCTTTCAGGTGGATCGGTTGGGATCTTTCGTTTGTTCTGGAATGTGGCATGACAGACAATATATATTTTGAGTTGGCAAGACATATAACCATAAACATAAGCTCCATATAAAATACAAATAGTCTTGTTCTTTTCATCAATTTGTGATGTTCGTGAGGGACTGGTAGAAGCCAAGACACATGAAGGTATAACCCTAACCATAAGATCATTTAATTATGTCCTACAACTGAATACCATTACGTCTACAAATTGCAATACCATTCAATCAGCTCTGTAGCGCCAGGATACATCCTGATATGACTGACTCCCTAGCGATGTCTGGTCGTATGACTGTTTCTAAGACGAATATGAGCCACCGCATGGGAAAACCAACAATCTGCATAGGCGAAAACAAAGGCGGAGAGCAGCTTCGCAGAACTGCGAAGCTGATCAGCGCCTTTGTTTTCGCTACACCGATAGTACAATTCCTCTACTTTATAAATCCAAAATTCCCGGCCTCTGACCAGCTACTGTGACTGTACGGCCTGGTTTGTGTCGGACCTGGTCGCAACCCAAATTGTTGGTTTTCTCATGCATAGGCTAATATACGATTGTATAACCTACCACATATTTGACCCCGTTGTCTGTCCCAGCGTCCCAGGGCATCAGGTCCAGCTTGACCTCGTCCACCCAGGTACAGTTCTCCTGACACATACTCATGGCACTCACACCTGTAAGATAGATTTCAATGTAAATAATTATGCTTCTTTGTGATGTTTCCAAGACACGGTATTGTGTCTTTCAAAAATCGCTTCTTGTCTCGGAAAATGTTGAAGACATCGAAAGATAATTAATTTAACAGTTCATCAAAAGTACAGGAAGGTCGGAACTTACGTTAACACGTTGATGCACACAGTCCATGTGCATTCATGCACCTCAGGTGCTCAACCACAAACTAGACAAGCAATTTAGGGAGAAGTTTTGTCTCTCCCCAAGAAAATTTGGGAGAAGTTTGGACTTGAATTTCAGGTTTTCCTATACATTCTATTCATTTTCACTTCTCCCTCAGCTGAAAAAAGAAGAAGTTTGTTCATTTAGGGAGACTATTTCTCCCTAGGCTATTCCCTGCTGTAAACTTGTACTGCTTTGAGAAATTAAATGCAAGATTTAAGGTTTTAAAATGTTTAGAAGTGGTAACTTACCAATACACCAGTCGGGGCTCGGACCAATCATTGTAAGGACCGATAACTCGTGGGCTTTCTGATTCACCTTGAAGACTGCCTCCCTTTTAGCCACCACATTTCCCCACACTGGGCTCGTCTTGATCACAGTGTAGATTTTGTCGCTCTGAAAATTTAAGTGGATTTTTTTCTTCAGAAAACAGATTGTAATTCATACTGAAACAAGAGTACAATTTATCTTCTGATTCGAAGATGATAGATCTTGCTATACATCTCGCTGAACTCACTAAGGTTTCAGTTAGGCTTCGATTAGGTGATATAATTCTGTCCAAAAGTATATGGGTCATTATAAAAAAAATGGAGCAATCCTTGTCCTTGATGGTTTTTTCGCAAGCGCGATGTCCGAGGTGTGCTTTTTCCATGTATAATATTAGTTTCCGCGGTGCTTTACTAGAACCACACGCGATTTCACGTTTCCGAGTACGTTATTTGCAAAAATGAGATGCTAGAAGTGCTATTTTATCGATTTTTACCGTGTCCCTGGGTCAGGGTAAGTAGTTTTATTTGTTTCCATTGCAAAAGAAGCTTGACAGAAATCACATTTTCTGTGACCATCTATTGCATAGAATGTTATTGAAGTCAAATTCAAAAATCTTATGACATATAAAGTGCTATTTAAGGGTGGGGGCACATATATAGTGTTGTCCCTGGAAAACGTATCAGTGCTGTCACAGTTATTGAAAATCGATTTTGACCAGAGTTACAAATCATTTTCCCGGATCAAAACAATCGCGTTTTGTAGACGACACCAAGCTGAAGAAGTTACGGTAAAAAACTTCTGAACAAATCGCATTACTCCGTTGCTATACCATAAAGACATGTCAGAATTGGAGTGGGAATTTTACAAGCATCAGTCCTATCACGCGCATTTTGCCGCTTATTGTAAATATCACATACATTTTAAAACCATGACTGAATTTCAACTTAGGAGCAGTAAGAATAGACATGCAAAGTTTTCATCCTGCATTCTGTTGTTAGTCACTAGAATTAAATTTCTGTGTGAAACTCAGTACTGTCACGGATCAGTGCTGTCACGGTCGTGACAGTAATGATGTGACAGTACTGAGTTGACTTCTGTCAGCAAGTGTGGATTCAGGTAATTTCCTAGGCTGACAAGAGTTAGGTCGCCTTTCACCAGAGGGTCTCAGCTACTAACGCCAGCAGCAGCCAGAAGTGGCCAATTCATATCGCTTTGAAAATCGTTTGAGGTGTGTGACTGTGTGTGGGTGATACAAAACTACAAATTCAAAATGCTTCGTCGACCACGGTAAACAAATAGCCCCGGGGGTGGTACTCCCATAATGATATTTAGACAGTTTGTGTATGTCGCGCGATAAATGCCCTTTTTGGCGGTCCATTCCAAATTAGATTACCCCTTTTCAGTAAAAAAAAAAAAGACATTTTAAGCCCCAACTTTATACGGAAAAATCGCCTTTTTTGTTTAAAACGCCATCCCTTTCCTCGAGGGGCGGGAGGGGCAACTCGGGGTAATGCAAGTACGGGTGTGCCGTAAAACCTACCAAATGCATACACCTCGAAAAAAGGGACCCGGTAATATACACACTAGGGGTCTATGGTACATGAAAATACGAAAATTTTAACCTTTTCTGACGCATGTGTCTTTCAGTGTGTTTGTATGTTGCATACCATTACGAAAATGTGTTACCCATGCAATATACAGAGATTTTTTAGCTTTAAAAATTGAAGAAAAAAATATATCTGATTGTCAAATTTTAGAAACAAAAAGCAGTAACATTGTATACCTCATTTTACCCTGTATACGTCACTACATAAAAGTGGGATCTAATGGGATATATGTGAAAGCAAATGTGCGGCTCAGCTGCAAGTTAACCTAAAGTTGAGGCCCATCCAAGGAGGTATTAGATCCAAGCTCACTAAAAGAAAAATGACCTTTCTCCCTAGCTCCCTAAAAATCTTTTCCTTGCTCCCAGCTTCCTTAAACCAAGAGTGTTCTCTTCTAGTAATCCTCAATTCCCTTCAATTGTTTTCCAGTTTTCCCAAGCTCCCTGAAAACAGTATGGCCGTGGGGAGCGCGGTGGCGTAGTGGTATAGCGTCGGACTCCGAATCGAGAGGTCCTGGGTACGATCACCACAGGCGTCACCGTGATGTGTCCTTGGGCAAGACACATTAATTCCCAACAGTACTGGTTAAACTCAGGAAGCGTTGGCTCCGTCCCGACATGACTAAAAATTGTTGACTGGGACGTTAAGCCCCAACAGAAACACAAACAAACAAAATGGCCCTGCTACCCAGCTCCCTAAAATCCGTGATAGGGTCCTAAATTTAATGCGGTCTTTTGTCGTGAACTATCCTGGTTGTCTCAGACCTGGTCGAAAGCCCCAAAGACACATTTTCTCATGCTGCTGCTTAAGATGAACAGCGCTTCTACTGCTCTTTACGTGTTACATCGCGTTTGGTTTGCGTGAAGCAAACATGTTTTTTTTTTAGCATTGGATCTACGCAAAAGGTGTCCCTGGTTAGAGCAACAGCAAAGGCTTCGTTGGTTGCTACCTTAAGTGAGTCACTGCCCCTAAGCTCATCGGTAAATGGTCAGAAATTAATCATTTCCGCACACATTGGAATGAAAAAGGCGAGATCGGATAATTATCAGTGCTGTCACGACAACATCAGTGCTGTCACGATATCAGTGCTGTCGCGGTCATAATTATTTAAAATAAATAAAACGCATCATATAAAAGTAATTGCTTTTGGTATGTTATGATACTATACTGAAATAGTAAACGTTTAGCAGAACTTATTTTTGGTTTAATCCCACAAGATAATGTCTACAAAAATAAAGCGTTTCAGAAACAGAACAAATCACAGTATGTGCATTTTCATTGAAGATCTCTTCCCCGTTAATTCATTGAAAGTATTTAAGGTTTGTGTGAACTATTGTTCGTGACAAGTTATATATGCCCCCACTTACAGATTGGGGAAGTCTTATCAAATGAGCGTTTTACGCAAGAAAGTTTGTTCGTGACAGCACTGATATTTTTTCAAGGGTACCATACAATTAATTAATGCTGGTGCACTATTTGTTCAGTTAAACTCGGCATATTTTATTTCTATATTCTATATGCTCCTGTTAATAAAACTATCCCATTAAAAAAGAAAAAATGGACAATTATTTTTTTTCGTTTTGCCTTTCTGGATTGCTCCATTTTTTGATAATGACTCATATATAAAATGATGATTACAGTTTAACCTGTGTTAAGCGACCTCTCAGTGGAAGCAGCGAAAGTAGTCTTTGAACACAGGTGGTCTTTTATCCCAGATTCCAGAGTTAGCGAGAAAATGACTGTGAAATTTTGTTTCGCGATGGCAAGGCCACGGGTAGTAAACATGGGAACAAGCTCCAAAAGAGGTAGTGGAAATTTGTCCAATGGTAATTTCGAGATTGTTCCAAAGGTAACCAGAAATAGGTCTAATGGTTTTGTGAATACATTCGACGTATTTAATGAAAGAAGGGTGATTATCGCAATGCTGTTCTATTCAAAAATAATTTGTCTATGATCACGACCCAAAATGGCGATTGAAACCGAAAGTATGTCCACTAAGTCTTTATTACAGATTCTTACATGATTTGGTGCATTCACAAAGTGAATATAGCGCAATTTAATTCGCTTTCAACCAATTTTAGCACCGTATGTACCGAGAGGTTATCTTTACATGGAACAGCATTGCGATATTTTTCCTGTTTTCACTAACAATTCCAAAATCTTCATAAAACAACTGTTTACTTTATTCCAACCTTTGGAGCGATCTCGAAATTGCCATTGGAACAAAATTTCACCACCACTTTTCTTGGAGCTAGTTCCCATGTTTACCACCCGGCGTATACAGTTTAATCCTTAACCTGTGTTACGCGACCGCTGTGGAAGCAGAATTTTGGTCGTTGAAGATAGGGAATCAAATGTTTGAAAATGATGTACAATTCTTTTGTTTTAATCGTTCTCCGTAATGCTATCAAGTGAAAAGGGGTAGCAAGTGCAAGTAAGTATTTTATGTATTTTGGTGGCGTGGTGCATGTAGTTATAGACCCGTTGAAAGGAAGAAGAATTGCACGTATCTCAGCGCAATTCAATTTTAGGTTTATTAGTTCAAACAAAACATATTACTCAGAATAACTTAGTTGCAGCAGTTGAGAATTATTAAATATACCAGAACGATTAATGCCAAGCTGCGATTTCAACAAATAGAGGTATAAAAATCCCACTTTTACATCTCAATTTTAAGCCGCATCATGAGAAAACCAACATTTTGCATGTGCTAAAACAAAGGCACAGAGTTTCGCAGTAACTGCTAAGCTGATATATCAGCCCCTTTGTTTTCGCTTTTCGGATAGTACACTAATCTAAAATTTTCAGCATCAAGCCATCTTCTGTGCTTGTGCAGCTCGGTTTCGGACATGTGTGGAAGTTACATTGTTGCTTTTCTCAAGGCGAGAATCATTTCAAGAATGAAAGCTCACGAGGAGTTTTCTTGGAAAACTTAATATAACTAGAGATTAACGAAGTAGTAAAACGATTGTTTTACGATGCCTTGTAGAAAAATTATTACGTGATCGAGAGGAAAGGGTGATGGAAACTCTGTTTATATTAGCCGCGACGCGAGAAACCCTGTCTTCTGATTTCCGACCAGGCCCCGGACACAAACCGGCCTTTTTAGTCACAAAAGATTTTGGATTTAAGTAGAAGAGGAATTGCACTTTCCATGTAGCGAAAACAAAGGTGCTGATCAGCTGTGCATAGGCACAGGCAATAATCCCGTTTTGTCATGACGCGGTTCAAATAGAATCGTTTGCGTTTATGATTCTTGAAATTTCTAACGATTGCCAACAGTTGGTCTTCTAGGGTCTATTGTTATGCACGTTTCTGTATCAAGTGCACACGCTTCAGGAAAATGATAACAGTTATTCTCTATGATGTTGATTTGATCCATGCACAATGCAGCTTTGTGATCTGATTTGCTGCCCCAAGAGACAAAATATGTCCCACCATATACTTGGCTGCTCTTAAAGTAGATTTTCAGACTGTTATAGCATACTGCCAGATGCAAACAATGTCACAGCGTCCGTCTTAATACTGTCAAAATCTACTACTATATTCGCAGCTTACTTATTTTATTATCTTTTAATGTTGTGTGTTTCACAGTTTTTATTATGAACACCCTGCTTGCTGTTAAAAAGTCGAGATAGATCGAAAGAAAAATGATTTTGTCACATATGGGAATGTAAAAGACGAGCGGATTCAGTCAGTTATTTGTTTTCCAAATCCAGAGATTAGCTAGCTCTACAGCGAAAACTTGTTACATTTGAGACGACAAATTCAAGTTTCTGTTTTAGTGACAAATTTCAACAAGTTTAGGTAACTATTCACTTTAATCGTATTATTCCGGATGCCTCGAGTTAAACTTAACCCGTGCTCAGACATTTCAACTGATTTAATGTAGATCTACCGAAACGAAATACTTACAAATTATGCACTTATTTAATGTATTTAAATGGATGCAATACTGTAAATGTATTTTGTTTCATTTTATGCAATTTTCAAGTGTTTTTATTGCAAATTAGACTGCACGAGTCGCCATAACTGTCGCCTTGCTGTTACTAACTCTTCAGCAGCTATTTAACCCTTTTTTGACGAATGGATTTTCCCATCATTATTACTTGGATGAGCCCACTTTCATTTTTAGGGGCATCAGAAATGATTTTAAATTTTCATATAGATTTTTTATGAAAATCCTCCTAGCAAACAGAATAGACCGAGATCATCTGTGGCTATACTGTTGGCCTATGTCCCATAAAAAGGACACCAGGCTTAAATGAGTTAAAAATTACCGCCCCTTTAAACTTATGATCATATAAAACCTTTAAAAGTTCATTTCTCTGTTTAAGACGGCCTTCAAAATACCATACATTAAAGTAATCCAGTTTAATGGTATATAATTTGTTCTTTATTGAAACAAATTTCGCATTCTTGTCTAACGATATTAACACTTTTGTTTGTAAACAGACAGAAAAACAGACAGACTTTTTTCACAAGGCAGCTCAAACGAAATTCTCCCAGTTCAAACCCTGCCACAACGTCCCCATAAATGTTCCTGTTTTAATTAATATGATGTACCGATACACTATCAAACAGAACGATTGTACATTGCTGTTTGGGTTGAAAGGGAGGGTTGCCATAAACGCACTGCTTCAAAATATAAAACGGCAGCTGAATCGCAATGTACACTACACTATTTTGACACACTCAAACTTAAGCCATTTGAGAAAGACCCTCACCCCCGCTAGGCATACGCAGTTCCTTTAAATATTTGAGCAGTTATTAACATTAACATGCAAACATTTTGGACAACCTTTTGGAACTTAAACAAGACTCGTTTGGACTTAGCATCCAGTAGAAAATATGTTTTAATTGCCATCCATGGTCGCAGTATTGAGGAGTTGATCATGAGAAAACCAACATTTTGCATATGCGAAAACAAAGGCGCAGATCAGCTTCGCAGTAACCGCGAAGCTGATCAGTGCACTCGCTTTCGCTACACTGATAGTACAATTCCTTTTCTTTCTAAATCCAAATATTCAAGCTTTTTGCCATCTTCTTTGACTGCACAAGCCGGGTTGTGTCGGACCTGCTCGGAAACCACATTGTTAGGTTTTCTCATGACGCGGCTCATTTTATATTTTTGCAACCGTCCAGACTCTCTTTTTTGATAAGATAGGGATTATTATCATCTTATTTAACGAGACACCTAGAGATCTGAACCCTAATCGCGTTAATTGTTTTGTGTTGTTCATTCCTAGATCGGTCAATTGGAAGGGGGACAGTGATTGGCCCGAACCATAGAAACACCAACAATTTCATATTTGCCGCTGACTGAGGATCACATCAGGACGGGTGCCCGCGAAATGCATTTTGTCACCGTTGTTCGCTTAATGTGCATCTTACACCTGCGAAAAGCATTTACATTCGTACAGCGAAGGATGTTCATTCGTACAGCGAAGGATGTTCATTCGTACAGCGAAGGATGTTCATTCGTACAGCGAAGGATGTCCAGGGGCCCGGTTTGGTCTTCCTGAATGTCACATGGGCAACATTATCCAAGTCGCGGCTAGGCTCGGTTTCAAAGTTGTCGCATGCCCGAACGTTCACACTAATGAAGATATATTGCTTTATAATAACCCGGTGTCTGCATCAGCATCAACATGGATGTCTAAAGTTTACCCAAAGGCCAAAAACAGCATTTTGCCTTGTTTTCGGGACATAAGATCGACTTGTTTTAGATAATATGACATAAAACCACCAGACCAGACACACATACACACACAAGCAAGAACATGCAAAATTTATCAAAACCCATTTCATTTATACGTACAGGTAACATTGATGGAACTGAAATCGAGCCTTAAAGAGTCCCGGACGCTTCCTGATTGACATTTTATTAAATTGAATTTGATTTTAGAAGTATTATTTCGATAAGTATGGCATACAGGGCGGCAACGGTGTCGAACAGAAATGGATCACTAAACGGCATCAAATCATTTTAAGGACTGAAAGTTCAAATTTGTCAAATTGAAAAAGAAGAAAGAATGACGACAGAACATTGTGCAGGCTTCGTGTTAACCAACATCTGCTGTGGTTGCCCATTAGAACATTCATGTACAAGTGGTTATAGACGAATATCCACAAATTTATGCAAAATGAGACGAAAACAATCACAGCCCCATACCTAAAGTTGACGTTTAACATGCATGCAAATTAAAAAAAATCTCGGTATATCGTTTTTGGCTTGTTAACGTGAAAGAATGACTGGCGTGTCCTGGTCTGACCGCAAACCACTTTTAAGTTAGTCTGGTCCATTAATCATCTTTAGGCATTTAGCTCGTGTCACTTGTTCTCTCTTTTCATCTTTTTGCCAGTTTTCTTGTACGTTCGTACAAGTTTAGGACACCTACACTAGCGGATTGTTTAACCTCGTTTTGGAAAAACCTATTCTGTTAATATATGAGCCTGTGCATGAGAAAACCAACAATTTGGGTTTCCGACCAGGTCCGACACAAACCAGGCTGAAACTTTGGATATAAGTAGAAGAGGAATTGTACTATCAGTGTAGCGAAAAACAAAGGCGCTGATCAGCTGTGCAGTTACTGCGAAGGTTTGGAAGCTGATCTGCGCCTTTGTTTTCGCATATGCAAATTGTTGGTTTTCTCATGCTAAGGCTCATATAAGAACATCAGCCTGCAAATGCACACTGCTAATGCATTTGTTATTCGCTTCATTAACATTGCAATAATGGCTCTGTGTTCTTGTCGAAGACGCCCACATCTGACCTTTAAAACGAACTCCAAGCATGCCTCTGCAACATATCCAGCATTTCATGGCAGTAAACGTAGAGGGTTTTGGACAGTCGTCCTCTATTTCACCACAAAAGTGTTTCGATACAATAACTTTTTTGAGGGAAAAAGTGTGTAACGTTACCAAAGTTATTAGCTGCGTTGCCATCAAATGAAGGCTTACACGAATATGGAATTACCACCTCATTAGTGCAAAGTTTGTGGCCAATCACGTTTTTGTTTAGTTAAATGCTATTTGCAAAATGCTATTTGCTAAATGCTATTTGCTAAATGCTATTTGCTAAATGCTGATTGCAAATTTAATTGACTATGCTTGTACATATTATGTTTTATATTAGATCTAATATTTTTTTTAGAATTAATCCAACATGTAAAGTTATGAATATTCTCAATATCCTTCGTCGACCCTTTTCAAAATTTGTAGTTACAATTTCATTATCATATATCATTTTGCAATAATAGCAATTAGCATTTAGCAAATAGCAATTAGCATGTCGCCCTGGCCTTCCATACGAACATGATGCGTACACGTTTTAAGGATGTTCGCTGCTAACATTTGACATTTCGGAACTTCCGGATTTTCTTTTCTTGAATTTCTCGTAAACGTTTGCAGATATTTTCCTAATATTTTATATGTGGATACATATTGATGATGTGCATTGCATTGAATGAGCCATGAAAATTGTCAATCTAAGAAACTTCATTTTTTCACCCCATTTTCTGCAACTTTTCAGAAAATTTTAGTTGTCAGTAAAAATTAGGGGGTAGGGTAGATTAAACTTGAATATTACACATCGTAAAATTAATTGCACTAGTTCGATGTTGAGTTTAGCAGCAGTATAAGTGTAAATGATCTTCTAAGTCAGTATTTGTGTCTTTAGTGTGCTGGTTTTAAAATTTAAGGTGGTTTTATGAAATGGGCTTTTAGAAACAAAGCAGCCGAAGAAAGGCTGAAAATGGTGATTTTCAAGTTGTTGGTTCTCTCTTATATGCTCACTACCCTATATATTTCTTTCTTTTATTCGAACAATATTACCAAGTTCTATGTTGTGTGAAAATACGAGAAAAAGTTTGAATCAACAAATATGAATTTGGCACATTTCAAAATATTGATTTTTTCCAACTTTTCAAGTATGGGGGTAGGGTTGAAAAAGAAATCGTAAAATTTTGTCATCCACTCCAAGTTGCAAATTTTTCTATGCTTTTGGTCCAAAACAGTCTGCGTTACGTAAATATTATGACTTTTGGAAGCATTCTAGGTGTATGTTTGTTCAAGACAGGTATGTTTCAAAGAATTAAAAATTAAATTTATTTTACCAAATTTAAAACATGGTGCTCAGAGGTCTCATTCAGAGGCATGTAGCTTGAAAAAATGCACACTACCCTATATTTATTTCGTTTCCAAATGTCTTGTGTTGTATTTTGGAATCAAAAAAGAGTGGTTAGAAAAAAAGTTTGAATACTTTTTCATTGGCAGCGAACATCCTTAAACTAAATACATGAATGTTGGTTGTTTAAATTATGGCGTTCTATGAAAAACGATAGCCCGTCGTATGCTTATACACGTTAACGAAACGATGTACGACCACCAAAGCGAAGTTTCTTTGTAGCAATATTTCAAAAGAGTACACTGTTTACCTTTTTCACCTTTTTACCGAATATTAACAAATAAATTTCTAAAATTAATAACCTGTCATATAGGACAGGACATAAAACTGACCGGAACAGGGTTTAAAAAGGGTCATTTGAGGATACTATCAAATTGGGGTCGCCACGAAAGGAGGAGGGTCACCAGCAACAAGAAAGTCCAACAAAAAGCTTATCAATTGCAATTGCTCATTTGAGCCGCGAAAACCGGTCTTCGAGATCTCCGACCAGGACCGACACAAGCCAGCCTGTACAGTCACAGAGGCAGGCTAGAAGCTTGAAATTTCGGATTTAAAAAGAAGAGGAATTATACTATGCAATTATGCAGTTACTGCACGGCTGGTCTGCACCTTTGTTTTCGCATATGCAAAGATCCGGTTTTCTTACGATGCGGCTCATTTGATACCTTTCAAGGACGTGTCAAGTTTCAATGCATGCAACAAAAGAATGCTTGGTGAGCGTTCAAAATCATCTCTTATACTAAAGAAACGCTTCAAGGAAACCCTGGAAGTTCGCAGATTTCAAAATCTTGAGTCCTGGAAGCAGATAGCTTATGGTCAAACTACCCCTCCCTTTCAAGTTTAATAAATTGTTCAGGATGATGTGTTTGCTTCGTCATTTTGCGCTGTTGGCTGTACATGTACGTGTTGCTTTGTAGTTTGCTCAACATGTTGAATAAAACAGAGTTGACCAGACACAGGATTAAGTTCTCCTTGCCGAGGACAAACCACACTTTATGTTTTATCGAGCAGAAGGGATTAGTTTAATCAACCATCGGTGGTATATTTTACCGCCATATGGCATACTTAACTAAAGATGTGATAGTTCGTCTCTCACTAATGAGAAAGACCATCATTATTTCTTGAATAGTGCTGATGTGTGTTGGTGAGTTCTTTGATGGCTGACTAGGCCAATTCTGGCTCTAAACTGTCGGTTGCAAGTAGAGCAAGTCAATGTCATAGAGTCTGATGGTGGCACATTTGTTTTGGCTTTGGGCTCTCTTCGCTTTCTTTCAGCTTCACAGATTCTCTTCTTTTCATAAAGAGCTGCTCCTTTGTTGATGAGACCTCGCCACTTTGATCGCTCCTGTGCAGTCTGTTCCCAGGACCCCATTGGTATTTCGAAATCCTTCAGAGAGGCTTTGAGGGTGTCTTTGTAGCGTTTCTTCTGGCCACCTTGAGAGCGCTTTCCCTCCTGTAGTTCTCCATAGAAAACTTTCTTTGGAAGTCGCGCATCAGGCATTCTTATAACATGGCCAGTCCATCTTAGCTGTGCTAGCTTTAAGACTGTATGCATGCTTTGCATCCCTGCTTTCGTCAGGACCTCTGTGTCTGGAATCTTGTCCTGCCACTTGATTTTTAACAACTTTCTCAAACAGCTTAAGTGGAAATGGTTAAGTCTCTTTGCATGGCGTTGGTATACTGTCCAGGTCTCACATGCACACAAGAGGGTTGGCAGTACCACAGCCTTGTAGACTTTCAGCTTGGTGTCAAGCTTGATTCCATTTCGCTCCCAGACATTTGCACAAAGTCGTCCGAATGCCACACTAGCCTTTGCAATTCTGGCAGTGATCTCATCATCAATATGCACTGCTCTGGAGAGAGTGCTTCCCAGGTAGGTGAACTTGTCAACAACTTTCAGTTTTTGCCCATTCACAGTGATGGTTGGTTCATTATATGGCTTTCCGGGTGCTGGTTGGTGTACAACCTCTGTCTTTTTTGTGCTGATTGTGAGATCATAGTTTTCACATGACTGTGAGACTTGATCCATGGCTCTTTGCATTTTTGCCTCTGTGCTGGCATTCTTATCCATATCATCTGCATAGAGGAGCTCATCTAGCACATCAGTCTGGACCTTAGTTTTGGCTTGCAACCTTCTGATGTTGAATATGTTGCCATCAAAACGGTACCTGATTGGAAAACCAGTGTCACTGTCCTGAAAAGCATCCATAAGCATGGCAGAAAACATCATGCTGAACAGTGTTGGTGCCAGAACACAGCCTTGTTTGACCCCATTTGTTACTTCAAACTCCTGCTTCACGCCTCTCTTCACTTTTGCGTCCACTCCAGAAGAAGGTGTATCCAGCACCAACTTCTTTGATCTCCCCAACATCTGCGAACCGAGTCTCACTCAATGCAGCTATCTGTATATCATACCTCCCAAGTTCTCTGCCCACAAGGGCCGTTCTACGCTGTGGTCTATCTGACCCAGCATTGTCCATTAAAGTACGCACATTCCATGCGCCAATCCGTAAGGGGATTACTCTAGCTTTTAAGGGGATCCCCGCTGATCGCGGTTAACCAGCCAGGGGGTTTGAAGCAGGCAATTGTTTAGGGCACCTTTTCTAGCCCCTTCCCCATGCTACGGGGGTGAGCAGTGCGGTCCTAAATAGGTCTGCTCAGTCGCTCAGCCGACTGCCGAATTCTGCTTACTGCTTCTCTTCACAGAAAACGACCATTAGAACTGAGCCGCCTGTGTGCAGGTCTGCAACTACAGCTCCCAGTGTGTCCTACACCTGCTGCTTCGCCACTCGCCCATCGCCACAGGACTTTGTAGGTATGTGGGTGCAAGTGTGATGAAATTGTTGTGTATGCAAGTGCTTGTGTGTTGAGAAATAAGATGACATGCGCTATGAAATTGGATTATAGTGAGGAAGAGGTGCGCAACGTCAACCTCACTCTCTAGTCCTCGCCCAGCTGCGCCCAGAGGCAAGACACAGGTCAAGACGTCTGGAGTTGGGTTTGGATGCAGTGGATGACCGTAACATCTTTAGTGCCTTGTCACGCTCTGCATGTTCCACAACATGTTGCTGTATCGCTTTCTGAACCGTTGAATCAGGTGATTTCTTCCGCTCCATCTACCGAAACAGTCTTTGCATATCTGGACTAGGCATATCCAGACACACAGGTTTGATTTTGGAGTTTCCTTCTCCTAGATGAATTGCTGGCCACAGCTGAAGAGCTCCATCTACCCTTTCTTAGGTTTTGTGGTCAGGTCAGTTTAACTGCTACTGTAACATGTAATCAGTACTACCTGTTGTCATGCGGTGCAGATGGGGCTCGCTAGCCTTGGAAGGCAACTCATCTAGGAGTTAAGCTAGTTCTCTACACAAAAATCTAGCTGGGCAGGGGGAACTCATTAGTCTTGGTTGACAGTCCTCCTAGGAGTTTACAGGTCTCTAAACAAAAAGATGTAAGACCAACAAAGACACGGTTGCTCCATTCTCGTGTAGACTGCTTATACGCGCTCTTTTTTTTTTTTTTTTTTTTTTTTTTTTTTTTTTTTTTTTCGCTGCCGTCTGTCCAAAATACCATGACGAGCTCCCAGACAGTCAAGTTTCTTATAAACTTAATCATTTAACCCATATTTGACGAATGGATTTTCCCATCATTATCATTTGGGTGAGTCCACTTTCATTTTTAGGGGCTTCAGGTCGGATTTTCAAATTTTATTCAATTTTTCGATGAAAATTCTCTAAGCAAACAGAATAGCCCCAGATGGGACGCATCTGGGGCTATTTTGTTTGCCTATGTCCCATAAAAGGGATGCCAGGCTTAAAGCCAGATGTACGTAATTGACCTCACGGTAGAATTCTTTTATTTTTTGCATGTGAGTGTATTTTGATGTCCTACATACGAAAATGAAAAGAAATCGATACCGTTCCGAGCTTGTTTTCGACATATCGGCCTTCAAAATCGTCAAATTTGAGAGCGAAAACACATTGACGTCAACGTAAAATGCGATTTTTAGACCCACTTTTTGTTAATTTTCTTGATATATTTCAAAAAATCCACGGTAGGATTTTTTAAAAAACTGATATGTATTAAAGAAATTCCTGAACTATAGGTAGATAGAAAGTCCTTGGTTACCGGATTCGTTTTCCTGCTATAAGCGTGCGAAGAGAGGTAGTCGTTACTGAATTCAGTACGATTTACGCGCGACGTCGATTTTGCGCCAAAATCCCCGACGCTATTTAGAATTCAGTATTGCTAACTGTCAAGCAAATGGTGTTTTCCTCGGGATAACACGCCCACAATCTAGATTTTGAGCATAAATGATAAATAATATCATTTTTATACATTTCTGAAGCCCTCTGCATAATTGTATGGACATAGTTTCGTATTCCGAACGCAAACTGACGTTAGAAATGACGTTTCGAGCAAAAACTGACGTTACGAATGCGGCGTAAAATGACGTTTCGACCCTTAGATACGCACGTTCCTTTGAGCGCCTTCAATTACGTACATCTGGCTTTAAATGAGTTAATTCCAAATCAACGAATACTGACTGTGTCATTGCAGTCAAAGATGGGAAGAAGTAAAGCTGCAAATTGTCAAAGGGCAAAGTAATCCTTTGGTCATTTCAGTGAGCAGCGCTTTTGAAGTTGTCTTTGACCGAAAACTAACACTGGGTAAGGCCTAAATCAGATATTACATAAAATAAAGTAGCATGCAGAGCCCAAAGCTGCAGGAGAATATTCGAAACTGCAAGTAAGGCGCTAACATTGTGAATAATTCAAATATCTTGGACAGTTCAACGTTCTATAATTTCTTGAAAGTGATAATATTTTCATCCATCATTGAGTCATGCAGAGCTTTTATTCTAAAACTGTGGTAAAAGTACTTTGTACAAAACTAAATAACTTAAGCTGAATCTATGACTATAGGGCACACTGCGCATTTTTCATAAACCGATTATAAGAAGCTGTGGGTCGAAAGTTCAGAAGCTGAGACATGCTTCAAAATAAATAACATTTGAGCCGCCTCGTGGGAAAACCAACAATGTGGTTTCCGAACAGGTCCGACACAAACCGACCTGTACAGCTACAGAAGCAGGCTAGAAGCTTGAAATTTTGGAGTTAAGTAGAGGAGGAATTGTACTATCCGAGTAGCGAAAACAAAGGCGCTGATCAGCTTCGCGGTTACCGCGAAGCTGATCTGCTTCTTTGTTTTCGCCTATGCAGATTGTTGGTTTTCCCATGGGGCGGCTCATTTTATGCTTTATTACCTAGACTACATATCTCTTTTTGACTATATTTCGTTTATTATATATTTCGTTAAATATTTAAGCTAATTCTGCATGTTTGAACACCGTTGTTGTTCATTTCTAAATAACAGCAATACAGCATTTTTTTTTCTTAATAAAACGATTCATAACAACACGCCACGGTTACAATTGATGGATGCATACGACGTTCACAATGAGCGAATGGATACTTTGTCTTTTCCGACCGCGGTATCTCGTATGTATACCCCAGCCCGTGGGCCGAAATTCGAAAGGACACTCTTTGATGAGAATGAACGATTAAATATGCTTTCTAGCTATTATACTATTCAGACGTGTATTTTTGGAATGGGAAATCGGCGAAAACCACGACCCAGAAAAAAAGGATGTTTTATCTGATAAAGTCATAATTGACGTTTAATTTATGACGTACGTTTTTAAAAGGACAGGTTCGCACCTGTGACATAGTGACATGGCGACTGAACAATTCGTAAATGTCACCTACACAGGTTTTTCTCTTTTCTCTTTCATTCTTTTTGAAATGTTGTGAATTCAAATGTATTCTCCCATCACTATCATGTGGGTGAGTCCACTTTCATTTTTAGGGGCATCAGGAGTGATTTTTATATTTTATTCAATTTTTCGATAAAAATTCTCTGTAGCAAACAGAATAGCCCCAGATAGGACGCCGCGTTCTGCGGCGTCACATCTGGGGCTATTCTGTTTGCATATGTCCCATAAAAGGGACGCCAGGCTTAAATGAGTTAAGATTACCAAAAGCCTACCATGGCCTTTCATCTGCTTTTGAGATTACTAATGGAAATTTCTTGCCGTAACAAATTTGACAAGGTAATGGTGAAATGTACTTTCTAAATAGAATTCTAGACATTTCAGTTGGACAACATTTCACGTAAAAAAAAAAAAAAAAAAAAAAAAAAAAAAAAAAAAAAAAAAAAAAAGGTACTGGAAAAACGCATTAATCAGTAATTGGGGGTGATAATTTGAATCATGTTAATGGTGCAGTACATTTGTGGATATAAATATGCATTTAGGGGGTTTCTACTAGTCTACTTAGTGTGTGGGGTTTGGGTCATCAGCAAAACATGTCCGTGAAATAAATACCCCTTTAAATACCTATTTTTCTTATTTTTTCTCCAAAACATAGATTGTGGCGGTTCTAACGTGTACCCACAATCTATGTTTTGAGCAAAAATAAGAAAAATATCTAAATTTTCCCCATGAAATTTACATCATTTTTGAAGGTGCAAAAATTGCTGTATATTGCATGGATGTGTTTTCGTATACAATGGTACTCACGTTCTTTTTCATGTCAGTCTCGAGGCCCGATGAGTAGCCGAACTCACAGACTTGTTTCACCCCTGGGGAGGCGTACTGGCCGTACTCCCAGATTCTATAATCGTCCGTGTGTGTCGCACCAACAATATTAGACCAGTGTAGTAACAGCGCATCTGAAATTCATGACTGATGAATTAAGAATCAGCATAAGAAGAACAAAGGTAAGATTTGATTTTGGTTTCTGAAATTCATGACTGATGAATTGAGAATCAGCATAAGAAGATTTGATTTTGGTTTACCCCACCCAGTCTTATCATCTTAACGTTGAAGGCGAAAGCGTATCAAGCAACACGTTAGCAGGTTTTTTTTTTTTTTTTTTTTTTTTTTTTTTTTTTTTTTTTTTTTTTTTTATATATATATATGTATATATATTGTGTGGATTTTCTCATATTCAAGTTCGGTTCATTCATAAATAACTGACATAAAAATATGTATAATAAAACCACTGTTGAATTTTATTGCAATTTCAAACATAATTTTTGACGTTAACTTTTACTTTATTGCATCAAAATCTGAAAAGGTGAGGCTCAGTGCTGAAATGTTGATAACTTGTTTTTTTTTCTGATGACAAGAAATTGCATACGATGTGAGCCTTTTCACAATCTGCATATACGAAATCAAAGGCGCAGATCAGCTGTGCCGTAACTGCACAGCTGATCAGCGCCTTTGTTTTCGCTATACGGATAGTACAATTCCCCTTCTTTTTAAAGGGAATAGATGGAGGTTCTTCTAGATCATTTTCATTCTTCGTCTGCTGATCCCATTTGGTCTTTGGTCTTGGGACTTGTCAAAAGTTATGGGACCATATGTGAATAACAGCATTATTTTCATGTGTGAGTAGTCTCCCTTGGAAAAAATATTAAAAACTAAAATAATTCACTTAAATGATCATAAGAAATTTGGGAACTGATACAATAAGTTGTATAAATGATTTAATTATTGTTTTCAAATGATAAATTATTTGCTTTAGTTGTTTGTTTTGGTGATATTTCAAATTTTCTATGATCTTCTATGACGTCATAGTAGAACTAATGAATATTCATGAGATAATATGCAAAATTTCAAATC
Source organism: Rugalucina vietnamica (assembly GCA_964017185.1). Classification (NCBI taxonomy): domain Eukaryota; kingdom Metazoa; phylum Mollusca; class Bivalvia; order Lucinida; family Lucinidae; genus Rugalucina; species Rugalucina vietnamica. The sequence goes on from OZ024874.1 coordinate 17,562,692, forward strand.
AATCTATCTCCGGAACCAGTCATGATAATTTGGTGAGGTTTTCTGCTATCAGTTCCTTTCATCAATGTCTACTTCAGTTTTACAAAATCAAAACCTTAAGATATGCCCTTTAAATCCGAAATTTCAAGCATCTAGCCTGCTTCCGGGACTATACAGGCCGGTTTGTGTCGGACCTGGTCGGAAACCCAGATTGTTGGTTTTCTCGTTTCTCTACATTTTGTTTTCTTTTCGCAAACGAGGCAAAACCCTTGAAACGTTTAACCTCTTGTTATGGTGACTTTTATGGCCTTATATAGTGATCTTGGTGAAGATATTAATTCTAAACGTTTAAATTTTATCATTAATTTTGACAAAATGTTTTATGATGGCTAGATATTGCATGACAAATGATTTACTATCTGTGGTGATATGGTTTTTTGCATCATGCAGATCACTGCGGAGATCAGCATACAATGCTAGGCACACTCTTTGTTTGATGGCTTCGTACAAACGCATGCTTTCGGCAACCTTTCATGTCCATGGTTCGTTTCTGTAGCCGCGCAGGCTGATCTAAGCTAACTATGGGCATACTAAACGGAACTTTGTCTTCTCGGGACCAAGCTTACGTATGACAGTCTTATACATGAGCCACCTCGTGAAAAAAACCAACAATCTGCATATGCGAAAACAAAGATGCAGATCAGCTTCGCGGTAACCGCGAAGCTGATCAGCGTCTTTGTTTTCGCTACACGGATAGTACAATTCCTCTTCTACTTATATCCAAATTTTCAAGCTTCTAGCTTCATTCTGTGACTGTGCAGATAGATTTGTGCCAGACCTGTTCGGAGACCACATTGCTGGTTTTCCCACGAGGCGGCTTACGTAACAACAACGATGATGATGACTGACGATCCGCACCGTATGAAAACTCCTTTTTATGTACGAGAAAAATGCGCCATTGCCCCTGCATGTTTTTCTGTGCGGGCACGGTCAATTGCATTGCTGAACAGTGAGTTTTCCACAGTAGAATTACATTGTCCCCAACATTTCAGTTCTGTGCTCACATAATCATAATGGACCCTAAGCTCCACAAAATACATTTTCTAGAATGGGCTCAATTTCCTTATGAAGAATTTTGACAAGTGGAAAAAAGATCAAAGAATGCATAACCAACAAAGAAGATAAATGATTTAATGATCTCAGTTTTAATGGTTCGTCAAAGATAACCAGAGGACCAACTGTCCTATAAACGCTCACCTGGAATCTGGTCCCGTAGGACTACCCAAATTTGATAATCAAAAGAATCAGAGTTGCTCTTCTAGTGCTTGATATCTTCATGCTTCAAGATATGTTTCAAGACGTTGGCCATCCGAAGACTTTTGAAGGTATACGATTTTACTATGTATGGACATGACCGCCATTTTTGTCACGTGGCCTTCTTTTATGGTGCTAATGTCAAGATTTTGGTTCAGAATTATTCCCGCGAACACAGCGGCATTTTGCGAGCAAAGATAGGTTAAAAATATTCATTAACAATTACTATATTTCTCACCCATAACGTGTCTAACTACTGAGTGGGTGTTGTTGTAACTTTATTATTGTGATGTTGATTTTCATAAAGATATGTTTGATTGTTTAAATGTCATTGTGTACGTCTGATGTTTTATTTCGATTGAAATTTGTTTGAATAATTTGAAACTGAAAAGCTAAGTTTAAATTGGACTTCGTAACTTCAAAATAAATGAGAATGTTGATTTTACAAAATTGATAACAATTTATTCTATGTCGTTAGATTTCTTTTCCAAATTCATACTGAAGGATCCACGTGGGTGCAACAAAGTTATCAAACTGCAAAAAGGTAAAATAAAGCAATGATAAGGAAATGGCGCAATCGGAAAGACATCCCACTCCAAAAAACCGAGGTAGGAAAAACAAATTGACAATCAGGTACTAACGCAAAGAGAACATATCGTAAGCTGAGAGAGCAGCTATTTCCCAATAGGAGGCGACTCAGTTACACGAACCTAACTGAGTATATGAAAACTTAAAAGGCTTACGACGCAAACAGCACAAAAATTCAACACCAAAACACAATTAGACAGAAGTATCGCCTTAGATCGGTCAGTAATATAAAAAGTATTGGGGGACTTGAATCGATTTTCAGGTACCTAACCGTACCCTCAGCTTCTGCAGTGGTTCACACGATTTTGTTAGTTGTTCGGTCCTCGTGGTGAATCTCTAACTAGTCAATGAGTCATCTCGGACTTAAAATAAACACCATGATGAATCTAAGATATAATATGAGCCGCTGCATGGGAAAACCAACAATCTGCATAGGCGAAAACAAAGGCGCAGGTCAGCTTCGCAGTAACTGCGAAGCTGATCAGCGCCTTTGTTTTCGCTACACGGATAGTACAATTCCTGGACTTTCTAAATCCAAAATTTCTAGCCTCTAACCATCTTCTGTGACTGTACAGCCCGGTTCGTGTTGGACCTTGTCGGAACCCAAAATGTTGGTTTTCTCACGCATAGGCTTATATGCTGCCCTACAGTTGGAGATCCCCGGAAAGCCAAACAACATCACTGAAAACACGAGCAAAAGAAAAACATCAGTTGAACCCCGGTGGGCCAAGCAACAGACAAGAAGTTCCGATCCCATTCAACTAAAATGAATGGAGATCATAGAGTCTGACGCCCGACACACCGGTGTGCAATTAAAGAGGGAATAATGGTTATCAACCATGATTGGGTTAAATACTAAGCTTGCAGGCTGTCGCATCACATTTATGTCTTAAACCATCTTGTTTCATTTACCCCACCCACCAATGTTAATGAAGATACACACTAGATTTGCAATTAAGCAATGAATTTCGGCATCTATTTTCATGCATGTTGAGTACGTTTGCAACGTTCGTGGATGCACAGTAGAACCACATTGACGAACGCGAAATTATTACTTCTCACTGTCTAATAGTCATCATATGACTTGTCAACATTACTATGCGTCTCAACGTACTGATACGAGAGTCTCTGGTTAACGCAAAGACGGATAGTTTTTATTCAGATCAATCTTGGCAGCCGAATGACTTAATGATTATTTTAAACCGTGCTCTGTGGTGTCATGATCTCACAAAGACGGTAATTTTTATTTGATGGAAACCGATATATACTAGCTAGGTCGACATATTTACGTTTTACTTTAACGAGGATAAAAAAAAGTGTCAAAACTCAGCTCAGAAAGTATGACACGAGAGTCGTCGTGACGTTACACGGATGTGCACGAAATGCCAATAACCAAAAAGACAGAGAGCGCAACGTTCGCGATATTGAAATTCACACCGAAGCCATATTTTAGTGGGATGTGTGTGAAATTCACATTTCTGATGCGAAGTCTAAATGAACATATAGAACTGAAATGCGATTCATAGTTCCGTGAACACGATCAAACCTGGCGTCATATAAAACCATGGCTCTCAGCAATGTGATTGGACGTTGTGAACGTCATGACGCCATCGATGCCGTTCCGCTGTTTGAACACACACTGTGTAAATTCTCTGTGTTCGGGGTTCATTCACGTTGCAGGCGACCCACTGCGGCTCATAGCTCCATGAACATCAGAAAAAAAATGAAATTCATTTCTTAAGCTGCCAGATTTGCGTTGGAAGAGCACACACACGGTCTGCATGATTATGGGGATACGTAATAGGAATTGAAAGTGTTAATTTTCATAAGAGTGTTAACATTATGTTTACAGGTAGTGCAATATGAAATTTCGCCAAGCAAGAGAAATTTTGTTCTAAATTACGGGCAGAACGGACATATTTTATGACTTCATTTCTCCACAGAGCCTGTCAGATTATGCATTTATGAATTTAATTATCATAGCTCACATATTTTTATATCGAAAATAATATTAAGTAAATTGCTCGAAGGGCTGTTTTTATGGTTAATTTTTTATATTCAAAATTATACGATGTGCGCTATTTAAACATGCTTTGCATAAAAAATAGAATATATTCCAAACAATAAGACACCGATAAGTTGCACCAACATTCAGACTGTTTGGCCTCTTTTCTCATAGCAACACGCGTTGATAGGTAGGTATGTTTTGTTGATTTGCTAATATTTCTGCATGTTATGGCTAGGAACCAGGATAGGTTTACTCACGCGAAGGGCCTAGTTTTCATGAAAAATTTTCATGGCGTTGATAGGGCCAACGACCGCTAGTCACGTTAGGAATAATATGTTCCATTCATAAAGTTTGACATCTTGTCTCGATGCCCCGAGTTTAAAGAAGTCTGCCCAAAAGAAAATCGGATATCTTGAGAAAAAAAAAAAAGCTTTAATACTTTTTCTGTCCCATTGCATCCTCATCCAGTCGAGTTTGAAGGTCGGGATGGCAGATCACATGATGCGTACCTTCTATATAGCACAGCTATTCAATCACTATCACAATCTCTGGCATGCTGCGTCTTTGACTCAGTGGTTAGAGCACGTGATTTCTGTCCAGGGGTCCCGGGTTCGAATCCCGTCAGGGACGCGATTTTTTTTTCAAAGTTTGCATCATCTTTTATTTACGAATTTTCATAGTCGTAAGAATACTTACCCCTCCCTGTTGGAAAACCTTTAGGATGTGTCTGTTTAGACCAGAGACCCTGGAAGACCATTTTGTACCTGGCCTCACCACACGCACAACACTGAGGGGAATCACGTAACCCTGTGGCATCACCCTGGGCTTCTGACAAGGCTGAAACGTATGAATATTCTTGTAAAAGCTGCTACATGGAGTGGGGACATTTAATAAGAGCTGTCGCAGGACAACATAGTTCGCTTGACTTGTGCTTTTGCCACTAAGTCTATTAAAAATCTATGACCCATGACCCCAACGTCTCTCAGGTGGGCCGTGACGGTACAGCATTTAACGTCAGACCAAATACATGTATCTACCAACATGGCAAGTATCAACTCGACCCATCTTCATATTCAAGAGATATAGAATTATGAAAACTTTAACCCAAAATCTGTTTAACATAAAATTTCTGTCTGTGACCTTGACCTCGAGGTTACTCAGGTGGGTCGAGATGGTACAACATAAAACTTAAGAATAATATCTAACAGCAAGCAAAGTATCAATTAGATCCATCCATCTGTTCAAGAAATATTAAAAAAAATCAAAGTCTGTGACATTGAACTCAAGGTCACTCAGGTGTGCCATGATGAAACAACATAAAACTTTGCACCAATATTTATCAACAGCAAAGTATGAACTTGATCCATCTACATATTCAAAAGGTATAGACTTACAAAAAACTTTAACCAAAAACTTTAACACAATATTTCTTAGTCCGTGACCTTGACCTCGAGGTCACTTAGGTAGGTCATGATGGTACAGCATAAAATTTCAGCCCACTATCTATCAAAATGCAAAGTATCAACTTGATCCACCTACACATTCAAAAGATAGAGGCTTACAAAAACTTTAACCAAAACATAACACAAAATTTCCAAGTCCGTGACCTTGATCTAAAGGTCAGGTGGGTCGTGATTGTATAGAATAAACTTCAGACCAATATCTACAAACATGAAAAGTATCAACTTAATCCATCTACATGTTCAAGAGATACAGACTTTAACATTTTAGCAACGCCGACGCTAACGCCAACGCCAAAGCTCTTCCTGTACTTTCGTACAGAAAACGTATTTGGTTTTAAATTGTGGGCTACTGTCTCATGTCAATTTGCCAATCGAATATTCGGCTTATTTTAATAGTTTTTGATAAACAGACATTAATCAATCAGGGGAACATATTTGATCCTGATAATTCTAAAATAATTGTAGAGGTCATAATTGAAGGTCACAAAAGTATGGTATAATTTTCAATATATTTTACTTGGAGAAAAGAAATTAGGTAATTGTACTTGTATGTTGAACAATCCAAAATTTATAAAAATGCTTTAATGGCAAAAAAGTTCGATTGGACAGAAGAAGACATGTGCATAGCGGATGCCTGGTTAAACGAATACGTACATTTACTATTGTAGGGCATGCAAGAAAACGGCTAGTTCAACAAACCTGATTTCAAAACAAAAAATAACACAGTGAGCAGTACCATGATCAGACTAGGTAGCAAACTAATTTCGTGTTAAATCGACGTCACTTAATGTCCGTACTGTTACTAAAACTTCCAAGATATACTTCATATAAATTCGCATTTATTTTTCGCAAAAACTAATAAATGCATATTCACGTTTGCAACAAATCACGTTCTCTCAGATTTCATACTGCCTCCAAAACAGACGGTGCCTGCCAATTTATACAAACCACAGACTAATATATTTCTTACTCAAGACACATTCTTGAATACAGTTTCTGTTGCACCGACGAGTCTGGGATCATTTTGCACAACAGTGCTTAATCAGACAGGTGTATTTCAAATAAGTTGCTCAATTAAAAGCAAGTATGCTTGATATATAGTCAATAAAATCATTAATGTTTTTATTACTAAGTTCATAAATTAAACCTTTATTGCACTTATGTTATTTAATATGCATTTTATTTCGAATCTAAATTATTACATACTAAAATGTTCAACGTAGACAAATCACACTTTTTCTGAGAGAAAATAAATATGGTTGTCATGGTAACATGAATTGAATGAAAGACCACCCTGCTTTTTGTAATATCAAACTTCTCCAGATTTTCTGAGACCTGACTTTTACCAAAATAAAACATACGAGTTCGCTCAATATATGAACAGTGAATCTGTAGCAAACTCTTATGTTCGATATCGTTTAGGTGCCCTGTTATATGGCATATTCGATAGACGGTTACATATATTCACACTCACTGTATTAAAATATGCTAAAAGTACCGATACCCTGCAACACTTCGGACACCAACCCTTGGAACACGGCTGAAGCCTTTTAAAGACCAAATGGCATACTATTGCAAATGAACGAGCCTCTATATCAAGCAAATGATGTAACGGTTGTATTATGACTACATAGTGAAACAATTAAACAATTGGATGTTACAATGCAATAATCAAGCGGGATGTTACAATCAATAATCCAATACTTACTATCCTGACATAGGGTGAGGGTCAGTCCTCCGTCATCTTTGTACCAATGTTGGGCGTCTTCTCCGATGATTGTTGCTCTATAAAAGATAAAATAATATACACTCAGCCTTATTTACTGCGTTTCAGGTGATAACGTTGTCGTTGAATTTGAAGCAATGGCACTGTTAGGGTAAGATGTCTGCTTTATATTTGTTTACTATATGTACATGTGCACCAGGATCGTTTGCAATTATAAGTTGCCCGTTCACATTTGTTTGCCTGTTGCCCATGTTGCAAATTTAAAAGAATTTTATACATACGTTGAGGTGGCATTGGTTTTTGTGTTGTTGTTATATACAATAAGCCTGTCGAACATCTGGTGGAAGTTGTGATTCATAGCTTAATGGACCAAATAGGCAGTCGTTTAGGTAATACAAAAACACCGGACCACATTTGTTTCCACGTTCTGGGCACATTTCGATCAGTGCTTGATTCGAAATGACCGAATACATTCTGCTCGGTCTTGTTCACTTAAAATGAGTCCACTGCATTCAATCATACGTCCTATTGTAAATTCCAGTTTGAAAATTTCAAAAGATCGTCCTATTTCGAAATATCTGAAAACTACCTATATATTTGAAAACCTTGTATCAAACATTAAGGGAATTCCATTTTTAACTTACTATTTTATCATAATTCCTATGTACTATAATTTAAGGCTGAATTATTAATTATGCTACGTTTATCAATATTGTGTGAAAAACTTAAATTGATCTAAATGTTTGCAAAAGTGAAAAATACATAAGCTGCATCTTAAAATATCTTGTAATTACCCTGTGAATTCAATATGAGCCGCCGCATGAGGAAAAAACCAACAATTTGCATATGCGAAAACAAAGGCGCAGATCAGCTTCGCAGTAAATGCGAAGCTGATTAGCGCCTTTGTTTTCGCTACACGGATAGCACAACTCCTCTCTTGTAAATTCAAAATTTCTGCTTCTGTGCTTGTACAGCTCGGTTTGTGTCAGACCTGGTGGTCAACCACATTGTTGGTTTTCTCATAACACGACACATATTACTTTTTGCGCAATTCAAAGAACGGGGTGCCTGTTAGTTCAGTTAAACACAAAGTTATTATTAAATGATTCTTCAAAATTATTAAGAGGGCATTTATAGCAAAGTTTAAATATGCAAAATCATGCTATGCTAAATACAGAAAGTATATCGCGTTGCTAATATTGCATGTTTCCAAAACAGAACCCATGTATTTGGTTTTGCTTTCGCGCCACTATCAATGGGAGTCTTAGATGTTTAAATGGAGAAAAGAATTGAAGATCCTTTAGTTGATGGACACTGACTTGGCCATAGTGTTGTAGACTCGCTGCAGTTGCATAGCGATATTGGAGACGTATATTTAGGACCGAGTAAAGGGGCTTTACTAATGCCAGACACTTGTCTTACGACTGGTCTGAGCCATATTGCAGCGTTTCGGATAATTCACCTGACAGTAAAAAATAAATAAATAAATAAATAAATAAATAAATAAATAAATAAATAAAAAACAAATAGATAATAAAAATGAAAAACAAAAATAAAATAAAGTAAAATTAAACAAATTTCATGAGTTTTCCGGGAGTAAAACAAAGGTGAATGCCAATGCAGCGCCCCTATGCCAACAAATTCAGTCCATTTTTTTCAAACTTCTGCATATAGCATAAATATTTATCTCGCATATGCACAAAACTTAATTTCTAATGATCCTGCTCGAATCGTTCCTGATAATATTCGAGCCACCACATGGGAAAACCAACACAATCTGCATGGCGAAAACAAAGGCGCAGATCAGCTTCGCAGTAACTGCGAAGCTGATCAGCGCCTTTGTTTTCGCTACACGGATAGTACAATTCCTCTTCTTCCTAAATACGAAATTTCATGCTTCTAGCTGTTTTTTGTTAATGCACAGGCCGGTTTGTGTCGGAGCTGATCGGAAACCACATTGTTGGTTTTCCCACGAGGCGGCTCATTTTCTGATACCAACTGCACTTTTGTAATTAATGCACATATTTCGAGGAGGCAATTTGTCTGCTTTTCTAATTCAACGAGACTGAAGGAATTTTCTAACAAGCAGTAAATTTGAGTTTGCAGTTTGTTGCAACAATTAATGCTCAATATTTATGATGCATTTCTGCACTATAAAAGTAACTTAAAATGATGCATGGATACCTCAGGTTTTTGAAGAAATATCACGCATTATGCGATCATATGAACTAAGATTCTGTATTTTAAAGAAAAATATTCTTAAGAAATTGGACTTGCGACACTTGAACTATAGAGAAAACCACCGCATTGCAGGAGGGAGCGGTATGAAATCATGGCTTCTGGTCTAAATGTACGGCTTTTAGTCATTCGCCATGTTGGGGTTAGTACTTTCGTAGTGTTTAAGTTTGTATGCAAAGGTAGGGGACACCGGTACACTTGCACGCACACAGTACTCATAAATATCTTTTTGTTGTTAGGAAAAAGTAGTTGTACAAATCAATCACGCACTTTCGAATACTTTTTCACGACTATGTGCTATGGTAAACGCATATTTGAGCAAAAGAAAAAAATGATTTATTCACAATATCAAATATATCAAAATTTGCTACATATAATTTTCATCAATCATATGATACAGAATATGACTGATAAACGTTTCTGTTAACGATCGACATCTAATTTCCAACGCCTTATCAGCATCCGATCGAATTTGATTTTTGATACATTTTCACATCAAAGCGAAGGCTTCAAACGATGCAGAAAATGTACGTGACATTTAACAGTATTACAACTGCATGCGAGAGGCGAAAATATTCGGAAGAACACCAAAAGTTTGTGCACACGTGTATCCGTATCGACAACAACCTTAGAAAGAGCACACCGCGGGTTCGGCTATTAAAGCATCAATGTTAGTGATCCTATGGAACTAACAAAACGAGCCAGAGAAAATGCACAAGTACAGTGGTTTTAAAGATTTCCCCACGCTATTCTAACGCTTGAGAACCAGTTGACATTGAGCATTAGCAGTGGAGCCCGTTTACAAGAGAAACGACTGATCTAGCTCCACTCAGTGTAGGCTCAACTATAGAAACAACTTGTTGATTCGATATTTGATTCAATGGCACAGAAAAGGCTTCCGATTTGAAACAACTGAATGAGATAGAAATTGAAATATCTACCTCTATTATATGAACAAACAACTAGTCGAAAATAATGATAAGATCGGAATGATGAAACAATTTTCACTGACCCGAAACTCAACGAAACAGAAGGCGACAGTTTAAAGGCTTTTTAAGGTAATGAAAATGACAAATGTACAAAATAGGAAATCCGCTGCGAAGTAATTGAAGTTCGTGTTGGGAAAAGATGTAAGATGGTAAGAAATACATCTTTATAACTGCCAATAGAGTTTTAAATGAAAGTAGTATTAAACTTTCGTTCACTGAAACTATGGGCATCACAGCAACTACATCATTACGAAAACACGGACATGTTTTCCTGATGTCATCAGCTCTGGCGATCTGGCTCGATACATCATGTTGCAAGAGCTGATGTTTGGGTTTTTATTTTATTTTAAACTAAATTTATCTTTTTCGAGGGCCTAGGCCACAAGTTTGGCTACGAAAATCAATTTATCTATCAATTAGAGCCCAGGCGCTAAGACTAGAATCACGCTGAAAAAAAAACCCCGGAAAATCATCTCGTTATCTCGTCATTTTGGTATTCCACGGGATGTCGACAGACGGCTTGCCTGTAACGCCCATGAACTTTGGCTCTGTGGTACAGAATCCAATTTAATAGACAATACCAGTCTGTTAGAAGCATCGGTACCCGTCATGCAGCCTTTCAATCTTACAACAGAATGTAATTCTAGCATAAACGCGCATGTAATTTCAATTAAGAAAAACAAAGTGTGGTTGTTTTACCTGTGAAAATCATTAGAAAAGTTTGTTTGTGGGTATTTTTGGTTGATTTGCCAGAATTAATGTTATTTATGAAGAAAAAACTACAAAAGTGAACGTAACCGAAGACTGACACACCATTAGCTTGTGACGGGCCGTGGAAATATGGGTGATTTGACTGACAACTGCTAGAGCGAAAAAGTTTTCAGTTTGAAAACATTGGCAACAGTTTTTCTACCTGCCATACTTAAAAATGAAGTGTCAGAAAGTAGTTGATTCAATTTGGTTTTGTAACGCCTCCATAACTGGCGGTAATGATTTAAAGTGCGGTTTTGTTCCTAAGTAACCAGTCTATAGACTAAGTCCTACGAGGAGCACAGATCTGTGCCCATAAATTTCCCCTATATTTTTTTATCAACGCTCTGACATTAATTGTTGTTTTAACCCTGTTTGACTGGGAAATGTTGGTTTCAATATCAGGGCTTGGTAATTACTCTGCCACAAGTTAGTTTGATTGTTTTAGAAATTGTTGCTCTTTGATGTTTTCGTTTGCTGGGTTTGGATATAAACATAGTTGACACAGATTAGACTGCTGAAAAAAATGCAAATCTCTCTGATTCAGAATGTGTCTTTGTAACAGTGCAAATAAGTAAGCTAAACAAAAATAAAATTCAATTACATGTATCACTCTGGTCCTTCACATTTCATGTTGAAAAACCACCTCTGCTAACTTTCAGTTTACATGCACGGATTTATGGCAGACAAATGGTTTTATCTGATGCTGTAGAGCAGATTGTGTTTATTTTAAAAATAAAGCTGTCAGGGTGTTGATATATCCCCATGTACTTCAGGACTGCCAGAAAATACAGGGGCACTTGGTCTATAGACTGTAACATGAGGATGTAGTTATGTTCTCTTCTGTTGATGAGTCGTTGTATGTTTTGTTCTGTTCTATTCTATTCATAAGACGAGTATGCAGTTTTGTTTTATTCTGATCGTACGATGAGTATGGTGTTCTGTTCTATTTTGTTGGTACGATGAGCAACAACTTTTATTCTCTTCTATTCGTAAGATGTTCTTCTTAAGATGAGAATGTAGTGTTGTTCTGTTCGTGAGCATGTAGTTCCGTTCTTTTCTGTTCGTGAGATGAGCCTGTAGTTCCACATTGTTCTGTTCATACAATGAGCATGTAGTTCGGTTATATTCTGATCGTACAACGAACATGTATTTTTATTTTATTCTGTTCTTAAGATGGGCGCGTGGTACTGTTTTATTCTGTTCGTAAGCAGGTAAGATGAACATGATCTTTTATTTTACACTATTCGTAAGATGAGCATTTAGCACTGTTCTATTCTGTTCTTAAGATGAGTATGTAATTTTGTTCTAGTGTTCTAAGATGTAGTGATGTTCTGTTCGTCACGAGGATGAGCCTGTAGTTCTGCTTTGTTCTGTCCATACGATGAGCACGTAGTGTTCACTAATGTGGCGGGATAGCCTCCCTTGGAAGAATACGTTGGTGCAACGTATTAGCGGCATCTGGAGTAGTAATATGCTAGTAATATGCAAATTAGAAACGCGAAACTTTGTGAAGTCAGTAAGTGTCGCATATTTAGCACAGAAATTCACCCTTGGTGGATGGGCATGCTTTTCCACCGATTGGGTTTGCTGTGGCTTGGCTCGGTTGTTCGTTACAATAAGATGAACATATACATGTAGTTCTGTTCTGATCGTAAGATAAGCATGTAGTTCTATTATATTCTGTTCATGAGATGAGCATGTAGTTCTGTTCTGTTCGTACATGTAAGATGAGTCAGTAGTTCAGATCTGTACTGTTCATATGATAAGCCTGTATTCTGTAAAACTCTGATATAAGATGGGCATGTGTGTCTCTGTTCTGTTCTGTTTGTAGGATGAGCCTGTAGTTCAGTTCTGTACTGTTCATGTGATAAGCATGTAGTTTTGTAATACTCTGATTCACGGCTACCAAACAGTTAAATGCGTAACCGCCGGTTAAGAATAGACATCCGATTCACGTCCTTCCGGTTTTGCGTGTGAGGTGCAACAAAATGTAAACAAAACATACACTACTTGTTTCGATCGATAATTATTTTGTAGTACAGAACGGTATCAAAAATCTAAGAATGCTATTTTGTCAATTAGTTATCATTGTTAGACAGCACCAAAACAGTTTGCAACAATACTTGATGTTTTTGGGGGTTATTTGTTCCCTCCTTCGAAATATGTGTTTCAACACGGTCGAGAACGGCAAAATACAACTAAAAATTGGGCAATTTGCTGTTAAATATCATGTTTTTGTGATTGTTCCGTGACAAATTTGTAGTTATATATCAAATAAATTACAACTGATGTCTGCCACAGTATTCACTTTTCTTAGGGTTCAACATTTACTTTTCGAAGGGAAGAAAAAATGGTTAAGCATTTAATTATTAAAATAAGAAGGATTTATTTCAAGATATGTTTGAAAACCTCTGCCTGTTTTATGATATTTAACATTCTCTGTACAGCGTTTTAGATGATAGCAAACGAAAATAAAAGCAAATTACAGTATTCACAATGTTTTAAAGTCTAAGTTTTATCATAAACAGGAATACCATACATGTGAATTACAGTGTTTTGTATTGCATGTTTGTTGCAAAAATGTTTGTATTTTGTCACTGCAAACATCACAAATAAACCAATTTTGGATTTTTTTTTATCTTCCTTGAGAGGGGGTGTCTATATGCATTAACTGGGTTAATTATTTTTAACATTATCACTCACTAAAACCATGAGCAAAAGGAAAACCAAGGTATATTTAAGGCTTTTGTATATGCAGATTCTCGTTTGTTTGTTTTTTCTTGCACACCACCCTTCAATAAAACTTGATTTGTAGAGGTAAAAACCATACAAAGATGACGAGACAAGTTGTGATAATTAAATTGTTAAACGTAGAACTCGAGAGAGAAACTAAAATACAGGTGCTTTTAGTGTCGATTATTTTGCTATCATTCTAATGATTAAATGCGTGACCGAAATTTTGACACAGCTTTTAGCCACATATAAATAGAATGCAGCGGTCAATGGCAAGGAAAGTGTTCACAGAACTTATACAATGTTAAAATCATCTGTTCGCTGCCTTGCCGTCCGTTTACAATGACGCAATAAGGGGGATCTAAAAATATCCCTATGACTGACCCACATTTTCTTCATGTACAATGCCATCTCAACATGCATTTTGGAGGAGGGAATAAAAATCACGATTATAAGGCGACAAATCTGGAAATCCTTAGAGATACGATAAGATCAATTTATAACTAACAAAATTGCATTGAGAAAATTTTGATAACTTTCTCCAGGTGAAAATAAATTACTTGGAAACGCGAGCTGCGAAAGTTTGTTTACCTTTTACTGCACCTCACACGCAAAACCGGAAGGACGTGAATCGGATTTCTTTTCTTAACCGCGGTTACGCATTTAACTGTTTGGTAGCCGTGTGATTATAAGATGAGCATGTGTCTCTGTTCTGTTCTGTTCGTAAGATGAGTCTGTAGTTCAGTTCTGTACTGTTCATATGATAAGCATGTAGTTTTGTAATACTCTGATTATAAGATGAGCATGTGTCTCTGTTCTGTTCTGTTTGTAGGATGAGCGTGTAGTTCTGCTCTGCTCTGTTTATAAGATGAGAATGTTGTTCCGATCTAATCTGTTCATAAAATGAGCATTTACTTCTGCTCTGTTCTTTTCTTGTAACTCTGTTATATTCTTTTCATAAAAAAAAAAAAAAAAAAAAAAAAAAAAAAAAAAAAAAAAAAAGAGGCGCATATTCATAATTTTGTTATTGGTAGCTTTATCATGTTTATTTGTGAGCAATTTTCCAGTTATTTCCAGCTTTACTCGTCCGTTCAGCTTTAAAAGGTAAGCATTTAATTGTTATTGCAATTTGTTTTCGCTCAATCAACACCATTGTTTTACCACATGAAAATTTCATCCCCATTCTTGCTTAATACGATTCGCATATTCTTATGACATGATTCCCATACATACCATTTTGCCACCCACATGCCATTAGCGTTGTGGTCATTGAAACATTTTGCTACTTTTCGCGTGCTACATGAATCAGTTTCTGAATGAACATCGCGGCTGAAATAATATTTATGCGTCGTGGGAATGTCTTTTTCAAGTTTTTGTCAATTTCAACTTTGCTTTTTGTATCTTATTTTAAGAGAAATTGTGAAATCCGATGCACTAGAGTGACATTTAGTGATGAATTAATGTTATTTGAAAGCTCTTCCAAGCTTACTGTTTGTGGTTTTTCGGCAAGTTTTAATGTGTTTTTATATATCCGATTCCAAATCAGTTACAAGTTGTAAACTTTGACACCTAATTGTAATGTATCATGGCAGCCACCTGAAAACCGAGTTGACACCATTACATAATTATGGGATGCTGCTTCATTTCGTAGCATTCGTTACAAAACATTCTTATATATATGCAGTGAACACAGATTTTACATCTGTTAAAAACGGTATAGGGGAATTCAATATTCGAGCACCAAAGGCCTGTTTACAGTTAAAATCAAAGACAACCCAAATCTGTTTCAACATCGGACTTCAAAGAGTATGTAATCCCTTTGTAGTAAAAAATGAACTAGGTTAACCTCAGGACAGCAACATCAGTGAGCATAGAAGTAGCCAATAATAGGCTGCTAAATCTGGAAGATAAACCTAAGTCCCGCCCATATATTTTGTGTGACAGCAGCTGGTCAGTTGAACAGTGGTAAAATCAATTAAATATTTACATGCTTCAAAATATTTAGTCCTCCTATAATTAGATCAAATTGCAAGATTAAATGTTGCTCTTATCTGTTATAATGTGCTTTTGTACCTATCAACAAAACACACATTTCATTTACTAAACTGAAATAAATTCAGCCTCTGACAAGTGAAAATACAATTTAATCAGAGGTTAGGTAGTTGTTCCTTCAGTGGTGGCAGGTAGGCGGAGCTAAGCTTGCCCTAAGTAGATGGCTATTTAGCTAAATCATTTGTACTGAAACTGAACTGTTATATTGGTGCTATTTTGGGAATATCAAATTCTTTCATCTTATGATGAGACATCATCCAGGTGTTATGTCAGAAAACCACAAGAGGTGCTCGAATATTGAATTCCCCTATAATTTCCTGTTGAAATGCTTTAATTTTTACTTCGTAGATTGCGAGTACCCAATATCAATGTTTTGGTGCAAATATTTTTAAGCAAAATGTATTTTGTGCATTTTCAACTGGATTTTTTTTATCTATTTAGTGCTGAGCCGTAAGAAAAACCTGTATATTACATAGGTGTGTTTTCGTGATGTGAAAAAACGATTTGACACCGTTACATAATAGACTGATGCCTCATTTCACAGCTTTGTTTTCGTTGGCATGCCTGCCACCTGACAGCGCGAAGTCAGCATGTTTTAGGTGCTGCTAATGAGTTTACAATATGAGCTTGCATAACTTACATTTCAAAATGGAAATCGCTCTGTGCATTTGAGAGTAATTTTAATCGTGTGAAAAAATGAAGAGATGTCATCCTATTGTATGCTTATAATGGACATTAAACATGCTAAATGCACCAGCATAGAGGAAAGTGCGCTACTTTTTAAACCAGAGCATAGTGAAAGTTTGACTTCGTCAGTCGATGTATTGGGTCATATAGTAGCCAAAGTTTTATATTCGACATTTTATATTCGTTAAAACTTTTTAAGAGGACTAATGTTGTTTTCAAAGCCCAGCGGTCTTTAAGATTTTGTACCAACAAATCGGATCATATGTACCCATTTTCATATCTAGTAACTTAGCTTTACTAAGTACCTCAAGTACTCACAGCGTGAACCACTGGATAGTGTATCTTCAGATTAGCCACGATGTAACAAATAAGGTTTAAAGTAAAATATATTTTGTAATCTACAGAAAAAGGATAGAAAGACCGGGCCCCGAGGTTATACAGCTGTTTTTATGCTCAACTCAGCTGAGCATGGAATTTCAACTGCTCATAATTACTGAGATAGCCCAAATTAATTGAAATTTGGGTCTACACCATCAAAGACGGTAATTTATCCTGCCAATAAATGTTAAAATGCCAACAATTGTTGGCATTTTAACATTTATGAGCAGGATGAATTTTAGTCTAATCTGAGTTGAGCATGAAAAAAAACGAACTCGGGCCCAGGAACTGATCCAATTAAATTCAGAATCCCAACCTAGACACCAGGCGGGAAAGAAATTACAACACATATAAATTGTGTTTCCAACCAACGGTTCTAACAAACACTGACCATATCAGCCACGCAAGGTGTCAAGCAGCTATTTTTACCCAAAAGAGCATAATGCGACTCAAAAACTGCTTTCTATTAGTACAATAAAAATTCATTTAAGAAAAAAAAAGAGAGAAAGAAATGTTAATCGGATAAGATAAAAGAGGTTCTCAATGACATTGTTGTTTTACCATGATGTGTATGAACTCAAGAACCATCATAATATATATTGAGCTTACTCAGTTGTAGCACTATTAAAAAGTTATTTGATATTATAAAATAAATACTGATAAGCCCTATTGCTCAATCAGTACATATCAGTAGTTACACCCTTAGATCTTTATGTATATCGATGATTTCAGGGAAATGTAATCAAAATATGAACTTGATGGTTGAATAAATGAATAGAAGAGGGACAGTTTCGATAGTGTTTTATACCAGGTATAGACAATACCGTGTATGCGAAATCACTCTATTTCCTATCTACCTAAGACCTAACTTAAGAGCGAAGCAGTCAAGTAACACAGGTTGCAAAAATACGATTGTGAAAATTGCTTAATTTCATGCGGTTTTTAGGTTTAATGACAGCTAATTTTCCAGCAATTTTCAACGGTAGCCATCCATATAGTTTTTAAAAGCCATAAATAGGACAGAAACCTATTTCTAATCTATATTTTACTATTAAGCAAGTGTGAAAACGTTTTCTCAAAGTTTGTAATTTGTTGGGAACATCTACGAGTGAAGTTATGCTATTGTTACAAGACCAGATCTCACATTAGTAATAGATGCCGGCAAATCAGTTAAAACAACACATACCGCCATGGAAATTCAGAACGATCTCCAATCCAACACAAAGTGTCGCTTGCAAGAGAATTGAATAAGATTGAAGAAAACAAAACCCAAGGTTAACTAAAAAAAAGAAGACACTGTCGATGTAGCTGATAAAACTCATGAAACGAAACAAAAATTAATTTACGACTGAACCTGCTGATAAAAAAGGGAAAAAAATTCATTACGAAAACTTGCCCATGCAATAAACAGAGATTTTTGAGCTTTAGAAATTGGAAAATTTTAGCTGAAAACTTTTGATATTTTCGCTCAAAACATAGATTGTGGGTACACGTTAGAACCGCCTCGGCGAGGCGGTTCTAACGAGTACCCACAATCTATGTTTTGGAGCAAAAATAAGAAAAATAGGTATACCCCTGCGTACCCCAGTTTTGCTATATAAAGGTGGGGTTCAAGGGGTATACATTACACGGACATGTTTTCCTGATGCGAAATGTCAAACCGATAATGCTAAAACAGCAAATGTCTTGAACAGAAAAGCCAAAACGACTGAGCTAGTAGTCAAGCAAACGATAATAAAACTACGCATGCATACAAAAGTTGATAAAGGAAAAAAAGAAGTTGAGAGAGAGAGAGAGAGAGAGAGAGAGAGAGAGAGAGAGAGAGAGAGTAGCGAAAGTGAACTATATAGAACGAGTAAGAAATATCAAGAATGACAAACACAGGAATGTATTAAACTGAGATAGCTGGAGTACCAGACTATAAAGATAATACAAAAGAGACAAAATACTTTCAAGCAGGAAAGAAGTAACATCACAAAAGCGACGAAATGGTAGGAATTTCAAGAAAGGCACCAGACCAACCTAAATTATAATGTCCAATTGGAGAAGGGACTTAAAACTTGTTTAACATGTGACAAATATGTTGGTAGAATTTTGTGCAAAATTAAAAAGTCCTATAGTAAGTTTGCTCATGATAAGGCTAAACACATAACATCTGTCAGTTTGCAAAAGTACATCAAAAAGATTGGAATTTATTCGTGTTGTCGTCCAAATTACGTTTATACTTATATGTCAGCCAAGAGCTATCCATTTTGCAAGACATTATAAATTACATTATATTCGTCCAAATGTCGTCCGAAATTTAGCCAGTAGCAAAGACTGGAAACTGACACGTGTTTTTATTATTTTTAAAGCAAGTTAATGGCATTGATGATATAGATAAGATGAAATAGATTGCAATACAGAATCCTATGTTGAAGTGACGTTAATGTCGCTGTTTTTGTTGTTGTTGTTGTGATTGTTGTTGTTGTTACTATTGCTCTTGTTGTGTTATGCAGTAGAGTTCCATGTCCTGTTAAGGATCCAAACGTCATCAGATATCATAAAGTACCGATCAATTACGAAACACAATTTAAGCTCACCTGAACCGAAGGCTCACTGGATGGCCACGATCCGGTGTCCCTTCTCTGAAGCCGCTTGGCCGATCAAGTTGAAATGTTATGTGGCGCCTCCTTGGCTAGTGGCGTTGAAATTTTGTTTGTGATATCTTGTGGGCCGATTTCCATGACGAAACTTGGTATGAAGCATCGGGAACTCTAGCCCATCATAGTTTGATAAAATGATGACCTTGGGATGACCTTGACATATTTTACGGCAAGGTTAATATGGGAAACATAGGCTTTTACATGGGAAAAGGTGAAAACAATGGATATTTTTGAAACTGTTGCAGCCTGAGACTTGAAAGTTGCTAGTTGCAGACAAGTCAATGGAGGTATGTAATTAATTAAGGTCAAGGTCATTTATTGACCTTGACACAAGGTCATTTAAATATCAAAATTAAGATTATGGTTTTCTCAGAAATCGCTTGGTCGATCAAGTAAAAATTTTACGTGTAGCCTCCTTGAGTAGTTGCATTGAAATTTTGCTTGCAATATCTTGGTCACATGACCAAGATGGCCGCCTCGCCCATATATGGTAAAAACCCTTCAAAAATCTTCTTTCTCCAGAACCTGTGGGCCGATTTCAACGAAACTCGGTATGTAGCATCGGACACTCCAGTCCATCATAGTTTGATAAAACGACGACCCTGGGGTGACATTGACCTATTTTACGGCCATGTCAATTTTGGAAACATAAGCTTTTATGTGGGAAAAGTGAAAACATTTGAATGTTTTGGAAACTATTGCAGCCTGAGACTTGACACTTGGCAGATGCAAACAACTAATGAAGTCAGTAATGGTATGAGATTATTCAAGGTCAAGGTCATTTCGTGATGACTAAATGCTTCAGATGAGCGTTCTCAGGACCAATGGTCCTCTGGTCAATAATATAGATATAAACGAAGATGGTAAGAGACTTCACAAATTATCCGAGAGAAGTGCTCGTTCCTCGAATCGCTTAAGTATCTCGCAACTGGAGTTTCTATTAACCAGAGGAATGCTGATATTCGCGAAAAAAAGAAATGAATGAACCAATTTATGGCAAAACATATCAACAATAGTTTATTATTGCTGACAGAATCAATGCTTTGTTATCATCTTACATAATCCGACAAGAAAATATGCTTTGTAGAAAGCTTCTGGTGATATGAAAATGATATGAGCTGCGACGCGAGAAAACCGAACTTCGGGGTTTCCGACCAGGTCTGACACAAACCGACATGTACAGTCACAGAAGAAAGCTAGAAGCTTTAAGTTTTGGATTTAAGAAGAAGAGGAATTGTACTATCAGTGTAGCGAGATCAGCTGCGCAGTAACTGCACAGCTGATATGTGCCTTTGTTTTCGCATAGACAAAATCCGGGTTTCTCATGACTTGACTCGTATGAAAATGATATTGCACAAAGTCTGATAGATTCGTCTGCATACCTATGTTGTATAATGCCACAATTAAGACGTCAGTGGCAGACGCGAAGCTCGGTTAATTTTGCTCAAGAATATTACATGTACCCGAAAGGAAATGAGTCTGATTTTGACGTACATCTAGATCGGGTAGGCAGACATGATAGACGGAAATAATGAAACCCGACATACACGCACATATCCAACAGACGCTATTTCACAGGAACATATTTTTTTTTTAAAAAGGCTTAACGTCCCAGTGAACAATTTTTCAGTCATGTCGGGACGGAGCCAACGCTTCCTGGGTTTTACCAGTGCTGTAGGGAGTAAATGTGTCTTGCTTGAGGACACAACACGGTGCCGCTTGTGGGGATCGACTTTGGACTATTCTCCACTAAAGATAGTAGTAAACGATTGGAGATGGACAAAAGGCATGATGCCGATGTCAATTGTTTCTGTGCATGGCCGGAATGACTTGAACCAACATTCAATTGGGTTTAATGAGGTCTCAGAATGAGGTATTGCTGAATATCATTGGAAGGTAGTTCAACACTTACCTAAATTCTAGTCATCCGTTTCACAATCTAATGATTGGGTTAAAAGAGGCCTCGTGACTCACCTGAATTCTACACATCCGTAGTCCGGTGCCGTCCATTCTACTTTAATCTTTTTCTTCTTGTCTAAATAGTGGTGAACCACAACAGTGTGGTCACAGTCTTCTGCTTCCTTGACGTGGTCTGTTGGGGTCTAAAAATAAATAGTTTTGTATCAGAGCATGAGGCCTGAGACTTCCCGCGTCCATTTGGACTGGTCATCATAATTATACGAGCCTGTCCATAAGAAAACAAACAATTTGGGTTTCCGTCCAGGTCCTACACAAACCAGGCTGTACAGTCACAGAATAAAGCTTGAAGCTTGAAACTTTGGATATATTAAGTAGAAGAGGAAATGTACTATCCGTGTGGCGAAAACAAAGGCGCTGATCAGCTGTGCAGTAACTGCACAGCTGATTTGCATCTTTGTTTTCGCACATGCAAATTGCTGGTTTCTAATGCGAAGGCTCATTTGATAGTATTATAGCATAAGGAACAAATACCCCATGATATCTCGAGACAATTGCGTTTTCTTTTTCTTTTCTGTTAATTGTTCTGTTAAAAGTGTCATTGTCACATTGACAAAAATGTCGGATATCTCTGAAACAAGTTTTTTTGTGCCCAGTGCTTGCAGTTTCAAAATGATAACATAAATTATATACAATGTACATCGATAACCAATCAAATACAATAGTAGCAATATATTGGAATATGACTCTTATGCATGCGCCTTTTTCGAAGGGTTGTCTTCAGAATGCTTGTCATCCAATATAGTGCCACCGCATTCGAAATGAACCTACTCTTAGCATGCAATCTTTAAGTATTTACATTTACAATCGTATTCCCCACATATCTTCTTCCTAGACCATTACTGACGGTTTGAAATGTTTTAGTCATTCAGTA
The DNA here is from genome assembly GCA_964017185.1 of Rugalucina vietnamica. NCBI lineage: Eukaryota > Metazoa > Mollusca > Bivalvia > Lucinida > Lucinidae > Rugalucina > Rugalucina vietnamica. Next base: position 17,585,096 of record OZ024874.1, read on the forward strand.
CACGCATTCAATTTCTGGTTTACCATACGCATACACGCTTCTATATAGTTAAGTCTTACCTATTTGCTTGCAGTCTTATATGTTATCATTCGGTACATGCAGTCTCAAACATGCATTTAGACCTCCTCTTTTCTTCATTTATTACTACGCCATGCCATAAAATTTACGATTTTGTATTGAGGAGTCTATATGTTTAAATATGTATGATAGTATATTTAATTATGCCATATATGTTCATGCAAATTTGTATGATGTTTTACTTACTCTGCCCAACTATATGAAACAAAACACAAATGAAAAGTATATTCTGAAAACCAGGAAAGAAAGACAGGCTAATCAAATCTAAATCTGTTGAAAATTGCGTTCCACTCACTCTGCAGCGCCAATACTGAAAAAGGCCATGCCGATGAAAAGACAAATGTTGTAATGATGGAGTCTGGCAAACATTATAAGTCTCGTTTGTTTATTAACTGATCTAAAGAGGAAACATGGGATGTGGGTTGTCATGGTTACTTTTACGCACACAATTAATAAAAAAACTGCTTTAAACTTTAAACTTCCTGTTTATCTTTCACCTGAAGAAAGATCATCTGACCTTTGATCTGTCTACGATCAAAATCAAAATAATGGTATTTAATTCACATTTTCTCCAAATACAGAATCTCCACAAAGCAGCTCCGGCTATTATATCATAAACTATCATGCAAACACATGACTCACCGAAAAGTTCCCTACTGTAGTTGATTCATCATCAGCCCCTTCGGGAACGGCAACCAGCATCAGCCCCAGGAAACCAGGGTCCTCCACTGTCTCGTCAGTATTCTTGATAATCACTGAAAATATACATGAAGGAGGTCGTACATATATAATACTTAAAACATGTGATGATAATGGTTAAACTTGATAACATTAACTATAGTTTATGCAGTGCCAGTGGCTGCCGAAGAGCGTTAATGATACACTAGTGACACCATTGGCAAGATGCCACATTGTACCATAGATACCCCACCCCTCAACACATATTTGACTACCATTCGGCGTCATTCTCCGCTACAGCTATCTTCGGCTATTTACGCCGCTATGATGTAAATATTTTAGTATGGAACGCTACACGGAATCCAAAATGTCCAGCCTCTAGCCATCTTCTGTGCTTGTGCAGCTCGGTTTGTGTCGGGCCTTTTCGGAAACAACAGTTTTGGTTTTCTCGCATCACGACTCATTTTGTTATGAAAGTATTATTCTGTTGAAGAAGATATGCACTACACATACAGGCCGCATTAAGACAAAATCGCAGAGCGTATACGATAACTGGTGTCAGTGGGATGTTTTTTTCACTGACGGGTTTTAGCTGTTGTTGGTTCGACTTGCGTTACATTTGGTGGCAGAAGTGGGATGTTTTTTTTTTTTTTTTTTTTTTTTTTCACTGACGGGGTTTAGCCGTTTTTGGTTCGGCTTACGTTATATTTGGTGACAGAAGTACTGACGGGGTTTAGCCGTTGTTGGTTCGGCTTCTTTACTTTTGGTGGCAGAAGTGGGATACTTTTCAACTGTTGGGGTTTATCCGTTGTTGGTTCGGCTTACGTTATATTTGGTGGCAGAAGTGGGATACTTTTCCACTGTCGATGTTAGCTAGTATTGTAGCATTGATTTTTCAAATGGAATGGTATATATGTTATCAGAGGCCGAAAAATGTAAAAGTGCAAAGACATAAAGATATGGACAGCGTACTATAAAATCCTGACCCTAGGATGAATTCATTTTACAATGGACAACAAACCTAGTGACCCCAATTAATTTTGAATGAAATGCAAAATTTTTACAAAAGGTGACGTAAAAGTTTCCAAAACGTGCTATATTAAAATAGTTTTTCTTTCATATTTTATAACAAAAGTATTATTCTGCTGAAGTGTATAAATGCACTAAACATACAGACCGCATTAAGACAAAATCACAGAGCGTATACGACATCTGACAGAAAGGTACAAGTAGGCAAAGATCAGGAAAAGGCGCAATCAGAAAAAGATTCCCACTCCAAAAACCGAGGTGGGAAAAAAAAAAAAAAAAAAAACCAAACTAACAATCAGGTACTTATACCATGAAACATATCGTAAGCCGAATGAGCAGCTATTTTCCCAATAGGTGGCCACTCAGTTACCTTAACTTAACTAAAAATATGAAAACATACATAAGGCGCCAACAGCACAAAAAATTTTAAACACCAAGACATAAAACAAAAAGAACCACTACAGAAGTATCGACTTGGAACGATCAGTAACACAAAGTTACTGGCGGGCTTAAACCGGTTTTACAGGTACCTAACCTCACCCTCAGCTTCTGCAGTGGTTCACAACATTTAGTTAGTTCTTCGGTCCTCGTGGTGAATCTCTAACTAGTCAATGAATCATCAAGAACAAACAAATAAATCATGATAAACATCCTGATGAATCAAAAACCAGGACTCACAGATTGAGTAAGCTGCCCGACGATGGAGATCCCTGGGCGCCGAATAACCTACTAACTCCGGAGCAAAAGAAAAACACAAGTTGGACCCCGGTGGGCCAAGCAACAGACAAGAAGCTCCGGCCCCAACCAACTAAAATGAATAGCTGTGGTAGTTAGAGATAGGAAAATACAAACTGATTGCAAGCAAGTTGTTTCATGATCATACGGGACTTTTAAAGACAGCCAGGTATCGGCAACTGGCTTGAACGTTAATAGGGAATTACAATGGAATCTGTTGGTTTTATGGTAATATCTTTAAAACTAATCGATGGATCATTCCTGTGCAAACATATGTTTTTCCTAATTACCTCCCAAATGTCCTGATATAAGTTTTATGAAATTTGAATTAGTACTTTTTGGACCTTTTTCATCATTTTTGTCCAAACCTAGGACTAATTAAACATATAGTGAAATTTCTGTATGAAATGGGTTCACTGTTAGAAAACCGGTCATAATTATTTTAATAATGTAAATATTTTTTCTGTGCAAACGGGGGCATCTGTGCAATTAAATGGCGAACACGCTGATACGAAATTTGTATAAATAAACAAAAAATAAATAGAGCCCTTTTGATATCCAAGCAAGCAAACCATTTTATTTTTCATTAATTTTTCGACGCTTCGCATCTAATCGCTGTTATTGATTTCAATGTCGCTATCTTAATAGTCTACAGGTAAATCTCTTAGCATTTGCAGGTAAGTCCGTACCCTAATCCATAATCCATTTGATTGACCGAGTTTTATTTATTTATTTATTTATTTATTTATTTATTTATTTATTTATTTATTTACTTATTATAGTCCTTATGCAATATGTTTAAATAATATACATGATAAAACAGGAATTGATAATTTTAGATTATGTTTCGACAAATTTAAAGCAGTATACTTTATCAATTTCACAAATATTTTATGTAATAAAAAAAGAAAAATAAGAAAGGTAGTATAATTAAAGAGTAACAGGCCTGAAAAATATCATTCATTTCATAAAGTTTTGAAAGTAAACTGACATTGTGATAGCGCATCTTTAAATGTCAGGTGTGAACTGGTAGCCACTGACTGTAGCACGCGTGTCTATAATTGATTTATGACACCAACTATTGCCCTTTCAGAGTAATGTTTTTACAATAAGTGGTATTTGTGGCAGCCTATCATCACATCTTTAAAAGAATCAAAATTAATAATTTACCACTAGGACCCCAAATAAATGACAAGATTATATTTTACAAGTCTTCCCCTATGCTAAGCCATGTAGGATGCTAAAATTATATTTTTGTGACTTTTCTCGAAAAGAGCCTCTTTAATTGATGATGTAAGAACAAAGAATACAACAATTCTTGAATTTTATGTTTATGGATTTATATGCAAATAATGAAATGACAAACCTTCATTTTTAATGAACCCCGTTTTTTGTTGCGCTGATGTATTGCATCTTTCTTTTTTTTATTTTAAAATATTTTTTTCGTTCATTATTTTCTTTGTTCAGAGAGAGAGAGAGAGAGAGAGAGAGAGAGAGAGAGAATGTCTTTTTTTTCGAAAATCACAGTATGATTTTGATTGCAGCATGTTTCATTACAGAAACTTGCCCATGCAAAATGCAGAGATTTGTTTCTGCTGTAAAAAATTGAAAATTTCATTGGAAAATTGTTGATAGTTTTCATAATTTTGTTCAAAATATTGATTTGGGTACACGTTAGAATCGCCTCGCCGAGGCGGTTCTAACGACTACCTACAATCTATGTTATTTCAAAAATAAGAAAAAGAGGTATAACCCTGTCAACCCCAATTTTACTATATAAAAGGGGGTATACATTTCACGGACAGGTTTTTATAATGTTATTTTCAACAATTTAATCATCATTCCAATACTTTATCAAGGACAAACTTGTTCATTTAAATCAACTAAAATAAAGAAGCTAAACATTATGGTTTGTAGCCCTTAATCCGTTAAATTACCTGAGCGTGTCAGGTATATGAAACTATAAAATGAGCCGCATCATGAGAAAACAAGATATTTTGCCTACGCGAAAACAAAGACGCAGAACAGTTGTACAGTAACTGCACAAATGATCAGCGCCTTTTATTTCGCTACACGGATAATAAAATTATTATTCTACTTAAATCCAAAAGTTCAAGCTTCTAGCCTTGTCTATGACTGTACAGCCTGGTTTATGTCAGACCTTGTCGAAAACACCGATGACATCGCGGCTCAAATCTGCGCAAACATTTACCTGAGGGCACGTGGCTGTTGTAAGGACTAAAGGACGGATAATTTATGTACCAAATTGACGCGCCGCGACACAAACTGTATATAGATTTTCCGACCAGGCTGGATTCAAACCTGTTGCTCACACTCAGAAAATGACTATGTGTGTGAAACAAGAAAAAAAATGATTTGCGAGTTTGTTTTTTGTGCCGCTCATGAAAATCTAGTTTACTATACTTGTTTCAAGAAAACCGCATATTTTGAAGAATTAAATTAAATCATGATTTTTGTTTTAAATTGATTTAAATTGTGCTTTTTTCTGATTATTCTGATTATGGTATTTAGATTATTACATGCGCTTTAAGCCTTAACTGTGGCTGGGTTTATAAAGTACACATATGTACATACATGTAATTGATTGACTTTGCGATAATTTGCATCCACACATACAAATACATACACGCTCATTATAAAATTATGAAATACATGTACGTGTCTAATTCATTTAAATTTAATTGTTTTCAAGGCTCTAAGTATTTGGTGAAATGCGCAAAAATTTTAATATAGCGAAAACAGAAATTAAACTTTTCCAAGAAGCGACCTGTTTTGATTTGCCACTGCTTATATTATCGCATTTGAAGAAGGTAAACCTATCAATCTGTAACCTTCACTTTAGACATTTATCGTATGCGCACGTATCCTTGACAACAGTGACTATATTCTAAAGGTAAAATACAGGTATAGTTGTAACGAAGGGAACTCTGACAGGTAGTATCGATTTTCCCAGAAAACTCAGTTAATTCCCCTGTTTAGCGATTTACCTGTAATTTAGCGAAACAATCGATTGTCCCTGGAAGTTGGACATGTGTACCAAAAAAGTCGCTGATAAGCAAATAATTGGAACATCATAACTGTGTGAGGTTTAGCCACTTAATGACAAAATCAGTTTTTCTTATGACTTATGCCGTGTTCCTGTTGTGAATATGGTTTTTCTTCACGATCTGGCCAAATATTTACTTTTGATCTTCTAGACTTACATTTGGGTGGAGTAGTGAAATTTCTTTTAGACTTATTTCTAATGAGTTCCGAAAATACTGAGCCTTTTCCAGATAAAATCAAAACATTACACAGTTTACTTTGAAGTCGGTATGCAATGTGATTCTGACTGGATTCGCTGTCTTCAAAATTGATGAGCTTTGGTTCTAAGTAACTGAATACGCACAGGCAAATAGTCAGAGTGAGCAGGCATCGAGGGTTACGGGCGCATGTGCCAGACTGCAAGTGAGGTCATGGCACGGTTTAAATGCAACACAGCGTTTGCAAATCATAACAAACCATTTTTAAATAGGCATTCTTTAGAACTAAACTTTATTCCTTTTGTTGACAAAAAAGCAATTCGCTCAATGGAGCTATACAACATTGGTACAAGTATATAAATTAAATAATATATTGCAAATTCATAAGCACTTTAGCCTACTTGGTTGGGCTTAAGTCAACACAACCCAAATTCCAACTTTCTCAGCTGCGCGGTGAAAAACTTTTGATGTTCTAAATTATGATTTATGATCAAAACTAGTTGATTTAGAAGATGGACCCATGGGTTGCCACTTAACGTTTAACTGTCTTTGCATTTATAAGTCTTCTACAGATTAAGTTCATAGTTTCTTCCGGTTGCTGGGATTTCCACTGACATGTTATATTTCGTGTCAGAAGTGGGATTACTTTTCCACTGACGGGGTTTATCTGTTTTTGGTTCGACTCACTTTACATTTGGTGGCAGAAGTGGGATTTTTTTTTTCCACTGACGGGGTTTAGTTGTTGCATTGGTTGGAGAAGTGGGATGGTTTTCCACTGACGGGGTTTAGCTGTTTTTGGTTCTGCTCACGTTACATTTGGTGGGAGAAGTGGGATGCGTTTTCATCATTGATGGGGTTTAGTTGTTGTTGGTTCGGCTCGTGTTACATTTGGTTGCAGAAGTGGGATGCTTTTCCACTGACGGGGTTTGTCTGTTGTTGGTTCGACTCGCGTTACATTTGGTGGCAGAAGTGGGATGCTTTTCCACTGACGGGGTTAAGCTGTTGTTGGTTCGACTCGCGTTACATTTGGTGGCAGAAGTGGGATGCTTTTCCACTGACGGGGTTTGTCTGTTGTTGGTTCGACTCGCGTTACATTTGGTGGCAGAAGTGGGATGCTTTTCCACTGACGGGGTTAAGCTGTTGTTGGTTCGACTCGCGTTACATTTGGTGGCAGAAGTGGGATGCTTTTCCACTGACGGGGTTTGTCTGTTGTTGGTTCGACTCGCGTTACATTTGGTGGCAGAAGTGGAATGGTTTTCCACTGACGGGGTTTAGCTGTTGTTGGTTCGACTCGCGTTACATTTGGTGGCAGAAGTGGGATGCTTTTCCACTGACGGGGTTTGTCTGTTGTTGGTTCGACTCGAGTTACATTTGGTGGCAGAAGTGGGATGCTTTTCCACTGACGGGGTTTAGCTGTTGTTGGTTCGACTCGCGTTACATTTGAGCCACCTCGTGGAAAACCCAACAATGTGGTTTCCGACCAGGTCTGACACAAACCGGCCTGTACAGCTACAGAAGCAGGCTAGAAGCTTGAAATTTTGGAGTTAAGTAGAGGAGGAATTGTACTATCCGAGTAGCGAAAACAAAGGCGCTGATCAGCTTCGCGGTTACCGCGAAGCTGATCTGCGCCTTTGTTACCGCGAAGCTGATCTGCGCCTTTGTTTTCGCCTATGCAGATTGTTGGTTTTCCCATGGGGCGGCTCATTTGGTGGTAGCAATATGTCTGCTGTGACGTCCTGATTTATATGTTTACCTACTTTTACTTATTGCAAAAATCGCTGATTTAACAAATCTGGAGATATCATTTTCAGCTGTTTACGATTTACACTGATCAAAGTCATAAATGTAACAATTCAAATGCATTTAAAGACACATTTTGCATTGCATAACACCCTAATGACCTTAAGCAGACTACTGATAAGAAATCACAGGTAATGCAAGGGTGGTTTTACAGGTAGGGGCCATGAAAGGGAACCTAATTATGTCAATACCTATGAAATATGTATTGTATAACAGAGATTATGATCATCTTTTTGGTAATTTATTTATTTATTTATTTATTTATTTATTTATTTATTTATTCAACTACTGATAAGAAATCACAGGTAATGCAAGGGTGGTTTTACAGGTAGGGGCCATGAAAGGGAACCTAATTATGTCAATACCTATGAAATATGTATTGTATAACAGAGATTATGATCATCTTTTTGGTAATTCATTTATTTATTTATTTATTTATTCAACAAAGCATTTTCATTGAATAATTGTGTCTAATAGCACTGTTCACAGTTTAGAAGGTTCCTTAATCCAGTTTGTACAGTGAATGAATGTTGCATGAATAATTGAAAATAGAAAACTGTCATAAAACCAACTTACATTGAAACAAGGATTTCCACACGTTTTGACAGATACTAAACTAACACAGATTTAGTGGAAGACAGTGAGTACATGAAATCATGTTGGTTTGTTGAAGGTGTGAAAAACAGATGACCACTTCATCAATGTAATACGCTTTAATGACACTTCATTCATTTCTAGTTAGACCTTTAGAGTGACAAGTCTCTCTGAGATTTATGACACAAATGTTTGGATATCACTCTAGTGATACAAAAACGGAACCTATATGTGCAGTGTGACATGACACATTTATTTCTATTTGGAATATGGATATTATTATAATAATTTATTCCAGTTAAATCTTTTTTATTAGAAAGTATATCAGCATTCATTGATCTGTTGATAAAATGATCAATGGCCTAGGCCTGCTCTTTCTGACATAGAATTTAGGTTATGCTTCAGCATTGGCTCAATTCAGAAAATTAGATGATTTTAAATGCAAAACTGAAAATCAGAATAGAAACTAGAAGAAAATAAAAGAGGTTCTAAAATTTCATTTTAGACACTTCTCAATTATATTTTAAGTTCCCTTCAAATGGCCCCCTCAAGGCAGAGGCCAATGACCCCATAATCACTTAGATAAGATAAGCCTTTGATGTGCGCTATGCCTCCTGGACTGTTTATTAGGGGTCATTAGACCAGGCCACCCCAGGTAAAGAAGCAGCAAACTGTGTCTTTAAATCATATTTATAACACGCCCCTTTTCAGTCTAATAAATTTTGGAAAATATAGATTTATTTTCACCTAGTGACACACTTGCAATAAGATTTTAAGATATGCTGGTAATATCTTTTTGCAGTTTATTTTGCAATTATCCAAGAATTTATCTTGATTTTGAATTAAAGGAAGAATTTCACACGATTTTTGCATTTGAATGTGCAAATGTTTGACGCAATGCCACAGGTTGCTGCTGCTGCTGCTGCTGTTGTTGTTGTTGTTGTTGTTATCGCTGTTGTTGTTGTTGATGATGATGATGATGATGATGATGTACAACTATTTGCTATGATCTTTTAAAAATGCCAAACCTTTATAATAGTAAAAGCCAACTATCTTAAATAAAAAAAAAAGACAAATAAAAAGCCGAGTCAGTTGATTTGAATAAATCTGAATGTGAAATTCCTCACATATTGCAAAAAACACATTTGTCTGAATTTCAATAGACGGGTTTGATAAAACTACACTAATCATGATGCAACGTGCACACTCGAAAGATAACTAAACGTACATAACGTAGCATCAAAAGAATTTCAAAACAAACGGTTTTTGTGGTTCAAAGAAATGCAAACAGCAAAGAAAACAGGTGTTGAAATGGAATAATCTCATTATGAGAACATGTTTTTAGTCAACTTGTGCAATACTGCAATTTTAATACATACGGCTGCTACAATATTCAGAATAGCATGGATGAAAGATGCTCATGAAGTGCACACAGCATAGCTTGTGGACAACAGCCATATTAAGAACACCAAGTACTCAAAATGTGTATGAGCTGCCTCGTGGGAAAACCTGGTTTCCGAACAAGTCCGACACAAACCGACCTGTACAAGCACAGAAAAGGGCTAGAAGCTTGAAATTTCGGATTTAAGTAGAAGAGGTTTTGTACTATCCGAGTAGCGAAAACAAAGGCGCTGATCAGCTTCGCAGTTACTGATGAAATAAATATGTTTAAATAAAAAGCCGAGTCAGTTGATTTGAATAAAGCAGAATGTGAAATTCCTCACATATTGCAAACAAAAACAAATTTGTCTGAATTTCAATAGACGGGTTTGATAAAACTACACTAATCATGATGCAACGTGCACACTCGAAAGATAACTAAACGTACATAACGTAGCATCAAAAGAATTTCAAAACAAACGGCTTTTGTGGTTCAAAGAAATGCAAACAGCAAAGAAAACAGGTGTTGAAATGGAATAATCTCATTATGAGAACATGTTTTTCGTCTACTTGTGCAATACTGCAATTTTTATGCATACGGCTGCTACAATTTCTAGAAGAACATGGATGAAAGAATGCAGTTTTCTTCGTGAAGTGCACACAGCATAGCTTGTGGACAACAGCCATATTAAGAACACCAAGTACTCAAAATGTGTAATAATAATAATAATAAGAAGAAGAAGAAGAAGAAGAAGAAGAAGAAGAAGAAGAAGAGGAAGAAATACTTATCTCAGCCAAGTATACGATATAAAGTAGGACTGGAGGGATCTAAAGAACAGGGACATCCTACGGTGCCTGATGAATTTTTTATTGCTATGCCTATGTCTGGTGTTCAAAAATAATTTTCTATCCATTATCTATACTTTATCAGCTTCATAAATCCATTTTCTGGTGGGATGGGAGATACCAGGGGTTCCCAAGACATTCAAAGGATATCTGGCAAATTATATTTTAATATACACTGACAAATCTTCATTAGTATTTAGTTGCAGCGTACTGACTACGGACGTACTGGGCAGTGATGTTGCAACTAGATCCTTGTCGCCAATAACAGCATTTAGTCCTAGTAAAACAAGGTATTTTGGAAAGTACTAAGGTGTTAAAGTAACATGTATAAAACAATAATGTTATATTGTGACAAGGCTTATTCTAATAGGACCAAGGTACTTCTTTAATACAAAAATGCAAGAGTCTTCAATTACTAAAACTTTGCATGAATGTAAAATATTTCAATTGCACAACCTTAAGCTTGAATGCTTACAAACGTATTCTTGTGTTTCGATTTTCGTATTTTATGCCACACATATCGAAGTATTATTGTACTTTATTAAGTGTTTACTTTTATACAAAAATATTTAAGTTTGAAGGTATCATTGCAAAATTCTCCAAATTTCTTGCAATATAATTATACGGCGTGTGCAGTCTAACTTTTGTGCAGTTTGCAATTCAAACTGAATACGGTGTCATCAAATGCAACTAGATATATTGTTAAAATTGTTAAATGTTTCTTATGTCTTATAGGGACAAAAGGTGTTACATACATCAAACGAGAGACGAAAGCTGATGTACATTTATTGTGCCTCTTAAACGACCTTGACGGCATGCGCAACTTCGAATTAAAATTCCAACGAATAGACATGAAAACTGCAAACTTAGTTTATTCATTATACAGGCCAACTTCGCTATCTCGAAGTCAAGGGAATGGAAAGGCCACTTCGAAATTTCCGAAGTTCGAGATATTGACCTGTGACCGTGATCTTTGTACGATTAGTCTGTGCTTTATTGGCCTACATACTTATTGTGGATCACTTTAACTCATTTAAGCCTGGCGTCCCTTTTATGGGTCATAGGCAAACAGAATAGCCCCAGATGTGACGCCGCAGAACGCGGCGTCCCATCTGGGGCTATTCTGTTTGCTAAGAGAATTTTCATCGAAAAACTGAATAAAATCTAAAAAATCACTCCTGATGCCTCTAAAAATGAAAGTGGACTACCCAAATGATAATGATGGGAAAATCCATTTATCAAAACCTCTATTACCAGTATTTTCTTTCTACGGAACAAATCACAAGATACATCTGGAATTCTTATTGCTGATTCAAGCCTTATTGACCATGTGCAGCTATACATGGGAGTTTAGCTCTAGTTTTTGGATTAGGTACTGCACATTTGTAAAATCCCAACCCTTGAACGAGCTTAGACGACTACGTGATAAGCACAGTTATCAGTTGGTTACGCCATGTCTTTGTGGTAAGGACCAATTTGTCCGTTTCTTGATCATATTACATTTGATCAGCCTTAAAATATTAATCATAATATGATGTATGTCTATGTATTAAAAGATCGGATAAAATGTCTATAGCTTATTATGCGGCTTTGGTGAAAGCCGGTGTTGAAAAGCCGTGGGGACCTCCACTTTGCAGTTGTGATTTTATCTTGAACTTTATCAATGGTTTCATGATAAACGATATTTAACGTCTTAATTATTTTCTAAAGATATATTATTCCTTACACTTAAACTTGTGATAACGGATAGAAAACTGTCTTTTGAAACATGATACGGCGATTTTGTTGATAGCATAAAATATGTGAAATGTGGCGTCTATCAAATCCTTGAAATCCATATGAAAGCGATGACATTAAAACGGGTGTGGATCATATTTACACCCAGATGGCATAAAAACGTCACATTGTGTCATAACTATGATATGTTGCTATCTTTCTATTGGTCATGAAGCTGAAACAGGGGTGCAGCGTAGGCATTTTTATTCTGTCACCGTCTTTGAATTGTGTGGACTACCATATACAGCAATACACTAACAGCAAACCATCCAGAAACAAATACAATTAGTAAACAATTTGACCTACCACCACAAGACTTAATGCAGAATGATGCCATTTGGCTTGCTCTTGAAAATACCGCAAGGATTAACATTTTATCTGGGCCCTATCTAATGAAACTCGATCATTGACCATATGGGCCGTAGATTGTCGGGCGGGGCTAGTCTCCCAAAGGCACAAAGCGGTTTCGCAGTTTTGGTCAGGTGCGGCTTAAATTTAAATGTGTCCTTAACTCATTTAAGCATGGCGTCCTTTTTGTGGGACATAGGCAAACAGCATAGCCCCAGATCGGCGTTCCATCTGGAGCTATTCTGTTTGCACAGAGAAATTTCACCGAAATGAGATAAAAATAAAAATCACTCCTGACACCCCTAAAATAGAAAGTGGACTCACTCAATTGATAATGATGAGAGATTCCATTCGTCAAATATGGGTTAAAGTATGTTCTTTTGGTTATGCAATATGAAATATGAGGGTTATGATCGTAATACATGATCATACATGGTTAATTTTTCTAATCCCGAGTCTTTGGTAGTCTTACAAAGACCCCATATGGGGAGCAATTAGTGTCATATTAAACATCAAAATTACCACCCGATTTGTGGAATGGGAGACTTTGCATAAATTAATTTTACATAACTGTAACACGCCTATGTAATTTGGTGCCGTTATAAAATGTGACGTTTTTGATACAGTGTTGTCAAAAACATATACTACTGAATATTCCGACCCATCAATTGCTGCCAAGCCGGGAGTCGATCTTGGGCAGGCATCATGTAGACCACACCAGCGCAGATAAAGTGCTATTCAAAGTGATGGTTAGAAGGTGGTCAACAATTATAAAAGTGGTATTCGACGAGAGCATTTTTAAATTAGCAACAGCAACATTTTAAGAAACGCGGAACTTCTAAGAGTCATGCGGCATTGTAGCGCTGGTGTTCAAGTAATGCGAAACAGATAATTTTTCTTTAAATATGGCTCGATTTACAAATGAGATTATTACCTTTTTAAAAGCCAAAGAATTTTAGGTTCATCTTCAGTCGATCAAGTTGTAATAATGTTAACCGCGCCACAGCAAAACAAAATCCAAGCTACTGATTGGGTACACTAAAGACACACGCCCTTAACACACACAACGAGCATACAGCTTCATGGGACAACTAACTTTGAAAAAGAATAAAGTGGGGTGGATTTTGTCATGCTTTCACTCGATTAGTTTATATCTAGGGCTCAGCTTGAATCAAATCGGTACATTTGAGTCCAACCATGCTTGACTCGTGTCACATGTTAACTAATGCTGTGGGTTCTTTGTGAAGATGTGGTATTTTAGTCTGAATCTTCCTTTAATCCGCACTTAATGGTCTAAATCACGTTGAAAATGAAAACAAGAAATACTTGCAACGTAACGATGATGAATTGGGAATGCATACGGAATATCTTTCTTTCTTCTTTTGAATTTTGTATTTGTATCTGAATAGCGGAAAAGCTGTAATTTCTTTCGCAAATTTTACTTCGCGGGGGAATTGACATATATAAAAAAGAAAAATAGACAAAAATGCACCGCACTTCGACTACCGTCAAATCGGAGTGATGACCATTTAAGCAGCTTAAACCATAACGACTTGATAAGATCATATCTTGACCAAATATGTGAACTATACTGAACTTCGCGACCCCCAATGTCTAGACGTGTTAAATTTATTAAGATTTTCTGCTTATTTGCTATTATTTTGATCATATTGTATTTTCAAATTATAATTTGTAAAAATGTAATTTTATCTTTGTCGATGCTATCTCACTATTAATATCCTTCGCCAATAGCTTTATAGACTCCCATAAAAATAAGCCGTAAACCATTTCTTTTCGCAGTAAAAACGTTCGTCTTGGAAAGTGTTCAATCCGGGATTGGGCTTCTTCAGTTTTTGAATTCACGAGTCTTTAACAGGGGTCTAATTTGCACATGCCCTTATGTAGTAATGGATGTCTATCAGTTTTCTGAAAATTGGTCAACAGTGGTACCCATCAAACTGTTATTGAATCATCATCTGGTCGTTTTCTTCTAGCTTTTTGCGTATATAGCGTAATGGCGACTTCGTTTATTCCGTCTCATACACCTACGTGTTTTCAGAATATCTTGCATGCCAATTTTTAACATCACGAAAACATGTCCGTGTAATGTATACCCCCTTGAACCCCACTTTTACATAGCAAAACTGGGGTATGCAGGGGTATACCTATTTTTCTTATTTTTGCTCCAAAACATAGATTGTGGGTACTCGTTAGAACCGCCTCGCCGAGGCGGTTCTAACGTGTACCCACAATCTATGTTTTGAGCAAAAATAAGAAAAACATCAAAAATTTGCTACTGAAAATTTTCATTTTTTACAACTTAAAAAATCTCTGTATATTGCATGGGCAAGTTTTCGTAATGAGTCCTTCGTTTGCCAGAAACATAAAACAATAATCTGTTTCTCGGTACAATAAGAGCGCCAATTTTTCGCAGTTTAACGCATCATAAAACCGGTGATAAAAGAAGCAGTGAAAATACAACCCGCTTGCTATGCAAAACGTAGCCAATAATTGATTTCTGAGTACACTTCATATTTTCACGATCAGAAGAAGCCGTTGCTGTTCATCAATTTGTCTATAGAAAAATCATCAGTTGTTTTGTACATTCTTTCAGTTCTACAATTAAATTGTTACATCGTGCAACTAGAGGACCAATGGACACTTAACGCTCACCTGAAATACAATATTTAAGCAATTTCACCAATTGCACTGCTTTTAAAATTTTAAAACGTGATTCTGGATATCTTTGGGAATATGGAATGTAAAGATCAGGTTATGCTAAAATATTGCCTATTCTATATTTTGATGACATAGTAAATCACAAACTATTGGCATGAAAAGCAAACATGAAACTTTCTTAGAGAAAAATAAGCTAGGAGAAAATCCCATCATGCGCAGATTAGCCTCTGCAGATCAGTAATCGGCATGTGCATCAGCGCTGTCGAATCATTATCCTGTACGTTCAATTTGACGCAACAATGGATAATAGATTCTCAGTTATTTCAAAGAGGCTGTCTTGGAGTTTCAGAACCGCTTTTACGAAATGGGGCCCATGCAAAACCTCGATGTTTTTGAACACCTGTTCGATTAAACCATATTTTTCGCTTTATAATTTCTCAATTGGATTCTAATATACGTCTAATGATAGATAAATCAACACTTCAAATGCAATATTTTAATCACTTGAGCTGGGTTATATCATGACAAATGGATCACTTTCTAATCTGGATCAACAGAACCTTTACAGGTATTGGTTCGACATCAGGAAAACATGTCTGTGTAATGAATACCCCCTTATACCCCCACTGTCATATAGGAAAACTGGGATATGCAGTGGTATACCTATTTATCTTATTTTTGCTCTAAAGCATAGATTGTGGGTACTCGTTAGAACCGCCTCGGCGAGGCGGTTCTAACGTGTACCCACAATCTATGTTTTGAGCAAAAATAAAACAATAACACTAATTTTCTACTGAAAATTTTCAATTTTTGCAACTTAATAAATCTGTGTTTATTGCATGGGCGTGTTTTCGTAAAGATCCCGACTTTGACTATTCAGGCTCCTTTACAAATAAAGATTTCTATCAAAAACGGCAGATGTTTTCTCCCTTTACCTTGTACCAGCACACCGAAACCAGCCTTATGGGTTTATTTACCATGGCATAACCTCGGGGTTGGCGTGAAGTAAGATGCCCATTTACCCAAACTGTAACCATTAGGACTAAAATGGGTCGAAATGGCTAGGAACTAGAACCTGGAGCGAAACCTCCATATACAGAAAAGTGGCGCGAAAGCTGCACGGACTTCTCGTGCGCTTTGTAGTTAGCCATCGCTGACGAGATGAGTTTGTGCGCTAAACTGCTGGAAAACTGTGACAGATAAATGTTAAAAGGAAAACTGTGACAGATATTGGGACTAGCAGTAACAGTGGTCATTTGGTAAGTTGTCATTTTGCTGCATTCACCGTTAAAAGGGTTTCTTTCACCGGGTTCAAAGATACGATATTCAGATTGCTAGTAAAATGCTGACGTAGGTTTTTTTTCTTTTAGCTATACAACCTACATTAAAATAAGCCCACTGTTTAAAATTAATTCCACACATTTAATGCTGGTATTTTATTAAATTGAGACATGCTGATAAAGTTCGCAATTTGAACAATCATAGAAGTCGGTAAGTATTAGTTTTAATCCTTGTTTGATCAAGCTTACTTTCCATATCTCACATGACCTGATCAGTTCAAATTTTACTTCAGACCTGATTTTGATTATTTTTTTTCTTATTCACTGAAAAAGTGAAAATGCCTATAATTACGTGATTTTCCATTCATTAACATTCGCTAGGTCTCGAGGGGAGTGTTGAAAACCGAGGGCGTAGCCCGAGTGTTGAAAACCGAGGGCGTAGCCCGAGGTTTTCAACACTCCCCGAGGGACCTAGCGAATGTTAATGAATGACAAAATCATTTTTGATCGCTATTATTGCCATTAATTCTACAGAAACGAAAGAAATAAGGTCACGGCAGAAACGAAAGAAACATGGTGCACTATATTTTACAGCCTCATCAAATTTTCATACTCGTAAAAGCTTTAGTTTTTATGCTCGTTCCGGGCGGACTTGAGTTTCTCATTTCTAGCACTGCGTGGCGCCCGGTAACGAGCATAAGTAAAAGCCATGTATTAACAGCACGTGCGCACGTGAATTGCAATATAATGCATGGCTTTCTCTTCATTAATAAACGTCTGTTAATATCGTGTGACACGGGTATTTATGCAATAATAAGGTTTAAAGTTTCAAAATGACGACTTCAGTTTATGCCCTTATTTCTCAATAGGCGTTGCTGAATATGTACAAGATTTTTTGGTGAAATAACATTTATTTGAGGGTGGTATTCCCTTTTAAGACCCAAGGGTCAACTGCTATTGCAGGACGAACAACTTTCAGCTATTCAGACAATTAAATTTTCACGGACAAATTTTATGATGTGAAAATTACAATTAATTTGTGCATTAATGTGCTTTTATTGTCGATTTTCTCGCAAAAACTGCAAAAATATGTCTATCTTAAGGTTTACAAATCTTGTTTCGGCCAAGGGGCAGATGACATTCCTTTAGATAAATGTTAAGTAATACGGTGTGTCAGATAATATCGAAACACACATATGTTTTAATATACAGTTTGTATTTGAAGAAATAAGACGTTGCCCTAAAGCAAATTGTTGTCTAATTTGAGCCAACTTATGGCAAAAACGAACGCACAAGTTGGTACAAACGTTGATCAACGGCATTTCAATCAGCTAAGCAGTGGCTTAGATTGAGAGAATGATGAGATCTGTGCTTTCTAGATCGTCAAGGCCACACAGTTTGTTCTTGATGATTCATTGACTAGTTAGAGATTCACCACGAGGACCGAAGAACTAACTAAATGTTGTGAACCACTGCAGAAGCTGAGGGTGAGGTTAGGTACCTGTAAAACCGGTTTAAGCCCGCCAGTAACTTTTTGTTACTGATCGTTCCAAGTCGATACTTCTGTAGTGGTTCTTTTTGTTTTATGTCTTGGTGTTTAAAATTTTTTGTGCTGTTGGCGCCTTATGTATGTTTTCATATTTTTAGTTAAGTTAAGGTAACTGAGTGGCCACCTATTGGGAAAATAGCTGCTCATTCGGCTTACGATATGTTTCATGGTATAAGTACCTGATTGTTAGTTTGGTTTTTTCCCACCTCGGTTTTTGGAGTGGGAATCTTTTTCTGATTGCGCCTTTTCCTGATCTTTGCCTACTTGTACCTTTTTCCATCATATGGACAATGATGCCTCCTATCAGAACGTGTATCGCCAAGCCAGTTTAAATCTTCACAGGGCGCAGTGCCTCTTAGTTTTAGCCGCTACTTGTCCTTTTTTTTGACTTAGATGAAAGGAACAAATGACTTACCTAAATGGCCTGCGCCACGAGAAAACCTGTTTTTCGGGGTTTCTGACTATTAATGATTCAACTTTAGCACACTTTGGAACAGAAGTCGCAGCCAGGCCTTATATTTCTGCTAAGTTTGTATTCGCGTTTGCTTAGACCGCTCAACCACGAACACTGCTTTTAATGTATATTTTTGTTTTGCTGTTTTGTTTGTTTGTTAATAAATGTTTTAATATGGCTGGCGGGAAAGAGGTTTTCTCGTGATAAGGCTCATGATGGTTCGTTACTTTTGATAAAGCAACCACAATTTGTGAAAATCTCTATTAACCAGTGTGGTCTAGAAACAGGGAAATAGCGAAGCTAAACAAAACATAGGCCAACATAATACATACAAAAAGCTATTATGATACAAGATAGCTGAAAATGTATACATTATTGTGGTATCATTTTTTTCAATTGCTGTCGTTTACAATACAATGGTATCATTTTGAATAGCACTAGATCTAATGACGGGGGTATCGCCTGTTCACAATGCTGCAGTTTAATCTCAGTAGCTGTTGATTAAATAGTCAATGTGGTATCAGGGCTCTCTTATATATAATAATCGAAAAGTAGGACTATCAGTTTTGCAATAGCTCTTGTTTACTTTTATTTACAATACAGAGGTATCATTTACAGTGGTATCATTACTCAAGCATTTGTTAAGACACTGTGGTATCATTTTCCAATATATTTGGTTTACAATAATGTAGTATCGTTTTCAATAACTGTGGTATCATTGCAGTCACCATGATGTTTACAATACTGTGGTATCATTATTTTCAATAGCTCCTGGTTGTTACCTTTGCTTTCATATATTAAGGTTTAGTTTACTTGCAACAATCATGCCAGTATCTTTGTTAAGACAGTGTGGTGTCATTTTCCAATATATTTGGTTTACAATAATGTAGTAACGTTTTCAATAACTGTGGTATCATTGCAGCCACCATGATGTTTACAATACTGTGGTATTATTATTTTCTATAGCTCCTGGTTGTTACCTTTGTTTTCATATATTAGGTTAACTTTACTTACAACAATCATGCCAGTATCTTTGTTAAGACACTGTGGTATCATTTTCCAATATATTCGGTTTACAATAATGTAGTAACGTTTTCAATAACTGTGGTATCATTGAAGCCACCATGGTGTTTACAATACTGTGGTATCATTTTCAATAACTGCTTTAAACAACTGTGGTATCATTGCAGCCACCATGATGTTTACAATACTGTGCTATCATTATTTTCAATAGCTCCTGGTTGTTACCTTTGTTTTCATATATGAGGTTAAGTTTACTTACAACAATCATGCCAGTATCTTTGTTAATAGAGTGTCTTTTCATAACTTATGTTTACAATAGTGTTGTGTGATTTTACTATTCAAAATCTTGTATAAAATTATGTGGTCAGTGGTGGTGATTTATTTCCGAAGCCAGTTTTGCTCTTCACATGGCTCATATAGTTTAGATATCGCTCACATGCACTTATATATTCTACTCCGGAAACTGTTGTATTATACGTTTTACTCTGTACATTTAATTTCTTATCTATGATAAATTGTGTTTTGCAACCAACGTAATTCTTTCAAGTTTTGGTTATTGTATAAAATGCCAACGTGACTTTTTGTTTCCAAAACAAGCGTGTTATAACTCAACAACAGCTAACATTGTGTAGACCCTAACAAACCGAATACCCTGAAGACTCAGACCAGCACAGAAATCGCCGAAACTGTAGAGAATATAAGACAGTACGTACGAATCATTGCATCCTGCTCGTTCAATGGCTGATTTTTCTATGGAAAGTTCGCCCACTACGCTAAATATTCAATATAAGCCCTTGGCATGCTGCTTTAATGTGCCCTCAAATTTACTTATAAATCATAACGTGTAGGGTAAGCTTTATCACTGCAGTGCCTAGAGCGAGTTTGAACCAAATCGATACATATTTTTGGCATAAAATTGTAATTTCATTAAAATTTCTGAAATTTATGAGGGCTTGTAGTGTAAAATCTGATAAATGACAGGTGTATTTTTCGTAATAATTTAAGTGTGCGTTTTTGAGGACTTTGAAAAAGAAAACTTGTCCTCTTTCCATGTAACTTTATTGGGTGGATGCTTACTTTAACATTTAGGAACACATGAGCCCCCACTATATTTCTTATTATTTTGTTTTTGAAAGTAAAAATCACATGATACACAAAGTTCGTATATGGCACCATGTATATTCTCATAAATATACATTCTCTGACAGAGTAGCTGAGCATGGAAATTGTTCATAAAAATATCAGACTCAATAGAATGTACATGTTTTACAAAGCATGAAATACATTCTGTCAATCCTCGGATTTTTACGTACCCATGCATCTGTAGTTAAGAATAAAATAAAAACGAAACAAAAATGTGTTGACTTCTATATCTGTATATCAGTATATGCGCCTTGCTGTCTGTCTTAAATGATGAGATATTTTTTTTTACTATCACGAGTTTCGTGGTTCATTTTAACACCATTATTTTCACTAATTAATGCATTAACAATGACATTAAATGCTTTGAAGTAATTTCATTCAAAGAAACTGAAAGCAATTTGAGTAATTGAGCTTACATTAAAAAAAACAGAGGGCCACTGGCCCTACAACGTTTACCTATTACATGGCCATGAAATATATTTTGATAAATCACTTGACAGTGCCATGTGTACAAATTTCATAACATGACTGCCACTTTGATGCAAGAGTCTTAAACCCAGTTCTGGCTTTGAAATGAACACGAGATACACCTTTCTTCCAAATAAGGTCAAAGTCGAACTGGGGTCATCATTTAAACCGATAGAAACCATTATGAACATGTTGCCCAAATTCTACATTAAAGCTTCGAAGCTATGCGGGATCATGTCTGTCCTTAGATATGATAGAGAAATTCCTTTGGAATAAATGTTGTCGGAATAAATGTTGTCAATAGATCTTTGCAATATGGTCCAGCTACCGATAAGATTTTTCAGTCTTGACCAATTGAATGGTGATTTCAATGTCCTGTGCTATAATGTATCTGAGACACTGACCTCACTGGAAAATAGATACGGTGACCTTAAAATTATCTAGAAAAATCGAAAGTCTCTATAAAATACGATTGCACAGTAAACAATAACTAATCTCCACACAAATAGGACAACGCATGAGATGCTAATTTCCACATTGAAGGCAGGGGCTGGACAAGGATGTCAATATGATGCCACACTCTTGAAAGCTGGCTTGTTTTGTCATTTTGCTTATCGGAGAAAGTAAACAGTTAGGGATATCCACAACTGAGAGTCGACCTGCAGAAAGATAAACCCGTTAACATGCAATAAGGCATTATCTGACCGATATCATATGAGATCACAGTTTCAAATCGTCCTATATATCTGCCAAGTACTCCAAACACCACTATTGAGTATTACATGGAGTAATATACATATATATGAGTTATATGTATGGGTCACAGACTTTTGAGCGCTATTATTTAGTTTCGAAACCTTTGTGTCAGTAGAAGGTTATTCTAGGTCATTCGAAGATTTAAGTATTCATTTTCTTCTCTAATGTGTTTCATAAAACAAAAGAGTCCATCGAAAAAAGTGGAACCACATAATTTCTACTGGTTCTCAAAAGATCTTGGTTTTACTGACCTCGTCGAAGATGATGTTCAACCATACAGACAAATTCACCCTACACTGTTTGAAGAACATGTACGATCTTTGGACAATATGCGAATCTCCAACTTAGCTCTTTTCATCAACGCAGGAGTCTCAAAGATGAATATTATCTCTTAAGAATCGAAGAGACCATTGACACAATGGCCGGGCCATACAAAATTGACACTCAAGTAAATTGGATTTACGATCAGGCTACTGTCAAGTGGGTATAAAAGTTTGATGTTCTCTTTCTGCCTCGCTTCTTTGATTATTGTGCTATACCGTTTGGTTTATGTAATTCCCCTGTCTCTTTCAAACGATTAATTGAGCGTAGTTTGGGAGATCTCCGCTTGAGACAATGCATTGAAATAAAGTAATTACTTACTACATTATTTTCATTATGAATTGATGTATAAGAGAGATGATTAAATGTTACGTTTTTGGATTGAATATGGGTTTTGGTCATGAAAAACGTAACACAGATCCACCATGTATCACTAGTCTTGTATGTTAAAAAATCAAGCCACAGTTTAAATAGTCTCCCTTTATCTGCATATGAGCATATTGCCGTTTTTTTTTTCTTCTAAAAACGTGTCACTCAAAACATCCTTGTCAAACAATATTAGTCAATAAGGCGGACACAAAACAACACGAACGAATGTTAAGAGCAATTTCTGACATAAATTTCAATGAATTAATTGCTAATAAAATGACAACAAGGCGAAATATGAACAGGTATAGTTGCAAACAGGTAAGTTAAATTTCTTCTTTTCACGCGCTGAAACAATAAATCATAATTAAAATGTTTTGCTTTTAAAACTGTGTCAGCCTGTCTGCTGTGAAGCTGATAGCAGGATATACAGTAAACATGGATAAGGGACTATATTATCCACCTGGTAAAATCCAAATTTAAGTGAGTCAGTAGGCATGAATTTTAAAGCTTGTAATGTACAGAAACTGTTGAAAACCGCTATTTGCCAAAGGGCGACCTTGAATCAAGTCGGAAAGGTAAAAAAGCAGCGGCCAATAACCAACAACTCATGGTCTCAAACACCAAGGTGGCGAAAAAGACAAAATAAGTACTGACACGTCATCTGACTGAGTAGGTGGCCATATTTGAACTGTGCTCAACTGCACATGATGATGGTTAAAGTGGCCAATGAATTTAGCATTTAAACTCCCATGTTAACCAGTTTTTATCTCTTGTTTAACTTTTTTTTCTCTCACTTGTACTTTTCGTTGTATCAACCCACTATCATCTTGAAAGCGACAACATTGAAATAGCTTCATACGAAATGTCAATAAAATAAGAAGTTATCAGGTTAAGAAGCACGGTGTCGACACTTTATTCACCACTTCACGCTTGAAACTGATAAATCATTTTAGAAATCAAGTCATTTGAATTAGTTATAAACTGCGTCTTGACACTTTCAAAGTATCAAAGAATTTAAAGGTAACAAACATATATAAAGATTGTTTATATGTCTATGATATAATGACTGGCGCACAGCGAAATATTTTTCATTTTTTCTCACATAGTTTTCAGTGGCGATTGCTACATATACTCGTATGTATTGAAAATAAATATTATGTGGGAGGTCTAGGAAATGCCTCAATAAAAATAATGCACAATGAAAACGGGGGGGGGGGGGTCAGACAAGTTATACAGCCGCATAGAAGAAAACAGAAGAAATGTGAGAATCTCTACGAAGTTTCGTCAGTTTAACCATCTAACTTACGTATGCTTTGAAGCTTTTCATTGGTGCTCCATTTGGCATAGGCGGTCCCATTTGGCATAGGCACAGATCGCGGCGTCTATCTATGGTGTCACTAAACGCGGAAGTGGAGTCGACCGGATGATAAGGATGAGAAAGAACTTAAAAACGACAATTACATTGTTTGAAACAAGTAGCCCAAAGGGCAACAATCGCTCACCTGAGTGGCCAGGCGGTTATAGAGGAGATTTTTGAATAGTATAATAATAAACATATTTATAATGCATCAACCCTACATATCGGCCTTATAAAGGGGTGTTCATAAATAGAAGCTTTATTTAGCTACTGACCGAATAAAGGCCATCTCTACTGACTAAATAAAGACCGCGGTGCAATTTTGTTTAACGCAACAAAAAGAAGCGCGCCAGTGACGTCATATTTAGTCACGTTTTGTGACGTCAATCTCCGCCATTGTTATGCAACGTTACGTAGATGAAACAATGGACAAGAAAAATTCAAATTATCAACAAAATCTACTGCTATGGTGGCGAATTTTGAGGAGTCGTTCTGCGGAATGATTTCTGAGCTGTTGACTAAATAAACAAAATGGCGGAAAGCAAATCTCCTCACATCGGGTGAGTTTTTTCGCGAAATTTGTCAGCTTTCGTTGCATTATAAAGTGAATAACTACCCCGTGACCAAAAATAAACCGATTTATCACGCTCGGACCGTAATCAGATGAAAGGGCTCGCTGAAAGCTCGCTCTTTCATCAGCTTACTAATCCTCACGTGATAAATCGGTTTATTTTTGGTCACGGGTATTTATTTACTATATATATTGCCTGTGAGGTGGGGGCAGATGAGCCCATGGGGTCCAATATTTTTCCGAATTATTAATATTCGGTCCTACTGCCCAATTTTCTGAAAGATTTTCCCTTTGGATGATATCTACAGCTTCCCCAGACAAATGCATGGGCAACCTACGTCGAACTTGCTGTAAAATATGTCATTGTCACCACAGGGTCATGATTTAGATATACACTGTAGAGCTCAAGCGATTTCAGAGACGATCTTTGAAAATGTGAACGGACGGACGGGTATATGTTCTCCATGAACCTTCGGCTCGGGTGAGCTAATAAACAGATATTCTCAAGCCTTATCTCAACTTATAGTCAATACATAAAACATTTTGTATTTTGTATAGCCGGTCATAAGCATAAAAGGAAAAGTTTTATAACCCCACTTCCACGCACATTGACTCATAATTGGATTTTTTTTTATCTTACAACGGTACAAAAGTTCAGCTGGTTTTTCCTTTTATAGAGGTTCATTTACGTGTGATGCATACATCAAAACAGAAATCAACCAATCATGAAGACAAATGTGAAAATATTTCAATTTTTAAATTAAGATTTTTATTTTGAAAGGATCTGTCTGACTTAAACGCAATCACGAACAGCCGTGCACTTTTTGCCGAAACTTTAGTATCTTTTTTGTGAAAAATTAAGATATCTTCAAGACTTAATCTTTCCCAGAGTTTAAGCCTATTTTAAAGGTATTAATTAAAACAACTTGAGCTATGTGGTGTTGTTTAACTGTGGGAAGATAGACACGTTTAAAACATTTAAATAGGCCTACAAAATAGCAACGATGAATCATTTGATAACAACTTTATCTTCTCATTTCTCTTGATTTAGATGTGGTAAATAGTTGCAATTAAACGATTTGCGCAATGTTAGAATCATGGCTACAAAATTAAGTGATGAAATGGCTAACGATCAAACTCGTAGTGCAATTCATTTATTTATATCACCATATCAAATGCATTTTGGCACGTCAAGTTCTGAGATTCACAACAATCTAATCAGCCCGAGAAAAACTATCCAATGCAGGATTGCAGGAATACAACCAAATAAAAACATTCTCACCAAGAGGACCGAACAACTAACTAAATTTTGTGAACCACTGCAGAAAATGAGGTAAAGGTTAGGGCGGTTTCTTTTATTGCAATGTGGTGCCATTTGGTTTATGTAATTCCCCTGTCTCTTTCAAACGATTAATTGAGCGTAGTTTGGGAGATCTCCTTTTGAGACAGGGCCTTATTATCATTATGAATTAATGTATGAAAAGGATAATTCAATGTAAGGTTTTAGATTTAATCTTTGGTCTTGAAAAACATAATGCAAATCCAACATGTATGTTTGGCAACGCTAGCCACAGATGTCCCTTTAATTTCGATCTGGAATGCACAATATAGATTATTTAAATTGTCTCCCTTTATCTGCGTATGAGCATATTGCCGTTTTTCTTCTTCTAAAAATGTGTCACTCAAAACATCCTTGCCAAACAATATTAGTCAATAAGGCGGACACAAAACAACATGAACTAATGTTAAGAGCAATTTCTGACATAAATTTCAATGAATTAATTGCTAATAAAATGACAACAAGGCGAAATATGAACAGGTATAGTTGCAAACAGGTAAGTTAAATTTCTTCTTTTCACGCGTTGAAACAATAAATCATAATTAAAATGCTTTGCTTTTAAAACTGTGTCAGTCCGTCTACTGTGAAGCTGATAGCAGAATATACAGTAAACATGGATGTTTAACACAGAAACTGTTGACAGCCGCTTTTTGCCAAACGGTGACCTTGAATCAAGTCAGACAAGTCAAGAATTAAGCACCGACCAGTAACCAACAACTTGTAGAGCCAGATAACGGCCTCAAACACAAAGGTGGCGAAAAAGACAAAATAGGTACAGACACAAAAGTGAGCAATCGGTAATCTGAGTAGGTCGCCATATTTGAACTATGGTCAGCTGCACATGATGATTTTAACTTGTAGAGAGCTAGTTACCAATGATTTTAGCGAGGGTCAGCAGAAAATCATTTTCAATGGGTTTAGTTCTACTTATCCTGAGTTTGAAATGTTTTAGCCGATAGGTTCGAGTTAGCACCGTCGCTCTGGTTTTGTTGACTGCGATAGCATATGCCCACTTGCCCTTCGTCATTTTCACTTAAACCTTTTTTTTTTCTCTCTTTAACCAGTCTTTATCTCTTGTTTAACTTTTTTTTCTCTCACTTGTACTTTTTGTTGTATCAACCTACTATCATCTTGAAAGCGACAACATTGAAACAGCTTCATACGAAATGTCAATAAAATGTGAAGTTATCAGGTTAAGAAGCACGGTGTCGACACTTTATTCACCACTTCACGCTTGAAACTGATAAATCATTTTAGAAATCAAGTCATTTGAATTACTTATAAACTGCGTCTTGACACTTTCAAAGTATCAAAGAATTTAAAGGTAACAAACATATAAAAAGATTGTTTATATGTCTATGATATAATGACTGGCGCACAGCGAAATATTTTTCATTTTTTCTCACATAGTTTTCAGTGGCGCTTGCTACATATACTGAAAAAAAATGTTATATGGGGGTCCAGAAAATGCAGCAATAAAAATATTTAACGAAAACACAGGGCCCAGACAAGCTATACAGTCGCATAGAAGAAAATAGAAGAAATATTAATGTTTCTGTGAGTAACGAAACATATCTCTACGAAGTTCCGTCAGTTTAACTATCTATTACGTTTTCTTTGAAGCTTTCCAGTGGTGCCCTATTTGGCAGGCAAAGATGTAACGAAAGTGAAATCGATGCTACTCACGGTGTCACTAAACGCGGAAGTGGAGTCAACCAAATGATAAAGACGTGAAAATCCACTTAAAAGCGACAAAGGTTCAGTTTGTTGTTCGTATTTAGAAATAAACATGTATTCTTATTTCAACTCATATTCTCAAGCCTTATTTCAACTCATATTCAAAACACAAAATCATTTGTATTTTGCATCATAAAAGGAGAAGTTTTATAACCCTACTACCTCGCACATTGACTCATAATTGGAAAGGTTTTTATCTTACAACGGTACAAAAATTCAGCTGGTTTTTCCTTTTATAGAGGATCATATACGTGTGATGTATGCTTCAAAACAGAAATCAACCAATCATGAAGACAAATGTGAAAATATTTCAATTTTTGAATTAAGATTTTTTAATACGAGAGGACCTGTCTGACTTAAACGCAATTATTTTTAAACTCATTACGAAAACACGCCTGTGTAATATACAGACTTTTTCTTAAGTTGTAAAAATTGAAAACTTTCAGTAGAATTTTTTTTGATATTTTTCTTATTTTTGCTCAAAACATAGATTGTGGGTACA
This sequence comes from Rugalucina vietnamica, assembly GCA_964017185.1. Classification (NCBI taxonomy): domain Eukaryota; kingdom Metazoa; phylum Mollusca; class Bivalvia; order Lucinida; family Lucinidae; genus Rugalucina; species Rugalucina vietnamica. The sequence goes on from OZ024874.1 coordinate 17,613,171, forward strand.
AGTTAGAACCGCCTCGCCGAGGCGGTTCTAACGAGTACCCACAATCTATGTTTTGAAGCAAAATTAAGAAAAATAGGTATACCCCTGCATACCCCAGTTTTGCTAGTGGGGTTCAAGGGGGTATACATTACACGGACATGTTTTCGTGATGTTTGCTCAGCAGCGCTCACTGCACAAACCAATTGCTACCGAGACTATGGAGTTTGTGCTTGTGAAAAATTAAGCAAGGCTGAGACTTTCTCAGAAATGAAGCCTATTTAAAATAATTTGATCTTTGCTGTCTTGTTTATCTATGGGAAAAAGACGTTTCAGACATTAAAATAGACCTGCAAAATAGCAACAATGAATCATTTGATAACAACTTTATCTTCCCATTTCTCTTGATTTAGATGTGGTAAATAATTGCAATTAAACGATTTGCGCAATGTTAGAATCATGGCTACAAAATTAAGTGATGAAATGGCTAACGATCAAACTTGTAGTGCAATTCATTTATTTATATCACCATATCAAATGCATTTTGGCACGTCAAATTCTGAGATTCACAACAATCTAATCAGCCTGAGAAAAAAAAATCTTATCCCGGAATTGAATAAAAGATTTGGGGAAACCCTGCTTTAGATGACTATGAAAACGTATAATGAGTGAAATGGTCGAATCCAAGAAAATATAAAAACAAAAAACATTTGACTTTCAACATGAAAGCTTATATCACCTTAAGATGAAATGTTATGTTATGTACATTTGAAGAATCGGAAAGAAAAAATTCTTACTCTGAAACCCACACGCCTGTATTAAGTCTAGTCAGAATGTCGATAAGTGGCTTTCTCGACTCACTCAGATGCTCACGCGTTTTGCAGCGGCGCCTGATCACTTTAATGACAAAATGGGTTTACCACTGAGAAAACCTGGTGTCAGTGATGCAAACAGAAATGGTTCAAATAAGACTACACAGACAAGCTGTCTGACTTGCGCTTAAGCTGTTCGTTATATCAAATTAAAATGGAACTCCAAGGTACTGGCTATCTATAGCAGGCTTAATTTTTTCGGTATCGTATAGTAGGCATTTTAGACAGGGTAAAAAAACATCTTGAAGTGTGGTTTCTTACGTTAGGCCTCATGCAGTCGCAGTGATGCATCTTCCATTTTAAGCAACGTAAACTGCATAATTATGTCATTAAAATTATATTATCGACAAATATGTGAAACAAAAGTGGGAAATATTTTCAAAACCATTATCATGGCGCCTATACTGCACATTCACAGGGTATATCAAAGATGACAAATATGCATGTGCAACTGAAATACCATAAATTCAAAATACTTAAAATGTTTGAGACAATTCACGATAATCATCATTTGAGTTATTGTTACTCGACGCGAACACGCCCGTGCAATTTATCCTTTTGAGGATCCCACTGCAAAAGCGGTTTTGTGTGCTACCGTCTTTACTTTGTCATCAGGAAAACATGTCCGTGCAATTTATACCCCCTTTTACCCCACTTTTACATACCAAAACTGGGGTATACAGGGGTATACCCAGGTAACGCCTTGGTAACGTCCCTTAGCTGACTGAGGTAAATTGTCCCAGTTTTTCCTATTTTTGCTCCAAAACATAGATTGTGGGTACTCGTTTAACGTGTACCCACAACCTATGTTTTGAGCAAAAATAAGAAAAATATCAAACATTTTCTACTGAAAATTTTCATTTTTTACAACTTTAGAAATCACTGTATATTGCATGGGCATGTTTTCGTAATGTAATTATCTGGTACGTATATATATAATTATTTCCTTCAAAACCCGTTCATCAAATAAACGTTGCCTTGGAAAGGACATATTAAAAAGAAGGCGTGACACTGGACACCTTTTGACGTAATCACCTGCCGTAAACGTCACTCAAGGTGTTGAGCGGCACGTTTGATTTTTCTAATGGCATATTGAACAGAGATAAATGGGTAATGATTTTTGAAGTCTACCTGTCTTATGATAAATTGTAATTACGCTCATTATTGCTATTTAGTTTCAATAACACCCCATTTATAGGTCCCTGTAGGTAAAAAAGGCCATTTGCTGATAGCCGAATTTATAATGTCCAAATTTATACAAAGGACATCTATGGATAAGATGTAGAAAGTCCCTAAATCTCAGATTTGGAATAACGAAATTTTCATGTTATGACAATGGGTCTGAATTCAAAGTTCATTTTGAAAGAAATGGTAGCTTATTGCATAAAATCTTTAATTTACAATCTTATAGTTTATATCTAGGTGTGTTTCCCCTCTAGACCCAGCATGTCCTTTTGCCAGTTTATGTATTTTTCAAATTCACACATCATATCAAAGTGGCATCTTGGGTCTAGGGGGGAACAGGGTCAGCAATGGGAAAATGTGTAATTTCCTGAATTTGTCCATGGGCTAAAATAAAGCTTTTTGTTATGGACAGTTTTAAAGACATCAACTGTAGAACTGTAAACATTCATGGTCATATTTCTTGTCAAACCGGTGTCAGGATGCGTATATTTAGGTTATGTAGATGTATTTATAGAGATACAGTACAGGTTCAAAAGTGATTTTGCTTTCAATCTATGTGTATTGCATGAATGCTTAGAAATGGGAATTCCCAAATGTTAAAATTGACATAAATTGTTTCATTGACTTTAAAAATATGCAAGCACACATTTATAATAATGAGCTAGGCATTTTCGTCTATGAAAGTGACATTTGTCAATTAGGGAGTATGCCAATCTAAAGCATAGATGTCCTTTCTTGTGTTTCGGCGCACCGTAAGGCGGATGCGACGTTTTCCGTTTGCTTTATACACGGGGCTGCTATTTGTAACCTGTTGCATTATATGAAGCTTTATATTGGTTAGCAAAATCTACAGATCTTTACTGAACTATAAGTGATACTTTGAATACAACAATAGGCAGATACTTTATTCTGAGACGTCAGACAAAGCACGTCGACGTTTGACAAACTGTGCACATCAGACCTACTTAGATTTACGCGTCAAATTATAACATAGTTTTATTAGTGATATTAATCGCTACTTTCTGTTTATATGATTATTGTATATATCATTGTGTCGCTTTGTTTTCCGTTCAACCAACAGAAAGAGACATGTTCGTAGCATCATCTAGGCACGGTCGTGTCTTTGACACCCCCTCCCCTCCAACGTGTAGCGCGAAAACCATTCGAGAAAGCTGAGATTCACATTGCCGTTTTTACACTCCACATTATATAGGCCTACTATTGTAAAATAGCGTAACGTAGCGTAACGCTCGCGTTCATTACATGACTGTTCGATATAAGACCACGTGTAGAGTCAATGACCGACCGACTTGGAAACATGTTTTGACGCCATTTATCTCCCATAAGGCATTCGAAACCTCATATACAGAAAAAATCCCGTAAAAACCGGGAGAGAAAAAAAAACACGTTAATGTGCTGGGAATACAAATTGAGACTAACCATGATTATTACGATGTCTTACATGTAATTAAGAAATAACTGTGACGCATCATAAGAAAACATGACTTCGAGACATTATAGACACGTTATGATGGCTAGAAGTTTGGAATGGAAAACTGTTAAATGGAAGTATTGTCCAAGCATAAGTAGCAAAATCATAATTTTGGCGCTGATAAGCTGTACGGTTCCGTGCGGCTTATCCACGACTTTGTTTCTCATTTTACTCGTACAAAGAGGTTTTCTCATACTCAATGGCATCAATATGCATTATTTACCTACAGCATTGTGCATTAGCATTTCCTTAACAATCAAAGATGACATTCATGTGTGTTCCTGGTACTGCGACAGTACATATACCGCAATGAATGATCAAACTTGTACCAGATATACGAGGGTCATCCAATAAGTTCTGACAATGGCCTCATAAAGTTAATGAAAGGCGTGATTCAGTTAATCATGTACCTGCATATGTATGGACCGACATTAACTGGAAAAATATTAACCATACTGCCACGGCAATGGTTGCTAGGCAACTAAAAACCAGAAGGTAAAAGGCTATGGCCGCGACATTATAAGCTCTTTTCATGGCCCAATTTTATTGACATCCTCTTTAAATTGTTTTATGTAAATGAATAAAGACCGTTTGTACGTCAGGTTTGATTGCCATAGTGAGTGGCTTTGCCTTCAGGTGCAACTTTTGTAGGGTTTTGTTTTCGATATGTGACCATTTTGACAATCCGGGAATTTTACCTTAAAATTAGGGTTGTACTACAAAGTGTAGTGTATTTTGTATATAACAGTCATTGCAAGTCGCTTTTTATGTGTGTTCAGAAGACCATACAACACCATCAAAGAATGTATCCATTAATATGTTAGCTGCTTATAGGTAACGGAAGTGTTGAAAATATATAGTAACACTTATAGTGAGGAAACTTGTCAATTTTCCGTTGTTGCCGGGCAACTAGGCTCGCCCAAAGCTACTGAGTCAACGTTATTGCAATAGCTGCTTTTGTGGAACTCTTGGTAGTAGTATTCAAAATATCTCACCGCAACTTTCGTGGCCATGAGCTCTGACAGTGCTGCATACCAATTTGTTATGTAGCATTCAATCAGATTGTAATAGAGACTTCATATTTCATACACCAGTAGGCAACATCAATGACCACATACGATTAACAAAATTATTCTGATTTTATACACCGTTTAAGAGATATGAGAACATTGTCAGAACTTATTTGATGGCCCCGTACATATGTGCACAGGCGTGGCAGTTAACTTTGGCACTTTCTCAGTATCGTATACGTTGTATTTTCTTCAACGTCAATTTATCTTCGTGTCACCATCTAGAGATATCTTTTTGCAGGTCCCTCATTAACACCATAACAATTATGTTCGAACATTAAATTGACACGTATTGACACCTTATGAACATAAAAACACCATCTGAATACATAATAAGTGACAATCTTGTGTTAAATCATAGCTTAACTACTGAATGCGTTGTCGGAATAACATCTCTGACGATGGATTGTTTTCAACAGACAATAAATTAACGCTTTATGGATTTTACGGCTGTAAAATATGGATCCACTTTTCACTGATTTAAGCGAAATTTGAAGGAAAAATTGGGCCCTTAATTCCTATTAAATGGAAACTGATTTTTATTAACCCTCTTGTAATGCCTAGTTACCACACCTATTTAAGTTTTATTGGGCTCTATTTTAAATATACGTGTAGGCTAAACTTCCTTGATAAACTGATTTTAAAAAAACAAACCTGGACAAAAGTAAAACTCAGACAATGATCAGTAAAGTAACTTTTATGGGCAAAGTTAAGTTGACCCTGATTAACTAACAGCCTATTATAAGTGAAAGCAATAAATTATATAATAGGCGTTGTTGTCATATTAAATCCCCAACAGTTTCATCACTGCACGAGGCACGATGACGTCACATTCCCAGCAGCAACAGGCTTGGTCTTATTTTCTCACTTTTTTCGTCGTTTTTATGATTTATCATATTACATCTGCAATAAAACTCGTAAAACATAAGTAGTTAGGACATTTATGGTCGTCGTAATGGCCTAAATGTTGTTATTCTGATGGTGTGGCATTACTTTTTGTGAAAAATGGTTGTAGGCCAGACTGAAGTGTAATTCTAGAAGCCAGCTAGAAAAGTTGAAAATAAAATAAATCTTCTGTACATCCCTACATATGCATAAAGCATGATAGTTGAGAATATTTATACATAAACTTTGCTAATGCAAAGACAAGTTGGATTCAGTATTACGGAAGCGTATATGTGCACCCTGTTGATGCTTTAGTTGGCATCATCTCGACTTTGCGTTTGTCGATTTGTTTAGTTGATCTACCAAATCTCGACAAATTAATGTCTAGATGTCGAGTTAAAATGACACAAATCGATACACTTTCATTCTGATAGGATTTGAAGTTGCAATAATCTTCTCGGATAATCGAACTAATTATGTTAATCGTCAAGAACTATCTTGTGAAACATAATCATAGTGTTATCTTTATTTAAATAATGCAACTTCTAGAGATGATTATGTCGAAATAACACATTGTAACGAAACAGTTTGAAATAAATTTCGCACCGATCAGAGTTATATTGCAATATACTTCTAGACTTATCCAACTGACTTTACTAGTCGATATTAGTTAAGTCGTATAATAACATAAAATGAAACCAGAAGGGCATTAATAGATACCTGTATGTCTCAGCTACGATCAGATGCAAATTTTTGTTTCACCAGTTTTTAGAAGTGTTTTGTCAAAGTTGCACCCTAGGCTTTATTTCACTTTTTCCAAATTCTATAGGTTAAACAGTTTCGGAAAATATAATACCTGTTTATCATACTATGTCCAAGAATTCCGTTGTATCCAAAACACGATTTCAACCTAAATAATGATGAAACGGGGAGCCAACTTCTTACTTAGGAATCAGATTTGGCCGAAACTTTATATGATTGAAGCTTATATGTGTATATCCTGGCTACAAATAAGTTTGAACAAAATCAGACCATTAGCTAGCTAGAAAATAAGAAAACATTGTTTTCGCCATTAACCAAATGTGACCATTCCGTTGCCATGGTAACCAGAGTTTTGATCTATTCCACCCTATATTCTAATGAAACGTTTGTCCCGCTAAAAAGCACCATGTGAAATTTGATGGCTCTGGGTTTATTGGTTTCAGAAATTTTGCATTTTTGTTGTAAATATTTTCTCTACGGACAGGACATTTTTGACCAAACTATTACTTCTATTATTGAACATTGTCATTGGTGCTGGTATGATATTTTCTCATGACAATTATCAGTTCTGAAGACTCGACCCCCATGTGATTTTAAACTTCCAGATAGAGAAATGAATGTCTTTCGGACAGGACACTTTTTTGTTACATCATCTTCATTAATTTGCTATATAAATTTCTGTCCAGTGATAATAGTAATCCAAACGACTAGTTATTTTAGGTATGTCATCACTTTAGAATATCCCAGTTTGACACATGTCAGCAGCTATAGTAATAATGGCATAACTAAAAAACAAATAATTGTAGCCCATTCAAATAAACGACAGAATACTACAGACTATGCACATAAAGTGTCAGTTTCAATCCCCTTAAACATAAAAAGAAGCAATTTTCAAGTGAGCCAGTATAACACCTGTTTTGGGGATATTTTTGGTTATTTAAACTTAAACTGTGAAAAATGGTTTGTCCAATCAACATGAAATTTTTAGGCTAGGGAGAGATACTTGATTCTGACATCCTGCAATTCAATTTAAGTATGTTAGAGTTGAAGTATTTGTTAAACAACTGCATTACACTTGATAAAATAAAACAAAAAATTATGTGATCTTGGCTGACCCCTGTAGCATACAAAAACTGACAGTATGGTACCGGTTGAAACATCTCGCATACAACTACCACAGTTGGCAGTAGGGTACCTGTAGTTTCCTGTAGCCTACCGCAACTGAAAGTAGGATACCGGTCAATACCTTTAGCTTATCACAACTGATAGTGGGGTACCAACAGGTACCTCTAGCCTATCGAAACTGATAGAAAGGCTAGAGTAACCGGCCCGTATGCTTCAGTTGTTGAAGGCTACATGTACCTACCCCTGCTCGTTCGTCTCTCACTAATGAGAAAGACAATCATTATTTCTTGAATAGGTTCGTGTGTGTTGGTGAGTTCTTTGATGGCTGACTAGGCCAATTCTGGCTCTAAACTGTCGGTTGCAAGTAGAGCATGTCAATGCCATGGTATCAGCATGTACGTACCGGTATCGTACTGTCAGCTGTGGTAGGCTACAGTTACCTACCAATATATTTCTATCAATTGTGATAGGCTAGAGGTACCTGTTGGTACCATACTATCAGTTGTGGTAGGCTAAAGGTATTGACCGGTATCTTATTTTCAGATGTGGTAGGCTACAGGAAACTACAGGTACCCTACTGTCAACTGTAGTAGGCTACAGGTATATACCGCTACCCTGTTGTCAGTTCTGGTAGTCTACAGGTACCTGCCAGTCAGTTGTTGTTTGCGAGGGGTACCAACCGATACCTTACTTTCAGTTGTTGTATGCTACAGGTATCTATCTACTGGTGCCCTACTGGTATCATGTTTTATACAACTTAACTTATATCGACTAATAAAATCAGTTGGATAAGTCGAGAAGTATGTTGCAATATAACTTTGATCGGTGCGAAATTTATTTCAAAATGTTTTGTTACAATGTGTTATTTCGACATAATCATCTCTAGAAGATGCAGTATTTAAATAAAGATAACACTATGATTATGTTTCACAAGATAATTCTAGACGTTAACATAATCAATTCGATTATCCGAGAAGATTATTGCAACTTTAAATCCTATCAGAATGAACGTATATCGTTTTGTGTCATATTAACTCGACATCTAGTCATTAATTTGTCGAGATGTGGTAGATCAACCAAACAAATCGACAAACGCAAAGTCGAGATGATACCAACTAAAGCAACAACACGGTGCACATATACGCTTCCGTACAGTATAGATGATAAAAAGAAAATTAATTTTCATCTGGCCGAGAGAGTGCCTTTAATTCAAGTTTGGTAACAGAAACATAGAATAAATCTAGAAATGATGTTGAAATTATGCAAATCTATTTAAATTGGTAGATTCACTTATTTAAATTGATGGAATAACTTTTATTTTGTATAACCACAAGTAGCAGCGTCAGTAATCGCAATGCCAAAATGATAGGTCAAGATACTCCTATTATTTGCATTTTAAATCTATTTGATTAAATATGCCCTGACAAATGACATAGAGATACTTTCGCATCATGCTAACATACGCATACAGTTTCGATCCTAAACCTCACTTTAAAGTACAGGTTGGTTTATGTGTTACGCGAGTGAAGGGGTTTGGGGTATTCGCGAATACAATAATAGCTGCGCAGATATATTAAGGACAACCGCACATTTTCAGTTAGTGTCAAATCAGTTTAGTTTTCATTGCTCTGTCGTAGTATTCGTAAAATAGCAGAAAGTAGCAGAACAAAAATACAATGTACCATAAGCGTGATAACATACTGGACTTATAAGAAATATCACTTTCCCGATTTGCTCATACCCAATCATTAAAATATCGCATTACGTAATACGTATAAATCACGAATCTGTTTTAAACGATTTTAAATTCTAGACTGAAAGCGACAAATACTGCTAGACACCCGACAACCTGACACTGATCGAAAACAAAATTTGAGCCGCTGCTCCCCCCCCCCCCCAAAAAAAAACCCAAACAATTTGCATATGCGAAAACAAAAACGCAGATCAGCTGTGCAGTAACTGCATAGCTGATCAGCGCCAGTTTGTTTTCGCTTCATGGATAGAACAATTCCTCTTCTACATATATCCAAAATTTTAAGCATCTAGCATACAGGGTGTGAGGCTCAAACTTTGTCCTATACTGTTCAGTGGACGTGTCTTACTCTTCAGGTTATTTTGACAGTTAATCCAAAAAGATGACCGAATTGTAATACAATCAAGGAAATATGCTTTGATACTGAATTACGTAAATTACGGAGTTGCATGTTATGAGTATTTTAGAGCAAATGCGGTGGTACCAAAGACACGTCAAGATATCCGATGAGCGACACTGATATTCGCGGATGCATGAAATGAAACCCACTTTTATCGCGTCTGAAACGGTCACCCTATTTAGTGCAAACGATTTCAACCCACTATTAAGTATCTGCGTTTATTTTATTGGCTTGCTGCCAATTCCAGCGGTAAAGGATTCGGAGAATTCCGGAAGGGAAGCGTCACTAATGAAGAAGCCATGGCGCATGCAAACTGTTCGTTCGAATGCTAATGTTCACTTTGGGCCTTTTAAAAGTCATTCCTTGAACAATCGTATTACGCCCTAGCAAATTAGGCCAACGATCCCTACTTAGATCAGTTAAGTTGTTAATTTGAAATTTGAACTGGTTTATATGCGTTTTAAGCAATATAAATGATAATGATAAATGATTGATGACATAGATTTGAATTTATACCAGCCCCACATTATATAACAAAGAAAGCAACCTTTATTAACCAGTGACTTTGATTATAGACACAATCAGCCAGCGGCATGAAACCCACCCGTTTGTTGCAAAGAAGAATAAGAATGTAATATGCAGAAACTTAGGAATTTGCTGATCAACACTGCGAGGATGCAGTGTGATTTTGGAATTTTAGCATAGGCCACATTTTGCTCGTTGGGCGGCTCGTATAACAAGAAGCATTACATTATGATAGATCACTAACCTCTCACTGTTAATAGAATCTGCACGCGCTGTTGTCACTTACCCGATCACTGCTTATTTGAAAAGGTCAGCACACCAGCGTATCAACAGCTCATTAAAATAGAAAGTGAAACTTGTCAGGATTATGAACCCAGGCTGTTGCTAGCACGAGTCACTAATTCGAATCAACTTCGCATCGTTGAACGACTAAAGGTTAAAGTTACCGATAATTTTGATACTGGTAGAAGTGCGGGTTTTGGACTGTGTCAGTCTCAGAACGACCAGATAAAATACTACCTCAAATATGATAGTGATATACCAAGACTTAGGAGTCGTTGAAGTTTTTATGTCAAGAGAGACTATTCTTCCAGAAATAAGCGAAAAATAACCTAGAATCTGTTATGTTCGGGTACGACATGTCTGGATTCGATTCTGGGAAAGTTTTGGACCGACAGTCCGATATTTCTGTATCATGCCGCCGGTCATAAGTACGTCATACAAAACCTAGTTCCACATAATTTAGTAACATTTACGAAACATACCATAGCATGGCGTGGTTTTCTCATGCAGTTGTTAAGATCTACTTAATGATTAAGTATCTATCAGCATGCTATGTAAAGGTCTCACCCCTTAATGAAAACTCGACACTAGCATTATATAACTTGTCATATATGATAGATGCAGCCTCGTGCAGCTTTTAAGAATAGACATGTACGAATCACAAGAGAATCTGTCGAAAGTTTATCTCAAATGTGCAAGTTGTGGTCAATTATATATTTCAATAGATCTGTCTGCGATTTTACAGTAGTGAAATTGGCAGGTTAAAAACACATCTCCAATTAAAAAAAAGAGGATTTTATGAAAGATAAGGTGTGAATTATTCAACACCCTGACACAGAGCCATGCATTTGTTCAATTGTCGACGCTTTCTCTCATTCCTTTGCTAAAACAGGTCGGGGCCACAATCGTACGAGTTGGTTCTAAAAGGCAAACGTATCATGTCTAGTATAAAAGCACTTAGTTTGAATTTGATTTTCATTTTTCAAAATCAGATTTTCCCCAATTTTGCTTTAAATATTGCAGTTGGTGTACATCTTCGCAAGTCAACAGTACTTAGTCCACTTTGAATAAACGAAGACGATGTGGGCTGGGTACCATTGGTTTACGGAAATTAGTAGGTGTACTAACTGACTACAAGGCTATTGTAATCAACAGGTTGATTTGTAAGGTAGCGACATATTCATCACTCTACAGTGAGCCTAGGATTCTGCATTCATTAAGCGCATGTTATATCAAATTTAAGGCACCCTACTTGCACATCATCAGTCTTTCATTTTCTATTTGAAATATATTTATGAAGTCTAATATAATTGAAATTACAACCGGGTTGCCCAGTTACTCAGTGACCCTACTTTCAAATTATCGTACCGTTTCAACATGCCTTCATATTGTCTCATATTCACCAAATGCTTAACAACGTTTTGACATAGAAACAAAAACGACCTACATGCACATGGAAAGTTAAATGTTGACCAACGTCAAATTTCCTGATTTTAGACGAACGTCATTCAAGTTACGAGTAAAATGACGATTCTATTAGCGTTACCTGCCTGTCATTTTTTCCATTGTCTCACTAAAAAGAAAGCGAAGAGAAAAAAAAAACAACACTTTTATTTTTCGAAAAGTAAAAGGCATTGTACCAAAGAAAAAAAAAAAAAGACAAACCCAGACCCCAGGCGGGAAAAGAAATAATGATACCAGAAATCCATCGAAACATGAAATAAGAAACGTACAGGTATTTTGTGAATAAAAAGGGTTCGGTACCGCTTTTAGGGGTACTTAGTTCGTGGAATCCAAATTTCAATGCCTGTCAATATTTTAGGTAGAACCTGCTTTTTTTTTTTTTTTTTTTTTTTTGGTAATATTATATTGTAATTACCATTGACATAAAATAATGATACACCGTGAAGAGCAAGAGAAATTGTTTACAAGTATAAGCTTTCTGGAAAGTTGTTTCCTGTGGCAAACGATGCTGGTTGAAATGATGACATGAATTCCGGTTTTTAGTGTTATGGAGTACATTTTAGTCAGTGGGTTGAAAAGTTCTTTCAGTAACCTTCCGGCACTTGTCAGGGCAAAAGTACTTTGCGGTTGATCCTTAAATCAAATTCCGGTAGTATTTTGACAACATCCATTGTTTTAATATGGACGCATCATAAAATAATGTACCAGTTTATCATGCCAAAGGGATCACTTTTGGATTTGTCAATTTAAAGTTAATGATAACTCTGAACTCCTCAGCCCCTTTTGACGGCTATTCCATCATTAAGAGTTTTTGATTTTTCTGAGAATTGGGAGTGACTTTTAGTTTTTATTTCATTTTTAAAAAAATAAAATTCCTCTTATCAAACAGAATAGCCCGGCTCTGTCACTTCTAGAGACTTTTTGCTACAGTGTCCATCATTAAGAGTTTTTGATTTTTTTCTGAGAATTGGGAGTGACTTTTAGTTTTTATTTCATTTTTTAAAAAATAAAATTCCTCTTATCAAACAGAATAGCCCGGCTCTGTCACTTCTAGAGACTTTTTGCTACAGTGTCCAACAAAGAGGGCACTTGGCATATGTTGGTTAACAAATATGCAATCACTTTAATGCTGCACAGCGTCGGTGCATATCTATTAGATATGCACTGGCGTTGTAGAGCAGTTAAAGTGGTTGCATAAAAAAACTTTTTCGCGCGACAATACAATTTCAACCATCTGTTAGACAGTCCTTGAAAAATAAATGAGTGATTTCACAAGTAAATCACTGTTAATTACCATAAGCACGTCAGTGTAGATTGCAGATTTTATTTATGTATTTTCACACGTGGACATCGCGTACATAGACACTGTCATTCGAATCAATTTGACATTGTGCTGTTGTCAAATTAACATGCCGATCTAATGATCCTTTTAACTAAATTGTCCATTATAGGGCATATAGATAATTTAAAGCTGTACCGGTTCCATTAACGAAGAGTTGTGCCATTTTGCATTTACGCCAAGTGTTCAATTAATAGACGCCAACTTTTGCGAATTCCAACACAGTACATGTACTGTCTATGTATAAGTTGCCGGACAATGAACACATGTGTGATGAAACGGTACTGAACAAATTTACTTAAGATACTAGATGCTAACTTAAGTTGTTCCATACATATATATTTTAGATTGCTTTGGTAATTATTCGTTTGTTGGAAGTGACTGTTAAAACATTCGACCGAATTGTCAGGACTGAAATCAGTTTTAATATTCATTGATGAAATATTGACCCCATTTCATATTTTGGTCAACCAACGTAGTGGAAAGAAGATAAGATGCGTATTTACAACTTTCTTCAACCCACTTTATGAATCCAATTCAGATTTGGTTTGTTTTATGATGACACTGTACAAATATTCTTACGAATAAGGAGTGTATCAAGATAACCAAACAGATGTCCCGTTGTATACAGAAATTGTGCCGTATCGACTGAAACCTTCATTCAAACCCGAATGCACTGATATTCCTACTGCTCCGGCTGATAAACGATTTGTATTTCACGCCATGACATTCCCAGTTTTTTTTTCCTTAATTCGAAAATTCTATCTAAACTCAAGTAAAACTTGGATTCTGTAGCTTCACAGGCTACTTTGTATCAGAACTGATCCAAAGCTGGTCTTTGTTGCAACGAGGTTGGATTAATGATCATCATAAATTCCAGAAAAAAGAAATGTTAACGAGTACTTGAAGTCTTACCGTAAAGAAAAACAAACTACGATACCCTTGTCCAAGAAAGTCTAAGCAATCGTGACTAGAAGTTCTAAATTACATCCCTACTAACATGAAAGTTGATTCGGACAGTAAAGGCAGTAACGGACATTACAGATTCGCATTGTTATCTCATAAAATGTTTTGTCATGGTGTGGCTGGCGTATGAATCAACAAAAAAAAGGAATATTTACAGTCTTCCTATTCTAACATTGCTGTCATACATTCCAAATACATGTATTTTCATAGTTTTGCTTTAAAACGAATACCCGTAAGAACCACATAAATGAAAAAGTTACGTTTTTCTGATACTACAATAGTGAATATTACAAATGCGCCAAGAAACGATATAATCGGACACTATTCAATGTACATTGCTAATTTGGACATTTAAATGCCTTATCATAATAAACCGCAACCTCTCAAATATAGATATTCAATGTTTCAGTCACGCTTAAGCCCTAACCAGTTGAAATAGGGACGTGAAAAGAAAATTCTAAATCACTGCGACAAATATTGTGATACTATTGACATAAAATTTTACAATTAATAATAATATCAAGTAAATTCTTCCCTAAATAATTTTAAATTTTGTTTAAAAAATAGCTTGGTCATGACAAAACCATGTATAGGTTTCTCTATCGGAATAAATGCGAACTGGAAGTTTCAACGTAAAGACGGCGTAGCTCTGAAGGCAGTTGATCGGACTTCGTTAAGACTTTTTTCACATGGTCTCTATACCGTACACCATGAGGACACTCTCCCCCATTTACCATTAATGCGAAAACTTGCCCCGGTCTACGTTGTAAGAACCCCATAGAGTGTTTTTCTCACAGCGATAGCATCCCTTGAAGTCGTCGGCAATACTAAGTCACCATTTTCTGTGCCAATTTGATAACTCCGTATGTAAACTTATACAAATATGAACAAATATTGATATTTTAAGTTTGTTACAGTGTCCTAATAATGTGAAAAGAAATCTAACTAAAAAGTGTTAGCTTAAAATATTTCAGAAATAAGGCCCAGATTTACAAATACACATGTAAATGCAATATTTAAGCCAAATTTCATTAACCTGACTCGGGGGTGGTACAAGGTCCAAATGTTATATAGAAAAGTAGCAAGAATTTTCGGAGTGTCCGTCATTATCCTGCTTAAAATGTTGAAATTTTCAGCTCTTAAAAATCATAGGTTATACACAAATAATACACAAATAATATGAGATTATAAGTACAATCAATCAATCAATCAATCAATCGAAAAGCACGTATGGTGATCGGAAATGAAATAGTATATATCAACATATATATACAGTATTGGTGACTGAATCGCTGTCGATATACTCTGGCGACAGTAAGTTTTTGGATTATGGTATACGACTGACTCGATCGACAGCACAAGCACGACCGACCAATCGATTCGCCCCTTGTAACATTCATAACACATGCCACAAAAACAGATTTCTCAATTAATTTGTGGTTTTCCGGTATTTCCGTTGCTTCCCGTTATTCCGGCGCTTTACGGTATTTATAGGGACCGCGACAAGTGTAGTTTTATCTGGATATCGATATTTCGAAATACGGATATCTTGTATTGAGGCTTTATATAGATATCCATAAATCGAATCATGGATATCCATAATTAAGATGGCTTTGTTGGTGTCCAAAATTATAGATGGCCAATATTAATACTTCATATCCGAAAATCAGTATGGATTTTTATGTGAAAAGTTAATGTCGATTCAATGTTTGATATGGATATCACTCAATCAAGCTGATTTTTGGATATCCACACTTCGTATTACGGATATTCATGACTAAACAGTAAACGCAGCACCCAATATATTAGATTAGGCTTGTTTGTGAAGTGAAATTTTTCAAGTGAAGGGCAGATCACTTATTTTATTCATATTCTATAAACAGCCGGCTTAGAATCCAAGCAAATGGCCACTTTAAATAACAGTTCATTTTCACCAAGATCACTTGTCAGGAAGGTCGCATATATAACACACGTAAACAAGGGGTTAATTTTATTTGAATTAGTTTGAGAAACATAAACACCATGTGCATTACCATTATCATATACATAATATGGAATAATTTCAAGCAATTTGGTTCACTTAATAGCGCAATGTTGTTAATATACAACCATAATTTTGATGTAATTTATAGATGCGTAACTAATACACATAACAAAATTTTATTGCAACCACATTGCAGATATAATCTGACTTCTGAAAACTGTATATAGTTCTTTGAACGATATTTTGTGTGATTTACAATAAATTAAGCTTAATTGATACATTTAACATTTAAACATCTTTGTCGAATTTAGCGTATTATCAAAGATCATCAAACGATGCTTGAAGTGATTTTAATTTGATCTCGTTTTTGCACTAAGCCACATTGTTTCCACCCAACCAGGCCCCAAGGTTATAAAAGATTTTTCATGGTCAATGCCGGTGAGCATGGAATGAAAAATACCCATAAATACTGACATAGCATAAATGGCTTAAATTTCCAGGTATAATCACCAAAGCTGGTAATTTATCTGCATGTTGGCATTTTAACATTTATGCGCAGGATAAATTTTAGTCTGAGCGGAGTTGAGCATGGAAAAAAATTTATAACCTCGAAGCCGAATGCACAGGACTACTGTATAACGTATTTGGACCAAGTCTGTGTGCAACTCACTAAGTATCTGTACATGCGCGCTATGCGGCTGGTACG